>CM076153.1:20848571-22109285 GCA_038025085.1 Tetragonia tetragonoides | reverse complement strand
TAGAACCCTGCAAACACACTACAAGAGGAAACATGGTGTCAAACCTTTCATGTGCAGAAAATGTGCTAAGCCATTCGCCGTGAAAGGAGACTGGAGAACTCATGAGAAGAACTGTGGGAGGATTTGGTATTGTGTTTGTGGCTCCGATTTTAAGCACAAGAGATCTCTAAAAGATCATATTAAGGCCTTTGGCCATGGCCATTTCGCCTTTGGTGTCAATGGATTCGAGGATGACATGGACGAACCTCCTGCCTCAGATGGTGAATCCATCTTATGATATGTACTAAAATTTCAGATCTCATTATGGATACTTTTGTATATGTTGTACAAGTTGTTTTTCGAATGTTCGATTTATTCGCCTACTTGACTTTATTTGCAATGAGATTTTGGAACTTAATTGGGTCATCCATAGAGGACTTGGAGGTTGTTCTTTTCAAGCTCATAAGTTTGATTCAAAAGCTACAGGCAGGACTGTTATGACAATTTTTGTAAAATTTCAGAGATCTCATTCTATGGATATTTTTGTATATCATGTTGTACAAATTGTCTTTCAGTTGCTTTAATTTGATCTCATTCACTACTTGTTCTTTACTTCATCAAGTTTGATTCAAAATCTATATATAGGCAGGACTGTTGCTTGCCAGTGCATAAACAGCAAGGTAATTGAGTAGGGTTGATGATTGCTGGTCAATATATATGTTTGGTAGCGTTGAGATCATGAGATGCTATGGAGTTCTCTAGTGGCTTATATATGATGCATGGCAAATGACCAGTCATTATATAATGCTTTTGATTGCTGTTTGGGCGTATTATAGGTGATTGATTCAAGAATTTGCTGATCTTCTTCTAAACTACTGCTAACTTCTAAGTCGGGATGACAGTGGGGCGGGTATAAGTAGATGTCGCCCCGCGTTCGCTTCAATTGGGGCGGTGATGGGGGAGCGCTAGGTGGGGATGGGGCGGGGATGATTTTGATAAAGCTAAACTGCCGCGGGGATGGAAGGAGGTGGTTTGCCTTCTTCCTCCAGTGAATACTCGTCGGAACCCCGCACCACCTTATACCCGCTTATACGCCCCACCTTATAGGTTATACCCATCTGCCCCGCCTCATACCCACATAAAAATAAAAAATGGAAAATATAAATATATAAAATTTTATTTTACCAAATATATAAAATTGTCCACTGCTATTGCTTTTTCAAAAAGCTTAAATTTTCCTTGCAAATTATCTTAGGGTGAATTTGAGGTAGATCCAGATGTGGGTTTCGTTTCTTTTCGGGCGGGTATAAAGCAGATATGGATACCCTCCCGATAAATGGAGCGGAGGTAGATACCTGCCGAGTAAATGAGGCGGAGGTGGATTTGGGATCTCCAACCCGTGGTGGGGAAGGGGGGTGTGGCAGAATCAAAATATCCAAGTGGATATGAAGATGGATCTACCTATATCCACTACCACCCAGCCCCATTGCCATCCCTACTTCTAAGTGTAGCATAACTATTTCCAGTAGATTCAGCCATGTACAGTTATTATTAGACTCCATTACATTATAAGGCGCGTCTAGTACGTTAGACAATATTGTGTTAAGCATAAAGTTGGCAAAATTTGACCCAACCTAAACTCGATTTGAAAAGGCTCGGCATGTTTATGACCCGGCTCACCATGTGAATGACTCGATCCAACCCGAAATTTGCGACACAATATCTAGTCAGAACTGATGCCTAATTTGACCCAAATCAGATATAACTCACTTAGCTTGTTGTTGGGCCGACCTGATCTGACCCGACTTGAATCCGACCTAACTTACTACCGATGATAGATTTTAATTTGTACAATTTCTATCGTTAGTCCGTGGGTCCTATGATGACTAGCAACCTGTTCCCCCTTTTTTCCTTGAGTCACTCTTCTACTTATTATCCTGGACCAATATAATGCAATATGCACCATTTACTTTGTTTACTTCATTCCACTAATCTAGTGGATACTTGTAAAACCTGTGTTCACCGGCAATCATATACGGTTTGCAATCAAATACTCTCTTTCATCTTACATTTGCATCATTCTAAGATGTGCGTGGTGGATTACTCATTTGCGGTGGACCGATATGCTGCAATGTGCACCATTTACTTTGTTTAACTTATTCCCTTGTTGGTGCTACGTTGACGGGGTCAGTGCTTGCGCTGGTTGTTCAGTTAGTCTGATATGTTCGCTATTGAACATGAGAGTCCAAACATGATATAGCAGAGGGTGCCTCGATCGCCATTCACTTGCATATGAGCAAAAAAACAAACTTATTCCCATAAGCTAGCTAGAGCATATACTTCAAAAATCTCTATTCTATACATTCGTTTTGCAATCAAATACATATGTGTAGCTTACATTTGCAACACTTTATTAAAACGTTCATGGTCAACTACTTCTAGTTTGTGGCGTGGATCGATATGTTGCAATGTGAACCATTTGCTTTGTTTGACTTATTCAATAATCTGGTTCAAAACCTCCGTTCTACAAAATATATATCAATTTTACAATCAAACACACACTTTTAGCTTAAATTTGCATCACTTTAAAACGTATGCGGTCGACTACTTCTAATTTTGGTGCTTACCACTTTCCCAAGTATGTATAAGTATAACCGGTTACCAAAATCGGCTGTTATCCTTCAGTTTCACACACAATTTCCCGTCCAACACAATATTGTTCAACATTATGGTAAACGGGCTTTATATTCCGTTTGTAGCTTCCTACTCATAATTATAGTGAATGAATGCTATATCATGGTGCGGAGCGGTGAGAAACGGAATATAACGTCACGGAATGGCGCGGCGCGGCGCGGATAATGGAGGAAAATGTGAGACAAAAAAGTACAGAATTCCAAACGGAACGGATTAAAATAGAATGGAACGAAACGGAATGCAAAATGGAAGCAACGAAAACAACAGGGCCTCAGTCATTAAGGAAGCAGGTGGGTGGTTTGCTTCCACTGCTCATTAGTCATTTCACTGTTTCAGATTGTCCTTTGTGTTTTGTGTATGTACTTGTGCTTATCAAAGAAATTGTCTGTTTACTTGCATATCTAAGATTGAATATGTTTAATTTGACATTTCATATCCTATCAGTTACGTAAATATAAAGTTGATGATGATTGGATTGTCAAATCAATAATTGTCTCTGGCTGATTTCGAACCAAATCCTGTCACCGTAAAAATATGAATGAAATCTAACGATACTAATTTGATCCTCTTATCATTACAATAACCAATTAACCACACAATAATTTGTTCAACAATAAAGCTAAAAGGACTCCTAGCTCCCCAATATAACTTTAAGCCAAAAAGCAATAAAGCATGGCTCGCATGCCCCTCGAGCTCAAAATTGATTTCCCCTTCAAATTGTTGAAGGCCCAGCGCCACCCCCATATACCTGCACACAGTTGCACATACAGTACACAACTATTTCTAAAGCCATTGTTCCATCAATCGACCACCAAACTTGTTAGCGTCAATGATTAGATTGTAAAATTTAGAAGAGGGTAAAATTTAGTAGAAAATGTGTAAAAAGGTGGTACGAAAGGGAACAAATTAGTTGTTTTGCTACATGAGATTGGTTCGTTAGTTCGCATTACTATTATAGATGTTGGTAGCTAACCTGACTTTTGGTAACTTTTAGGATAATTATAGTTGTTTCCTTATTACATGGTATGAAAGGGAACAAACTAGTTAAATTAGATAGTTAACTAAGAAAATATTTTCTGATAGTAGAAGGATTTCTAGTAGTATTCTAACTGAATTGTAATTTTCTCTTGGCAAATTTTATGGAGGAGGCAATGACAATCGAATCTTAATCTTTGTCAAGAAATGTGAAGGGAGGACCATTGCTCTCTAACCTGATTCTCATTTCTAATTCTAGTTGATTTAGAAGTTGGAAGGTTGGGGCTAATAAATTAAATTCGAGGCATAGACCAATGTTGGAGTATGCTTGAGATTATAGGCGTGAGTATAACTTGACAATATTATTGACTCTGTATAGAATTATAATACTAGTTTAATCGTGATTTTTCCATTTCGATTTACAACATTAACATTAAAAAGAACGTGTGTTTGCTTGATTGTTCTCTAATTTTCGCACCTAACTCCTGACAAGATGCAATCAACAAGGTTATTGTATAGCCGATAAGCTGCATGAAGGGTGTACTCAATCCTAAATTTTAGCATTGCTTTTGATTGTTGTTTGAAAGCACCTAATTAAGATATTGAGGGGTGCTTATTGGTTAAGACTGAGACATTATGTACATTAGGTCCCAAATTCCTCATTTCCCATAGTATGTAAATTTATTATAATAGCTTCGATACCTCAGTTGGATCAAAAATTAAAAGATATCGAGGGATTCTTGTATCCCAAAGTAGTTAACAAAATGTTGTAGCAACTTTTTAAACTAGTTTAAAATTTTTCATTATTAAAAAAAGCTGTTATAATCCAATGTGAATGGTGCTCGTAACTATAACAATTATTCTAAGGTAGCAAAATTCATTGCCGGTAAGTTTCGACCCACTTAAAAGGCGAAACGATCGGGCATTGTCTCGGAGAGAGGCATGGTGAAATAGACATGTTTGTGAAGATGCGTGCAAACTACCTGCACCTGTGCAAAAATACCTTATCAAGCTTTTGGCCTTTTTTGCGCGGTTTAGGTAGAAGGCGAAGAAGGCCTCCTTCCGGGGGGACCTGAGCCATAATTGAGATACCACTTGAAAGTGGTATAATTTTAACCTTGCGTAGACCTACGGGCCAAAGGACAGTCTTAGGTAGAGAGTTCTTATGGGTCGTAGGCCTCACAAAAGGTAACGGAGGCGTGCAAAGGTTTCCTCCGGCCAAATGGAGATTGGCCCTCAAGTGCAAAGGTAGAAGGCAGGGAGTTTCAGTGCAAGACCCACCTATCGAGTAGGGACGAAAGATCAGCCTTTGTGATCCGACAATGCCGAGTAGAAGGGTCATCGCTTAATGGATAAACGTTATTCTAGGGATAACAGGTTGATCTTCCCCAAGAGTTCACATAGAAGGGAAGGTTTGTCACCTCGATGTTGGGTCATTTCCACCTAGGGCTGTATTGTTCAAGCGTTGGGTTGTTCGCCCATTAAAGTGGTCCGTGAGTTGGGTTCAGAATGTCATGAGACAGTTTAGTCCATATCCGGTGTGGGCGAGCATTAAGAGGACCTTTTCCTAATACAAGAGGACCGGGAAGGACGCAACAGTTGGGTAGCCAAGTGCGGATCGGAGTGGATGATTGCTGAAAGCATCTAAGTAGTAAGTTCACCCAAAGATGAGTGTTCTCCTATTTCGACTTTATTCCTAGAGTCGCCGATAGCACAACCGAGACATTGACGAGTTCCCTGCCCCTACAGGGATGGAGTGACAGAAGTTTTAAGAATTCAAGAAAAGGTCACGGTGAGACGAGCCATTTATCATTACGATAGGTGTCAAATGGAAGTGTAGTGATGTATGCATGCGAGGCATCCTAACAAACCGGTAGACTTTAACCTTATTCCTACATGACCTGATCAATTCAATCACGCTCTCGCCATCTATTTTCATTGTTCAATTCTTTAACAACACGAAAAACTATTGTTCAACTCTTTGACAACATAAAAAAAACCAAAAGCTCTTCCATCCCTTGATAGATAAAGAGGAATGAAATGGCGGAGACATTCGATGTCTCCTTTATTCAAGAATTGAGGTCTCACAATCACTAGCCAATATGCCTTTAAGCCTCAACAATCTGCCCTATTGGAACGTGTAGCAATTTCTTAAGAAGAATTTTTATTTGTTTGTAGTTGTCTCGACCATTAGTGATCTATGCATATAACAATTTGAGTAAAATCCTAATATAAAAATGGATAATTTCCTAAACTTAAATAGAGATAAAATCAAACAAATCGAGCTAACCGCTCGAGCCATAATCACTCGACTTCGGGTTGATCCGAACTCGAGCTGAGCTTTAATAGACAACCCGAACTCGAAAGGAGCTTTGATGGACTTAGTTATACACTACATCCGATCCCTAGGTAGAGGTGCAAACGAATAGAGACGAGTCGAGTATTGTTGTGTTCGTACAACTCGTTTATTAAGAAAACATCAAATTGGTGCTCGTGCTCGGTTCGTTTCTTATCGAGTGAGTTTTAAACGAGATTTGACCGAGTTTTGACTGAGTCATTAACGAGATGCTGGCGAGTACATACACTAATATTGAAGGAAATATAACCCATGAGCTACTAAACGAGTCGAGTAGAAGAGTACATGCTCATGCTTGGCTCATTTATACAACGAGCATTGAATAAATGCTTATACTGATCTCATTTATTATCAATCGAGTTTTGACCAAACTTTTTTTTGGTGCAAGAGTTTTGACCAAACTTTAATAAAGTATATGTTCACGAGCGCTCACGAGTATATCCGCACGTTTGCACCCCTGCCCAAGGTGAAACAAGTGACCTGCTTCTTGGAGATGGGCTGGGCTAACGCAGGAATCGCATGGGTCAACCAACATTATATACATTGTTGATTTGTTAGAGTTAGAAAATCCAAAAGGCTAAAAAGAAAAACCACAAATGTTACTTCCCTCTGGAAATAGTTTTTTCTTTTTCTCCTCATCTTCTGGGAATCATATAATATCTATATATTAGAGGTATTTTCTGACAGCATTGGAGGCGTCCACCTAAGCGAGTTATTGTAATAAAATTTAAAAATAAATATAAAATGGAAATATCTGTTTTGGTATAGAATATTTACTAAAGTTGTATTTTCCTAAATCCTTAAAGAGTACACTATTAATTAGAGGTTTTGGTATAGAATATATACTAAAGTTGTACTTTCCTAAATTATTAAAGAATAGAATATTAGATTTTAAAAAGCATATAACTTTAGTTTCACCGCTTAAAAAATTAATATTCTTACACCATTGGAACAGTACGAAATATCCTTTAAAATAAGACTCATTTGTAGTATGTTCTATTGATTTACAACATAAGACGCTTCCATCTAAAAAGGTAATTAGTAATTAGATTTGCAAGCCGACACAACTAAAGAGTTGCAATGTAAAAATAAGAGGAAAGATACGTGTATTAGTTATAAAAATTTAAAAAGTAATCTCAATGTAAAATATAATAAAAAGAGTATGTGTAGAATACTTTACGTAGGCTCTGTTTGATTCACCTAGATAAAATTGATCTGAACTGAACTGAATTGATTTTTTAAACTTGACCGTTAACCATTTAAACTTCGTCCAAACATAGTCAATTTTGGACTCATTTGGAAGTATGCTTTGAGATATTTTCGATGACGTAGTTATCATCATGAAACTATTTCAGAATAAAAAGTTATAAGAGTGGTAAGGATATACATGAACTAAATTTAAGTAAAATTAAGGTGAATCAAACAGAGCCGTAATATACTGATCCCCATGTTAGTTTGGGGCCTCAATTTATGTTCCCTTCAACTTTATAATTATTAATGCACTCCCTTCAACTTTACATTGGACTTTTGCGTTATTCAAAGCAGTACTTTGTCCGCATATAACTTTGAAAAAACAAGCAAGCAAGCATTAAAAAATATTTTATTATTATTTGGTTTACGTCTAAAATTTCTTTATTATTTGAAAGGTAGTTATGTATATATTAGATGTTTAAACTGATTTTAGCATAAAAGAAGGATCATATCTTTAGAATGTTAGTTGTACACTTATATCAACATAAGAGTATTGGTGTACAAACATCAAGTATAGAAAGACTTTTAAATTATTACCTCTTGGATTATGTAACATATATAGCGAGTTAATTAATAGTTAATTGAAATTGATGATAACATTTTAAATTAGATAAGATGCCCTATAAAATTATAGTAATCTTATTATATGACATTCATGATATTAAATGGATTATATAAATATTTATCCATATAATACTAATAGTTTTTCGTAAGTGGCAATTACACTTCGATTTTTCGATGAGTTAATAATCACGTTATATTAATTTTAGTGAATTGCTAAATACCGCCCCTTTTTACTAGCTACCGCCCCCCCCCCCCCCCTTTCCAATTTTACCCTCACCCACCCCTCTTCCTCACTCACTATCACTCACTCACTCTCACTCATCCACTCTCACTCATCCTCTCTTCCTCACTCACTCATCCTCACCACCACACCATCACACCGGCAACCACCACCACCACCACCACGACCATGTCAAGTGCTAGCGGCAGCGGCGGCAGAGGTTTCGACGGCGAGGGAGGCGGCGACCGACGGCGCAAGGGGGTAACTTTTCGAATTTTTTTTTTTTTTTTTTTTGAATTGAATTTTTTTTGCCTTGAATTGAATTTTTTTTGCCTTGAATTGAATATTTTTTGCCTTGAATTGAATCGTGAAGTTATGAATTGAAGTTGTGTTTTTTTTTTTTTTTTTTTTTGCGTCGGTCGTCTGCCGCAGACGACTCACCCTTGGGTGAGTCGAGACAGGCAGACGACTCACCCTTGGGTCAGTCGCCCGTCTCAGGCGACTCACCCTTGGGTGAGTCGAGATCGTCAGACGACCGACACAAAAAAAAATTATTTATTATTATTATTATTATTATTATTATTATTTATTATTATTATTATTATTATTATTTATTATTATTATTATTATTATTTATTGTTATTATTATTATTATTATTATTATTTATTGTTATTATTATTATTATTATTATTATTATTTATTGTTTATTGTTATTATTATTATTATTATTATTATTATTATTATTTATTGTTATTATTATTATTATTATTATTATTATTGATTGTTATTATTATTATTATTATTGATTATTGTTTAATTAACTAAAAATGTGAAATGATAGATGGGAGGAGCCGGTAAATCGGTGCCTCGGTTATTTAGTGAACTAGCTGGTTCAGGACCGCGTCACACGAGGACGCGCGGGATTGATGCCTCTGTACGGAGACAGAGAGAGGCAGTTCGGATGAGGGAGATGACTGCTGAGCAAGACGATTACGCAACTAGCGAGTTCTACTCCGGTGAGCAAGACGATGATGAGATTGGCGTCGAATTATCCTCAGATTGGCGCGTGGTGAAGGGCAGAGGCGGTAGGTTTGTTAGTACTGGGTCGTCCAGTACTGGCAAACGATCTAGAGCGGAGGACGACACTACGTGGCTTGTTACAGAGCCTGTGTCCGGTGGGCCGGCGGATGATAGCGTCATACCGAGCTTCTTGGGCCACGTAGCGTCTCGTATGTGGAATGGAGAGATGAGGGGTCTCTTGAAGTGTCAGAACCGATGGACTGTATGTCAGCGGCTGAGTCAGTGGCGAGATGAGGGCCCAGATCGAGGGGACTGGGTTATCACACCTGGCAGACATTATGTTCAGACATATTGACTTCCCCCTGATATCTGCATTCGTGGAAAGGTGGCAGCCGGATACGAACTCGTTCCACATGCCGTTCGGAGAGATGACGATCATGTTGCACGATGTATGGCATATTCTTCGGATTCCTGTAGACGGAGAGCTCGTTTCCAATGAGGGACGGGATGGGCAGCTGCAGACGGCGGCCATGGAGGTTCTCGGGGTCAGCCCAGAAGAACTAATGTGTAGCCACTGGCAGGGCGGTGCGGTCCTCACGAAGTCGGTTTTTGAGCTTTGCCGTGAGCAAGTGGATGACATCCAGGCGACAGCTTGGATGTGGTTACTTATTGGATCCACCTTGTTTGTCGACAAGAGTGGTAACCGTATTAGACCCTCCTGCGTGATGGAGGTGATGGACGACGGTGTCGATACGGTGCATGACTTCTCTTGGGGATCTGCTGCCCTCGCCTTCCTATATCGTCAGCTCGGTATAGCTAGTCGCGGGGATTCTCAGGGCATCTGCGGATGCCTAACTCTCCTGCAGGCATGGATATACGAGTACTTTCCCTGCTTCCGACCTCATCGGGAGCGGATGGTTGTCGGGGACGACGAGGCTCCCCGTGCGTCCGTATGGAGTGCCCTGGCTGAGGGCAAGGACATGGGTCGACTGGACTCCTTACGTAGACGCTTGGATCATCTGCGAGCGACAGAGGTACGTCATTTAGTTATCGGTGTTCATGATTTATTTCGTCGTTTGCTATGTTTTTTTACTTCACCGTAACTTTCAACATTTCTACGTAGGTGGTGTGGCTGCCGTACGGTTCTAACCCGGCAGTATCTGTACCGAGGACTGTATTCATGGGGTGGCTACAGTATCGGGATATTATCGAACCGTACATGCCTGGTCGTTGTTTACGACAAATCGGGTACGTACAGAGTATCCCAACCCCGATCTTTAGGCCAGTCAAAGCGATCAGGTCATGGAGCAGTCGTTCGTACAAGGTTGTCTTCCCCGAACGGATCTCATCTGATGCTTGGCGTATGTTCCCGGGATTTTACATTCTTGGTCTCCATGGGTTTCAGGCATCCACGTCAGATCCCACAGCATGTACGGATGACTACCTCGCATGGTACTACCTTCACTCCCACCCTCGGCTGATACGTGACGCTGCAGCACCTGTGATTCCTCCACGATCCAACAGCGATTATGTAAGTGATTAACTAAAAAATATATATTTTTACGTATTACATATCTCTGAACTCACACTCATTGTTACTTTTTTGCAGTGGGTGAATCGTCTAGCCGTCGCAGCTGAGTCTTTCATTAGTTTGATTCCTCCGGAGCAAGTGGAAGATTCTCAATCGATTATGGACGAGTATATGAGAGATTGGCGGGCTGCCAAATGATGTATTGACCCTAGATGAATTTGTTATTATAAGAGTTTCATTGTTATTGTTATTATTTATTTTGTGTTATTGTAATTTGTTGTTTCTTGTTTACATTTTTTGTTTTATTGTAATTTGTTGTTTTATTTACCTCCAATAATCACGACCACTCTCCACATGCAAAATATAACAATCACACAAAAATGTGACAATGATATAAGTATAACAATCACGCAAAACATTCAATTACATCGACCTCGCTAAACGATCCCAATGTGCTCTTCGCGTAACATACATTTGCTCCCAACCAGCGACACTATCAGAACGGAAAGTAAACCATGCTTCGCATATCGGAGGAACAGGGAAATCTGGGGCTAAATCCAGACGGATATAATGGGAATACGAATCACCTAAATGACACATGACAATTTCCCTACTTGGACGTGTAGCAGTCGAAGGTGCTTGGAACGGTAGCACTGTGTAACAATGAAATAACCCCCTTCCGCTGCCGTATCCGAATAACATAATCGCTGCATTGAAGAGGTTGGCAATCGGGAACAAATCCTCAATTACTGTCATCCAGTGATCATCGTTACACGCACCTCCGTCCCACATAATACGGTGGTAACCAGCGTCGACCCCTTCAATGTATAAGTTTTCGTACAATGCTCGGTTAGCTAAGAGTTCGTGTGCAATGCAAACTCTCGCCACTCGCCATTGCTCTTGGTCTCCGAAAATGTAGTCCGCAATGACACGGAAACCGCAATTACCATCCCCAAGCACATCGAGATATCCTTCAATGAAAGGTACGATGATTCCCGGAATTTTGTTAACATGATAGAATTCAGTGATATCTATTGCGTGTCCAGCTGCAAGACAATATAATAGAAAGTCAATAATAGTACTTATCAAAAAGTAACAACATTATGTACATGTTAATAAATTATGGGTTTTCATACCAGTACTGTTTACGAAGTTACTCGATGAGGATGAGGTACGACCACGCCCGCGGCTCGAACTGGATGACCTAGGGCGACCACGACCCCTCTGGGAGTACTCCCATGAACTAGGATCACGTCTGGTAGAGGAACTCCCTCTCGGTCGACCTCTGACTGTCGTGTTCGCTTCCGGCTCGACGTAACTCGCTTCCTTAGGATGAAGCTGCTCATTCATAAGGACAGATATGTTGCGCACAACTGCCGGGTCGCTTGAGTTAACCTCGTCGACCAGAGACCGAAAGTATCGATGGTCCTCAGATGGATGCTCAGTCATGTCAAGCGTAGCTATCTCCACTGCATCACTAATAACGAGTGTTCGCCAAAATTCGTGGACACTATTCAAGCTAATTGGCGTGCCCGTATCCGTGGCCGTTTTCAACTCACACGCACACGGGATCTGATGAGTGGATCTCAATACACAACCGCAACGATCAAATACTTGGTGACTCAATTCTCTCATCCTGTTCAGCTCAGCCAATAATATTTGTAAGCAGTAATGGGAAACATACCCGGTCAGATAGTTGAATGGGAAACCCGAGTACACCACACTTCTTCGTCTTCTGCACTCTTCAAGTGTGTACTTGATCTCAGTTATTTGTGACTCGATTGACTTGTTCACCTTGTTCCAAACATTGTCCAAAGCTCCAGTTGAGGAGTTCAACCACTGTTTTAGCGCGGCATGTGCACTCTCCACCCTGCAAGTCGTAGTGTTGCCAAGGTGTAGCACCTTATTCGTCCACGCAGCCACAAACATCTCTTTGTGTCTCAGCCAGGTCTCCTCTACATAGGATATCACGTGAGGGTAAGTCCTCCAACTAACCTTCATCGTACGCACTGCTCTATCGTACGCAGCTTCTGTGGAAGCTTCCATGATAATTTTCCACCTCCCATTCTTGAACCTCTGCGCGACGGCCTTATCTTTTCCACAAAGTCTGTACACTTTGTCTTCAACGACTTTGTTAATGTGCCATGTACAGAGCAAATGGGCACTCTCGGAAAATATCTCTCTAATAGGTGTCATCAACCCTAGCTCACGATCGGTCACAATTGCTGTTGGGTGTACATCATTTCCAATAAGCATCCTCAACTTATCTAAGACCCACGCATAGCTTCCCTGAGTCTCATCCTTCATAATGGCATAAGCTATGAGGAAGTTCTTATTGGTTGGAGTCATCCCCACTATCTCAAGAAACGGCATCTTATACTTGTTTGTTTTGTACGTGGAATCTAAGCCAATCAACCAACGAAAAGACCGAAGTAACTGAATTGATGTAGGGTGTGCCATGAACACGTGAGTTACCTCATTAGTAGCTCGGTCGGCTCTTGTCCAATGTACGTACTTATTCGCCACAGCTAAATGATGAAACTGACCAATGACATCTCTCTCTTCAAAATCAAGTTTCCTTATACGATCTTTGTGGTTGTACACATGCCGTCTAGTTGCATTGTCCTCGGGAAATTTTTCCTGAATCGCGGCCAAGATAGCACATGGCTTTGTTTGTGCCGAAGTCATGTCACGAACGAGTTTCTTTGACCCAGGACTAAGACCACTCATCTGACGATATCCCTCAGGATACACAGCAAAGTCATGGTTGTGTGTACCCCTAATCCCAGGCAATGTGACAATCATCCAACTACTGGATCCATACACTTGCCGAGCTCTCAACTGGAACGTACATTTACAAGCCTTTGTTTTCGTATTCTTCCGAGCAGCAGTATCTAAGTGTCTTAATTCCCCTCTGTAGCGTTCACCTCGATTGCATCTTAACAATTTTACGCTTCCACTCTTCTTGTGTGACGAAATTATCAACTCAAACCCGATAGTAAGTGCAATTTGTTTTGCCCAATTAATTGCATCTGTATCACTATCAAATAACTCATCAGTGACGAAATGCGTACTGTAATCAACACCATCACCACCGAACCGCTCCAAAGGAATCTAACAAAAACAACGAAAACAATGTTAGCTTAATCTTAAATTCAAACAATAAATAATAATAATAATAATAATAATAATAATAATAACAATAAATAATAATAATAATAATAATAATAATAATAATAATAATAATAATAATAATAATAATAATAATAATAATAATAATAATAATAAATTTTTTTTTTTTGTGTCTGTCGGTCGTCGATCTCGACTCACCCAAGGGTGAGTCGTCTGCTACAGACGACCAACCCAAGGGTGAGTCGTCTATTGATCTCGACTCGCCCAAGGGTGAGTCGCCTGTAGCGGACGACTCACCCAAGGGTGAGTCGCGATCTACAGACGACTCCCCTTTGGATGGGTCGCCTGTAGCAGACGACTCACCCAAGGGTGAGTCGAAAATCTCAGACGACCGTGCAAAAAAATGCGCAAAAAAAATTAATTTTACCTCCGCCACCGTCGACGGCACTTCTTCATCGCCGGCAGACATCCGCGGGTTGCTTGAGTGAATGTTGATGAAGGTTGGGTATGAGAGTGGGTGGTAGAGTGGGAGAGAAGTGGTGTGAGAGTTAGAGAGGGAGAGAGGGAGAGGATGAGTGAAAAATTAAAAAAGGGCAAAATTGGAATTTTGGGGGGCGGTAGCTAGTAATTTGGGGGCGGTATTTAGTAACACCCTAATTTTATTATATAATCACAGTCCGTGCAACGCACAGATTTACTCACGGTCATCCACCTAGTTGATTAGGAAAGGAAGCAAAGCAAGTGATGAAAGTAAAAAATGGCGTCGTTATTGTCCTGTTACACACTGCCACAACCACACGCCCTGATTCTCTCAAACTCTAAACCTCCTTCATCATCATCTTCTTCATCTTCTTCTTATGCAACAAGAACAAAATGTTGTTCTGATAATCAAAATCACCACGAAACGACAATCTCCAACCTCAAAAGTACAAATGGAAGGGCGGGTTGCTCAGCTCAAAGTGTAAAGAGGTGTTTGAGATGCAATATTCTCTATGACCCTCTTCGTAATTCACCCACTGCTTGCTCTTTTCATGGTCATGTCACTGGTAAGTTGTCCCCTCCCTCTCTTTCTCTCTCATGATTATTTAATTGCTTGTGATCATCTACTTGGGCCATTTCATGACTTTGTTAGTTCAATTAGAAATAATTTTCCCCATTTAACAATGCTCTATTGTAGCCTATAGATTTTTATTTGGGGATTTAGTTGGAGTGGGTTTTCTGTAAAAGATGTGATCTTGATGTTGGCTTAAAAATTTGTGGGTCTTATGTTCATCAGTTTGCCTACAATTGGACATGGGTTGTACAAACATTGGAGCATTAAGCTTTGCTTTTAGTGGATGAATTTGCTGCATTATGGTTGTGTTATTGGCTATTTAAATACCTGAATGAAATACGATGTGGGTTTAGTGGTTTCTGCAGTTGGGAGTTTTTAGCATCAAGTTTATACTTGTTGTTTTCACAGGGAGGTTTGATTTTCTGGGAACTTCTTTCACTTGTGCCAGTCATTGGTCTGATGATGGGTAACTAGAAGTGATCAGTTTCATTTTTGTGCTTTGTTCTTACATTGTGTTGTGATGGAGAATCAATCTTATTCTGAGTATTTGTCAACCCAAAACATTAGGTCTTGCATTATCATGGTTTTGATACTGTACGGCTACTGATTCTGCATTCATTATATCTTTTTGCAATCCGAATTATAGTTTTACCATTCGTATGTTACCGGTCCATTTCATGAGGCTCCCACCTACGATGGTGTAATTTGAGGTTAGATGTAGGCAGCTGTAACCATCCAGAACCGTTGTTCCACTTGAACCTTAACTGGAATTACTTCACCTCAAATAAGAAATAGCTGTCTACTATAGGATTGCCCATAGTGACTGTTTCAGGTCAATTGAAAATGGATACTTCCATTCAAGTTCTAGTTGTGTAAATCTAAAACAAAACATTGTGGATGTAATTCTATCTACTTCCTGAATCAAGAGTTTGGGCGTCAAAAGAGTTGAGTTCCACTGTAATACAATTAACTTTTCCCAATAAGAAAAGCTACGGAGCATTGGTTTTCTCTCGTCGCATGTTTACGCCTCCCACTAAACTGCGCCTTCGGCAATGACCAGGACAACTCGAGCTGCTAGCCGAGCGCAAAATGAGGCAATAGTGAAGGGGAATGAGTCTGATGTTCTTGATCAACCAAACCCGAATGGAGTTACTCGTAACCTGAATGTGGAGCTTAACCTCGAACGCGAAGAACCTGCGATTTTTTCAATGGAGAATGATCTGGCAAGTGTGCAGAATAGATCGGTTGTTCATGAGAAATTACATATGGGGAAGAACCTCATTCAATCGGGGTCGAAATATAATGCTGGGGTTGGAGATGGCCTATTTGCGTTCTCTTCTTCACCAGGTAAGTCTCCGTGGGATGATTTTGAAGTGAATGTGCTAAAATATGCGGGTAGTAAGCTGACATATATCAAACCCATGATGAAAGGGGTGTGGTGGTGGGTAAAATAACATCCGATGATAGTCAATCTGAGTTGCAATTTTGGAAGCTTCTATTGTTTGCTTTGTATTAGAGCCTGTTTGGGAGTTGGATAATGGAGGGGAAGGAGGGGGAAATAAAATTCTCCATGTTTGTCTCTTCATTTTAAAGAGAGGTTGGGAGGGGAATGAAGGAAAACAATTCCCCTCCGTTTACTAAATTTTTGTTCCCCCCAAATCGGGTGAATGAAATGGAAGGGAAAATTTAAGTGACAGCAGACAGGTTATTTATATTCCCATCAATTCTCCTTGCTTAAACTACAAAACAAGGTGAAATATTTCACCTTCATTCTCTTCCTTTCCCTTCCTCCTCATTCCCTTCTCTTCCCTTCCCCCCCAAAACATCCAAACATGCTGTTAGTGTCTAGTCCCCCCTTTTGCGGTGATTAATGGATTTGTGCGACGAATTTGGGGAAAATATGGAATAAACCGTGTTGCTATGCTGAAAAATGGGATGTTGCTGGTTCGATTCAATAATATCTAGGGGAGGGATAAGCTGTTGAAAGCAGGTGTTTTCCATTTTGATCAATAACCCTTCATTGTCAAGCCATGGTCTGCAGACCTCCCTTTGCAAAAGAGTGAAATCACATCTGTTTCCATTTCGGTGCAATTGCCTAATCTGGATTTACAATACTGGGGCCCTATGGGTTAAGCAAAATTACAAGTGTGTTGGGAATTCCTATAAAGACTAATAGGGCCACACAAATGAAGACTATGCTGAAATTTGCTAGAATTTTGGTTGAGATTGATAATAAGGAGAAAATACCTGAGACTGTACTATTTGAATCCGAGGAAGGTGATCTCATTGAACAAGTGAAGTTCGAATGGAAGCCAATAATGTGTGACCATTGCAAGGGGTATGGACATATTTTAGATGACTGCAGGAAGCTGCATCCTAAGGTTTGGAAGCCTAAACAAGTTGAAAAGCATGCTCCTCACAGTGAGAAGGAACCTGCCCGCGTACCTTCTGGAACTAATGGGCAACACTGGACTACTTTGCGAGGGAGGAAAACAGCTGGGAACAAACAAAGGCAAGCTACTGAGATACGGTTGCAGAATCCCTTTGATAACCTGCACAAGTTTGATGATAATGAAGGAGGCAATAGTGAGAGTGTGTCTCAATATGGGCACCCCTTGCCCTTGGATGTTCCTGTGGATGGCCAAAGAAAAGGGTCATAGCATGGAATATAAGGGGACTGACAGTCCTTATTAAGAAAAGTGAGCTCGGGCTCTTTTGCAGAATGAATAAGGTAGGTCTATTAGGCCTGCTTGAAACAAAACTCAACAAAGAAGGGTTAGATCTGTGTTACACCTCCCTTTTCAAGGTTGGGGTACGTTAGATAATTTGCAAAATCATCATCGAGCTGCAGTATGGGTTATTTGGAAACCTGATGTCTATGATGTAATCAACTTGTCACTGTTTGGAGCAAGCAGATGGGGAAGTATTCTGTGCTTCGTTTTTCTACACTAGCAACAACCAGGAGGACAGGAAGAATTTGTGGGGCAATCTACTCAGTCTCTCATATAGTACCACTCGTCCTTGGGTCCTCATGGTGAATTATGATTGTTGTCTTATCTACTGAAGAGAGATCAGGAGGGAATCAAGTTACTTATGCAGAAACAAAAGATTTTAAAGAGTGCATTGTGAGATGTGGGTTGACGAGCTTCTGTGATATGGCTGCAAGTTAACGTGGTGCAACAAACAGGAGGGTCTGGATATAATGCAAAATACTATAAGCTAGATAGAGTTCTGGTCAATGGTGCTTGGATTACAGAATTCAATAACTCTTCTGTGGTATTCTTAAATCTTACCTGCCACTATTTCTGACCATTCACCTTCAAGTCTGCAACTGGCTCATGATTTGCCTCCTAAGAAGACATGCTTTAAAGATTTTAACATCTGGTCTCAATCAAGTGTTTCTTCCTATTGCTGTTCAAGGCTGGAATAGGGCAGTTAGAGGCTGTAAAATGTTCGAGGTGGTGCAAAAAGTGAAAATGTTGAAGAAAGGTCTAAAGAAGCTGAATAAAGTCAGTTTAGTGATATCCATTGCAGAGTGGATGAAACAAGAATGAAGTTTTCAAGATGCCATCTAGAACTGCAAGATAGACCTCATGGTGTTCAGATGTAGCTTTACAATCTCTGGAGGAATCACTATCTAGTGATTGTTGCATATACAAATGCTGCTGAGAAGTTTCTTAGGCCAACTGGCCCAGGCAACCTGGATACGACTTGGTGACCAGAGTACAGCTTTTTCATACTGTCCTGAAGCAGCAATACAGTACAAGTAGAATCATGTCAGTGATGGATGATGATGACAATTTGATTACTGATTTTGATGAGGTGTCTGCACATTTTGTGACCTTTTATTAGAAGATGCTGGAATTGTAGGTCCTTCTACTTCTCCCGTACATAAGGATATCATATGTTCTTGCCCTGTTTTGAATAAAGAACAGAAATCGATCTCATTAAGCCTTTTAGTGCTATAGTTGTGAAGGATGCAATGTTTGCAATTGATTCATCTATAAGTCCTGGCGCTGATGAATATGGGAGTGATTTTTTAAAGACAACATGGTCTACTATTGGTGAGGAAGTGACTGCAGCTGAACTGGATTTTTTTTGCAACTGGTAACCTTCTTAGTTAACTCAATGCCAATGTGATTGCGCTTGTGCGTAAGGTGGAAAATCCGAGTTATGCATCTGAATATAAACCCATCGCGTGTTGTAATACCCTTTATTAGTGCATATCAAAAATGATTTGCATTAGACTCAGCGTTGTTTTACCTTTCCTAATTAGTGATAACCAAGGTGCATTTGTGAAAGGAAGAATGATCGTGCATAATATTCTGATTACGCTAATCTTATTAGACTTTATTAAAGGAGCAAGGTCTCTCCTAGATGTCTAATGAAGATCGATCTGAAGAAAGCGTACGACTCTGTGTCTTGGAGCTGTATTGGTTGATATATTGAGGGGGTTGGTTTCCCTGCTCGTTTCTGCAATTGGATTTGAACTTGTGTACAAACCACCAGCTTCTCCTTGGCTATGAATGGTGGGTTGTATGGGTATTTTAAGAGCGGAAGAGGGCTGCGGCAGGGTGACCCAGTGTCACATTTGCTCTTTCTCCTCATCATGGAGTACTTGACTAGGAACATTGAAGCTTGCTAGCCAACTAGACGAATTTATTCTTTCGCCGACGAATTGATGGTCTTCTGTAAGGGGAAAAGCTCATCTTTCGCAGGCTCATGGAAGGTTTCAATCATTTTTCTATAGTTACTGATCTTCAAGCAAATTTGCGAAAATCTGAAATTGTTTCTTGGTGGTGTTACTGAAGAGGAAAAACGAAGAATTGAGAGAATTAATGGTTTTTCCAGAGGTAATTTCCCTATGAAATATCTTGGTGTTCCTTTATCACCTTGAAAATGGAGTAAATCTGACTGCCAATTCATTGTTGAGAAAATAGTTAAAAGAATTCAATGCTGGTCATCTTGAAATCTGTCCTACGCAGGAGGAAGCCAACTCGTGCAGTCTGTACTCTTTTCCATACAGGTTTACTGGTCCACAGTTTTGATGCTTCCTCAAAGCATTATTAAGCAGGTATTGCAGGTGTGTAGAGATTTCTTGTGGGGTGCCAAAGATGGTAAAAGGAAGGTCCCATCAGTTGGTTGGGATTTTGTGTGCTTGCCACGACAGAATGGTGGACTGAACATCAATCATGGCAAGCTTTGGAACTGTGCTGCTATTGCGAAAAAGGTTTGGGATATTGCATCAAAAGCAGACACTTTGTGGGTAAAGTGGGTGGATGGGGTGTACTTAGAAGGTGCTTATTTTCGGGGGTATGAGGCCCCAGTAGATTGTGCTTGGTATTGGAAAAAAGCTATCTTAATTAGAAACAAAATGGCAGCTGGCTACATAGACAACTATTGGGATCCTTCAGCAAAGGTGATCTATTCCATCAGAAGTGGATATGCATGGCTACTTGCTCAACAACCAAGGCAGGATATTATGCAAATGGTATGGGGGAGGTACAACATTTACAAACACTCTTGTATACTTTTGCGCGCTGTGAAGAACAGATTGCTAACATGGGGAAAGCTGTCTGACATGCACATTAATGTGGAAGACCTGTCATGTGTTTCTGTAACACTGAAAATGTAACCTGTGCCCATCTTCTTCTTTTTTTTCTCATGCACATACAGCAACTGAGTTGTTGCAGCTTATGAAGTTATGGCTTGGTATTCAGCGTCTACCTGCAGAGTATACTAGCTGTCCTAAATGGGTTGTTGCACGGACTAGAGGTAGAAGAGCAAGAAGGAATGTTCTCTTTGCTGTTATGGCTAGTGTGGTTTACAATATATGGTTTGAAGGGAAGACGAGGATCTTCAGTGGGGTGGGGACATCTATGGAAGCTATTTTCCAAAAGATCAAAACTGATCTAATCATTGGTTTACTGGATTAAAATGTAAACGGGTAAATGCCTCTGATGTGCAGTACCGTCTTAAATGGTGTTTTTTTTTTCTTTTTCTGTTTGGTTTTGAGTTTGAAGCTTGAGGGGCTGTGGGGACATGGGGTGATACCTTACATAGCAGGTAGTCTCCTCCTCCTCCTCTCCTTAGCTTTGTAGGGCTGCAAAAAACGTTGTATGGTGTTTTGGTCATCTGGTAATAAAATTCTTACATTTGTTACCAAAAAAAAGAAAAAAGAGTCGGGTTCGCAAAGGCTGTTGCCTCGTTGACAGTTGACACATCTGAATGGAGTTTAATACATGGTTTTTCACTGTTTCACAGGAGATGAGGGGCTATTTGCGCTTGCTCCACCTCACCAGGGTATAGATGGAGAATGGACTGATCGCTCTGGTGTAATAGTATATAAATGGAATGAGAAAAATGATAGGCCCAACACGGGAAGTGCTAACTGGAAGAAAAGGTGGAGCTGTTGTTCCGAGTATGATGAGAATGCACCACCCTGTCGACGTGGATGGCATGTCTCATATGATGATGGTTTACTCTCTATTAGTTATCTGTTTCTTAGACACCATCCTAGCTTGTAAATCTTGTAGACACCAATTAATACATGTAAATGTCTTACTTATATCTGTCACTTAGCGTCCTATATATGTCCATATTCAGTTTCGTTGCAGCTCCTACTGTACTCTGCAGCTAAGTACATTTTGAAATGAAACTATCTATGAGCTTTTTATAAATTTGTGAAACGCTTCAATTTGATTCTTTATCATTCAAGCGGTGCTCAGCATTTTGTGCAGTTATCTATCTGATTAAGAGTTATAGGACTACAATTCTTATGCTGCTCAGAGTGTGTGAAGGTATTAACTACAGAGCATTGTCAATTTTCATCATTATTTTGAATCCCTTTTCCTTGGTTTCTTCCTCTCATATACTTTTATGCTCAAAATGTCTTCTAACTATGTCATATTTCTTGCCCTATGTGTGATATTGATTGCATACCTCCTTGGAGCTCAGTTATTTTTGAAACCATTCTCCCTCGCCAAGAATGTTACTAGTTACCATTATATTGGAAGGGAAGGTGGCCAGACAAGTGCTTCAAGGAGAGTGTAAGTGATCTAATTCCTTTTTTTTATTGCAACATCTTGTTATTTGTGTCAATCTTCTTGCCTTATGTTTGTTGATTGGGAAACTGCTCCTTAGACTTCAGTTATTCTATTCCTGAAACCATTTTTTCTCTCAGTGAATGCCAACAGAAAAGAGAAAGGAAATGTGAGACAAGTACAACAAGAAGAATGTGAGTAATAAAAGTCCTTTATCGAATAGCTCTCATTTCAAGCACTCAGTATGTTTTATACGAGAAAGAATTTTCCTTTACATAGATCAAGAAATCCAGTTCATTCAAAACATTCTAATATATGCCTCTTGTCATCTCTAACAATGACAATCATACACATTATCTAGAATGATCCGACAGTCTTAAATGACTGGTGGACGTGCCTTAGCATATCTTGATCCCGATTCCATTCAGGAGTTGGCGCGCTAACAAAATGCGCGTATAGCTTGTTCTTAGCACATGTTACTGATATCAAACTGTGTGAACCAACCCCATCAATCTCATAATCATAGTAAATCTGCCCCTTATCATCTTTCCTCTCTTCTGAAGTCACTGAGTCTGCACTAGCAATTTGATCTTGCAGGTTCACATCTGACAGTGCTAAGTTATTGAGGATCACTTCTTTAGGAGCCAATTGCCTAATACCTGCAAGATAAGTGAGGTACTCTCGCTCGGTCTTCTTCTTCGGGTTGAAGAACTCGCTGTCTGTTCCATTGGTACCCTTCTCAACTTTTGATACTAGTCTCTCTTTCCAACCAGCAGGGATATCATATATGTACTCTGCTGAATCTTTCTTGTTCGAATTGCCACCATAACCTCCGTAATTGGCAGCACTCGCAGCAGTGCCGTAGTAAATGTTGTATGTAGTTTGAGAATCATCCGCAAATGATGGCGGCGTTGTGGAGAGGATAATGGCGGCAGCAGCGGCAACAGCGGTTAAACTGGTAGTTAAATTGGTTAAGGGTAGCTTGGATGGTGGGATGGCTAGCTGGGTCTTGGTTAAGGTTGGAGTTTGGGTTGGTTTAGGAGGGGTTGTTGAAGTGGATGTGGAGGTGGAGAGAACTGCAGAAGGTGAGAATAGGGTGGCCATGATGCTGATACAGTGAAGAGATGGTTGTTGTGCTGTTAAAAGTGTGTATTGTTTTCTTTGATCCAAGTTCTTCTCCTTATCCTATCTGCCAAATCATGATCTTGTGCTTAGATTTCTCTCTTATCCAATGGATGCTATGCCCTTCTCTTTGACTCTTACTGCTTGGACTAATTTGGGCTCTTTGCATTGTTTTTGTTTCCTTTCCTTTCCATACTATTTTATGAAAGCACAAAAACTTGTCACTATTCATATCATAATAAGTAAGCTCTGTATTTTTAAACAATGACCCCATTTTATTGTAAGTTGGTTTTATAATGGTTTCTTTACTAATTAATGCCAATAAAAACTTTCCCTCCAATTTGAATAATACGGGACCCGTATGAATGGTGTTGATGGGAGGTTAACATTGTCTTTATTTAATCCAATGATGTACATGCGAGTAATCTTATATTGGTGACATGTGAACCGATTTTTTAATTTGAAAATGAATTTGTGAAATTGGGGCAAACCGTTCCTACAAAGTCATTAATGGTCGAAAATTTGATTTGGTGTGTCCATTATAACTTTTCTTATTTTATTAGGTGTAATGCAACTATACTTATTTTGTTTTATGAGGTGCATCTATAAAATTCTATGTGTATATAAATTATCTTGTTCAAGTTGAGGCCTAGACTTTAATTTGGCTCAGTTGTTTATATGACTATATTTGAATTTTCAAATAATATTTGAAATTAAAATGTTGATTTATCAACAAGGATATAAGCTAGATTTGTCAGCAAAAACTATATTTGAATTTTTATACCTACTTGATTCAAACATGTCTCAAGTTTTCATCTTACCTCCTACAGTGAATTAAGTTAGTTGATTAATTGTTGGAAGCAATTGTAATTTTAAATTTGATATGTTGGGTTTGGGTGTGTGTTCTTCCAAATTACATTAAGTTGATAAATTAGGAATGATGAGAGATCCAAAACAGTTGTGGAGAAACCTTAAGGACTCTGCTAATTATTATTAGATTGGTTAATTAATTCCAACTAATAGTAATCCTCTGTACTTTACTTTGCAATATAAATTAGAACAATAATATAAATATAAAAAAGAAAAGATTTTCATTAATCCCTTTTATTTCTATTGATCAAATTAAGATATATTAGAATGGACAAATTACAAATCATTGCAATTTTCCAACTAATACTTTGTTTCGAAGAAGCTACTTTGCTTAATTCCTCCCTTAGCCTTGCCTTCTTTTGTTCAACTTTGCAACTCATCAGTCAATTATAGTTTCTTACAGGCAGGACGCTGGGCAATAGTCTTGACCTGTTAATAAAAACAAATTACTCCATTCGACCTTCCTCCCAACAAAACCTTAACATTTTTTTTACTATAATGTCAAAGTTCACACAATTTAATTATTGATTTGTGAAAAATATAAAGATTTACAATGTAAAAGTGTATCTACTATATTTGTTTTAGATAGTAATTATGATACTCTTTTCTCTTTTTCTTTGAGATCACCCTTAAATACAAAACTTATTTAAGATAATCTTAGTATATATAAGAGCAATAATTATAAGAGTAACAAATCTTCGAATATAAAGAAATTGTTTTTATGCACAGAGAAATTAAGGGTTCACACTTTGATTTTTTAAAACCCTTTCACACACTCCTAGTATCATTCGTTTGAATAAATAGAAAAACAGATACCCATATACAAAGGGTATGGATTGAATCTAGAATATGTAAAAAAAAAAAAAAAAAAAAAGGAAAAATCTGATGAAATACACCTAATAACTTTGACAAGTTATGTAAATATAATTATTAATACAAAATTTGCATGTTTACACCTAATAGATTAAATATAAGGTTATGGTGGACACTAAGGGCCCGTTTGGCCTAGCCCTCACAAATTCAACTTCTCCTCCCAAATTTGTTCTTGTTCACCCCATTTTCATCCACTTCCACCTCTACCTCCAATTTCTAGAGCTTGAAATAAAGCTAGAAGTGGAAGGAGAAGGAGAAGCTATAATTTGTAACTTTTCCTTCTAGTCCAATTGTAGCTTTATTTCAACTTGTTAGAAGTTGGAAATGGAGAAGGGAGTGGATGAAAGTGAGTGAGTAAGAACAAATTTGGGAGGAGAAGGTAGACCAAACGGGTCCTAAGTTGAACTGTTCAGCCGAAAAATGAGTCTAGATTTGTAATAAGGAACTCCGACGCGGATTTAGGCATGTAAATAGATACATATCCCCTCGACGAGCGAGAAAGAACGAATTTTGAATTTCGTAGAAGGGTCCTTTCGAGGAGGACTTGACAAAAAGTTGGTCATTTTCAACTATGAGTGATGCACTAGTGAAATATGCGATCATGGATGAACAATAAGGCACGAGAAAAGATTTGAGGGTAAGCTTACGAGAGATAAAAAGTTAAGAAGCATTTACGTCTCACCCGTAGCAGCTGGACTCTACTAGCACTTTAATTATGATTAAATTGGATTATTAAAGATTCATAAACAATAATTTCAATTGTTTATGAATCTTTAATAATCCAATTTAATGGATTCTTAAAGCACATAAAAGTTCATCCTAGGTACTGCTTTGTTTCACTATTTAGTGCAGTCACTCAGCATTGTAATTTCAACCTCAGCATACTCAAAAAGCAGTCTTAAATGTAAAACTCTGATCTGAAATTTCATATTTGATTCTATTCACATACATGGGTAATAACACCTTCTAACATGCTGTAAACAAGGCCTAAACGATCTGTATTGTTACTACCATACATATGTTGCGTGAACATGAAGTTTACAGCATTATAACAAGTAGAATTCAAGGCTAAATAGGCAAGTTTCAGGTCTGAATTCAGAAGCAGTTTGTAGTACAATAATATGGCAAAATCATCATTTTAGCTCACATACACTTTACCAAACTGGATGACATTTGCTACACGCATAGTATACTTATAATAATTGAATTTCACCCAATTAATATGCAAGAATAAGTCTACATAAGATGAACGAAGATGGACAGCAGGTCTGAATTTTGACAGGAGAAAACAGTTCCACTTTTTATGAATTTTGAGATCTAAAAACAAAGTACTAAACAATGGCTTTGAAGTTCAAGTTTTATGATCTTGATTAATTACCGGTCAAGGACACTAGAAACACATAAACATGCTGGAAAGGCAGGCCTATAATCAATAAGGGTATGTGAAAAACAGGGGCCAATAAGAGTCTGAAACTGATGGAACCAGAACAGAGATTCAGATTTTACCTCTTATAAGAACACATCATGTAAACATTGAATAAATTTGTCTAACTCACTAGTAGATAACCCAACTAGACGATTAAACTCATTCGAACACTTGCATATCAACATTCAGTTTAGATCACAGAGTTCCCTCCTCCTTATTGTTCAAACAGGTAGACAACTTCATATATAGATGGTTGAAGCTAGTGGTAGTAGTTATGTGTGTTTGATTCTTGTAATCATTTATCAAATATCTCTTATCTTGTCTTGAGAAGTTTATGTCAGTTAATTTTCATATAGTAATATTTTTTCTAGGTTTGGGAAATCTGTGCTTACAGTTTGCTAATTATGACTTTAGGAAATTATCAGAAAGTGCACAGGATTGTATGGGAGTTTAAACAAATTTGTGACTTGTCCCTACAACCCTATAGTTCATAATGTAACAACAAATATCTCCAGAAAATCATATCACTATGCTACACAATCAAATCAAAGATCCCAAATTCCAACCAATTTTTTGCGCAGAGCTCCCCATCAATAGGCACCTTCTAATCACACTTAACTATTTTCCGATTCCATACAGAAACTCTCATAATTCAACCTATAACCTCATCAAAACCCCTAAAGTGCATCTATATTGCTTCAATTCAAACCAGTTTGTTCACAATTCAACATTTCTTCACCAAAGCAAAATCATAGCACTTCAGTAAAAATTTACACAAAAAAAAAAAAAAAAAAACGAAATTAAACACATCTACAGTATGCAGAGCTCGATTTTGATTTTGACATACATAATTGGAAACCCTAGAAATCAAGGAGATAATGAAAAAGAAAGAATAATACCGAGCCCGATGAATACTAAGACTGAGAGAGCAGAATTCAGGTTGAGCAGATCAACAGGCAGCCTCGGTGACCAGGGAATCCCGAAAGAAAGTCTGAATTCTCTGGGCAAAACTTGCAAACTAAAAAGAGCATGTTTCGACTATAAACAGAGTAAGCTAAAAAGATGGGCACCCAAAACATCAGTTCATGAGAGAATACTTACTATTTCGTATGCCTCTAGTAGAATTCTGGTGCGTCACTGATGAGAGGAGAGCGCGGGGAGAGAAATTGCGTCGCCGCTCGAGAGCGGGTCGCCTGTGAGAGGAGGCCAAACGTGATGGGGACAACTGGACAAGTTCTCTAGTCTAGGGCTCCTTGGTTTTTTTGAAGAAAATTTTAGGGTCGTGGTAGGGTATTTTTTTGTTTTTGCTTATTTGGGTGGGGGATCGTGGTTATTTGGCTGGGGTTTTGAAAAGGAAAGCGCGAATTGGAGCATTCATGCTTGTTTTACTTAATAACCAGGGTATACTAATCTGCATATAGTACTGCAGTTCTAAATAAAACAAGGATAATTTGCTTCAAATAATCCCAAGTTTGGGTCATGTGCCCAAAATAATCCCAACTCACTAAATTTTCCACAATAATCCCACGTTGTTTGACGGGTGCTAATACTAGACCCAGTGGAATGATTGTTAAACTATCGTTAGTTTTTGATGACGTGGCAGTGTATTTAACTGTTCATCTTCTCTCTCACATATGAGATACGAGAGAGAAACGTTGATCTCGACATCTATGGAGGTTGATATTTAGGGTGTACAATTTCACATCTTTCTTCTCTGACTACAAATCGTATCATGGCCATAAATCAACGATGCTCAGCCTCCTTTGCCTCTTTATCTCTCTGACCCGCCTTCAAGAAATGCGAAGTTAGGGAGCATTCTGGCAATCGATATACATGTTGTCGCCGGGTGTTAGGTTTTTGATGTAGGATATTAGGCTAGGTAATTGTATGTTGGAGGAAGAGAGATGAATGCTAAGAGAGATGTGGAAAGATGATTGTATTGCTTGATGCACAAAATGCTTTACATCACCCCTATTTATAGTGGTGTAGGGTGGTAGACAATACTCTAGATCTTTCTATGTCTAGAGTCTTCTTCATAATTATCCTAGACTATTATTCTAGATATTTGTAGGTAGACATTATTCTAGATGTGTCTAGGTAGGTATTAATCTAGATCTTTCTAGGCACTAAGCTTAGATATTGTTTACATGATTTTTCTAGATTATTCTAACACTCCCCCTAATCTAGAAAAATCTTGAACTCCAAGTTGTTCTCTGAAGTGCATGAATTTTTTTTGGTGGTAATGCCTTGGTAAATATGTCTTCGAGTTGCTCTGTGTCATTCTTCTCGATCATTCTGATCTCCTCGGTCATGGCTTCGATCCATTTATCTTCTTTTGCTGCTTCTTGGAAGTTTTGTGGCTCACTGGCAAATAATGCAAATTCCGTGGTTGTTTGATTGCATCGATAATCTTCCAAGTAAGTCGGAGGGTGACGATCTCGTTGTGAGCGGCGCACTGGTTGAGGAGAATTATGAATTTGGTGAGTTCGGGCCTGTTGGAATCCTCGGAGATGAAGGTGCTTCTCCTTGATCACGAACTCCCTGAGAAGAGCTAGATGGAGAATATTCTTCTATGGCTGGCTGCGGAGCGTGTTCTGTCCATCTCCATTCTGCAACTTCATCGAATATGACGTCTCTTGAAATGATCAACTTCTTGGACTCAGGCTTGTAGAGGCGGTATCCTTTTGATTCATCACTGTATCCAATAAAGATACATTTTTCTCCCTTTTCATCCATTTTTTCTCGGTTCTCCTTTGGAATGTGGGAATAGGCAACGCACCCAAAAATTCTAAGGTGCTCAATTACGGGCTTTCTTTTGTACCAAGCCTAGTAGGGTGTCATATCCTGAACCGCCTTTGTTGGAGATCTGTTTAGAATATAAACAGCTGTATGGACAGCTTCAGCCCAAAAGTATTTGGGCAAATTCTTTGCTTGTAGCATGCTGCGGGCCATTTCTGCAATTGTTCTATTTTTTCTTTCCGCTACACCATTTTGTTGAGGTGTGCATCTTACGGTTAGTTCTCTTCTGATTCCATGCTTCTTACAAAAGCTAAGGAATCTAGTGCTTGTGAATTCTCCTCCACGATCTGTTCTAAGAGTTTTAAGAGGATGTCCACTTTGTTTTTCCATGAGAGCCTTGAATTGGACAAAGAATGAGAATGCCTCTTATTTATACTTTAAGAAATATACCCACATCATGCGGGTATAGTCATCCACAAATAGAAGAAAATATCTTCTACCGCCAATAGAGTTGTTCTTGGCTGGGCCCCAAATATCTGCATGAACAAGCTCTAACGGAGCCTTGGCCCTCCAAGACGTCTTAGGAAATGGCAATCTATGCATTTCTCCATAAATACAACCTTCACATATTTTCTTTTCATCATTTATTGGGGGAAGGCCAATCACCATTTCCTTTTGATTTAAGAGTTTTAGACTCTTGTAGTGTAAGTGCCCGAATCTCCAATGCCACAATGTAGAATCATCACTTGTGCAATTGAAAGCAACTTTTTGCTTTAGTGGCATTCTTAATGGAAATATTTTATTTGAGGCCATTTTTACTGTTGTGACTAATTGACCCTTTTTCTTGTCATATATGATACATTTATCCTCATCAAATTTAACCATGTAGCCTCTTTGGACTAACTGGCCCACACTTAGTAGATTTTGAGCAAGGCCCGGGACATATAAAACATCATCAATGATTTTGGATGAGCCGTTTTCAGTTTTAACGGCGATTGTCCCTTTCCCTGCTACATCTTGAGATCTTCCATCACCAAGAGTAATTTGAGATTTAACATTTTCATCAAATTTGACAAACGCTTTTTTTATCGCTTGTCATGTGGTTTGAACAACTACTATCTAAATACCAAATATCAGAGGATTCTTGGTGGGCATTTAGACAAGAATAAAACAATTGATTAGAATGGTCATTTTTCTCTGTGAAATTAGCCTCATCTTTTTGCCGGAACCAACAATCTTTTTCAAGATGGGTGTGTCTTTTGCATTTTTTGCATTTAAACCGGCAATCTTTTGTGTCGTGATTATTTTTCTTGCATAATTTGCAATAGGAACTCGATTGAATGTTTTCTCGGTCCCCATGATTTCTATAATCATCTCTCCTCCTACCACGGTTATTTGATGTTCCTCTTTTTTGTTGGAAATTTTTACCGTGGCTATATTGATTTTTATTTTCTCTATTATAAGAGAATTTCAATTTGGCTTGGAAAGCCTGTTCTAGTGGGTCATCTTCAAATCTACGCATTCTCTCTTCATGTGCATGGAGTGAACCCATTAGTTCAGTTAAGGTTAGCGTAGATAAATCTTTAGACTCCTCTATTGCAGCCACAACATGATCAAATTTTGCCGGAAGGCTTCTTAATATTTTTTGTATGATTTTTAGATCTTGAATGGTGTCTCCATAGCTACGAATTTGATTAGTGATATTAGAGACACGGGTAAAGAATGCTTGAATTGTTTCTCCTTCCGACATTAATAATGTATCAAAATCCTTCCAAAGAGATTGAAGTTTAATGACAATTACCTTATCGGAGCCCTTAAACTCTTTTTGTAGATTACTCCAAGCCTCCTTGGCCGTTGTTGCAGCCATAATTCTTGGGAAGATTGTTTCTGCAACTCCCCGATGGATGACCGATAGTGCAGCAGAGTCCCGTGATCTTCTTCATATTGTTTTCTTTTATTTTCATCCCAAGATGCTAATTCGTTAACATCTTTTGGTGCTTGGTACCCATTTTGTACCAAATCCCAGAGGCCTTGTGCCATTAGCAAGGTCCTCATTTGAATACTCCAATAATCATATTTCTCCCCAGTGAATATTGGTACCCAATTATTTTGAGCATATGTAAATGTAGTGTTTGAGGTTGATGGTGATGATGCCATAAGATTTTTGTGGTGGTGTAAGGGAGAATTTGGTATGGGGTAAATTTGTTTGTGGAGGTCTTGAGTTTAGTAGGCTCTGATACCACTGTTAGGTTTTTGATGTAGGATATTAGGCTAGGTAATTGTATGTTGGAGGAAGAGAGATGAATGCTAAGAGAGATGTGGAAAGATGATTGTATTGCTTGATGCACAAAATGCTTTACATCACCCCTATTTATAGTGGTGTAGGGTGGTAGACAATTCTCTAGATCTTTCTATGTCTAGAGTCTTCTTCATAATTATCCTAGACTATTATTCTAGATATTTCTAGGTATACATTATTCTAGATGTGTCTAGGTAGGTATTAATCTAGATCTTTCTAGGCACTAAGCTTAGATATTGTTTACATGATTTTTCTAGATTATTCTAACACCGGGAGCTTCCTCACTCTCATAGTTTTATGAACTCAAGGACTCTTGCTTTTCCCGCTTCAGTTAACTTCCTTCTATATGGGTTTCTTTTGTTTTGATTTTTACAGAAATTAGGAGGTAAATTTGGAATTTGGTTAAATGACATCATCACTGTACCGTTTCTATTTCTTGAATTGGTTGGTTCTGGTCCATCTCTCAAGTGTTTAGTAGAATAGTTATCAAATATTTTACTGATTGTCCATTGTAGTTGCACTCAAAGCCAGGAGAATTTGCGATGAAATAAAGCTACAGTTTACTCGCAGAAGCCATCAGATTCAGATGGCACAAATCACAACATCTCACCCTGTGTTTACGACTAATAATCTAGTGAAATATTTGCTTCACCGCGTTTACTAATAGTTGTAGAATTCGAAGTTGAAGAAATCTCTAGAGCATATTCATATGCTGGATGAGAAGCTACAAGCAGTTTTCAAAGCCAAACACTACCCTGTCATAAAAAATTAACGGCACTTTAACGCCGTTTTCCCGAGCCCAATATTAGCACCCGCCAAATAACATGGGATTATTGTTGGGAATTTCGTAAGTTGGGATTATTTTGGGCACACGGCCCAAACTTGGGATTATTTGAAGCAAATAATCCATAAAACAATGTAATAGCTTGTTTTACTTAATAGCCACGGTCTTCTACTTCGGTTATTTGATACCCGACGTACTTGATTGTCACTTTATTTACAAAAAAAGGCCACTTCCTTGTATTGTACAATGGTTTAATTCATAACCATTGTAATTGAACCTCTGTACAATCCCTTTCTTATGCTAGTTATTCTTGTACAAGATATTACACCCCCAATTAATGGTTTGCCCCTCATGAATAAGCTTTCGAGCCTCCGCTTCCTTCATGATTCTTGATGGTTGGGCGCCTGAAATTTTTGTCATTTCAGGATTAGAGCAGACGGATTAAGAGGATGATATGTGTCAAAATAACAAGCAAGCCAAGTATAAACATAATGAGAGTGAAAAAGACAGTTGCTAAATAAGGGCTTGACATAATTGGCTCTTGCATTTAACCAATATGGGGATTGCAAGGCTGAACTGCTTTTGTGACACCATCAAAGCCGCAATCTCAAAAATTTTGGGTCTCATTAACATGACTTTAGTTTCTGAGAAAACAAAGGCACACAACCAACAAGAGAGAAATGCTAAACCAATATGGGGATTGCAAGGCTGAACTGCTTTTGTGACACCATCAAAGCCGCAATCTCAAAAATTTTGGGTCTCATTAACATGACTTTAGTTTCTGAGAAAACAAAGGCACACAACCAACAAGAGAGAAATGCTACTAAGTACTTCTTGTACCCTTATCTCCACAATCCCAAGTTCACTAAATATTTTAAGTTTATTTTTAGTCCACTCCCTTGATTCTTGTAGTTACCATCAGATTGTGAGTACGTTCTAGAGCACCCTTCGCATATCGACGTCGTTGCATATTTGGGCCCTTGTGGACTAAGTTCTGCTTACACCAAAAGTCAATCAATTTCTCAACAGTAACTCTTTACGAAGTATATGATTTTCCAATTGATAGTATACAACATTCAAGTTCTCACAAGTTTGAGGGATTCGTCTTTGGCATCCTTATATTTTCTTTGGAATATACTACAATGGGGGACTGTTTAATTCGTCATAACGCAAATCAGAAATAGGCAAACCAACAATCTCAAGTAAAATTGTAAATCCCATAGATAATTAGATACCTCGCATGCCAAAGTGTGGGAGTATTAGTAGTAGGGCTCCAACTCTCACAGAGTACACAAAAAACACTATGCTCCCGATCATATGTGTGAAGGGAAGCATATACAACACGGTGGATAGAACTCTTTGCCAAGACTTTTCCAAACAGAGATAGAGAATCTTCAACCCATTCCGAATACTTTGGAATAAATATAACATTCCCCCAAATCTTCAAGTTATGAGAACTCCACTTGTACGAGCCAGAGATGATCTTGCGACCAAGTAAGGGAAAAGTAGCATACAAAGGCGAATGATCATGATATGAACTTTTCAGGACATAAGATGTGGTTCCATCTTGCACACATTGCTCAATCGTGGTCGACATCTCCAATTAAACAAGTGAGCGATCAATTTGCAGCGCTAGTCCTAGAGGTCGCAGAAGAGAGTGATGTGCACAAAAAGTTCTGCCCTTCTTAGCCTTGCCATCTTCAGGTGTGGTTGATAAGAGGTAAATATGGTCATCTTATGATACTCCTTGAATAGCATCATGTTCTACCCTGACATGTATAATAAAAAAATAAAAAAAAATGAAGGTGTTGCACTCTAAGACTACACATACCAAAGGAACCATGGTTGGACTAGTGACTCTACATGTATCTTGATGTTGTGATCTTTAAGACTTGTTGTTGCACTAGTGAGCTCGTGTGCCCTTTTATTTTGTTATATCTTTTTCTTTTGGTACTTAAATACAAACGCATGAAAATGTGAACTCAAGATGGCTTCTAACGATTACTACGCATGAGTTAACAAATCTGAGATGACTTAGAGTATGGCGTCAAACCTTATTTCTTCACATACATAGGGTACAACGCATGGAGATGTGAACCTGAGATGGCCTATAACGGTTACAATGCATGAGTTCACAACTCCAAGATGATCCTATGTACTATGTCTTGTTCTTCAAATACATAGGGTACAACACTTGGAGGTGTGAACCCAAGATAGCCTCCAACGATTACAACACATGAGTTCACAAATCCGAGATGATATCATGTACTATGTCTAGTTCTTCAAATACATAGGGTACAATGCATGGAAATGTGAACCCAAAATGGCTTCTAACAGTTACATCATCGCATGAGTTCACTAAATTGATATGATCCTATGTATTATGTCTGACTCTTCGAGTCGTCGTACTTGGTACCCTAAAAAGAAATTTACATGCAAGAGCTACCAGATACAAAACTCGCAGGCACATATACAACGAGAGCAATCATGGTTAGAAAGCGCCAGAAAAGGAGAAGAAAAGACGTGAGACAGAACAAGCCACAAAGGCCTCATAAGACTCGATGGAACACGCCACACAACAAATACCCTGTCACCTACCTACCGCAAAATGGTAGGTCTACAATTCGAGAAGAAGTCAACAAGACCCTTATGCTAATTCAAGAAAAAGCTCCCGCTCTTGAATCTAAACATATCCATGGCCTATTAGAAAGGAACTAAGGGATCCACAAAAGTTGTAACTCACAAATATATCAATAAAACTTCTTATTTCATATTTTCTTACCTTGTATATGCAGGTTTGAATGTCTTTGGTTTACAATATCCTATGAACCAAGTTTATCTAACCAAAATGGTTTGTACAAACCTGAAGTTTGTCTAGCCGACTAGTGCCAGCTCGACGCCTTTAGGTTTCAATGTTCATCCTCTGTACGTCAGTTAGGCGCTGGGCCGAGGATTAGGGGTGTCGGTTCCCGTCCTAATCTTGTACACCCTAGTTTTAGCTAGATAAGCCTCGTTCACTGGATATGATGTGATACGTATAAAATAAACTTGTTAGAAGTTTGTAGTTGCATTACGAAACAGAGGTTTGTAGAAAAAACAGTTTGAAAATGAATGAAGTGTCATCCCACTAAAAAAAATTAATGACTCATACAAAATAAAACCTCTTTTGTAGTTATAACACCCCGAATTTCCGTCCAATTTAAAACCATTTAAAAACACGAGTTGCAGCGGAAAAACTCTGGAAATCCGAAGCGTTACCACCGTATTTATGTTCAAATCCAATACAAGGCTAGAAAGAAAAAAACAAGTGCTAGAAACCTCAATCCAACATACTAGATAATTAAATATTAACTATCTTTCAAGTAACTTAAACAGATAATCCAAATGAAATAAAAGTATTAAACTTATTAATTCCCATGCAAGAGAATTAATCTCATTACAATAATAAAAATCTCAATAATACCAAAATTCCAAACTAAACAATGAAATAAATGTTTTTAGAAGATATACAATCTTCTTGATACGCCTCCTCTCTAGCTCTACTCCTGGAGCTATATTCCTGTCAATCTACTCCCCCATATAGACAAATTCCATATGAGTTCATCATAGGCCCACCATTGAAGAGAAATGGACAACAACCACAAGTAAAAAGAAAAACAACTAATCAGCGATGCTGAGTAATTCATAACCACATAATCCATTTCAATCTTCAAAATTAAGTCCACATGCTTAATCAAATAAACTAATCATGCTTCAAGAATAAAGACAACATGATTTAAAAATAAAACACAATAATCACCAAATAATAAATCTCATAATTTATTATTTTCCATTAGCCAAGTTCATTAGAGATAAGAGAATCGTAAAAATGTCGAGACCAACCGCAGAAGGCTCAATAGGATCTTAGTCCCGTGCACAGTGGCAAAAGAGGAATCAACCGTCCCGGAGTATAGATGACTCCCGAAGTACTTCTAGATGTTCCTAAGTATGCATACCTTCTCTCAACCCTTAGGTTTTCAAGAAGAACAGTTTCATAACAAAACTTCACTTGCCCAATTGCTTACTGTATAGATACAAGCTTTAACCATATACGTTGGAGTCATACCTCGCAGAATATAAACCCACTCAACGCATAATTGACAATTACCATTCGCTCCCTTTGGTGGATCCATTACCAAAGAAATCTTAACTCTCAATTCATTTATTCAAAGGTGATCACATAGTCAAGTAAATCACATAATCTTGGCATTTCTCAAGTAACATAATATAGTTACAAATTTCCGATGGCATTTTACATGAAGGGGCATCCAGGCCTTAATCCAAAACCACCTAATCAATAGTCAAAGTTCATATCAACTTATTGAAGTAACATGCTTCTAACATGAATACACATGCTTACTAACATGGTACAAAAATAGCAATTTCGAGCTATATCCAATTGAACAATTATTAACATAATTTTCGTTCAATAACCACCAAATAAACATGCATCTCCTCACATGAATATTAATCAAGTAGACATTGCTACACAAGTGAATTTCCAACATTATACATGCATTCACTAATATATAATTCAATACGAATTATCACAAGAAAATAAACATCAAATTATTCCTTTTCAAATATTCACAAGTCCAAATATGAATTCACACTCCTAATTCAATACTAGACAATGAATACAAATCCCAACCAATATGAATTATGACAAAGATGTTACATAATTCATAGAGACATGAATTACCTTTCAAAATAGGCAATTACGACAATCAACTAATGTAAGCTCCTTACGTTCAAGCGCGGTCAACGGGTCCTAACAAATCCACAATGTAACAATAGTCAATACCTTGACTTCTAAACCACTTTATTGAACTTTAAAGGTGATTTAGTACCCTTAATTTAATTAATTAAGTTGCTGGAATTTTCAGTTACTCATGCATGCTCAATGTTTTCAAAAACGAATTTGCATAAACAAAATAGGAAACTTTCCAAAACCCTAAACAAGTCAACTAGTCAAAGCAAGTCAACACCAAAACCAACACCAACATCATCACCACCGGAGGCCCCACCACCAGCAGATCCGCTGGTGGTTGACCCGCCGGCGGCAGCTGCTGCCAGCTGCACGGCCAGCGGCCCGTGCAGCCCGCGGCAGGCGCGGTCGTGCCTTCGGGCACGGCCGTGTCTCTCTTTCTTTTTTTTTTTGTTTTAATTCAATTATCAAAACCCTAATCTAATTAAATCTACCATTATTTCTAGATTTAATTAAATTACAAAGATCCAACTTTTTTCATTCAAACTTGATTCAATTCAATAAAAACCACAAATCAAACCCTAACCATGATTCTATCATGCAAAATTAAATAGAATCTAACAAACCCTAGATAAAACTAAATTAGGGTTTATCATACAAAAACTAGGGTTCATGAAAACATACTTGAATTGAATCAAAAGCTTTTAATAATCAAAGGAAATCAATTTAGCATACTTACTTGAAAATTCAAGGAATTAAAATTGAGCAAGATGGATTGTGAAAAGTGATGAACTTCTCCTTCTTTTTGCTCTGGGGGTTCGGCCATGTGTAGGGAAGAGAGAGAGAACGTGAGTTCTTTTTTTTTTTTTTTGTTTGGTAAAGAATCAGTTATGTGAGGAAGTTGAGTATATTTAGGAACCCCCAAATCTACTCCTTCTTTACTAAACTTTTTCTTTTCTAAAAACTCTCTTAACTTCCCTCTACTTACCAAAATTTTAGGAAACTAGATTTTTGAAAAATAAAAACCGAAATTGGGTGCCATATTTTCGGCCATATGGCCGAAAATATATATTGACCCAATCAATTTGTTCATAATTTTGGTAATTTGTTCATAATTACCGAAATTATGGCCCATAAATCCCTTTTATTTTTTTGGCCCAATTATAATTTAATTAGGTCCAAAATCAAAACCCAAATATTAATTAGGCACTTTAAACAATTATGAGCCCAATTAATTATTTTAAATAGGAAATTGCATTTTGTTTTTAAGTAATTATTATTCTAAAATGAATAAAAATTACGGGGTATTACATCCTTACCCCCTTAAAAAAAGTTTCGTCCTTGAAACTTAGGATCACCACCAAAGTGAAGCTAGTTCCATAAGGCGAAGTTTTTCCACCACACTTTCAAAGTTCAATACACAACATGTAACTCGAAAGTTTAAAAGTTTTCACAACTTTTTCCAAATAACAAAATGAGCATGATGCAATGCAATGCAATGAGTTTTCCAGTCTTTGTTCTTTTCTTTTGTGGATTGTTACACCCTTCCCCCCTTAAAAAGGTTTCGACCTCGAAACCAAGGTTAAGTACCTTGTTCGAACAATTGAGGAAAACGCTTGCGCATGTCAGCCTCAGTTTTCCAAGTCGCCTCTTCGACTTTGTGGCTAGCCCCCAATACTTTCACAAGATTTATCGTAGACGCACGAGTTTTCTTCGTTTTCTCGTCTAGGGTCCTTACAGGTTTAGTTCGCTCCTCAAGGACTCGAACTGGTTGCTCTTCATAGGTAAGTGTGTCATCTAACACTACCTTTTCTGGGTTCATCACATGACTCGGATCATGGTGATATCTCTTGAGTTGTGACACGTGGAACACATCGTGCACTTGCTCCAAATTCATAGGCATAGCAAGCCTATAAGCGACCTCCCCAACTCTTTCAAGAATTTCTTAAGGTCCAATGTACTTTGGGCTAAGCTTTTCTTTTCGCCCAAATCTCATAACTCCACGAGTCGGCGATACTTTGAGAAGTACCTTCTCACCAACTTGGAATTCCTCCATTCGTCGATGTTGATCTGCATAGGCTTTCTGTCTATCTTGTGCAACTTCCATCTTCTCTTGACAAGTTTCACTTGATCCACAGTCTCTTGGATAAAATTCGGACACAAAACAAAGGTTTCACTTATGTCGCTCCAACATGTAGGAGATCGACACTTTCTCCCATACAACGCCTCGTAAGGTGCCCTACCAATGCTCGCATGGGAGCTATTGTTGTAGGAGAACTCAATCAAAGGTAAACTCTTCTCCCAAGAGTCTTTCATCTCTAGAGCACAAGCTCGTAACATGTCCTCCAATGTCTGAATAGTACGCTCCGTTTGACCATCTGTCGCAGGATGAAATGCTGTACTAAATTTCAATTTCGTACCAAAGGCTTCTTGTAATTTGCCCCATAAATTTGACAAGAATCTCGTATCCCTGTCTGACACAATGTCTTTAGGTACTCCATGTAACCTCAAGACCTATTTCACATAAGCTGCGGCGAGTTGGTCCATTGACCAAGTCTTCTTCATTGCAATGAATCTCGCCGTTTTCGTCAGTCGGTCGACAATAACCCAAATAGTGTCTTTGCTAGACCTCGTCTTTGGTAATCCAGTCACGAAATCCATCGAGATTGAATCCCACTTCCATCCAGGAATTTCTAGCGATTGAACAAGATCTCCAGGTCTCCTGTGTTCGATCTTCACCTTTTGACAAGTAAGACATTTTGCCACATACTCAGCACATTCTCGCTTCATGTTCATCCACCAAAACTGAAGTTTTAAGTCTTTGTACAACTTATCACCTCCTGGGTGAACCGAATACGCATTTCCATGTGCCTCATCAAGAATTTTCCTCTTCAGCTCGTCATTGTCAGGTATTCACCAACGTCCTTTCATCTTGATCGTACCATCATCAAGGATCTCAAAATCAGGATGCTTCCCATCCTTTATCTTGACACGTACTTCCTCTAGAAACGGGTCATTAACTTGCAACTGTCGCATCTCATCATAGATTGACGGTCGCACTACAAGTGCATTCAGTAACACTGTAGTCTCACCTTGTTGAACAACTTCTATGTCCAACTTTCTGAATTCCTCACAAGTCATGCAGTAGTACCATCATGCTATTCACAGTGTGTGAAGTCTTCCTACTCAACCCATCAGCCACTGCATTGGCTTTTCCCTCGTGATACTGAATATCCAGATCGTACTTAGATATCAACTCGAGCCATCTTCGTTGCCTCATGTTCAACTCCTTGTGAGTGAAGATATACTTCAAACTCTTGTGATCTGTAAAGATCTTGCAACGAGTCCCAAATTTTTAAGGCAAAAATCACAGCAGCTAACTCCATGTCATGAGTAGGGTAGTTCTTATCATGCACTTTCAACTGGCGAGAGGCATAAGCAACCACCTTGCCATTCTGCATAAGCACACACCCCAACCCATTCTTAGATGCATCACTATAGACCTCAAATCCTTCCGTTCCGGACGATAAAGTCAACACTGGTGCCGTTGTCAACCTCTTCTTAAGCTCTTGAAAAGCTTCTTCACATTGTTCAGTCCACTTGTACTTCATCTCCTTTTTCATCAAGTTCGTGATAGGTCTAGCTACCTTGGAGAAGTCTTGCACGAATCTCCTATAGTAGCCAGCCAAACCGAGGAAACTTCTCACCTCAGTCACACTTTTCAGAACAGGCCAATCCATGACTGGCCGAATCTTAGAAGGATCAACGGAGACTCCTTCCTTAGAGATAATGTGCCCAAGAAAGGCAACACTCTCTAGCCAAAACTCACACTTTGAGAGTTTAGCGTACAACTTCTCATTTTGCAAAACCTCTAAAACAGTCCTCAAGTGTCTTGCGTGTTCCTCCTCATCTTTCGAATACACCAAAATGTCATCTATAAACACGACCACAAAACTATCCAGATATGGTCTAAAGGTGTTATTCATCATCTCCATAAACTTGGCAGGTGCATTAGTTAACCCAAATGGCATAACTGTAAACTCATAATGCCCATACCTTGTCCTAAAGGCAGTTTTCGCAATGTCGACCTCATCAATTCTCAGCTGATGATAACCAGACCGCAAATCCACCTTCGAAAACACTCCAGCTCCTTGGAGTTGATTGAATAGGTCTTCAATTCTAGGTAGGGGATACCTATTCTTGACTGTGACCTTATTCAACTCACGATAGTCAATGCAGAGACGCAGACTACCATCCTTCTTACGCACAAATAGAACTGGTGCGCCCCAAGGTGACACACTAGGTCTAATGTACCCTTTATCCAACAACTCCTCTAATTGCTCCTTCAGTTCTTTCATCTCTAAAGGTGCCATTCTATACGGTGCCCTCGAAATCGGACCTGTTCCAGGAACTAGGTCCATCTGAAACACAGTATCCCTCACTGGTGGCATACCAGGAATCTCCTTTGGAAAGACGTCCGGAAACTCATTGATCACGTCAATCTTTGAGATTTCCTCGTCTACTCCCTCTATATTCTGAATGTGACATAAAAATCCCTCACATCCTTTCTCTAGGTGCTTTTTCGCCACTGACATAGAAATAATCCCAAGTCCTCCCTTAGTGACAATTCCTTTATAAGAGATTCTATTACCTCTAGGCCCTTTCAGCGATATCTTTTGTTCACTACAATCGATTCTCGCTTTATACTTGCTAAGCCAGTTCATTCAGCCCATTCTGTCGATTACCACCCTGGTTGTTCCCATTCTGACCCTGAGCTGCAGGAGCTTGAACATTGTTGTTGCCCCCACCTTTGTTCACGGTCTTGCCCTTCTGAGGACAATCAAAAGAACGATGCCCCAACTCTTGACAAGTGTAGCACCTCACCTTATTTCCAGCACAATCAAGTCCTGGGTGATTCTTATTGCACCTCCTACAAATGTAGGGTTTACCCTTCCGACCTCCATTACCTTTATGCCATTTCCATTGCCATTCTTGCCATTTCCGTTCTTGAAATTCCCACCCTCATTGTGGTTATTCCCCTTGTTGTGGTTGTTGTTGTTGTGGTTGTTCCCTCCCCGGAACTTTTTCTTCTTCTCCCTACCACTACCCGGAGGGTCCTCAAACTTTCTCTTCTTCCCAGTCACCTCCTCTCGTTGCTTATAAAGCGCAGCTTGATTCGTAGCGCGATTGTAAGCCTCTTGCACAGTTTGACACTTAAAACCTCCAAAAGATTCGCGAATGGTCCAGTACAACCCATTTCGAAATCTACGGGCCCTTTGCTCTTCTGTAGATACTAACTCTCTAGCAAAACGAGCAAGGTCGTCAAACTTTTCCATATATTCTTGAACGGTCATCCTTCCCTGGATAAGGTTCAAGAACTCGTTATATTTCTGGTCTTGGAGATATTCTGGGTAGAATTCCTCTCGAAGAGCCGTTTTGAACATCTCCCAATTAAAACCTGGTCGAGCTCTAATTGCGGTACCGTTGGTTGTCCACCATCGATCGTCCTTCTTTCAGAACAGATAGATAACACTATCCACCTTGAGTTCCTCTGGGCATCCCGTTATCGCGAAGATCTTCTCGAGGTCTCGCGTCCAGTCATCAAGAAATACAGGGTCCTCGTGTCCCTCGAAGATAGGCGGGTTATGCCCTTTGATCTTCTTGGATACGGCGGCGAAGTCGTCACCCCTAGTAACCCTTGTGTCCTCTCTTTGCATCATCTGCGCGATGAATGCATTGGACTGCGCCAGAGCTTGCTGCGATTGAGCAAGTAGCGCCAGTAAGGCTTGCGCCAGTAAGGCTTGTGCCATTTGTTCCCCATTTCCGACACCTCCGTTGTCGTCATTATTATTATCCCCCATTGAACTGTTTGAAGCTTCGATTCTCTGTCTGTTTCGTCTAGGTGGCATCTAGAGACCTAAATGATCAACAAAAAATCAAAGAAAAGGGTATTAGCTACCCATATCACACTCAGGTGCGATAATCACAATTAACATATACACTTGACTCATATATATGTTCAATAGCCAACTAGAGCTCTAGGCTCTTATTGCGTTCAAGCATGGCCTTATCACACTCTTGCGTACTAGCAAGTTCAAGTTTCAATTGACTTTGTTCTTTCTCATAATAAACAAATAACAATCGAACGAAACATCCATGCCTTTTCATAGGCGCTTTTACCATACTCATGCTCCAAATAGCAAGTAAATAACACATTCCTTGCAAAATCAACCTCATATATCAAATAATCATGTATTTGTTCTCCAAAAATGAGGACTTGTCACACCAAGCCTCAAAAACATGAAGTAAAGTAAAACAATAACATTCTAAAATAATGTCAAAGCAATTGGCTCACAGGCCCAAATAAAGTCTCATATAGTTTACTTCATCAAAACTAAATAAAACTAAGAACTACGCTTTCTTCGTGGTCGTGCGCTTGTTTGTGCCTTTCTTTTGGAGCGCCTCTTGGTAGATTTCATCGAGGCTCTGGTCCATCTCGTTGAACAAATCCTTTTCGAGCTCCTTGGCCTCATCGACCAATTCCTCCTTATCCTCCTTCGCAGGACTTGGTGAAAATTTGAACTTACGGTGGAGCTTGACCAACGCGAGCTCCTTCATCTCGTCAATCTTGTCAATGATGCCAGGGTACTTTGCGAAGTAGTTCTTCAGCCAAAGCATAGCGCGACTAAAGATAGAGTCGAAGCTCTCCTTGAACGGTTTTCCCCCGTCGTAGGATTGCTCCCACTCATCATGTATCTTGTCTCTAAAAGCCTCCCAAATCTGGTTATGTCCAAAAGCCTTGTACATAACATACGCCTTCATGCGTTGTGACCTCAAGTTAGACTTATCCCCATGGTAGTCGTTATACTCCTTGAAGGTCATACGCGCCTCGGACTCGAAGTCTTGCAGACTCTTGTCCCCCTTCCATTGCAGAGTTCGCAGATCCCTGGGCGAACGACTCATCTGCGAACGGAAAACAACACGTTAGTACTTCACTCGAGTACTTCATATAATACCAAAACAAGTAAAAACAACCAATCAACTCATTTCGGCTTTATAAAGCTTTTATTCACATAACTTAAGTCTATTCAAATTTTTGACTATGAGCACACAACAATGACATACTTTTCCTAATAAGTCATTCATACTCTTAGGTCAAAAATCCTAACAAAGGCTTCTAACTTAGGCTCTGATACCAACTTGTAACACCCCGAATTTTCGTCCAATTTAAAACCATTTAAAAACACGAGTTGCAGTGGAAAAACTCTGGAAATCCGAAGCATTACCGCCGTATTTAATGTTCAAATCAAATACAAGGCTAGAAAGAAAAAAACAAGTGCTAGAAACCTCAATCCAACATACTAGATAATTAAATATTAACAATCTTTCAACTAACTTAAACAGATAATCCAAATGAAATAAAAGTATTAAACTTATTAATTCCCATGCAAGAGAATTAATCTCATTACAATAATAAAAATCCCAATAATACCAAAATTCCAAACTAAACAATGAAATAAATGTTTTTAGAAGATATACAATCTTCTTGATATGCCTCCTCTCTAGCTCTACTCCTGGAGCTATATTCCTGTTAATCTACTCCCCCATATAGACAAATTCCATATGAGTTCATCATAGGCCCACCATTGAAGAGTAATGGACAACAAACACAAGTAAAAAGAAAAATAACTCATCAGCGATGCTGAGTAATTCATAACCACATAATCCATTTCAATCTTCAAAATTAAGTCCACATGCTTAATCAAATAAACTAATCATGCTTCAAGAATAAAGACAACATGCTTTAAAAATAAAACACAATAATCACCAAATAATAAATCTCATAATTTATTATTTTCCATTAGCCAAGTTCATTAGAGAGAAGAGAATCGTAAGAATGTCGAGACCAACCGCAGAAGGCTCAATAGGATCTTAGTCCCATGCACAGTGGCAAAAGAGGGATCAACCATCCCGGAGTATGGATGACTCCCGAAGTACTTCTAGATGTTCCTAAGTATGCATACCCTCTCTCAACCCTTAGGTTTTCAAGAAGAACAGTTTCATAACAAAACTTCACTTGCCCAATTGCTTACTGTATGGATACAAGCTTTAATCAAATAAGTTGGAGTCATACCCCGCAGAATATAAACCCACTCAACGCATAATTGACAATTCCCATTCGCTCCCTTTGGTGGATCCATTACCAAAGAAATCTTAACTCTCAATTCATTTATTCAAAGGTGATCACATAGTCAAGTAAATCACATAATCTTGGCATTTCTCAAGTAACATAATATAGTTACAAATTTCCGATGGCATTTTACATGAAAGGGCATCCAGGCCTTAATCCAAAACCACCTAATCAATAGTCAAAGTTCATATCAACTTATTGAAGTAACATGCTTCTAACATGAATACACATGCTTACTAACATGGTACAAAAATATCAATTTCGAGCTATATCCAATTGAACAATTATTAACATAATTTTCGTTCAATAACCACCAAATAAACATGCATCTCCTCACATGAATATTAATCAAGTAGACATTGCTACATAAGTGAATTTTCAACATTATACATGCATTCTCTAACATATAATTCAATACGAATTATCACAAGGAAGTAAACATCAAATTATTCCTTTTCAAATATTCACAAGTCCAAATATGAATTCACACTCCTAATTCAATACTAGACAATGAATACAAAATCCAACCAATATGAATTATGACAAAGAGGTTACATAATTCATAGAGACATGAATTACCTTTCAAATAGGCAATTACGACAATCAACTAATGTAAGCTCCTTACGTTCAAGCGCGGTTAACGGGTCCTAACAAATCCACAATGTAACAATAGTCAATACCTTGACTTCTAAACCACTTTATTGAACTTTAAAGGTGATTTAGTACCCTTAATTTAATTAATTAAGTTGCTGGAATTTTCAGTTACTCATGCATGCTCAAAGTTTCCAAAAACGAATTTGCATAAACAAAATAGGAAACTTTCCAAAACCCTAAACAAGTCAACTAGTCAAAGCAAGTCAACACCAAACCAACACCAACATCACCACCACCGGCGGCCCCACCACCAGCAGACCCGCTGGTGGTTGACCCGCCGGCGGCCCGTGCAGCCCGCGGCAGTCGCGGTCGTGCCTTTGGGCACGGTCGTGTCTCTCTCTCTCTCTCTCTCTCTCTCTTTTTTTTTTAATTCAATTATCAAAACCCTAATCTAATTAAATCTACCATTATATCCAGATTTAATTAAATTACAAAGATCCAACCTTTTCATTCAAACTTGATTCAATTCAATAAAAATCACAAATCAAACCCTAATCATGATTCTATCATACAAAATTAAAAAGAATCTAACAAACCCTAGATAAAACTAAATTAGGGTTTATCATACAAAAACTAGGGTTCATGAAAACATACTTGAATTGAATCAAAAGCTTTTAATAATCAAAGGAAATCAATTTAGCATACTTACTTGAAAATTCAAGGAATTAAAATTGAGCAAGATGGATTGTGAAAAGTGATGAACTTCTCCTTCTTTTTACTCTTGGAGTTCGGCCATGTGTAGGGAAGAGAGAGAGAACGTGAGTTCTTTTTTTTTTTTTTTGTTTGGTAAAGAATCAGTTATGTGAGGAAGTTGAGTATATTTAGGAACCCCCAAATCTACTCCTTCTTTACTAAACTTTTTCTTTCCTAAAAACTCTCCTAACTTTCCTCCACTTACCAAAATTTTAGGAAACTAGATTTTTGAAAAATAAAAACCGAAATTGGGTGCCATATTTTCGGCCATATGGCCGAAAATATATATTGGCCCAATCAATTTGTTCATAATTTCTGGCGAAATTATGGCCCATAAATCCCTTTTTATTTATTTGGCCCAATTATAATTTAATTAGGTCCAAAATCAAAACCCAGATATTAATTAGGTACTTTAAACATTCATGAGCCCAATTAATTATTTTAAATATGAAATTGCGTTTTCTTTTTAAGTAATTATTATTCTAAAATGAATAAAAATTACGGGGTATTACAGTAGTATTGGAGATGCAAAAACTATACTACTAGGAAACCTTAGCCCTCAAGTATTGAGAATTTGAGACTCGCGTGTTTGAAATAAAAAAAAGGAAAATTTTCAAACTGGCACCTAAGATTTGAGCTAATTGCAAAAAGAGTACCTGTGTTTTCACTAAAATCAATTAAGGTACATTTGATTTCTAAACTGTCTCATTTTCATTCTTTTTGACAAACGAGGTTAAGTTTTTCGTGCAAATTATCATGTGTTGTTGATTACATGCCTATTAGGTAGTTCTTATTGGTCACGTGCCTATTAGTTAGCCCTTTAATTAAACTGAAATAATTATTTTTGTCCAAATTTTTTTGGGGATTTTGTTTTCACTGTTACGGCATACATTTACAAGCAAAATGATCAATAAGAACTAACAAATAAGCACATAATCAACAACACGGGATAATTTACATGAAAATTTTAATCTCATTTATTAAAAGACGGTTAATGAGATAGTTTGGAAACAACATGTATCTTCAACTCTGAGATACCCAGTTGTTTTTTACCAACAAGGGTGGTGGTCTAGTGGTTCCAAGCTTACTTCTAAGTGGTTTGGTAATGCAAGGTTATGGGTTCGAATCTCCATTCTCCCCATGCCTTGTGTTTGCTGGCTTCTAGGAACTATACTAGCCCCTTGTTGGTGCTACATTAATGGGGTCAGTGCTTGCACTGGTTGTTCAGCTAGTCTGATATGTTCGCTATTGAACACGAGAGTCCGAACATGATATAGCAGAGGTGCCTCGGTCGCCATTCACTTGCAACCTCTTTTTAGCGAGAAAGAAAAAAAAACTCTAAGATGCCCTTTTTGAGATTTTTCTTAAAAAAAAAAGGGTATGGAAACTCGGTTTTGCTAAAACAGAACGACCGCCAAAATGGTCAAACATAAAAGAAGACCCCCCCCCCCCCCCCAAAATCGAAAAAAGAACAAAAAGGAAAGATAGTCGGGAAAATCGAAACAAGGAAACCTAAACCTAGAACAGTTTAACGCTGAGCGTATCCTTGTCTCTCTCATTGGCGTCACCATGTCCAATCGGTATGCTACTCAGATTCTCTGATTATTTCAGTCATTTAATTCACCGCTTAATTGCTTTTGTTTTTCCTTAATTTTCTTGTTTCTTGAGCACCCCTTTCCCAATATTTAATTATACGACATTTCTGCTCATTTTATTTTTTGGGTTTGTTTAAATTAGAATTGAACCAGCATTTACGGTGCTCATTTGTTAGCTTTATGAATTTGATGATTGTATAACTTTGAATTGGATTACCATTGTCAAGTGCCCGCTATTGGTTTAATAAAGAGTTGAAGTTTGACGAGCTTGAAGTATTTCAGTTAATTTGCAATATTTGTAGGACTTAAACATGGTTGCCATTTGTTTTTCTCATTTTTTGTTGTTTGTCATGAATTTAAAGAAATGGGTTAGAATTGTTACTTGACTAATAAGGGTTCTTGGATTTTTCTTTGTTTTTGATACTAGTGGATGTTCTTTTGCTGTTGTTTTTAACTTTTCCACTGATATGGAATCATTATTTATTTTCTTGTCTTCAAATGATGCTCCTTTAGGTTATAGTATTAGGGTTTAATCTAACTTTTGTTGTGGAATGTATATGCATCTATAGTTTGATTTAGCATTTCTGTTCTAATTTTCTTGTTTTCTTTCAATTTCCGTTGAATGATTATTCGTTAGCTCTTTCACGAGCTTGAATTAGTTCAGGAATTCTAAATCTTTATCGGGTTCAAAGTTAAACATGGTTGCCATTTGTTTTGCTTATTGTGGGGGTTGTTTGTCATGAAGTAAAAAGAAATGGATGACCCAAATCTTGAATGATAAGGATTCTTGGGTTTGCCTTTGTTTTTGATATTACTGAATGTTCTATTGTTGCTTTAGTTTTCCCTCTGTATTCAAATCATTGGTTTTCTTTTCTTGAAATGAATTCTCTTGACGGTTATAGTATTAAGGTTCTATTTAACTTTGTCATCGGATTCGGATGAATATGCTCCATGTTTAGTGTGTGAAAGAAATAACCTTGTTCGTCAACAACCTCGGTTTACTGCTTTTGAATAGAGGGCATGTGAATTTGAGCTATCTTGCTGCCATCTTTCTTGCTTCTATTGATATTTAGATTTGGGTCACTCATTTCTCGTTTCCTATTATCATGTCAATATGAGCTGAAGCATTTGAGTTTCTATTTTATATTATCCTGTTACAACTATATATATTTATTTCATGTTATCTACAAATTGAAACTGGCTGAGGATTATACTAATGACCTGCTGCATTGTTACTATGTGTGAACATATACTCAACCAATTTGGGTTATCTTATTTGTTTCATTCAGGGTTATGTGCAAATTCTTCGCACATGGAGCATGTCTCAAAGGGGAGCACTGTGAGTATGCACATGACTGGAATGCCCCTGCCAATAATGTAATTTATCCTAGTTCTGGGTTTTCTCGTTTTTCGTCAATTACGTCATTAGTTACCATTGTATTTCCTTTTGTTTCTTATCACTAATCATTTTACACTACCTTGCTATACAGATATGCACCTTTTATCAGAGAGGAGCGTGTGCTTACGGAAGTAGATGCAGATATGATCATGTTAAAGTTACTAGGACGCAGTCATCTGGATCATCCTCATCAACAGGTTGCCTTGAGCCAAGAGTCTCAGGTGCTCCTCCAATTGTGCCCTCTGGAGTTAAATTAAGTGGGATGGCTCCAATCACTAGTATTAAATCTGAGCTTTCACCTTCAAACAAACAATTCCTTCCTTCAAGCATAGCAGCTTGGAGTCATGAGTCTAGCAATCCTGATACTTTGGGAGATGACTTTGATGGGCAGCCTAGGAGTGATAGACCGGCTGATCAAGTTATTTGTTCATTTGCTGCTGCTGGAAACTGTCCCAGGGGGGAAAATTGTCCTCATGTTCACGGGGACCTGTGCCCCACTTGTGGAAAACATTGCTTGCATCCTTTTAGGCCCAAAGAAAGGGAGGACCATTCTAAAGCATGTGAGAAAATGCAAAAGAACCTTGAGGCACTGAAACGCAGTCAAGACATAGAGTGCACTGTGTGCTTAGAACGTGTGCTCTCAAAACCAGATGCAACTGAACGGAAGTTTGGTTTGCTGTCAGAATGTGACCATGCATTCTGTATTAAATGCATCAGGAATTGGCGTAGCAGTACACCAACTTCTGGAATGGATGTTAATTCCACACTGAGGGCCTGTCCCATATGTCGCAAGCTTTCATATTTCGTCATTCCAAGTGTAATTTGGTATTTCTCAAAGGAGGAGAAGGATGAAATTGTTGACAATTACAAGGCCAAACTGAAGTAAGAATCTTCCGTGTTTCCTTTTATTGTTACTATTGTTAATTTCTATTTCAGTCTGGTTTAGAAATGACGACAATGGATTCTGGGAGAAGATTATTCTGGGCTAGGTTTAGTTTGACTCTGAATTGTTCCTGTTTGGAGAAAACCACCTATTTTCAGGTTTGGGGGTTTTCATTTAGTTCTATGTCTTAATTTCATTACTACATGACTTGTCTGAAGCCGAATTAGTTATAAATAGATCAAAGAACATACTATTGCGGGTGTCCTCCAAAAACATTAAACAACATAGAACTCTATTTCTAACAACCATAAAGAGGGAATTGAAAGGAAGTAGACAATGGCTACTTTTATGGGTAGAGGATTCCGTTGAATAATGTAGACTAAGAACCGGTTTGCATCCTTATCATTCCAATTTCCGCCAGGCTGGTTTTTCCGGGAATCCATGTCATGTTTCTGTTATGTGTTGCATACTGTCTACAATGTTTGTTTTTTTTTCCTTTTCCTTTTTTCTTTTTTTGCTTTTGCAAAAGGTTAATTAGGTGGGATTGTATCTTTGTTACCTTCTTGAATGTTGATGCTCGAACCTGAACTTTTATGCCTCGTGATAGAAATTCAGTATCTTAAATTTCCTATTAAGATGAAATCCTCAGGTTTGAGAATTAGGAGGTATGTCTGTTGTTGGATCTCGATTATCTTGAAGTTTCTTTTTGTCCTGTCAAAATATTGAGGAAATTGAGACCTTCCCAAGGATTCTCTTCTGATCCTGCTATTTGACTCCCTACTTTCTGGTCCTCGTGCAAATACCTATGTTTAACTTTTATTTGGAAATTAAAAGCTCTTCACAATGTAAAAGCTTTTGTTTGGACGATTGCAATGATGTCATGTACCAAGGCCCAATGAAGTGATGTCAGCTATTTTTTATTTGATATGCAAGGATGGTGGCTAAGCTAATAGCAACTGCTTTGTTAACGGGAAGTTTGTTGTGCAGAATGTTGTTTAATTTTTTTTGAAAGAACTGGGTTTGTGTGGTCTCAATTCTTGATCCCAGTGAATTTAGGCTTTGTAAAGGATAGGGGAACAAGGGGGGGGGGGGGGAGTGGGGAAATGCTGCCTAAAGAAAATGCCGTTTTTGTGGAGAATTGTAGAGAAGCATTTTATTTGTAAAGAGACCCCCTCTCCTTCCCCTGCTTTCATTGGACTTCTTATAAGTAAGGATTTGATTGTGAATATACGCAGATGCTCTGTATTTTTTCTTCTGCTCTGAATTATCTGATCTTTGGTGATAGTAGGTTCTTACCTTTTATGTATGTATGGTGGCAGGTTGTGTAATTCCACCATGTTTATTAGTAGTTTTGATAATTTATGATGTGAGACTCTAAATCACAGGGTAAATTGTCCATATTTGCAGGTCCATTGATTGCAAGCACTTTGATTTTGGCAATGGATCATGCCCTTTTGGAGCTAGTTGCTTTTACAAGGTATGAGCAATCAATTGTCTATTGTCTCCAGTCTTTGTTATTTGTACATTAAAATTGAAAACCCTGTGATGCTTGGGTTGCTTGTAATCTGTATGTCTTTCATTAGGCTTGTCTCCATGATTGAACTCATGTTTTCTCTACTCTCTTGAACTAACACGTCCTCATGCTGGGGTGGGGGGAGGGGTTCCTGTTTTTTATTAGTAAAAAGGAGAAAAACAACGTTATTTAGTGATTTTTCATAATAAGCATTGCAGCCGCAATCTACAATTGCGTAGCATTACTATTACATATTAGTTTCACTGGTGTGTAATTACAAGGAATCGTGGAGATAAGTCCAGTATGGACTTTGAGGGTGGTTTGTTTTAGCTCAAGTTCCCTCCTTTTTTGGGGCCTGTACTCTTAACAGGAGATTCAATATGAAGTAAAATATAAGTGTCCAAATGCCTTTGCAGTTCAATGAAGAGTAAGATTATAATTCTTTAGTTGCTTGCTTCAACCCCTCGGCACTCTTTTCGGGTGGTCATATCTGTGATTCCATCAGTCTCAGGGGTAGCTCCTCTGCTGTTAACTATGGCAACTGTATGTGTCGCAAGTAACATGTGCTCAAGATTTGGTAGTTGAGATAGCTTCTTCTCAGCACTGTTCCTAGCTACTGCGCGTTTTGCTTGCAGTTAGTTACATTCATCTTGTGACGTTCATCTTGTGACGTAATGCATGTTTATTGTGTTCCAGCACACTGTCAAGGAGGGCTCTTTACTATGGAAAAGGACTCTAAACCCAGGCATGTACAGCGATCCACATATGGGTGGTGGTGGTTATGGTGGTAGTTATGATGATGATGATGATGATAATGATGAGGATGATTATGATAATGATAATGAAGATGATGATGATGATGATGATGATGACGATGATAATGATGGTGGTGATGATGATGATGATGTACCTTCCAATAGCAAACGTATGGACGCTGTACATCTTCTATTTGAATACTTGTATCGACCCCCTAAGGATGTAAGGAAAGAGGGGAAAGTAGATGAGGAGATCGATTATTTACAAAAGCTGGATGAACTAGAGAAAAGATATTCTGGTGATTATGATGAAGAAGATTTTCTTACACCCTGGAAGAGGTCTTTTATGTATTCACAGCTGCCATATGATATGGGTGATATTGGTGATGCTGTACCTTCCAATAGCAAACGCGTGGACGCTGTTCATGCGCTGTTTGAATACTTATATCGACCCCCCAAGGAAGAAGTAAACGTAGACGAGGAGATCGATGAGATCGATTTTTTACTGAAGCTAGATGAACTAGAGAAGAGATATTCTGGTGATTATGATGAAGAAGATTTTCTTACACCTTGGGAGAGGTCTTTCATGTATTCGCAGCTGAGATATGATATGAGTGATGATGAAGAAGATTTTCTTACACCATGGGAGAGGTCTTTCATGTATTGACAGCTGGGTTATGATATGAGTGATGATGTTTATTGAACACATTGATCTGCCAGAGATTCCATTTAGAGCAGCAGCACCATATTTGTTCAGTTAGTGTTTTGGCATAAGTTTGCAGGCTTTCTCAAAGTTAGATAGGTCTAAGGTTGGAGGAAGGTTCTAGGTTTTTGCTTCCTTGATGGTAGTTTGTGTATTCTGTTTGTTATGGGGAAGGAAAGATTTTGCTGTCTGGGAAAATGTGTAAATAGTACATCTATGCAAGTGACGTTTCATCATGCAATGCTGATGTTAATTTTAGTTCTCGCTTCTTCGTTGCACTCTAATCTCAGTGATTGGAAAGTGTTGAAATTCTACATCTATGCAAGTGACAATTCATCATGCAATGCTGATGTTAGTTTTAATTCACGCTTCTTTGTTGCACTTTGATCTCCGTGATGCCAATGCTTATTGTCAAGGCTTTTATTTTTGGCCACATAATGCTAGTCGTTTATTTTATTTTGAAGCAAAAACACTAAACTGAAATTATGTTAAGCGAGCCTCAACTCACATGAGCAATGTCATCCACATTACATGATAAAAGTATAATCGGCAGATTCTGATACCATAAAAGAGTATCTTCAATACTGGAAGAGCTTCAAGCAAATCTATGAGCACAATCATTGTAGGCTCTTCTAAGTTCTAACTCGCTGAACATCCATGTCCATGTCTGTTTCGTTTCTGAAAATGCTGTAAGATGTTCCAAACTTTGCAAGTCTTTTTGACGGTTCAAAAAATGCTTTTCGGGCTTTAGTCCTTCAATCTGGTTGTTGCAGTTGCTTTCTATAAATTTCATGACCAAGTACTGCTTTTTTATTTCTCTTTGCAGCATGCATATCGTGATGGGCGTCTTGAGGAAGTGGTTCTACGTCATCTTGGGGCTGCTGATGGAGAGACTGTAATAGTTAAAAATATTCGGTATGTCTTTTTGGGAACTCTTCATACTTTCAGTACGGCAATGCTGATTGAAAGTTTTGCAAGTTTATATCTAACTATAATTTAAATGATTCCAGGCTTTCAGACTTTCTCAGCGATTTGCATATAAGCTGAACTGAGTTGGGAAAGCTTCCAGTGTGAGTTTGAGTCTTGGGCTTTGTAGAATTACTATTTCAAATTCTTGCAAGTTCTATACCTGTACTGTGATATACGGGGCTGGTAACCTGTGTTCAGTGGTGGGGCGACTTGTAGTATAATCATTGAGGAAATTGAGTTTAACTGTAACTTGCAGGGTAAATCAAATGAGGGTGAATCTTAGGCAAGCCCATTCTAGTCTCATATGTGTGTGCCACTCTGCCCCCCCCCCCCCCCAAACATAGCGTAAACTATCCTGCAAACCATCACTTGTCCTGTGTCTGATTGTGCATCTCAACACGTCTAGCTGTACAAAATGAAGGGTGGGTTTTATCTTAAAAAATAAAAAATGAAGGGTGGGTGTCGTGCGGAGGACGTAGATATAGCCATTGAATTCTGAAAGTAGATAATGAGGTTGGCTATTGCATCTCAACTCATGTTGTGATACCTAGGATTCCTGCATAGAGAACTATCTGAAGGTATTATTGTCTCCACAGTATACGTGAAAGGTTAGAAGTTGAGGCTACCAGGCAATGTTGCCCAAATCTCATGTTGTCATTTGTGGAGTTTCTGCCAAAATTAGCTTGAGCAACTACGATAACTTGTGCTTATGTTTTCCTTTTTTTTTGTATCTATCACCATGTTTTTGTGTTGTTTTGTTTAAATTTGCATTCTTCTTGCAGGTTTGTAAAAATGTGAGGGGAACATGTCAGTGCTTTAGCATCTGAAATCTGCTGAATCAGATTCCAGTTTATCCAAAGGTGAATGCTTTTTCGATGTTATGTCTTGAATTTTACTTTACTGTCACTCTAAGTTCCATAACATACAGATGCACATTGCACACAAAAATGTATACACCTCCAGTCCTCCACTACTTTTTCTTCAACTGATCTAGGATGTGAACAATAGCACCATAACTACATGCTTCCGTATCCTTGAAGTTGTAGATTCTTTTTGAACATGACTTTTCATGTTATTTTGTACTATGCATTTGTGATTTGCAATTCTGCTAATGTGGCCTTAGCTTAGCATTTAACTATTAAGCTCAACAAGTCCCAGGTTCCAGCTCCTAAATCCTAATGTATCTTTTGTCTGTTGAATTGCCAGTTAGGCTTCATACAATAGAGCCTTTAGAATACCAAATTGACAATGGAGTTTAAACCACGCTCCAGGACAGCTCTTGCCGTTGGCTTACTTGTCAGAACTTGTTTCTTGAATTTGCCGTTGATTCTTATAATTTGATGTACTGATTGTGATTGAATCAAAACTTGTTTCAGGATGGAACAACTCACCTCAGGCACAACAAACTATTGAAACATTTACACATGTTACATAAAGATAATTCAAGGTCCATGGGTGGCCTTTATGAAAGTATCATAAGTTCATAACTTAAAATTACGATACATTTGATAGGATGTTGTAATACGAGCTCCAATAACATGTATTTTGTCCATGATTTTTTCGCTCATGGTTCAAGCTGTGGCTGACCCTGGGTTTGCTTGTTCCTGGATTTTGAATGAGCGGGAGTGTGTATAAACTATAGAATGCCCATGAACAAGGGCAAGTAGAGATGTTGTATTAGTGAAAGCTAGACTTATTTTTTGGGGGGTTGGCTGGTCTGAGGAACTATGAATCCCTTTCTTTGTATGATTTTATTTACAAAATAAAAGTGTTAGACTATATTTGTATTTGGTTTATCTTTTGTGGAAAATGTGGGACGTAGTTTACGATGGCTCTGTCGACATTGAGAATGATTCAGAGTGGAAGGAAGTAGGAATAGAGTGGCTTCAGAAATTGTATTCAGAGTTTAGGCTGTTTAGAGTTCAAAGTTCAACAAACACTATACACTAGGGTTAGATCTGAAGAACAAACTGGGAATATATAAATGTCATGCTTTATTGACAAAAATTAGAGTCCAGTGCTTAAAAGAGAGTGGGCAAAGAATGGCTTAAGAAAAAGGACGGGAAGAAGAATTAGGAAACGCTGTGTTGAAAGACTAGGTGAACATGCAAACGGGTTGTTTCGATTGATATCGAATGAAGTCATAATTTTTTTTTTGGATAATTTGAGTTTTTTTTGGGGTTTACTATCAAGGGTATTCTCCGTCGATCACAGTGATTATTGACCCGTGTTGGCTTGTAATTTGAGTTATTTAGTAACTCAAATATCAGAGAGTCTAAGCTCAAATACACTCATAACGTCAAAGAGTCTAAGTTCAATACACACCTGGGGGGTAATATCAAAGCACAAGCATTCCTAAATCATAATTGGTTCATGAAATTTTTGGTTTGGATTTATTTCAGGTCACTCTTTTTTTTTTGACATCGAACCAAGTTTGAGTCCGGTTAATCGAAATTGGGTCAGATTGAGAACGTATCTTACATTATGTAAGTTACATATCTTATTCATTGTTATTCATGCTTTTATTGCTTAAAAGGAATTTTTGGAGAAAATGAAATGAAAGTCCTTGAGCTGATGCCTAATGCCAGCAGCTTGTGATTCCGGCGCATGTATGTCAAAGGAAAAAAAGGTTGTTGCTTTCCAGATGGTCAAGTGACGGGGTGGCATAACTTAAGATTTAAGGACATAGAAAATGTATCTTCTAGGACTTGCGCTGTATAACAACTGGAGTACAGAAATACAACCATTATTCATTAAAACCCCTCAAAAGCAATGGAGTGAATATTGAATAATGTAATTTGGTGGAAGAATATGTGCAAGTAAGGTTAAAATGTAATTATTGAACAAAAAAAAGTAAGGGTATATTGAATGTGTTCTTTGCACTGAATCGAATTGAAGTGAGTAGTACTCATTATGTAAGAGAAAAAGTATATCTAGTGAATTAAACTAAACTATTTATTGAATAAGCTAGGTGAATGAAAAAGAACAGTTTGGTTCGTGGCCACCCTAAAGACATGGTGTGGCGTCGTTGCTACTAATTTGGACGATGTCGATTTAAAGTAACGAGAGAGTAGTAGTAAATATAAAGCAAGGAAGCATTGACACTTGGCAAAAATGGAAGGAGTTATAGAAGAATCAAGAATCTATATAGGATAATCTGTATTGATCAACTGGATCAAGTATACATATATGGGTAATAACCCTGAAACAAATATTCAAAGTAAAAAGAATGCCTCAATCACTCTCTATGATACAAAAGCTCCGAACCATCTCAAAGAAACCAAAATCAGAGCAAAAGATAAGAATTATGTTACATATTTGATGGGGGTACGTAACGCGTCATCTTCATGATCTAGTGGTTAAAGACAGCCGCGAATGAGACCAACAATGAAGAGACAACCAAAGCAGCAGAAAGTGGCAATGAGAAGGCAGAGCTCTCCATGCTTGGTGGCATGGCGTTCGAAGGCGATTCGGCCGGGGCCATACCGGCGAAGTCTTGGGCTGAAACTGAGACAGCCAAAACCGCCATGGCGAAAACCAACATCATCATCTTCATTTGTGCTGCCATTTGTGTATGTAGATGTAGTGGTGTTTTGGTAGAGAAAATGTGAGAATGTGTGTTTGTTTGTGCGTTGTGGTGTTTTGCTAGTAAGGGTTGAATGAGGAAAAAGGGTGTGTGGGAAAGCGTATTTATAAGCAGTTGAGCTATGGCGTGTTGAAATGAAACCCGCGTTGAAACGTGGACAGCTAATACGGAGTAAGCGTCTCTAGTTGGCCGTCTTTTGATTCTGTACGTGTTTTAAGACCTTTTCAAACAGTTTTTACAAATTTTGTTTTGTGTTTTCTTTAGCATCATGTCTCGGGTGTGGACTTAGTCCACCGTTGATCAAGTAATTTTAAAGGGTTGTTCCAGGTAAAGTAGGGGGTGGCTCCAGGTGAAGTAAGGGATGACTCTAGATAAAGTAGGGGGGTGCTCCAGATAAAGTAATTTTGAGTAATTTTGAGGGGTGGCTCCAGGTAAAGTAAGGGGTGACTCTATGTAAAATAGGGGGTGACTCTAATTAAAGCAGGGGTGGTGCCAAGTATAAAGAATTGAGGGGTGGCTCTAGGTAAAGTAGTAGGGGTGACTCCACTTTTAGAAGAGATGACTCCAAATGAAGTAGGGAGTGACTCTAAATATTGGTTCACCCTGGATTAAATCCACACAAGATTTTATTCTTTAGAGAAGAAGAATAGATTTTGGTTTAAGCAAGGAAATTTGTCCACTAAGTACTACCTTCTAGAATCTAGATACCACTCTTGGTAATACAATTTTTTTTTTATGAGTCGGCCATATGCTTGCAATACGGATTTTCTATTCCTTCATATGTATTATTTTATGTCCCAACCATATCTGAATGTTTGTGATTTTTGTCATGTAATTTAATTTTTAATAATAAATGGAGTTGAAATATAAGGTGTTGAATGTATAAGGGAACAAAGAATGACACGCAAAGTGAAGCAGAAAATCCTTACTATGATACTTAAAAAGTATTACTTATTTGCATCATGTATGAGACCGTCTCATATAAATTTTTGTGTTGAATACAACTATATTTAATAAAGAAATATTACCTCTTATGACTAAGTATTATTTTTCAAGGGACTAGGTACGTCCTTTCTAACGGTTCTTATATACTCCCTCCGGTCCACGGAAATCTTGACGTTTGGAAAATATGACTAATATTAAGGAAAACACATTTTAGCACAAAAGCTCCAAATTTATCCTTAAAAGAGCACATGGGATATTAAGAGAGAGAAAATAATACTTTAGTGGATATTTATTGATTTCCTTGCTTTTGTATTACTTTCCTTACTTTTGTAGCTAGTGGCATGAGATTCTTTTTTTTTTGGTAAGCTAGCTAGTGGCGTGGGATTTTGAATAACAAATCAAACCCAGCTTGGTGAAAATAGGCAAATGGGGGTGAGAAGGTGGGACAGGTAAAATAGTATAGGGTGCTCAAAGACATTACCATATAAGGAAACGTAAATATTTTCCTGATCCAAACATGAGTGAAAAGAGTAAATATTTCCATGGAGCGGAGGGAATATATGGAATTATGAGAACTGACCAATATATCCTTAGGGCCACTTGAAGTTTTCTTAGACATTAACTTTATGGACCATGAGATTAATGGGGCAAAGCCTAGTCCCCTACATTAACAACAACAAAAAAGAAAAAGAATAAAAAGACCAACGTACCCTTCATTTGTCGTTTATTTCCTTCTCCTCATATCATAATTCATCAAGTTCCCAATTGCTTAGATATTTTTCTTTCTTTTTTTACAATTATTATGAGAAGTTTGCAAGAAATTGAGAAGAGGGGAACAAAAAAGGTCTGGCAATTTGGCCGTTCAACTCATAATTTCTTCACATGTGGGTTGTTGTTTTTTGGAAATAATTTTTTAAATTAATACTTAGAAGATAGTAATTGGACATGTTTTATTTTAGGTAATTTTACTAAGAACAAGTCTTGTATGAGATCAACCCACTATAAAATGGGATTCCAACTTAAAAATGTAGATGTCACTTAATACTGAAATGTGACCCTTACTTGTTTTATTAAGAAGTGACCACCGTCTCACCAAAAATTAAAAAAATCCGTCTTATACAAATTTTTGAATTTTACTCAACACCTAAATAAAATTATAGAAGAAAAAGGTGTGGTTGCCTTCAAGCGAATTTACTTGAAAAAAATAGTCAACGTATTGTTTTGTAGTCATATCACGTAATCAAAGTTTATTTTATATTCAATTATTGAGACCCTAAATTTTATAGGGTTGAATTTAGGGCTGCTAATTGAGCGAGTTGAGTAGCGAGCTACTTGAGAGTGCGTGGTATTATGATAACTGCTTAATATATATGTTGTTAAGAAACGTGTGAGTATATGGCATGTCAGATTGAAGAGAAATTATTAGATGATCTCAGATTAAGCTTTCACCTCTCATAATTATGACTCTTTCGAAGTGGTGAATATAATTGGCTTTACTAATTTTGTGAGAGATGAGAATATTAGTTTCTACTCATGTAATAATCTCTCTAGATGATGTTGTGTTTACATACAAAGTCACATTTTTAATTTTGATGTATGGAATTCTCGTTATTGCTTTAACGAAACTCCTTGAGCTGAATGCTGACTTGTTGAGTTGTACTTATTTCGGCGCATGTCAAAGGAAAAAAAAAAAGAAAAATAGAGGTTGTTTTTCAGCCTTTCAGGTGGCCCAACTGACGGGGTGGCATTACTTAAGATGTAATCCCATAGAGAGGATCTGCGATGTTTGACAACTGGAGACGAGTACAGAAACATATACGAGTGAGGATCCTCTAAAGTAAAACCCTCTAATATCCCCTCCAATAAATCAATATCATCATGTCACATCACTTATCCATTTTAATAAACATCCAATACTAATTCTTTCTTTTCTTTTTTGGTTCTTGTGAGTTACTACACCAAATACTTCACCATTTTACTTTAGAGGATCCCATGTACTTTGGATTTTGGTGGAAGAATGTACATGTACAAATTTCATAAGGAAACGATGTGTTACACTCGAAATAAATTACCGGGATATTCGAATAGACTGACAACTCGAAAATATATTACGAAAATATATTATTGCTTATAAAATAAAGATAGTGGTTGAAATGCATAACTTCCATTATCTCCTACCACTACCCACTAATACACTAGCCATGGCAGTTATTTTCTACAAAAACTATCCAATTAAGCACTACCCATGAAGTGAATGTGTTAACCATTCAAAGAAGGATATGGGATAGTGGTTGACTACACTCTACCCATGATTGAATAATGGGCGGTTATTACTTACTAGAGGACCAAAGACTCTCCTATTTTTCTATAAATAGAATCGACGGAGCAATGAAGAAGATCAGACTGCGTCTCATCGCAAAGATGCGTTAGGAGTAGAGTAATGTATCTCTAGTGGAGTGTAGTTTTAGTAGTAGATTAAACGTAACATAGTGTATCATATTCCATTAAATCCTCCCGTTTGTACTCTATTTACATCAATCGAATGAATGTCTTTCTTCCGAATCACTAGTATTCAAACCCCCCTCGCACCTCCTCGTTAAAGTAAAGGTATCGTCGATCCTAATACAAAGCCAAAAAGCCTTGTCGAATAGCAAGGTTAATTATTAACGTGATAGTCAAATTAAACCACGCATCAAAAAACACTACCAACTCCCCGATAAAGTCGAACAATTGGTCGAATTGTGCATATAGGTGTGAAATTCTGTCAAGTCATTAGAAATCGACTATCATCGTTGACCGTGTCCACCGTCAATTCGGAGTTGGAGGTGGAGGAGTAGGTTCGAATAGGGAACGACTTGCTCTAAGATAGTCCTCGACCTTATTTAGGACATTTTTAAGGGCCGTAGGACTGCCCCTCACGGTTGTTTGTGACCCCTAAGTACAAAGCACGACAACAAATTTGGCGACCACAGTGGGAGTCGAAATACACCCCACGAATAAACCTTTAGATGCTATTGGGGATCAAATTGGTTACTTCGAATACATATATTACGATGAGGGTTGATTTTGATGTTGAATATTAAATGGATCTCGCCGATAAAATTCATTGTGAGAGTCGTCATATAAATGACCAAATCGCTCGAATTAAGATCCGTCTCGATGGTCTATGGAGACAAAAGAAAGATCTTCAAATCGCTCGATTTAAGCGAAATCTTTTAGGTCTCCAAGAACTCGACAGTATAAATAATCTATGGCAAGAGTTATCCGAACAAATGAATCAACTCGAAAACGAACTCAGTGGTTTACGAAGGGATATTAAAACTATTATTCGAAATACTTTGTATGTAGAAGAGCCATCATCCATTCGAAAAGATGAAAAATCCTTCTATCTCGACGAAGAAATTATAATAGTCGATAGCGATGGGAACTCCTTATATGACAAGGAAAGTATAATAAATAAGGATGAAAATGATTTATTCAAGACATCGGCTATGTTTGGCAAAATTAGCTGTAGCTGTAGCTGTCAAGTGTTGTTAAAGGAAAGAAATTAGTAGAAAACTGCTAAAAAGTGATACAAAAGGATAATAAACTAGTTGTAGCTGTAGCTGCAGGTGGAAGCTTGCAGGGATAGCTTTCAAAAAATTAGCTGTAGCTGTAACTTTAGATAAAAAAATCTAATGAGAAACTGCTTGGTAGCAGAGAGTAAAAACCACTAGCTGCAAGCTTCAAACTGTAGCTTTTATTGAAAAGCTAGTTGTTCGTACCAAACATAGCCATCATCTATTCGAAAAGATGAAAAATCCGTCTATCCCGAAGAAGAAATTATAATAGTCGATAACGATGGAAACTCCTTATATGACGAAGAACATATACTAGATAAGAATGAAAATGATTTATTGAAGGCATCATCTATTCGAAAAGATGGAAAATTCTTCTATTTCGATGAAGACATTATTTTAGTCGATGGGGATGGAATTTCCTTATATGACGAAGAAAGTATACTAGATAAGGATGAAAATGATTTATTCAAGGCATCATCTACTCGAAAAGATGGAAAATTCTTCTATTGCGATGAAGAAATTATTTTAGTCGATGGGAATGGAAATTCCTTATATGATGAAGTGAGTATACTTGATGAGGATGAAAAATATTTTATTGAAATTGGGGGAATCGAGTCTGAATACCCCGAAAGTGTGGCTTCTAACGAATTAGAAGTTATAGATGAATGTTTCGAAAAAGAAAATGTTGATCAACGCATTATTTTGGAGGAATCAAATTTTGAAAATGATATCGCTACTCCCAATTATAGAAAGGTTGGGGGGCAATGTTGCACTTTTTATAACGATTTAAAAAAGATGCAAAATACTCAAATGAAACAAACGAATTAAGTCATAAAATTAAGGGAACGAAGTTATCTCTACTCACAATTTTATTGCCATCATTTGAGTACATGGTGTTTATCCCAGTCATGAGAGATTATAAGTCTCTAGGTAACCAGAGGGGAGGCTAAGAAGAACGCTCCTAGTCAATTTCGAAGTAATTGGCTATTAGGGGGCAATATAGCTCAACCGCTCGAAAAGATTGTTATAGGTTAATCAAACACAAAGTTAATTAACTCGATAAAGTTAGTTTATTCACAATATACGTATAGTACATACGAATCTCATTACAATCGATCTATATGTACTAGGGGGGCAGTTGTTACACTCGAAATAAATTACCGGGATATTCGAATAGACCGACAACTCGAAAATATATTACGAAAATATATTATTGCTTATAAAATAAAGATAGTTGTTGAAATGCATAACTTCCATTATCTCCTACCACTACCCACTAATACACTAGCCATGATAGTTATTTCCTACAAAAACTACCCAATTAAGCACTACCCATGAAGTGAATGTGTTAACCATTCAAAGAAGGATATGGGATAGTGGTTGACTACACTCCACCCATGATTTGAATAATGGGCGGTTATTACTTACTAGAGGACCAAGGACTCTCCTATTTTCCTATAAATAGGATCGACGGAGCAATGAAGAAGATCAGACTGCGTCTCATCGCAAAGATGCGTTAGGAGTACGTAGAGTAATGTAGTCTCTAGTGTAGTGTAGTTTTAGGAGTAGATTAAACGTAACTTAGTGTATCATATTCCATTAAATCATCCCGTTTGTACTCTATTTACATCAATCGAATGTATGTCTTTTTTCCGAATCACTAGTATTCAAACCCCCTCGCACCCTCCTCGTTAAAGTAAAGGTATCGTCGATCCCAACACAAAGCCAAAAAGCCTTGTCGTATAGCAAGGTTAATTATCAACGTGATAGTCAAATTGAACCACGCATCGAAAAGCACTACCAACTCCCCGAAAAGGTTGAACAGTTGGTCGAATCGTGCATATAGGTGTGGAATTCTGTCAAGTCATTAGAAACCGACTATCATCGTTGACCGTGTCCACCGTCAACTCGGAGTTGGAGGTGGAGGAGTAGGTTCGAATAGGGAACGACCTGCTCTAAGATAGTCTTCGACCTTATTTAGGACCTTTTTAAGGGCCGTAGGACTGCCCCTCACGATTGTTTATGACCCCTAAGTACAAAGCAAGACAACACAATGTTCAGGTTTTTTAATAAAATAAGGATCACGCAACACATCAAGAAAAAGTCGTTCAAGGACTGAAGGCGGCATTAATTTACTAAATATTCTCACTCCCCAACAAAAAAACCTCTTATTAAGACAACTAACTAATCTGGCTTCAATTAAACATTTGCATGATTATTTACCATCATTGCTACTAATTTAGACGATGTCGATTTACAGTAAAGAGAGAGTAGTAGTAAATTCTTTTTTTTTTTGACAAGGCAAGGAAATAAGGCAGCATTGACAAATAAAGCAGATGGAAGGAACTACAGAAAATGAATATGATAATCTGTATTTGATCAACTAGTTCAAGTATTCAAGTTTTCATATATGTGTTATAAATACACCGTAACAAATATCCAAAGGTAAAAAGAATGTGCCTCATTAATATTCACTCCGTATATAATAATGAATACAAAAGCTCTGAACCATCTCAAAGAACTAAAATCAGAGCAAAAGATAAGAATTCATATGGTAAAGATTAAAGAATGAGAATATGACAATATGGGGTGGGTAAACGCGCAATTATCTTATGATGATCTAGTGGTTGAAGACAGCAGCTAATGAGACCAACAAAGAAGAGACGACCAAAGCAGCAGAAAGTGGCAATGAGAAGGCAGAGCTCTCCATGCTTGGTGGCATGGCGTTCGAAGGCGATTCGGCCGGGGCCATACCGATGTCTTGGGCCGAAAACGCGACCGATAACATTGCCATGGCAGCAACCAACATGAGCATCTTCATTTGTGCCATTTTGTGTGAGTAGATTTTTGGTAGAGAAGATGAGAAAATGTGTGTTTGGTTCAAGAGACTTAGGCAGGAGGGTCGAAATGAAAGCCGCGTTGAAACGTGTAAGCGTCTTATGGCCGCTTTTTGATTCTGTGTCTTAAGACTTTTCTAATATAATCTTAAAGTCTTTTCCAATGTTCTTACACATTTCTTTGTTTTTTTTTAATTTATTTATTTTGAGAATAGTAAATTTTGCTTTAAGCAAGGAAAATTTGTCCATTACTACTTTCAGAGATTCATTACTTACTTTTGCTCCCAGACATATAGCGCAATGGTAAATGGTAAAGAGTAGATTTATAAAAGTTGATATCGAAGGTCGCCAATAAAAAGTACTACCTTTTATGATTAAGCTTTTTTTAAGGTACTCGGAGTATGTACCTTTCCTAACAGTTCTTATGAAATAAATATAATTACTGACAAATATGCCTGTAGGCCACTTGTGTTTTTCTTAGACGTAACTTCATCTACCATGAGATCAATAGGGCTAAAGCTTAGTCACTAACGTTATCGAAAGTAAAAAAAAACTGACCGATATATTCTTTTTTATTTGTCGTTTGTTTCTTTCTTATGATAACAGCATGATATGTTGTGGAGGGACATGTGAGTATTCAACAAGTCAGATTGAGGAGATCATATTCCCATCTTTCATAATTACTACATTTTTTAGAGAGATGAATTTAAGGGGATTTTATTTATTTTGTAAGAGGTAAATGTTGGTTCAGGATCATGTAATAATCTTTCCAGATTGATGACGTGTCTTACAAACTTTTCTTTTAATGTATCGAATTTGAGTTAGTTGTTTAATGGTGTGTTTGAATACTTAAATTCGAAATAATGGATTTGAGTTGAATCTTTTCTTGAATGACTAAGATAATTATAGGTTTGGAATTTATTCAATTATATTGCTGCCTATCATAAAGTTTTAAAATTGGAAAATTACACATTACATCCCTCCATCTTGACATTTAAAATTCTTTGGGAGGATTTCAATATATCAAATTGTTAAGTGTGAAGGTATTTTCTTCTATTGAGATTTCGAATGCCGAGCTAGTAGGCGTAGCTCAACAAACAAACCATTTTCAGTTAAGAAAACGTTAAAATCCTACTTGTAATAAAATAATTCTCTTTTCTATTACTTGAATAAGCGGAATACAATGCTTTGCTTGACTAAACTTACCACAAGTAAGACTTAACACACTAATCCCCTCTCCAAGGTCTTATATTTATAGATTTGGGCTAACCCTAATAACTTGACTCCTAATTAATAAAATTAGAAAACTACTACTAAGCAATATCTTGATAATATTATTCTTTTCTTCGCTAGCACTACTTTTCCAAGAGTGCTGCTATATGCTAACTAGCCTAATACTAACTTTTCGCTGTTGTTGGACGCTATAGCCGTAACTTGCCCGACAATATAATGACTACTCATGTCGGGCTTTGCTAATCATGACCAACACTTGGACTTTGTTAATTGGCTTGCTATAACATTGAGTGTGGACTTGGTCCAACATCCTGTTTATAAAATAATAATTAATGAATTTATTTAAGCAAATTAATAAGCATTATTGTTGTTAACCTTCACCACGCACATGAGATTAACAAACTAATGTTGAGGGTATAAGTGGAAAGCAAATGCAAAAATTAGTACCATTTTGTTTGTATGCGAAAAGCAATTGATATGATATTTTGGGAACGAAGAGAGTACAGAGTAAGGGTATACAAGATGTCAAAGAGCCATATTAACGAAGACATTTCATGCTAAAACTTCTTCTTTAAGTGGCTCATCAAGTTGGGATAGTGAGGAATGAGGATGATGGTCTGTATAAATTATAATGTAGGGACTGATTGACATAGACTTTGGAGTTGGATGGCGATACGACCAAAGACGAAACATTTAAGAGAATGTTTGAGTTCCAAGTAACGGAAAGGATCGGTATTTTAAAGAAGATCATCGAGTACTTGAAGGTGTTAACAGGGAGTCTGACAAGATTGAGGCAGAAAAGATAGTAGTATTGATTATCACCGAATATATATACAACCCTAGTAACTATACATATCTTTTAGTATATGGAAACAATCCTAAACAATATCAAACTCTATGATAACTTGTCAGAAATAGGCGAAATCGAACTTTCCATAAGTCACGCTTGAAATCTCGCAGATCTGGTAACACTCCCCCCTCAAGTTGGAGCATGGGGATTTACGATAACCAACTTGCTGAGTAATAGATCAAAATGCTTCCTGCCTAGAGCCTTTGTAAATAAGTCAGCTAATTGCATTGTCGTAGGCACATATGATGGTTCAATCAGACCTTCGGTAATAGCATCTCGAACAAAGTGACAATCGACTTCGATATGCTTTGTGCGTTCATGATAAACCGGATTGCGGGCAATGTGTAAAGCTGATTGACTATCACAAAAAAATGTTATAGCTTTAGGATGTTGAACACCCAAACTTAATAACAAACCTTTCAACCACTTGAGTTCACAAGTAATAACAGCCATGTATCCACGGTGATCCTTGACCGGTTGGCTGGTATTTCTTGGTCAATCGCCTATATCATGGAAAACAAAGAAGCAAACTATTGTCTCAAAGTCTTCCGCTGAATCAGAATATCGATACATGGCTGTTATTACTTGTGAACTCAAGTGGTTGAAAGGTTTGTTATTAAGTTTGGGTGTTCAACATCCTAAAGCTATAACATTTTTTTGTGATAGTCAATCAGCTTTACACATTGCCCGCAATCCGGTTTATCATGAACGCACAAAGCATATCGAAGTCGATTGTCACTTTGTTCGAGATGCTATTACCGAAGGTCTGATTGAACCATCATATGTGCCTACGACAATGCAATTAGCTGACTTATTTACAAAGGCTCTAGGCAGGAAGCATTTTGATCTATTACTCAGCAAGTTGGTTATCGTAAATCCCCATGCTCCAACTTGAGGGGGGAGTGTTACCAGATCTGCGAGATTTCAAGCGTGACTTATGGAAAGTTCGATTTCGCCTATTTCTGACAAGTTATCATAGAGTTTGATATTGTTTAGGATTGTTTCCATATACTAAAAGATATGTATAGTTACTAGGGTTGTATATATATTCGGTGATAATCAATACTACTATCTTTTCTGCCTCAATCTTGTCAGACTCCCTGTTAACACCTTCAAGTACTCGATGATCTTCTTTAAAATACCGATCCTTTCCGTTACTTGGAACTCAAACATTCTCTTAAATGTTTCTTCTTCGGTCGTATCGCCATCCAACTCCAAAGTCTATGTCAATCAGTCCCTACATTATAATTTATACAGACCATCATCCTCATTCCTCACTATCCCAACTTGATGAGCCACTTAAAGAAGAAGTTTTAGCATGAAATGTCTTTGTTAATATGGCTCTTTGACATCTTGTATACCCTTACTCTGTACTCTCTTCGTTCCCAAAATATCATATCAATTGCTTTTCGCATACAAATAAAATGGTACTAATTTTTGCATGTGCTTTCCACTTATACCCTCAACATTAGTTTGTTAATCTCATGTGCGTGGTGAAGGTTAACAACAATAATGCTTATTAATTTGCTTAAATAAATTCATTAATTATTATTTTATAAACAGGATGTTGGACCAAGTCCACACTCAATGTTATAGCAAGCCAATTAACAAAGTCCAAGTGTTGGTCATGATTAGCAAAGCCCGACATGAGTAGTCATTATATTGTCGGGCAAGTTACGGCTATAGCGTCCAACAACAGCGAAAAGTTAGTATTAGGTTAGTTAGCATATAGCAGCACTCTTGGAAAAGTAGTGCTAGCGAAGAAAAGAATAATATTATCAAGATATTGCTTAGTAGTAGTTTCCTAATTTTATTAATTAGGAGTCAAGTTATTAGGGTTAGCCCAAGTCTATAAATATAAAACCTTGGAGAGGGGATTAGTGTGTTAAGTCTTACTTGTGGTAAGTTTAGTCAAGCAAAGCATTGTATTCCGCTTATTCAAGTAATAGAAAAGAGAATTATTTTATTACAAGTAGGATTTTAACGTTTTCTTAACTGAAAATGGTTTGTTTGTTGAGCTACGCCTACTAGCTCGGCATTCGAAATCTCAATAGAAGAAAATACCTTCACACTTAACAATTTGATATATTGAAATCCTCCCAAACAATTTGATATATTGATATTCTGATTCAGCGGAAGACTTTGAGACAGTAGTTTGCTTCTTTGTTTTCCATGATATAGGCGATTGACCAAGAAATACCAGCCAACCGGTCAAGGATCACCGTGTGAGGGGGCAGGCAGCCAGTCTAAATCACAGCATCCGTTTAAAGATGAGTCACTGTCAGCTCGCAATAAAATACCTTGACCTGGAGTTCCCTTTAAATAACGCACAACGCATAGAGCGGCCTCCCAATACTCTTGGTGAGGATCTTGCATAAATTGAGATAAAAGATTAACAGAATATGCGAAGTCAGGTCGTGTGACAGACAAATACACAAGACGACCTACAAGGCGTCAATGGGATTCTGGATCATCAAGTTGGCACCAATGACATGGCCTAACTTGTGATTTTGTTCAATAGGAGTGTCTGCTGGTTTTGCCGCCAAGAAGCCGACCTCAGTAATAATATCAAGAGTATACTTTATTTGACAAAGAAATAAGTCAGCTGAACTCCGAGCTACCTCAATACCAAGAAAATATTTAAGTGGACCAAGGTCTTTCATATGAAAACAGCCACCCAAATAGGCCTTGAAAGCACTTAAAGCAATAGAATCATTGATAGAAATAATTAAATCATCAACATTCACCAAGACATTGAGCTGCACACCATCTTTAGTGTAAGTAAACAATGAATAATCAGAGTAAGACTGAAGAAATCCATACCCTTCCAAAACAGTGACCAGTTTTGCAAACCAACAACGGGGTGCCTGTTTTAAGCCATATAAAGATTTGCGAAGACGACAAACCAGATTTGGCTTCGATGAAGTGAAACCAGGAGGTAATTTCATATAAACTTCCTCATCAAGATCACCATGGAGAAAGACATTATGGATATCCATTTGGTGAAGTTCTCAATTTTTGGAAGCGGCAATGGCTAGAAAGGCACGAATGGTTGCCATTTTGGCAACGACAGCAAAGGTCACAGAGTAATCCAAACCTTAGATTTGATGATTTCCAAAAATAACCAAGCGAACTTTTAACCGCTCAAGATCTCCATTGGAGAGGTATTTCCTCTTATAAACCCATTGATTTTCCAGTGCACGCTTGCCAGGTGGAAGTGATTCAAGAGTCCAAGTACCATTATCCTCCAAGGCTTTAATTTCCTCTTGCAGAGCCTTCTTCCACCCATCATCTTTCATGGCCTCCTTAAAAGACCGAGGTTCCTCTCCTGTAGTGATAGATGCAAGAAACTTGCGATAGGGCATACGAAAATTGTCACAATTAATATAATGTGCTATAGGAAAAGGAGTACCTGAGGTATGCTGTGGAAGGAAAGTAGCAGTGTTCGATGGACTCTCTTTAACAACGTTGTGAGTAACAAAATTCTTTCGGAGCACTGAAGGTGTTTTAGTGCGCTTTCCACGACCCAAAACTTCTTCGGAACCCTGATTATTTAAGCCTGCCTGTCCTTCAGTATGGTCAGACCCAGACGCAGACCCAGTTTGGACAGAGTCGTCCACAACACTAGGATGTTCTATTTCTATTGGGCTTGCCGGACTTGTGGTTTGGTCAGACCCAGTATTGTCAGTGGCAGAGGAATTAGGGTCATTGGGGATAAGAGGCACGTCTAGACCCTCACCTGTTGTATTCCTGGTATTAGGGACAGTGGCAACAGTGGAGTCATCCAAAAATTCTACAAAGTCTAAATCAATATCCACATCCATATCAAAGTGATCTATTGGCCTAATATTGCTAGCTTCCGTGTCAACAAAGGCAAAAATCTCTTCAAAGAATTTTACGTCTCTTGACACAAAGAGCTCATGTTTATCAAGATCATAAAGCCTCCATCCCTTTTGACCAAAAGGATACCCAACAAATATGAATTTACGGCTACGACTCGCAAATTTAACCCCCGTTGTCTTTTGGTTGTCGACAAAACATAAAGACCCAAACACTCGAATGGTATCATAAGATGGAGAATAACCAAACAATTTCTCAAAAGGAGTGTGATTGTCAAGGACAGTGGAAGGAGTTCTATTGATTAAATGGGCAGCGGTCAAAACACTCTCCCCCCAAAAATAAATAGGAAAATTGGCTTGAAAGCGCAAGGCGCGGGCAACATTTAGGATGTGTTTGTGTTTCCTTTCAACTCTCCCATTTTTTTGTGGTGTCCCGATGCGTGAGGTTTGAAATAAGATACCACAAGCAGTAATATAACCAAGTAAACACCGGAACTCCGTTCCATTATCACTCCGAACAATTTTTATGGTTTGAGAAAATTGTCGCTCAACCATAGCAGCAAAGGACATAAATTTAGAAAAGACATCTGTTTTATCATCCATCAAATAAACCCACACAACCCGAGAAAAATCATCCATAATAGTCAAAAAAATCTAGCACCACACGAAGATGTATGACGATAGCCACCCCACAAATCAATATGACTTAGTTCAAAAATTCGACTAGCTTTATTCTCACTCAAAGAAAATTTGTCTCTGGGATGTTTAGCTCTAAAACACACTTCACAGGCTTTATTCAAACTACCTTTAGAATTACAAATGGGAGGGAACAATTTTACTACTTATTTTGAAGGATGCCCCATCCTAGCATGCCAAAGAGCCAAAGAACAAGCGTCCGCATCCATAGTGACTGCCTACACTGTATGTGGTTCCTTGAAATAGTTGAGTCCATCTTGCTTACTTTCCGTCCAATCAACTTCCTCGTTTGGTCCTATATAGCACACATATATTGGTTAAAAATAACCATACTATCCAAATCATCACACAATTGTGAAACGGACAATAAGCTGCAATTTAAGAGAGGGACATAAAGAACATGAGTGAGAGTCATATCATCCGATAATCGCACTGATCCTTCTTTGTTTCAACCACTTTCTTTCCATCAGGAAGACCAACGAGACATGGGATGTCTTTCACATCGAACAATAGAGAAAGATTACCAGTAACATGATTAGATGCACTTGTATCAATAATCCAAGAGTGAACATTAATCTTACCACTCAAACAATTATCGGAAACAGTCATTTTACCAAAAAGACACTTGCAAGCGCCTTAACGGAAAATAATTCTGCAGATGGTGTTCCAGTTGGTTCTGAAACAACTGCAGCATTGGCACGGACCCTCCCCCTCGACCACTTCCTGTCGCAACAGAAGAATAAGAGGTCGTTGGTTTTTGGTTACGACCAATCATAAGTTTGGTCATACCTGATCCACTGTCAGACTTCACATGATCCTCCCACCATTCAGGATATCCATGAATTTCGAAGCAATTAGTTACTTTGTGACCTGTCTTCTTACAGTAGGTGCGAGAGAGATGTGATTTAGCAGGTTTTTCATTTTTGCCTCGTGTGCGCCCACTAGTTCGCACAGAAAATTCAACAACGTCGAATTTCTCCTCGGGCAGAGCCGAAGACGTTCAGACTCGTTCATCTTGAATAACTAGCTGATAGGCACGGCTGAGAGAGGGCAGAGGATCTTGAGCAAGAATATTTGATCGCAAAGGACCGTAAGATGGGGTATATAAACCCATCAAAATTCATGAAGCATGTCCTTTGCACAACGACGCTCATGTTCAAGGCCTGCGGTACACTTTGTACAGCAATAACAAGTAATCAAGGGTTCATGGTTATGCAATTCCTCCCATAGAACCGTGAGTTTTCCATAGTAATTAAGATGCAACTGACATGGATTTGGTTTGCTTACAGTCAGAGATGGTCGCCTTTAATTGTTGTATGCGTGGTCTATTCGTAAGAGCAAATCGCTCCTTAAGCGTCTCCCATAGACGCCTGGTGTTAGGTTCCACCTACACCACCTTGTATTTTAATGCTTTTCTTTACTTTCCTTGCATTGTAATATGTCTCTAAGGCGCTTCCTGCGTGTTGACCCTTGGACATGTCTTTAAGCTTTCTAGTTCTTTTACGTTTAGGAGTAGATGTTGAGTATGAAAGTTATGCACTCTTGATGTATACTCCTGTCAGAATGAATAAACCTTTTAAGACTCTTTATGGGAGAAGCAGTCCTCCATATCGATGTAATGATGTCAATGCTTGTTGTTGTTAAACTGTATTGATTACTTTCATCATCCAGCCCCTCTCACTAACTTCGTCCCTCCCTCTCCTCTCGTGTCCACGGACACCATATCGACGTTCCTTGTGTACGGCTGGCACTCTTGCCGCTAGGAGATAAGAGCACTCCTCACGTTCCGTATCAGAGCTCAGCTTGAGAGAAGCTCGCTCATCGGAAAATTGCCTACAGTCGGAAGCCATGGTGAACATTGAAGAACTAGAGAAAATGGTTATCGGGCAGGATGCCCGGATCGACGCACTATAGATCCAGGTGCACGAGATGTCTTCCGCGAGCTTGCGGGAAGAGCTTGACCATATCCATAGTCAAGTCCAGTCATTGTGGGATCAGTGCACTACGATCTCGAGTGTCGTTGCTAATGGTGGTGGTGTGTTGGGGTCGAGAAGGGTGAAGCCTCCTCAGCCTCAGGCATACGGTGGAGCTAGAGACTCCAAGGAAGTAGACAACTTCGTCTTCGACCTAGAAAAATACTTCCGAATCAGTGGACTGGAAGATGACCATAAGGTCGACACCGCAATGATGTACCTTGCGGATGATGCTAAGTTGTGGTGGCGTACGAAGTATGCCGAGATTAAGGTGAAACTCTGGTGATAGATATATGGGAAGCCTTTAAGAAGGAACTCAAGGATCAGTTCTACTCGGGGAACACCGAATTCATCTTTCGACGAAAGCTGAAGTCGATAAAACACACTGGGTCCATCCGAGACTATGTGAAGCAGTACTCGGCGTGCATGCTCGAGATCAAACATGAGCGACAAAGATCGTTTGTTCAACTTCATTGATGGGTTGAAAGATTGGGCACAACGGGAGTTGACGCGAAAAAAGCTAGACACATTGTCCGCGGCCATGAGCCTGTCTGAACAGCTCATGGACTACCAGACAGGGAAGGATCCCAACACGAAGAAGGGAACACCCCCACCTACTCCGGTAGTAAACCGAGTAGTAGGGACTGGCTCGCAGACTGGTTCGAATAGCAGTGGGAACAACAGGTTCCGCAACGGAGAAAGTGACCCACGGAAGACATGGGCAGGTCCAGGCGCATCATTCAACCGTGACAACAGAACTGAATCTTCCTCCATGAAGAGACCGATGGCTTGCTTCCTTTGCAGGGGGCCGCATCGGATGGCAGAGTGTCCACACAAAGGGGACTTGAGCGCACTCCAGCAGAATCTCTTTAAGATGTTTGTGGAGTCCGACAGCGCTAATGAGAATGATACCTACATAAGCGACAACATTGAAGAGGAGGATGTGCCGCAAGAGGGAGCTGTTCGCATGTTGTGTGCTCTCGGAAAGGGAACCACCCCACCGAAACTCAAATCAACTGAGCTTATGTACGTCGATCTAGCGATCAACGGGCGTAAGACATGGGTGATGGTGGACACAGGTGCGACCCATAACTTTGTAGCTGGAATCGAAGCCAAGAGATTTAGTCTGAAGATTGATCGTGAAGGGGGTAGTATGAAAGCTGTGAAATCGAAAGCCAAACCCATCCATAGGATATCCAACGGAGTGCCCGTAAGGATTGGGGAGTGGAGTGGCCGACTAGACTTCACGGTAACGCCACTCGATGACTTCTTCCTGGTATTGGGGATGGACTTCCTTCGTGCCACGAAAGTGGCTCCCATGCCCCATATGAGCTCGTTGTTGTTGATGGGAGAAAGCCCTTGTCTCATTAAAGCATCGGGCCAGAATACGAAGACTGAGAGTCGGAAGGGGCACTTACTCTCAGCAATGCAGCTAGAGAAGCGGTTGAAGAGACAAGAAGTAACTTTCCTCGCAACCTTCTCGGTCAAGGAAGAGTGCAAAGGGGAGACTACCCCACCCGAAGTGTTGGCCCTCCTCGAGGAATATGGTGACCTTATGCCAAAAGATCTACCTGAAATCCTCCCGCCTCGTAGGTCGGTGGACCACCAGATTGAGTTGATCCCGGGAGCGACCCTGCCAAAACGAAACCCCTAACGTATGGCACCTCCCGAGTTGGCAGAATTGAGGAAGCAATTGGATGGGCTCTTAGAAGTTGGGTTCATACGACCGTCCAAGGCTCCCTATGGAGCCCTCGTGCTATTTCAGAAGAAACAAGATGGAAGTCTTCGGTTGTGTATCGACTACCGGGCGCTGAACTAGGTCACGGTGAGGAATCACTACCCCATTTCATTGGTTGCAGATTTGTTCGATCATCTCGGGGGAGCTGTCTACTTCACGAAGTTAGACTTGAGATCGGGATATCATCAAGTCCGAATTTCAGAGGAGGACGAGCCAAAGACTAATTGTGTCACACGATACGGGGCGTTTGAGTGGCTAGTGATGCCATTCGGATTGACAAATGCTCCCGCTACCTTCTGTACCCTGATGAACCATGTCTTCCACGGCTACTTGGACAAGTTCGTGGTGGTCTATTTGGATGAAATTGTGGTTTACAGTAAGACGATGGAAGAACACCTCGAGCACTTGGAGGTCGTGTTCCGGAAACTGAGGGAACATCACCTGTTTGTGAAGCCAGAGAAATGTTCCTTTGCTCAAGAAGAAATCAGCTTCCTTGGTCACTTTGTGGGAAGGGGAAAAATCCGCATGGACCCAAAGAAGATCTGCGCCATCAGAGAATGGCAACCTCCAAGGAATACAACAGAGCTTCGTCCATTCCTTGGCCTTGCTAATTATTATCGACGATTCATTGCAGGGTACCCTGGTATTGTTGCTCCGCTCACAGACTTACTCAAGAAGAATCAAGTTTGGGATGGTCTGAGGACTGCCAGGGAGAGTTCGAGAATTCGAAAGAAGTTGTGACAAAGGAACCTGTATTGGCTCTTCCAAATACCACCAAACCCTTCGAGGTCGAGACAGATGCTTCAGACTTCGCCCTCGGAGGGGTACTATTGCAAGAGGGACATCCGGTCGCCTATGAGAGTAGGAAGTTGAATAGGGCCGAACGACGGTATGCAGCTCAGGAGAAAGAGTTGTTGGATATCGTTCACTGCTTAAGGGTGTGGAGACACTACTTGTTAGGGTCAAAGTTTCTTGTTCGCACAGACAACACGGCAGCAAGTCACTTTCTAACCCAACCAAAACTGACGGGTCGGCAAGCTCGGTGGCAAGAACTGCTTGCAGAATTTGATGTGGAGTTCATTTAAGGGTTGCAGATGCTCTCAGTCGGCGAGCTAACCCAGCTGCCCTCAAACTCGTGGGACACTTATCAACAAGCAACGTGACCACGACAGTCCGTGACCAAATCAAGCAACACTTAGATCAGGATCCGATGGTGAAGACCATCAAAGAGCTAGTCCAAGAGGGAAAGACTAGACGATTCTGGATCTAAGAGGGCCTTGTCTTCACTAAGGGCCACAAAATGTTTATCCCTAGGGCCGGGGGCCTTCGGAAGAAGCTACTTAGTGAGTGCCACGACACCCTCTGGGCGGGACATCCTGGGTGGCAAAGAACGTTGAGTTTGTTGAAGCAGGGTTAATACTGGCCGCAGATGAAGAAGACGTGATGAGTTATATTCGAACATGTCTCGTCTGCCAACAAGATAAGGTGGATTGACAAAGGCCGGGTGGCTTGTTAGTCCCCCTCAAAGTCCCGACCCGGCCATGGGAAAGTGTGTACATGGACTTCATCAACGGGTTGCCGAATGTGGGGCCATTGTCGGCGATTATGGTGATTGTTGACAGGTTCTTGAAGTATGCAACGTTCGTTCCCATTCAAAGGCCATTGGAGGGGAGGAGTGTAGACGTCAAAAAAGCGTCTTCAGATTTCTCCGCAAAAACCCGATGATGAAAGGAGTATTTTATAAACTCCAACTACTATTTTTGCTTTAATGGTTAAGATAAGGTCTATGATTTTTCCTCCAAACACTCCTTAATTTCCACTTCATTTAAAATCCCTTTTCAAGAGCTTTCCATTGCTTCCTTTCGTGTCCAAATACGATTCCGCACCTAAGAGTTATGGCCAAACAAAGTTTAAGGTCAAAACAGGTGTAGCCGAATACCGTGAACCGTGTTTCCAGACCCATTTGGGAGTACATTTGGTTGAATTAATCTGTGCGCCTTATAGATTTGGATTCCTTATTCAAATAGCTTTCCAGTGACATATCATGAGCCCACACCACATTCCTAACCAATGAGTTACGAGCCGAACATTGATGCGTACTCCAAAACTGACCTCTCCTTACTCTTTCGGATATATCTCGAGATCCACAAAACATTTGGACCTGAAACAAAATCCATTTGAAACTAAACCCAATAAAATTTCCAAATCATCTTGAATCATCCAATTTGGATCCCAAACGAGTAACTCACGGCCCGGACAAAATCCAGGTGACAACGACCATGGCCTGGGCTGCTAGCGGCGATGATAAAGGCCGCTAGCGGCCCTAACCTCATTTCTGGCCCGACTGATTTTTCGAGCCCAATTCGATTTTCAGCTAAATTTTGACTGCACAACCCTACTTCCCTTGCCTATATAAACAACCCTTCACCCTCAGTTCAAAACACACAGCCTACAGTTGGCAACCTCTATTCTCAGTTGAGTACTCCTCAGCTTCTCCCTCTTTCTTCTAAAAAAACTTGAGATCTATTTTTACTATTCTTGTCAAATATAGCCTACAGTTTAAGTACAAATTTCTGAGTGCTCAAATTAAATTGTTTGCTTAACTATTTATTTTTCTAGTAGTCATAATGTAGATATCATGCTAGGTCACGTTTTTATCGCTTCCTAAATACTGTTTGTATAGTTGTTGTGCTGCCTAATTTGTCAATCAAATGCATGTCTAAATAAGGGTTAAAATAAATGTTGTGATGCTTGTGATGAACCAATTAATAGTCTATGTCTAGGTTGTTAATCCGATTTTGCATGGAATTTATGTCTTTAACTTATTAAGAAAACTTGAGCTAGTAGAGGCCGTTATAATACAGGCGAGTTGGGTGCCTAACACCTTCCCACCTCGTACCTTTGCCCCCGAACCTATTATTCTTGGGTACTTATATGTTTTATATAAGCGGAAGTCTTTCTAAAAACATGATTAGTTCACTTTTCGCGCTATATTGGGTTGTCCCTTCGGTTTGTCCATTCGATAAAACGTCGTTAGCAGATTTGTGAACTCTTTCATGGTTTTTATTCAATTCAAGTCTTTACAAATGCTTTTCTAACTCGATGGTCCATTGAAATTATCTAAGCCCCCAACGCTCAAATTTTCTATAAGGACGCACTCCGCGGAAACCAAAAAAGGATTGGTGAAAAAATCCCGGGTCCTTACAGTGGCGACTTCACTGGGGATTTATTTAAGAGGGTGAGACTCCAAAGTCAAGTTTGCTTAATTGTTTAATAACATGTTCCATATTTTGCCTCTTTTTCATCATTTGCATGTGCTTTTGCACAACCTTTTGACCCTTATCGACCCTCGAGGAAGTTTGTGTCCTCGTAGACAACCCGTATATCTAAAGGAATATACATTTGTCCTATCGTGCAAATATACATTTGTTGGTGAAAAGAATTACAATTGATGTGTCGACCATCCGCCGAACAGAAATTGTAATTTGTCGTGGTAACCTCACAGGAGCCAAAAGCCTGTAGCCCACATTCGTGCATTCGCTTGCTTGTTGTGCATGTGTCATTGTAATGCCCGTCTGATCACATGTTTGCCTGTAAACTGCGTTGTTATAATGCATGCTTGAATGCGTGAATATCGTGATTATGTGCCAACATTTACTTACGTGCTAAGAGTCATTTCTTTTATTTTTAACTAGTTCCTAATGCCCAAAAATAATGCGAGAATTCAATTCAATTCAATGAGCACTCATTTCCCCGATGATATATTTTCATATAGCGTCGAAGTCATGAAAATTTTTCTAGGACCTTTTTAGCCAAAAAAAAAAAAAAGAGTCAGTCTCTCCAATTCTCCTCTCCAACTTTTTTATTTTCCTTTTTTCTTTTTGTTTTGATGTAATTCAGATTCGGCAAAAAAAAAAAAGAAAAAACCAAAAAAAATGGCGTTAAAAAAAAAGCACCAAAAAATAAAAAAAAAATTCAAAAATCAAAAAAAAAATTGCCAAAATTTCTTTTTTATTTATTTATCCCATTTATTCCATTTTTTGAGTCAAAAAAAAAAATAGGATGATCCGTGTTTTTTCTATTTTTCTCATTTTCGTTCATCGACTTCGTTTCTTCTTTTCCATTTCTTTGCATTGCATTGCATTGTACCTATTAGACGCTCCATGCTAGGATCCATAATTAGTCGTCATGCTTGCATTGTCGTCATTTTGCATCTGCATTTGTACAAAAGTTCAAGTCACGCATTCATCTATGTCTCCATTTGTTCACTACGTCTCATACACTAGAAGTTTAGACAAGTTATTCATTAAGTGCTCTAGGGTCATTCTAGGAACCATCCATACATTGTCATACATGTCAAGGTCAGTCCACCATGCATCTTGCATATTGTTGTCGTAACTCTGTCATTGCATTGTCATAATCATGCATTCGAGTTCATATAGACGTCCATAGGCACATTCAGCTTAGGGGTTATCGAGGGTCTTCTAAAAAAACATGAGTGTTTTCGTTTTCAAGTCCTTTCTTTGGCGTCTTTCTAAGTTGAGACTTGTGTTCAGGATTGGGGGCTCGAGAAAGAATTACGGTGACAAAGGTTGGGCTTGATCGTCCGGCAGATTGGTTCGTGTACAAGCTACCTCCAAGACACCACCACATTCCAAAAGGCCATCACCCCATAATCCATCACCACCACAAAGCCCGCCACCACTCAATACATCCCTTACCTCACCGATCACACCCCCAAACTTCACAATGCCTAAGACCACCGATGAAAGACTTGATGACCTCATGAGTGAGTTAGAAAGGGTTCGACTCAAGGTTGAAGATATAGAGAGGAAAAGAGAAGAAGAGTCAAGGATCCCTTCCGATTCCGATTCTGAGGAAATAGGGTCAGATGCCATGCTGGCTAAGATCACCTCTGTGCTCAAGAGTAGCGGCTTGATCTCCAATTATAGTGCCAACGTAGGAAAGTTTGACACTAAGATCAAGGGTAAGCTTCCGGCCGAATTTTCTATGCCTGAAGTACCCACCTTCACGGGAGTCGACAACCCGCAGAATCACCTGAAATCCTTCACTACTGCTATGGCTCTAAGGGGAATCAACAAGAAACTCTATGTCCAACTGTTTCCCCAGACCCTTGATACACATGCTCGACGATGAGTCTACTCCCTAGATCTGGAAAGCTACCCAACTTGGTCTGATTTTACCACAATCTTTCTTGCACGCTACAACGAAAATGTTGCTCTACCTATGACCCTTCGAGAGTTAGGGATCACCAAACAAGAAGAAGATGAGGGATTCACTGCCTTCCTTAGGCGTTGGAACTGTTGAGCGACCTTCGCAAGCTGATCAAATCCGCCAACTCATCCAGAACCTCCAGCCTGCTTACAAGGAACCCCTCAAGTATCAAGCAATTGACTCCTACAACCGGCTCTATGCTGTGGGCATCCTAATTGAAGATGACCTTCTTAATAATTCCACTTAAGTCGTGAACAACGCGAGTATCTATAGGGGGTTGTCCTTCATATCCCTATGAACAGCATGTGCTCGAGAAGTTGAAGAGGGTCGAAGTTTCCTAGTGTGCAAGTCTAGTTGAGTCCAGTCAAATTTAATGATGTCTAGTTTGTCTTTTAAATTCGTCCATAGAGTCTAGCTTACTTCTCGCGTAATGCTTTTCTTCGATTCAATAAAGATTGCATTTTGATTTCCATCATTGTTCTTTGTTCAATCCTATGACAAACTTAAGTTGCCTATGACAGAATAAAAAAAAAAAATTAAAAAAAAAGAAATTCAAAAGAAAGCCTTCATTGTGGAAAACATCAAACAAAAGCTCCTTATTAATGAACCTCATAGAGGACCTACAGTTGAACCGTCCGTGCCGAGGACAGGAGGCATTCATTTGGCACCTCACTTCAATATCCTTTACTACCCTGTACATCATTACCACTTGCAACCCTTTGAGCCTTAAACACATAGCCTTTCATTTCTTAACCACATCATCCTTACCTGGGGAATGGGTGTGTGCGACATGGGAATAGAAGCAACCTTCTAGGCAAGGTGGACTGACCTACAAAAACAAAAAGCCACCGAGAGAAATACAAAAAAAAAAGAAGAAGAGAGAACTCGAAAGTTCAAGAGAAAAAACAAAAAAAAAAAAAAAGAGAAAAAAATTCAAGAGCGATCAAAGATCCAAAAGACACTTCAAGCACAACCAAACGGTGACATTACCTAAACATAGGTCCCTTAGCCACCTCGCCTAAATCAAAAACTTCCATACCATCTAGCATATTTTGGGGAGGGGATTTACATTGGGTTTGTTTAAGCCTTTATCCTTTCTTTAACACCTCAACCCAGCCTGACATTACAACCCAAAAGCCCTCCAAGAGGTACGACCATTCAATTGTATAATCTTGAACTACGTTGGCCTGATTCCATAAACTGGATACGTAGGAAATCTCAAGGAGGTCCGGCCACGACAACTAATTTGTCACATGACCATAAGGAGTTCTCCCATTCCACCATTCTCATCTAAGGCAAAAAAAATGATGAGCCCGGTAGGTTGAAAACCCGAAAGAGCGGCCTAGGCAAAAGTTAGGGAAACAAAAAATATATATATAAAACAAATTCAACATCTTGAGGCAACTTAAATTTCCGAGGGTTTAGAACATTGTTCTCATGTAAGCTCTCTTTGGTCAGTCGTCTAGAGGTCATACTCATCACCTTTCTCGTAGGCTTGCACATAGACTTCCCAACTGAGGGCTTTTTCAGAATGAGTCGGTTCTTTGTCCGCTACGTTCCAAGTTTTCCATTCCGTCCCAATACCTTAAGTTAGGATATTTTGTACCGCTGCATCAACACCCATAGTTCCTAGAGTAGGTCATAACCATCATGAACCACACATCAAACTAGGGGCTGGTTCTCCCTTGACTGCACCCAGTCTTGTCCACTTGTCTCTTACTCTGTCAAGATCACCACAGGAATGAAATTCTTGATCACAAAATTTTGTTCCATAGGAAAACCCTCTTCAGACCCTATAGGAGAGTTGTGTACGTTAGGCGAGGCTGCATGGAGCTGTGAGTCAATAGAGTCTGCATACAATATATTTGCATAAGTACTAGAGTCGCCTTCAAAGGCATGCATGTGTACATAATTTCTGAGTGTCTTGAGTCTCTGTGTGTTTACATGTCAAATCCCCCTGTGCCCCACGCATATTAGTATGTCATGTCTTGTGCATTTTGCCTTGGTCATTCGAGCATGTCTATTGCATCTTTTCCCTATGGGCATATTTCCACTGCAGGTTTGAGTCTACCCGCTCTCCATCGAAACCAGCAAGCCCGGAACTCATGATCAAGTCCAGAAGCGATCTTCCAACAACAGCCAAGCGCGCGTGAGCGAAGCCCCCTGGCCCACAAATTCAAATTCGACAGTTGGTCCAAGTTACGGTACCAATAATTTACAGGTAAAACTAACCCGTTTATTTTTACAGGTCCCAAATACTGAAACCCGGATCTACACGGCGCCGACTCTCAACCCAGAGCGCCCAAGTTATTTATAAACCCGAAATTTTGTCGGCATTTGCTAAGAAACACGACACTACAAATTTTTAGGGTTAGTCAATGATCGCTTAATCTGTTGCGGTTAAACTATCCCTCTGCAAGGTTACTTATATGTTTCAGTCAATGATCGCTTACACTAAAGTGGTTATATTGTCCATTATTTTTCTTTATATGTTTCAGTCAATGATCGCTTAAACTAAAGCGGTTATACTGTCCATTATTTTTCTTTATATGTTTCAGTCAATGATCGCGTAAGCTAAAGCGATTATACTGTCCATTATTTTTCTTTATATGTTTCAGTCAATGATTGCTTAAACTAAAGCGGTTATACTGTCCATCATTTTCTCTTTATATGTTTCAGTCAATGATTGCTTAACCAATTGCATTTAAACTGTTCATATATTTTAACCATTTTACAACCGTCATTTTGATCACGCTGTCTCGTCGACCTTTTCGTTTCTTGTGCAGGGACGGAATCTCGGCATCCGCCGAGTGGTGTTTAGTCACTGTTTGCTTGATAAAGCATTTATACTATTCACTCTCACCAGTATTACTTCCCATTTTCAGCCGTCATTTTGATCGCGCTGTCTCGTCCTCCTTTTCGTTTCTTGTGCAGGGACGGAATCTCGGCATCCGTCGAGTGGTGTTTAGTCACTGTTTGCTCGATAAAGCATTTATACTATTCACTCTCACCAGTATTACTTCCCATTTACAACCGTCATTTTGATCGCCCTGTCTCATCGACCTTTTCGTTTCTCGTGCAGGGACGGAATCTCGGCATCCGCCGAGTGGTGCTTAGTCACTGTTTGCTCGATAAAGCATTTATACTATTCACTCTCATGATACTAACCATTTTTACAGCCGTTATTTTTAATTGCGTTGTCTCGTAGATTTTTTCGTTTCTCGAATAGGGACGAAATCTCGACATCCGTCGAGCGGTGTTTAGTCACTGTTTGTCGAAGCACTCTATGTTGATCATTCTCAAAGTATTACTAACTTTTTCATTCACTCTGAATACAGGTCCCCAACAGACGTTTAGATCAACTACGAGCGGTGTTCTATCCTGCTACCATAACCTTTATTTTCTCTTGTGTTAACAGGGATGAAATCTTAGCACACTACGAGCATGTCCCAACTCAAGTTTGTCTTCATATGCATGCATACTGTACACTCTCACACACCATGTGCACATCAGCATCCTGCATGTCGCCTTCGGAATACTTTGATCTTCGCTTTTACTCAAGCTCGATCAAAGTGGGGGCTTCTGTAGACGCCAAAAAAGCGTCTTCAGATTTGTCCGCAAAAGCTCGATGATGAAATGAGTAATTTATAAACTTGAACTGATATTTTTGCTTTAATGGTTAAGATAAGGTCTCAGGTTTTTCCTCCAAACACTCCTTCATTTCCACTTCATTTAAAAGCCCTTTTCAAGAGCTTTCCATTGTTTCCTTTCGAGTCCAAATACAATTCCGCACCTAAGAGTTATGGCCAAACAAAGTTTAGGGTCAAAACAGATGTAGCCGAATACCGTGAACCGTGTTTCTAGCCCCATTTGGGAGTTCATTTGGTTGAATTAATTTGTGAGACTTATAGTTTTGGATTCCTTATTCAAAAAGCTTTCCAATGACATATCATGAGCCCACACCACATTCCTAACCAAGGCGTTATGAGCCCAACATTGATGCGTACTCCAAAACTGACCTCTCCTTACTATTTCGGGTATATCTCGAGATCCAATAAGCTTTCCAACACATCTTGAATCATCCAATTTGGGGCCCAAATGAGTAAGATACGGCCCGGACAAAATCCAGCTGACAGCGGCCATGGCCTGGGCCGCTAGCGGCCCTGCTCAAAATTCCAGCGCCGCTAGCGGCACTGACCTCACTTCTGGCCCGACTGATTTTTCGAGCCCAATTCGATTTTTAGCTCAATTTCGACCGTACAACCCTACTTCCCTCATCTATATAAACAACTCTTCACCCTCAGTTCAAAACACACAACCTACGATTGGCAACCTCTATTCTCAGTTGAGTACTCCTTAGCTTCTCCCTCTTTCTTCTAAAAAAACTTGAGATCTATTTTTACTATTCTTATCAAATATAGCCTACAGTTCAGGTACAAATTCCTGAGGGCTCAAATTAAATTATCTGCTTAACTGTTTATTTTTCTAGTAGTCATAATGTAGATATCATGCTAGGTCACGTTTTTATCGCTTCCTAAATACTGTCTGTATAGTCGTTGTGCTGCCAAATTTGTCAATCAAATGCATGTCTAAATAAGGGTTAAAATAAATGTTGTGATGCTTGTGATGAACCAATTAATAGTCTATGTCTAGGTTGTTAATCCGGTTTTGCATGGGAATTATGTCTTTAAATTATTAAGCAAACTTGAGTTAGTAGAGGCCGTCATAATATTGGCGAGTTGGGTGCCTAACACCTTCCCACCTCGTACCTTCGCCCCCGAACCTATTATTCTTGGGTACTTATATGTTTTATATAAGCGGGAGTCTTTCTAAAAACATGATTAGTTCACTTTTCGCGCTATTGGGTTGTCTCTTTGGATTGTCCCTTCGGTTTGTCCCTTCGATAAAACGCCGATAGCAGATTTGTGAACTCTTTCATGGTTTTTATTCAATTTAAGTCTTTACAAAATCTTTTCTACCTCGATGGTCCCTTGAACTTATCTAAGCCCTCAACTGACAAATTTTCTATACGGACGCACTCCGCGGAAACCAAAAAAGGATTGGTGGAAAAATCCCGGGTCCTTACAAGGAGACAGCAGTCCTCTTTTTCAGGCGCATTGTCAAGTACTGGGGGTTGCCACAAAGCATAGTGAGTGATCGAGACCCCCGCTTCACCAGCGTGTTTTAGGGTGAATTGTTCAAGCTCCTTGGTTCGGATCTTAACATCTCTTCAGCCTACCAACCCCAGACAGATGGGCAGACTGAGAGATTCAACTGCCTCCTCGAAGAATATCTCCGGCACTTTGTGAGTGCCAACCAGAAAGAGTGGGTTAGGCCATTGGATATAGCCCAACTTTGTTTCAATGCCCAGAAGAGCTGTTCTTCTAAATCAAGCCCCTTCGAGCTTGTGACGGGACAACAACCGCTCCTACCCCACACCTTGGCCGAGTCGTACAAAGGCCAAAGCAGAAAAGCCTATGAGTTAACACGAGAATGGAAGCAGAATACCGACATTGCTCGTGGGTACTTGGAGAAAGCTTCCAAACACATGAAGAAGTGGGCAGATCAGAAGAGGAGGCCACTTGAGTTCAAAGTGGGAGATTTAGTTATGGTGAAGATGAACGCGGAACAGATGTGGTTTCTCAGAGCAAGGGACAAGCGACCGGTCCGCAAATATGAAGGCCACATCCTCATCACAAAAAGGGTGGGAAGAGCTGCTTATAAAATAGAGTGTCCAGCTTGGATGAAAGTACACCCTGTCTTTCATGTGAGCTTCCTAAAGCCCTACCATCCAGATCTAGCAGATCCTGCTCGCAACAAGAACAAATGCGGCAACATCAGGATGAAGCAATCACCAGGGACAACTTCTGCAAATTGAGTCAGCCACAACTAACCTTTTCTGATGTCGACGAGGGCGTCGACAACTCTAGTGGGGGAGAATGTTAGGTTCCACCTACACCACCTTGTATTTTAATGCTTTTCTTTACTTTCCTTGCATTGTAACATGTCACTAAGGCGCTTCCTGCGTGTTGACCCTTGGACATGTCTTTACACTTTCTTAGTTCCTTAGTAACATGTCTCTAAGGCGCTTCCTGCGTGTTGACCCTTGGACATATCTTTGCGCTTTCTTAGTTCCCTAGTAACATGTCTCTAAAGCGCTTCCTGCGTGTTGATCCTTGGACATGTCTTTAAGCTTTCTAGTTCTTTTACTTTTAGGAGTAGATGTTGAGTATGAAAGTTATGCACTCTTGATGTATACTCCTGTCAGAATGAATAAACTTTTTAAGACTCTTTATGGGGGAAGCAGTCCTCCATATCGATGTATTGATGTCAATGTTTGTTATTGTTAAACTGTATTGATTACATTCATCATCCAAACCCTTTCACTAACTCCGTCCCTCCCTCTCCCTCTCGTGTCCACGGACACCACATCGACGTTCCTTGTGTACGGCTGACACTCTTGCCCCTTAGGAGGCAAAAGCGCGCCTCACGTTCCGCAACATACAAAGGCGGACCGTTACACCTGGCGTCTTTATATTTGGACAAGGTACTTTTCACTTCTGCTGTGATGGTATTCATAATCCAAGATAAACATGGCTTGAATTGTATTCCAATCATCTTGTGTGCAAGGAGGTGTTGGAGATACAATCATACCATCTAAAAATCCGAACTTTCTTCGAGCTTGAAGGGTCGTCTCAATCTCACCAGCCCAATCATCATAATTTTCGCCATTAAATCTGGCTGCAGTAATAAAATCACCAGGTCAATCTTGAGGACCTAGGAAATAAGGGGATATTGAGTCAATTTTTGGTGGTGGTGGATCATCTTCCACGACCATTGTTTAGGGTTTAGGGTTTTTTTGAGTTTTGGTTTAGGGTTTTTTTATGGATCTTTCACGCTCTGATACCATGACAAGATTGAGGCAGAAAAGATAGTTTCTGTATTGATTATCAAGGAATATATATACAACCCTAGTAACTATACATATCTTTTAGTATATGGAAACAATACTAAACAACATCAAACTTTATGATAACTTGCCATAAATAGGCGGAACCAAACTTTCCATAAGTCACACCTGAAATTTCTGAGATCTCATAACAGAGTCGCAGTCTTTAACGGCTTAACTCTTATTTAGGTTGGGGTCGGCTTTCCTGACTGTTGTAGGGTGCACAATGAACGGGGTCATATGAGTTTGCATTTTGGAGTATTTTGATAAACTTATCTTGTGGTTTGGTTGGGCATTATTTGTTTTGTTTTAAGCTTTGTACTTCGGCACTATCGGCGTAATGGGCATATGCTCCATTGAACTTTGAGTTTCGACTCATTTTTCTTATTAATAAAGACTCTAATTATCAAAAAAAAAATAACAATAATGTCAAAGAGGCAAGACTCCTTCATTTATGGTACGAGACATTGCACCCTCCACTAGTACTTTGTACTTACGATTGATATTGCTCCAGTGTTAATCCAATTCAATTGTAAAAGTAGTTAAAGAAAAGATTGTCCAACGGGCTGGAGTAGAATGGCAATATTAAGATCACCCCATTAACACAAAGTCATATACAGACAAGAGCGTAGGTTCAGAGAAGACCTAACATACGCGCTTGTGGAAAATGACTAGGAAAATAAAAAGAAAAAGACTGCGAAAATGGTTAATGGATCGGCGACGGCAACGGAGCAACCCTGGACTACCACGCCGGAGTCGGGGGCTGCTGTGGCGGCGGAAGGAATTGTTTTTGGGAGTGGTTTTACTGGGTTATCGGTGGAAGACGGGCATGTCTCTGATGTGGGTTCTGAGGGTTCCGATCACCGGAGACAACCGGGGCGACGGCTCACATTTTCTGATAGCTCCGCTCAACCAACTCCAGCTCAGCCCTCAATCAAGGTAATCGCTCATCTGTCAATGGCTTATCACTCAAGTTTGTTCCCCCTCTCCCCCCTTTCCCGTAATGGTGAGATGGTTGTGAAATTGGATGAATCTGAGTTGAAAAGTCAAGCTAAAAGATGGGATGCTGCCCTAATATGCTATGTTTTGGCGGATACTCCTTTTTTCAAGGAGATGGATAGCTTTGTTGAAGGGGTTTGGAATTTTGTACCTAAACCTAGGATTTTTCTTCATGAAGCTGGTTACTATATCATGAAATTTCAGTCTGTTGAGGATAAGGATTTGATTTGCCAGGGGGGTCCATATTTTCTTAGAAATAAACCACTGGTACTGAAGCAATAGGAACCGAAATTTAAGTTTGATGATGCCTTGTTGAGGATTATTCCCTTGTGGGTAAAACTACCTTTGCTTCCTCTAGATTGTTGGTCTGCAGACAGTCTAAGTAGAATTGCTAGTTGTATGGGAAAACCCGTTCACACTGATAAGATGACGGCGATGCAAGAATGCATTGCTTATGCTCGTATTCTTGTGGAGATTGATGCATCTAGACCATTGCTTGATAAAGTACCTGTGGAGAGAACAGATGGTACCAGTTTTGAGCAAGTAGTTGACTATGACTGGAGGCCAAGGTTCTGCACTAACTGTATTAAGTTTGGTCATGAACTTGCAAACTGTAAGCATACTTCAGAGCAGGGTCAATGATAACAGAATAAGGGCAGGAAGAGAGGACGAAAGAAAAGAAAGGAGTGGGTATCCAGGATTGATGCTAATCAAACAATGGAGCAGCCTGAACCTATACCTACTGTTACTGAGATGGCAACTGATCAGGTTCAAACTCTGGATAAGGGGAAGACAATGGTGTTCTACCAGGGGAGCACTTCATCTCAGGCTACTGAAGAGCAAAGGGAGGGTGGTTCTATTCTTGGAAATAATCCTTTTGCTGCCCTGGAAACCATACAAGAAAGAGAGAGGGATAGGGTGGAGGCCCAGGAGGGAGGTGCTGCTCACCAGTTCCATCCCCCATGATTGTTGCATCATGGAATGTTAGGGGGCTTAATAAGCCCTATGAGCAAAAAGAAATCAAATCCTTTTTGCTTAAGAATAAAATAAATCTCTTTGGCTGTTTGGAGACTCGAGTTAAAGAGAGGAAAGTTGCAAAAATTAAAAAGAAAGTGTTTGCTAATTGGGAGCTGTTCTGCAATTATGGACGAGCTTCAAATGGTAGAGTGTGGCTTGGCTGGAACCATCAGGTGATGGATCTTCAGGTACTTATTTCTCATGAGCAGTTTGTGCATTGCTTTGTGAAGGATAAGCAAACTGATTTTAGTAGTTTTATAACCTTTGTTTATGGTTATAATACTATTGGTAGTAGAGAAGCTCTTTGGTAGGAACTTGGAGGCATAAGTGGTGTGTGTTAGCATGCCATGGCTTATTCTTGGAGATTTTAATACACTTTTAGGTCCTGAGAATACAATTCGTGGTAATACTGTAACTGTTGTTGAGACTCGTGATTTTCAGAATTTTCTGGACACTCATGGGTTGTTCCATGTCAAGAGAAGAGGTTGTGAGTTCTCTTGGAACAATAAACAAGATGCTTCTGAGAGGATTTACAGCAAAATAGATTAGGTTGTGGGGAATATGTATTGGATGCAGGACTACGGAGTGATTGAGATGAATTTCCTTGATCCTCTCTGTTCTGATTACTCGCCTATTGTTTTTAGCACTAATATTTCTCAGGCTATAGGGAAAAGACCTTTCAGGCTCTTAGCTCCCTTGTTGAATGATGATAGATTGGTTGATGCTGTTAGTAGAGTATGGCAGGTTGAGATTCATGGTTTTCATATGTATAAGGCATGGGGACACCTTAATCTGCTTAGAAAAGAAATCATGGGTATCAATAGAGAGTACTCATCTGTTGATAGAAGGGTCCGGGAGCTTCAGCAGGCTAGGCAGAATGTGCAAGCTGAGTTGAGAACTGACCTGTTCAATAGTAATCTCATAAGTCAGGAGAGGGAGATTTTGCAGCACCTGGAAAAATGGTCTGGAGTTCAGGAGCAAATTGCTAGACAAAAAGCAAGAGTTACTTGGCTCAATGCAGGGGACTCAAATACAAAAATTTTCCATGCTTGCATAAAACAGAGAAGAACTCACAATTGTGTGAGTACAATAACAACTGAGCAGGGGCAAAAACTCACTGAACTCCATGCTATTCAAGAGGAATTCATTCAATTTTATAGGGACCTTATGGGGTCTGCTGCAGCTGAATTACCTTCTCTGAATATTGAAATCATCAGAAGTGGCCCTTGCCTTGAACTATCTCAGCAAGCTCAGCTGGTGACTGACATATTAGATACAGAAATCAAAGTTGCCGTCAAATCCTTACCACAATACAAGGCTCCTGGGATTGATGGTTTTCCTGTTGAATTCTATAAGAAGTTCTGGATGAAGATTGATTATGAGGTGAAAGCTGCAGTTCATCAATTTTTTTACCTCAGGTAAACTTCTCAAGGCTATCAACTGCACTACTGTTACTTTGGTGCCTAAGGTAGCTAATCCTACTTTTGTTAAAGATTTTAGACCCATTGCTTATTGTACTACCCTTTACAAGTTAATCTCTAAAATTTTGACTAGTAGATTAAAGTTGGTGATTGACTCTTTAGTATATGAATCTCAGTCTGCATTTAGTGAGGGGAGGCATATAATTGATAACATTATTTCGATTCATGAGTTGATAAAAGGATACACTAGGAAAGGTGCATCTCCCAGATGCATGTTGAAGGTTGACGTGAAGAAGGCCTATGACTCACTGGAGTGGAGTTTTCTGAAAATGGTGCTTCTTGAGTTTGGCTTGCTTACCAAATTTGTGGGGTGGATTTTTCAATGTATCTCTACTGTTAGCTATAGGCTACTTATAAATGGATGTCTTACTACTAGTTTTGAAGCAAAAAAAGGATTAAGGCAGGGTGACCCTCTTTCCCCTTATCTCTTTGTTTTGGCTATGGAGTATCTGAATAGGAATTTGAGGCAACTTGGCAGGAATCCTGACTTCAATCACCACCCTAGATGTGATAAGTTGGAGATTTATCATGTTTGCTTTGCGGATGACCTCCTCATGTTCTGCAGAGGGGATTTTATTTCAGTGTCGTTGCTTTATAAAGCTTTTGATGAGTTCTCTCAGGCTTCTGGTCTTAAGGCAAACCTTGAGAAGAGCTCACTTTATGCAGCAGGAATTAACAATGATTTGAGGCAACAGATTGCAGATTCATTGGGATTTTCGATAGGAGAATTGCCTTTCAAGTATCTGGGGGTTCCTTTAGCTTCAAAAAAGCTATCTGTTGTGCATTTTAAACCCCTGATAGATATAATTATTGCTAGAATCCAAAGCTGGACAGCAAGATTTTTGTCTTATGGTGGTCGAGTGTAACTGATAAAAAGTGTTTTATTTGGCATGCAAACATACTGGTCTCAGATTTTTGTGTTGCCTAGTAATCAAAGCTATTGAGGCAGCTTGTAGGGTGTTTCTATGGACTGGAAAGTTCTCTTCATCCAAACGTGCACTGGTTGCCTAGGAACAAGTTTGCTCACCAAAGGCTGCAAGTGGGCTGAATGTGATTAACTTTGGGAACTGGAACAAAGCTGCAATAATGAAGTAATTCTGGGCAGTTACTTACAAGAAGGATAAGCTTTGGATCAGATGGGTTCACATTTACTACCTGAAGCACAATGATCCTCACTCAACTAGCATACCTAAACAAGCTAGCTGGATTGTGAGAAAAATACTGAATGCAAGAGATTGGGTTGGTGATCAACAGAATGTGATAGCTTGTGTTGCTGGGGTAAGTTTCTCATCAGTAAAGCCTATAAGCATTTAGCCCCACAGAAACCAAAGGTTTCTTGGAGGAAACCCCTTCTTCTCCCTGAGATACTCCCTAAGCATCAATTTACTCTGTGGTTGGTGATGCTGGAGAGATTGCCTACTGTTGATAGGCTTAACAGATGGGGTTTACAGGTCGATACGCACTGTGTTCTGTGTAAAACTGCAGCTGGAAGAAACACTAGAACACTTGTTTTTTGGGTGCAGATACTCTGCGGAAGTCTGGAGCCAGTTATTTAACTGGTTTGGGGAAGTCAGAACCCCTTTGAATTGGCCTGCAGAAAAGAACTGGGCAATTCAGAGGTTGAGAGATAATTGGCCAAAAACTTGTATGCTGGGTTACCGTTTTGCTGCAACAATATACTACTTGTGGCGTGAGAGAAACAACAGGAGATTTAATAATGAACATCTGCAAGAGCAAATTCTGATTAGATGCATTGTTCAGGAATTGCATTGTAGGGGTCAGAGCTTCCCTGTGTAATGAGCAGTAGTGCTAATATAGTTTCTTTCAGAATGTATTAGTTTTGCTCCTTTTGGTTATGTATTAGTGAGTGGGTTAAGCAAATCAAAGCTACCCAATGTACTTAACTGACTATTTTGGTAATGAAAAGCCTTTTATTCTTGCCAAAAAAAAAAGTCATATACAGACAACTAATTAATCTTTTTCAATTTTACTTTTTTTTTTTGTTTACATGAGGTATAATGACCAATCCAATATACATATATATGCTGGATTGAGGATTCGGACACTAGGCCAAGATAAACTTGGTTAATTAATCTTATGAACTGCTTAAACATTTCCATGATTATTTACCATCGTTTAGTACTAACTTTTAAGTTATACGATGGCGATTTGGAGTAAAAAGAGAGAATAGTTGCAAAATTTAAGGAAGAAAGCATTAGCAAAGATGGAAGGAATGATAGGAGAATGTATTAAGTTTGTATGGATCAACTGGATCAAGTATACAAAATTGTGGTATACACCGTAACAAATACCCAAAGTAATTAAAAGAATGCCTCATTAATATTACTCTGTATGATACTTAATGAATACAAAAGCTCTGAACCATCACAAAGAAATAGTCAGAGCAAAAGAATTATGAGAAATTAAAAGAAAAACGAGATATATTGGGGTTTGTATATGTAAACGTATTATTAATAACTTCATGATTTAGTGGTTGAAGACAGCAGCTAATGAGACCAACAATGAAGAGACGACCAAAGCAGCAGAAAGTGGCAATGAGAAGGCAGAGCTCTCCATGCTTGGTGGCATCGCCTCTGATGGCGATTGGGCCGGGGTCATACCGATGTCTTGGGCCGATACCGTGACCGATAACATTGCTGTGGGATTAAAAGGCGATATGGAATAAAAATAGAAGGAGAGAGAGAGAGAAGAGGGATAAAATGAGGTTGAGAGAGAATGTCGAAATGACATAAAATAATTTGTGGAATTTATTCATAGTTATTTTTAGGGAGAGATGTTTCGCCATTCGTTGTTTTATCTTCTTCTTGTATAAATATCTCCAATAATTGTAATTTAAAAAAACACACCAGTTTTGTAATTCATCATCAGAGAATCAGTATATATTAAGAGAGTTATATTTCTTAAGTTAACTTTCTTCCTTCATATTGGTTATTTTCTCTTATTGATAGCTACCTATTGCAATATCGTGAGGAGGATCCAATTACATAATACTTTGCGTCTACAAGAAACCCGAAAATTCCGCTGCGACTCTAACAATTGGTATCAGAGCCAACACCAAAATTTAAGTGGTCAAATCTAATTATTTTTCCTTTAGAAAAGTAATGGCTTCTAGTAGGGTAAATGTCAAAGTAGGAAAATATGAAATCGAGAAATTCAATGGGAAAAATGATTTTTCCTATTGGAGGATGCAGATGAAAAATCTGCTAATATCACAGAAATTGCATAAGGCGCTAGCGGGAAAAGAGAAAAAGCCAGCAGATATGGAGGATGCGGATTGGGAAGAACTAGATCTTGAGGCGCGGGCTGCCATAATCTTATGTCTTGAGAGGGATGTTGCTTTCTTGGTAAATGAAGAAGCAACTGTAGCAGCTGTGTGGAAGAAATTAGAGGATAACTTCATGACGAAGACTCTAACTAACAGGATCTACTTAAAATCCATATTGTATACATGCAAGATGGAGGAAGGCACCTCAATCCATGATTATGTCAACAAGTTTGATAGGATCATATCAAACCTAAAAGACATAGATGTGAAGATAGATGATGAGGACCAGGCACTAATACTGTTACTTTCATTGCCCAAATCCTATGAAAATCTAGTGCAAACTTTGATGCTTGTGGGTGACACTCTCACCATGGATGAGACGAGAGCATCACTTCTAGCAGATGATCTACGCAAGGTCGCTACAAGTGTAATGTCCTCTTCAAATGGACGAGACTACAAAGATCAGGCACAAGGATTATTTGCAACTAGAGGAAGGACCAATGAAAAGGGAAAAAGTAAGCGAGGAAAGTCTAGGCCTAAATCTAGACCTCCTGCTGAGAGATTATGCTTTAAATGTGGTGAGCCTGGGCATTTTAAAGCAAATTGCCCAAACAAGAGGGTAACATTCAAGAAACACAACGACTACCCGAAAGAAAAAAGGCAGGAAAAACAAGAGGCGAGTTATGTCTCAAATGACGAGGAAGATTGTTACTCAGTTACCGAACAATCGTATGATATTTCTGATAAGTGGATGCTTGATTCAGGAGCCTCCCATCATATGTGCCCAAATAGAAAGTGGTTTACTACTTATCAAAGCATGAATGGTGGTACAGTTTTAATGGGCAATGATCATGCTTGTAAAACTGTGGGTCTCGGTACAATAAGAATCAAGATGCATGATGGAGTCGTGAGAACCTTAAAGGATGTGAGACATATACCAGATTTGAGAAAGAACCTAATCTCTATAGGTTTATTAGAGAAAAATGGTTGTAAAATAGTTATGGAAAACGGGGTTCTAAAAGTTGTTCGTGGTTCCTTGGTAGTGATGAAGGGGATTCGTCACAGTAATCTTTATCCTCTTTTGGGGACTACTGTTACAGGTGAGTTAGCAGTTGGAATTGGTGGAAGTAAAAACCCGACAGAGTGCACAAAAATATGGCACATGCGGCTTGGGCATATGTCGGAAAAAGGTCTATCATTGCTTAGTGGACAGGGTTTGTTGAAGAACATGAAGAAACCACAAATGGAATTTTGTGAGCATTGTGTGTATGGAAAGGCACACAGAATGAAGTTCTCTACAAGCAAGCACAAAAGCAAGGGGTTGTTAGACTATGTGCATACAGATGTTTGGGGTCCGGCTAAAGTTACTTCCAAAGGTGGTTCCAGATATTTTGTTACATTTGTTGATGATTATTCTAGGTATGCTTGGGTTTACTTTCTTAAGCATAAGAATGAGGTATTCGACAATTTCAAGCGGTGGAGAGCAATGGTCGAAAATAGGACAGATAGAAAGCTTAAAACTCTGCGGTCTGACAATGGCACAGAGTACACGGATGGAGCTTTCAAGGAATCTTGTGATCAAGAAGGTATTGTGAGGCACTGGACAGTTAGAGACACACCACAACAAAATGGAGTCGCGGAAAGACTGAATCGTACACTACTTGAGAAGGCAAGGTGTATGCGCTCCAATTCTGGGTTAGGTAGAGAATGGTGGGCAGAGTCGGTTGCTACAGCTTGTTATATAGTGAATCGATCCCCACATTCTTCTCTAGATGGAGAAACACCTTATAGGGTATGGTCAGGGGAACACGCAGATTACGGGAAACTCAGAATTTTCGGATGCACGGCTTATTATCATGTTAAAGATAATAAACTTGATGAAAGAGCTAAGAAAGCAATCTTTCTGGGATATCCAAAAGGGGTTCAAGGCTACCGTCTTTGGAGTTTACAGGATTCTAAGTTTGTAATCAGCCGGGATGTGACCTTTGATGAAAGATCTATAATAGCTTTGTCAAAAGCTATGGTGCCGGATAGTGGTGATGTTGAAAGAACTTCAAATACTCAAGTGGTGGAGATAGAATCTATAAATCAACCAATAGATTCCAATCATGTTCAGGTGGAGCATCCTAATGTTATCCAAGATGAGGAGGAAGACGATGGACTTGATCGTGATGAGATCGAGCAAGAAAATGCACATGTCATAGAACAACAACATGAAGATTTTTTGGCATCAAGTAAGCCAAAGAGAAATTATAAAATAGTTCAGAAGTTTGGGTCAGACAAACCTCTGAGGCATTATGGACAGTTAAACTTAGTAGAGTATGCACTATCGGTGGAGGATGATGAGCCGATCACCTTCAAACAAGCTATCAATGACAAAGATAGTCAGAGTTGGCTGGTTGCCATGGAAGAAGAGATGCAATCTCTTCATAAAAACAAGACGTGGGATGTACTCCCGTTGCCCATAGGTAAGACTGCGATAGGATGTAAGTGGGTGTATAAAAGAAAGGAGGACCCTTCCGAGCCACGTGGTTTTAGGTTTAAAGCCAGATTAGTGGCTAAGGGTTACGCACAAAAGGAAGGTGTTGATTATAATGAGATTTTTTCTCCTGTAGTGAAGCACACTTCTATTAGGGTGCTATTAAGTCTTGTAGCTCATGGTGATCTTGAGCTGGAACAATTAGACGTCAAGACAGCGTTCTTGCACGGTGATTTAGAGGAGGAAATTTACATGTATCAACCTGAGGGATTTAAGGTTGATGGTAAAGAAAGTCAGGTATGTCGCTTGAGGAAATCGCTTTATGGATTAAAACAATCTCCTCGGCAGTGGTACAAGCGATTTGATTTCTTTATGTTAAAGCAAGGTTTCTCCAGAAGTAATTATGATTGTTGTGTATACATTCGTAAGCTTCATGGAGGTGAATATATATATCTTCTATTGTATGTGGATGACATGCTTATTGCTTCTAAAAGCAAGGTGGAGATAGATAGGTTAAAGTTTAAACTTGGTAAAGAGTTTGAGACAAAGGACTTGGGTGCTGCAAAGAAAATATTAGGCATGGAGATTAAGAGAGAGAGAACAAACCGGAAATTATTCTTGAGCCAGAAAGGTTATATCAAACGGGTCATTGAAAGGTTTGGGATGAAAAGTGCTAAATCAGTGGTAACTCCATTGGCTCCACATTTCAGGCTCTCTTGTAAACAATCTCCCACAACAGCAGAAGATAAGGCTTACATGGGAAATGTTCCTTACGCAAGTGCGGTTGGTAGCCTAATGTATGCAATGGTTTGTACACGCCCTGATATTTCACAAGCGGTAAGTGTCGTCAGCAGATTCATGGCGAATCCAGGAAAGACACATTGGGAAGCTGTGAAATGGATACTTCGGTACTTAAAAGGTACCATTGACACCGGGTTATGCTTTGGTGGAGATACATGTCAAATAAGCGGTTTCGTTGATTCAGATTATGCTGGTGATCTAGATAGAAGACGATCTACTACTGGTTATGTATTTAAGATACATGGTGCTCCAGTTAGTTGGCGATCAATGTTGCAAGCTACAGTGGCTCTTTCTACTACAGAGGCCGAATACATGGCTGTAGCAGAAGGTGTAAAGGAAGCATTGTGGTTGCGGGGTCTTCTAAATGACTTGGGCTTACAACAAGACTGCGTAAAATTGAGTTGTGATAGCCAAAGTGCTATTCATTTAGCAAAGAATCAAGTACATCATGCTCGCACCAAGCACATAGATGTAAGATATCATTTTGTGCGAGATGTTATAGAGGATAGTGATATTTTTCTTAAAAAGGTCCACACAGATGATAACCCATCAGACATGTTAACAAAAGTGGTGTCAGGGTGCAAGTTCCAACATTGCTTGGAATTGCTTAAGGTTATTCCATGTTAGGAACTACATGGAGTAATAATGGAACTACGTATGGTTTGATCCCAGTCACAGGGTACGTAGGCAACCATTGACACAATGGTGCAACCGGATAATACAATTCGTTCGTCCAAAATTTGAATATTATCAAATTATGAACGAGGTGGAGAATTGTGGGATTAAAAGGCGATATGGAATAAAAATAGAAGGAGAGAGAGAGAGAAGAGGGATAAAATGAGGTTGAGAGAGAATGTCGAAATGACATAAAATAATTTGTGGAATTTATTCATAGTTATTTTTAGGGAGAGATGTTTCGCCATTCGTTGTTTTATCTTCTTCTTGTATAAATATCTCCAATAATTGTAATTTAAAAAAACACACCAGTTTTGTAATTCATCATCAGAGAATCAGTATATATTAAGAGAGTTATATTTCTTAAGTTAACTTTCTTCCTTCATATTGGTTATTTTCTCTTATTGATAGCTACCTATTGCAATATCGTGAGGAGGATCCAATTACATAATACTTTGCGTCTACAAGAAACCCGAAAATTCCGCTGCGACTCTAACAGCAGAAAGTGGCAATGAGAAGGCAGAGCTCTCCATGCTTGGTGGCATCGCCTCTGATGGCGATTGGGCCGGGGTCATACCGATGTCTTGGGCCGATACCGTGACCGATAACATTGCCATGGCAGCGACCAACATGAGCATCTTCATTTGTGCCATTTTTTGTAAGTGTGTTTTTGGTAGAGAAGATGAGAAAATGCGTGTTTTCTTCTCTTGTTTGTTTGTTTGAGAGATGTGAAGTGTTTATGTTTGAATGAGCTGAAAGGGTGTGGGGAAGGGCCTTGCTAGCGAAACACAGGGTGTATGGTACACCAAATTTTCAGCTAATGACGTCGCGATACGTGTCAAATGAAAAAAAAAAAAAAAAAAAAAAGAAGCGGTAATTTGAGGGGGTTTTAGGGGGGAGAAAATTTGGGGTATGGGGGGGAAACTAAGGGTATTGCCGCCCAAACTGTAATCAATTCAGTTATGGAGTAATTAATTGTTCAATTAAGTGTTTAAAGTTTAATGCTTGCCTGAGAAAAAAAAACTCCGGCGAGCTTCTCCGTCGAAAGCTAAAATTCGACTACATAGTGAACAAAAAGCGGAGGTTTTGAGCGCTAGCATTTCCGGCGAGTGACCGGCGAGTTTCTCCGACGAGATCAGAGTGAATAAATAGCGGACAATTTGGACGGGTTGGAAGGTTTTTCCGGCAAGCCAAGTTCAATATCCCAATGAGCAGCGAGTAAATCTTTGGAGTTGAAAGGTATTTCGGCGAGCCATAGCCAATTTCCGGCGAGCAATGGCCATTTGCAGACGACCCGGTGTGCAAGAGCGGCGAGTAATGGCCGATTACATTACTAAGTTCAAGGAAGAGGAAGATTGGTTCCGAGAATGACGATTTCTATTTACTTAGTAACAAGTGGACATATCTTTCATGTTAAAGTTTTCAATTCGACATTGTTCCTAAATAAATAATTATTTACTCGTAGCTAGTATACATATCTTCAATGTAAATAAAAACGTTAATTTATCGTTGATTCCGAATAAATATTTATGCTCATGTAGTTGCTATTCTTAGTAGATAGGATGTAGTGTAAATGCTATAATTACAAGGAAAAACAATCTTGAATTGATGGTTGTCATTTTTCTCATTTAAGAAGTTTTTAAAATTCACAATATGTTAACTTTTTTTTGTTTATTTATTAGTTAACCTAAATTAAGTTAAACCTTTTGTTTATTTACTTTTTCAATTGATCATGTTTAAATTTAATAATTCCATAATGAATAACTCAATGTGAACTTTACGAGAATAAAAACACATCACTTATTAAATGTGGAATAATATGATTTTTGAATATCATGACCTATTATAAATCATTATGCAATGAAATAAAAATATTGATAATTTATAATAAATGTGAAGTAAGATGAGTGGTTTATGTTTAAGAATGTTGATACACTATGTACCTCTATCGCATGTGAAATACCAATGTTTAAAACTGATCAATCTCAATCTGCAATCAATGTATTCAAATGAAGTATAAAGTGACTCAACTTTGATCACTAATGATCAATATCTTAATGCTATGCTAAACAATCTATGATCACCTTTTCCGAGCCCATCCACTATCTACCTCCATCGCACATGAAATACCAATATTTTAAAATTGATCAATGTCAATTAGAAACATATAATTCTATATACGATTTTAGATGAGCAAATTTCATTTTATTAGGAGTAAGTGTCTATTTATTAGGAACAACGACCATGTATTTATTAGGAAAAACATTGGAGTGACAAGTTAGAAAAGAAAAGAGATGTGTCAAAATTTCCCGGTGACATCTTTCCCCAATTGAATACCTTATGATCGAATACAAGCGAATAATAATTGTCCTCTTTTATTTGGTTACGGGCCATCCAGGGGATCCTATCAAAAAACTCTTTCAAACCATTACCCACCAACCACATAGCCATACTATATTCAAAACATCCACTTATCCATCCCCAGTAAATGTTATTCTCCCGTGCATAAAGGATAGCTTTGAGAAGTCTAATACTTATACTCAAACCAAATAACTGGGTTGATCCTTTTATATTAAGACGTAAATTTGAGTTGCGCGCTTTATAGGAGCTAATCAACTCACTTTGAACTTTCAACCTTTTCAATCCTACTCTTTCTCCAATATAGGGGAGTATTGAGTTTCTCAGATCAATCTGAATTGAAAAGTAGGTGATCACAAAAGTATCGTTTAAGAAAAGTATGTGATAATGGATTAATTAGCATAGAATTAATATATCGTACATTAATAGTGATCACACGTGAGTCACTTTATGCTTCATTTGAATACAGTGATTGCAAATTGGCATTGATCAATTCTAAAACATTGATACTTCATGTGCGGCGGAGGTACAAAGTTTATGGGTTCAGAGAAGGTCATGATTGGTTGTTTAGCATTGGATTAATATATTGAATATTAGTGATCATCGGTGTATGTGTCACTTTATACATCATATGAATATATACATTGACTGCAAATTGACATTGATCAAATTTAAAACATTGGTAAGTCATGTGCTACAGAGGTACATAGTGCATGGGCTTGAAAAATGTGATCATGAATTGATTAACATGAGATAAAGATATTGACATTAATGATCATAAGTGAATCAATTTATGCTTAATTTTAGTACATTGATTGCAAATTGGCATTGATCATTTTAGTACTTTAAATCGTTAACTTTAGTAACACGAAGTCGAATTGTTGTGTTCCCGGATAAAAGAATATAATATCAACTTACAAAATTTGTTATTAGTAAAATGATAAATCTCTTATACAACTTATGCAAAAAACTAATAACTTACTTCTTTTTTCTAAGTGTCACCCAAAGTGAAAATAACAATTAAGATTTTAAAACAAAAGTGAGAACCATAAGGGCTTGTATGACCTAGATCATATGTCCTAATATACGACTTTAAATTGATATTGTTAAGTATTGGTAAAAGGGATGCTCATACACTCTTTACTTTTTCCTAAAAATGTAAAAGATTGTTCCTATTATATAGATACCAAATAATTAAAAACATATAATTTTATAAACGATTTTAGATGAGCAAATTTTATTTTAATAGGAACAAATGAATATTTATTAGGGACAACCTTGTATTTATTAGGAAAAACATTGGAGCGACAAGTTAGAAAAGAAAAGGGATGTATCAAAATTTTCCCAATGACATCAATTTCCCTAATTGAATACCTTATGATTGAATACAAACGAATAATTGATCGTCACCTTTTATTTGGCAATAGGTCATCCGAAGGATCTTATCAAACGACTCTTTCAAAACCACTCAACACATACCCATACTATATTTAAATCAATTAGCATAGAATTAAGGTATCGATCATTAGTGATCATACTTGAGTCACTTTATCCTTCATTTTAATACATTGATTGCAAATTGGCATTGATCAATTAAAAAACATTGGTATTTCAAATGCGGCGGAGGTACATAGTGTATGGTTTCGGAAAAGATGATCATGGATTGTTTAGCACTGGATAAAGATATTGAGCACTAGTGATCAAAGGTGAGTCACTTTATGCTTAATTTGAATACATTGATTGCAAATTAGCACTGATCAATTCTAAAACATTGGTATTCCATATGATAGATAGTATATGATTTCGGAAAAAGTGAGCATAGATTGATTAGCCTAGGATTAAGATATTGAACATTAATGATCTAGGTGTGTTAGTTTATGCTTAATTTGAGTACATTGATTGCAATTTGGCATTGATCATTTTGGTACTTTAAATTATTAACTTTAGTAACACAAATTTGAATGTGTTGAGTTCCCGAATAAAAGAAAATAATATCAATATACAAAATTTGTTATTAGTAAATTGATAAATCTCTTCTACAACTTATTCAAAGAGCTAATAACTTCTTTTTTTCCTAGTTGTCACCCAAAGTGAGAATAAAAGTAAGATTTTAAAATAAAAGTGAGAAGCATAAGAGCTTGTATTTACCTTGATTGTTGTTAAACTACTTAATTTAGAGGAAAGGGAGTGAGGGATTCAACAACCAAATATAGAATAGAATTCCAATCTAATTGGGTGTGAGTTCAATTGAGTGATTTTGACCACTCTGGACTCTGCTTAGACGTCACTGGCACATAAAGTACTAATCACTCTCAATGGTCGTAATGGTTTAGACTAAGTTCTGTTAATTAAAATAAGAAACACACTCACTATACTTATGTAATATCAATCCTAATAAGTGATCAAAATAAATTTCGATAGTGATTTAGACTACTGCGGTTCAACTTAGACGTCATTGGCACAACATAAAGTGCTAATTACTCTCAATGGTCATCGTAATGATTTAGACTAAACTCTCTTAGTCAAAATGTGAATACACTAACTAGATTTATATGTTATCAAACTTAATAATTGATCAAAATCAATTTCGAGAGTGATTTAGACCACTCCGGCTCAATTTAGACGTCATTGGCACATAAAGTGCTAATCACTCTCAATGGTCATAATGGCTCAATCACATAATTTTTAGAATTGATCAATCCCATTTTGCAATCAATGTATTCAAATGAAGCATAATGTGACTCACCTATAATCACTAATGTTCAATATCTTAATCCAATGCTACAATCCATGATCACCTTTTCCGAACACATACACTATGCACCTTTGTCGCACACGAAATACAAATGTTTTAGAATTGATCAATGACAATTTGCAATCAATGTATTCAAATAAAGTATAAAGTGACTCACCTATGATAACCGATGATCAATATCCTAATTCTATTTTAATTAGTCCATGATCACCTACTTTTCATAACTTGTACATTATGTACCTCCAAAGCACATGAAATACAAATACTTTAAAGTTCATCAATGTCAATTTGTAATAAAAGTTCATACAAAGTCACTCACCTATGATCACTAATGCTCAATATCTTAATCCTATTCTAAATAATCCATGATCACTTTTTACGAGCTGATACACTATGCACCTCCGTCGCACATGAAACATCAATGTTTTAGAATTGATAAATGCCATTTTCCAATCAATGTACTCAATTGAAGTTTAAAGTGACTCACCTATGATCACTAATGCTCAATATCTTAATCTTATGCTAAATAATCCATGATCAAATTTTCTAATAAATGCATGATTGTTCCTCATAAATATACACTTGTTCCTAATAACAAAAAAACCTCTCTCATCTGAAAGTGTTTATAGAACTATATGTTCCTAATTATTTGGTAACTATATATTAGGGACAATCTTCTACTATTTTAGAAAAAAATAGTAGTTAGAAAAAAATAAAGAGTGTATGATCATTCCTTTGCCCAATATTTAACAACATCAATTGAAAAGTCGTATATAAGGACATATGATAAATTACGTTGAGTAATTCAGGACAAACAAAATTCTCATTGAAAATCCATGATGTACCTTATTATCCGATAGTACTACTCTTTTTATTATTATTATTATGATATGAATTGTCACAAATTATTAGTTGTTTTATGGCAAAAATAAGGTTTGCATTCGGAGAGACAACAAAGTTTTAACAATCAACAATAATTAACTTATTGGACATTGACAACAATACCTCAAGAGTCATATGACATGGACTAATAATGCATCGAATCGCAAGATAATGTATCTCAATTATTGTAACAATTCATTCATATGGTGTATTGTTGTTATACAACAACCAAATAATCCAAACAAATGATCTTATAGTGGTCATTTATTTTGATTTTGTCTATATCCTATACCCTATACCCTATACCCTATACCCTAAACTATTTACTTAGGAACAAAAATCAATTGAAATCTTTACAAGAAAATCTGTATGACAAATAATTTAACAACAAACTATAATCTACGTATTATTGGATAAGTCTTTTAACTAATATTTATTCAGGAACAAATACAGATTAACATCTTTACATTGAATATTATATAGTTATAGAAACTACTAGAGAATAATTATTTATTTAGTAACAACATTGAATTAAAATTGTTATAACATGAAAGAAATCCACTTGTTAGTAATTAAATAGCAATTGTCATTGCAAAAAGAAGAACTAAATCATCATCATCATCATCACATATTTCTATCACGATCACCGTCCACCCCACCTCCACGACTCCACCACCAAACGCATCACCACCCACCCAAATCCACGACTCCGCTGCAAAACAGATCACCACTCACCCCACCTCCACGACTCCACTACCGACAAACTCTTCATACCTCCATCGGCAACCATAGTTACTGTTATTCACCGACGGCGGTGGCACTAGTGGAAGTCTCATCGCTATCTCGCCGCCGAGAATCGTGGTGAGGTTACGGCAGAGTTGAACCTCAAACATGGAACGAAATCAAATTTTGGGGACGTATACGAAAGGCGGGGTGGATGGCTGTGAACTGCTCACCACTGATGCATAGACATAAAAGAGGGAGAAAATGAGGTGAAATATCACTGGAATTTGTTTTTCTTGCCGAAAAGCAATCATTAAGTTGATCATTCCACTAATTATTTTCACTACAGAGATTAGCACTAACCAGCCAAATGTTTTGAATTTTCGCTAAAATGGTTTGAAATTCAAACGAAAACCTCTTAAAAACTATTTTTCTTTTATTTCTCCACCAACCAATCAGCTACCGTCACCGCATTAAAAAAAATCCGTGTACCATACACTGTGTGTATCGGTAGCATTTCCCGTGTGGGGAAGTCTATTTATAAGGGTTTGAGGTGAGGAGGGTCTAAGCTAAGGCGTGTTAAATGAAACCAGCGTTGAAACGTGGACAGCTAATATGGAAAGCGTCTTTGGCCGCCTTTTGATTCCGTGTTTAAGACTGTTCATACGTTTTTACATTTGATTTTGTGTTAAGAATAAACTTTTGGTTTAAGCAAAGGAAATTTGCTCATTAAGTACTTTATAGGATTTTCATTTGGCCTCTTTACTGAGTCTGACTATAAGATTTTTCTTGTTGGCTTGTATGGTATGTATGGTTTACACGCTATTATACTCACTCACGATTTATCCAATGCACACTCAAAGAGCAGTGGCTACTGATTTCTCATATAAAAAAAAAGTACTACTACCTTCTAGGAGTTCTAGAAACCACTATTGTCCGTAACTATTTTTCATAAAGCAATATTACAGCAACTACTTATTGTGACTGTTTATTTTTTTCAAGGTAGTACGCACCTTCCTAACGGTTCCCATGAAATTACATGTGCCCTTAGGTCACTTGAGATTTTCTTGACGTTTCCTTCATAGAACATAAGATTAATTGGTAAAGGATTGGCACCTAAAAATAAAAAGAACTTACCGATTCACCCTTGTTTTATATGTAGTTTATTTCTCTTTTCTCATATTCATTATTCATAAGTCATCAAATTCCCAATAGTTGGTATTAAAAAAATCCCAATAATTGGTCAGTTTTGAAATGTATATATAAGAGGTCAATTCATGGCCAAATTTACTACAAATATTAAGGGAAGTTTTCAAGGAATTGGGAAGAGTGAAACAAAGAAAAAAAAATTGCGGTAATTAATTTGAGTGTGTTATTCTTTTTCATTTACTAAATAATGAGCTCAGTTCGGTAGAATTCAATTTAGTGATATTCAGTTTAATTTAGATCAATTCAATTGTTAAGTGAAAAAATCACATATATCCTTTCGCCGTTCAACTCTTACTTTCATTAAAAGTAACTCATAGGGAAGTATTGACTTGAAAAAAGTAGTAAAAAATCTAGTTGTTTAGAACTTTTTAGTAAATAAAAGGTTATAAGAAAAAAAAATTACGCTCCCTCTAGACGTCTATATGAACCATGTCTAGGCCCTTATAGAGAAATCAATTATGAAATGTACGATAAAAGAGTTAGAAATTGAGTAATAATTAGAAATCACATAGTCGAAGTTTATGTTCCGTAGTCACGTAGTCGAAATTAATTAATTTTATGTTTAGTTGAGACCCAAGATTTCATGGGGTTGAGCGTAGGGCTACTAATCTAGTGAGGACTCGTTAGTTACTCAAGATCGACTCGGTCCTAATTCAATGATAGCTAGAGTGGGAAGTGAAAATTTTCAATGACTAAATGGCAGAGTGGTGGATACATAATATATTGTCGAGAGCATCATGTCAGATTCATGGCGGTACGGTGTCTTACAAAGTACCAAGGTTAATGTGTATGACAAACATTTTATAAGATCGTGTCATTGTAGGACAACATTCAAATCAGGAAAAGAAACGAAACTCCTTTAAATTAATTAGCTGATAACAGGTTGCTCTTCAAGTGCTCAAGTGTCGGGTGGCACTAGGGGGAAACTTATTCGAATTAAATTCAACATTCAATTTAAATTAGGCAATTTGGATTGGACTTTTTGGATTTCGGATTGGATTCGGATTCGAAAAAAAATATTTTTTGGATTTTCGGATTGGATTCTGACTCACCTTTTCGGAGTCCAATAATCCAATCCAATCCAATCCAAATTAGATATAAATTACTAAATAAAAATACATATAATCCAAAAATGATACTAGCCCAAAATAAAAATTATAAAGTACAAATTAAAATCTAAAGGATTGAAAGTAACAATAAAATGCATACATAAATTAAGAGAGAAAAACCCTTTTAGACAATTCACTCAAGTCATGGCTTAGCAGTCACTCGTCCACTTGCTATCTCTTTACACATCTGTTTTCTCCATGTACACTAAGCGTAGATTACCGAACATCTTTGAAACTACCTAATTTGCATTTTTTTTTTTAATGAATGTTGTAGACTTGTAGTTGACTTCGACATTTGTATTATTATCTTCTCGATGAACTTTTTTTAAAGTAATGAACATTGTTGTAACTTGTAGAAAAGGTAAGGAGTCATGAAAAAAATTGGATTATTCAGATCGGATTGGATTACGGAAAATAATTCGGGTTGGATTCGGACTCAAAAATCAATGTCCAAAATTAATTTGGATTGGATTTGGAATCAAAATTTCGAGTCCAAATTTTTTTGGATTGGATTTAGACTATGCCATAATAATCCAATCCAAAGTCCAAACTTTCACCCCTAGATAGCATAACTTAAGGTCTAAGGCCATCAAAAGGGCATCTTCTAGGACCTGAGCTGTTTGCAAGTTTAGTAGAGAAAATACAGCCATTATTCATCAAGGCTCCCAAAAAAGCACTAAATAAATAATGTAATTTGGTGAACGAATATGTACAAGGGCAAAGTAGAAGTGATTATCTTAAAGTATGTTAAAGAGCCAATTCGACAGGTGATTTGCTCACCGGTAAACAAGTTACAACTTGTATATCAGGTCATGAGGCCGACCAAGCCCCCTGGAGAGTACCTACACAAATTATTTCGTGCAATACCCAAATCTTGCATTAGGAGGTAACCTTTAGTCACGCGGCCCACGCCCAAAGAGAAAGAAAGTTCTTTGCCATACCAAAAAAAAAAGTTGTTAAAGAGCCAAGGCATGTCTTACAAAGTTACGAGTAGGCCTGGTAATTTACGACCCGATTCAGAAACTCGACCCATTTGGTCCAAAATATAGAGAAGTATATATAAACTTGGCTATGGTTAGGAAAGAAAATTATCTTAGTACTCTTCGTTACTGTGTCACTGTATTATTGATAACAACTAAGAATATATACAGCAGTAGAACAAAGAAGAAAGGAAGGAAATAAAGGGAGATAAAATCATCCCAAAATTACAAATATACACCTAGATATACATACTAAAGATAAGTAACATAATAACCCAAAATATTCACCTGATCTTCTAATACTCCCCCTTAAGTTGGAGCGTGAGGATTGAAAACGCCCAACTTGAATCGTAAATATTCAGATTGTCGTTGACCCAATGCTTTGGTGAATATATCTGCTAATTGATCCTTGGTTGAAATATAGCGAATTAATCTCCCCAGAATGAATTCGCTCCCTTACAAAGTGACAATCAATCTCAATATGTTTGGTACACTCATGAAATACGGGATTGGCAACAATATGAAGAGCAGCTTGATTATCGCAGTGTAGAATTGCCGGTGAAGTAGGGATACGAAGGAATTTAAGTAGTCCACGCAACCATACTAACTCACTCGTATCATTAGCCATAGCACGATATTCAGCTTCTGTAGAAGACCGAGAGACAGTGGGTTGTTCTTGGTTTTCCAAGATATAGGAGCGGAACCCAATTTAACAAAATAACCCGTGAGAGAAGGACGAGTCATGGGACAACTTGCCCAATCAGAGTCGCAATAGGCATTAAGGGTAAGATCACTGGAAGGGGTTAAAAAATGCCTTGTCCAGGACATGATTTCAAGTACCGTAGTAGGCGCATAGCTGCATCCCAATGCCCATCCCTAGGATCTTGCATGAATTGGCTAAGGATATGAAAGGTATAAGTGATCTCAGGTCGTGTGATCGTAAGATAGATAAGACGACCAATGAGGTGTCGATATTATGCAGGATCAGAAATGGAAGCGCCCAAATCACTGGAGAGCTTGTGTTGTTGATCCATTGGGAAGGAAGAGGGCTTGGCCCCTAGCATTCCACATGCAGTAAGGATGTCAAGGGTGTACTTCCTTTGGCACAAGAAGAGACCCGTGGGGGCTCGTGCAACTTCATTGCCTAACAAATATTTGAGAGGACCAAGGTCTTTGATCTTAAGCCGCTGGTTCAAATATTGCTTAAAATCTTGGCAATGTCGAGAGCTATTTCCTGTAAGCACAATATCGTCAACGTACACAAGGAGAGCTAAAAATATATCACCCTTTGCATAAATAAATAAAGAGTGCTCGGTAGGAGATTTCTCAATGCAAAACCATAATCTTTTAATGCAGAAGCGAGTTTGAAGAACCATTGACGCGGGGCTTGACGTAGACCATACAAAAACTTCTTGAGACGACACACCATATTGGGACGAGCAGTGCGGAAACCAGTTGGTGGTCACATGTATATTTCTTTGTCTAAATCACCATGTAAAAAAGAATTGTTAACATCCATTTGATGAAGCTCCCATCCCTTAGACACAACAATAGACAGAAGACATCGAACTGTCACCATTTTCACAACTGGAGCGAAAGTTTCATTATAATGAACTCCTTCTTTTTTATCGTTTCCAAAAATCACAAGTCGTGCCTTGAATCGTTCAATAGTGCCATCAGAATGATACTTGACCTTGTACACCCACTTGCAACCCAAAGCTTTTTTTGCCATTTGGAAGGTCCTCCAAAATCCAAGTTTTGTTTTCCTCTAATGCATTGATCTCTTTGGCCATAGCCTCTCTCCATCGGGAATCAAGTACAGCTTTACAGTAGGTAGTGGATTTATCGATAGAGGTAACAACTGCTAAAAAAGCACGATAATGGGTGGAAAAACGATCATTAGAGATAAAATGAGATAGAGAGTATGAGTTACCTGAATAAGTTTTGAAGATTAAGATATTTAGATTGTAGTGGTGAGTTTCGTCTTATAATTGCTGGGAATCAACAAAGAGAATTCAATTTCTATTTGATATACAGATAGGTTATCCGTGTTTATAACAAGTATTGTATAAAACCGTTCCATTATCGTATATATGCCAACATTCGAGTCGTAACGAAATGAAACTCCTTTAAATTTGGCTGGTGCCAGGTTGCTATTCAAGTGCTCAAGTAGTCAAGTGACGGGGTGGCTTAACTTAAGGTTTAAGGCCAGGACATCAAAAAGTATCTTCTAGGACCATACTGACAACTGGAGTAGAAAATATACAGCCATCATTCATTAAGACTGCTCTCCAAAAGCACCAAATAAATAATGTAATTTGTTGGACGAATATGTACAAGGGCAAGTAGGGGACAGGGGTGCATGACGATTTAGAGGAGCCAACGCATGCCTTTGGGTCGGGCTGGTCGGGTCATGTCGGGTTAGGGTCACTAGCGGGTCGGGTTATTTTTGGATTTTGGTTGAGAAATGGTTGACCTTGACCCAATGTTGTCGGGTTTGGGTCGACCTACTGGGTCGGGTGACCAAATTTTTTTATTTTATTCGTCAATTATATAGCCAATTTATGTTTTCAAACGGTATATTTATATACATATACTCTAATTTATAACATGTATTAACTACATACGTATTTTATTCACGTTTTGGAATGTATATACACCAATATGATATTTTTTATATTTTGTTTAATTATTCGATAAGTTGTACAATATAATTCCTTCCATTTGAGGGTAGTTAAGAGCAAAATTTCTCATTTTGAGAGAATAAAGATGTAGAGAAAAGTTAATGAAATACAAAAAAAGGTTTTATATGGTTTCTTAGGATAACTAAGTTGAACTTTTTATTTATAATTACAAATTGTTCTATTTTTCGGGTCAAACGGGTCGATCCACTAACGGGTCGGGTTTGACCTAAAAAATACCGGGTTAATCAGGTTCAGGTCAAATTAGGTTTCGGGTCGAAAAATAAGTATCAAGACCTGAAAAAAGGGTCGGGTCGGGTTTTCGGGACGGGTCGGTATTGACAAATCTACTTACGAGACATTACTTATTTTCTCAACGGTACCATTTGAAGTCGTTAATGTCATGTTTGATTGGACGTAAGTCAACAAAGAAACTTCAGCTTTCTTGGAAGAAAAAGATAGTTTGGTTTGCCTATTTTCATGGAAATTGTAGTTACACGTTAGTTGAACTTCCCAAAAGCAAGGGAATTTTTTATTTAAAAAGAGTTAGGTAAGTTGAATTTTTCAGTTTTCATGTTCATCAGCAAGGGATATTAATGCATGTGTATTGGGCTAAATTGTCATTTGTTATCTATCTCCAATAATAAAGTGCAACGAGATTTACATATGAAGTTAAAGTTCGGTGAAATTACAACTTCTCTATGTGTAAATTGAGAGGATTGAACCAAACAATGAGTCAATGACGTTCTTATAATGATGTAGAAGAGCCAAGTCGAACTATATTTGTGATCAATTGTTTAGTTACTCTGTACTACGTTTTGAAGAAGTCGTCCAAGGGGCTGCGGGTTATGAACTTATGATGTTAATGTTATTAATAATTGATCTCATAATTTGCTTAACCATTTCCATGACTTAACGACACTATTAATTATTTGGCCGGTATTGATTAATAAGTAAAGACAGAGCAGTAAGATTAAAGCAAGGTAACATTATTGGCAATGATGAGAGAAATTATATATAGAAGAATGTATAGGATTATCTAAATTGATCAAATGGATCAAGTATACAAATGGGTAATAACCCAGAAAGAATCTATATACTTCTATATACTAATCACTAAAACAAAAACCGCTAGCCAAGCCCAGGCTCCACGTGTCATTGTCTGGTGAAAGTTTTTCCCGTCTGCAAGTATAAACCATCTGAATTCCAACTAAATTGAAGCATACACAATCAATTAAATGAAGAAGTAAAGGCATTAGGAAGTTGGTTGTTTATTTTAATTAATAAAATAAGAGCCCAACAACCAGCTGTCCATTGAGGTAACCCACTGCAATTAAATAACTAGCTGCCCAAGTAACTAAATCGTCAGCTTTTCACTTGGTATATGAGTCAAATCTTGATAATTGACTACCTTATTAAATACTACCATTAACCCCTTGGTAAAGGTACACACTATACTATATAAATTAGTTTTTACCTTTTACTCTACTCACAATTAACCGGAGATCAGAAAAAAGCACCATTGTCCACCTAATTCCAGAGAGTTCCTCTCCTGTATGTTCTCCTATGATTGAATTTGTTTCGTCATCGAGAATTCATTTTTTCTGATTTGCTTCTAATAATCTTTATTTTTTTCCCAGTGGCTTCCAAAATAACAGGGAAGAGCATGGCGCGCAAGTACGACGTGATAAGTGACATCACTGCACTCAAAGAAACTTGGAAAATCAAAGTTAGAATTATTCGAGTATGGAGTATGCCTGAGTACGAAAATCTTGATGAGAAGCACAGTGTCGAAATAGTTTTGGTAGATGAGGAGGTAAGAGAAGTAAACCAACATATATAAAATAATATACATTAAGAATAATGACACTATACAAAAATGAAGATTAATTTTCCTCTCTTATTTTTCTACTATATAGGGTAGTAAGATTCAAGCAGTCATTGATTAACAAGTTTGAGCCACTTGTGAAGGAAGGTGAACTGCGTTTTATCTCCAATTTTAATGTTGGTCAAAACAGTGAAAAAGTAAGCTACGAAACATGCATACAAGATCAACTTTCATTCCTGCACTTGCATCAGAAGAAGCGATGCCGTACCAATTCCAATTTATGGATTTGGATTTGTTTCCTTTGATGATATCATCAAAGTAACATTGATGCCAAATTTTTAGTAGGTATGATTATGAATACAAATTCATGTATAAAATGCCAATTATATTGTAACACCATCTCATTACATTATTCTTTATAAAAACCTTTTTTGTGTAGATGTGATTGGGGAAGTCGTTGTTGTCGGTCAAGTTGAAGAAATTGATGTGAATGGCAAAAAAACCAAAAGGCTAACTATTGAGTTAGAAGATTTGGAGTAAGTATGTTGGTTTTTGGAAAAGTTTATTATAAATAAATGATCACACCATTAACTATCCTGTGTTATAGGATGAAAAGGCTGAGATGCACTCTATGGGGCCAATTTACTGAACAAATAACAAGCTTTGTAGCAGAGGGTATCAGTGGTTCATTGATTGTTGTCTTACAATTTGCCATGATTAAGATTTGGAAAGGCATGTAATTCATTATTATATGATTATTATACACATTATTGTTCTTCTCATTTGAATTTATATACTTATATACTTATTACCTTATATCCCCATTCTATATTAGGTGACATTTCATTGTCAAATTCACTCTACGCAACAAGGCTTTTACTAAACGCGGATATAAATGAAGTGATTCAGTTTAAGAACAGGTCCTAAACACTATCTTTTTACATTTTAATGAGATGTATGCTGCTAAAACATTTACTTACTATACTAACGTCAATTTTATGTATTAGGAATGGTTCTGCAGGAGATTCTACTACTCCAAGGCTTACTCAGTTATCTAACCAAGCTCCATGTTCTATCATAGATGATTTCCTTCAATTATCTGAAAGGAAATTTATTGATGAGATACATGAAACTCAAGAGGTACAGCTCAATTACTTATCTTTTTATATCGTAAGCAAATAGACACACTGTAACACTGAAATAACTATTTATGTGTTACTTTTTCTATTCAGGCGTGCTATTTCGTCGTCTTAGCAACTATTGTTTCCATCTTAACTGAATATAATTGGTACTATTACTCCTGTAAGAAGTGTAACAAAAAGGTCAAACAAGAAGATGACTCTTCAAAAGAAGAAAAGGATGAAAAACATGTAAAGTACTGGTGCCAAAACTGTAAATTGTTTGTGGACCATGTTGTGCCAAGGTACTATTTTTTCATTACTCAAAGCCAAGATTATACTGTAAAATGGAAAAATATATGTAATAAGATAATGTATATGGTGTTTAAACAGGTATAAGGTACATGTTAGGGTTGTGGACGATACCGAAAGTGCGTCATTTGTCCTTTTTGATCGTGAAGTCATGCAAGTTGTGTACAAGAGTGCCTCAGACCTGAAAGATTTATTGGAGTAGGTAACATAGTCAAAATCTATGAATATGTTCGGATTATATCAATAGTTTTGAATTATTGATAAATTCACCACAACTTCCATTCCATTTGCAGAACAATGAGAGTGGTTCTTTCCCGGATGAACTGAATGAGTTACTGGAATGAAAAATTTTGTTTAAAATGGAGATTTCAAAATACAACATCGAAAGGAATCGGAAGCATTACACTGTGGTCAAAATGAGTGATGACGATGATTTGATTAAATCATTCTTGAGTACCAGTAATGCCATCCAGGTAAATCATATATGATTACAATATCTTTTTTATTTATTTGTTTAAGTACCAAAATAAATATAGTTATCTTTTATTTTATATTCTTCAATATTGATGTCTACAATTTTTATAAATGACAGGACCATACAAATGAGGTTGATAGCGCTAATGCCAGTGAGGCTATTAAGCCTACAAAAGAAAATGAAAAGGTATTCCATGTTTCATATGTAAAGTTTTTTTGGATGTGTTTGAAAAAATTGGCTTAAACTAATATTTGTGATAATTACTTACAGAACTCAGTTTCATCTAGCTGTGATAATGGTGGAGACTCAACATTATGTTCCAACGTGTGCATCACTCCTTCAACTAAACGTTGTTTTGAAACTTTCGCAAATTACGGAGTAGATGAAGAGCCAACATCACAGATGTCAACAAACAAGAAGGTCAATGTGAAGATTGAAAAGGATTAGATGGCATTCAGCTACCCATAGATGCTTAAAAAATACCTCAAGAATACAAAGTATTTGTTGTTATGGGCCAACCAATTCCTTTGTCAGTTTTTAATGTCTTTATGATTTGACGGATGTTTTGTTGTCATCAGAGAGTTTTGGGGTTTTTTTTTTTTTTGTGGGCACTACATACACTATTTTTGAGATGGTCTATGCTCCCACTTTTGCTACCTTAATACTTTGGTGTTTGGAACTTGAATTTGATATCAAATGGTAATTGAAGTAACTTCTCAACTTTTCTTAAGAGACTCTTCGTATAACTCAATATTTTTATTTTTTTATGATCTGATTGCAGATATTTTTACTTCTATTTGATATGCATATGGAGTATTGACATAACACTGTAACATTATTCACGAATTACAAAACTAAAATCTACCATATTCAATGGATAACAACTTAGGCTTAAGAAAAGAAAGAAAAAAAAAAAAACTATCAGTGAGATTTATAGGGTTAGTTTCCTTCTTCATATATCTTTAAATATTTAGATTGGAATTGAAATTCTCCATTAAACAACCAGCCTGCAAGGAGAGGATAAAAAATACCTATGATTTGGTAAATAGAAAAGGCTGAAATTAATAAGTTGTTAATTTGTACCAGAGGTGTAAATAACAAATAATAATTAGAGCTCATTCAACAATCATTTATTGCACATCAGCACATGCAATGATATTAGCAGCATCACAATACAACTTTTATTGATAAAATATGCCCATTTATCATGTATAATAATGACTAAAGAAAGATTTTGTATGTAGAATGTCAACAAGCATATCCACGGGTGTTATTGTATAGATTATTATGTATTGGAACTATCTAGTGTCATCATCATTATAATATAGTAATTACCCTATTTATTATATTATTATACTTCCAATGTATGCTATACATCAATTGGTAAGAACTAATAGGCATAACTACGGAGTGTTATTTACATGTTGTAGTGTATTGAAACTATATTTTGCCATCATCATTATAATATAGTAATATAGTGATTGCCCAATTTATTTTTTTTTATTCTACCAATGTTGCAAAATAACCCCAGTGTGTACGAACAAATAACTATTGTCCATTAGTATTCATTATCAACCCTCCTGTTTCAGTATTTCACAAAGAAGTCTCCATATTTCTCATATAAGTCAACAAGGTATGGATCAAACTCAAACAAAGCAAGTAAGATTGATGAGAAAAATGATTATGGCACAAAAACGTCAGAAAATTACATCAGGTGAACTGTTAACTCCATTTTCATTTGGGATATTGATCTTAATATGTTGATTACTCAGCCTCATCATATTTTTATTATGGTATTCCTTTTGTAGATGCAAGATATTTCACCAGACATTCTACAAGTCCGCTTAGACGAACCCCTTTGAGTGACAACTCCAATGGTGCGCAGTATAACAATTCTTTCTAATTGTGTTAATTCCCAATCCCTCAAATGTCCCTAAATATAAAATGATGAGCAAGATATATCATCAAATGCCACACTTTCAACAAATTAGAACTTAGTATAATATCTTACTATGAGTATTGTTTTTCTTCATTAGATGGGGATTAGTAAGCAATCACGATAACAAGATTGAACTTAAATTAGGTTCCCTGAAAAATTAGTTTTGATAGAGTACGAATTAGATGGTTTGACAAAATTAATATCTAAATCAATTTAAGCAACATAATGACCAATAAACAATGGAGCCCTGATATGTTTTTTTCCCTCCATTTAATTTTAATAAGTTTATTATTTTCGTATCAAATGCAGTTGAAGGGCTTCCAAGTTCTTCCAGTGCTAACAACATTGTGCAAACCACAGCTAATCTCATTGCACGTAACGATGGAAGGTTGAATTGGCATAGTGCAAATTTGCGATCTAGGAAGCATGTTATCTATAATGGGAGACTTATAAGGTCCATTACAAGGAACATTATGAATGAGTCTGAGTTTTCTATGGATGATGGAGAAAACATTACATCAAATATTAGTCAGTCCATAAACAGAGGTACATTCTATTAGTAACACAAATTTTGCCATATTACTGTCATATTTCCGGAGTAAAGTATTTGACATTGTACACATCATGTGTTTCATATTGTAGGATCACATACTCTTTCTGATTTTGAAGATCGTAATACAAATGCAGATATAGAAGGTTAGAACTTAACGCTTGATATTATTTTTTTTAACTTCACACACACTACTTGCACACATACGACATAACATTGAGTCGGGAGAAACTATGGTAATCAATTTTATATGAATCCTATATTAACTTTCAAATATCTAAATTGATTTTCAGAAGATCAAAACAATACTACAATGAATGAAGATATTGAAAATGATTCTGCGGGCATTTCTGAAGGCAATCAAAGCACAATTTCATATGAATTTACTTTCAATTCTGCTATCTGTATAAATATGGTCTCTTTTTTTTTTTTTTTTTTTATGAAGTTCAACTCTTATACTCCGAATATTGGGATATTGAAAACCTAATGCAACCTTCATACATACTACTTGCACACACTAGGACTCGGAAGAAAATAGTGACATATTAACTTTTCAATATTTTTAATGATTTTCAGAGGACGAAAATGATACTTTAATGAATGAAAATAGCGATAACGACTCTACATGCATTTTTGAAGGTAATCACTACAAAATTTCATCTAAATGTACTTTTAAATCTCCTTTCAATATAAACATGGTCCATTTTCTGAATTTCTACTTTTATACTCAGAATATTGGGTTATTGGAGATCCAAACTGGACATGCGAATTTTGTGGTGCAATGATGTGGTACGAAGAAAGAACAAGGAAAGATAGGAATACAAGAAGACCAAAATTTTCATTGTGCTGTATGCAAGGAAAAGTGTTGCTGCCTCAATTGAAAGATCCTCCCACAGTACTCCACAATCTTTTGAACAACAGAGATACAAGAAGCAAACAATTTGTTCAAAACATCCGAGCATATAATATGATGTTTTCATTCACATCAATGGGTGGAAAAATTGATTCATATGTGAACTCTGGACGTGGACCTTATGTGTTTAAGCTGCATAGTCAAAACTACCACAGAATAGGAAGTTTATTGCCTAATCCCGGATCATCTCCAAAGTTCTCTCAACTTTACATATATGATACTGAAAATGAAGTGGAGAACCAAGTGCATGCTGTCAGGTTTGTCATGCTAATTACCCTTACTTATACGTTTAAATAATTTTTAGAATGAAAAAAAAAAACCCGGAAAAAAAACTTAACCAGCTATTATACGTGTTAGATAAACTTGACATTATATATTTCTACTTTCACAGATTTTGTTTTTATGTATGTTTTCCATCTCATGATCTATATTTTGATCTTTTTCATGGAAAATGCAGTTCAACTGCAAATTCAACTTCATTTGATAATGCAATTGTTGGAGACCTAAAAAGGATGCTTGATGAGCACAATTCTCTAGCTAAAGCCTTTAGAATGGCAAGGGATCGATTTGGTTCAAATGATTGTAGAAGTGTCAAGCTCAAATTAATCAGAAGAAGGGGACCTGACGGAAGGAGATACAATCTTCCTTCAGCCTCTGAAGTTGCAGCTCTTATAGTTGGGGACATTGATAGCTCAACTGATGAGAGGGATGTTGTTGTAGAGACACAAACGGGTGTTTTGAAGCGCATCAATGAATTACATCCTTCGTATCTTGCACTTCAATATCCCTTACTATTTCCATACGGTGAGGATGGATACCGAGTGGACATCCAGCATAGTGATACAGGAAGCACTTCACGAAAGAGGTGCAAATTAACCATGAAAGAGTTCTTTTCTTATAGAATTCAAGAGAGACTTCACGAGGCTAAAACAATAGTGTTCTCCAGAAAACTATTCCAACAATTTTTGGTTGATGCCTATACGATGATTGAAGCGGAGAGGCTTGGCTACATTAGAACTAATCAAAAGAAGTTGAGATCTGAAAAGTACAAAAATCTTAAAGAAGTTGTATCAAGAGGAGACACTAACCCGTCTTCTTTAGGGAAACATATAGTTTTACCTTCCTCATTCACCGGTGGTGCAAGATATATGATTCAAAATTATCAAGATGCCATGGCTCTTTGCAAGTGGTACGGGTATCCAGATTTATTTATTACTTTTACTTGCAATCCGAAATAGCCAGAAATCACTAGATTTGTTAAGAAAAGGGGACTTAGGCCGGAGGATAGACCAGACATTCTTTGTCGAGTCTTCAAAATAAAACTCGATCAATTGATAAAGGACTTGAAAAACCATAAGATATTTGGTAAAGTTCAAGCTGGTAAGTTCAAGATTTCCATTACATATGTTATTATGGTTCTGGTGAAGGTTAATAATCATGGTGACCCTCAATTTCTTTGTTTGTTGTGGTCCAAGAGTTTATAGGAGACATAAGTGGTTGTTCTTATTGCTTTACATGCAATATTAAAATTTAGGAAGATTGGAACATCCAGCTAAGATATGTTACTTTTCTTTTGTAGAACTTTTATAAGTTTGACTATGCTGATATTTTATCTTTTTCCTATATGTGCAGTGGTTTACACAGTGGAGTTCCAAAAACGTGGTTTACCTCATGCACACATTCTTTTGTTTTTGCATCGTGATGACAAGTTTCCTAACGCTGAGGACATTGACAGAATTATCTGTGCTGAGATACCAGATAAGAAAAAAGATCCTAAGTTGTATGAAGTTGTCAAAGATTTCATGATTCATGGTCCTTGTGGTGCAGCAAACAGACACTCCCCGTGTATGAAGGAAGGAAGATGCTCAAAACACTTCCCAAAAAAATTCATCGACAGAACAAGTGTTGATGAGGATGGATATCCTTTATATAGAAGAAGGGATAATGGCTTCACTGTTGAAAAGAATGGAATTGCATTGGACAATAGATTTGTAGTTCCATATAATGCAAGGCTGATAATGAAGTATCAAGCTCATATTAACGTTGAATGGTGCAACCAGTACAGGTCAATCAAGTATTTATTTAAATATATAAACAAGGGGCATGACCGGGTTACTGCGGCTGTTTGTCAAGAAGGTGGAACTGATGCAAATGGTCAGACTAATGATGAAATCAAAATGTACTACGATTGTAGATACATTTCTCCATGTGAAGGGGGTTGGAGAATTTTTGGTTTCGATATTCATTATAGGACTCCTGCAGTTGAAAGACTAAATTTCCACCTTGAAGGAGAGCAAAATGTTGTGTTTGAAGACGATGACCCAATTGATTCTGTAGTCAATAGACCTGGTGTTGATTGCTCCATGTTTTTGGCATGGATGGACTGTAACAAGAAATATGAAGAGGCTAGAAGGCTGAGTTATTTTGAGTTCCCGACAAAGTTTGTTTGGAAACAGAAGCAACGGAAATGGACTCCAAGAAAGCGTGGTTTCTCTATTGGAAGAGTCTTTCATGTCCCTCCTGGATCTGGTGATATGTACTATTTGAGGATTCTTCTGAACAAAGTAAAAGGTCCAACTTCTTATGAGGATATACGAACCATCAATAGTGTGGTATATCCTTCTTTCAAAGACGCATGCTATGCCTTAGGATTATTGGATGACGACAAGGAATATATTGATGGCATAATTGAAGCAAGTTTCTGGGGATCAGCACATTATCTAAGGAGTCTTTTCGCAATGCTATTATTCACTAATAGTCTATCCAGACCAGAATTTGTATGGGAAAGAACATGGACTGTACTAGCGGAAGATATCCTCCAGAGGCAACGAAATCTTCTACGGATGAATGGTATTTCACATAATAATTTGTCTCCATATTGAAATGTATATATATTTCATATGTGATTATTTCTATTCAACATGTGTCAATTTTGAGATGTTTTATCAAACTAATACACATGTTTTCCAAATATTTTTAGCTACATACTTCATCTCTCTTTAATAAACTGTAATAAATTTTGAATTTTTCCCTTCTTTATTAATATGCTTATTTTCTATCCTCAGATCTGCAGCTAACTGAAGATGAGCTCAAAAACTATGCATTGGCAGAAATTGAAAGCTTACTACAAAGCAATAGTAGTACTCTTAAGAAATATTCTGATATGCCTTATCCTGAACCGAGATTTTTACAGAAGGGCGGAACAAGCTTATGCAAGACGAACTCCGATACGACATAGTATCTTTAGATACAGAGCACCAGGTACTAAAATCATGTCTAAACGACGAACAAAATGGAGTTTATGAAGAAATCATGAATGTTGTTTCAAGAGATCAGGGAGGTATATTCTTCGTTTATGGATATGGAGGCACCGGAAAAACCTTTATTTGGAGAACTTTATCTGATGCTATAAGATCGGTAGGTGAAATTGTTTTGAATGTTGCTTCCAGTGGCATTGCTGCACTCCTCTTGCCAGGAGGAAGAACTGCACATTCAAGATTTGCAATACCTGTGAATGTGAATGAAGACACAATGTGTAACTTCGAACCAGGAAGTGATTTGGCTAAACTTTTATTAAAGGCAAAGCTTCTTATATGGGATGAAGCTCTGATGATGCACAAATTTTGTTTCGAGGCATTCAATAGAAGTTTAAGAGATGTTTGTCTGTCCTCCAATCCAACCAACCTACACAAACCTTTTGGTGGCAAAGTGGTTGTATTTGGAGGCGACTTTCGACAAATTTTGCCTGTAATTCCAAAGGGAAGCAGACAAGATATTGTTCTCTCTGCACTCAACTCTTCTTATTTGTGGAATTTTTGCAGGGTGCTGAAATTGACCAAAAACATGAGGCTTCAAGTTGGAGTTTCATATTCAAATTCCTCAGAAATTGAACAATTTTCAGATTGGATTCTAAAAATTGGGGATGGTAAAGTCGAGGAGCCTAATGATGGTGAAGCAGTTATAGAGGTCCCTAATGATATCCTCATACAGCAGGCTGAAAATCCGATTGCAGCTATCGTGGAAAGTACATATCCGTCTATACTTGATAACTTGTGGGATCCTAAATTCTTTCAAGAGAGAGCCATTCTTGCTCCTACGAATGAAGTTGTGGAAATGGTTAACGACTACTTGCTATCTTTGGTACCCGGTGATGAAAAAGTCTACTTAAGTTCTGACAGCATATCCAAGGCTGATGGAAATGCAGATATCCATGAAAACGTCTATTCAACTGACTTCTTAAACAGTATTAGATGTTCAGGTATCCCAAATCACAAGTTAATATTGAAGATTGGTTTTCCCGTCATGTTACTCCGAAACATAGACCAGTCTTCAGGTTTATGCAATGGTACCAGATTGATAATCACTCATCTAGGAAATCATATTATTGAAGCAAAAATCATATCTGGAGTCAACATTGGGCAAAAAGTATTTATTCCTCGCATGATTGTGAGCCCCTCTGATACAAGATTGCCTTTTAAGTTTCAGCGAAGGCAATATCCTTTGGTGGTTTGTTTTGCTATGACGATAAATAAAAGTTAAGGCCAATCTCTAGCACATGTGGGTTTATATTTACCCAGGCCAGTTTTCAGCCATGGTCAACTTTATGTAGCAATCTCCCGGGTAAAAAGCAAAGACGGTTTGAAGATTTTAATTTGTAACAAGGATGGTCAGCTATGAAATACTACGACTAACGTAGTATATAAAGAAGTTTTCCAGAATCTGATATAAGAAGGTAAACTAAGCGTTCTCGAACACCCCTTTGCTCGTAATATAACAATTTTGTGCACTGAATTTATGGTACTTAGTTTTTTACTTTTTTATTGTCAGGCTTGACGACCATTGATGAGATGAATTCTACGAAGATCATGAAACTGCTTGGTCTTGGAGACTCGGAGCTATGTATTTTTTTTTTTTTTTTTTTTTGCTATTTGAGATACATAATGCCTTATTATTTGCTATTTGCACTATTCAATTCAAATGCAAAACTTAATGAACAAAATGATGTTGTAAATTTTTCAAACATTTCCTATCATAGTTTAAGCCAATCTTTTTCAAAGTTAATTTTTTCTACTTAAAATCAAATATAAATGGAGCATCAGCAAAGTTGATCTTTTTCTACAATCAAATTGATTGTTTTTTCAGTCTAAATGTTCTACTTTGTAAATTCCATGACTAAAGCCATCAATATAAAGAAATTGAATAAGAAATTACCTGGTACATGCCAGTTTGTAGAATATATGATGTCAATGGAGCATAATTGAACTCAGAAGCATCCTGATTATGGTGGCGTTGCAAGAATGGCGCTTCTTCATCGGCGTTCTCTGACGATATGAAATTAAGATGGTGACTGCACATAAGGCGTTCGAGGTGGAGATGGGGTTGTAATTGAGATCGAGTAAGGTGGGGAGAAGGAGTTGGACTTGATGATCTGTTCAATTATACCTATAAATTGCAATATGAAGTTGGTGGGTGATGGTTGATGATATTTGGGGAAGAAGGAAAAGGACGAAGAAGAAGAAGGAAAGGGACAAAGTGAAGTATTCAATATATATTTTCATTTCTTATTTTTTTAATAACTTTTGATCTTTGTTTTTTTGTAAACCATATTTTAACATCCTTACTATATTAGACCCATAATATTTACTTAAGAATGGCATTGATATATTTTGTCCTATTTAGTTAGCCAGCAAGTTTTGTGTGAAAACAACTCATAGAAAATTGGGACCATTTTTTAGAAATAAAGAGGTCACTTATAAGGAGCAGTGACCCTTATTTCATTAAAAATGACCCCCGTCAAGTTTCGAAAAGACCCGCCTTCTAAAAATTTTTGTGTCAACCATACTAATAATAATAATCTAATAATAAACAATATAAATAGTTAATTATATTGGAGGTGTGGTGCTATACCACTTATACTAGGTGTACCATATTATGTGGTTATTATGGTGGAACGGAGTTACTTTTATGAAGAATAAGAGTGAGTTCTAAACTCTTATTCTTTAAGAAAATAACTCGGTTACACCGTAAGACGGTCTCATACAAAACTTGGCGAAAAATATATGGTTCTCCTAAAAAAAAGTAATTAGATAAATTAGGAGCCGATCCAAAAAAAAAGTGGGCAAATTATCCAAAAACAAGCAAGTATAAATCTCATATACACAATGTTTCAATTTTAGTTACTACTAGGTGTATGCCCCGTGCGATGCACGGGCTTGTAGTTTACATTAGAAAGTATATTTTGAATGATATCAAGAAAATAGGTTAATGATTTATCAATACCGTCTATAATAACTAATATGGAAGTTACACGTATAAAACCAAAGTTGTGCTATGTAAGTATAAAATTGCTTATGTGACATACAATAATAATTGTTTAGATTTAAATGATAAGTTAAATTTATATATTTTCATACTTTAAAAAAGAATTCAAATAAATAGTTAAATGACAGATTCACAACCGTGCACCATCTTGATATAATGTCCTTATGGAATTTATACATTCATGTGCTTATTTAGTCCATAAATTTATCTACCGAGCTTATTAATAGCCAATATACTACTATTGGTTCTTATCTCTCTTTGATTTATATTTTTTTTATATAAAATTACTTATGTGTCATGTAATGTGTTATGACAACGGTTTGATCCATGTAGATAAAATGATTTCCTTTTTTTTTTATACTTAAAAGAATTTATTGAAGAAAACAGTGTTTAAACCTACTTTATTCACATTATTTTACCAAATTAGCTTATTGCTCCATCTCCATGAACCATGTACTTTTGTTGGGGTATAGAATCACTATGAAGATTAGATGCATATATAATACGTTAATTTATTAGTTAGCTTTAAAGTCTTTATGCATTTATTACTTTGACTACTTTACCTTATTAAATTCTTATATCTAGTTTTTGGTATAGTTTAGTTTAAGGTTTAATTATGTGCATGTATCATTCACTCAAATAAATAAATAAATATTTATGTATCCTATTTATTAATTACTACTATATAATATGGTTCATATCCTCATTAATTGATTAACTTGGCATTAGCTTTTGAATATAATGATGATTGGACATGGCAACATGCAAAACACGTGTGAATACAACAGCGCTATGATCAACTTTTATATAGGATCATTTATAGTATGTTCTTTTTTTCGAAAATTCATACGCCAAAAACTTTGTTCAAGAAAATAGTTTAAGTGATAGGTTTACAATTAAATACCATTTTCACGTGCTCAATCAATCGAAATATTAATACCTCTACGTGCTTGTGTAACTCTATAACTTTCTACCATGACAAAACCCATTACTAACGTTTTTGTTTCTCTTTGGTCTACATTATATTAAAATTATTAATAATATTTTTTCATCTAAAAATAATTTATGTTTAATGTCATGTATTATGCAGCAGTTGTTTGGATCCACATGGCCAAACTAATTAATTTTCTATTTTTCTAATTAAAAGAAATTGGTTAAAAAATAATAGTTATATTTACACCAATTTTACTTAAATGTCATGTATTATACAGAAATTGTTTGGATCCACATGGCCAAACTAATTTTCTATTTTTCTAATTAAAAGAAATTGGTTAAAAAAATAATAGTTATATTTACACCAATTTTACTTAAATATTGTACTAATTTACTACATTTATCCATCATCATGGAGAATCACTTATAATTTTGTTTAATGTCATGCAACGGTTGTTTATTTGGGTCCATGTAGACAAATTAATCTTTTACTTTTCTAATTAAAAAAATACTAAAAAAAATAATTATGTTACTTAACTATTCTACTAATCTATATATTTCTCCAACTTCCTGGAAAATCATTAAAAATTTCATATGTATAATCTACCAAAAAATGGATTATATATATTAGGAATATTTTCTCTTATAAATTAGATTCGTTGTACCTAGTTTTTAGCATAATTTATTTTAAGTTAATGTATCATATCTATGAAATTAATAATGTTCATGTATCGTAATTAATTAGATAACATGGTTCATGTATTGTCATTAATTATTTGGATGACATGGCATTGCCTTTTAGATATGATGATGACTAGAATAGTGACATGGCATGACACGTGTCGATGCAGCGGCTGTCATGATCCAACTTTATATATATATTAGATGCCGATAAATTTAATTAGTATGAATAACTCCTAAAACTGCACACAATAATATTAAACTTTTTTTTTGGTAACACAATAATATTAAACTTTACAATTACTGTATGTCAAACTTAATTTTTTTTTAGTGGGAGCACTTTATCCCTTTGTGGGCCGATTCGGTGCGAGCAGAATTAGTCTTGTCCCAAAGGGCTTGGATGAACCTGTGGTCTAACCAAAAAATCTTAATTTTTTTTATAAGCCGTGCATCGCACGGGTTTAAAACTAGTATTCAAGCCTCAACCACTCTGTATGATACAAAAGCTCCGAACCACCACAAAGAAACAAAATCAGAGCAAATGATAATAATTTATATGTTAAAGAATGAAATTAAAAAGGGGATATAGGGTACAAAACGCGTTATGTTCATGATCTAGTGGTTGAAAACAGCAACGAATGAGACTAACAAGGAAGAGACAACCAAAGCAGCAGAAAGTGGCAATGAGAAGGCAGAGCTCTCCATGCTTGGTGGCATGGCGTTCGAAGGCGATTCGGCCGGGGCCATAGTGAAGTCTTGAGCTGAAACCGCGACCGATAACAGTGCCATGGCAGCGACCAATATGATCATCTTCATTTGTGCCATTTTGTTTATGTAGTGGTGTTTTGGTAGAGAAGATGAGAGAATGAGTTTTTGTTTGAGCTCCGCAAATGAGTTTTTGTTTGAGAGATGTGAAGTGGTAAGGGTTCAATGAGGAGAAAGGGTGTGTGGGAAAGTCTTTTTATAAGGAGTTGGGGTAGGATGGTCAAAGAGCCCAAAGGGCCGTGTTGAAATAAAACCCGCGTTGAAACGTGGACAGCTAGCTAATAAGCGTCTTTGGCCGACCTTTTCATTTTTTGTTGAGGAGTTCTCAAATGTTTTTACAAATTTTGTTACATGAAATGGCACAATAATGTTTATAGATGATTATTACATGAAATGGAAAAAACTAATAAAAACATAAATAACAAAATCCCATTACGTAGTAATTATGTAATAATGACCACCTTCAATATCAACAATTCAACATTGTTAAACATCCTCCACTTCCCAATTCAATATTGAAAGATTTGGTAAGAGGTTGAAAAGTTAGGGAATTTAGGAAATTCCTAATTCCCGGCCTATTTCAATTCCTAATTCTTAATTTTCGAATCTCTTTCTTACACTTTTGATTCAGAATTTGAGAAAAAAATGAAATGAGAAATTGAGGTTAAAGAAGTAAAGGCAGTGTTTGAAAAAAAATATGGGACTTACACACAAGCTTAGTGAAGCAATTCTCCAAATTAAGGCTTTATGGAACGCTTGGATCAAATGTAATTTGGTGGAGGAATATGTACAAGGGCAAAGTAGGGGTGGTGTTAAACAACCAGGCGTTTTAATGGGGGTTGCTTAACGTAAATTGCAAATTATTTAATGTAGATTTATTTACCCCATTATACCCAGTTTCTCACACTTTCTCTCTCCCCTTCATTCTCTCTCTCAATTCTCCCGTCAAACCCATCATTGTGAGACCACCATAGCCTCCCACCCCCTTGCATCAGTCCACAGCCCCCTACCACCACCACCACCAAGCCACCTTTTCCGGAAATGCCACCACCAAAACAGACCTCCCTAACCCCACCCTCCTGCCATAAGACCCAGCCGCCCCTCCCCCAAACACGAACCGCCCCTCCACGTCAGCCCCCACCCAAACACCTACTGCCCTGACACCACGCAAACCCAACCCCCACATCACGTCAGACACCCCATTGTCAAACCCCAGTCGCCGTCTAACCCGAAACCCGGTGGTCTCTGATCTCCTCTAGGCCCAACCACCGCATCCCACACAACACCGCCACTCTATCCACCCAAAAACCTAAATATTGAAAAATAAAAATATTTCAAATTCAAATTTACTAATTACTTGAATATCAATATTAACTTTGTAAAAATTATTGATTCAATGGACGAATTCATTCGTTTTACATTTTTTTTAAGATGAGTAGAAGGAATCTAATAGGTAGATTTGGGAGGGGAAGAATACGATTGAAAATTTTGTCTTGTAAGTAAAAAGGGTACTATAGAAAGTATTGGGACAAAAATATCTGCGTTAAGTAACTTAGGGTTTACATTAAGCAATTCCGATTTTAATTGGGGGGGGGGTTTAGAGAATAGGCAGTCATCAATTCTTAACCAAAATCGACTATATTACCCTAGACTCAGGTATGAAATAATTGTAAATCTCTCGGCTAGGCAGTTGTTTACAAGTCTCTCCGAGGGGATAGTGAACCAAAAGAAAACAAGATTAGCCAAGGCATGCCCTACGAGTAGACCTGTAAAAAACTGACCGACCCGTAAATCCGACCCGACCCGACCCAATTTTTTAGAGTTCTGACAAAGTTTTTTCGACCCGTAACCCGTTTTGACCCTAACCCGTTAAACCCGATAATTTTTGGGTCAAACCCGACCCATTAATGGGTCGACCCATTTGACCCGAAAATTTGAATTTATCTTATATAATGAACAAGAAAAGATACACGGGAATGCCTCTTTGACAAGTGAGATACTTTTCAAACATATTTTACATGATTTTCCCGAAATGGTTGCTCTTGTAACAACTTGAGGTGACTTATATCCACCCCTAATCAGCATTTCGCTATTTGATTTCTCATTTGGATACTTAATACTTTTTTTATATGTGCAAAGTATAAAGAAAATATTATATTCATTGTTCATATAAGTTAAAATAAGGTAAAACTTTGCTTAGTCTTTCATTTGAACAAAATATTGGTTGAAAAATTAATGGGAAAAAAATATATTAAATGGCGCTAATGACCCGCTGGGTCGACCCGAACCCGAAGACTCTGGGTTAGGGTCAAGCATTTCTCAACCCGAACCCGAAAGTGACCCGACCCGAAAATGACCCTAACCCGTTATAACCGAACCCGTATACGACCCGCCCGACCCGTGTTACAGGTCTACCTACGAGACATCCTGGCTTCTTTCACGCTTCGGTACCACCCTTTTTTTATTTTTTATTTTTTTTACGGCCTTTGTGTAGGGGTGAGGAGAAAATCTGGGCATCTAGTATTGAAACTGAAATCGGTGGTTTCGGAACCAGTTCAACCAATTCCAATTCCGATTTTCAAAAATAAGAACATGTATCAACCAATTTCTAATTTTTGGGAATCAGAATCGGTTGGATACGCGGCTTAAACATTTATCTTTTCGTTAAAATCCACGGGGTCTAGACTACCTAATAATATTTCTTTAACATTTCTAATGCTCACAGATAGTTTAGGTTTTTCCTTACAAGCTCTGATCGATATATTATTCATGTTCAGTAGCTTTTAAAAATTCTCCCACCTCCCTCACTTTTCACTTTGTCTCTCCCACTCTTCATCAATTGATCAAATAAATAGAGAGAGCCAATCGATGCAGAACAAGACCATGCTTGACATTATCAACGAATTATTACCAAGGTAATTTTCGATATTTGTCATCAAACATAAAAAAATAAATTATTTATATAAAATTATTAAATTTTGATTTTGATATGAACTTGGGTACTCTACCCAATAGATTAATTTCCAACTCTGAATAATACAATACTTGGTGGGTACTCGATTTCGCTGACTCGTGATTGTATCTACTAGTACTTGCCCTTGACATAGTTCGAAAGTCAAACTTATTAGTAATCAATCATTGTCTAGTTACTCTGTACTACGTTTAGAAAAATTCGTCCAATAGGGGCTGGTTATGATGCTGTTATTAAAGAATTTTCCCTTCTGTGTTTTCTAAAATCTCAAGTCATAGACTAGCAGTAATTAATCTCATAAGAGCATCCTCATTGAAGAGGTTATTAGGAGAGATTTTTGTCATGTCACCTCAACACTTTAGAAACCTCTCCTCTAACAACCTCTCCTTCCCATTGAATATTTTTTTGTAAGGAGCTCTTTACTATGACAAGTTGACAATCATTCCAAAAATCTCTCCTCTTAAACCTTTTATTTTTTCTTTTCTTTTGGCCCATGAACCAGCTCATTGCTGAAGGAGCAGTTAGCTTCGTTTTTGCCAATAACCTTGCCTCCCATCAAAGGTTAGAGATGGTTTCTGCAAAATCCTCCCACAATAACCTTTGATGGGGATGCCCTAAATTGCTTTAAAATTTCCATGATTTAGCTTTAGCCTTACTATTACTAATTTGGACGGTATTGATCGATTTAAAAGTAAAGACAGAATAGTAAGATTAAAGCAAGGAAACATTGGAAAAGAATCAAAGATGAAAGAAATTATAAAAAAATGTATAGGAAATAATCTGTATTGATCAAATGGATCAAGTATACATATGGGTATAATATAACCCACAAAGAATATTCAAAGTAAAAGAATGCCTCAGTCACTCTCTAGCTATGATACAAAAGCTCCGAATCATCTCAAAGAAACAATATCAGAGCAAACGACAAGAATTAGGAAAGAAAAATGAAAAAACGAGAATATATATAACATGATGTAGTACGTAACGCCTTCTCTTCATGATCTAGTGGTTGAAGACAGTAGCGAAAGAGACCAACAAGGAAGACACAACCAAAGCAGCAGAAAGTGGCAATGAGAAGGCAGAGCTTTGCATGCTTGGTGGCATGGCGTTCGAAGGCGATTCGGCCGGGGCCATACCGAAGTCTTGAGCCGAAACCGCGACCGATAACATTGCCATGGCAGCAACCAACATGAGCATCTTCATTTGTGCCATTATGTGTATGTGTGTTTTTGGTAGAGACGATGAGAAAATGTGTGTTTTTTCTCTTGTTTGTTAGAGAGATGTGTAAGTGTTTATGTTTGAATGAGTTGATGGGTGTAGGGAAGTCTACTTATAAGGTGAGGGAGTATTAGCTGTGTGGACCCCACGTAAAAACGTGGCCAGTTATTATTAGCCGGTTTTGGCCGTCTTTTTGATTGTGTGTTTAAGACTATTCAAATGTGTTTTACAGGTAATGTTTAGTTTAGCAAGTTAAGACTTGTTCTTGAGGTCGGTAGATAATAGTTGGTTGGGTTTGGTGGATTAAGAAAAGAAAAACAAACCAAAGACGTGTTAACCAGAAAGGGCTTAATAATCACTAGAGAAAAAGGGACCATTTCTTTTTTCTTTGAAAGGGACTCTTTTGGTTTTTTATAGAAACTGAGTCAGCAATTAATTAACGAGAAAAGAGTTACAATGGTAGTTTGCAATAATTACATCAAAATTACTTCTGACTCTCACTCAATCCAAACACTATCAATAATAGAAGATTTGGGTTCCAATTGGCTAGTGAGCTATAAAATGAGCTACCTTTTTTCTTTAATTCTTTCTTTTCTATAACATGACTCTAAGTAACAATAACAAACAAAAAAGGGACTGTTATTATTAGGAAGAAAAAAAATAGTCCCTCTGTTCTTATGAAACTCTTTCATTTATTTATTTGAAATGATTTTATAGAATTCTGCCATTTTTTTATGGTAACAATTTTCTAGTTAAATATAATTTTATTCTCATTATAAAATTTAAAACCTACATCTATTCTTCTCTATACCCTTATTAATATTGAGGGTATAAAGGAAAGATTGTCTTGGTTTTTGTGCCAAAAGCAAATCGTAGAGTTTCATAGAATGGAGGGAGTAATAGAAAATAATTGAAACGAAGTTTGGCCTCAATTCACTAAGGGTGTGTTCTTTAAAGCTTATCCCGTCAATTCGGTTCCGTTCAATTTAGAGGTGATCTCGTGTCAGTTCGATAATTTCAGTTCACTTAAGTGATATTCTATTCAGTTTAGTGGTGTTCAGTTCATATACATACTTTTTGTCTCATACATCTAGTGGATAGTGGGTTCATTTCAGTTCAGTGGTTTTGAAATTAAGGCTCCGTTTGGTTGGGGTGAAAACAGTTTTCCTGGAAAATAGTTTTTCCATTTTCCGTTGTTTGGTTTATAATGAGAAGGAAAATGGTTTTCAGGGGGAAAAGCATTTTCACCTATATAGGTGTAAATGTTTTCCCTTCAAAATGAAGGGAAAACGGTTTTCCGTTGGTAGGACACTATATTCCCGTAGCACTAATAGTGGACTTGATCATCGGGTTTGGTTGTTGGGACATCGGGTCATAAAAACAAACTCGCACCCGACTTGATTGGGCCTCAGGCCGAACTTTCGGGCCACTTTCTCAATATTGTTTTTTTCTTTAAATAAGTATAATTTTTGACTACGATATGCGTTTGAGGTGATTTTTTTTTTGAATCCACCTAACTTTTTGAGATCACCGCAACTATGTTAATAGATTTTATTTTTTATAAAAAAAAATCTTTTTCAGGAAAATTGTTTTCCGTTGTAACCAAACAACGAAAAATGTGAACGGAAATATATTTTACACTGAAAATACTTTTCAGTTGAAAACGGTTTTCCGCCCAACCAAATAGAGCCTAAATACTCGTAGATAATTACATAATAGCCCCAAATATTACCAAATCTGTTGACTAATACATGGAAGAAAGTATTTTCCCAGCTTTGGTAAGAAAGCTCGCGTTTGCTTGCCTGAAGTCATTGTGTGTTTGTGTTCATCTTTCGTTTGGCGTTTAGTAATCATGTCGTGCTTGATTTGAGAAAATTGGTGCCCCATTGATTATGTATCATCTATATTGTCACCAATCGCCATGTACCAAAACAAGGAGCAGATGACATCAATGTATAACGCACCAACAAAGAGCATAGTAGCTTTAGGAACTGTGCAGAAACAGGAGAACTAATAAAAATAACATCAGCATCAACGCTACCCCAATTTGTCCAAAGAGATTTTCGCCTAAGTAGGGTAACAGAGGTTCGGTGTACGCAGCGTTACGCTAATTCTATTGAAATATTTTTAGAATGAGTGATTAGTATCTCTCATGTCTAGTCATGTATTAGCGGTACTTACAGTTAAATGTTTATGGGAGAGACATTTGTCTCTAATAAATATTTGTGTAACTACCAATATAGTGGATCCAGCTCCTTTTTAATACATATTTTATTTTTGTTTTATCATTTCAGCAAAAGAAAAGAAAAGAAAAAAAAAAGAGAAAAATAACAACAAAAAAAAGGGAACTAGCTGCTGAACCGAATTGATTTGGGTTAGCAGGCTTAAAGATAAGGCCTTGTTTTTTTTTTGGGGGCCATTATTCATTTGTGTGGCACGTGAGCCCTTTCTAGTCTGCATGCCTATTCCAAGGGAAGCTTTACTTGAAGAAAAAAAAACAGAGAGACCAACAGAGACAAGAGAGAGCTCAGTAGCTCACAAAAGAAGAGAGAGCCGACACACACAAGAGAAGTAGATATCAGTGAGTGCTGGAATTTCTTCCAGATTACAAGGGGCAGTTTACATCGGTGTTGAGGTGATTCAAACTTGATTATTGTTCGGATTTGATTATAAGATGTGTTTGTGCTTAACTGGAGTTTGTTTAAAAAAGATAACTTTTATGGTGTGGTTTCTAGTACTTTGGGAGTAGTATTGATAATTGCTATCAATTGTTTACTCATATCTAAAGTTTTTGATGTATCTTTGGTTGATTGTTGATGGTGTTTCAAGTTAGGTCAAAACTTAAAACTTGAACTTGTTGTAAATTGCTATTTGCTTATAGTGGATGTACTTGTCGGTTTGGCCCGTGACTTTTTACTTCTCCACACGGGAGGGTTTTCCACGTTAAAATCTGATGTTCATTTATTTATTGTCATATATTTGTTCTAATTGTTTTATTGTGATTGGGTTGTATAAGTTTGGTTGATTGTCGTTGTTGTCGATTGTGTGGGTATTTGTATTCGACCCCAACACAACAACTACCCGTATCAATCTATTATATATAGGGCATATGGGGTGAGAGATAAAGATAAGGACAATGAGTTTTCTCATTGGGTAAGAAGAGGGCACCATAGGGTTTTCTCCTCTTGGTTGGTTAGTCATCATATATGAATGAGATTTGATCTCTTTCATGATGGGCGATGTTATACCATGGACAATAGAGATGATGGTATATCATTTTGTTTAAGACAAATATCAATGACACAAACACATTAGTGGAGTATGGTTATGAGGCGAACAACATACATTGTAACTTCTTTCTATCTCGTAAGTTGTTTTGTATAACCTAGTCGCTTCCTAGATGGTCGAAACTAAACTTTCAGGAAAACGTACTTGTATATACCTTAGAACTCATATCCAAATTTCTCTAGTTTGTTCATATCCTAATTTTTGTACTATCATAAGAAGTGTCAACAATTTTATGTGTCCTTTTACTTTAGTCCATTATATTTCAAATCCTAAAAGTAGTGAAACTTTTGCATCCACTGAATATGGTGGACAATAAGCAAATTTGATTTGGATCGGCACTAGGAACACAAACCAACAGAAAATAGATATGTGAGAAACTAAGGGACTAAGGGTAAAGCTAACTTCTAGTAGGGAAAAGACACCAAAGCTGTGGGTAAAAATTTGAAAAAACAAGCTTCTAAATGGGCATGGATGCTCTTAGACAGAATAGCAACCGTCCACTCGAGAATAATACAAACAAAGCTCATAAAAACAACAAACTACAATTATCAGAGCTACATATATGGCTAGATAATAACCCAAGGAGCGAACTGACACCTGAACTGAACTAAACTGACCGTATAAGCTTTAAAGAACGCACATTTAATAGTTATAAGCATTAGCACAATCCCAACAGAATTATCTAAAATTTTTAAGGCACATATTAGCAAATTTAGTAAAAGATACATCCCGAAATCCCAAATTCAATCGCATTGATACGCATAACGCATTAGGGTATTGCCAATGCAAGGAGCCAAACAATCCTTCCAGGCCAGTTGCTTGAACAATTTCAGGTGCCAAAGTATGCCTTTGAACCTGAATCAAAACTACCGAGTATACAAACGAGAGGCTTATAATGTATACAGAGCATGCTAACAGAATTATACAACTCTTGTTCACTAGCAACAAAACCTAATCAATTTAATTGACAAAACAAAACCACACAGGAACAAGTCTAAATCCTGGTGGAAATTCTAAGAACAACCAATTACTAGATAATTAAGTCAGTATGGCACAAAAGTAAGCTTTACACCTTGAGGTAATTGCGCTTCAAGTTCCGTAGCACGTTTGAGTGCTTTTTTGTTTGGCTTTTCATAGTATGCCGACGTGAAATTAACAATCACTTCTTCGAGCATAACTGCATTCGTGAGTACATAAGTGGCTAGCTCTAGTTCAATAGGGCAGCCCAAAAACCCCACAATCTCTAGGGTCTTCAAGCACTTGAGCTGTGTTAGAAAAAGATACTGTAAAACCAAAAATAAACAAAGAAGACAAGAAAGAATGTGGGCCGAATGATTTACTGTAAAATAAGATTGTTGTGTCGTGGTACGAAGGCCACTGCCTTAGAAGCGATTTCGCCCGGACTAGTGCAGTCAGAACAAGGCGTCGCCCCCCAAGGTTAGCACAACACTCCTCTATTCCGTGCACTCGGAATGGAAGAGTTGGAACTCAAAGAAAAATACTGCTCAGTTGAGTTTTGGAGGAAGGAAAATGGTTTCTGATAGGATGATGAACTGATACAATATTCAGCATATAAATAACCCAGGGAGAAGAATTTGTAACTGATGTAATCAAGCCAGTCATTAAACCAAGGAGGAAATCAAGGGATGCCATTAATACGAAATCGTAACGTTTTGTTTTGTATAACTGAAGAGTTGGATTCGTAACTGACGAATCTCATAAACCTGGATTCTCAGTAAAAAGTAGACCCCACCGCGCACGCGCACGCGTCACGCGTCACGAACACGAACCGAACGGACGGCAGCGGCGGCGCGCGCGTGGGAGAGTCTCCTTTCCAACTCAACTAAACCATACAAAAACATTGGAGTATATAAACCAAGGAACCTTTTGTAAAACTACCAATGTGGGACAAAAGCCTTTTACTCACAAAGAGAAACCCACTTGCAAACACCTTGAAACTTTGGCATTCTTTCCAACAAGCTGGTGTTGATTGCGCTTTTTTATTCGCCTTTGTACATTTTCGTTTACAACCTCCAACTAGAATATGGAAATAAAATGATGATGTTAAATAAGAAACAAGATCTGTTTTAATGAAGATCCATCTAGGTGGATATTTATTGGATACAAACATTGAGATAACCAGATTTAGAACAACATGAATTCTTGATCCACAAACTAAATTGACAAGTGATGCAGATCACAATCTCATACATGAAGTGGATGGCAAAGGGTCGGGTCTGGGGCGGGTCCAGCTGGATCCAGACCCATTTATTTTTTTCGGTCGAGATCCAGATCTATAATACTTAGATCTATTTCCAGATCCGCTAGGTCTAGCGATCCATGGGTCTTAAATGGGTCTCATCAATAAATTAATAAATAAAAACAGTTGTTTCTAAATCATATTAGTCATAAGTTTTCAGTTCTTTTTAGAAAATATCACTTAATAACGTATTTATATACTCATTGAATAATTAAGGAAACTCAATTTTTCACTTTGGACCCTTTTTATACGTGGTCTCCAACTTTTTCCTTTTCTATTTTGAATTTTTACAAGTTATGGGTCTATGGTTCGGATTTAGGTGGGTCAATGATGCTGGATCCAGGTTTAGATCCATTTATAACATTTGGACCCAGATCCAGATCTAATGGGTCTATAAAAAAAGGATCCAATGAATCTGATCCATTGTCATCCCTAAATTCTACATACACAAACAATATGCTAAACAGCTACTACCTTCTTATACTCCTTAGTTTTTATTCATCTTTCCTGTTTAGACAAGGTAGTAGAAACTCACCAAGAGGACAATGTAAAGCAATTGATGCAGTCTCATTCATTTTCACGAAAAAATTCAATAGCTATATAGTAGTAACAACTAACATCAATACTGAGAGCATATAAAAAGAATGAAAAGAAAAACAACAAAATCCCTACTTGGTTTTCTCTTCACATCCAGGCTTTGACTTTCACCTCACTTACATACGTTCCACTTTTGAGTTTTTATGTATTTACTCCTTGACGTATCTACTTGTCCTTTATATGTTTTGTATTATTTATCAATGTTTATGTTTATATATTATTTATTTAATATGTGGTTGTTTAAAATTTATATGTTTATATACTAGCTAGTAGGTAGTATCGTAACCTTTTTCCAAAACAAAAATTCTTAAGACTCTACAAATGAACACAATCTTAAGATTTGCTTCAGGTAGAGGTAAAAGACTTTCAGACAGAATACATCCTTCATTAATTAGTTAATTATTGGTTCTAATCAACAATTGAGGAAGCATAAAAGGAAAAAAAAGGTGAAGTTATTGTCAGGTCAATAAACACTATTGTCAGGTTCAATATAAAAAAGATATCTCTTTTATATTTCTATATATGGCATAAAATGACCTCGCAATAGTGTTTTATGGCGACAAACATTGCCCAAGAAAGAGAAAATAAGAAGCAATACGGCTGAAAGTTGAAACGAAGGCAGATCATAATAAATGCCCAACACATTGACATCAATGTCATGATAATCACAACATTAAAGAATCATAACAATGACAAAAAGGTGCTAATATTCAATTTTATACACATGTGACATGTATACTTTGATAATCTGCAAATAAATAGGCACCATCAAAAACAAAGTTTCTAAAAAGAAAGAAAGAGTGGGTTGCCTTGCCTTCAATGTCAATTTCTGCAGCACAGGAGATGCCTCAATCAAGGGACTCCATCCAAGCAGGCTTTCATCACATTCTGCCTTAACATAAAGCTGAAGATGCTTGAGGTTTGTCAATGCTGGGAAGTTATTGATCTCCAAATTTAACTGGATCACAAAATTTATCGGTAAGAATATAATGTACAATGTGTAAACATACATCAACTCTAGGAAATGCTACAAGCTGAATTTATCATACTAACCTGCCTATGTATGCATATCTGCAATTGTAGACACTCCAAATGCGAAATATACATTGCAAGGGAGTCAAAAGCATAGGCTATAGGATCAATATTTCTAAAACCACCGATTGATATTTCCGAAAGCAATGAGGCATTTCTAATACGCAGCTCTATAGGGTTGCCCTGATATATGAAAGACAAGAGCTTTGGGGCAGAGAGATCAATGGTTTCCATACTCCAACATAAAGATACTTCCAAATGTTTCAATGGTACTGATAAACCTGATGCTCTTATGCCAATACAAAGGGGTGAGAAATATAAAAGAAAATATTATAAGAGACTTCATCTCAATACAAGAAGATTTTTTAGAAAATCAGCATATTATCCTAAAGAAAAATCTAATTGTAAATGTTGGTCATGTGGAGAAATAGGTCATTATGCAAATGAATGCAAAAATAAAAAGAATAATAAACTCACAGAAGCACTTGAGAGTTTAGACTATGTTGGCTTGTCTGAAGATGAAGCCCTTGAATTGACATTAGGAAATAATAAAGGAATAGTTGAAATAATACAATATCCTGATGAAGAAATAGAATAAAATAGTGACTACGAAACCAATAATATGATGGATTGTGACGAAAATAACCAAGTATAACTAGGAAGTTTAAAAGGTGAATCTTTTTCAGTGGATGATGAAGATCAAGAGATTGTATCTGAATGGATTCTTCCTACAATCCAAAAGGATAATAGTTATAAAAAATCGATATATGAATTTAAGAGCAAATATGTATGTGAACAAATGGAAGGAGATTTAGAAATAAAAGATTGTGAATTTGACGCTGGAGTAATAAACCTTATCAATTGGAAAAATATAGAAAAATACGACCGAAATAAGAAGTATCAATGTATTCATGTTGGAAGTGTCCAAATACAAGTATCACCTTTACAACATTTTGGGAAATACATAGATCTTTATGCACTACTTTGTGATATCAGACACAGGAAATTTCAGGATCAAATAATTAGTGGGGTAAAAACTAATCTATGCCATGGGTCTGTAGGGTTCAATTATAGACCAGGATATTATGTAATCCTCAAGGATGCTTATGCTCATAATTTCCTAACCCTGAAATTAAAAACTGTAGGAATGGACATGAAAGATGGTACATTTCCTGTACGAGTGTTTTGGAAAATAATATACAAATTAGATAATACTATAGATCCAAAGCAAAAATTAACTATGGTGGAAGCTGAAAAATTCGAATGTTTAGCCCCAAGACAAATAATAAAACCTATAAAAACTAGACCTGAAGATATAAAATTAGATAGAAGATGGATTCCTAGTTTTGAAAGTCCTAGTAAACTATCTAAGAATGTCATTAAAATTAATGAATCAGGAAAAATCACTATAAAGCCACAGTTATTTAGAAGTCAAGATGTAAGAGAGGAAGGATCATCTTCGTTCAAAAGAGGAAATCTTGAAAAAGAAGATGATATACAAAGTGTAACAGCAATTTAAGCGGAATGAGTTTTGAACCACCAAGAGCTAGTGTTGATGGCTCTAGTATGGACGGAAGAAGAATCATAGGATATAAACATAAGAACCTTAAGCGAACTTATTTATGAAGAAGAAATCAGTTTACAAATGGAATTAATCAATACAACTGAATTAACCAGTACAAATCCAAATAGTATTTATATTCCTATCAAAATATGCATAGAAAATTACAATAAATATGAATTATGTGCATACATAGATAGTGGGTGTTCAGTTTGTTTTGGAAAGAAAACTTTATTCCCTGATTTTCTTTGGAAAAAAGCAAAGTATCCTATGCAAGTAAGAATAGCAGATAATAGTGTTATGGAACATAATGAAGTCATAGAAAAATTACCTATAGAAATAGGTGAAATTCAATGCATCATACCAGTATTATGGGCTACCGATCAACCCTCTCATGATTTGATTATAGGTAATAATTTTTAAAGACTTTACTCTCCATGCACTCAAACAGTTGAACAATTAATATTTAATATTAATGGTCATTCTGTCCCTATTAAAAAATTAACTAAAGGATATACTCATCAAAAAATGGAATTTACGCGCAGCCAGCTTGGTGATAGGGTTACTCCTACACAATGAGAAGTTGCCCGAACAATTTCATTACTTGAGTTATCAATCAAAAGCCAGATTGATCAACAACAAGAAAAATTATGTAAAGAACTCTATTCAGATAATCCTTTAAAATTCTGGAATAAGGACAAAACTTTTGCTAAAATATCTTTAATGGATCCAAACACCATTATCCGGGTAAAACAAATGGTGTATACACACCAAGATATTAAAGAATTTGACAAGCAAATAAAAGAACTATTAGATAAGGGATTGATAAGGATAGTAAAAGTCCTCATACAAGTCCTGCCTTCATGGTAAGAAATCATGCAGAAGAAAAAAGAGATAAAGCTAGAATGATTATTAATTATAAAAAATTAAATGATAATACTGTCTTTGATGGATATTATATTCCTAACAAAACCGTTCTCTTTAATAGAATACAAGGAGCTTCTTGGTTCTCTAAAATGGATTGTAAAAGTGGATACTGGCAAATAAAAATGGAAAAGGAAAGTATCCCATTAACCGCGTTTAGTGCTCCTCAAGGACATTACGAATGGCTAGTTATGCCTTTCGGTTTAAAAAATGCACCTCAAATATTCCAAAGAACAATGGATAATATCTTTAAGGACCTTAATCATTGTTGTTTAGTTTATCATTGATGATATTCTTATATTTTCTAAAACAATTGAGCAGCACAAAAATGACGTATTAGCAGTAACACAAAGATGCTTAGATCACGAAATCGTCCTTGGAAAAAGTAAGTGCACCTATGCTGAACAAGAAATTGAGTTTTTAGGATTAGAAATAAAAGCTGGTCAAATTATATTACAAAAACACATCCTCGAAAAAATAGATAAATTTCCAGATAAAATTGAGGATAGGAAACAATTAGAAAGATTTTTAGGATGCCTCACGTATGCTTCTGATTTTATAAAAGATCTAGCTAAATTAAGAAAGCCATTACAACAAAAATTAAAAAAGAAATTAGTTGGACTTGGATGACAAATGACTCTAAGATTGTTCAAAACTTAAAAAAATTATGTAAGAATCTTCCAGTATTAACATTACCTACGGATGAAGATAATTTAGTTCTTGAGACATATGCTAGTAATGAACATTGGAGTGCAGTATTAAAAATTAAAGAAGGAGAAAAACTTTGCAAATAGTATAGTGGGAGTTTTATAAAGTCGAATGCAACTATCCTACTATGGAAAAAGAGATTCTTGCAGTCATTAGAGGAATAGAAAAATTTCTAATATTTCTGGCACCAAAAATGTTTTTAGTAAGAATTGATTGCAAAGGAATACTCGGTTTTGTTAAAAAGAATTTATCTAATATGCAAGCGCAAGGGAGGCTCCTGCGTTGGCAATTATGGCTTAACCAATTCTCTTTCACTGTGGAACATATACAGGGCTCAAAAAACTCTCTAGCTGACAGTTTAACTAGAGAGTTAGCTAATGGCGAGGAGAAATCAGAGACGAAACAAACATCGGGAAGAAAAGGACTATGTAGGGCTAACACAAGCCCAAAAAGATATCCTTAAGACAGAAATATCAAGAGCTTTGGAGTGGGTATCACCCTCTAGCAGATCACTCTCAGACATTCTAAAATATCTCGCAACCAACCGTTCACGAGATGGAATGCTGAGACTTAATAGTTACATGGTACAAAGAGTTTTAAGTTTGGAGTTACAAGTTAAGATTCTTCAGTGTCCTCTTGATATACAAGATAAAAATACGAAACCATTTAAAAGATAATTACTTCCGGGAGTGGTACGCCGAAGTAGTTAATCGAAAAACCCCATACTATGATATGTGGAAAACATGGACTAGATTGATTGATTATCCAGATAATACTGGAATAGCTCAGCTCTCAATAGCGGCCAACACCATCTGGGCAAAAGACGAATTATTGAAAGCATGGGATTATGGAATGATTTATTGTTTCCAAAGAGTGCCTAAACCCGATGGACCCATCTTCAACAAATTTACAAAATTCCAAAAATTTATTTTTAGGAGAATTTATCAAGTTAGACAAAAGGAATTAATATGGGTTAAAGTAGTAAACGCCATGATCGAGATAGAAGAAGGAAAGATCAAACCAGCACATTACTTGATCAAACTCCTTGACCCCTGGCATTACCCGACTTGTCAACTTGAGTGGATTAGTGTCAAGCAAACAAGAATAAAAAATCCTACTGAAGGTAGAGCTGTTAATTTCTTCCAGATTGCAAAACAAACCTGGACTTTAGTTCAAAATGGATATAAACATATTCATTATGGAAACACTACTCTTTTTTACCCTCCAAAGTGGGAAGAATATTTTAAAATAGAAGAAAAAGAAACTGATTCCCTACACAAATATCTTGAAAAATTGAAGCGGGAAAGTTTTTATCTGAAGAAGGAAAACAACACTTATTTGAAACATATATGTGTTGGGATCAAGAATATGCAATGGGCATGGTTGATAGTATTAATGAAGATTATGATGACGATGATTATGCTGATTGGGAAAACCAAATTGGAGATGAAGGAATCCATAATATGATGATAGAATAGTAGAGTAGGCCCCATATCTCATGCTATTCTGAAAAATATTTGTATTATTAGCTGCAGGAATTCACTACTAGCAGAAAAAATCCACTATTGTATGCTTTTACTTTATTTCATGTCAAGTGGGTAGAGTAGAAGGCATCTTTTACAGTAGGAACCCTATGTAATTTTCTCTATAAAAAGAGGAGTTGATGCATTGTGAAGGGCAGAATCTCTTGGGCATTCTTGAATACTGAAGAGAAAAGATTTGGCTACACAAACCTCTCTCAGAATAAAGTTTCTCTAAGAGAACAGAACAGTCTATAGACACCCTTCTGTAGTATTGTAAACTTTCAGTTTTCTTCTGTAATCTTTCCCCAGAAGGGAACGTTATCCCTTCGAACCTTATATCATAAATAATATCAGTTCTTGATTTAAGCCTCATCATTATTGTCTAAATATATTCTTAAAGACTACGGTCCAAGGTAGGAAATGAAACGGATCTGTGCTGTGCCTGATCTAAGGAAGGGGTGGTTGAGATTAGCAACCTCTAGAAATCTGGAATCTATAAAGAATACCATAGGATCCATTACCAACTAAGTTCAGGTAAACTAGCAAAAAAAAAAAAAAAAAAAAAAAAAAAACTAAGTTCAGGTAACGGTCGAAACTCTTTAATTATATGTTTTATATGTGAAGCATGGTGGGCCTTGAACCATAGAATACATATTATGTGTGGTATAAGTAGTAGATTGTGATAATTAGTACCATTAAAAGTCATTAATTAATTTATAAACGTGTCTTAAATCCTTTCGTAAATTACTTAGCATCACTTTATTAAAATACAAGTACTGTATTAAATATACTATTATATTGATATTTGGTCTGTTATATTTTAAACTTATTTCTAATAATTATTGGGCCAAAGAGAAAAGTAACCAAAAATATTAAGGACTAAAAAGCAAATAAAAAGCAAGTGTGTGGGAACACTATTCCACCACATCGCTTATAAGAGAGAGAGAGCTCACTTGACAAGAAGATAGAGAGCAGTTTCGATCCACAATCCTCAAGGAGTTCTTATGTATAATGTTGAACTGGTTCCAAGAATAAAGTTGAGGTGCGAACTCCTTTTATACGTGAACAATACGAACTTAAAACCTCAACCGGTGGCATTCTCGTAATAAACGCGAAATTTGAGCTGTGGCAATTGTGTAATAAAATCGAAGCCGTAGACACACTCATTCTCTCTCTTCAAACTCACGCACCCCAAATAAAAAGTTCTCTCTTCAAACTCTACTCCAAGAATCCTAACTCGAGGCAAATCGAGAATCAAAGTGAAAATTGGGTGTGAATCAAAGGCTGATTTCGTAGGCAAACTCTAGATTTCAAGGTATGAATTTTTATGACACTCACTATCGATCGTCAGGTTTTGAAATTAAGTCTTTAGGTTTTCTGTGGTTGTAATTTTGGGTTAAAACATTGGAGTATTTCTCTAACATTCTGGTAGATTTCGTTCCTTTTAAATCAGATTTTTTCGATTGGACGTTCAATGTTCGATATCTGGGCAAAAATGAAGAAAAAATCAAATGGTTATCGTCTAGTGGCTACAGAATAGAAGAAGGTATTTTTTAAAGCTTTTGTTAGTGATTTCAAGATTTTTGCTGATAAAACTGCTATCTGTTTCTTTCTAAACTCCCCTGTGCACTTCTTTCTTGGAATCAACAAGAGGAGCAGCAATGTTAGCTCTTTTAGTCTCCATGACGTATCTGATATGTATTTCACTGTTTAATTGATTAAATTTTGCTATAATGAAAGGCCAAGGTGCTTCAGCATGTGATGTATCTCTCCAAAATCCTAGCTTTGTGTATGTTTCCCTCCTTGTCTCTGTTTAAGTATATATCAATTTGGTTAGTATTCTTTTATTTTTGTTTGTGTTTCACCGGGTTAACTTTTATATTTCATCGGGTTAACTTTTATACATAAAGGGTTAAGTTTTATGTATATAGTAGTGCTTTGAAACCTCGTTTTATTCTGTTGAAGACATATTGAGCTAATTTGTTCTAGTCTTAAGGTAGAATTCTACAAGCCTATTAGCTCAATTAGTAGAGCACAAATGATGTGGGTTCGAATCATTAATTTGTTCCAGTGGTCCATTTGTGAGCACAAATGATGCTATTCCTTTGCCTCACATCATTAATTTGTTTCAGTTGTCCATTTTCTATTTTCTATTCCCCCTATTAATTAGAAGATCGCGAGGTTAACTTTTATACATGATATGGTTAACTTTTACTCATAATAGGGTTAACTTTTCTGTATAATAGGCTTAACTTTTGTACTTCAGCGGGTTAACTTTTATTAATAAAAGGGTTAACTTTTATACTTCACGGGGTTAACTTTTATACATAACATGATTGACTTTTATTCATAACAGGGCTAACTTAGGAAAGGTCTAGAAAAAAGAGCTCTACTTAGGTGAAATTCTATCCATCATTGCTTTGGAAAATAGTTAGAGGTGCTTGACATGGTTATTTTGTTCCCTTTTCCCCACATGTTTCGCCTAGAAATGTATGCATCAATATAGTGTGTAGGTTGCTAGTTTTATGAGTACAACATGTAATAAGAAAACAACAAATTGGACCTTACTTAAATAACACTTCTAAAATGGGATTTTGTAGATAATATGATCATGAGTTTCTTTTATGAGTCTCGAGTGTTGTGACTAACAATGTTGTCGTTGTAGTAGCACAAGGTATTGGGTTAAGGTGTTCTTTCATAGGATTTTGCTAGTGGTGTATACTAAGATTTGAAAATGTGTTTTATTCATCCTGAGGCTAGTGTGCTGCTGCTGCTGAAAATGAAGACCAAGGATAAAAAGTCTTCTAGCACACGTGATGATGACAGTGACTTTGAGGAGCAAGAGGTAGCTTTCATTGCCAAAGTTCAAAGATCTATGCATGATTTTGACTTGGGCTCTGTGCTGGGATTCTGTTGTCTTGAATAACATGTGGCTGGGGTGCACATGTGCTTTTTGATTCACTCTTGGGCATATATTTCCTCTTTGTCACTTGTTCCCCTTTGTATCAGTGTTTGCTTCTTTCTTTTTGGTGTTTGTAAAGGAGGTGTCTTGTTCAGGTCAATATTAGTGTTGTATTGTTCTCCCCCTTGGTTTCTTTCACTGGTGACGAGTCCCTTACATTTCTATAAGTTCATGGGAAGGGGTTTTTGTACCTTCTGTTCCTCTGCCTAACCAATTGGTGTGCTCAACTGTCTCTTGTCAGGGCACTCGCAAAAAAAGGGCGGAAGTTGCACAGAGCCAAGGGAGAACAGTTCTCTTTCACTTTCTTGCTTGTGATATGTATGACCATATTTCTTTGGTCTTATTTTTCTGAACATCTGTTTGTTCTGTCTACCTCAGGTTCGTGCCCAGTGCACTTTCTATATTTTGGTCTTTGGTATCATTTTTGTTGGATTAGCACGCGGTCTTGCTAGGACTATATACTAGCCTATTAGCTCAATTGGTAGAGCATTTGTGCAATTGCATATTGTAACTAAAGTTTGAATCACTAGACAGTACTGGCCTCATAGTTCTTATCCCCAAAAACCCTTTAGCATTTTGAAAGAGTACTCGGACTTTCAGGTGCTAAAAGACCCATATTCTAAAGTGCTGCTAAAAATCACATACAATGCACTGATAATGTGGTGTACGCGTTGCTAAGTACCGTTTCTCAAACAAACAACAATGTACGTCGTATTTGGTTGGATAAGCAATGCCCATATTTCCAAAGGCTTGTAGTGGAGTCTCCCATACGAAGATCTAATGAACCCTGGTTATAGTCTATGTGAAGAGGACATCTTGTGCTCCTCGGCTATAGTCATTTCATACTGTAACACAATGTTCTCTTACCTAAGAACAAGGAAAAATTGCCAACTACAACTTCATAAAGTAGACTGTTTGGAATTAGAACTTAATTATGTCTCTCTCCGTTTACCTGAAAATTGCCACTTTCAGTCTTCAGATCAGGTCTATTGTTGGAGGTTTTAGTGGAGGGGTAGGAAAGTGAAAGAGGAAGGAAAACAAAATGCTGTTTTACTATGGAGTAGCAGAATTGATAGACTTATATGCCTTACAAGGGTGTAGATGAGAATCTATCTTGTCCACATTTGTAAGGCTAAAAAAGTATTGCTTGATCTTTGCTAAAAAAAGTCTCCTTAGGAGCTGTATTCTGACAGATGTACAAAGAGAATGGAACTTTGAAAAGGTCTATTGTATTGATTTTCTTGTACTAGAGGACTTCGTGTCCTCTTTCTTGTAAAGTTCACCTTTTTCGTTATTATAGGTCTTTTCCTATTTTTAATTTTTTTTAATAAAATCATCATTGGACTCGAAGTGATAAATCTTGTGACTTCATTTGCTTAATTTGGTAATACAGATGAAGAGGTTGTGCATATGGCATATGATTTGCCTATAAACATGGATCAATTCTAACTTTTGTTTTGTATTCAGATGTGTGAGAAGGTCAAAGTCTTATTGAATTTGGTTTAATTATATCGCATTTCACCTTTTGCGTTCCTGGTAGTAGTAGATGGTCTGTTATACTCAATGAGAAAGATCATAGCTTGGAAATGAAAAGATGATTGTTAATTCCTGTAAAAACGGAAACATGTATATATGGCTACGCCATTGGGTTGCCTCAAACTCATTGTATGTATTTGTACATTTTTCTATTTGAGTTCAACTTATGCCCTCAAAGTTCCCTTCTGTCTTCCTTTTCGTCAGCTAATCAACTTCAAACAGCATTATGCTATCGATTGGCTTTTCTCCTCCTTTCTGCCAGCTGTCCTTGTCCACCCTTTTAGGGAAGGTTTCTGTTAAGTAGTTGAAAGCCAGTGTTCTACATGGTTTGAGACCTTTCTCTTATGGATTCTAGATGCCCTTTTATCTGTGAAAATCCCATTTACTGACGTGCGTAGTGTTTTAAGGCTGTCTGGCTTGGTATATTAAAGTCTTGTCTGGTTTGGTTGTCTCTCCCAAAGAAAATTTGGGATTAATGACTAATGTTAAACTGGGTATGCTTTAGCTTTTGGTATATGTGATTTCCTTTGTACTTTGTTCTGGATTCTGATGGACATGTTGTATTGTTTTTCCAGCATTGTCTCAACTTTGGTTTGGCTGGGGCATTAATATATGGTAATTGTTATTCGCTATATCTGTTACTTGCATTGTCATTCATGCATGCAGCAGTATATTATCTGTGATATCCCAGGGTCTGAATATCATCTTTTGATGTTGTCATTCTCCTCAAGGCACCTAATCTTTAACTGGGATCTGAACAATTTGCTGATTTCGACTTGCAGAAATACGTCATAGTTTTACTGGGAAATGGCAGGGGCAAGGAGGAAATCAAGGAGGATCTGGATGTCTTTCTGGGTGATAAAAAACTGATTCTTTCATGATCTGGTAATGATTGTCAGTAGCAAGATAGCATTCATTTTCACTCAAGCTTATCTAATGGCGGCTTTTTCTAGATGTACAGGCTGTGGGACCATCTTGCCTCAAATTTAGGCCAGTATGCACAAACTCCTGTATCTCATGTGAATTAAGTGGCAAAAGGTAGACCTGTATTGGTAGAGCATGTTGAAAAAGTTGTTTCTGATCACCCGGTTCCGGATATTGAAAGAGGAATGTCTAGTAAGACATCTAAAAGCAGGCACAATAGGGAATGGAAAGGACTCGTGACAGATGATGCTCAACCTTCTCCCCTTCACAGTTCTGTTACCGATCATATTCAAAATGAAACGAAAGCTCATCGTGTTGTCGTGCATACCAAGCAATTTGTTACTAGTGAGCATCGAGTTCCTAGGAAATGAAATCGTCCTGATGAACGGCCCCGGCTGAAGGTCTGCTGTAGTTGCATTTTCTTAAAAAGAGTGAACATAGAGAGAGAGAGAGAACTAGAAGAAGCGTCGGCAGAATAGAGGAATTTTAGGGTTTTAGAAATTTTTTTAGAGAGAACCAGACGAAGTGTCCCAAGTGTCCAAGGCGTAGTGTCCAAATTTTTTTCTGTCAAGTAATTGAAACCAAGGAAGCATGGACACTCCATATGGGTGATGTGTCCCGTGTCCAAACTTTTTGGACACTTTGACATGCCTTGGACACTTGGGACACTTCGTCTGGTTGTCTCTCTCTAAAAAATTTCTAAATCCTAAAATTCCTCCATTCTGCCGACGCTTCTTCTAGTTCTCTCTCTATCATCACTGTTTACTCTTTTTCAAGGCACAATTACTACACGTGGGAGTATCATTTTCTGTTTTCTTTAATATATTTTTATTTAGTGTTTTCTTTGACGTGTCCGCGTATCCGGGATTTTGAGAATTGTTGTGTCCCGTGTCCGCGTACCTGTACTCGTGCTACCTTGATTGAAACGTTAAGAATTATGTGGTCCAATAAAATAGGTTGAACCGTGATCAATCAGGTTTTGAGGTCAGTAGGCCTGTTATGCGATAATTGTTTCAGTGTTTAGTGTCTCCTGTATGATGCACTTTGCTATTCTTAAAGGGGATTATGTTACAATGGGTTACTTATTCTCGAGATGCAAGCTATTGGTTACACCATGCTTAATATTCCTTCACTTTTTCTGATGCAGTTATTCATTTTGGACGGAGAGAGGTATCTCAAGTGACTGTTGATGCTCCCCGTAGGCTGCTGCAATTTGCTGTGAGAGAGGCAGTTGGAACTACAATGCCCTCTGACTCTGTTATAGAGCCTGTACAGAAGCGACTTTGCTCTGTGGTTTCTACATCTACTGGCAATTCCACAGAGGAAGTTCAACCGCAGAAAATTTAGTCAATGGCAAGGTTTGCCAAATGCTATGGCGACTGCTATTAAAGCTGTTGCAGAGGCAGCTGAAGATGTCAAAAAGGCAAGGACCGGAAATGTCTTTGACCGGCTTAGTTGCGGTGTTGATAACCAAGGAAGCACTGGGCAAGTAGCAACTTTTATAGAGTGCAGTGCAAGATGAAGAATTTGAAGATTATGATCGAATCCATGACAAAATACATCAAAGATATTTTTTTACACGGGAAGACGTTCAAAGATATAATAATGCATTCACGATGAATAGCAGCATTGGCCTGGCTTCTGATTTTTTATCTGATAATGAAGGATACGGTGAGGCCAATGTCATGGGCCGAAGAATAATGGGTGTGTCTGAAACAAGTACATCCGGTGGAAATAAAGGTTTATTTATTTATTTATTTTTATTTATACAGGTAAGAATTTGTGATAAAGATGAGGAGGCCCTCCTCTCGAGGCTACCTCCTAACTTGTCAGCATAAAGAATGTCATCTAGCTCCCAAGACCACGAATGATCCCAATTGAAAGTGGGTCTAGGTAGATGGCCTAGATTAGCCATCCAGTCTACTGCTCTGTTGCCTTCTCTGTAAATGTGGTTGACTATCACTTAATTTCTTCCGGCTAAGAAGCGCCTGGTGTCAATAATGATGTTGTAAATCTTCCATGGGATACTAATCTCGCCACGTAGAGCCTGGATGACAGTCAGGTTATCACCTTCCACATGAATAGAGTGAGTACCCATTTCCAAAGCTTTTTGTACTCCGTTTCGCAAGGTTGTAGCTTCAGCGACGAGGATCGAAGTGCAACCCAAATTGGATGCGCCAGCTGCATGGAGATCACCATATCCATCACGAATAACAAAACCTGATGAAGCTGAATTGTTCTTGACGGCGCCGTCGAAGTTGATTTTAAGAAAGTTGGGAGCGGGGGGTTTCCACCTAGTAGAATTCCTCTTGTTGGGGTGCGGAGAGGAACCTGTGAGTGGGGTGGGGGGGGGGGGGGAGGAAAGGAAGATGTCTTCGGTACTCCTAAGAATGCCATTCCTTATAGCACGATCGGGCCCGGACAGAAACTCTAGCAGGGTTAAACGGAATATTCCGAAACACTTGGTTATTCCTCTCCTTCCAGAGGCTCCAGAGGAAGAAGACGGATTTTACTAGTGAGCAACGATCATTGGTTGGGTTTGAATGCATGTTGTTGAGCCAATTAAGAACATCTTGAGATGGCTGCTCAACTCTAATCCAATCTCGTACAGAAGGTAGCATCCATGCTTGACGCGATTTAGAACATGCGGAAAAGATATGATCCATGGTCTCTGTATTATCCATACACAAAGGACAATTTGCGTCGATTGGGATCCCTCTATTTAGTAGATTGCTTTTATTAGGTAGGCTATCATGACAAGCTTGCCACAAAAATAACTTAATTTTAGGGTTAATATCTAGTTTCCATATCCATCTAAATTGCCATTTATAGACGGGGTTTTCTTTTAATTTATGAGCTAGCCAGGTAGCTGTCTTTGTGGAAAAGTTTCCATCCCCCGTTAGTCCCCAACAAAGGTCATTATCTATTTCATGGAAGGGGATTGGGATACCAACTACTTTCTTGTAGGCAGCGGACGGTAATGTATTTTGTAGTTTATTCATTTTCCACTGTTTGTCAATAGTAATGAAATCACTAACTTTACTATTAATATCCAAGGACGGAATAGTTCGATTGTTGATGGATTCAATAAGAGGGGCATTGTCGTACCAATTATCCATCCAAAAATTTATGTTTTTCCCATTACCGATTTTCCATCTGAGACCCTTAATCACAAGTTCCCGTGATTTAAGGATCGTCTTCCATGCCCATGAATCATAACTCTTGATCTTACAAGAGAAGACCGGAAATAAAGCTTAGTGTCGCCCAGAATAGAGATGATATGATGCGTCAATCTCCAAAGAAATTTCAGGAAGAGCTTGCTTCTGCGGCTAAAACTGATCATAAGATTAATATCTCTGTTAATATAAATACGTGGAAACACCTCACTACCAGTCACCAAGAGAAGTAGTTGAAGTTGAGAATCAGAATTCCGCAAAAGAGACTGATACTGGAGCTGGCAATTCTAATCCACGAGCCATGAAGGAAAATAGCAGCCCACTTACTCTTGTTGCAAATGTATGTTTTTTCGGCCCCTCATTTAGTTACTTCACTTTATGCTTTCTCCATTTTTTTTTTCCCATGAATAATGTATTGCTTAGCTGTGCTGTCCTATTGATATCAGGGAAAACTTGTTGCAGAAACCCAGAAGGAAAATCAGAAAACTGTGATGTCATCAGCTTCTGGTAAGTTTTTTTCTTTTGTTAATGGATGCCCAACGGCAGATAATGTTTTAGCTTCTTTGTTTGACAATTTTGCAATTGCCAGTCCCTTATCCTAGTGGTCATCCTCTGGAAGATGCAGATTCACGGACCTTTTTTTGTCAATGATTTAAGTTCTGTATACGGTATGCTTGAGGGCGACTTTTTATACCGGAAAGTGTGTTCATGTTGTTATTTCTTATGGTTGTGATGTCATCAGGTTCATTTTGCTGCTACAAAGGATACATTATCTCGGCATTTCAATAAGTTCAGAGAAGTGCTGAAAGTGATAAATCTAACTGATGGCAACAGGCCATCCAAAAGGGTGAGCAGTTCAGGATGTCGATGTACTTTTGTGTTGTTAAACATTCTTTCTGTTCAGTAGCTAAAATGATGTTGCTCAATCAGGTCAGCATATGTAGAGTTCATGCGTAAGGAGGCGGCAGAGAATGCTTTGTCCTTGGATGGAACTCCTTTTATGTCGCCATTATCAAGGCCAGTAGACTAGTCATCTTTCCATTACAACCAAGAGCATCGGTATTATTTATTAGAGGGTGGGAGACAGCGCCTCATGTCACATTGCCAGAATTAAGTGTGCTGAAGTGATGTGTGGACAGAGAGGAGGAAAGTGGGTTCCTGGGACTGTTGCACTGGCATCTGTGTAGCTTTAGAGGCAAAAACATTCCTGCTGAATAAGAATTCATTAACTACTGTGCTCATTGGATTTGTTTTATCAAGATTCATCGCATGGGTATGGCATGCTATGACACTGTTACTTATAATTGGAAATGCAAGTTGCAGCCAAAACATTCCTCGTTGTATGTCAATAAAATTGAAGAACTAGGGTGCGGTATTAATATGAACTCATAGAAGATATAGTATTATAATAGACAATTAGGTGGTGTTTACTACCTTGCAATCAAATGCTTGCAATGCAATCATTTTATAGGATAGTTGTAAGGTGGAAAATGAAGGAGGGGGAGGAAGGAAATAGGAAAAGTGAGGTTGATTACATCATTCAAAGTAATCACCATTACAAGGGAAAAGTTGAGCAATTGTGATTACAATGAATGATGCAATCAACCCCACTTTTTCCATCCCTCTCATCCCACTCCTTCACTTTTCACCCCACATTTACTCTACAAAATGATTACATTGCATTACATTTAATTGCAAGCTAGTAAACGAGGCCTTAGTCATGCTATTTGCTAAGCTCTTCTACACACACAACTTGAAACGCAATCACTCCAAATAACTGCTGGCGGCATGAATTCCACAAGTTCCTTCTGCCAACTGATGACGGTGAACGATGAACAGAACATATGGGAAGTTCTGAACTTGAGCTACCTTGATCCAATTTCTCCTTGGATCACGTCATGGCTGCTTCTAGAGCCCTTACTTAGGGAGATTTCCAGAAGGCCTTTATGTGATCACAGATCTTGAGGTTTGGAAGCTCCTATATAACAAAGATCATGTCTTCGCAATGTTGGAATCCAAGATCAAAGAAAGAGGCTCTGAGGACATACCTATTCACATATGCCTCTTCTTACAATTCTATGAGCCTTGACCAACTACCTAAGATGTTTGACCTGCATGCTAGTTGGGACCAGCCAACTCAGTGCATCATCTTCCACAAAGTTGAGCGTACCAGATTGCAGGCTCTGGCATTCCAATGGACAGAGAAGCTATCCATCCTCACAGAAAGTAATGAAAACGCTTTGGTGACGAAGTTAGACGGTGATCTGCTGGATGGTTTGCCTCTCAGGTGGAGGTCCATGACTGAGCTGTTGCTGGTACCGGGGATGGTAGGTGGCAAGATAATTTGTCTCAAGGAAGACAATGCAAGGTGGGAGCTCGACATAGGTAGTAGGAAGCTCTTGACTCCCACAAGAGGGATGGGCTCCTATGGGAGGGCTGCCGCGTCCATGAGGGGACACCAAAAGGATTCTTCAGCCTACATGGTCAGCATCAACTGTGGTGTTCGTTCATTTTAATTATAATATCATGATGTCAACAACTTTGCCCATGTTTAGATGCATTTTTTTTTTCTTCTTCCTTTTAGTTTTTATTTCTTTTGGTTTCAGTCAAAGTGCTATATAAACAAATTCAACCATTTGGTTGTAGTATGCTTCTATGTTTGAATGTTGATAAATAAATGGCTGCAGTATACTTGGTGAAATGAAAATCATCTATAATGTCATGTTTAGGCTATATTCTTGCAAGGAAGAAGTGAGATACAGGAAAGTTTTGTACTGCGAGCGTCCATTACTCTATTGTCTGCTATACTTGACAGGGCCAGCCTGTAAGAGCGGTGGCCATCTGCGTTGTTTTAGTCGATTACAATGTTTACTTTAAGTAAAGCATAGATGTAGCAATTCTTCACACTTGGGTGGTGTGTTTTATGCTCTTTAAGAATAAAGTGCTTGTAAAAAGATATCATTACTTTCAAATGATATGAAAACGCAAGTGCAGCGAAAGGCAAAGCCTTCTCTGAAAACTGAGAGAATATATCAGCAGCTCATACATAAACATTAGCTCATGACATCAAGGCATCGTAGTCCCTACTCCCTCACCTCATACCTGGTTATTTTCGAGGAAAGGCTGGAAGACCCCCAGGTTAGAAAACCAGAGTCATTTGTCTGTCATGGAATACAAAACGGGGGAGCTGCTGTAATCATAACAGAAAGCCACAAACTACAAAACTGAAAATCTACACATACAGATGGAAAAAGTTCAGAGCCTCTTGAAATGTTCCCGCAGCTCCTTAACCAGAGGGTGAACTTGAAGCTCCGACATGAAGTTCAAAGATGACATGGTTAGAAAAAGAATCATGGAAACATTTAAGCTGGTTTTGAGTGGTTCTAACACTCTTGTACAACTGTTAAATGTTGAGATGACTCAATTTAGGGGTGTCAAAAAACAGTTTAGGGGTGTCAAAAAACAGTTTAGGGGTGACATTGAGAATCTTTGAAGAAAAATAACCTATGACATTTAGTAATTTAAGGGTGACAAAACACAGTTTAAGGGTAGCATACGCCCATCTCACCATGAGACGGTTGCATACAAGAATTTGGGAAATTTCTTGTGTTTCTTTCTCCTTCCTCTCCATCTTTGAAAACAGAACAAGAACCTCATCACTAATAATTAACTGACTGGTGATAAAAATAAAAAATCAAAATAAAAAAATAGAAAAAAAAAACTGACAATACATCCAATATTAGCATCTAGTAGGGTGCAGGAAGAAAACATCAAAGCATGCACCTAATATGTGCAGTTGCTGCTTGTTGACATGTAAGAGAGAAATTATGTAGCAATGCAATTATCATTCGCACACACACTAAACAAATTGTTTTCCGGTCAAATGACATCAATCTATCGGCAAGCATATTGCATATATGCAGGAAATGACAACCTGAAAAACGAAGCATGCATATGCGGGAAATGGAACAACTACGACTCTGGATTACTTTGTTGTAGTTATCTGCAGTTCAAAATATGCAGAAAGTTTCATGTATTAGTAGTTATAAGCATACTACTAAGGGCTTGTTTGCTTGGGAGTAATGGTGATTACATTGTAATACCCATTTTCAAGAATAAAAGTCGATACACCAATCATATAAATAGTAGCAGAACTGCCAAGAAGTCAGTAACATGATCATGCTCCTCCCATATTAGGATTGAGGAATGTCATGAGAATCAAATATTTACCTAACTAACAAAATTTAAAAAGAAGAATATATATTGATGTGTTTCATTGATAGGTTATTTCATATTAAGCGATGCTAGAGATCAGCATTCAGTGACGAGATCAGACGTAAGTTTGATGTCCTGTAAATTTGAATTATAAAATAAGAATGAACTAGACCTTTAAAATGCCAATTTCATTGCATTCGATTATTTATATACATCAATTCATCATCAACCAACATTATTCCCCACGAAATTCTAAGCAATTTCAGCAGAAATTTAACCATTCCTAAAACAAAAACAGCAGAAATATAAACATTCCTAAAGCAAAAACAGCAGAAATTAAACCTAAAACAACAGAACTCCCCACATATACCCCAAACAATTACCATTTAGGAACAAACTCTCATCCTAGAACAAATCACAAACAATATTAGCACTATGAGCCACCATCCTGATCTTTTCAACATGTTATGACGGGATTCGCTCAATTAGCAGTTTGTTATATCAGATGCAAGAAAGAATAACAGAAACCATGAAATCAACACAAAGATTTAACGTGGTTCACCAATTAGGCAATTGGCTACGTCCACAACCAGAAAAGAAGACAATATTGTATTGAGATATGAGAGATTACAGAATATAGAACAGACCGCACTATGTGTTTCCCTGGACGCCCCTCCCTAGGGTGCGTCCTCTACGGTGCCCCCGCCCCGTTTACATAGTGACCCTCTTTATCTGTCTTGTCTCTCTCTCGGTTATTTCTGTGTATGTTATGGCTTACATGTTACACTATATATATACGAGTTTCCTAACCTAGAATCCTAATCAGACTAGGCTTTTATTAAAGAGCCCGTACGGAATAACCTAACGTACAGTAATGTAACCTACCATAACATAAGATACAGTAACGTAACCTACTGTAACATAACTCGCAATAGAAGACTTCAAGGCATTTACCCAACCCAACATTCACACTGGTACCACAATGGACAACCAGATTTTTTGCCCCAACTTCAAGAGCAACCTTAGCTTGCTTGACACTTGCCACCATTACCTTGTTGAGCTTTGACAGCTCTATCAGTGCCTTCTCCTCTTTGGAACTCAATTTAGCCAACCCAATTTCAGCATTTGCAACCTTTATGTGTTGTTTTCCAATCTCTTTCTTTCCAATTTTAATAATAGAATTCTGCTTCTTCTTCGATTTCTTCAGACCTACCAGAGTTTTGAATTATTGATCGCCCCTTTTTATAGACAAAATTATCTTTCTCTCTCCTCCTCTCATTGGTCAGCTTCAATTCACACGGATTAACCTGGTTCACCGTAGATTTATTTTGGCACTTTGTCTTTAGACCGTCAAATCACTTTTTCCTGTTTCCCCTTCCCCAAGTTTCCTTCCTTTTTCTGTTTTTTCTTTTTCTTTTCTTTTTCCCCAAGTTTCCTTCCTCTTTTGATGAGTTACACCCTTCCCTTGCATTGACCATTTTTCTTTGCCCTAAGGGCAATGGTTAAGGGGTAATTAATATAGGTACCCTTTGTGAATTTGTATTGAATTGGCACCAAATAATTTCCATTATTTTTAAGCAATTAATGTTAGTATTAAATAAGATTTTTGCACTTCCTAAAGTGCCCTTCTCTCATTTCACGGTTAAATTGTCAAACTTTTTACAACTTTCAGTACAATTCAATTTTTTTGGTGGTAATCTCCAATACAATTCAATTAAATAGGAGTAAGTGTACCAAAAACAAACACCACAACCATGGACCACCGTTCACCATTTTCACCACCACCTTGCACTTACCCATTAACCCACCTGGTCGTTATTTTCAGGTTTTCCGACATTAAACTCTAGTGGAAAACCCAAACCAGTTATATGTAAAAATTGATTTATTATTTTTTTTAAACTGATTGGGGTTTCCAAAACCCAACCGTGGGTAGTGAAAAAAATGATGCAAGATCCGGGGAAAACAATAGGTGGTGTGACGATGGTGGACGCGCGCCTGGTGGGTGAGTGGTTCTCCGGCGAATCGGAGGCGGTGTTTGATGGTTATCTTTGGTGGAATATGATCGCCGATTGAGTTTGAGAGAGATTGAAGCAATTAATGAAGCTTAACCTTTGCCCTTAGGGCAATAGTTAGCAATACCGTTTGTAATAAAATAAGCCCCTTCTAACTGCATTGACTTTCTTGCAAATGATAGTGATACCCTTCAATTTCAACGTATTGGATTTTGTTCCAAGAGGAACATTGTTGTATGTAACTTAACTTATTTATGTACAATTCTTTAAATAAAATATAAAAAAAATATTAAAAAAGAAAACGTGGTTTATGATTAAAGTTGCTCAACTTTTATACTTGGGATGGTGTGGGAATTTATTTATTTTTTGTGCAGGATGTGGAAAGTAAATAACCTAACTTCTTCGTGTTTTTATTCGAGTGTTATATCAAATGTTTCATCATAGCTAATGCGAGGACATATATAGTACTGAACCACGTAAAAAGAAAAAATCATTCATTATTTCAACTTTCATATTTCCGATATTGCAAGAACTTTTAATCCTCTATAAAATAGACTTAAACAATCTTGATGTAGAAAGAAAAACTAAAGCCATGAATACATGTTAGACCGTTATTTGAATGGTCATTTTAGTAATTTCTATTAAAGTCTCAAATCGCACTCTCAAATCGCATCTAAAACTCAACCAATCTTAGATAAGGATTTGTAAAGTTGCTAAAAAAATTATTATCGCTCTTATACCTCAAAGTCGTTCTCAATACAACTCCTAAGAATATATCCCTAATATACGCAGGTATCCACATATCTCGAATATTATACATCTGTGAAAGCCAATCATTTTTTTCCAACCCAAAAGCTTCAATGACAGACTACCAAGCTAATTCAAATTCTTCCGGTATCTCTGTATTGTACACACTGGTTTTGAACTGTTTCTTAAAATCATCATAATTAGAGCACCCCACTTTCTCTGAAAGTTTTCTCATTATTGCACTAAAGCATTATTAATGTTCTAGTTTCCCTCCTCCTGAACTTGGTAGTATTCTTGCTGAAGATTTGAGTGGTGTAGCTTGGCCCCAGGCTGTGGAGATTCCTAGTTGATTTTCTTTGTGTTTTAGTAGCTTAGTTGGGGACCTTTATCCCCTCTTCAGGACCAAAAAATTAATACTGTTCTAGAGATGAACAAGGCAAATTTATAAAAAGAAAGTTAGGAAAAAGAGTGCATGTCATATATCATAACATCCACACTTGAATTTGCAAGCATAAACTTGTTATAACCAAAGCAATATATGCAACATTGGGTTGATCCGAACCCCACAACACTGGGCCTGGGTCGAACATTTCTCAACCAGAACCTGAAATGATCCGACAAGCTAATAACTCTAACCCGACCCGTTCGAACCAATTGACAGGTCTACATATACATAATTTATGTATCAGTTTTACCAAATCTCGCTCCCATATGTTTTAAGTCTTTTACTACCTTCCGCTTTGACATTCAAATGTTGTTTATTGTTTCATAGTTAGATTGTGTTTTCATTTGTTTGAAGGTTAGGAAATGAGTTTATGGTGAAGCGGAGGAGGGAGAAAATAGGAGAGAAAGTGATGACTTAATAAGTGAACTTTTTTTGGATTTACCCTTATTCATGCTCTTATATTAAGAAAGCCAGCCACTACAAATAGTACGCAGTTTTTGTGGCATTTATCGAGTTGTCGTATAGCTTTAATGCTGCCTAAATCAATTGGGTAATTGTCTAGGATAGTTATAGGACAGACATACACGTTGTCCAACATGACCCAATCCAATTTTGACACGACATGATACGGGTAAGATCTCACACTATCCTAGTATAATAAAAAGATTTTACGGAGCAGAAGTTACAATACTATAAATTACAAAAAAATCTCAAGGCTTAGTGTAATAATTTATAGGGTCTATATACTTTAATAATAATAACGAGGGACCTTTAACTTTAGAAAATAGTTTCACTTAGTTGATAGATAATATTATAGGGAATTATTATTGTAAATACTTTATAGTTTCCTAGTTAGCTTAGGTTTGTATCTAGGCCCATTACATTGTAACCTACTCTGTAATTCTTCAGTATATATTGTGAATAATATACAGTAAACCCTCAAGGGGAATTTACCAAACAATATGGTATCAGAGCCTACTTCTCAAACCCTACCTCTCTCAAAATAACCTAGCACTCCAGCCGATCGCCGTCCGCTAACTTCAGCCGACCGCCGTCCCTAGCCGCCGGTCCTGCCCTGCTCAGCCGGGCTCGTGTCCCCTTCCTCCACGCTTCCGCCAAGCACACTCACGGCACTGCCGTACCTCCTTTTCTCCTCTTCGTGGTACTGTTCCTAATCACACACCTTTCCCCCTTTTCAATCTCAATATTTTAATTTTATTATTTGCTTCTTGTCTTGTTCTTTGCTTGTTTTATTGTTGTTACCATGGCTGATGATGTACCCCATAATCCCAACCCCAACCCTAATCCCCCTCCAACTGGACCCCCTACTGAACGGCCCTATGATATTCACAACATTAAAACCTATATCCCGTTGACCCTTGACTTGGCTCACCTTAATTATGATGGATGGAAAGAACTGTTTGAAACTCACTGCTTAAGCTTTGGGGTGTTGGGACATATAGATGGAACCTCTGTGGCCTCGGGACCCGATGATATTGAATGGAAACGTGTTGATGGCTTTGTTAAACTATGGATCTATGGCACTATAACACCTAGCCTGCTTACCCTTGTCTTAAAAACGAAAATTACGGCCCAAACTCTTTGGCTTACCCTAGAACAATTGTTCCATGACAACAAAGATGCCCGAGCCCTCCAACTTGAAAATGAACTCATTAATATAGACCAAGGTAACATGTCCGTTCATGACTATTGCCATAGAATCAAGACCATCACCGATTTGCTTGAAAATATTGAACGACCCGTCCCCGAGCGTTAGATTGTTAGTCATACCATTAATGGTTTAAATGAGGATTTTGAGAACATTTATAATGTCATTCAGCACCATAAACTGTTTCCCACATTCCTACAATGTCGATCTATGCTCCTTTTAGAAGAACAGCGTCTTGCTAAAGCCCCAACAAGTCAATCCCGTCACACCGACCACTCATCCTCCTCCATGGTCCTTTATTCCCAACCTCAACCCCCATACCCCTACCCCTACCCGTCCCCTATCGCTGCCTACACCCACCCCTCTCCTCCAAACCCCGCGGCCTATCCACCTCCTCCACCGCCAGCCTACCCCACCCTACCGTCCCCTTACCCCACTGCCCCTCCCCAATACACTTCCCCTTTCCCCTCCTATCCTCCCTACTACCCAATTGCCCCCCTTCCCCGCCTTCCCCAGCCCTCCTCCCTCCTGCCGCATCACCTCCACCCGGGACAGCCACCTCTTTCTCAGCCCAGCCCACCACCAACAATAACCACAACAAAGGTTTTAACAACAATAGGTACAACAAGAACAAGGCAGCTCACTCGGAGCCCGCCCAGCCCGCGCCTGCGCCACCCGCGCAGCCCACCTGGCCCGGGTTCTGGGTCCCATCTGTTGCTCCATCGGGGGGTGGCCCCAACAGTCGCATGCCCCCCGCACCATCCGCACAGGCCGCTACCTCCTCCGCCCACGGTACTGCCGGCATTCTCGGCCCTGCTCCTGCCAGGCACCTTGCAGCCCACCTGGCCCAAGCACCGGCCCACAGCCCCGCGGCACCAGGCCCGGTCGTCACTCCACCGTGGACTTGGTTTGCCCCGGCGCCGGCTTCCGCCTACTCCACCAACGTGGAGCCTACCTCCTTGCCACAGGTCTTCAACACCTTGTCTCTTCAAGACCCCGGCCAAGCCGGGTGGTACATGGACACCGGTGCCACTGCCCACTTGACGTCCCAACCAGGTATACTTAGTACTGTTTTTAATTCGAGCATTGCTAATTCAGTAACTGTTGGTAATGGTTCTCAAATTCCTGTGACATGTATGGGCAACTCTTATATCCCCTCCACTTCCCGTCCTCTCCACCTACAAAATGTCTTTGTCGCTCCCCAAATCATTAAAAACCTTGTGTCTGTGCGTCGTTTCGTTAACGATAATTGGTGTGCCGTTGAATTTGACCCTTTTGGCTTTTATGTGAAGGACTTTCTGACGAAGCACCACCTCCTCCGATGTGATAGCACCGGAGACCTCTATCCAGTCACAAACAACTCTTCCACCACCACATCTCCCACATCTCTCCTCACCTGCAGTCGGTCCACATGGCACCAGCGTCTAGGGCATCCAGGCGACTCTATCATTCACTCCTTAGCTAAAAGTGGTTTTATTGAGTGTAATAAAGACAATGCCTCATCTCTTTGTCATGCGTGTCAATTAGGAAAACATGTTAGACTTTCCTTTTATTCATCTTTGACTGTGGTTCACTCTCCTTTTGACATTGTTCACTCCGATGTTTGGACCTCCCCCATTCCCAGTGTTAGCGGTATTCGCTATTATGTTATTTTGTTGGACCATTATTCTCAATTTCTATGGGTTTACCCTCTTCGTCGTAAAAGTGAAGCATTCTCTAAATTTCTTCATTTTCGTGCTTATGTTCGTACCCAGTTTAATTGTGAAATAAAGGCCTTTCAATGTGACCACGGGGGGGAATTCGATAACACACCACTATTAAAACTGTTTGACATAAATGGTATGGTTATTCGTTTCTCTTGTCCTCGAACCTCTCAACAAAATGGAAAGTCTGAACGCATGCTCCGCACTATTAATAATATTGTGCGCACTCTTCTTTTCCAAGCCAAAATCCCTCCCACCTATTGGGTCGAAGCCCTCCATATGGCCACCCAACTTCTCAATATTCTTCCCTCCACCGCCATCTCAAATGAAACTCCCTTCACTCGTCTCTTCCAAAAACCTCCCTCCTATACTCACCTACGGGTCTTTGGGTGCCTGTGCTATCCCAATCTCTCATCCTCCACACCCCACAAATTAGCTCCCCGATCTACTCTCTGCGTCTTCCTTGGCTATTCCTCTAACCACCGAGGTTACCGGTATCTTGATCTCGCCTCTCGCAAAATTATCATCTCTCGTCACGTAATATTTGACGAAACCACCTTTCATTTTTCCACTTTCACCCCTCCCACCCATTCCTCATATGACTTCCTCGATGATCCGGACCATACCCCACTCTCTCACATTCTCCTCGACCCTTCCCTGGCTAGCCCGCACGCCCCACCCACCCCCCCCACCTCATCCCCGAACTCCCCTCACACCGCCCACACCGCCCACCTCCCCCCCGGACTCCCCTCACACCGCCACGGCTTCGCCCTCTCCCGTCGTGACTCTTTCCCCTCTAGGGGTGACCACTCCTCCCACCTCTCCCACGGTCTCTGCGGCCTCCCTCTCCCCCACGGTATCCCCTGCCGACCCTCACGCACCGTCCCCCCCCCCCACCACCTCTTCCCCCTACTCCCCCACACCACCGTTTGACCACCCGAGGCCAGCTTGGTGTCTTTAAACCCAAGAAAATCTTTGACCTCCATGTGTCTACATCCTCCACTCCCTCTCCCTCCCCTCTGCCCCGCTCTCATGTCCAGGCTCTCAGAGACCAACACTGGCGGGCTGCTATGCAGTCTGAATATGATGCTCTTATTAAAAACAATACTTGGGACTTGGTACCCAAACCACCAGGGGTCAATGTGGTCCGTTCTATGTGGTTGTACAAACACAAGTTCAACTCTGATGGGTCCCTCGAGCGTCACAAAGCTCGAGTGATTGCCAATGGGAAATCCCAACGCCCTGGTATTGATTGTGATGAGACCTTCAGTCCTGTGGTCAAACCTGCTACTATCCGGACTGTCCTCAGTATGGCCTTGTCTCGAGCCTGGCCCATTCACCAGCTCGATGTCAAGAATGCCTTTCTCCATGGGAATCTCCATGAGACGGTCTTTATGCATTAGCCTCCTGGCTTTCATGATTCTGTTCATCCTGACTATGTCTGCAGGTTACGCAAATCTCTATATGGATTGAAACAAGCTCCTCGGGCTTGGTACCAACGGTTTGCGGAATATATGGGCCGTATTGGATTCAACAACAGCAAATCTGATACCTCCCTATTTGTATACAGGCAGGGTGATAACGTTGCCTTCCTTCTCCTATATGTTGATGACATTGTTCTTACAGCTTCCTCGGACACCCTCCATCAGCAGATCATTACATATCTCAGCACCGAATTTGCCATGACTGACCTTGGTCCCCTTCAAGACTTCCTTGGCATCACGGCCACTCGGAACAACGCAGGGTTGTTTCTCTCCCAGCAGCGGTATGCTCTTGAGATTATTGAACGTGCTCATATGTCCGAATATAAGCCTTGCATCACTCCTGTGGACACCAGGTCCAAGCTTGGCCCCGACGGCCCCCCTGTAGCCGATCCTTCCCTATTTCGGAGCCTCGTTGGGGCGCTGCAATACCTCACATTCACCCGCCCCGATATCTCTTATGGTGTGCAGCAGATTTGCCTCTACATGCATGATCCTCGGGAACCCCACTTCCTGGCTCTCAAGCGCATCCTGCGCTATATACAGGGTACTCCGGGTTTTGGTCTGCAGCTATACCCATCCGCCACTTCTGGGCTCACTGCCTACTCGGACGCCGACTGGGCTGGATGTCCAGACAACCTCATCTCCTGGTCCTCCAAACTCAAAGGTACTGTCTCCAGCTCCAGTGCCGAGGCCGAGTATCGTGGCGTTGCCAATGCTGTGGCCGAGACCTGCTAGCTCCGCAACCTTCTTGTTGAGCTCCAATGTCCACTTGCCCGTACTACCATGGTCTATTATGACAACGTTAGTGCAGTCTACCTCTCCACTAACCCCGTCCAGCCCCAGCGCACTAAACACATTGAGATTGACATACATTTTGTTCGCGAAAAGGTTGCTATTGGTCATAATCGGGTCCTCCATTTGCCCTCTAGCTCTCAGTACGCTGACATCTTTACGAAGGGCCTCCCTTCTTCACTATTTAATGACTTTCGCTCCAGCCTGAGCGTTCGTCGTTCTCCCACTCCGACTGCGGGGGTGTGATAGATAATATTATTAGGGAATTATTATTGTAAATACTTTATAGTTTCCTAGTTAGCTTATGTTTGTAATTAGGCCCATTACATTGTAACCTACTCTGTAATCCTTCAGTATATATTGTGAATAATATACAGTAAACCCTCAAGGGGAATTTACCAAACAATATTAGTGACCGGCGACCGTAGTTAACTTCGTTAAACATCCCCGTTAACTTAATGACGTGAATTAGTACAACTTAAGCCTTTAGCATGTGTAGTGATACAAATTCAGTTATTTTGTGTTGAAAAGCATTTAAAATTGTTAGTTATTGGATTTTGAGGATGGAGGAATCCATTATAAAAGCTTCATTCAACAGCTGCATAGCCATAAACTTCATAGTTCACACAATATAAATTCTTTTGAAAAACAAAACAAGAAAATTATCAAGATATAACCCAATATTTCCCCAAAATTCTCGAAAACAGCAATTAAAAACTCCAAAATAAATACCTTGAAATTCTAGAACACTTGCAAAACCTACAAATTCCCACAAGTATATCAATATCATTTTATCAGGCCTGGAGGGATTAAACTTCAAGTTACTAAAATGCCCTTTTGTCATTAAATCACATGCAAAAGGTTTAACGATGTGTCAAGACACGTCGTTAACGAAATATCTCCGCTCACACACACACACACACACACACTCTCTCTCTCTCCCTCTCCGCTCACACACACACACACTCTCTCTCTCTCCCTCTCCGCTCAGTCGCTCACCAACGGCAACGACGCACCATAATTTCACCAGAGGCAGACGAATTGTGAGTATTCTCCCATGCTTTGATCTTTGGGCTATCCATTTATGTATGTCACATAATTTAGCTTTGTTTATTTTCAGTTTTTGGCAGTGAATTGAAGTGCTCTGATTTTGATTTGGTGAATAATTGTGAAAGTTGTGAACAAATTGGTTTGAATTGAAGTATTATAGATGAACTTTAGGGGTTTTGTTTAGGTTATGGGTTGAATTATGAGAATTTCTGTTTGGAATAAGAAAATAATGGGTCATGAGAATGGCCTATTGATGAGGGAGCTCTGGGCATAATTTTGGTTGGGATTTGGGGATTATTTGATTTGATTTGATTGTTTAGTAGAGTGATATGATTTTCTGGAGATATTTGTTGTTATCAATAAATGATGTTGCTTATGTAGCTCTTTTTCTTCTTGTTTGATTATATGTTTGATTTCATGTTATTGTAAGAGGTTACATTTCAATTTAATTTCTGTATATATTATAAACAGTTTCTTTGTTGATTGTTATATGGTTAACTGGGTAGTGAGTTCCATTTCTGTTGAGTAGTTCATAGTTGGTAACTGCAAAATTGGCAGCTGAAGTAACACTACTTCCCAATAGCCTTGACTTTATTAAAACCCCCCACAATGGAAGAGAGCTCATGGTTGAAATGGAATTTTGTTTGAACATGCACATAGTATCAACGTACGGCATTGGCATATTGTATTTAAACACCGTTGGAAGTGTGTTGTTAACATTATCATGACCCAGTTTAAGACCTCTAATCATGACTCTTGAGTATTCCTCTTATGAGTTTAAGATGATCATCATGACACGGTACTTGGCTCGAACTAATGGGCCGTGCTCCAATCAGACTTTGGGAAATAGTCAATGTTTAGGCACGAATAGGCACAACACGATCTGACCCACAAAATAAGTAATAGAAGATAAAATATTTGAATTATTTTTTGGCACGTGGGCGACACGAGTTGCGATACTGTGGGGCGTGAAGCTACTGAGAAGAACATGAGTCGTGTCTCCTAGAACCCCAGACACGGAGGCATGACACGTGGTCCCACCCGACAGGGCCATGGCAAGCTTCTTTTCATTTTTTTATTTTATTTTTATCACAGCCATGACAATCTTTAGTAATCGTAGAAGTACATGGATGAGGCGAGTTAAGATCCTCTCCTTTCAATGGAGGTTCCGCTTATCCATCAACCTCGCCGCCGGAAAATTAGTTAAGTCACTGGAAAAATGGTTGGTTGAGTTTTTTTAAACAAAAACAATTAACTGTGGGAGAGGCAAAGATGAAGGGCACCATGGTACTTTGAATTAGATTTCATTTAATGCGATTAGTGTAGTTTTTCAGATTGTTGTGTTTGTTCAAAGGACAATTAGTATAATTGTATAAAAAAGTAGAACATTTATGACTCCTTAAACGTTGCATAGGGGAAACATTTAACAAGCCCCATAATATATTTCACTCTGTATGTGTTTTTCTCGTGTTTGAATTCGGATGTTTATGTTAGATTGTTGCTCTTGAGTTTAGGTTCTTAAATACCAAAACCACAAAAACTAGAGGCCCTACTAGCTTTTTCATGGTTAATATGCTCAATTTAAAGATATCACATTGCATAGACTATGGTTCAGGCATCAAGAAGCAATTCACTTTACTGCTCAAAACATTCCGATAAAGGTGTTTAATAATATTGCACACATTAATTAAATTTCTATTTCAATGTTGCAATTCACCAGTTTCAGCTACATTTCTGTATGTGAATTGTCATAGTTAATATAGGATTTCCTTTTCCAGAGATCCTTTCAACTACATCTGTATAAGCCAATTGAATTAAGGCATCATTGTTTCTTCTTACTAATCCTGCCAGTTTAGAGTAGTAAAGGATGCACAGGTTGTTTGGAAAATGGTTGTTGCGTAAATAGTGATTTCGGTTTGATTTTGATGTTTCATTTCCCTTTTCCATTTTGATATTGTCTGTTTCATGTCCTTTAAAGCAATGATAACAATAATAACATTTTATCTAAAAAAAATAAAATGATAACAACAATAACAAACTTGTTGGCAGGGTGTCCTCAGGTGGAAGGATTTCGTGGAAGGCTAGGATCCATGTGGATATGAGGCTTCTAGCTCTGAGCCTTTGTCATGTTCCCAGGGTTATCAAGTACTTTCATCTCCCCCCAATTCCCCGAAACATGTAGAATTTCCCTTATAGGCTTACGGCTTACAATTGATTCATGATTCATGGCTGACCATTGCTAGATAGGTTGCTCATTTGCTTTGAGAAAAGACTGTTTCTGGGATGGAAATATTGATTCAAGGATAATGCATGTAAGTTACTCATAATTTTTCTTCATGTGAGTCAATTGCCCTTTTAATCTTTCACATCATATACAGATGTAATATATGTCATATTTATTGGTATGCTATGCTTGAACATGTTTCTGTAATACCAGCATTCTTTTTTCATCTTCTACTTGTTGGTAGTATTAAGGGTGACAAGATATTATGTTTCTGTTGTTATAAGGTTTGGGGGATTTGAGTCGGAAATATATTTGACGTTAGTAATAAGTAACTAGTAGCCTTATAAACAAAATGAAATAGAGAGATTTTTCCCAAAATAAACAGCCTTTCTGATTCTTCCCACACTATTCTTCAGACTTTCCTTCGAGCTCATTATATGTAGGCGAAATGAGATACATGTGCATTCATCATGATGGGATCACCACACGCAAAGCTAGGCTTCTTGGAACCAAAATTTGGTGTCATCCTTGGAGCTTCAGTCTTATCATAAGCTTAATACATGCACTTGCAAGTTAAAACAACTATCACCACAACTAGTACAACAGATGAGAATATGAGGAGGGATGTTTTTCACTTTCAGGTTGAACCGAATTATCTCTTTCCTATATCACCTAGACTAGCAGGCGATCATCAAGCGAATACTATGTCGCTATGTCCTGCAGCAGCAGCTACTACTATCTACAGCACCTAATTTGACAACAGCTATTTCTACTGCTTCTGACATGGTATACTATGAATGCTGACTTCAAGGGACTCCACAATAAGTCATAGGCTCATAGCTGAGGTTGTAGTTTAGTTGTGTGATTTGTGCATTTGGTTGAGTTGTAAATGTGCTAAATGTCAAAATATGCAAATTGTATAAGCCTTTAGGTATAGAAAGATTCATTAAAAGTATGGGAAATCTGCTTTGTATTTTTTGGGTGGATTGTTTCAATAGTTTTGTATATTCTCTCTCACTAGACAAAATTGGGTTGTTTGATAATAGGAGTACTTATTGTCATCCAAGTTATAAGGTGCGACTTGTGGAGCCATATTACTAGCCACAATCACTATGTCAACAAGCTACATGAACACCTTTGTTGGTACATATGAACCGTTATATTTTTCTTATTCATGAATTTTCCTTATGATGACTGAAATAATACTTGGGAGAAGCACCTTTAGTACTAATAGTGGTGCGTTAAATCTTTTGCCATAGAAAGTGTAACGCTCCACGTGTATGAAAATAGATTTTTTCACTTCCAGTGGTGATCATGCAACCAACAGAGATGGATTTGAAGGTGGGAAGTTCAACTCGCTTAATGTGCAGCAGTGTAGATCTTGAGCTTGGTCTGATTGATATGTTACCTTTTTGCTGTGTCTAGTTATTAATATATGTATTATCGTCAAGTTAGATTGTGTTCTACTCTCGACCCTATAGGGTAGCTTGAGCAATTCTCCAGTTACACAATGTTTGTCCTTGGGCTAGGACTTATACATTGCCTAAATTAAGATTGACATGCTTTGAAAAATAGGATTTGGTGTTTGCTTAAAAGTTTGAAGAATAGGATGACTAGTAAAAATTCTTGGAAGTACAGGAATCAAACATGACGAGAATGGAAAAATACCTTTTTGTTTTGCAGCCTTGGTAGGTATACATGGTTCAAATTAATCTGAATTCCTAGCCATTCTTTTGGCAATGGGAACCTCAGCTCAGAATTGCCAGGCTGAGCATTTGATGAATGCTGTAGTGTGTCCTTGGAACCTCAGGGTTCTATGTACGCTGAGAATATGCACAATTTACTGTAGGGGGAATTTTAACAGGGCAAAATATGGTTTTAACAATGATGTAACTTGGATCTCTGAGTTGTATTTAATTAATCACATCGATAGGGTGGATTATATTGTATGCATGGTACGTAATTTTTTTTTTGGGGGGGGGGGGGGCAACTGTTTACTTAATTATTTTCTGAAGTGTCTTAAGTGTACACAAGTGAAGGGATTTAATTTCTGTGTGAAAAATTCAACCCTTCCCTTCACATTACCATTTAAGGCTCTGTTTGGTTGGGGTGAAAACGTTTTCCCGGAAAACTGTTTTCTCATTTTCCATTGTTTGGTTTCCTAACACATGGAAAACCATTTTCCCAAGGAAAATCATTTTCCCTGACACAAGGGTAAACGTTTTCCCTTCTAAATCAAGGGAAAACACTTTTCCCACACATGGAAAACCATTTTCCCAAGGAAAATCATTTTCCCTGACACAAGGGTAAACGTTTTCCCTTCTAAATCAAGGGAAAACACTTTTCCCCCTCACTTATCTCCTTCCCACGACATCTCACAGTATCTCAGTCTCCCCTTCCCCACGACACAGTTGAGGTACGCTCTCTCTCTCCTCTCTCTCGTTTCTCTCTCTCAGTTCAGTCTCTCTCACTCGTTTTCTAACTTGGATCTCTCTCTCCTCTTCATTTGGTACTAGGGTTTGAAGATTTATTCACAAATTGAAGGTTCTTTTTAAAGCTTTTAGGGTTTGAAATATCTCAGGTTTGATCTGATTTTCTTTGTAATTCATGTCTCTTTGTATTTCATATGTCTTCTATTTTGCTTATTTATCATTTGGGGATTTTTTTCCCCCAAATTTGACGTTTGTTCAAATTAGGTTTGAATATATAGCATAATCTGCTTTATTTGAGATGATTTTTTGATATATGGGCTTTGTTTGTGTGTAGTTTTGGCTTTTATTTTGTATGTTCTTGAGGTGAATGATTATTATGAGTTTGGGGCCTAGTGGTCATGTGCATTATGAATTAATTAATGTTGCTTTGTTTTTAATTTTGTTGGAAATTTTGAGGTTTATGTTGGTTTGATTGCAATGTTATAAGAAATTATGTGGGTAATGTGGGTACTTCAATTGTGAGTTAATTGTTCTTCTTTTGGGCAACTTTATACCCTCCAAAGTCGAAGTGGGTGATTATGGTTTAGTTTGAGTAGAAGTTCTGGTGAGTAGATGCTGGCTGAGAAAATAATTCTGTTTGTTTGAGAAGTATATAGAGAACACTCTGCCTTTTGGTAGATAAACAAGTGATACGGCTTTAAAAAAAAATCATATGCAGCTATGAGTGACTGATTGTGCTTGACAGACAATAGAGGATAATCTTCTTGATTTGGAAAGGGTTAGTGATTATCTAATCTCCGAGTAAGATCGGCCTGAGCCCGGTTGATGCATGATAGATTGATAGGTGGGTGGGGGCTTTATGTGATGACCTAATAGTAAGGAGTAAACTTAAATTCAACCTCTTTTCCCTTCTGATCAAACCATCTTCAGTTTGATCCCAATTGGATACTCAAATGCACTTTGCAAAACCTTGAAGGAAGAACTTAAGCTCTACTGTACTGTACGTTCATATGTAGTACTCCTATTATCAGTATTAAGTACACCCCTATCAACACTACTGTGCTGTTGCAGTGTGCTATTCCTTCCTTGCTCTTTGGGCTTCACAATAATTAAATATAGTGCAAGCTAGTTGGGCTTCTCTTTCTACTCTTATAAAATTGAATCAATGGGTGGTGAATGTGTTGGCTAGTGCTCAATATAATGACCAATTTTTAAAACAAGTGGCATGCTGAAGGGCCTTATTTTATCATACTCTTGCTCATGTGTATGCCATTCAGTACCTTGGACTTTCTGGGCAGTAATGATTTAGGCATTATGATACTATATAGTAACTAAAATTTGCCTTTTCTTTGACATGATAGATTGCTTGTTGTCTGTAATTCTTTGATTGGTTTGTTTGTGGTCAATAATGTATACAAGATGCATATAAGCTGTCTAGTTTAACCATTGTGTCTTCTCTCTTTAAACTATTATGTCCTTCAGGACAGCTTTCTTGTTTTATGTCAAATATGTTTTGTGTCTTGACTTTTGGGTTTTTACTTTTCCTTGTTCAAATGTAGATGGCTACCGATTCAAGGGAAACCAAAACTATGGTTGTTAGTGCTGTTGCTGCTATAATAGCAGCAGTTCTTGCTTTTCTTCAAGAACAATTGAATGTGTTGCTGAATATGAGGTTGGTGCTGCCATTAAAATGAGTAATGTATAGACAATGAAATTGAGCATGAGTGAATAGACATTTCTGTAACCCAGGTTGTTGCACTTGGTGGGCATGAGGTTGTATTGAGATTGATTATAATTGCACTCTTTTTGACTTGTAATTGTTCTTGTCTTATTTCATTTCAGATTGATTATAATTTTTTTTTCATAGTTTCAAGTATATCCATTCTGATTATATGTACAGTTGGAGTCTCCAGAGTTGAAGTTTAGTGGCCTGGACAAATTTTTGGGTCAAATATGCTATATAGTAATTGTGGAAATAACTTGTTATGATATTTCTCCAAAGTAGTCTTCCAAGGAAAAATATTTTTCCTAGTAGCCAAACAACGGAAAACAGTTTTCAGGAAAATGATTTTCCCTTGCAACCAAACGACGGAAAAGTAGGTAGGAAAATGATTTTCAGCTGAAAACGTTTTCACCCCAACCAAACAGAGCCTAAGTTCTGCCATATCCTCCCACCTTTTGATCTCCATTTTACTCTGGCTTCTCTCAGCCGTCTCACTTCTCTGGGTGGCGTCAAATTGTGGGTTTTCAACTGTAACCCGTCAGATTGTGGGCTTCATCAATGGCATGTTCCCTTCTCCGGTATAGCTGTCAAGACTCAAGAGGCCATATGTGAGATATTTACTGCACCCCTTACTACGCAGGTTTCAAAATTTTCTCTCTTTTAGTTTTCTCTCTGTAAACACAATTCCTTGACTCTAATTTTGAAGTTTTGTGTTTAGTTCTTACATTTACTGTTGGTTTATGAGGTCTAGACGTTTACAGTGAGTAACTGTTGTTCAGAGTCAGGAGTGAGGATAGAGCTTGGAGCACAAGGCTATCACCAATTCACCATCTTTGGATTGTAACCTCTCTCAGGTACTGCAATTTCTCAAGTTAGCAAATAAATCCATGCTTGTTAGGTCCATGCAACTATGCAAGTTGTGTCTGTTTTGCTATTGTTGATGCTTTTTTTTTGTGCCTTAATTTTACGTGTATTGATCTTTGGCAATTTTTGTAGCCTAACTTTTTAGCGTAAAGATCTTTGGCAATTTTGGTAACCTAACTTTTTAAATTTCATATTTGTTTATAATTAGAAAGTAGGATGTGGTTAAAATTTTGCTTCTGATGAAAAATGAAGCTGTGACCTTAAGATACCAATAAGCTTGTCATGTGGTTTTGGAGGATTTGAGTCGGAAATATATTTGACACTAGTAATAAGTAACTAGTGGCCTAACTAGCCTTATAAACAAAATGAAATAAAGAGATTTTTCCCAAAGTAAAACAGCCTTTCTGATTCTTCCCACACTATTCTTCTTTTGAGGAGACTGTCCTTCGAGCTCATTATTTGTAGGCGAAATGACATACATGTGCATTCATCATGATGGGATCACCACACGGAAATCTAGGCTTCTTGGAACCAAAATTTGGTGTCATCCTTGGAGCCTCAGTCTAATCTTTAATAAGCTTATTACAGGCACTTGCAAGTTAAAACAACAAACACCACATCAAGTACAATAGATGAGAATATGAGAGGAGGGATTTTTTTTCACTTTCAGGTTGAATCGAATGATACCTTTCTTATATCACCTAGACTAGCAGGCTATCATCAAGCTAATACTATGTCGCTATGTCCTGCAGCAGAAGCTACTACTATCTACAGCACCTAATTTGACAACAGCTATTTCTACTGCTTCTCACATGGTAAACTAATAATGAATGCTTTGATTTCAAGGGACTCCAAAATAAGTCATAGCCGAAGTTGTAGTTTAGTTGTGTGATTTGTGCATTTGGTTTTGAGTTGTAAATGTGCTCAATGTCAATAAATGCAAACTCTATAAGCCTTTAGATAGAGAAAGATGCATTAGAAGTATGGGAAATCTGTTTTGTATTCTTTGGGTGGATTGTTACAATAGTTTTGTATATTCTCTCTCACTAGACAAAATTTGGTTGTTTGATAATTGGTGTATTTATTGTCATCCAAGTTATAAGGTGCTACTTGTGGAGCCATATTACTAGCCACAATCACTAGGTCAACAAGCTACGTGAATACCTTTGTTGGTACATATGAACCGTTGTACATTTGTCAACTTTGAATTTGCTTTATGATGACTAAAATAATACTTAGGTGAAGCACCTTTAGTACTAATATTGGTGCGTTATGAATCTTTTGCCATAGGAAGTGAAACGCTCCGCGTGTATGAAAATAGATTTTTTCTCTCCTTCGGTGCTGATCATGCAGCCAACAGAGATAGATTTTTTCTCTCTTTCGGTGCTGATCATGCAGTGTAGATCTTGAGCTTGGTTTGATCTTGGCTTTGTTTATGTTGATTTTCTTGATTGGACTAGTATCAGGATGGGGGACCTCCTGAGAAGCTCCATCAAGTAAAGCCTCTGACACTCACCCAATTGAGGTTTGACAAGTTTTGAGAACTGTACGAATTTCTATACCATTTAGATTTCTGCATATAGGGGTTTGCTGAAGTGGCGTATTCGTTTGTTCGCAGAGGCCTTTTGTTTGTCCTTTAAATCACTGCCAAAAGAGATTTAGGAGGAGAGACCACTTGAATCGTCATCTTCTTCAGCAACAAGGAACATTGTTAAAATGTCCTATGGAAGGCTGTGACAAGGAGTTTAATCTTCAGAGTAACTTGAAAAGAAACTTGAAAGAAGTTCATGAAAGAAAACCTGCACCCAGGCCCAGCAATGTGACGGAGCAAAACAAGTATGTTTGTCCAGAAGTTGGATGTCGGAAAGAGTTTAGTTGTCAGAGTAACATGAATAATAATGATAAGCTTACTGATAAGATATGGGCAGCAGGGGAGAGTTATCAATTTGCTAAATGGCGGGATGGACGAATTAACATCAAGAATTGAAGAGCTGAGCACTAACTAGGCTTGGCTATCAAGGAATTATGCGCAAGCTAGCAAAATATGCTTCTATTGTCTGAAACCTATTATGGCGCTACTCCAATGACTTATTTTATCGAGCTTGAGCAATGTGAAATGTAGATAAGGTCTTCAAAGTCCAGCCGTGGCTGTGGCTATATGACTTTGCGAAAGCATCGACTTAGGCATGGCAGGATGGAGAAAGTGGTTTCTGATTGCTTGAAGATTGTTGATTCATGAATTAGATGGGTTAATGACATTTAGCTTTGGCAGTTACAGACCTGCGTAAACTTTGTGAATGATTTTAGTTCTATAAAAATATCCCATGTTAGGAGGATGTTTAAGGCTTTGGCACACAGAATAGCTAGAACTGCTGTCATTTGTTAATGTCATTGTAAGATGTTTTGATCCACCAGTTATCTAGCAGAATGTTTTGCTTAATGATATACATCAGTAAAATTTATTTTGTATCAAAGAGAAGGAAGAAGAGTTTGATTTCGGAATTTCTTGCGATTTCACCTTTCCTTCATTTTGCCAGGTGAAACTTACTGGTCATATATTGATAGGAAGATCAATGAGAAAAGAGCCTGGTAAGCAAGGGAAAGAAGTGTTCTGGTATGCTACTGTTCCAGTAAGCAAACTTGTGCTGCTAATATAGTTTTACTGTTAAAGTTTGCTTCTATGGTTAACAGCTGAACTCAACCAGAGAGGAGGGAGGGCGGGCTAAGCCGGTGTTATAGAAACACAACTGGAAACCACAACCACCATGGAGGAGCCAAGGAACATGATGAGTGGAGGGTCATGGTAAATAGAAAGTAGGGCAACTTATAACTATGGCAAGAACAGGAGTTCAATGAACAAGGTGCCCTCGGTGGTTCGTTCCGAGGCCAGCATTAGAGGAATATGAACAGAATGGAGTATCATCCCATGAACAACACCATTTTCGTGGTTAATTTACCGATTAACATCAACAACAAAGCGGTGAGGGATCTTTTCTGGCCCAATGGAAGAGCCATGGATGCTTTCGTTCCCTGGAAACTCAGAGGTGGTAAGAGGGTTTGTTTTACTTTCACTCATTTCCAATCACATATGGAGCTCAAAGGCTATCCTAGGTGAATGGCAGACGGTTTGAAGGCAATCATAAACAAACTTGTTAGATGATAGTCAAAAGTTTTAGAAGGCCAAGGTTATTATTACTTTTTTTTTTTGGTTTGGCAAAGAGGGGAACTTCCTCTTTGGATATGGCTAAAGGGCACCTCCAACGCACAGCTTCGGGTATTCTACGAATTAATTTGTGTAGGTGCTTTGCAGGAGGTTTGAACCCATAACCTGGTGTACAAGTTGCAACTTGTTTACCAGTAAGCCAACACCTTTCTAAGATTATTATTACTTTGAAAACAAGCGTATTTACTTACAAATTGGTTTCCATCTACACTATTAGTCTCACATACAGTAGATGTTCAAGAAAAGGGTTGAAAGAAGCTAAGGCAACAAAATACATGTGCACATTAAAACTTGTTACACACAGTGAAATAAAGTGAGGCCTTGCTTGAACAGAGAGGAGAATGCATCCATTGTGGGGTTAGGAAGGGTCATCCCAATCTCAATCCCACCTTTCATGTCTTTACTTTCCATAAGACTAACACATATCCCTCTATTTGCATCTGTTGAGATTTCCTCTATTTTCTTAGGCACTCCCCAACCAAAGTCCGTTTTATAGAGCTCCACCTTAGGCGAGCCGACCACATTCATGTGTTGATCCGACCCAATTATTGGCTCCCAATCGGATATCCACTCCTCCGCTCCACCCAAAACATCTGCATCCAAATCCTTCACGGTTTGTCCAATTACATCCACAGCAACCAAAATGCCATCATCCTTCCTCACTAACTCCTCCTTCTTAGCCACAGCCCGCCCAAACGCCACGCAGTTCCCAAAATAATTAACGGGTACAGGATATGTTAACGGGTCATACCACCCGCAATGAACCCAAAGTACATAGATCCTTTAGAAAAAACTTCAACCTCGAGCTAAAGAGGCCCAAACAAATGCACAAGTGATCACATAAGGGGATAATAGCACAGGATAACCTCTATTGGTCTCATCACACTGGGCCCATATCCATCTCTTGGCTCTCGATATCATGTGGGCCCATCAAAAAAGTGGCCCTAACCATGCCTTCATCATTGAGTGTCGGTGATAACACGTGTGACGCTTTGGATTTGCAGTTACGCCACTGGTTCAACAAAATGGGCTGGAGCCCAGTAGGGTCAAGGATGACAGACCTGTCGTAATTGGGCTGAAGCCCATGTGGTAACACACCGAATTTGCAAAATGAAGCCCATGAACGAATGAAATTATTGAACGTCCTTTGGTCACATAGCACATGGTGATAAGCAATCCCAATGGAAAAAGCAGGAGCATCAGGAAAATAAGTGATTTGTACGGCCAAAAGAGGACATTCTTGAGCATTTGGAAGTAGTGGCTTTTGGAGGTGAGGGACAAATTGATGAAAGTGAGCAGCATCTCTAGGATGGTGACTGCATAACCAATCAAAATCGGCATTATGGCACTCGGTTACGGTGACCGGAACTGATAAGGAGCTGTCGGAGCTATCTAAGAAGAGCTTATCATTGGAGCTAGTGAGTTTAGCGGCGAAAGGGAAGAAATGGTGGAGGGTAGAGGAGAGAGAAAGTTTGAGGTTCCGGAGGACCATGGTAGTGAAGAAGTTGTTGGAATGTTGTTGGGGGAGTTGGAAAAAGAAGAGAGGTTGAGAAGGAGGAAAAAGTAGCCAAGGGATGTCAAAAAAGGTTAAAGGGAGGAGACTTTTTTTGTTGGTCGAGTCTGAGTCTGAGTCTAGTCGAGGAGAAAGGGATATACGATTTTGATTGTGAATGAGGGAGAGGGAGCCATTTTCATAGCATGAAGCTAGGAAAGAAAAGTGGAAGAAAATAGGAATGGAAAGAAGCAGCTTTGAAGAGCATAAATGAGAAAAACAATTATATTGTTGTTTTGGTCCTACGGGCCCTTACATTAACCTAGAAAGACCACGATATTCATGTGTTGTTGCACAATTTCAGTATTATTAGTTGCTAGAAGGTAGCTAGCTAGCAACTACTACAATAATAAGCTTTGAAGTTTAAACCAAGAACCTCTTAAGTCAAATGTAATGGTTAACTGTACGTGAGGTAATGTAAAACGTAGTAGTACGAGATATTTACATGATGTTGGAAATCAGAAATGCAGAGCAATCTTTCAGTTATTGGTCATTTTCACTAAATTGAGAAAAGTATGTGACGATCAAAAAAAAAATGAGAAAAGTATGTAATGTAGAGGCCTCTTGATGTCAAATGAGAATGACTCAACATCAAAAAAAAAAAAAAAAAAAAAAAAATGGCCAAACCGTCTCTTTCTTCACGGTTGAATAATCGTAAATTATAGCAGTGAAGATTCATGAATGATTTTGGTCCGCATTCCGCAATATGCCAAATAATAGTACAATAAGGTAGACAATGGCCAAGGTCCACAAGCTTTGATTTATTTTATTTTTATTATTTTTACTTTATTTTTATCTTTAAAAGATCAATAAATGCCTGATTATTGATTAACCTCCTTAGTCACTTAACCTATATGCAAGGACGGAACCAGAAATCAAATCAAGTGGGTTCACCCCCTTATAATACATAGGACAATTCATAAATATTGTATCCAAAAAAATTTATTTTATAATAAATAAATAAATAAATAAGGTTCAAGTGGATTCAGTGACATTCACTGAATAAAGAGTGGATCCAGCACTACCTATATAGTCTTTCACTAATAGATTAGTGATTTGATTAAACGAATTTGACCAAGTAAGAAAGGGTAGTAAAAAATGACCCAAATTAGGCACAATATTCCCTCCCTCGAAATGGGAAGCTTCACAATTTCAACTTCAGATAACAAGTTTGCAGCCATTGGCTGTGATACCTACGCCTGGTTTTCAGGCACGCGGTATAACAGTTCATATAATACCGGATGTATGACCACGTGCGACACCCCACAGGACGTTGTTAATAGGACATGCTCAGGTATTGGTTGTTGCCAGACTGATATTCCTGATGGTGTACGCAACATCAGCAGTATCGATGCCAGAAGCTATTTTAACCATACCACTGTGAGCTCCTTCAATCCGTGTAGCATTGCTTTTTTTTGTGGCAAATGATGCGCTCGCCAATTTCAGCCTTGTCGACTTGACTAGGATGCCTCCAGTAGATGTTATGGCCCCGGTTATTTTGGAATGGAGGATTGGAAAGGAGTATTGCTCAACGGCTCAAGGAAATGACAATTGTTTGTGCAAGGGAAATAGTGTATGTGATGATTCAGCAACACTCGGAGATGGATACCATTGCAAATGCAAACAAGGATTCTCGGGTAATCCTTACTTGAAAGACGGTTGCCAAGGTATGCACTAGTCATTTTTCTCAACTCTATATAGTAATACCGCCATTTTCCAAGTTCATTATACTTTGTTGATCTAAGTAGGTAATTCAAGTGAGTTACTCCTTTCATTGCCAATGTATTTTGGGTTAAATTACTTTAATGTTACAAATACTCTTTTTAACAAATCCAATTATTAAATATAGTTATCATACATGCAAGTATTTGAGGATTTATATACCGTCTTGGTTAAACACTTTACCAAACCTTTCAGTTATTGACCTATCATCTAATCTTCTCTCTCGCCAAATTCCAGATGTATTGTGCAGCTTGCCAGCACTAGTATTTAACAGTTCTGCATCATACAAATGTACTTGTTTTTTTCCTTATTCGGGGAGCAAAGGTGATCTTGATTGCGAGTCCATGTGTGCTGACGGTGTCAAATGTTATCACAAGATTTAGCACTTAGTGATCAATAAAATTCCAGTAGTCACACTCATAATCAATATATATATATATATATATATATATATATATATATATATATATATATATATATATATATATATATATATATATATATATATATATATATATATATATATATGTAAAATTGAGTTCTCACCAAGCATTGAATAGGTAATAAATAGCCATAAATGCATGGGTGATTAAAAAAGAATTAAAAATAATTTTATTTTATTTTATAAGAAATAAGTAACATAAGTTTATATTTATTATCCAAAAAAAAATATTATACATTCACTAAAAATGTAATTTCTTTGTTGAATGTGTTTTTTTTTTTTTTGGTTGATAAAAATATTATTATTGTTCTTTTTTACTCCTATTATTCAACTTTACATATCGATATAATTAAAATTTTTATTATATTTATTCTAATAACAGAGTGTGCATGATAATTTCGAACACGAAATCTAGTTATAATTATAAAAAGTTATAACTCATTACTATTTTGATAAGCAAGATAGTTTGTTTACAACTCATTATTATCCATTACAATTTCTTCACCTTTTTCAAAAATGTTCAGTCTAAATAGAGACATTCATTACAATTTGAAGCTTGTGTAAGTATGTACTTCATCATCTAAAAACTAAGCTAATATATGGTTGGCTTGACAAAACATGGAAAGTAGAAATGGCTAGGAACTTAGGAAGTGCAAATAGTTTATGTGTAACGAAAAGGTTCGTATAACCAGAGCAGTAGAACTTTTCATAAACTTCTACTTCCTATAAACTGAAGCAAGTGGCTTAGCTGAAATTCCTATTGCAATTCTCTTATTAGCAACCCAACAACTAGAAAAGCTTTCCGAAAAAGTGAATAGAGGTTTTTAATTTGTGTAAAGTGAAACATCCACTTCCTATGCTAACCAAACAAGTACAAAACATAAATAAGATCGAAAAAGAAACACAAAAACTTGTATAATAATTTTTATGAGATTATTGTTATATCTTAAACGAAAAGTGTTATCCTTTAACTAAAAAGTATTAAATAATACTATTATATTTTTGAATAAAAGATGTTATATCTAATTGTCTGATCAACATGAAACGATCTTACACATCTGATTAATTAGCCAAGGAGGAGAGTACTACTGATTTCCTCCCTCTGTCCCAAGTTTATCTTTACATTGGACTTTTCACGCTCTCAAGACACTACTTTGATCATGATTGTTTATGATTTCATAATTATAGAACTTATAATAAGATGATATTTTGAAAATACTATTTAAAATGTATCTAGCAATATTATTTTCACATTGTAAAACTTTGTAACTTTTCACAAATAAGTGGCCAAAGTTTACAAAATTTAACCTTAAAAAGTTCAATGTAAAGATAAACTTGGAACAGACGGAGTACTGAATTAAATATTTTGACTGAGTCACCCATGGGCCATGACACCATGAGGATGATGTTGCAACAAAAATAGTGGCTGCGAAATGCCCGGTCCAAAGGGCGCGTTCCACCACTGAAAATGCCTGTCCACATCCCCTCCAGTTATTATTGATTGACCTCTAAGCTTAACTGGACTTAGTTTTTAATCTTAACTGTCATGAAATGGTAATTCTAAAATTAGCACCTAAACAATTTATAAAGATCAAGTTGATAACCCTAGCAAAATTGGCAACAAGTTGATCACAAGAAACTTTTAAAGGTGTTTGTGGCAAGATAAAGCAACAACTAAACAACCCTTGTCTTTGATCTTACAAGAAACAAGAACAAATGGAGATGAAGAAGGTTGCTTGTTGTGCCATCATTGTGGCTGCCGCCTCAATGAGCGCGGTGGTTGCGAGTGAAGCGTCAAGCCCAGCACCGGCACCAGGACACAGCAACGGTGTCACCGCTGCTGCTGTGCCCACTTTTGGCTCCTTGGTTGGAGCCTCTCTCTTGTCACTTGTTGCTTACTACTTTCACTAGATTAGTTTAGTTTATTCATTCTTGCCAATTCCCTTTTGGTTATGTCTCTCGACATAATATGTATGTTGAACATTTCTAACCAAATAATGCAAGGGAACAGATGATCCGTGCATTTGGATCATTCATCCCCCTGCATTCCCATATTAGGGCCCGTTTGGCCTAGCTTCCACAAATTTAACTTTTCCTCCCAGATTTGTTCTTGTTCACCCCCTTTTATTCACTCCCCCCTCCATATCCAACTTCTAATAAGTTAAAATAAAGCTAAAAGTGGATGGAGAAGGAGAAGCTACAATTTGTAACTTCTCCTTCTAATCCAATTGTAGCTTTATTTCAACTTCTTAGAAGTTGGAAATGGTGGGGGAAGTGGATAAAAATGAGGTGAGCAAAAACAAATTTAGAAGGAGAAGAAGTTGTTAGAAGGTAGGCCAAACGGGCCCTTAGTATTATAATGTTTGAGAGATGATGATCATTAATTGGTAAGATATTTGTGGCTTCAAATGCATTCTTCTTTTATATATATAATATATTTAAAGGGTAAAAGAAATTGGCAGTAGACACAAAACAATAATATCTAGGAAATCTAGGTACTCACTTCGTCATCATTGAGTAGTAACTTGTCAAATTTCGCTTTGAATCAAACAAGGAAACATATACTTCCAGCTACTCCAACAATGTATGTGTGGATGTAAGAAATAAAGAATGAGTTTGAGAAGGAAAGCATAAATAATTCATTTGAGTAATAGTTAGCTTACATTTTTCATTATTCTTTTTGGCTACAAAGGGCCCAAGCACACATCCGCGCATACAATAATCCTCAAACCACATGCACCGGGCAACTCAATCCATCTATGATGGCCTGACAAACTCAAGTAGGCCTCCCCGCAAAAACTGGTAGAGGAGAAGTTATTCTCCCTACATGGATGAGGATTTGAGCCCCCTGGTCACTCGGGTTATGAGGATGGGGTACTTACCACTTGTGCTCCCACCTCATCCTCGGCTTTCATATTCATATACTAGTTCAGAATCCGGGGAAGTTTAGTGCTTAACCTGCTAATCAAAATATCTTAATCAGTACCTGATGATAGTAACCAATAAGGTAATCAAACAAGGGAACATGTTGGATTCTACTCTACATCTGCTGATTAAATATATGTCATTAACTAAATCTCAATTAGAATTAGCTTGCTCTGGGCAGCTTTCAATTTAATCGAGGTGGCAGAAACAGGGGAATATATGCTTGTGTGAGATTCTGACAAAATGTTATGATCAGAATCATACCAACAAGCTAGCTTTTGACAAATCTGATGTATGAAGATATAATTAGTGTAGTACCAGTATCTTATTTTGCATGCATGAGACTGTAAATATGTGGCAACCCCAGATAATATACAAGATGCCGCATGGATGAAGCTCCCTAACCACATGTCAAACATGCATTCTCCAGAAAGAAGAAAATGTCTGTTTCTTCCACTTTTTCCCTTCATTCATTCAACCAAAACCAACACATTTCTTTCCGTTTTGTCCAAATAATTCTCATTTAAAAGCCCCCAACATCCCTTGTTCTGGTCAGTAAGTCAATCTAGTGTTAAGGGAAAAGGAAGAGGGTTACCTAGTTTGCTGCTCCTGATGGCATCCTATAATCAGATCAACAATGCTTTGTGGGTAACCTTTGCAGTTTTGGAATTCGCGGTTCTCTTGTTAGCTTTTGCTTCTGCTGCTCAGAGTGAGGCTCCGGTTACGGCTCCGACCCCGACTGAGGGTCCATTGTTCGGCGCAGTCCCTGGCGCCGGATTTGCTAGACAAGCTCCTTTGCATCTCCTTGGCCTGTCTATGTTCTTCTGTGCTATCGCCATTGTCATGTACTAATAGTATCTAGTGTTTCATGTATTAGATTCTAGTCTACCTTAACCTTTATTAGCTAGGAATTACTATGACTTAGTAGAAGGCTAGCAGCTCCAAAATAACTTGTTGTGTGCCTAGATCAACAAATTGCCTACCATCCATGTATCCTCCTGTATGCGCAAGAGTTGTAACTTAGCAGTACTAGGTTCTAGTTGTAACAGTAGCACTAATTCAGCTTCTAGTTGGCTACTTGGCTATTATTGTAGTTGAATCTTGAATGTCTAATTTTTGTCCAGAGGAGATTAATAGCCCATAGTGGGGGAAATAGAGCTCTACAGGCTTGAAATGAGAACCTCAAGTACCTAACAACTACAGTACTAAAAACTGGATTTTTTAGGTCATGCTAAGAGCTTCCTTCTTGTAAAATTTGTGCCAAAACAGTACCTACCTAAATAAATAAAAAAAAACAATAAAAAATTCTGCTAGCACACCCTAGAAGCCAGATAGGTGACGCTCCAAGGGGCCTTTTCCAAAACCAGAAAGATCCCAAAGTTGTTTTTAGCCCTCCATTTTCCTTTTGATGAATGACAGAGTTTTGAGGAGGTCCAGATTTTGTTTTAGGTACAAACTTATGATGTTAGTCACTGAAATAAAGGTGGCGGTTACTTGTAAGCAATGATGATTACAATGTAATCCACCATTTTATAGAGCAATGTGGGTGGAAAAGGAAGGAAAGGGAGGAAAAAGATGAGATTTGGGAGCTTGATTACATCATCCAATGTAATCATCTTTACATGTTCAAAAGTAGAACAATTGTAATTACAATGGATGTTGTAATCAAATTCACTATTTCCATGTTTCTCCTCCCCCTCCTTTTTCCAACTCACATTCACCCTATAAAATGGTGCATTACATTGTAATCATCATTACATTCAAGTAAACGAGCCCTTAGTTCAAACACAACACATCAAAGGGGTGGAACAATGCAATGCATACGGCATAATGATCAATCCCTACATTGGCTTCAATTTCTACCTACAAACTATAACATAGAAATGAGGTATAACATAAATGATCAATAATCACTATGTTGGCTTCAATTTCTAGCTTAGCAATCAAAACTGTTAAAATTGCACAGGAATGTAGGCATTATGACAAAGCAGAGGGAAGTCTTGAAACTGCACAGGAGAGTATGCATTATGACGAAGTAGAGGGAAGTCTTGAAAATGCACAGGAGACTATGCTTAAGGCATTCATGCAGCTTGCCCATCCACGCAGAGGGAAGGGTGGATTCGAGTAAAAGATGGTCAAGGCACCAACGGCGAATTGGGAGAACCCGAGCACTAGCAGAGCCAGGAGGGTGAACCCATGTTCATATGTTCTCATGAGGCAGTGGCTCACCTCTGAGATCACTCTCACTGTCCCTCTCCCTCTCCCTCTCCCTATCCTTGCACGGCGCTTAGCCTAGGCTCTAGGCACCCAAGGTTTACATATGGAGTCAGTGTATCCAGATGGGACATGTTAAGCATGGTTGTCACTGATACCCATGTAATTTGACCATTAGTACCATAGTTATTGATGTTACCATATCATTCTATAATTGTTTTGTGAGTTGTGACACTCCAAAGCCCAATTTCTCCACAACAAGAAACATGTCAGGGTTGGAAATATTTCAAGATTATTCACTGAAATTGAGATGAGACTGACATAAGAAAACACCAAAAGGGAACAACAAAATCCAATACAGCAGTGTCAATTTCTTAAACACCAGTAAGTAGTAACAGGTATAAATGATCACCAATAAAACTGGGTTCAATATCTGAAAACAATCCCACTATAAATAATCTCAAGACTGTCAATACAGACTATATTAGAGCATCAAACTAAAACGAACTTAGTGAAATCTATGAAGACAATGAAGAAGAATTAGAGATGAGAGAGTAACCGAAAGCGAGGGGCAAACCAGCAACAGAGAAATAGGCAATAACACGAAGCCTCAAAAAGAACAAATGCAAATTCTTGGAAATCTGCATAGTAGAGGTAAGAATCTGAAGCCTGCCAATCTGCTCCATTTTGTGAAAAAAATGCATAGACTTCAATGAATGTCTAAGCATAAAAGCCATTGAAAAGGGAAACCCAAAAGCTATAACACTGCAAATTGTTGATGCCCAATTGGTTTGAGGTTGAGTGTAAGCTGTATAAGCACCAAAAGCTAGATGAGAGAGACCCAGAAGAGCTAATGGTGTTGTGATGTCAGACATGGTCTTCATTAAGCGGAGTGTGACGTCACGGGTCTCGTTTGCTAGTGGTGATAGGTCTCTTTCTACTGTTGGACCTTCGATTTCTTGGTGTTTCATTTCTGGGTTTGGTTCGTTTGGGTTTGGGTTTGATTCTTTTGAGTAAAATCTAGGTGGGAAAATTGTGTTTTTGTGAAATTGAGATATGGTGAGTGAGGAAATGGGGTTTCGGTAGGGTTTATGAGGGTGATGGGTATGGGTGAAAAAGGAAGGAGATTTGAGATTGTGATTTGGGTTTGATGAATAAAGAGAAGAAAGATTGGAACGAGATTGAGATTGGGTTTTCAGGAGAAAATTACAATTAGCAAGTCTGCGAGAAATAATCTTCAAATTCCTCATTTTGGTTTCTTTGATCTGATGAGAGAGAGAGAGAGAGAGAGAGAGAGAGAGAGAGAGAGAGGTTGGGGGTTTGGGAGAGGGAAGGGTTTAAAGTTTGGAAGCCATGGTTGGATTTGTTTGTACAGGGTCAAGGGCAACGACAGTGCAATGGCAAGTGTATTGTGTCACAAACTTTGTCAAAATTGGGCATTTTACTAGTTTTTAAGACAACTTTTTTTATTGTTCTTATGACCATCTATTTATAAATGGTAATTCCAAAATTTTCAATGCATAGGTTTTGTCAATTCGAATCATTTGTCTCATTTTGTGTATCACTTTATATCTCAAACACATCCAGATCGTCCCTAATTTTGTCCTACGTTCCAATTTGATAAAAAAATAAATTTAAAATCTAATGTACCAAATATATAAGGTAGTGGGATAGCAGATAATGCACAAAGTAGGACAAAGCATCTTGAGTCTTCACTGAGGCTTTTACGCTTATCTACACTGAAAAAATGCGCAGCTTTTGGACGTTCAACTAATGTAGGTTTTTCTTTGGTTGAAACTTGAAAAGGATTCAGGTATGTGTTGTGGTTTTTTTGACGAGGAAAAACAACACAATACAGTTAAAAAGGTAGCACGACCCCTACTTGCCTCAGCAGCAAGAGAGTGAGCTACAACATAACAAATCCTAGGAACATAAGAAAAACCACAACATGAAAAGGTTTTAGCAGGTGATTGAATCTGTTCAATCATAGCTGAAAGGTAAAAAGGGATTGAAGTCTTCCCATTAAGGATATGTACCAAGACTTTTGCATCAGAGTTAATATAACACTAATGAAGCAAAGTCCCTTAGATATCATAGCTTTAACAGCCTTAAGTAGCCCATGCTTCCGTGACGATATATAGCTGAATTAGCAGCACATCTGCCAGCACCTGTATCCAAAATCTGATCATCATCGTCTTTATAAGCAATCGAACCAAAAGCCCCAACATTATACTTCTTCTTCCAAGCTCCATCAGTAAAGATAATAGTGTGAAGGTGAAGACAATGCTGAGACGAAGTACTTGATCTTCATTCTCATTTTCGTGTAATGTACAGTTTCGGATGGTCTGCTTGTCTTGGATATCTTTTGCTGTCATGATTTCCGGATATAGACTCTCAATAGAGTTTGATAACTTCACAAATCGGAGTGAGATGCCCACGGAAAATTCTGCCATTTTTAAATTTATAATATCCAAAGCACAGTGATAAAATAGATGCTAGGTGTGGAGGAGGTAATCATCCTTTTTCGCCGAAAACCTTAGCCAGTTATCGATCCAGATAGCGATAGGGATAGTACCATAACTTCTTGCCATAACTCCCAAAGAACGTATGTGTTGTTCAAACTACAGTGTGCACACTTCCTAGTTAATCCCCCAAAAGTTTCCATGATACCACCAACAAATCTCCAATAGGGCAAGCTGAACGTAACTAGTTAAGTACATACTAATTTTGTGCATCGCACCGGAACGTAACTAGTAAAGTACATACTAATTTTGCAATTCAAGTACTAGTTTTTTCGTACACTCACAGAGCATTTCCAGAGATATCAAAAGTTCACAATACACATTTTATTTGTTGCGTACATTGGAACCATGAGGTTCAGGTTGGATAAAGTCCACCCACATCAAAGGTTCCCGAAACTCAGCTGACCATCTACTAGCACATTACCATGAGTACACACTAATGAATATACACTTACCTGCACATTAATTTACTCTGTAAACAGTAATCAGACTAATCACGAAGAAACGCAAAGGGCTACCAACAAAATCTGTACAATGCGAAGATTTTATTATAAAATTAATAATCTATAGCAATTCTTTGTCCAAGATAAAACAAATTGTCTATCCAGCCAGCCTTCCCTCTCAAATGTTTTTCCCACATTTGTTTCATTTCAAAAAAACAAAAAAAGGGAACCTCCCGTAACCAAAATGGGACTCATCGAATCCTAAGCAAAATGATTCAATAGACAACAGCACTAACAGCAAAACAAGCCCTTTTCCAATACCATCTCCAGAATGTACAAAATTTATGCTCGATGTTCTTCAAGCTCTTCACTTTCCTCTTGTCCAATGGCTACTTCTTTCTTTTCCCACATGATATCCCTCAGTTCCAAAAGAGTTAGATTAAAGCAAGAAAGATCTCACTGAACAAGACATTGGCTGGCACCCTCCTAAGTGTCGCGCATTTTAACTCCGCAAAAAACAGGAATAGGCTTCATTGAATAATGTCATCAAGGAAACATTAAGAATAATCTAACTAGGCACCGCCAGGATTGCCATCTGGCTTGGACTCTGTACGAACATACGTGAAACCACGACCAGCTGATGGAGCATTGGCAATGCTTCCAGATACTATCGCAACACTCTCAGCAGATGTCGGCTGGGAATCCCGCTTCCACTGCATACTCCTCGCACCTGTTTTAATAGGTGGGCGTGATCTATATGCACCAGCAAAGACTCTTGGGAAAGAAGCCTGACCAAATCTAGGAACAGCAAAGGGAGAACCCCGAGTAATACGGGGCCACGTCATCATTGGACTAGCTTCCTGTTGGGCAGAACTTTTTTTCACAACCTGCAAAACCATAAATTCCAGATTAGAACATATAGCAAACAATTGAGAAATGTGGAGGATTGTTTTGGCTGCAACTTGCATAACCAATTATAAGTGACAGTGTCATTGCATGCCATACGCCGTACCCGTGTGATGAATCGTCAGAAGAAAAAAAACCAATGACCATAGTCGTTAATGAATTCTTATTCAGCTGAACAATAAGCTTTCCAATACTCAACAAAAGAAAATAATTAAGCTTTCTTATAAAATTACACAGATGTTAGTGCAACAGTCCCAGGAACCCACTTTGCTACTCCCTGGCCACACATCACATCAGCACACTTAATTCTGGCAATGTGACATGAGTCGCTCTCTCCCACCCTCTAATAAATAATACAGATGCTCTTGGTTGTAATGAAAAAATGAGGTATAATAAGTGAGGAGAGGTAGAGGTGGGAAAGAGAGGAGGGAGACGAGAAAGTATAATGTATTATATTACACTATCTGACGTAATCATCAATAAATGGTCCAAGGTTGAAGCAATTGTGATTACATTGAATGGATGTAATCTCTTGCCATCACTCTCCTCCCCCTCCTTCCTTTCCCACCCCCTCCTTCCTTTCCCACCCCACCTTTACTCTATAAACTATTGCATCACATTGTAATCACCATTAATCCCAAATGAATGATCCCTCCCCCCAACCCCTCAAATGAAAAAGTCCCAAATACCCGCTTTGCTCCTCTCTGGCCACACATCATATCAGCAAATGATTAGTTCTGCCTAGACCTGTCAATTCCCGAACCGACCCGAAAACCCGACCCGTTTTTTCAGGGTCCTGACACTGATTTCCCAACCCGGAACCCGATTTGACCCGAACCCGATTAACCCGGTGTTTTTGGGTCAAACCCGACCCGTTAGTGGGTCGACCCGTTTGACCCGAAAATAGAACAATTTGTAGTTATAAACAAAAAGTTCGACTAAAATATCCTAAAAAATAAATAAAACCTTTTTTTTTTTCCTTTCATTAACTTTTTCTCTACCTATTTGTTCTCTCAAAATAAGAAATTTTGCTTTTAACTACGCTAAAATGGACGGAAATATAAAACACAACTTATCGAACAATTACAAAAAAATATAAAGAATATGATATAGTCGTATATACACACCAAAACGTGAAAAAATATACGTACGTAGTTAATACAAGTTATAAATTAGCAAATATACCATTTGAAAGCATAAATTGGCTATATAATTAACGAAGAAAAAAAAATTATTGGGTCACTCGACCCGGTGGGTCAACCCAAACCCGACAACACTGGGTCAGGGTCGAGCATTTCTCAACCCGAACCCGAAATGACCCGACCCGCTGTGACCCTGACCCTAACCCGAACCCGAACCCGACCCGCCCGACCCAATTGACAGGTCTAGTTCTGCCCATGTGACATGAGGCGCTCTCCCCTCTCCCCGCCATGGTCATTCCTATGTGGGCAACCAATAGACCTCATTGACTCCAACGGTCCAAGCCTATAGTGGCTAGTGATGGGCAATAAACTTCTTGGTTTCTTGGTAGTCCATCTAGCCTTTCAATTCACCCGAACTATATCCGACATTATAGAAAAAACTAGAACCCGTGATTAAAAAAATCGTCTTCAGGAAGAAATGATACTGTTTGTCTTATGGACGTTTATTTGTTGGCCCAAGTACTATATATAGTTCCGCTCTGATTCTAGGAGGGATAAAGAAAGTAATGCACATGGAGCAAGAAGATCTTTTTGATTTATTCCAAGAGAAAAGTCAATATTAAGCCAATCTAGAAGTACAGCATGAGAAGACAAGGTATACTCTATGAAGATGCCAACTACAAGTTGGCCTAATCCCTTTGGGTCAGTGAATTGTAATAATAGACACTCGCTCCTTCTGCCATAGACAAAAAAGGCACGTTTTTGGACTGGAAACAGGAGAACAAACCAGAGAAAAAAATTGGAACGAACTGGAGAAAACTGGAACTTTGTGCATTTATGTGTTATTATCATTATTATTACATATGGAGCATGAAACATGAATCATTTCATATGGTTTTTATGAGCTTGGGTGGGTAGTGCAATGGCGCACCCTCCACTTGTTCCCAGCAATGACCTGGGTTCAATTTCATTTCCCACAAAGTTGATTTACATACAAAGGCAATACATTTTCAATTTTATTTCTTTGATTAAATAAACTCAATTATTATGTTTATTATATATATTAAAACTGGAGAAAAAAGAGACCAAACTGGAGTAAACTTGAACAAATTGGAGAAAATTGAGAGAACCTAGAAAAAATTGGAGAAAACTGGGACAAACTAGAGAAAATTGGAACAAACTGGAACAAGCTAGAGAAAATTGGAGCACAATACTTCCGATCCAAAAGAACATGCCCTAAATAAAGAACCCTATCCCAAAGCAGTTCAATGGGAATATAAAACCCCCGCACATTCCTCAGTAGCCAAATGCAGCAAAGTACAGCAAAGGAAGCATTCCACCACGAATGATTTTCTCCACCAGTGTGGAACGCCCAAGACTTCCCATAAACACCAAAAGTCTACTGCAAAGACTCCATGACCATGCTATCACATCCCAGAAAAAGAGGTGTTGATGTCATACTGCCTTGGCAAAGTAAAGTAAAATTTTGTGATTATGATTGAACTATGCATTGTCTATATTTTTTGCCATCCCTTACTTAACCAAAACACAAAAGCACCTTCAGCTTCAGAATGATGAAGAGTTTTCCGGGTTTTTTTTGTAGATAACATGGGTATCCAAACTTTTTTTTTGCTTGACTAATCCCATGGGCCCTCAAGTTAACAACCAGGAAAACCTCCAGTGGCCCTAGGAGGACTAGAACTTGGGACCTCTGGAATAGTTCTCAGAGGTTTTACCAACTGAGCTACCCCCTCAGAGTTATGATGAATAGTTTTCCTTACAATTAAAACATTCCACACAAGCCACATACACCAACATGCAGAAATGTATAACTAGTCTACTTGCCTTGATAATTCGCGACATAAAGGAAGTTCCATCCAAGGACAAAGCATTCTCTGCCGCCTCCTTACGCATGAACTCTACATATGCTGACCTGATTGAGCAACATCAATTTAGCTACTGAACAGAAAGAATGTTTAATAACCACAAAAGTAAATCGACATGTGGAACTGCTCACCCTTTTGGATGGCCTGTAGCAGCATCAGTTAAGATTATCACTTTCAGCACTTCCCCGAACTTATTGAAATGCCGAGATAATGTATCCTTTGTAGCAGCAAAATGAACCTGATGACTCACAACCATAAGATATAACAACATGAACACACTTCACGGTATAAAAAGTGGCACTCAAGCATAACGTATAAAGAACTTACATTATTGACAAAAATCGTCCGTGAATCTGCATCTTCCAGAGGATGACCAGTAGGATAAGGGCCTGGCAATTGCAGAATTGTCAAACAAAGAAGCTAAAACATTATATGCTGTTGGGCGTCCATTAACAAAAGAAAAAAAAAAACTTACCAGGAGCTGATGACACCACAGTTTTCTGATTTTCCTGCTGGGTGTCTGCAACAAGTTTTCCCTGATATCAACAGGACAGGACAGCACAGCTTAGCAATTCATTTTTCATGGGAAAGAAGAAATGGAGAAAGCATAAAGTGAAGTAACCAAATGAGGGGCCGAAAAAAACATACATTTGCAACAGTAAGTGTGTTGCCATTTTCCTTCATGGATCGTAGATTAGAATTGCCAGCTCCAGTATCAGTCTGTTTTGCGGACTTCTGGTTCTCAACTTCAACTAATTCTCTTGGTGGTTGGTAATGAGGTGGCTTCCATGTATTTACATTAACAGAGATATTAATCTTATGATTAGTATTAGCCGCAGAAGCAGGCTCCTCCTGAACTTTCTTTCGAGATTGACGCATCATCTCATCTCTATTCCGGGCGACACTATACTGCAACATCACTGAATCATCAGCTTTATTTCCACCAGATGTACTTGTTTCAGACACACCCATTATTCTTCGGCCCATGACATTGGCCTCACCGTATCCTTCATTATCAGATACAGAATCAGAAGCCAGGCCAATGCTGCTATTCATCGTGAACGCATTATTATATCTTTCATCGTCTTCCCGTGTAAAAAGATGTCTTTGATGTATTTTGTCATGGATTCGATCAAATTCTTCAAATTCTTCATCTTGCACTGCAGGCTCTATAAAAGCTGCTACTTGCTCAGTCCTTCCTTGGGTATCAACACCACGACTAAGCCGGTCAAAGACATTTCCAGTCCTTACCTTTCTGACATCTTCAGCTGCTTCTGCAACAGCTTTAATAGCAGTCGCCATAGCATTTGGCAACCTTGCCACTGACTGAATTTTCTGAGGCTGAACTTCCTCTGTGGAATCGCCAGTAGATGTAGAAACCACAGAGCGAAGTCGCTTCTGTACAGGCTCCAGCGCAGAGTTCGAGGACCTTGTAGTTCCAACTGCCTCTCTCACAGCAAATTGCAGCAGCCTACGGGGAGCATCAACAGTCCCTTGAGATACCTCTCTCTGTCCAAAATGAATAACTGCATCAGGAGAAGTGAAGGAATATAAAGCATGGTGTAAGACGTTTTTTAACCAGTAACTTGCATCTCGGGAAAAAGTGACCCATTGTAACATAATCCCCTTTAAGAATAGCAAAGTGTATCATACAGGAGACACTAAACACTGAAACAAATATCGCTTAAAAGGCCTACTGACGTCAAAACCCCAATTGATTAACCTATTTTATTGGAGCACGTAAATCTTAACTTTTCAATCAAAGGAAATATCAAAGGCTTCCTCAGCACTCATAAATGCACAGCAGGAGTGCAAGAAAACCTTTACACAGATAAAGCTAAAAGATCAAACAAAGAAAAGAAAGATAGCAAGAAGAAAATGAAACTACAGCAGACCTTCGGCCGGGGTCGTTCATCAGGACGATTTCTTTTCCTAGGAACTCGATGCTCACTAGTAACAGATTGCTTGGTATGCACGACACTACGATGAGCTTTCGTTTCATTTTGAATATGATCGGTAACAGAACTGCGAAGGGGAGGAGGTTGAGCATCATCTGTCACGAGTCCTTTCCATTCCCTATTGTGCCTGCTTCTAGAAGTCTTACTAGACATTCCTCTTTCAATTTCCGGAACCGGGTGATCAGAAACAATTTTTTCAACATGTTCTACCAATTCAGGTCTACCTTTTGCCACTTCATCCACATGAGATACAGGAGTTTGTGCATACTGGTCTAAATTTGAGGCAAGATGGTCCCACAGCCTGTACATCCAGGAGCAACGGCCATTAGATAAGCTTGAATGAAAATGAATGATCTTGCTACTTACAATCAAAGGCTAAAAATCATTACCAGATCACGAAAGAATCAGTTTTATCGCCCAGAAAGACATCCAGATCCTCCTTGACTTCCTCCTTGCTCCTGCCATTTCCGAGTAAAACTATGACGTATTTCTGCAAGTCGAAATCAGCAAAATTGTCAGATCCCAGTTAAATATTAGGAGCCTCGAGGAGAATGACAAAATCAAATGATGACATTCAGACCCTGGAATATCACATAATATACTGCTGCATGCGTGAATGACAATGCAAGTAACAGATATAGCGAATAACAATTACCATATATTAATGCCCCAGCCAAACCAAAGTTGAGAAAATGCTGGAAAAACAATACAACATGCCCATCAGAATCCAGAACAAAGAACAAAGGAAATTACATAACCCAAAAGCTAAAGCATACCCAGATTAACATTAGTTCATTAATCCCAAATTTACTTTAAGAGAGACAACCAAACCAGACAAGCCTTAAATATACCAAGCCAGACAGCCTTAAAACACTAGGCAAGTTAGATAATGGGATCTTCACAGATAGAAGGGCATCTAGAACCCATAAGAAAAAGGTCTCTAAACATGTAGAACACTGGCTTTAGACTACTTAACAGAAACCTTCCCTGAATGGGTGTACAAGAAGCCCATCGTTAGCATAATGCTATTTGAAGTCGATTAGGCTGACAACAAAGAAGAGAGAAGGGAACTTTGAGAGCAAGTTGAAGTCAAATAGACAAATGTACAAATACATACAACGAGTTTGAGGCAACCGAATGGCACATATATATTTCAGTTTACAGGAATTAACAGTCATCTTTTCATTTCCAAGCTATGATCTTTCTCATCAAGTATAACAGACCATCTACTACCAGGAAAGCAAAGAGTGTAATGCTATTTAATCAAACCAAATTGAATAAGACTTCGACCGTCTCACTCATCTGAATACAAAACAAAAATTAGACTTGATCCATGTTTTAATAGGCAAATCATATGCCATATGCACAACCTCTTCATCTGTATTACCAAATTAGTCAAATGAAGTCACAAGAATTACCAAATTAGTCAAATGAAGTCACAAGAATTATCAATTGGAGTCCAATGATGATTTATTTTATTTTATTCTTTTAAATAGAACAAGAGCCATATTAACGGAAAAATTGAACTTTACAAGAAAGAGGACACGAAGTCCTCTAGTACAAGACAATCAATACAATAGACCCTTTCAAAGTTCCATTCTCTCTGTAAATCTGTCAGAAAACATTTCTAAGGAGACTTTTTTAGCAAAGATCCAAAGCAATATTTTTTAGCCTTAAGAATGTGGACATTATTGATTCTCATCTACACCCTTGTAAGGCATATTAGTCTATCAATTCTGCTGCTCCATACTAAAACAGCATCGAGATTTTTTAGGAAAAATTGCCAACTACAACCTTTGAAAGTAGACACTTGACGAACTACAGTGTAACATAACTTTTAAAAAACTAATACTTATCTGACAAATTCGTTGCAAGCTGCTACCTGTCGACTAATTCCAGCCAAAAAGTACTTGCAAGGAACGAATTCCCCTGCCTATAAGTTTTAAGCCCTAATTTTACCCACCCGTTTGTCTTTCTTCCCTTCCTTCCTCCATCTCTTTCCTGCCCCTCCACCAAAGCCTCCAACAACAGACCTGATCTGAAAATGCAATTGTCATGTAGAATTGAGCAAGCCAACAATGTTAGAGTAGAGTGGAGTCACGACGTCTAATTTTGAATTACTCCCATCACTCTTTTCCGAAAAGCGATACTCTATCTCCGTGCCACTCGTTGTACACAAATTCGAAGCATGAGAAAATTAATAATGGTGGGGCGTCCTACGGTGAACATGATGGAAGGTGGGCAGTTGTTCGGACTTTGGAGAGAGAGGGAGATTGGAATTAAGTAGAGCAGAAGGAGCTAAAGAGACATGCATGGGTTGTTCTTGGCTTCTTATTCAGGTTGTTGGGGCGTGGAGCGAGAGACTGAGATGCTGAGAGCTGACAAGTTGTTGGGAAAGGGAAGACCTTGTTCGATTGCACAAACTTAGAAGACGTTGAGGAAGGAAGAATGGGAGGGAAAAGAAGAGAAAACGGGGGGAAGAAGAATGGGAAGGAAAGGGTGAAAGAAAGGGAAAGAAAGGAAAAGAAGAGAAAAATGAATATTGTGTTATGAACGTTTAACTCGGCTTGGGACATTTTGTTCCTTACAGGTCTTCTTTTGGTCAGTCGACAAGTAGCAATTTGCCAAATAAATTGTCATATAAGGTAGTAGTTCTTAAGATACATTTTCTTGCATGTTTGAAGCACCTAAGCGACTAGCACAGCAAGACTAAGAAGTGGCAAGAGAAAACAAGGGGAAACCGGAAAGATAAGAACTATGAGGCCAGTAGTGCCAAGTGATTCAAACTGTAGTTACAATATATCCAAAAATATCACAAACTATTGCGGATCTATCCAGAAAGGACGTAGAAGCACAAGCAAGCCGATCACACCAGACCACAAGAAGCTTCATACTGTATATAGCGACATAGATTACTACAGTATATATTTTTTTTGAAAAAATAGCCTACTACCAGAGGACAAGTGCTTCCTAACAACCAACCCTTGTCTGATTATCATTGCTTCTTCTTCTTCTGAACAATTTCATGCATGATTCCTTGTTTGAGGGCCTGCTGGTCTTTTGTAGTCCTTTTATAAAATCCCAACGCCCATGTTGCCTATCAAGTTATTACCCACCCGAAAGCATGAAATGTTTAACTAAGAGCATGAGATGTCAGTGCAATTCAAGCAACCAAAGTAGCTGCTTAAAACCATAGAGTTGAACAATATTGATTATCCAACCAAATAGAAGTTCCAAAATTTACCCGTATTAGTCCTATCTCTCATTCGAAATCAAAATGAAGGGGTAACTTGTAGCTAAAACAGAACTTCATGAGCAACTCCACTGTCATAGCCAAGTTGCTGTTGGGTATGTGAATGCAAGCCAATGGAAAGCTCAATAACATATCTTGCATGACCGTTCAAATTGCCTACATCCTAGAAACCACTCCTCCTAGCCCCCCCCCCCACACACACACAAAAAAATCCTTCTTTTGATGTCTAAAGAACTAACTATCGATGAATGTATCTTGCAGATCTCAAACTGTAAATGTCTTTGCAGGAACAGTCAATGTGGTTTTCAGGATTTTTAAATTTGAGCACAGATGAGTCATGCACAAAGGTAACACTAGATAATGTGCTTAATATTCAGGCAGACTACAGGAATGTGCACTATTCACTCATATCTTCCATTTAAAGGAGCATAAGCTAAGAACAAGCTGAACAACATACACATACCAAAGGACAGTTCACATAAAATGTAAATGCTAAGAAAATAATACTTAAGAGGTGTTGAAACAAACATCATTATTTTGTCCATGAGGTGAACCCTATACAACATAGTAGATATGGCTTCAATAATTGCAATATTGCTCAGCTTCAGACAGGTTGATATTAACCTAAAGATAGTTTGGTAACGTTTAGTGAAGATGACTCCAATGGTTTCAGCCATTTAGTCCATAGTAAACTGAAGCATCATAAGCTAACATGAAGTGACTTCTGTACTTCTATGTTCCATAGAGTCATCAGCTCTTGGGAAAGGATTACCTAGCAAGGAACATTCATGGGGAAGGCAGAACTGACACAGCCCCAAACCCCCTTCTCATGACATAAATAACTTTGGTGATGCAAAGATTTTGACCAAAGTGGTAGTATAAATTTTGTCTGACTCTTTTCAAAAATGGTTTATAATATTACACTTAACGCTTCAAGGAAGAGAGAAAAAAGAACAGAGTCTCCCATTAACGACCACATCCGTACTTAATTTTTTAGTTTGTGCGAGAAATATATTATTGAGAAACAGAAACAGTCAAATCTAAGAGGACAAGAAATCCTCAATAAGAAAGCTAATTACAAGGACCCTCAATTACGCAGGATATCAATTATTGAAACGTCTTTAAAAGCACCAGCCTATCTTTGGCGGAAAGCGAAGCCAAATACTGCACCCAATCCTAACTAGGTCTTTCGATTGGGATTTGGGACACCGTTGAAAAGACATGAGAATGCGCTCCAAGAGCACCAAAAAATTGCCGTAACTGCAAACCACCAAAACAACCTATTCTCCTTCCCCCGGTAAATACCAATATGCCTAGTCAACAAATGTTTCTCAATTGCCCAAACATCGCATCACAACTGAGTCAAGTCACACTGTCAAAATATGCGAGCTGACTCACTACTCCAGAGACATATCATACAAGTATCCAACAATTAAGAGAATCCTCAATGGTTTCTAGTACACTAATAACAAAAGTGAGTTCTTCCAGTTGGCACTCTTGATGATCTATCCGAAAGTGGAGGCCCCAAGACACATCATCATTAATAGAATAAAACTCAATAATGGGTGCATTGTGCAAACTGGATAACTTACAAACCCGAGGTTTGAGGAAACGTGGAACAGAACGAAGTATCCTCATTCCATGTATCCTTCCAGAATCCATTACCTAATTTATAGCCGATTTCCATCCTTAAATTTGTAATATGCACATTTCTCATAAGTGATCTTTCAGGTTCACTTCCTAAAGTCTGAGCATATCCTCTACAATACTCTTACTCCTGCAATAACGGTTCACCTCTTTTCTAGAAGTCCTAGTTTTGTTCAATCTCCCTTCAGCGAAATAAGGTTACTAAAACTAAAAGTATAATCTAAAAGTGGCTACTATGACAAAGTTAGAAACCTCAAACCACAATGTCATTCTAAGTTAAGCTACCACAGAACATGGTTAATCAGTCCCACACATTTATAAACTTCAGTAAACAAAATAACAGGAAAGATACGGTACCAAAAATGGGTTTTTTTTATGAAATCAAACACAAACACCAATGAACATATAACCGGCAAGATAAAAGTTAACTCATTTCACCAAACTACAACTACAATCAAACAAAACCACACAAAAAAACATACAAAACAAAACTTCATAACTAATACTCTTAACAGGTTAAAAAGAACAAGAATTGAAATACATACCACAAGAGTGTCATCAACGAATTCTCCCATGTAATCCTTAAGCATATCCGTCAATCGTTTTGCCAGTTTCGCACTTCCATCTTCAGTAAAATTAACCCTAAATTTCCGTTCACCATCACGATCAACCTCGCCTTCCATATCTTTAAAATTAAACGCCCCCAAAATTCACAAACCCTAGGTGATTCACCAGAAATCAAAATATATCAATTCAACTTCGATCGGAGCAATAAATAATCTGAGAACGAAAACCCTAGTTGTGAATTCACCCGATATTAATCTCGCAAAACCTAAACGTCGGTTGAATAACTTAAGCGCTGCTCTCTAAGATGAGAACCCTAATGAGAAGTGTATTGTTTTGGTTAATCAATTTAATGATTTTGGGAGATTAGAAGGAGAATTGCATTTTCTTTTTTCCACTGTTGTATGATTTCATCGTATTGGCATGATAAGAGAGAGAGAGAGAAACTGAGAAGCTTGCCTCTCTCTGGCTCCCTGTGGCAGAGACTCTTGTTGTGTTAGAGAGAGACGATTGCTTTGCTGTGGAGTTTTACGGTGGGGGTGGGTCAAGGATTTCAAGGTCAAGCTGGTGGTCTAACTCTCTTTCACATGGTATATGGAGTATGGACTAGTTTTTTCCATGGTAAAATCTGACTCGATTCGAAAATCAACCCAAACTTGATCTGTTTAGTATTCGATCCAAAAATCGAATCGAATTCGATCTGTCTTTTTTTTTGTGCAAGAGAGTGGCAAGCTCCGAAATTAAACTTAAACTACTCTAACGCTACGTGGCCAAGTCACCCCTGTTACATCATCTTGTAAAAAAGAATTAAGCAAGGGCGGGGGGAATGAAAATAAATAACACTCTCATCTTGCTCACAGTCATGGTTTGTTAGCCAATCCGCAACTCTATTTGCTTCCCTATAACAATGCTCGACTTTCACTTCCCAATATGTAGCTTGAATCATCTCTCTACACTTCCTGACCATAAATGTTGCAGGCCCATTCCTTGTAGTATCTCCTGTTATAAGTTGTAGAACAACTTGGAAATCCACTTTCACTTGTAGTTTGTTGGCACCCATGTCCTTAGCCATTCTGATACCTCAATAGAGAGCAAGGATTTTAGACCTCATTACGGTACACTTACCAAGATGTTCAGCAAATGCTCAGATAAAATTTCCATAGTGATCCCTTATGACTCCTCCACCACTTACAATCCCCGGGTTTCCTTTAGACGCCCCATCTGTATTCAAGAGCCACCATCCACTAGGCGGATCTTTCTAGCTAACTGAGATATCCATTGTTTCTACCCATATATTCTGATTCAATTTTTCATCCCGCGCCATAGCATCTTTTATTTCCTTGAATTTGTGTGCCATGAACAATTATAGGTAGTAAGGCGTTTCACTTTCCTTCCCAAACACCTCAGCGTTCCACCATTTCCATAACAACCAAATTGTAATACTAAATTTAAGTGGCCCATCTTCATCATGATCGAGATCAGTCGTTGACTGGTAATCAACAATCCATTCATTGAAGTTTGTTGTCCAAAATTTGGAATTAGGAGAGCAAGTTCCCAACCAATTTCATACAGTATATGAGAATGGGCATCTCCTAAGGATATGGTCCAAGTTCTCCTCATTTGCCCGACCTGCTTAATAGACGATATTCACATATAGAGGATATTCACATATGGAGGGTTTAAGAAAATTCTACAAAGAAGAAGCCTTTGAAATTCTTGTAATAAAGACTAATCACCAAAGCTACATTATTGTGTGTAATGTGGAAGGATGTCCATGGAGAATACATGCACTGTGATGCTTGATATATAATCTATGACGATTATGTTGTATCATTGTTTTGGCTGATAAAGTGACGTGGGCAATAAATAAAGTGTTTTATCCGGTGAGTATAAGTGTACTCGAAGCATTAAGTTGTTCTGTTTGTTGGTATCCTTCGCCTCTAATCCAATTAAGGGTTGCCACGTCCCCCCCCCCCCCTAATTCCCTCTCTTTCCCTCATCCTCACATGGATCCGAAACCTCAGCTCTCGACACCTTCTCGGTCACTGTCATCGCCATTGAACCTATCCAACCACATGAGGGCTAAGACAATGTGAGAGCCTAGCGGCCCACATAATCGTAGCGGCCCACATAATCGTAGCGGCCAAGCTTTGATAATGATGATGTCAAAATCATTATATGATGTTTAAACTATTGAAGGAGGTGAATGACAACGCAAAAATTTTAAATACAAATTTCACTACAAGTTGGTACTTAGGTAGTGTTTTTACTGTTTTTGTTTTTAATTGATCAAAATCAATTTTTATGTTTTTAGTTTAACAATAAAGTTTTTACAGAACAATTTTGTTTGGTTAATCTACAACTAAAAAACACTTCTTAAAACATGTTTGGATGATATGCTAATTAATAATGGTTTTCATATTTAATTTTATGATATAGTATATTATGAATACAAATTAAAATACAGCATATATAGATATATACTCCTTCAATCTTTCCCCACACACACTCAAAAAAAAAAAAAGGAGCAGAAAATTAAAGATGCGTGAATATCTCCAAGCCCACAAGTGAAAGACTCGTAGTAGTGATGTTATCAATTACTCCTATTATGGAACTCTAATGCTTTCATTCAATCTCCATTACTATAAGTCAACCTAAAGGTAATTAAATAGTCAAATATTCAGATTATGGTGTAGAGGAGTATTATCTACATGGTGAAAGCAGAGTGATTAGCTGGGTTCATCAATGAACCATAGCAAATTGGGCAAGTAACAAAAGGTTGGTCGCCTACTCCCCTTCGGTCAACACTTCCCTCAATTTCTCTCTCTTTAGTAGTGTTTCTCTATCTAAATTCAATTTTGTTTTGCCCAATATCAAAAAAAAAAAAATTTGTTTCTAGAAGTGAAAAATTATTGCTTATTGTTTTTCTATTCTTCTGTTTTTTATTTTCCTAAAAATAGTTTTTTTCCTTTCTCAACCAAACGTCATTTTTGAAGAAAAAACAGTTTTATCTGTTTTTAAAATTTGAAACAATCAAGCATTTAATTGTTATCTAATCAGTATTAGCATTAATCTCTAGATCATTATGATGAGAGAGCAGTACAGTCCTTCAATCCTCAACAACCCCAAACAATTTATGATTGTTTGTTTTGAGATTTGATCAAATCTCTAAAGGCTAATTTTATTTGTCATCCTTCTCCATTGCCTAAAAATAATCCTCATAAGTTTCATTTTTTACCTTTAAAACTTCCTCTTAAAATTGTCCGATAAGAAGTAAAGATGGATGAATACCAATAGTGGGTATGAATATGATATCAGTCAATGACCTCCTTCAAAAGTTATGAGTTATGGAGGGTTTAATGTAGGGAATATGGATAGAGAAACGACACCGTGTTTTGCTGCAATTATGTTCGTTGATATCTAGGGATCTTAATCCAAGCAGTCAAAAACAAATTGGTTCTTGACCAGTTAACAAAATCATGGACCTTATTTCGGATAATGAGATAATGATTTCCAAATACGGTCACCGTTATGATCCTCCAAATTTGTAAATTTCCCGATGTAGTAGTCATAGTCAACGTCAACCAGATGACAATCACCTTGAGTGACAATTTAAGCTCCTGACACTTGCCAATGGTCAATATTTTATCAATCGCCTTCCCTTTGACCGTCATTTTTTTCTATCTCTTTACCTCCTCCAACTCCAAGAACCCCTAACAATGTTTAGGGACTTCCATCGATGATCTTTCGCTAATGGTAAGCCCCAATTCTTTCAGTTTATTTGTTATGTTTAGTTTGTTTGTATCGTTAGTTCGAATAACATCAGTCGCTTCATGTGTGACAATTAGTTTATCACTTTCATTATTAGGTCCAATTGTCTCTCACATTCTCAAAGTACTGTATATTTTCTGTTGGAGAGTTTGAAAGGTATAATGGCAGATCTATTCATTCAAAAAAGGTTTACAATGTCGGATCTAAGCATTCAATGTTATAGCAGGATCTTCTGTGAAGATGTTATAATATGAAAAAAAAAAAAAAAGATTATTGGAAGCCTCTTGGAATTGTTAAAAATCTCTATTGATACATAGTCTTTTCATTCGAATGTATTATGATATTTTAGTTTTATGTATTGTTGAATTCGATTCTGTTTGTGAGTCGTACAACTTTTATTTAATGAAAATTTCTTTCCTTTTTCTTAAAAAGGTAAGATTATTATGAAACACTTTGATGATAAGAGTACATCTCCAAAGGAGAGGAATTCATATTTTCTATTCCTAATGGTAAGGCAACGACGATATTTGTCAAACTCAGAATGTTCGTCAGCATCCAAGTCATCATCATCCTCTTCATACATACCACGAAGGTTGTTGCCTAGTCTATTTACATAGGGTTGAACAATGCCCAAATATCTATCTTTGTAAGAGTCATTCATATTCTTTACTAGCGATTGAGGAATATTTCGCCTTCCAATTGAAGAAGATGACTCTCTAGTTGTGGGAACATTTGTCATTTCCTCTTCGTTCGTTATTGGATATTATTCCTTATGTTTGATAAATCCAATTGATATATTTCCTCACTCGTCATGCCTAGAGAGAGAGTTTCTCTACAAATTGATATTTTAAAAACAAGTTCAAACTACAGACAATATGATGATCTTTTATAACACTTAATTTCTTATATATTTTTTTTACTAATCTCTCCTAATTTCCCTAAAATAAACTGTAATATAAAACAAAAATATATAAATAAATAAATCCAATCAACCCTAATTGACCATTATTTGAACCGTATCACATCTTATTTCTCATTTGCTTCTTTGCTGCTCCTGCCTCCCCGTCTATCAACCAACTACAATCTTCTATAGTTGCCTCTCAGTTCCTGCGAGCCCACAGAGTACCAATGGCCACCGCTTCTCTTTCTTTCGCATATGTTGACATCCTCAATAATATAATCACCCCTTGTCACCCACACACTGTGTAGCTCAAGGTTGTTAGCAAGTTTCGACTTCCTCATCAAGCTCAAATGATAACTTCAAGGTGCATCTTTTTCAACTCTGAGTTGTGTCGCGACTCGGGATGAGTGAACTCATACTCATTGCAATTGCTTCGATTATCGTAGCAAGAGTTGTCGGGGATCACCATGTCATTACTACGCTTTCGCAAGACCATGATAAGAACCAGGAAGGTGAGGGAGTAAGGACTTTTCAATATTCGTAATCACTCTTGTAAACAGAAAAATTACGGGTTAAAATAAACGAGTCCAAAAAAAGAAAAAGTTAAATTTTGCATAAATGATTACTGTGAAGTATTTATGTGACCAATGTCCCTACTTTAAATGTCAAATTACTCTGAAAAAGTCTAAAAATACCAATACGATTCAGAAATTATTTTCCTTTGAAAGTTGAGAACCCATATTTACTAAAAAAGAAAACGTTCAAGTTTTTACGAGACATACCAAAATGTGTTGTAATTCCCACATGGGTGAATTTGTGAATGGCTAAAAATGGGGCAATAATAGAGTTTTACTATACAAGCATAGTAAATCACATTTCTACTTGCCTATAAATAGATCAGCGTTGTAACGAGAAAATGCAACTCAGTGAAAGCAATAAAAAGTCACGAATACTTTCACTACTTTGAGCTTCCTTTCTGAGCTATCTTTTAACACTTTATCAGCACCACCTAGCTCCAAACTTCAAAAGGTAAAATACAAACTCATTCCAAAATGTTCTAAGTTTTGAAGTAGTATGCTCTGTAGTTGCCGAATATAATTCGGATCCTCTACATCAGAAACTCAAAACTAGACTAATATATATTCTAGCCATATAGTTTTACGTTAGTTTTTGATACCACTATGAGTCACCAAAGTAATGGGGTCAACACTGTAGTAACCGGTATTTACTACTCACCCGTATACCTTATTATTGAGCGAAACCACGTACCTTTCGGTACCGTCCCTTACCCGAATATCATATCCCAACCACAACCAAATCTCACGTCAACGTCTGCAGAAGCCTCCCGAGCCAATGAACCGCAACCACCACCTCCTAAACCTGTTTTTATAAACCTGAATGACAACCCAGTAAAGCCGAGGCTCGACCGTTGTCAAGATCCAGGTCCGTCAAACAAAAGAAAACGAGAAAAGGAAGAGGGCGAGATTGGCTCTGCCGAGATCACCTCACCGGTTGCCCCAAAGAACCCGAAAATTAAATGTGAGCCGCCATCATATATGGTGCGGCTCCAAATCTGAGTCATTATCCAACCCACAAAATCCAAATGACCAACCACCAAGATAGGTGATGATTTAGTCACAAATAATTCCGGAACCATAAACAACAGTAGAAGAGCAAAGTACAAACGGTACTGAGCAAAGTACATAAATGTTGGCAAAGTGAAGAAAATCATGCACGTGAAATTTATTTGGGATGTGATTTTGAGTAAGAAAGTAAAACAAGGCCCCACACTATTAAATGAAGGTATAAAAAGTAAAGTTTGACCAAAAAGTAATCAGTTTACGTATTTGTTATTTTTGGACTATTGACCCACTGTATGAGATTATGCTTATGGAATGAAATTGGACTAATATATTTGTGTACCAATGATGTATTACGTCAAATATTCACTAGTATATTTGATAACTAATATTTGTTCTGCATGATCTTTTTAAGATCAAAGTTCATCTGCTTTATTAGCTGGAATTAACATTTGTTTTGCAGGTTACAATAAGACAACAAAGAAAATGTTTATTGATTAGCTAATAAACAAGAAAATAAAATTGTTGTTTATTTTATATTTTGTACCGACGGGTTTTCGAACCCCTGACTTTTGACTAAGCGTCAGGAGTCTCGGACCACTACGGCTTCATTCCCGTGGTGATATTCAACTGTATAATAATTAATTTATAACCAACACACCCCAATAATTTATTAACTTTAACGATTTGTTTTCAACCAGAAAATGGCAAGCATTGCTAAAAGGGAATTTGAAATCCTTGATGTGCCTGGGAAGAACTACTACAAATGGAAGGTTGATGCCCTTGCACACCTGAAGGCTAATGGACTTAAGAACCATTGAGGAAAATAATAATGCCTCAGAGGAAGATCAGGCTAAGGCCAGTATTTTCTTAAGGCATCATCTCCATGAGGACCTGAAAAATGAATACCTCATCGTTGAAGATCCAAAAGAATTGTGGCAAAATCTCCATGAGAGATATGGGCACAGAGAACAAGTTTTGTTGCCACAAGCCTTGTTTCAGTGGGCTAATCTGAGGTTTCAGGACTACAAGTCTGTTAGTGAATACAATTCTGCTCTATTGCGTATAACTTCATCTATGAAGTTATGTGGGCAAAATATCCCTGAGTATGACATGCTTGAAAAGACTTATTCCACCATGCATGCCTCTAGTGTGCTACTGCAGCAGCAGTATCGAGAAAGAGGATTCAAAAAATACTCTAAACTGATATCTGTGCTTTTGGTGGCTGAGCAGAATAATCAGTTGCTCATGCAGAATCATAATATGAGGCCTGTTGGAACCACTGCAGTGCCAGAGGCACATGCAACCAAAATGGGTGAACAAGGTCTCCAACTGAAAAATTATAGATTTCGTGGCAAGAATTTTAACAACGACAAGCGTCGCCATTTCAAGCGAAAAGGCAAACAAATGAACCAGCAAAGGACTGGACCAACTGGGAAGCAAAATGTGACATGTTTCAAATGTGGCATTAAGGGCCATTTTGCAAAAGAATGTCGAACCACCAAACATTTGGTGTAATTATATCAAGCTTCCCAGAAAGGCAAAGAGAAAAATGTTGAGGTCAACTTTGTGGATGAAGGCCTCCAGAATGTGCCAAGCCTTGATGTTTCGGACTATTTCATGGACAATGCTGAGAATGACTTTATTACCAACCTGGGCATTAATTAAGGATGCCTTAAATAAGTCATGTTAATTATGTGTTTAATTATGTGTGTATAATTAAGAGTGTTTAGTTGTCCCTAATTAAAATAAATGCTTTAACAAGCATTAGACTATCAATGAAAGGCGTGTGTCATGCTCCCTATGGGGACGAAAATTGAAATAAAAGACTCACTGTACTCGAGTAAATCTCGAAGAAATTTGTTGAGTTTTAAAGATGTGCGTCAGAATGGTTACCACATGGAAACTATAACTGAAGACCAAAAGGAGTACATGTGTCTTACATCAGTTAAAGCTGGCAAGAAATGTGTATTTGAGAAAATGTCAGCGTACTCCTCGGGAATGTACTATACGTACATTAATCCCATTGAAAATAATATGGTGTCCAAACAATTATTGGACAACCAAAAAATTGTGCTCTCTATGGCATGACCATTTGGGTCATCCTGGCACAAGTATGATGATAAAAATAATTAAGGGTTCAACTGGACACCCATTGAAAAATGTCCGGGTACCAAAATTTGGTGAACACCCTTGTGCTGCATGTTCACTTGGAAAATTAATTACGAGACCTTCCAAAAGTAAGCTTGGAAGTGAGTCTCCTGCATTCTTGGAAAGAATCCAAGGTGATATTTGCGGGCCAATTCACCCGCCATGCGAACCATTTCGATATTTCATGATATTAATAGATGCATCAATACGATGGTCGCATGTGAGTTTATTATCGACAAGAAATGTCGCATTTGCCAAATTGTTGGCACAAATAATTCGATTAAAAACTCAATTTCCAGATCATTCGATAAAGAAAATCAGACTGGATAATGCAGGAGAATTTATATCCCAAATATTCAATGACTATTGTATGTCTATTGGGATTGAGGTGGAACACCCAGTTGCTCATGTTCATACCCAAAATGGGCTTGCTGAATCTTTGATAAAGCAGTTACAGTTAATCGCTAGGCCATTATTAATGAAATCAAAGTTACCAGCATCTATTTGGGGACATGCTATATTGCATGCCGCAGAATTAGTACGATTAAGGCCGACTGCGTATCATGAATTCTCCCCTATGCAATTGGTAACTGGGAAAGAACCAAGTATTGCGCATCTAAAAACATTTGGGTGTGCAGTTTATGTACCAATAGAACCACCTAATCGTACTAAGATGGGTCCGCAAAGAAGGTTGGGAATATATATCGGTTTTGAAACACCCTCAATTATTAAGTTTTTAGAACCGATGACTGGTGATTTGTTCACAGCACGGTTTGCTGACTGTCACTTTGACGAGTCAGTATTCCCAACCTTAGGGGGAGAAGGCGAACCCAAGTACGGCAGAAATAACGTGGAATGCAACAACATTATCTTATCTTGACCCACGTTCAAATGTGTGGGAACATGAAGTTCAGAAAATAATTCATTTGCAAAATATTGCAAATCAATTGCCTGACGCATTTACGGATATAAAGAAAGTGACAAAGTCACATATTCCAGCCATGAATGTTCCTGCAAGGATTGAGATTCCTACAGGAAATTCTGATAAACGCTTTGAAAAGGATCCTACTATTAAGCGAAAGCGTGGTCGACCAATTGGCTCAAAAGATTTGAAGCCAAGAAAATCAAAAAGGTTGAAAAATGTGAATGTCAAATATGTTCAATCTTCTAAGGAAGAAAATGAGCATATGCAGAGCACAGGCAATGTCGTCAATCAAAATGAAAATGAAAATGAAATCTCACTTGAAACCTCAAGTGAGCATAAAGATATAGACAATTTTGAGATCTCAATAAACTATGTATATAATGGAAAGAAATGGAATAAAAAAGACATTGAGATTGATGACGTATTTGCATACACAGTTGCCACAGAGATAGTCATAAATGAGGATGACATTGAACCAAAATCAGTCGATGAATATCGTCGACGAAGTGATTGGCCAAAATGGAAAGAAGCAATGCAGGCAGAATTAAACTCATTTGAAAAACGACAAGTTTTTTGGGCCGTTAGTCCAAACCCCAAAGGGGACAAAACTGTCGGATACAAATGGGTATTTGTACGAAAAAAAAAATCAGAAAAACGAAATTATAAGATACAAGGCAAGACTTGTAGCTCAAGGTTTTTCTCAAAAGCTAGGACTTGATTATGATGAAACATATTCTCCGGTTGTTGATGCAACAACGTTGAGATTTCTAATTAGTCTGGCAAATTGTCAAGGACTACAAATGCGCCTAATGGATGTTGTAACTGCTTATTTGTATGGGTCACTTGACACTGATATTTACATGAAAGTCCCAGAAGGATTTAAATTGCATGAAGCCAACGTTTCAAGAAATCATGATTTGTACTCAATAAAATTGAGTAAATCTTTATATGGCCTAAAGCAGTCAGGGCGGATGTGGTACAACCGTTTAAGTGAATATCTTCTAAGGGAAGGTTATATAAATGATCAAATCTCCCCATGTGTTTTCATCAAAAGATCTAAATCCGGACTTGCAATAGTAGCAGTATATGTTGATGATCTAAATATCATCGGAACTCCTGATGAAATCGAAAGAACAGCCCAATACCTAATGAAAGAGTTCGAGATGAAGGATTTAGGAAGAACGAGGTTTTGCCTTGGTTTGCAGATTGAACATCTCAACGATGGAATTTTTGTCCATCAATCAAACTACACCGAGAAGGTATTGAAAAAGTTCTACATGGACAAAGCACATCCACTACGTTCTCCAATGGTCGTACGTTCTCTGAACCCTAAAGACGATCCATTCCGACCACGAGAAGAGAATGAAGAAGTTCTTAGACCAGACGTGCCATATTTGAGTGCAATCGGAGCTCTAATGACCTAGCCAACAATACAAGGCCAGATATTGCATTCTCGGTGAATCTCCTAGCAAGATACAGTAATGCACCAACAAGGAGACATTGGAATGGGATTAAGCACCTATTTCGCTACCTTCGCGGAACGATAAACTTGGGATTATTTTATCCCAAAGGTGCAGATCCTGCACTTATTGGATATGCAGATGCAGGATACCTGTTAGATCCTGACAAAGCTAAATCTCAGACAGGATACATATTCACTTATGGTGATACTGCAATCTCATGGAAATCGACCAAACAAACCTTAACAGCGACTTCGTCAAATCAGGCTGAATTAATTGCTCTTTACGAAGCAGGAAGAGAATGTGTATGGTTGAGATCTATGATCCAACACATACTCAAGGAAAGCGGTTTGAGAACGATTAATGACATCCCAACTATAATCTACGAAGACAATAGTGCACGTGTGACCCAAATCAAGGATGGCTACATCAAAGGAGACAGAACAAAACACATTGATCCAAAATTCTTCTCCACCCATGATCTAGAGACAAATGGGACGATAAGCGTTGAGCAGATCAAGTCATGTGAGAATCTTGCCGACTTGTTCACGAAAACATTGCCACCCAAGAAGTTTGAGGAACTTGTGCACGGAATAGGGATGCGTCGTCGCTGTAACTTATCCTAAATTCAAGGGGAGCATTTACGCATCATAAAAAGCATTGTACTCTTTTTTCCTTGATCAGGTTTTTATCCCACTGGGTTTTTCCTGACAAGGTTTTTAACGAGGCAATGCGCGTATTATGCATTACAATAAACGCTCTACTCTTTTTCCCTTGCTTTGGTTTTATCCCTCTGGGTTTTCCAAATCAAGGTTTTTAATGAGGCAGCTAATACCCCTGTAATTATTAATAGTGATCCATTCAAGGGGGAGTGTTGTAATTCCCACAAGGGTGAATTTATGAATGGCTCAAAATGGGGCAATAATAGAGTTTTACTATACAAACTAGTAAATTACATTTCTACTTGCCTATAAATAGATCAGCGTTGTAACGAGAAAATGCAACTCGGTAAAAGCAATAAAAAGTCACGAATACTTTCACTACTTTGAGCTTCCTTTCTGAGCTATCTTTTAATAAAATGAAATATGTTCGGGATTTTATGGGACGAAGGGAATTCCAATCCGGTGATTGTGGGACAAAAATGTGAGGGTAACCAACTAACCATGAATATCAAGTTATCAACTGCATATATAAAAGTGCTAACTTGTAACCAAAAAAAAAAAAAAAAAATGCTAACTCCCCAAACTCATACTCCCTTCGGTCCACGGAAATCTTTATGCTTTTCTCTTATGTTTGAACCATGGAAATCTTTATATTTCCTTATATAGTAGTGTATTTGAGAACCCTTTATTAGTTTACCCTCCCACTTTCTCACCCCCATGTGCCTATTTTCACCACTTTCTCTCCACTAGCTACAAAAGTAAGGAAAGTAATACAAAAGCAAGGAAAGTAATAAATAACCATAAAAAATATTATTTTCTCTCTCTTAATACCCATGTGCTTTTTTAAGGGTAAAGTTTGGATTTTTATGCTAAAAAGTGTTTTCCTTAATATTTGTGTTATTGTCCAAAGGTCGAGGTTTCCGTAGACTGGAGGGAGTATTAGCTATTTAGCTTCATTGAAACTGGAAAAAAAAAAGAAGAAAAAGAGAATCCTCTCTCTCCAGTTCAACGCCGCCACCACAATCACGGTCGAAATCATCGGTAATCAGTGCGATCGAGCTGGCTGGCTGGCCACACTCTCCTGAAAGCCCTCTTCACCGATTAGAATAAATCGGGTAAGGTAATAATTTCTATTGTATATTCTCTCTTTCATCAATTTTTCATGCATCTTATTGTTTTGGCAAATTAGCATTGTGATATTAAACTGTTTAGGCTCCTGTGTGTTTAGTGAATTCTCTAAATGAGAATGGCTGTGGATTTATGTTTAGGTATTATGTACCAATACATTATTTTGTTTTGTTGAGCGCAAATCAAATTTTGATTTTTTGGGTCTGGCTTAAATTACCTTTTTTTTTTGGTTTGTGGTACAGAGTTTTTTTTTTTTTGTTGAATCTGATGTGGTAGAGACGTTTCTATGAAAACCCAAGGAAGAAAGACACCTTCTTTGTGATGGATAATCCCATGCTGGGTAGCTAAATTTTCATAATGAATTGATGTTTGATCTTTGTTACTTATTTTTGGGTCTCTTTATTTCTGAGAATTTTGAAACCCAAGTAAACTTACCAATGGAAGGTCAGGAAGGTTACTCCCCAACAGCTTGTAATAGGGGAAGGGGAAAGGGAAGGGGAAGGGGAAGAAAGACATGACTGGTATATGTGAAAGAAGGAGAGCCGATAGCGGTGGAAGAGGGACGATATATTGCTTTAAACAGCTCAACATAGGGTAAGGGCTAGAGAAGAAACCAAATTCGACGGTTTGTGTAGATTGCGTTTGTAGTATGATGTAGCTAGGGATAGATTTACATTCGTTAGGCTTGTTTTTTCTCCCTTTCCGGGTTCTTTAAGTGGCTAAGGTTGAGTAATTTGAAGTGAGTACTGGACGCCAACTGAATATAGTCTTGCTCGTAAAGTTTGCAATGCAGTTTTTGTTTTCTCTTTTTAGAAAATCTTTTAAGGTCAAATTTAACAAAAATGGCCTCGTTGTGATATCATTAGGATTTACTTCTTAAAAGGTTCTTCAGTAAACAATCAAGGGATAGGATTATTAGGAAGGTTGGGTGGCGTTAATCCATTTATTTTCACAGTAGGGTTTTTCTGTGTCGTTCTAATGTGCTTAATTTGGAAAAGAGCTAAATGTTACTATTGGTTTTCAGCCAGACTACATCCAGTGTCTATGTAATTCAGTAATCGCATTCTACTTCTCATTTATTGTGAAAAGTGATGCAGCGCCGGGCTGGATTTAGTATTTGGGTTTAGTTGAAATTTGAAACACCTACTTTGCGGGTTTTTTTTTCTTCTTTTTTTCTTTGTGAGTGTAAGAGTGAGAGATGGCCGGTGGGTGTGGGAGAAGGGGGTTACCGTTTCCCCCTTCTCTTACCAAAGAAAACTTTTATAAGCCGATCAAGAGCACAAAAACATTCTGAGAGTTCTTTTTATCTCAGATTTCACAAATTTTTTCTTTTTATTTTAAACCCATAAAAACAAGCAGTAGTAGACTAGTAGCATATTGAAAAGGAGGTTTATTTTCTACCTTCTGCCCGGTGACAGTTGAGTATGTTTTGCCATAATAGGTGCTGCTTCCAAATTGGAACTTAGTTGTGATTGTCTTCAGAAATAGGAAAATATGCTGAAAACATATTTGCACTTGCTGGAATGATCATAAGTGAAAAGAGAAGGAAATGTAAGGTTTGGATTAGCAAAATATGGAGCCGAAGTTAAAGATATTCAATTATTTATGGAGTACACTTATGCTAAAATTTTTAACATATAACATGTATTGTTTGTATTGGATTCCTCTGTTATGCAGCTTCTATACAGCCCCATAACCGGCTGTTATGTAAGAGTAGAAGATCAACTTTACATGCATATTGATTAGAACTTTGTTCTCTGTTTCATAGCCACACTTCTGCAAAGGACAATGTAACTTTGTTTCTCTTCTTTTCATAGTAAATTGAACAGCTGGTAAAAAATACCGTTGTTCAGTGTACATGTAAATATATTGCCAGTTTGCCACCACTTTGCATAATTGCATGTAAATAGATGTGCTCAATGTGTGATTTAAATCTAACCTGTGCGTAATGCACGAGCCCAGCACACTTGTTGTTTTTGAAGTTTCTAGATTTCCATTACACCTTTTCGTTTGGTAAGTTCGATGAAGAAAGAATCGGTTCAAAACTATAATGGAAATATTCATTTTTGGAAATATGAGCTTGATTATTTTGTGGATTGCCTTCTTTTCATCACTTCCACGTTCCACCCCCCCTCTTGATTTTGATAGGTTTCCCCAATCCTGTATAATCCATCCTTCACAAAGGCATCAACTGAGGAAGGTGAAAGAAGCATGTTATTATAGCAAACTGAGTCAGTAGACAATGGCCAAGCGCAAAAAAAAAAAAAGCCAAGAAAAAAAAAGAGAGTCAGTAGACTACGAAAAACACAATTAATTTTAACTTCAATTTTTTCCGAAAATGTACATTTATGTTCTAGTTTTCTATAGTGATATGGTTTTTCAACAGTTGTGAATGAAAATGTCTCACAGTCGTTGATGGAAGAACAAAACTTTGCAACTGGTAATGGAAAAAGGTTGTGTTTCTTAAGTAAATTGCACCCTGTAGGCTGTAATTTTGTGAGCTCGTCACTCCATATGAGTGGTTTATAGTCAGGGTGGACCTTTGCTTTTTTCTGTGTTTTGACCTCTTGAAGTAAAATTGGTGATGTAACTGAACAATGTATTCTGATTGTTGCTTTTCTTCAACTGCAGGATGATAACAGGTGATTCTCAGGAAGAAATAGAAAAGTATCCAAAAGGAGCTACTCGGTCATGGGGCACTGCTATTTCTGGTCAATCAGTGTCTACTAGTGGGAGTGTGGGTTCGCCATCCAGCCAGAGTGAAGCTGGAGTCGCAACTCCAGCTCATGAGAGTAGTGTTCTTAGACTAAGCCACCTTGAGATTCACAGCGAGAATGCTGAGGCTAAGGGTGCTGTACTGTAAGTTTTCTCCTCCCATTGAAGTTGTAATTCTGTCTTATGATGCCTAACAAATCATATTTCTTTGTTTATCTTTTAAGTGCGTTTTTGTATGTTGTTTGCATGTGTTTTGTTCTTTTTTGTCATAAGAGGAGGCTCTTTCCCTTTTTTATTTCTTCTTCTTCTTCTTCTCTTGTTTTCCATGTTGACGGTGGACAACAAGATTGATTCAGCAAGGCTGCCTGAGGTACAAAGGCAATTTAATAAGGAACAATAAACTGAATAAAAAAACAGGAAATCTTATTGCTATCTAAAATCTTGCATGGTCGTTGCCCACACGACATATTTTGATTCCACATTCGTCAACTGAAGAGAACAAATGGCAAACTCGATGTTCACTCCTTTTCTGCAGAGGGAACTCATTGTAACCAAAATGAAAGCCCATAATCCCATCATCTCCAGGAATAAGGCCACGTGAGTCCACGATGACCCTTGAATGAATGGTGGCAAATGGGCTTGAGCAACAAGGCCAAAGCCTAAGAAAAATTTCTAATCTTCATGAATTCAAATATTAGACCCTACGGATAAAAAAATTGAGCACACTTGATGCAAAACCAGGTCTATGATTCCCAGCCATTAATAAGGCTGTTATGCGAACATTAGTAATGCCATTTCAAAGTTTTGAGTGTGTCTGGTTGTAGTTATTGAAGCTGTATTCCTATTATCTTGTGTTTTGATGTGTGGGTTATTGTTCAGCTTTGAAAGCTATTTGTTATTCTTATTCTTACTCAGTACATAATTAAATGCTATTACGTGTTCCAGTAGCAAGAAGAAAAAAAGAGGTCAGCGTGCTACTGGAACTGATAAAAGTGGTCGTGGACTTCGCCAGTTCAGTAGGAAAGGTGACCATCTCGTCTCTGTTTATCATAGTTGCATAGACACTATCTTTTGATATTCTTAAGCTTGCTACTACTGGTGTTATTCTGATTTGTCATGTACTTACTGTTGTGCTGTCCACTTCATGACTATTTTCTTGTTTAACATATCTAGTCTGCGATAAAGTGGAAAGCAAGGGAAGGACGACATATAGCGAGGTCAGCTGGTTTCTTGGACACCCCCATACATTTATATAATCTTAAATATTTTTATTGCAAGTTCGTGAAGGATGTAAATTATCTTTTTTTTTTTATTTTTTATTTTTTAACTTTCTTGAATGGGTGTTCTCTTATAATAGTCAGATATTGTTCTTTAGAAATGGTTTAGTTCCCTTAAGCAGGGCAGTCAACTTTTGATTTGTCCTTTCATGTGGATTGTCGGGAGCAAAGGTGTATGTTTATGGGTGTTGGCTTAGTTTTCCAGAAGTCCCAGGTTCAAGTCCCCTCAGGGCCACTGAAGGTTTTCCTGGTTTTTAACTTCAAGGCCCGTGGGATTAGTCGAGCATAGCTTGGATACCCACGTCATCTAAATAAAAAATTGGTGTTGGCTTAGTTTGTCAAGGTGTGGTTAGATTTTGAACATGGAGTCTGACTTTCTGAAGGAGGCCTTGCAACTTAGGATCATTGGATGGTGGTGTGATCTAGAGTAGCATGTTTATATGGTTCTGCCATAATTTCTATATTGTCATATAAAGGTCCATGTGTGTCATAAAGACATGTACACATTGACATAAGCAAGATTCATATTGTTCTGTGTTACCTCATTGTGGCCTCCTGACGTGGTGTTTGAGTAAGCTTATTTCATTTCAATATGGTCTCCTTGAAAATTAGATTGTGATATGAGATTGGTGTTTATGCGTATTTGACTCATTTCATGGCTAAATAAGAGAAGATATGCCGTTGGCACCTTTACTCAAGCTTATTATGTTTCTTATGTCGAGGTACTATCTTGAAATGAACTATAAGAAAATAATTGGACTTATCATATTCTTTTTGTGTTTATACTTTAGTTGTTATCGTCATCATATTATGTGTTGCTTTCCTGTATATCTTATAGTATGCAAGTATTTGCATGTCCATCCTGTTACTATGATTATCTTGCCCAAAATGGAGAGTCTAAAGAGTAGTAGCAGCAATCTTAGGCTAGATCTAGAAAAGTTGAGAAGGAACTGGAAAGGAGGAAAGAATTATGAAAGGAAAGGATCCATAATTAGACAGATAATCCTTGCTAGATTGTTGCATTGCATAACTTGCATCTTCTTTGGGTGACTGCCTTTGGAGTACTTAACCTGCAAAATTAAGGATTTACCACGCCTTGTGTTTAGCTACTACTAGTTCTATGGTGCTTTTTCGGCCCTTTCAGTTTACTTGAGCTCTACCATCTTCTCTGATGCTTATATTGTAAGGGTGCAACTTGGCTTTGACAGTCATTGTTAGTGTTGGGAAATTTGTGCAGCATACGTGGAGGTCATTTACGGCATAAAATAGGAAATAGTACTCACGATTTTTTGGTGTGTTTTGGCACCTTTGCCTACAGTCACGACCCTGTCATATGGCAACAATTCCTTCACAATCATAAAGTACAAGTTTTGCATGGACAAACGGGAAACCCTCCCCCACAATGTAGGCCACCCGCCACCCTACAGCCTCGAGGACACCTGCACTCAAGGTTACAAGGAATGGGTACATCAACGTACATCTAATTAGGGGGACCATCTCCCCCTAGTTAGGATCTCGCTCACTGTCTCTGTGTGTATGGACTATCTTACAAACCTGAGGAGTCTCTCCACTCAAGGGTGACAAGGAGTAATCCCTCAAACCCACTCACATGGTGATTTGAGATTGGGTGCCCACATTCCAATCACCTCTATGTATAGAAGCCTTATAGAGTTCTTATACATGACTCCTTCAAGTCTTTGGATTCTTCTTCATCTTACGCTTTACGCCTTTCCACATTTTTCACATGCTTAAATCTTCCAACTTCGGAGAGCAAGATTTGGCCTTTAGTCTTCCAAGGTCATTAAAAATTTCCTTTTATTCTTCCTCTTCTGCGGACCTTGTAGTTCATTTCCCAATGCCTTTTTGTGTAACTTTTACTATTCCTTTTTCTCTGTTCTCTTCTCTTCTCTTTCGTTTCCATTTTCTTTTCTTTAAAGTTTATCATTATTGGGAATATTCAAAAAGCTAGGTTCCCTCAGTGTTAGTGTCAAGATACCTTTGTTTGTACAGATCCTTTGTGTATCACATGTTTGTGCTTTGAGACCTGATTGTTGCAAGATCTTCCAGGTTGCAGACGAACTGGTGGCTGAATATGCAGGTGCAAGCAATGGTCTTGGATCTGATGACCAGGTATGCATATGTTTCCCTTTGAGACTTCCTGCTTTTCTAATCAGGGAAATGATGAAAAAATAAAGTTGTAGATGTTTCTTCTTTCAGCCAGGAGATTCTGATAAAAACATACGAAGAAGAGTGTATGATGCCTTGAATGTTCTAATGGCAATGGATATCATATCCAAGGATAAAAAAGAAATACAATGGAAAGGTCTGCCTCGGAGTAGCTTGAATGATATTGAAGAGCTGAAGGTATGGATGTTTTCTTTTTTACCAATAGGTCTCTTGGTTTGAGTGCAATACTGCCAAAAATCTTCCCAAGTTCACTATTTTATAATAACTGCAGACGGAGCGGTTAGGACTAAGAAATAGGATAGAGAAAAAAGCTGCATACTTGCAGGAACTGGAGGAACAAGTAATGATTCCTTTACTCTGTACCTCATCATCACCTTAACTTTGTATTGCTGCTTCTTGATTAATTGATTAATAGTTTTTTTGTTTACTAATCCTTTTTAATATCCTTGAAGTCCATAGCATATCAAAATCTTATACAGAGAAATCAACAAATATATGGCAATGGAAATGCTCCTAGTGGTGGTGTCGCTTTACCTTTTATTCTGGTTCAGGTAATTATTTGTAAATCATGCTTTTATTTTTGTATTCTCTTCTCTTCTCCTCTTGTAAGATATTTGTCTTATAAGTTTTTATGATTTGTATTGCAACTTAAATGAAAAACCTACTTGAAGATCAGAAAGGGAATAATTTTGAAAATTGGCATACGACATCAACAGCATTGATCCATTGTAATGATGAAGTTGTGTTTATCACCGGAAAGGTAAGATGATTAAGCAAGGATTGGGTCAGTGGAAATGGAAGAGCGTAGTTGTGGTGAATGGCATAACACCTGGTGTGGAACCCAACTTCAACCCTACCTCTTCCTCCAATTTGAAGCTTTTTGATAACCTGCTATCGTGCTATGTGTGTAACTGTTAATAATCAGCTGGAGTGTCGGCTTGAGCTCAATCTCAAATCAAAAGTGGGTTGAACTAGAGTTGGTACTTCTGTTTCTCTCTTTCTGTGTTGGCCTGAGGGTGAGGTGGTAAAATATAATTACAACCATAATCAATTTTGTAATAATTTTGCACTATGGCTTGATTGAACTTGGCTCCAGTTTGCCATGAGACCAGCCTACCAGACTACAAGCTTGTGTAGGTTGTTCACTTGCTGCAGATGCCAGTCTGCTTTAGGATCCATTCGTTCTAATTTTTTCGTGCACCTTGAGACTTCTCTTTGTTGATCTTTGACGAAGTGGAATAGAATCGTATGAAAAATGAGATGATATCTTTGTATTATCATGGGATTGGGATCTTATCTTAGCAATTACTCACAATGTAAGTTTATAAAAACTTAAATTGTGACTGCAGTTGTACTTCTGATATTTACTGCATGAAGATCAGGTGTTTTTCATCTTATTGCCTGGTTGGAAGCCTAGTTGGAGCATAATTCAATTGATGCTGCATGTTTTGAATTACAGACTAGGCCAAATGCAACTGTTGAAGTGGAATTGTCTGAAGATATGCAACTTGTGCACTTTGATTTCAGTAGGTGAGCGGATACCATACAGCTTTCATTTGACAATTACTCTACATCGTGGAAGTGTTGCATATAAATTATTGGCAGTTTTGCACACAACTATGCGAGAAGTTTAGTTTCCTAACTGTCACTTGCCAAGTTTTCACAACTGTTCTTTTTATGTCTTTCAATGCAGCACCCCTTTCGAACTACACGATGATAACTATGTTCTTAAGCAAATGAAGTGTTCCGAAACACCTCAGCTGTCAAATGGTGGGGAAGGTCCTAGCATGGCTGATTCCTGTCACCTGCAAAATCCTCAATCACCGTCATCACCAAAAACATATCAACCGCATATCTCTACCACAGCATTACCACCAAATGTACACCAATCTCAAGTACCATCCTCAAGGTCCAATACATTAACAAAGACTCCCGCATCTCCACCGCTTCCTGGAATACTTAAAGCGCGTGTCCAGCACGACCGTTAGACTAAACTGCCATTGCCATCTTGGAGGTCCAATATGTAATGTGTGTGTATATATGATTAACATAACACAGGTAAATTTAACATGCCTTTGAAGACTGCAGTTTTCTTGTTTTCACAGTTAGTGAAGTCCAGCACTTCCTGTATCATATTCATACAAAAAAACAGTTATGAACGTTTATTTAGAAGTATTTGAAAATTCCACATGAACCAAGATTACTATGGGTGTTAGCCTTAAGAAAGGCTCTTTGTTGCTTGTCACCTGTCAGCAGGGATTGAATTGCAGAGTGCAGACTTCCAGTACACAATAAAATCAGATTTCACTGGTTAACACTGCTGTCTACTCGACTATTACCGAACGCAATTTGGTGTTCGAGAAACCTTTCTTTGTGCTAACTGAAGCAAAGCGAAAAACGAAAGCAAAGTAAGCTCAAAAGTGGGGGGGGGGGGGACTGAACGAGTTACCCGGTAACTTATTAAGCCGTAGCTAATGGGTACTTGGTGTTGTATCCAAATGGGTACAACACCCTCTCACAACCATTAAAAATAGGTGGGCTATGTTTAAATGGTTTGTGAGATTTGGGTACAACACCAAGTACCCAAAAATTTACCCTTATTAAGAGGAAGCTTATTGTCAAATTGAAAGTAAATACTTTCTTTTTATTTATAGAAAATAAGTACATAATATATTAAGTAAAAGTAAATAAGTTTGAGACCATATTGGTTTCTACAGTTGTCCCATTAGCGGTCTCCTCCTCTATTAGCCAAGTATAGTTTTGGGGAGGGGCAATTAGTACATTCATCAAGTCATCTCTACAAAAACCATTTCCTCTAGCTTCCCTGGCCATAATATCAACTATCCTGTTTTGCTCCCTTGGTTCAAACATAAGCCCGGAGTTGGTGATCCCACTCAGCATTGTCCTGCAATCTATGAGTACATACATCAATGAGCTTTTGTCAACAATTTTGTGTATTTGTCATATTAACAGCTTTTTGTGAGTCGCTGCTAATTGTAACATTACTCCACTGCTTTTGCTGGATCCATTCCAGTGCGCTGGCAATTCCCTTAATTTAGCATTAGCGTGCAGATTGATGTTGCTTTTGTAGTCATTGTGAATCCTTTTTGTCAAGTTCCTGCATATATCTGCACACCCAGTATCTCCATTTTCCAACTTAAAAGAAGCATCCACATTGACTTTAAGCCTCTCCGGAGTGGGAAATATCCACCTGGTAGATCTTAGGTTACTGCTTGACTGGTTACTGTGTGTAGTATTAATGGTACTTTTGATTTAAGTTAAGGTGGGGGATGAATGGTTTTGAGAGCCGAAAAACTCCTAAACTTAGCCTGTGATACTGTTTTTCATTATGTAGGTTGGGATACTATTATCCTCAAATATTTTAGCATTGCGTCTCTTCCGGATTTCCCCTACAGCAATATGGAAAATGAAGTTCCATGAAAGTTCAGTAGAACTTCTTGCCTTTTCTTTTATGTATTTACATGTATTCAAGATCTGAGTTCAGTATCATAAAAAGTATCAGGAATAGGCAAAAGATCCAAAACCTCATTGCACTTTTTCTTCTCACTTCCTCATTAACACTCAACTTTCCGAACCCCGTCCCTTAATTTCGGTTGACCCAAATGTAAAGGGGAGAGAAATGGAAGACCAACTAATTGAACACCACTACCATATCATCACCTCTTTCCTTCTTCATGCCTACAAAATTATCAACTCAAGTTGGACATAGATTTTTTCTTTTTTTTTTGCTACAATGACGCATATAATAGCTCGCAAACCATACGTGCCGGACAAGCCAACCCATCTTTGATGGGCCGACGGGCTCAAATGGAGGAGGAGACCCTCCCTACAAAAAAAGGTTGAGGAAATTTTTATTATTCTCCCTACATGAAGATTCGAACCCCTGACCACTAAATTGTAAGAAAAAAATACTTACCTCTTAAACTCTCAAGTCTCACCTCATCCTCAAGTTGGACATAGATAAATGGACTACAATTCTACAAAATAAACTTCTGTGTAGTAGTGACGTTGACGTAAATATATACCGTACAATGTACATAACTCAAAGACAATATTATTTAATTAGATACATGAATATGTCCGATGCTTGTGTGTCATTGTCTACTTGTTTGTTGGTTTGAGTTTATTCATTGATTTTTTATGATGGTCCTCTAGTTGTGTCTTTGTTTGACTCAATTAGCTGCAGACCTGCAGTGTTGATGCGATTATATTTTGCTGGAATTTCATTGGTGTATAAGCGTAGCCTCCAATAGGTACTTGAGTCTCGACTCTTTTTTTTTTTTTTTTTTTCATTCAATAAAATGAACTTAAACATTATAATTATAAAAAAAGCTGCTTTTATGTTAATATATATGTCAAAAAAGTAAATGCTTACATTATTTATGTTGTAGAGGGGTGTTATGTGCAACCTCATTATGAGGTAAAATTTGCGCCCCTTCTCGGATAAAAATATGACAAATAAGCACTTGTAAGAGAAAAAATCAGGACATTTCACTTAGTAATTTATTTACAAATGCTTACTTGCCTTATTTTGATTAGAGGTATAATAAGGTATTATTATTGTTAAATCATAAAAAACTATTGACAAGTCATTTTATGTTATTTATAGAAGTATAAAATATTAATCTTTTATTATCAAACCTGTTAAGTGACAATAATGTTAATTGATTTGGCAATAAAACATACCACCCATATTACACATATATGCATGATATGTATAATAGATGTGCTTAGGAATCTACCCATTGACCCATGTTTTTTACTGGCCTATAATCTAATCAATAGTTTATCATCATTTTATGTCAGGTAGGTAATCCTTTGTGAAACATAATCTTGTTGTTTTTTTATTCAAAAACTTTCTTATATGACGATATCATACATAAAACTATCACTTTTTTTGTTAGAAAATACTTTTTTTTTGTTGTTTGCTAAGGACATTCACCGTCGACCACAGTGACTAATCCTCTTGTCCCAACTGTTAGCGCACTAAGTGATAGGGAGTTAGCCAAGAGATTTTTTCCATTCGTAAGAGTTGGAATTCGAACCCCCAACCACTTGTTTAAGGGATGAAATGCTGAACCACTACACCAACCCATCTTGATTTTTTTGTTAGAAAATGCTACTATCACTTTGGTACTACTTTCTCATGCGTGAGGCCGCCATGCGTTTTTGCGTTTCTTATTTTATTTTTTTTTGACAACGGTTTAAAGAGTTACAACTAAAAATTAAAAGGAATACGCTGCCTACTCACACCAGTGAGTGTATGCGCTTCCGTAACAAACCTATTACATAAAAGCTTACCATTAAACCTAGGGGAATTAAGTGCCAATTTTTTCCATGGCGAGCAATCTTCATCTACCGCAAAACTTGATGATCGTTTGCTGTTATGAAGAGGACGCCGGAAGGGGGCATGGGGACACAAACTTCTTTTGCGCTTCTTCCCTGAGATCACTTGAATAGGTGACAGGCGTTGAGCAGAAGCGGTCTTCGAAGTACATTGTAGTCTTCGTGAGTGAAATCGAGACTTAGTGCGAGCCGAGAAGGAAAACAAGCTAGGAGAAGAGTATCCAGTCTTGGGAGTAAATAGCTGATGAGACAGCCAATTCATTCTCCGTGGTGACGTCTGAACAGTCACTATCTATGCTCGTATCCAAGTTTTTCTCAGCTGCAAAAGCAGTGATGGGCTTGATACCATCACGCATACTAGCTAGACCTTCTGATTGGTCAGCTAGATCATCTGAGCCTCTGAACGGCTCCAAAGCAATATTGTTTGATAAAACAGGAACAGATTCTCCTGCACCTGGGTACAAATCTGTGACAGCAACCTTGCTTGGATCACAGACTTGAAAGTTAAGACGCACATGACCATATGCAATCTTCTTCCTCGGAAGACAGATGGAGTCAGTAGGGGAGAAAGGAGCTACCTTGCGTTTCATGCCACTTTGCGACCTGCACACTAAAAACTTGTTAGTACAAGGATAATAAAAGCCCTTATTCGGACCAGTCTTTCGTAGTTGACGTGTAACTAAATGGGTGGACAGTGTAGCTTGCTTCCGACGTCTCTTGAGGCGGGCTGAGGGAACAGCAGAAAAACAGAACAGTGAAGAAGTGGAAGCATCACTCCTTGGTGAAGTGATCTCGGTAGCCACTGCCTCCAAGGGAAAGGTTGATCTAATTCAGACGTTGCCCCGGAAACATCACAACTGGTAACAGGACTATTACCCTCATCTACATGCTTGAAAACAGAGGTGACATCCATATCCTTGTTATCAACCGCACTTGAGTTCTTAACCACGAAGCACCTAGGTGAGTTACAAGCTCGAACCACCATGAAAGAAAGGCTGGTCGGGTTGTAGAAACACAGTTTCTTACCTCGCATAACCGCCTTGTAATCATTAGTTGATAACCGAAGAGCAGTACCTTGCCGTCTACGGTTAGAAAAGTGCAATTTTGGTGTCATTAAATCATTACTCGCAACAGGGCAAATGTCTGCAAGGCTGACAGTAGAGGGAGTTGGTTTAGCAGAGGAGACAACGTGGGAGTTTGCATTTTGGTTTTCCAACTGAACAGGGGCAGTAGAAGTATCCAAGCAGAAATCTTGACAACCTAGTGGTTCCTTGAGATCATAATGTAAAGCTTGAAAACATTCATTATCTCCAACGGGGTCAAAGTCCTTAGACAGGGTAGCACAACTAATGTCCATGGGAGAAATTTCCATGTGAGACGAAGCTTCACCGACCTCCTCCACCACAACAACTTGTTTTCCTTTTACATTCTGTTTAGGGGTTGTAATTCCCACATTTTCTATTCTGGTGGCGGCAATAGAATTGACCATAGGCTCCACCCTCTTCAACTCCCTAATTACATCCCGATTCTTAGGTTCAATACGAATGGCCCTAACCAAATCGTTATAAGCCCCATCAACCATACCCAATTCCATTGTAGCAATCGCTCGTCGAAACAGAGCTTTGGTATTGGCCGGGTCGAATTCCAAAACCAAGGAACAAAGAGTTTGGACTCTACCAAAGTCATGAAGTTTAAGGCCACAAGCTGCTAGATTCAAATTCAAAGCAATAGCCAAATTACGATAACGACTCTTGTCATTAACACATGAAGGCAAACCAAACGAGAGTAATTGAGCAGCTTTCTCATAAAATATATAAGCACAATCAAACTTTCCTTGGTTAAAGAGGTGATTGCCTTCATCTTTCAAGAATTGAACATGAATGAAAACTTCTTCAGGCCCCTCAAGACACATAAGATATTTCACAATTTCTTCCTCTTTTGCATCTTCAGTGAGATGGGTAGATAACATAGCAGAAAGAACAGGATCGGGAACCATGATTAACACACAAAATAGTCCCAGAAGACCCAACTAATAAAAGCCCCAAATCAATTTCACCAAAGCACAACAAAGAGGACCCCAAATTTAAGTAGTAGAAACACCAAACCCTACAACAAAAAACGAAAATACCTGGAAAGGAGCCTAACTTAGCAAACGCAAGCAAGAAATACGCGATAAACGCTCACCGGCGAAATTAAAGAGTCGCTAGACCCTCACCATGTCGCCGGTGAACCGGGGCCGAAATACTGGTGGTGTGGTAGTCAGGGGAGAATAAGGAGAAAACCCTTAGCGAGAGGTTTCCTTTTTTGCGTTTCTTATTTGCCATATGGAGTAAATGAAAACTAATTGTCAAATTCTTAATCCACCTTCAGTAAACAACTCACCGATAATATAAAATATCTAGGACTAATTTTACCGTTTAATGCCGGCAAGGCCACTAAACAACATTTTTGAGGTAGGCCCCACCACCTTTCAACTCTCTCCCCAACCGAACTTGCAAACCCCCAGCTGTCGTTTTGGGTTATCCCCATGTCCCATCCCATTTCACCATTGAAGAACACTTTAGAGTTTATGACAATGGAAAATGATACTAATAATTTAATTATGAAACCAAAACCAAATTTGATTATAATAATCAATCTTAACCCATCCTTTTTTCATTCAAATTACAAGGCTACATGATTAATTGACGATCTAAGAACAACAATCAAATAAAAATGTAAACCAAAGAAACAAATTCAAAAAAAGAGAAAAAAAACTGTTCTTTGAATCTATTGATGATTTAGATGATTATCAAGTTACATTACAATACAGAAAGAAAATTTTCAATTCATTCCTGATGACTCATCAATCTCGACCTTCCTTTTTTTTAATCTCCGTCTCTTTCTCTCTCCTCGATCGATCGAAGCCACGATCTCACAATTCATCATCAATCAATTTCCAAATAATAATTCATTCGATTGATTTTTCTTTTTTTTTTTTTTAATTATTTTTTTTCAGAGTTTGACGATCTTAGCAGATTTAACGACAGGATTTTCCCTAGCGATAGCTTCACGACCAGCAGCTTTATAATCGAAGCTACAATCATGGCGATCAGAGTACCGATGATCAGAACAATACAAATCTCCACATCGACACCTAAAACCGGTCAAACCGACCTTTTTCCGGCAACCTGAACACCGATTCACCTCGCGTTTCGCCGGTTTTGACTCGGTTGCCGGTGACTCAGTCCGATCTGGTCGTTTCTTCAGATCTCGACACACAGGTTGAAGATTTTGCGACGACGACACAGCGATTTTCCGTGTCGTCGCGAAATCTGGCGACCTGGATCTAGATGAACCAGCTGAAATGGAAGCCAAAATCGCTGTTGAAGATGAATTAGCGGCGTTTTTGAAACATTTTTGACACATATTGTTCGTCGCTGGGTTTCCTGTGAAACCACAGTTGTTGACGCATAACGTTATGGTTTCTGGTACTATTTTGAATTCTGTCTCCTCTTTCTCTCTCTTCTGAGCCATCTTTTGTATAAGGTGGTCAATTAACGACAAACACAGAAAGACTTGATTCAAATTAACGAAAGAGACTTGATGAGAGAGAATTGGTGAGAGAGAGAGAGAGAGAGGAGAGAGAATTGATGAGAGGAAATGGTGGTGAAGGATGAAGAAGGGGAAATGGGGGAGAATATGAAGGATGAGGAAGTCGGTAATGGCGATGAAATATGGGCCTCAATTCATAGAGACGCGTACTAAACTTTTCCTTTCTTTTTCCTTTTTCGCCTTTTTCTTTTTTGTTTTCTTTTGTCTTTTATCTTTTGGTGTGCTGTTTGATTTGCTTATTTTTGGGTTGGGTTTTGCTAATCAATGACGATTATGCCCTTTTGTATTATTGATTTAAATAGAGTTGGTAAAATCTAAGTCGACCTAGAAATGAATCCAAAAAGTTTTGATATGCTAATTATCCTATTCCAAAACTATCATATTCCAATCTGATTTGAGATCCTAAGTTTGAATGCGTTTGTTAGAGCTTATACAGTTAGTTCAATTTAATTTAGATGTCAATTCAATGATTTTAAATTCACTTAAATGATGTTTAATTCAGTTCAGTGGGGCGGAGTTTAGAAATATACTTTTTGTATCACCTATCAAGTTGTGTACAACTCAATTAAGTTGTGTCCAGTTCAGTTGAGTATATCTAGTGTCCAATTTAGTAATGTTGAAGTCAATTTAATTATACTAAGTTCAGCTCTAACAAACGTACCCTTTGCGAGACAATTAGAATTTTTGACTCGTAACATGACTTGCTAAAGAATCGGTATGATCGACCCAATAACTAACCCACAACTAACCCAAACTCAAAGTGACCCACGATTCGACCCGATTCATTTGCCTGGTCTACTATTAAATGTAAAATTATGATATTTTGAACCAATGCTTATCTAAGAATTTGGGAACTACCGTGCTTTGTCAGTTGTAGATCATGTCTGACGTGTGAGTACCGAGTGGGTGATGATGAATGATGACAAGTGAGAGAGGAGAGTAGGAGAGAGAGGGATTACGGAAGATTATTATGTGGTTCCCCTTATAAATTGCGTTTAATTAATTAGTTTAATGTTTACCTGCTGATGCCCCATTTTGCCGTCCATTTGGGGGTTAGGGGCCCCTCTTTCGTTGTTGCAACATGCTTTAGATCATTGACAATCTTATGAGAAACAAATCTTTTACTAGTATTTTAGTTTTCTTCTGACAAATTGCACATCAATAATTCAACAATTGATCCATTGTATAATTATAATCATACAAATTATAATTTGTTTGTGAATAATTCAACATTATGCATGATTGTCTAACGATGTTATATATGAAGATGATTCTGAATAAATAACATGAGTACTAAATGGTCGTTTAGTTCAATTGAGAGTAATTTATGAAAAAGTTATGGTTCTCATGAAATATTATTGACGAATCTTTATATATCATTTCATTAAAATAACTATTGGATTCTTTGAGTTTTGATCACAATTCACGCATTTGCGGACGGACTACAACTACTCTCTGTTTCAAATTTTCTTTCATTTGATTTTCATGTGAAAGTTTATAAACTTTAAACACAAATTTAAGATTAATACCTACATATTTATAGAAAATTTGTTTTTATAATTTTTATTATTATAGAAATTATAATTATTTATATTTAAAGTGTCGGGTTAGAGATAGTAAGAAGTTGAATAAAAAGAAGAATAAGAAAGGGAAGAATAATTTATACAATAAACAAACGAAAAACACAAGGGAAAAGAGAGTGGATGTATATGTATTTCAGTATTTGCCATGGCCAACAAGCAGAATTGCATAAGGATTACCTGGCTCATGCGTACATCCACCAACATCAAGTAGTGGCGCAACTTTTCGGTTGCTATCAATAAAATATGAAGCAAATACTAAAAAGACACCCTCTTTTAAAAAAACACAAAAAACTTGAAAAAAATAATAATCAGTTTTTATCTAATTTTTTGGATTGAGAAAAATAAGATAAACTGAGTTGAAAGATTCCATAAACTATAAAATGGAGGTCATAATTGGGATTCTGTTAGAAGGGTAAGAGGATAATTTTATTAACAAATCCATTAAACAAAGATGATTGATACTTCTATTATTATGTTATTGGATTTGTCATAAAATATTAGCTGTCTCTCTTTAAAGGGCAGCAAAGAATAAGCAAAAGGGGGCATGAACCAGGATAACCACCACCCTGTGTGATTCCAACTTGCACCCTTTCCGAGTTGCGCCTTTAAGCCTTAGCTCTTGCAACATGGACCAACTTGAAGCAAAAAATAGTTGCGCCTTAACCCTTGCAACATGGACCAACTTGAAGCAAATTCACTAACTTCTTGTACAAGGAGTTGTTGGTGTATAGTCTTTACAATAGCAAGTTTGGGAGAGTCTCACATTGGTGGGGAAAGAGAAATAGAACCACTTTATATGGTATAGTGTCCTTTTGTAGTTTGAATGAAATTATGGAGGGAAACTATGGACAAGTGCTAAGTATATTATAATATTTATATTTTTAAAGCACTTAGCACTTAGCGTGGTTAATTAACAGTTTGCAATGCCTTATTAAATTATTTTTGCGATTTATTTATTTAATTAATTTAATTAAATAATTTTTCGTAATTATCCTTTTAATGACAGTTTTGGTAACTGTTGTTAACTGCCCTATTTTGGTCTATAAATAGGGATTGAGGCATTGGTTCAGATGATCCTTTTCTCTTCTTCTTCTTCCCAACCGATTATGTAGCAATGGTGTTCATAGGAGAATTAGTAGGTTTGCTGTCTACTTTTTCTAAGTGATTAAGGGGATCCTGGGGGTAGATTACCCACAATTCCCAACAGCAACAAAGTAGTGGGAGCTAATAAAACTTTAAAGGACAATGATTATATCACGCCCTTAATTTGTCTTGCTTAATTATCGTAGTAGTTTTAACAGGACTTTACCTAGGATTCTCGGAACGGGGTCTGAAAAAGTCCAAATGTACGCAACTTTATCGATCCATAACTAGTCGCCTAGTAAAAAGACTGTTTCCAAGAGACCCACAAAGTTATAAAACATATGAAAATAATTGTAGCATTTTAAAGCGCATGCAACAAGAGAAATAGTAAAATGTAACAATATACACCAACATTTCACAAGACACACTAGATGTATTATTGTGGAAAATTGATCATTATAAATTTACAATAATTGAATTGATGAAAGTATACTGTTACACTAGATTGGAAGTGACGACGATGACCCTAAAAATCCAACAAGTTTTTGTACGTGTTTCTTCAGCATTATGGTCATAAAGGAGGGTATATGTAAGAGTGAGAGCCATTAATTCAGCTTGTGGGACACATCTAATGACTATTTGATTATGTTTCATCGACTATTATTGCTCTGATATTTTTTTTTTTTGGTGCGAATTGCTCTGATATTTTAAACATACTATTACTGCAACTGTATTGATTAAAGTATATATTGGATTGGAAGGGACAATGACCTTAAGAAGTTGATAAGTTTTTGTACGTGTTTCTTTAGCCTTCTGGCCATCAAATGACCCTTTTGGTTATGTTTCATCCACTATTATTGTTGTTGATGGTACATCAACATTAATATTACCCCGCTGCTTCCAAAGAAACTCCCGTCTAAGCAGAGTAAAGAGGGGAGGGGGGAGGGTCGGTTGTATGCAACCTCATTACCTTTGTAAGAATAAGTTCTCACATAGAGGTAATTTATTCTGTTTGACCCTTGATCCGAAGTGCAACGACGACCATCGACAACTTCACAATAAAGAAGAAGTGCCGACAGTTTTGTGATCCATTTTAATTTAATAATTCATTATTATAGTCTGAAGTCAAAAGTAGTGAAATGTTTGACTCCACTGAATATAGTGGACAAAATAATTAATTATCTACTAAACAATTTACATTTAATATATCTACTTAATAATTATACACATTTTGGTATATTTAATAAATAAGTTACACATTTCGGTACGGTCACTAGAATCATAGGTTGCTGTTAACTGTTCACAATAACATAACTCAGTGTTATCTAAAATGCATAGGTTGCTGTTAACTGTTCACAATAACATAACTCAGTGTATTATCTAAAATGCTACTATACGTTAGTATATTTTCCTAAATATTAGTATATCTCAACGAAAATGTTTCCAATACACTATACTTTTCGCCAAATCTCTCAAACTTATAGTATTTTACAGTCTATTATTTTCAACTAAAAATATTGAATTGAATTTAGTTGAACTGAATCGATTTTTTCAATCGGACCTTTAACTATTTAAAACTCATTCAAACAAAATTCAATATTAAACTCATTTCAAAGTATGCATTAAAATGTTTTTAATAACAAAAATATCATCATGATTTTATTTTGGATTAAAAAGTTTTTGAGTAAAAGTCCAGCCTGTAGGCGAGCAAGATACTTATCTTGTGTGACAACACTATATATGTAAACTGAAATGCCAACTGAACTTAATAAAAAAACAAGTTGAGAAGAACAGAGTACTGTCAACTTTTGTTCCTTAGTATTGAATTAATGGGAGGCAAATATGCAGAAAACACAAATTGACATGTTGATGATAAGTTGGTGGCACAATCTAGTGTTGCGTCCAAAGTTAAGTTGGGTGGCAACATTTTAATTGCACAACAAAAGAAAGTAGAGGACAATCATGGGTTTAACTAATACTCGCAAGTCCCAATTATGTAAAAGGTAGATAGAGTGGCGATTTGGGGGAGAAAAAGAAAAAAAGATTGCCTAAACGTTTTCTTAATGGTTACGTGGTATCTTGCTCTAGTGTTGTTTATTCATCAAAACAATTGATTTAGGAAAGCATATACTATTTGCTAACTTAAAATACACTACTTTGGCTCAAAGGAAATGGGGAGGAAAGACTAAAAGCGGAGCTCAAAAAGTGAGTAGAGAGCACAAAAGCCGAGGTACAATTGGTAAAAGTATAGAGCTTGAGCTTGGGGTGAATACTGATAGTATGGTGATGTTAGGGATGATAACGGGGGATGCCATATACTAGCACACATCTACCAATAATATGTTCCACCTGCTCCGCCAATGTAAGCATATCCAAGTTCACCCCTTCGATAACCAAGGAAGTATGGTTAAGTGGTAGAGACTCATTAATCCTTAACCAAGGTCGAGGGTTCGAATCTCGCCTTGGGCATGGAGCAGCTTTAAATTCTTTGGCCAGCTGTCCCACCCTTTGAGGTGCCTACAAGCCAGCACAGGCGATAGTCACTGTGGTCGATGGTGGATACCCTTGGTCGTGAACCAAAAGAAAAAAAAAAATACACCCCTTCGATAAAAATAAAATAAAATTATCCGGCTCCAAATAGATATCCGCCTATCGATACGTATCCACCAATATACTCAAAATCCAATTATTAGGTACAAACACGGAAACACCCCTCCCCCCAGAAAAGAAACAATCTCATTATTGTTAAGTATTACTACCTCTGTTTCTAAAAAATGGTAACAATTTACTTTTGCACGGTCTCCAATGCACTACTTTGACCAAAAAAATTTGTGTTTATTTGAATACATATAATATAAAAAATAGATTTTCCGAAAGTACTAATTAAAACGAATCCGATAGTATTTTTACATTTTAAATCCTTACCATTTTTCAGAAACGGATTTGTTAAGAAGGAGGGACATTAAAAAGGAGAAAAGCCCTTAAAAAATTTAACAATTTTTGGTGGTTTTATCCTAATTCATTAACACAAATTATTGGTGTGGCTATGAAGCGGAGACAAAGTCAAATCCATACCCACGCTATCACCATTGCAGACTTGCGGGTTCTACTTTGAAAAATCATCTCCACCTCGCCACCCACTTAACCTCCTTTCATTCCCACTCCATTTGGGACAGGTGCGGAACAATATCAACCTTTACTTATCCCACCGTCATTCATGTCGTATTCCTTACTCGTCTTCAATAATAATTCGAGATTAAGCCTTAAGGTGTGTTCTTTTTCACTTATTGGACCTTATCCAATCAGTGGAAATAAGTGGCAACCCAATCAGTAGGAATTAGTGGTTAGACCTTACTGAATCAGTGAAAATCAGTAGTAGGACCTTATTCAATCAGTGAAAATCAGTGACAAGACCCACATTTCTACTAATCACAGAATTAGTGGCAAGACCTTATTGAATCTATGAGAATTAATGAATCAAAGGAACTTATCGAATCAGTGGAAATCGATGGTAGGACCTTATCAAATCAGCTGAAATCAATAGCAAGACCTTACTCAATCTGTGAGATTCAGTGACAGAACCTTACCCAATCAGTAAAAATTAGTGTAAATAAGTGAAAAAAAAAAACACACAGTCATCCTCAACAGAGATGACTTCCTCGCAATTTCAAAAAGTACCGAATAGAGCCGCCCAAACTGACTAAGACGAAGCCCATCCTCCATGGGACGACCACCAAAGCGAGTGAAGGCAGTGTCATATTCAATGGAAGTCTCTTTCTCTCTCCTATTTGCCGCGGTAAGCAAGGTGGGGTGTGGACCTGTACTCGTGTTGGCCGGCTCACGGAATTCACCTTGACTCCTGTCTTTTTCATTTGTCAATTTTCTCACTCCCCACAAATTCTATGGAAAGAAAAAAAGAATTGCAACTTTTTGTTACATTATTTTTTATATAGTCATAGATTTGGAAACGACATATCTTGTTGAGCTGACTTGTGTTAATGGGTGAAATCTCCCGCGTTTTCCACAACCCAATTTACATCATTCATCATCATCATTGGTTCACAAGTCTCTATGGATTTACAGCTCAGCTTAGCAACTTCTAAATCAAGAGGCCACTTATAACAACTGGATTATAGCAGCATCAACTTTGTTGCCCAAAGTTTTGAAGTAGCTAGATTGTTTGATACATCAACATTATACAATTGGTGAATCCAATTATAATATTCGCCTTGTAAGATTAAGGTTTAAAGATGTATTCTTTTCGAGTGGACTCCAATTTGATTCAATATTTCCCAGATTGGTCCAGTATTGTGCAAAAAATATTCAGTTTGCTCCAACTTTTTTTTGGGGTATAAAATAGCTCATTTTATTACCAAATTGCACCATGCAAGCAAGATTAACATCTCTCATACAAGATCTAAAGGGAGAAAATAGACAGTGCAGGAATCTTCTAGGAATGTACTTCAATATCTCCCCTCAATGTTTTATGTGTAACCATCGAGCCTATATCTGGTACTGCACAGGCCAGGGACAAATGCTAATCCATTCACATAGCTCTGTGACAACCTGTTGTAGTGCAACATCACAGATGAAGAACAAATGTTGAATGCTTTCATCCTCTCTTTGCCATAGGGGACAGGTAGTAATAGGAATATGGCAGTGCATTATAGTGAGTCTATCCCTTTGTGAGCAGCTTCTCCATGGACCACTAACCACAAGAAGATTGCATGTTTGGGTATAGTAAATTGACCCCAAACTAAATCTGCATATCTAAAGCAAGTTTGATCCCCAATGAGTGCCTTATATCCCCTTTTGATAGTATACTCTCCATGTATGTTCACAGGCCAGTCAGCTAAATGCAATAGCCCCTTTTTATCTCCTCTCAATTTTAATACTTTCCTCCAGTACCAACTGACATCATTTGGTACATTGTAAGTATAAAGCTCCTGCCTTTTAAATACACAGAGTGAACCCAACGAACCCAGAGGATGTCCTTCTTGCTGGCCACAACCCAAAGATGTTTGGCAATGGTTGCCTTGTTCCAAACAATACAATTTTATTTTGACATTTAATCTACTGATCCAATTGGTCCATCATTTTATAAATTTCAAGTATTTTGATATAACAAATAGTAGTATATCTTATCAAAATTTTAAAATTGAATACTACACTTTCGTACTATTTAGGTTATGTTAATAATAACAATAATAATAGTAATAATAATATTCAATTTCATATTATTATTATTATTATTATTATTATTATTATTATTATTATTATTATTATTATTATTATTATTATTATTATTATTATTATTATTATGTCTACGTTGAGACATCCTATCAGAATTTTTGTATTGTACACCCATCTTGTATTCTTGGTACGCAAGTCTATACATACAGATTATTACAGGGTGCCTTTTAATCTAAAATAGCAAGCTCAAAATTTTGTTGCCGTAGACAAGAAAACTTTCCTTGTCTTGTTCTAAACCCGGCCTCATAAACCCTCAACAGAGTGACAAGAAAATTTCTTGTTCATTTCAGTGAATCGTGATCGGTAACAGGCCATTGGTAAACGAAGATAGCAGGTAAGCAAAAGCCATAAGGTAACAAACTTTGACCATATATAGCTTACCTTGGATATTTTGGAGTTAAAGTTAATAAACTTTGACCATTGTTTCATGAAAAATTATAAAGTTTTACAACATAAATATACTTTTGTTAGATTCATTTCAAATAGTAATTTCAAACAAATCAAAATTTATAATTTTTATTTTTATATTAAAAGAATTATATGTGGTCAAAGTATTATCTTGAAAACCGCGAAAGCCAAAAAGTATGTAATGTTATTTGTGGTACGAAGGGAGTATTTACATATATAGTTTTATTTCTTTTTCTTTTTACTCGAATTAAAACCTTTTTTGTTTTTTTTTGGTAAAAGGTTAGTGTGATCTATTACCAACTAGTGGTTAGAATAAAAAACATAACAAGCTAAGGGAGAGAAGGGGAAAAATAGGCCACCTTCTAGGAAGGGTTCCAATTCCCAAACTTCCCAAGCCTCAAATAAAGTCTCTTACTACAAAATCATATCTAAAAACCTCTGATCTCTACTAGACAGTTTACCAAATACAGACCCAGACCATCTCATTTTCAGTTCCATTTCAATCATCTTGCTTACCACCTGAACGGGTCTACTCACAGACTGTAATATCCTTCTATTTCTTTCTATCCAGGCATGGTACGTTATTGCTGCAAGGCAAGCAGAAACCATCCTCTTCTGACTTCTGCACATAATTTTCTTGTTATCCAACCATCTCCACCATCCGCCATGCTTGTCAGGTATATCTTCTGCCTTTATCCATCTTCATACTCTTCTTTTCAGTTCAGCAACCCAGGGACATGAGAAGAAGAGGTGATCATGACTCTCATTGGCCCCTGTACATAACACACACAACTGGTCTACAGAGATTTTAAATGTCTGTAGCATCCTATCTTTAGTTAACAGTTTGTTTCTGTCTGCTAACCAGAAGATAAAGCAATGCTTGGGGATTGAGACTCGTCCCCAAACATATTTAGCATTTTTATGCTTCTTAGTCACAGGTCTCAAGTAGCTGTAACCTTCTGCAGTTTTGTATTGTCTCTTTTGTCTTCTCCACACACAGTTCTCAGGGAAAGCATCCCTCAATTCTAGGCGTTTTTTTTTGAAGTACCAGCTACAATCTCCAGGCATTGCCGCTGTCCAGAACTCACTCCCCTTCATGTAAACCCCATTCACCCACTTGACCCACAAATGATCTTCCTTATTAGCTAGAGTCCCCATGAGCTTAGCTACAACAGCTCTATTCCAGGTTTTACAGTCTTTAAAATTTAGCCCTCCGTACTTCCTCTATCTACAGATGAGATCCCAACTGACAAGGGGTACTTTCCTTTGGGATTCAGTAGCACCCCACAGTAACTATGCTCTGGGGTAACAAGAAAATAGAGGCCCAGTATATGTGAATTGACATGAACACTGAATTGACAAGTTGACATTTACCCATGTAGGAATGATGTCTTGAACTCCAACATTTTATCCTAGCTGTAATCTTGTCCACAAGGAACTGGCATTCAACCTTGGTCCTTTTTGTAGGAGATAATGGCATCCCAAGGTATCTCATAGGGAACTCACCTTGTTGGAATCCAGTTAAGTCAAGTATTTGTTGCTTGAGTTCAGTCCCTACACCATTCAAATATGCTTGGGACTTGAGCTGGTTTGCACATAGTCCAGACACCCCAGAGAAATGATCAAAGCCCTGCATAATTCTCATGACAGATGGGAGATGTCCCTTCCAAAAGATCATTAGGTCATCCGCAAAGCAAAGGCTCGCAAGCTTGAACCCTTTACACATAGGATGGAACCTAAAATCATGTAATTCAGTAGCCATCCTCAAGGTTCTAGTGAGATATTCCATTACTAGAACAAAGATAAGAGGGGAGATGGGATCCCCCTGCCTGAGTCCTCTTTTCCCTTTACAAAACCCATGCAATTCACCATTCAAAGCAATGGAAAATCTGGTTGTAGACATATATTTCATCACCCCAGTTACAGAAAATATAAGGGAAACCAAACCCTCTCATCACCTCTTTCACAAACCCCCAATAAACAGTGTCATATGCTTTTCTCAAGTCAATTTTGAACAAGCATCTGGGAGACGCATTAACCCTCTTCCTGTACAGTCTAATAAGGTCTTGACACACAAGAATATTATGAATTATGGAACGCCCTTTCACAAAAGCCCCTTGATTTTCATCAATAATATCAGGCAAAACTTTAGCTAGCCTCACGCAAAGCATATTTGAAATACATTTGTAGAGTGTATTACAGCATACAATTGGACGAAACTCACTAGGTTTTGTTGGATTATCTATCTTAGGAATCAGTGATAAAACAGTGGAATTCACTTCAGTTAAGAGATTACCTCTATAAGAAGTCCAACATTGCATTTGTTACTGCATCTCCTACAATGCTCCAAGCTACCTTATAAAACCCACTCTCATAGCCATCAAGTCCTGGGCTCTTATTTGAGGGGATTGAAAACATAGCTTGTTTTACTTCATCTTTTGAGAAAGGGAGAATAAGCTGAATTTTCTGTGAAGTATTAAGAACAGCTCCCTTCTCCATAATTTCTTTGTTAGCCTCACCTCTACCCTGGACTTGCACACCCAACATTTGCTTGTAAAAGTTGACAAACTCCTCAACCACCCTATTTGGTTCTTGTAGCCAGTTGCCTTGACTATCTTGAATAGCATATACACTGTTCTTTGTTCTTCTAGCTTTGAGCACTGAATGAAAATAGTGAGTGTTTTGATCTCCCAATTGCAACCAAGTAGCCTTGCTTCTCTGTATTAAAAAAGATTCTGCAGCATAGGATAATCTCATATAGTTGTTGGTTGCCTCTTTCTCTAGTTGCTGTATATGAGGGTTTAGCAGGTCACTATGCAGCGCATTATACATTGCACCTCTTCTTTCTTGAGCTTGAACTTCTATGTCACTAAATTGACTTCTGTTTAGTTGCTTCAATTTATGCTTCAGTAGTTTAAACTTTTCGACCACCTGATACATCTTACACCCCTGTATATTCAGGCACCAAACAGAAGCAACCAAAGGCAAGAACTCATCAGCTCCAGCCCACATCTCAAAATATTTGAAATGTGATCCCCTCCTCTGAGTATCTTCTCTGAATTGTACCAGTGCTGGACTATGGTCAGACACACCAGCTGGGAGGAACCATACATCAGTGCTCACAAAGTTGTCAATCCAAGTTTCATTACACAACACTCTATCTAATTTAGAGTAAACTCGCATATTGTCCTCCTGCTTGTTAGTCCATGTAAACCTACAGCCCTTCCAATCCAAATCATGGAGATAACAATCCACCATACACTCATTAAAATCCTGAAAATCAGCTAGCACCACAGTATCTCCACCCAATATATCATCTACCTTAAGCAGACTATTAAAATCCCCCATGAGTAGCCAAGCCTCATTCATCTCTCTACTCAAAGTTCTAATTTCATTCCATAGAGTAAGTCTTTCACTTACACTATTAAAACCATAGATAAAAGATACTTGAAAACTCACATTTGCAGGTAAGTGCTTGACCTTTCAGTGAATAAGTTGTGCACTGTTTTGAATTAGGTGCACCTGAAACAACTCAGGCCTCCAAACAATCCATATTCCGCCTCTAGGGTTATGATCATGGTTTATAAGGGGTCCACAGCTAGGAAACATAGCTTGCAAGCATTTATTAAAATTGCATGCTCTAATCTTTGTTTCTACTAACCCATATAGGCCAATTTTATTATGCAAAAGAAAGTTTTTCACTTCCCTTTGTTTATTTGGGGCATTCAATCCCCTAACATTCTAGGCAAGGAGCTTATCCATACTCCCCATGGAAGCTAAGATTCACTTCTTCAGCCTCATGCTCCTCTTGAGCTTGCCCTTCATCCCGGAGAGCCTCATAATTGTTTGCAACTGGAACAGGATTAGCTCTCTGCTGAAATGGTTGAGCTACACTTTTATGCCTACTCACTGGTTTGCAAAATTCAGTATTACTCTTTTTCTGCCCTGCTTGTTGTGCGACCATAGTGGCCTGATCAGCACAAGTACTGCTATCTCCTTTCCCCTACACTGGCTCCTGCTGTTGCTCAACAGGCCTGGCCACAACGTTCTCTTTTTCCTTCACATTCTTCTTCCTACACTCCTTTTCATCATGACCAAAGCCATGACAAAAAGCACAACGAACAGGTTTCCATTCAAAAATAACTTTCTGCTTGACAAAATCCCCATACTCATCTTCGAACATAATAGTCTCTGGTAGGCTCTCCCCAATGTCCTTATCTATCAGGACTCTAGCATAGTTCAATCTGGTTCTCCTCTCTGTTGCTTTGTCTACCATAATAGGCCTACCCAGCAAACTTGAGATTTTGCTTAGTGATTCACGAGCCCAATAGATAACATCCAATTTAGGCATTTGCACCCAAATTGGGACAGATTTCACATCAATATGTCTTTGCCCATCCTCAGACCAGGGTTTTACAATAAATGGTTTACTATCAAAGTGGTGAAACCCCATTTTCATAACAAAATCTATAATACCCCGTATTATTATTCATTTTAGAATAATAATTACTTAAAAAGAAAATGCAATTTCGTATTTAAAATAATTAATTGGGCTCATAAATGTTTAAAGTGCCTAATTAATATTGAATTTTGGTTTTGGACTTAATTAAAATGTAATTGGGCCAAAACAAATAAAAGTATGTGGGCTCTATAATTTTCGGAAGTGGCCGAAAATTATAAGGCTTTATTGGACCTTATTTTCGGTGACCCTAGCCGAAAATAGGGGGAAGAATTTCTGAATTTTATTTTAAAATTTTGTTTCCTAAATTTTTGTTTAGTGGAGTGATTTTAGGAGAGGTTTTAGGAAAGAATAAGTTGAGATAAGGAAGGAGTGTATTTGGGCTCCTAAATAAACTCAGCTTCCAAATTCAATTGACTTTACCAAATCAAAGAAAAAAAGACTCTCTCTCTCACTCTCACACGGTTGAATCCAAGGAGTAAAAAAAAGAGAAAATTCTTCACTCTTTCACAATTCATCCTTTGCTTAGTTTTAATCCTTTGATTTTCAAGTAAGTGTTCTAAATTTGTTTTTGATTCTTAAAAGCTTTTAGATTTGATTCAAGTATGAGTTTTATGAACCCTAGTTTTGTATGAGTAAATCCTAATTTAGTTTTTCCTAGGGTTTGCTAGATTCTATTGTTTTTGCATGATAGGATCATGATTAGGGTTGGGTTTGTTGTTTTCTTGAATTGAATCAAAGTTTGAGTTCAAAAGGTTAGATCTTGTGATTTAATTAAATCTGAAAATTTATTAATTGTGGATTTAATTAGATTAGGGTTTATTAAAATTTTTTAACAAAAAAAAAAAGAAAAAAATTATGGTTGTGTGCAACACGGCAGGGCCGTGTGCTGCACACGGTAGCCGGCAGCGCCGTGTTGCTGGCCGTGCATCCAGCAGCGGCTGCTGCCCGGCGTCACCAGCCACCGCTGGCGGTGGTGATGGGTGGTGATGGTGGTGTTGTTTTGGTGTTGACTTGTTTTAGGGTTTTGAAAAGTTTCCTAATTTAGTTTATGTAAATTGTTTTTGGAAACTTAGAGCATGCATGAGTAATTGAAATTTCCAGCAACTTAATTAATTTAATTAAAGGTACTAAATCATCTTTAAAGTTTAATAAAGTGGTTTAGAAGTCAAGGTTTTGACTATTAGTGTATTGTGGACTTGTTAGGACCCGTTGACCGCATGTGAACATAAGGAGCTTACGTTAATTGTCGTGATTTGCCTTACTTGCTAAAGGTAATTCATCGTCTAGTATTGGTTGGTGAATCATGTAATTTCTTTTTCGTAATTCATGTCTTGATGAATTATGTAGATTGTTGTCATAATTCATGACTAGTGGAATTGGTATTCATTGTCTAGTATTGGATTGAGAATGTTAATTCATATTTGGACTTGTGTGTATTTTGGAAAGGGATGATTGATATTTATTTCCTTGTGATAATTCGTATAGAATTATATGTTAGTGAATGCATGTATTATGTTAGAAATTCACTTTGTGTAGTACTGTCTACTTGTTAATATTCATGTGAGGAGATGCATGTTTTATTATGGTTGTTGAACGCAAATTATATTAATAATTGTTCAATTGGAATATAGCTTATGTTGCTATTTTTGGTATCATATTAGAAAGCATGTGGATTCATGTTAGAAGTATGTTAATTCAATAAGTTGAAATGAACTTGACTATTGAAATAGGTGGTTTTGAATTAAGGCCTGGATGCCCTTCATGTAAAATGCCATTGGAAAATTGTAACCATATTGTGTTACTTGAGAATTGCCAAGATTATATGATTTACTTGATTATGTGATCACCTTTGAATTAATTAATCGGGAGTTAAGATTTCTTTGGTAATGGATCCACCAAAGGGTGCGAATGGGAATTGCCAATTGTTGCGTTGAGTGGGTTCATATTCTGCGGGGTATGGCTCCAACGTACTGAAATCTTGTATCCATATATGATGATTGAGCAAGTAAGTTTTATTGTGAAACTGTTCTTTTTGTAAACCTAAGGGTTGAGAGAGGGTATGCATACTTAGGAACATCTAGAAGTACTTCGGGAGTCACCTATACTCCGGGACGGTTGATCCCTCTTTTGCCACTGTGCACGGGACTAAGATCCTATTGAGCCTTCTGCGGTTGGTTCTGACATTCTTACGATTCTCTTCTCTCTAAGGAACTTGGCTAATGGATAATAATAAATAATGAGATTTATTATTTGGTGTAATGCGTGTTCTTTAAGTTTAAAGCATGTTGTCTTAATTTTCTTAAAGCATGATTATTATTTTTATTTGATTAAGCATGTTGGCTTAACTTGGAGATTTAAATGGATTATGTGGTTATGAATTACTCAGCGTAGCTGATTGGTTGTTTTTCTTTTTACTTGTGTTTGTTGTCCATTTCTCTTTAATGGTGGACCTATGAACCTATATGAAATTCGTCTATATGGGGAGTAGATTGACAGGATTGTAGCTCGAGGAGTAGAGCTTGAGAGAAGGTGACTTAAGAAGATAGTATATCTTCTAAAAACAATTTATTTTATTGTTTAGTTTGGAACTTCTTATTATTGGGATTTTTATAATTGTATTGAGATTAGTTCTCTTGCATGAGAATTAGTAGTTACTATTTCTTATTTCATTTGGATTATTTGTTTTAAGTCTAGTTGGAAAAGATAGTTATTATTTAATTATCTAGTATGTATGTTTAGGATATAAACATTTGTTTTCTTTCTAGACTTGTATTTAATTTGAACATTAAATACGGTGGTAGCACTTCAAATTTCTAGGGTTTTTCCGCTGCAACTCGTAATTTTAAATGGTTTTAAATTAGACGGAAATTCGGGGTGTTACAACATCCCTACCAAGCAGTGTATCAAACCAAACAATGAATTTCCCATTATACAACGTAATAATCTTGTCTATCCCATGCTTTCCCCAAATCCTCTTAACGAAACCCTCCATACAAGTGTTGGGGGGTTAGAGCCCAGAACAAAACAAGTCACAGTGTTTTCCCAATAAGCAATTTCAGATTGGACATCCTCACGTTTAATTTTACACATGTAAATCCCCTCTTTTTTCTCAGGATTAACAAAATTTAGCTTTCCCCCACCACTAGACAAAGCATTCACATCAAAAGTATCCCAAATTCCACCATTAGAGGTCATACCCGGTATCTCCAAAGACTGATTTGAACGCGCCTCAGAAGAATCATCCATTTCATCCACCCACGGTTTTCTCGCAACCCCCGAATTTGAGTGCAGTATGTTGAGCCACTCCTTCAGCTTCTCTTGAGCAAATTCCTTATTCCGGTTAGGTTTATTAACCTCCGATTTCAAGGCTTCAGTTACCGCCTTCGTAACACTCTTCTCAAACTCTAATTAAAACCTTGCATGCTATTGATTTCACAAACAATTGCAATGTGGATGGGCATGACTTTTTGAGTCAGTGAAGTAGCTATTTGTATCAAATGAATAATTCATTAACCGTTAGAGATAGTGTTCTTTGCTTCTAGACATGTCCAATTGGTTAAAAAAACTTGGTAAAGCTACTGTCTTTTTAGTTTAAAATGGACACTACTTAAGTTGACAATGTCATCAATAGCCTGCTAAGAAACGTATTGGTGAGATCAGATTTGAAATTAATTAGTGCATGCAAAGTTGTTGTTAAATTTGGAATTTACTTGCTGAAGTATCAAATGGGATTTGTGTGGGTTCAGCAAGTTGGTTCTGATCGATGTATGCATATTCCGAAAGCCTAATGATCTATGTCTTCTTAGAAGAGAATGTCTTTTGTAGTAAAAAAATAAATAAAATAGAACGATAGTAAAAATGTGTATTAAAGATAATTTCGTAGTAAAAAGACGCTCAAATTTAGATGTTAAATTAAACTTGATGCAAATTTTGAGGGTTTCTGATTTTGCTAATAACAAGATGTAATCTAGGATTAAGCTATGAAAACATAATTAGAAATTAATAATGCTTTTCATTTCGTTCTGCTAAACCCATACTTTTCTCTTGTTATTAATTTAGAAACTACATACTTATTTTATTTTCCATTTTTTAGCCTAATAAACACTGATTGTCTTGATGATGGGATAATGAAGGCATGGCGTCGTTTCGTAGTGCATTTTTTTTTTTTTTTTTTTTTTTTTTTTTGTTTTTGTTTTTGTTTTTCCCTTTAGTTATGATTAATTTCATTAGTTATGACTTATGATCCATGTGAGATGGAATAGTTGGTGCTGGTGTAGTATCTGTGTTTCTTAAGGATTTTGATTAGATTTGGAATATCTTTTCCAACTGTTCTGATGCTCATTTGCTGCTTATAGTTATTGGATTGACTGTTTATTTATGGGATTTTCTCCTCTTGGCAGATTGTCGGAAATTTGTTGAAGTAGTTATTGGAAGAAAATGGGTCGTTTTTGGCATAGAAAGGTTATAATTATTCATCCTTAGCTTACTACTAATTTCACTTTCCTAGTTCACTATTCTTTTGAAATATTAAAGTAGTCTTTTTCATCTTTGTAGGATGACTGTGACTCTTCGGACTGACGGGATGAAGAGGAGGAGTCAGTAGAGGAGGAAGATTCAGAATTCGAGGAGGATCTGTCTGACACTCTGGACGGTTCAGAATCTGATGGAGGGTCCGAGAAAGTGGAAAAGGAAGATCAGGATCAGACAGATGATAATTGGCAAAAGAAATTGGGCAAGAAAGAAAAGCTAATTGAGAAGCAATTCTTGAAAAACTCAAGTGAGATTACCTGGGATATAGTGGACAAGAAACTGCAAAAAACTGTTACTGCACGTGATAGGAAGGGAGCCGGAAGACTTGAGCTTGTTGAGCAGCTCATGTTCTTGACCAGGGTTGCAAAGACACCTTCTCAGAAGCTAGAGATCCATTTCAGTGTTGTATCTGCCCAATTTGACATCAATCCTAGTCTCAGTGGCCACGTGCCAATTAATGTGTGGAGAAAATGTGTGCACAATATGCTTGTTATACTTGATATTCTAACTCAGTATCCAAATATTCTGGTCGATGATACAGTAGAGCCTGACGAAAATGAAACCCAAAAGGATGCAGACCGTGACGGTTCAATTCGAGTATGGGGAAACTTGGTAGCCTTTCTTGAGAGGATAAACGATGAGGTTTTTAAGAGCTTGCATTGCATTGATCCACATACACATGACTACGCGTTGAAAGACTCAGGGATGAACCTAAATTTTTGGGCCTTGCACAAAACGTCCAAGATTACTTAGAGCGAAGTAGAAATCTGAAGGCAGCTACAAAAGTAGCAGTAAAACGTGTTGAGCTTGTATATTACAAGCGCCAAGAAGTTTATGATGCAATGAGAAATTTGGCAGAACAATCAGAAGAGGGAAGTGATGAAGCTGCAAAGGAGTTCACTGGGGCTAATGAAAGTAAGGCTTCTCAAGCATATGTTGTAACGCCTGAGCTTGTTCCTCGGAAACCTATTTTTCCAGAGCGCAGCAGGGCCTTGATGGAGAACTTAGTTTCTCTCATTTATCAGTACGGAGATGAGTGAACAAAGGCACGTGCAATGCTATGTGATATATATCATCATGCCATTATGGATGAGTTTTCAACTGCTCGTGACTTTACTGCTCATGAGTCTCTTACAAGATACCATCCAACAAATGGATATATCAACTCAGATATTATTTAATAGGGCTGTGGCTCAGCTTGGTCTCTGTGCTTTTAGATTTGTATTAATTGCTGAAGGAAACGGTTGTCTGTCTGAGCTAAATTCAGCTGGAAGGGTGAGAGAGCTAGTTGCACAGGGTGTCTCACAGAGTCGTTACCGTGAGAAGACTCTTGAGCAGGTGAGATCTACTTGGACGTTTTACTGTCTGCATTGCTTCTTTTTATTGCAGAAACTGTGAAATTGTTGCTGCTATTTTAGAAAGATCGGCATAGTATGGTAGTATGTATGTGCAGCAGCTTGCTCCCTGAATTAAAAATATCTGTTATTTTGTAAACATTTTCATGTCTTTGATGCTGTTTTCTGATGGTCGAATGTGTCTTAGTGTGATCCGTACCTTTGTCCTTCTTGTTAACTCTTGTTACTTTGTTAGTTGGTTCAAGAAGTATTTTGTCTATCACCATTCCAGATTTATTCATTTTCAGCGGGTTCTTCCGTTATAAAGCCCGTAATATTGCCAGATTAGTGACCAACAGAACTGCATGCACTTAATCCCAACTAGTGAAATAGGGTCTGTGTTTTGTATAAACTATTGCTGGAGTTCATTCTACTGAAACCAGCTACACAATTGTTTTAAGGCCCACTAAACTCCATATATCAATATTGCTTAGCCATCATTCATCTGCTACTTTAGCATATCCTATGTCTCTAAACATTTTGATTCTAAAAGTATGACCAAATATCATAGGTGCTCAAAATGCTAGAGTTTCTTGAACTAGCGTAACTTATGTCAGGGAACTGCAATCATGATAGGTTATTTGTGAGAGCATAATATATCTCTTGTTGAGGGTTTAGACTTTAGAAGCTTCTGTTGTACTGAATGAAGGAATTTCTAACTACTAACATGATCATACATGCATAATAGAAATTCGATTAACCCAGAAAAACATGTGATTACTGTAATTAAATATCAAATCGAAATCCTACCTCACTCCTTGGTCGCTGGTTGGATGAACAGTGATTGGGTATGGATGAACACGTCAGATGTCGTGCCTCAACTGGTATCCACACACAGACTCGAATCCACACGTCAGTATGCTAGTACAGCGATCCCGTTCACAATCTCTGTTCTCTCCTTACTCTAATGACACATAATTAGGGTTTCGTGAAAACTGATTATCACGTGTATTCTAACTGATCAGGAGTCACGATATATATAGGGAGGCAGGAGGACTGATTAGGTTAAGTGTGTGATGAGCCTAATCCGAATTAGACCCTTCTAACAAAACGGGCCTGTTAAGTGTGCGGCCCTGCTGGTTTACTTAATCTGGCAGTAAGTCCAAAACTCTTTTCGGGCCCACAAACCGTAATTGGTTTTTAGCAAAACATTACGATTACCCATATTAAGTAAAGATCGATTTCCATAGTCCAACCAATAACGCAATTATTGATTCTTATTATGATTAGTTCATAGGGCAAATCCAACAATCTCCCACTTGCACTATAGCTAATCATACATCGAAGATCCCTTTGTCATGTGATACCTAAATTGACCATAAGGAAGGAGTAGTGTCATCCCTATATAGTTTAATTATGACTTTCTCGATTCCGCAGTTTAAATTGTTTAAACAAATGATTGACTTTCAATCCATTTGAGCATGGCCATGCATTTCACAGTTTAAACTCATCGAGGTGCCCACAGATATCTTACTCCCGTTATATGAGAGTGACAAATCCCATATTGCTCACTCACATTCCTCTGCATGACTTACAACACATCATTTAATTATCTTTATAGTCATCCGATTAAGGATTAACGTTTGACAATATCAAGATATGCTAAACATCATGTAGGAAACCATGGTGAGTTCAGGTCAAAGGATCAAATTAAAAGTTGCATATGAAAGAACATCGATGACACTTATATAACAATTCTTTCAATGTTTTCGAAATGGGTCGGTCCAATACAATGTTCTCTAACATTTATCCATGTGATCAATTTCATATCTCATAATTATGACCTGTGAAACTTGGTCATCAATCAATCCACATGATAGTCTCAATAGTTATCAAATTCCCACAAATGACGATAACTGACTACGGACAATTTGAGAATAATTATATTTATAACAACAGAGTCTCACAATCAAGTCACATACTTGATGATCTACATCATATAAATTATTCATTGGGACAGTAATAAATAAATCGAACATAAGTCACAAGATAAACCTCCCACTAGAACAGAGACCAATCATTCATGAATCTAAGTCCTTGTGTAATAGTGTGACGCTCATGCTTATCCTGTGGTAGAGGTTTAGTCAGCGGATCAGCAATGTTCATCTCCGATGATACTCTGCACACCTTGACATCTCCCATTTGTACAAAGCTTCGTATCAAATGGTAACGTCTGAGTATATGCCTAGTTTTCTGATGATCCCTAAGCTCCTTCGCCAGTGCAATGGCCCCATTACTGTCACAATAAAGGTCCGTTGGATTCGAACTATTAGGTATCACCCCAAGTTCAATGATGAATTTTCGAATCCACAATGCTTCTTTTGTTGCTTCAGAAGCAGCAATATACTCGGCTTCTGTTGTTGAATCAGCAACTGTATCTTGTTTGGAACTCTTTCAACTAACTGCTTCTCCATTCAGAATGAATACAAATCCTGACTGCGATCGGGAATCATCCTTATCCGTTTGCAAGCTTGCATCAGTGTAACCACTTACCAGTGAGTTCCACTTCACCACCATAGACAAGAAATACATCCTTAGTCCTTCTTAAGTACTTGAGGATGCTCTTGACTGCGACCCAGTGACTTTCACCTGGATTAGATTGGTATCTACTCGTCATGCTCAAAGCACAAGCAACGTCAGGACGAGTACACATCATGGCATACATGATAGAACCTGTAGCAGAAGCATAAGAAATTCTACTCATGCGATTTCGCTCATCTTGTGTCGAAGGACACTGAGTCTTGCTAAGAGTTATGCCATGTGACATGGGAAGATTACCTTTCTTGGAATCTTGCATGTTGAACCTTTTCAACACCTTATCTATATAGGTACTCTGGCTTAAGCCCAAGAGTCTTTTTGATCTATCTCTATAGATCCTAATCCCCAAGATATAGGTTGCCACTCCCATGTCTTTCATTGAGAAACACTTTCCCAAAAAGGCCTTGACTGACTGAAGTGTAGGAATATCATTTCCAATCAGTAATATGCCGTCCGTCCACATATAAGAGCAAGAATACCACAGCGCTCCCACTAACCTTCTTGTAAACACAAGGTTCTTCTTCGCATCTAAGGAAATCAAACTCTTTGATTGCCTTATTGAAGCGAAGATTCCAACTCCTGGATGCTTGCTTCAATCCATAAATAGATCGCTGAAGCTTGCATACCTTTCCTCCTGGTGATGTGAAGCCCTTGGGTTGTGTCATGTACACATCCTCTTCTAGGTTTCCATTAAGGAAAGTTGTCTTCACATCCATTTGCCATATCTCATAGTCATAATATGCAGCAATGGAAAGGAGTAAACTAATGGATTTAAGCATTGCGACGGGCGAAAAAGTTTCATCATAATTTATCTCATGAATTTGATGATAACCTTTTGCCACCAATCGTGCCTTGAATATATAAAAATTCCCATGCATGTCAAATTTCTTCTTGAAAACCCATTTACACTCAACGGTTTTTATGCCATCAGGTGGGTCTACCAAAGTCCATACTTTGTTTTCATACATGGAATCCATTTCAGATTTCATGGCTTGAAGCCATTTGTCGGAATCTGGGCCCATCATTGCTTCTGTGGTGGTCATAGGCTCGTCATCCTCTATTAATAATATATGACGATGTTCAGTCACCAAGAAACCATATCTAATGGGTTCTCGGCGCACTCTTTCAGACCTACAAGGGGATGGTGCCACAGGTGTAGCTACTACAACATTTTGTAAACTACTTTGATTCTCCTCAGAAATTGGAGTACTCTCCTGTGGCTCTCGAACCTCTTCGAGTTGCACTTTACTCCCACTGGTTCCTTTAGAAAGAAACTCTCTTTCTAAGAAGACACCGTGTCGAGCCACAAACACTTTGTTGTCGATGGGATGGTAAAAGTAATGTCCTTTAGTTCCTTTAGGATATCCCACAAAGAAGCATTTATCAGATTTAGGTCCAAGCTTATCAGAAAGTAAACGTTTTACATAAGCTTCACAACCCCAAATCTTTAGAAAAGTCAAGCTGGGAACTTTTCCTGTCCATTATTTAAATGGTGTCTTTTCTACTGATTTTGATGGAATCCTGTTAAGTGTGAATGCGGCTGTCTCAAGAGCATATCCCCAAAAAAATATTGGAAGACTACTAAAGCTCATCATTGATCGAACCATGTCTAACAAAGTTCGATTTCTCCTCTCCGATACACCATTCCATTGTGGTGTACCTAGAGGGGTGAGTTGTGAAACAATTCCACAATCTTTCAAATGACTATCGAACTCTTGGCTTAGATACTCACCCCCTTGATCTGATCGAGGGATTTAATATTTTTTCCAAGTTGATTTTGTACGTCATTCTTGTAGAAGCCAAAAAAGCGTCTTCAGATTTCTCCGCAAAAGCCTGATGATGAAAGGAGTAATTTTTAAGCTTGAACTGCTATTTTGCTTTAATAGTTTAAAATAAGGTCTCAGGCTTTTCTCGAAACACTCCTTTATTTTCATTCCATCCAAAAGCCCCGTTCAAGAGCTTTCCAACGACACGTCTCATGCCTCATTCCGACCCCCGGTCGCCAAGTTGCGATATAGGGGTAAAATCGTCTTTCGCCACCCAATGGTAAAACAGTCTTTTCCTATTTTTTGGATCATTAAAAATTCCCCGAAAGATAAAGACAGGCTGGATGACGTCATTATAACATCATCCAGCTGGCTGCTGACAGCCGTCAGCGGCCCTGGAGAATGTCCCAGGTCTTGGGTACTTATATGTTTTATATAAGCGGGAGTCTTTCTAAAAACATGATTAGGTCACGTTTCGCGCTATTGGGTTGTCCCTTCGGTTTGTCCCTTCGATAAAACGTCAATAGCAGATTCGTGACCTCTTTCATGATTTTTATTCAATTCAAGTCTTTTCAAAAGCTTTTCTAACTCGATGGTCCCTTGAACTTATCTAAGCCCCCAAATGACAAATTTTCTATAAGGACGCACTCCGGGGAAAAACAAAAGGATTGGTATTGAGAAAATCCCGGGTCCTTACAGTGGCGACTTCACTGGGGATTTATTTAAGAGGGTGAGACTCGAAAGTCAAGTTTGCTTAATTGTTTAATAACATGTTCCATATTATTTTGCATCATCTGCATCATTTGCATGTGCCTTGGCACAACCTTTTGACCCTTATCGACCCTCGAGGAAGTTTGTGTCGCGACTCGTAGACAACGCGTATATCTAAAGGAATATACAGTTGTCCTATCGTGCAAATCGACGCTTCCTCACCCATGACTCATCAATCCTTTGTTGATGAAAAGAATTACAATCAATGTGTCGACCATCCGCCGAACGGAAGTTGTAATTTGTCATGGTAACCTCACAGGAGCCAAAAACCTCTAACCCACATTCGTGCATCCGCTTGCTTGTTGTGCATGTGTCGTTGTAATGCCCGTCTGATCACATGTTTGCCTATAAACTGCGTCGTGATAATGCTTGCTTGAATGCATGATTTACGTGATTATGTGCCAACATGTACTTACGAGCTAAGTTTTTTTTTTTTTAGTTAGTTCCTAGTGCCCAAAGATGATGCGAGAATTCAAATTCAATGAACACTCATCATTTTCCCAATGATTTATTCTAAAAGTCATGAATAATTTCTAGGATCTTTTAGTAAGGGAAAGGAGTCAGTCTTTTAATTTCCCCTCTCCCATTTTTCTTATATCAGTATTTTCTTTTTTCGATGTAATTCAACTTCGGTCCAAAAAAAAAAAAAAAAAAAAAAAAACGGCAAAACCGATGCCGAAAATCGAAAAAAAAACATAAAAAAAGAAAGGATCGAATTTTTCCTTTTTATTTATCCCATTTTTCATTTTCTTTGAGTCTAGGAAAATAAAATTAGGATAATCATCTTTTTCTATTTTCTTATTTTCGTTCATCGGCTATATTTTCTTTGAGTATTAGGGAAATATTTGGGCATTTAGGTTTAAGGACCTTTCTTCTAGGACAATGTGTTTTTTTTTATGTGTGGGTCAATTTTTCATTAGATGAGAGTCTCATGTTCTTTGTTATTAAGTGCTCCTTGCTTCCTATTCAAGATAGGGGGTCCGAAGAAGAAGGGAAACATTGAGAAAAGTTGGGCCCGGCCTTCGGCAAGGTTGGTTCGTCTACAACCGTCTACACCGCCCAGTTCCCGCTTACCTCCACCACAAACAGCTTCACCATCAATAAATTCACCATCATTACATACCTTCTTCTCCACACCAATCATTCCTCTCAACTTCACAATGCCTAAAACCATGGATGAGAGGTTTGATGACCTCACGAGTGAGCTAGAGAAGGTTCAGCTCAGAATGGATGACATGGAAAGAAAGAGAGAAGAAAAAGTCCCTTCTGATTCCGATTCTGAGGAGGAAGGGTCAGATGCTATGTTAGCGAAGATTACCTCTGTGCTCAAGAAAAGTGGTTTGGTTTCCAACTATAGCGCCAATGTGGGAAAGTTCGACACTAAAATCAAGGGTAAGCTTCCAGCCAAGTTCTCTATGCCCCAAGTGCCCACTTTCACGGGGGTAGACAACCCACAGGATCACCTGAAATCCTTCACCACTGCTATGGCTCTGAGAGGAATCAACAAGAAGCTCTATGCCCACTTGTTTCCTCAAACCCTCGATACACATGCTCGACGTTGGTTCTATTCTTTAGACTTAGAGAGCTACCCAACCTGGTCTGATTTCACCACGGTCTTCTTGGCTCGATATAAGGACAACGCCACTATCCCCATCGCTCAAAGGGAGCTTGAAATCACTACTCAAGAGAGGAATGAGGGATTAACTAAATTTCTCCGTCGATGGAAGTCCAAGATAGCTGAAATGGTGGAAAGACCTTCTGAAACTGAACAGATCAGGCATTTCATTAAGAACTTGCAACCAGCTTATAAGGATCACCTGCAGTATCAGGCCATTGACTCATATCAACGTCTATATGACGTTGGTATTCTTATTGAGGATGATATCAATAAAAATAAAGACCAAGCTCCCCCTAAGCCTTTCACTTATGGGAGAGACAAGAGGGCGACTGCCGGAACCTCTTCTGGACCTCAAGTTAACGAGGTGGCTGCTGTGAACACCTTTGCTGAGAGAAGGACGCCAAGGGAATTCACCCCTCTTGGAATGACTCTATCATATGCTCTTGAAAGAATGATTAAAAATAATCTGCTGCAACCCATTAGACCAGCTCGGGAACCACCTGTCAAGAATCGCAACTGGAGAGAAGGGGAATACGGCAAATATCATCAAGGAAAAGGGCACAACACTGACAACTGTTGGGCCCTCAAACATGCTATCCAAGATAGAATCGAGAACGACACTATACCCTTACCAAAACCAGGTCAAGCACCCAGCAACTCAAACAACCCTTTGGGTGCCATTTTGCATATAAGTGTTGAAGATGCTGTAGGACTCGAAATTGCTGGAATATGGGACAGTGACGAAGAAGACGTATGGGAGATCACCCGTAGGAGTGGCTCACCTGACGCGCTCTGGTCGTCATTATAGGCCACCAAACATCTATAATGACAGGGTTTCGCCTCCAGCTGAGGAGGAAGTGGAAGAAATCCCCGCAAAAGAGAAAGAATCTCCCATCACGGGACAACTCAAGAGGATCAAGGCTGACATCTCCATTTGGCAACTTCTAGCCTCATCCTATGAACATCGTCAGGCCATTTTGGAAGCTTTATCAAAGGTCTCGGTATCGCCTGACATGAGGCCTGACGAACTGGTCAATTTCTTGGTAGGAGATAAAGCTAGGCCATCCATCACTTTTTCAGACAACGAGTTACCACCAGAGGGGTCTTCACACAATAATGCTCTATACTTAACTGTATTCTTCATGGGCAAGTATGTACCCATGACCCTAGTGGACAACGGCTCGGCCGTGAATGTGTGCCCATTAAGGACCGCGGTAAAACTGGGCATCGACATCAACAATTTGGCTCACTCAGCGCAAGGCTTGCGCGCGTATGATAACTCCAGTCGAAAGGTGCTGGGCACCATAGCTATGAACATTACCTCCGGGGCTATAGAAAAGATGGTCCAGTTTTATGTGATGGATATCCCAGCTACGTTCAACTTGTTGCTGGGACGACCTTGGCTTCACGGTTTAAACGCTATAGCCTCTACCTTGCACCAGAAAGTCAAAATGATGTTGAAAGCGAAATTGTGGAAATCGAAGCCAACTCCATCAAGGCAACCATTGATAAGACTCCTGTCTTGAAGATAGAGCATGATAGTGAAGATGTTGACTTATGGGGATTCTCCCCTGAGGAACTATCCCTCATAGAAGAAGATACTAAATCGCGCAGCTCAGACAGTTTCAGGGAATTCGAGACCTACCCTTCTGAAGAAATAGGGGACCCCGACGAGTTTGAAGAAGTAATGGAAACCATCGTGGGAATGTCCATCTATGTGGCACATCACCACAATGCAATCCGGCAAATAAAAGAGAAAATCGCTTCGTTGGAACGACCCACAGAATGTAACATTATTCTGGCCAAAGGAGAAGCCTGCTTCCTACAAGATGAAATGTTCGACAAAATGGTCAAGTATGGATATGCTCATCCAAGGAGGCCCACCCCTCGCATTCTTCCCAGGGATGGAAACTCCTATATTCGGTGCAAATACTGTGAGGCTAATGGACACCACACTAACCAATGCAAGCAACTGAAGAGGGTAATCACCACTTTCATTGATCGAGGGACCATGTGGTCGCCCAGCTCATGGGCAAGGAAAGGGTGGCACCACTTTAACCGAAAGGAGTATACCCCGTTGAATGCTCCCATTGGTAATGTCATGAACACCCTCATATGGAGAGGAGACCTTAAAGCTACAATCCCTCCTGACAACCTTCAGGAAGTGCACAGAGACCCCGATCTCTACTGTCGCTATCACCAAGTTTTTGGCCACTACACAGATGAATGCCTCCGTTTGAAGGACGACATACAAAAGATCATAGATAGCGGGGAGATACCACCACCTATGAAAGAGGAAGAAGAGCCCTGGAATTGATTGGTTACTTGCAAGAGTTAGAGGAATCGAGTCTGAGTCTTCAAGTCCTATCGAGTTAGGGTCTTAGCTAAATCTTTAGGTTGAGTCTTGAACAGGGGGTGTTCCCCTTCTATTTTCCTTCTAAGTCTAGTTTCTTTTTGACGGGTATTAGAGACCCTCTTCTCTAAAGTCATGTGTGCTTTTTTTCTTGCAAATCAATAAAAGCTCCTCTTGCTCATTTCTCTCTTTGTTTAACTATTGACAAATCCAATGAATACAAAGTTGCACAAATCATTAACTAATCAATTTGAGTAATGTAAGTGAACTTCGCAAAGCAAGAATACAGGTTTACACTTTTACAGGAATTTGAGTAACTGAACTCTCCCAATGATGCCACTCCTCAAGAAGAGGAAGCGAGCCGACTTTTTGCAACAACCTCGACATCAACATGATCTTGGCCCCGATCGAAGAAGACCCTTGGTACCAAGACGTATACAACTACAAGACCAAAAGAGTATACCCTCAGGATGCCTCACTAAGAGCTCAATGGGCCATCCGTCTCTTAGCGGCGCAATACATAGAATACAAGGGGGTTCTGTACAAGAAATCCCACAATTGGGTAAACCTCAGATGTGTGAACGCCGAAGAAGCTGCAGAGACCATGGACGAAGTACACAACGGAGTGTGTGAACCACACATGAATGGTCGAATGCTCTCCAAAAAGGTCTTACGACTGGGATACTACTGGACTACTATGGAAAGGGATTGTTACGACTATGTCAAGAAATGTAAGAATTGTCAAATATATGCCAACCTACAACATATGCCACCCTTGATGCTTCACAACTTCACTTCTCCTTGGCCATTTTCTGCATGGGGAATAGATATCATCGGAAAGATCACCCCAAAGGGCTCAGGAGGACATGAATACATCCTAGTAGCCATAGATTATTTTACCAACTGGGTTGAAGCCCAATCCTATGCCATCCTTACCCCCAAACAAGTGTCCAAATTCATAAGGAACAACATCATTTGTCGATACGGTGTTCCGCATGAAATCGTAAGTGACCACGAATCTCATTTCAAAGCCGAAACATCCACCCTCCTTAAAAGCTACAAAATCCAGCACCACAAATCATCCCCTTACCGTCCCCAAACCAATGGAGCAGTAGAAGCCGCAAAAAAAAACCTTAAAACTATCATTGAAAAGATGATAGAAAACTACAAGGATTGGCCCATCAAACTCCGATTCGCCCTTTGGGGGTATAGGACATCCATAAGATCCTCTACGGGAGCAATACCTTACTCCATAGTCTATGGAATGGAAGCTGTCCTACCCATAGATGTCCACCTACCATCCATGCGGATAGCCTTAGAAGGAGATATCCCCGAAACCCAATGGTTATAGACTCGCTATGAAGAGCTTATGTTCACAGATGAGAGACGGTTACGGGCCCTAGACTATTCCCACATGTATCAACAACGCATGGCGATAGCATTCAATAAAAAGGTTCGTCCTCAAAACTTAAAGGAAGGGGACTTGGTTTGGAAAGAATTACGAGCCCCAGTAACCGACCCTAGAGGCAAGTTTCGACCGAATTGGTCCGAACCATTCATCATCAAAGACATCTTATTAGGAGGCGCCGTCAGAATCATGGACATTGATGGCATCGAGTGCAACCAGCTCACCAACATGGATCAACTGAAGAAGTGTTACGTCTAAAAAAAAAAAAAAAAAAAGAAAAAAGACGAACACTAATTGAACGAACTAGGCTGGCCTGATTCCACACTGGATACATAGGTAACCCTTTCAAAGGGGCCCGACCAAAATCAATCAACAAATTCCATTCAACTCATTTAAAAAAAAAAAGTATAATCTTTATTCAAACTGAACGAATAAGCTTACATTGCAAGAATTAAAAACTCCTAAGAAAACAATGCAACTATGAGGGTTTAAGCTAAACAAATTCCTATAATTATTTTCTTTTGAAAACTAGACTTGCTTTCTTAGAAAACTACTTTAATCCTTCTTCACTTTAGAAGGCATCGTTGAAGAGTTCTTCTTTGAAGGACCCTGGCTTGAGGACGACATGTGATCGCTTCCTGGAGCTGGGGGCTTGCCTCTCTTCAGTACATGGTAGTCTCCCATACGAGACACTTCCTTCCTTTTCTTGCTTCCTGTTTGTGAGTCATACCTAGGCTTTAGTTGGTCCCACTCCTCATGACGAAGGGCTCGTCTCGCTTCCCCATCACTGCAGGATAGCCAGTTTAGATAGATCTCAGAAACCTGGGTTGTGGCAATCATCCGAGGTACAGCCCAGTGATGCCGGCTACGCCAATACTTTCCCCACTCAGCAGCAAATTCAGTGGATAGGGCAACTACATTGGGGCTCGTAGTCTCCTGACGAGGAATCAACTGTCTCAAGCCATATTGCCTCATGACCCTACAGGGAAAGAAGAAAGTAGTCCTGTACAAACCCAGTATAGTAGTATGGAGGATCAGATCATCACAAGCCACTAAAGAAGTCAAACTCCACCAGGACATGTGCCAGCGAATGATAGGTCCCGCCTGGAAAAAGGCATCCCATTCAGCCAGGGACTTTTCAGAATATAGCCTTTTCCTCACCAGAAAGCTAGCAGCGGTATAAGTTTTCTTGGACCAAGTCCGAGGAACACGGATAATCAGATTATCCGGTGACTCTATCAACTTCAAATGCTCGCATAACCAGATTTGAAGCAGCAGGGGGCTGCTCGAGAAAGCTTGGTTAGGAGATGTTTTCAACCTGTCAAGCCCAATAATGGTTTCTCCTATCACCAGATGTAAAGGAGAATAACCGTCAACCATTTGATTGACCATGCGCAGCAACGAGGCTCTACGCATGTTTGAAGATTCTGCATTAACAAACAACAGACAGTTTAACAGGCACAGTACAAAAGCCTGTCTACGGTAACGCCTGAATATGGCACCTTTTTCAGAGGAAATTGCGAATTTTTCGCAAATTTGAACCAAGTCCACATCAGCACCAAGCACCATGTTTTTAGCTTCTGCAGATGACAAGCCCAAGGATTTTCTGTATAGATCCCTAAAACCATCTCTCACATAAGGCACAGCTGGGGGAAGAACGTCAAGAATATTAGTGATCGTAGCAAATTCCTCCACCAAAGGGCATAATTCAGAATTACCAAACCGGAAAACATGCAAGTCAGGGTCCCAATAATTCAAAGCAGAACGAAGAAGGGGCCACAATATTTTGGTTGGTTTTAAGTTTAGCAGGGTAGAAACATGGAAGGGGGCTAGTTCGAGTTTCTCTTCTACGGTCAAATTTTTGCACCAAGCATCGAAAAGATCTTCAAAGGATTTCACCATGGCGAAAAATTGGAGAAGTTTGGGAGAGCTAAAGAGATATAAAAAAGTGGTACAACATCCAGCACCCTGAATATCCTATTTATAGGCAAGCACGCGGGCCGAAAAAGCAAAAAAAAAGAGCTGTCAGCAGGCTGGTCAGCGCCGCTAGCGGCCCAGCGTAGCGCCGCTGGCGGCCCGATCCAGCGCCGCTAGCGGTCCAGACTCTGGCCCCAGCCCGATTTCCTTTTTGCTCCGGTCCGCATTTCTGATCCAGACGACTCGATTTCAGTCCAGTTTTCAGTAGCTGCGCGGAATGACAAAGCCCGAGACTCTCTTAGATTTATCTTTTTTATTTTTTATTTTTTTTAGGGGGTATATATGTGTAAAATTTTGTGTTTTACTTTACTATTCCCTAAATTTATAGATTTATCTTTTTCATTTTTTTTTATTTCTTTTCTTTTTTTTAGGGGGTATATATGTGTAAAATTTTGCGTTTTACTTGCATTTTTTTTTTTTACTATTCCCTAAATTTATAGCTTTGTTATACTGTACAATACATTGCATAAAGAAGATCAGACGGGCATAATTGAGTCATCATAACATGTTCATGCATATCAAAAAAAATGTGTGTAAGTGTTACACTCAAAACAGGAGTTCAAAGACTAATGTTCACAAAGCGGTCTAACATCGTTCAACTAGAATCGCCACTGCCGGCCTCATCATCAACGGACGGCCCTTGACCGTAGTGTCCGGTCGAGTATTACTGTTCTCAGGCCTCATGTCCTGCCCATCATACGGTGGAGCCCGCATAGGGGTACCTAACGGAAACCCCGATGCAAATAAGCTCGCTGTGGCCTGACTGGTAAAATCCATAGCGGCATCCTGATGAGAAGGCCCAGCATATGACATATCCCACCCAGGGGCGTTAGCCCAATCTCCAGCCGAGAGCGTAGGTGCAGGCAACCTATCGAAAGAAGGCCGAAAATCAACAGGAGAGAACATCTCCGGAATATATGGGACAGAAGGTCCGGGCACCTCATCAACAGGAGGCCTGGTCACCACCACAGGAGGAGAACGAGCAATGGATGGTCTGCTTGCTGAAGAAGCCCTCGCTGTAGAAGAGTGGCGTGGTCCTACCGAAGATGAAGACTGAGACATCTGTAGATGGTCGAAAATGTTAAGTTAAGCACTTCACTTAGCTAAAACAAAAGAAGAAGGGAATTTACTTACATCGATGGTCTTGGACCGAGAACTCTTCCCATTGCCCATCGCTCGACCATAGCCTTTCTTCAACAGGTGTATAAGTTTGAAGACGTGAGAAGTCTGCTCCCGGTTCAACTACAAAAGAAGAGAGAGAGTCACAAAATAGAGTCAAAAACTCAAAACAAACACAAGTATAGGAGAGAGATAAAGATGACTCACCCCCGTGCAACCATCGGGTAAGGGTAGGCCCTCCATCGCCTCTCCATCAGCAATATCGAGAGGGAGCTCCTCCACTATACGCCCTCCACTCTCTCCTAGATACCTCACCTCGTTGGTTGGCAAGGTCACACTTGGGGGCTGACCCCGAGAAGCTCTAGAACGAGACCTCCTAGGGCCCGGAAGAGCTAGACGATCCGCCTGCAGGACACAAAAGTCAGTATGTTGGGCAAACAATTTAAAAACACAGACAAATTTCTTACCTCAGAAGTAAGGTCCGGCATCAGGCGATCCAAGCAATAGGCCAGATACATGGTCGTCTGGTCCAAGCCAACGACCTCCGGCACGATAAACTCCTGCGCTGCCCTACCACGGATCACAACCCCGAGGTCCCGCACACTCAGGCCGCGCAAGTAAAACATGGTCAGAGGAGGATCCTCCGGAACCAGATGAGTACCCAAAGAGGGATAGACCAACCGAGTCAAGCGATCCCCCAGATACCATACAAAGCTGAATGGCCCCTCGAAGACCACTCGTAGTGAAGATACCCTGAAGGACTCTAGGGTAATATGGGGAGGAACCCCAGGAATCTCATCAAAGGCGGACCACGACACCTGCAGATTATCAAGTCAAAATTCATTCACACAAAATGAACAAAAGAATGTACAGATCAACAAGCAACATACCGTGGACACAACATGACTCTCAAAGGTAGCCCGGAAATGATCCAGGGAAGTGAACGGATGGGTGTCCCTACTAACCCATCGGGAGCCTAAAGGAAACATCCTCAAACCAAGACGATGAGGACCAAAGGCTGGAAAATACTCAAAGAACCACAGCTGCCACACAAATAAACACACAAGGAAAGATGACTTCCCTAGTTGAAAATATAGGCAAAAGGAGAGGAATAAACGAACAAAAAAGGGATTCTACCTCTAAGATCCTCCATGGGCCCGTGATAGATGTCCTCTCGCTCGTCTTGTTGGGCCTACAGGCCCGAAGGCACCACTTCAACAAAGAAGCATAAGCAGCTCCAACAAGGTTGAACTCATGCACCTTGGGCAAATCCTCCAAACATGTCAAGAAACCGACTTGACACACGCTCTTCTTCTGAGCAAAGATCGTTGACCCCAGCAAGCAAGCCAGGAAGTTGCGAGCCCTTTGCTCTTCCGTGAGCCCCTGCGCAGACGCGGCCTCCCACAGCCGCGACAAGGAAACCCGATCCTGGTCAAAATGGGCATATACAGGCCCGTAAAGATTCGACAAAGTATCACTCTGTCGCCAATAATCCGCGTCATACTGGATACGACGCCCTCTAAAAGACAACCCCGTCAGCAAAGCAAACTGATAAGGGGTAGGAAACATCTCTCCCACAGGTGTATGGAAAGTGTTCTTGGAATCCCAAAACCTCTCCAGTAAACCCCGGGCAACAATCCTAGAATCCCCCGAGTGACAGGCAGGAATAACAGTTAAGAAATCAGCAAGACCTGAGTCCAGTACCAAACTCCTGGCCCTCTCCGAAAAGGTATCCAACAGCATAGACCAATGGGAAGTAGTCCCATGAGCCTGCAGTATAACCCCAACACCCTGGCCAAGCCAACAAAATTTTCTCAAGTACCCAATACACCACAAATACAGCTAAAATAAATTTCACCACAAATTATATACAGCTAGCCATCAATCCAGTACAAATCCCAATTTGTTCGTGTGCCGAAGCACTAACAGTTCCAAATTTTCAGTTCAAATATACTGAACACAAAAAAAAGTTGAGTCAGAAAACGTACCATCTCTGGGTCAGACAAATGACTCTGTGTAGTCGGCAACAGAACACTGCGGTTCCAAAAATCGAGCGGGCGCCAGTCTAGCCGCATGAACGAATCCTGGTATAGTCGATCCCCATCCGCGTGACAAGTTGGAGACTTTCGGGTAGAAGGCAACCCGGTGCGGAAAAGGCTCCGGTCATTCTACTCATCATACATAGGACGCTTCCCTTTATCCGCGGGAGCCATGGGAGTACTATGAAGCTTTCTCTCTCTAAAAGAGGGAAAATAAAAGTTTTAGATTCGCAAGCTACAAGCATCCATTCAACAATGCAACACAAAATTCAGCAACTAGGCGCAAAAATAAGCAAGTTCAAGACAAAAACCGAAGAAAACGGACAAGAATCGACTTACCTCAAGTGGAGTGACGCACTCAACAATGGAGGACCTCCAAACTCGAAGCTCTCGACAATGGCTCGGGCGAAGAAGAAGCAGAAAACGCAATAAAAGGAGAGAGAAAGCGCCGAAGCGCTTTTTATTGGCTCAAAACCAGCGCCGCCAGTGGCCTCGAACCCAAGCCCAGCGCCACTGGCGCTGGTCAGGCCGCTAGCGGCCCTGCGGACCTGCAGCACGGGCCCCACAAGCTGACCCAAGGCCCCTTTTTTCCAGTCCAAAGTTCATTATTATAGTTCGTCTCGCGGCAACGTCAGCACCAAACGCGCGGGAGCAAAGTCCTCGGGCCTACAAATTCAAAATTCGACAATTGGCCCATTTTTCGGTACCACCCATTTACAGGTAAAATTAGCCCGTTTATTTTTGTAGGTCCTAGAAACAGAAACATGGGATCTACATGGCGAATCTCGACTCGAGCGCCCAATTTATTTTTGCAGGTCCTAGAAACGGAAACAGGGGATCTACATGGCGACTCTCGACCCGAGCGCCTAAGTTATTTATTTTTGCAGGTCCTAGAAACAGAAACATGGGATCTACATGGCGACTCTCGACCCGAGCGCCTAAGATATTTTAAATGCTTCAGTCAATGATCGCTTGAAGCGGTTATACTGTCCATTATTTTTTTTTATATATATATATGTTTCAGTCAATGATTGCTTAACCTATTGCTTTTAAACTACCCATCCGCCGAGTAGTGCTTAGTCACTGTTTGCTCGATAAAGCATTTATACTATTCACTCTCATGTTACTAACCATTTTTGCAACTGTTATTTTTAATCGCGCTGTCTTGTTGACTTTTTCGTTTCTTGAAAAGAGACGAAATCTCGACATCCGCCGAGCGGTGTTTAGTCACTGTTTGTCGAAGCACTCTATGTTGACCATCCTCAAAGTATTACTAACTTTTTCATTCACTCTGAATACAGGTCCCCAGCAGATGTTTAGGCCAGCTATCCTGCTACTATTAACCTTTCAGTTTCTCTTGTATTCACAGGGATGAAATCTTAGCACACTACGAGCATGTTCCAACACAGGTTTGTCTTCATATGCATGCATACTGTACACTCTCACACACCGTTGCACATCAGCATCCTGCATGTCGCCTTCGGAATACTTTGATCTTCGCTTTTACTCAAGCTCGATCAAAATGGGGGCTTCTGTAGACGCCAAAAAAGCGTCTTTAGATTTCTCCGCAAAAGCCCGATGATGAAAGGAGTAATTTTTAAGCTTGAACTACTATTTTGCTTTAATAGTTTAAAATAAGGTCTCAGGCTTTTCTCCAAACACTCCTTTATTTTCATTCCATCCAAAAGCCCCGTTCAAAAGCTTTCCAACGACACGTCTCATGCCTCATTCCGACCCCCGGTCGCCAAGTTGCGATATAGGGGTAAAATCGTCTTTCGCCACCCAAGGGTAAAACAGTCTTTTCCTATTTTTCGGATCATTAAAAATTCCCCGGAAGATAAAGACAGGCTGGATGACGTCATTATGACGTTATCCAGCTGGCTGCTGACAGCCGTCAGCGGCCCTGGAGAATGTCCCAGGGCCGCTAGCGGCCTAGGCCAGCGCCGCTAGCGGCGCTGCCTTTCCCTTCGGGCCCGACTCATTTTTTAGGTCCGTCTCGTTTTTCAGCTCATTTTCACCCGTCCAACCCTACTTCTCCACGCCTATATAAACAACCCTCCACCCTCAGTTCAAAACACACAGTCTACAGTTGACAACCTCTATTCTCGGGAGTATTGACACCGAGCTTCCCCCTCTTTCTTCAAAACTTGAGATCTATTTTTACTATTCTTGTCAAATATAGCCTACAGTTCAGGTACAAATTCTTGAGGGCTCAAATTAAATTGCTTGCTTATTTGTTTATTTTCTAAGTAGTCATAATGTAGATATCATGCTAGAATAACGTTTTTATTGCTTCCTAAATACTGTTTGTATAGTCGTTGTGCTGCTCAACTTGTCAATCAAATGCATGTCTAAATAAGGGTTAAAATAAATGTTGTGATGCTTGTGGTAAACCAATTAATAGTCTAAGTCTAGGTTGTTAATCCGGTTTTGCATGGGAATTATGTCTTTAAATTATTAAGCAAACTTGAGTTAGTAGAGGCCGTCATAATACGGGCGAGTTGGGTGCCTAACACCTTCCCACCTCGTACCTTCGCCCCTGAACCCTTTATTCTTGGGTACTTATATGTTTTATATAAGCGGGAGTCTTTCTAAAAACATGATTAGTTCACTTTTCGCGCTATTGGGTTGTCCCTTCGATAAAACGTCAATAGCAGATTCGTGACCTCTTTCATGGTTTTTATTCAATTCAAATCTTTTCAAAAGATTTTCTAACTCGATGGTCCCTTGAACTTATCTAAGCCCCCAAATGACAAATTTTCTATGAGGACGCAGTCCGAGGAAAAACAAAAGGATTGGTAATGAGAAAATCCCGGGTCCTTACAATTCTGAAACTCCCTGAACTTTTCAAAGGATTCAGATTTATGCCTCATCAAGTAGACATAACCATACCTGCTGAAGTCATCAGTAAAGGTAATGAAGTAGTGGTAACCTCCTCTAGCAACCGTGCTTAATGGTCCGCATATATCAGTATGTATGAGGCTTAATAAATCACTTGCTCTCTCAATGTGACCAGTGAAAGATGCCTTAGTCATCTTCCCTAATAAACAAGACTCACATGTCTCAAATGACTCAAAGTCAAATGAGTTTAAAAATTCATCATTATGGAGCTTTTGAACACGCTTCTCATTTATATGTCCAAGATGACAATGCCAAATGTAAGTTGGGTTAAAATCATTTGATTTGAGCCTCTTAGTAGTTATGTTATAAACTGGAATTTTAAGGTCTAGAACATAAAGGCCATTTTTCATTGGACTGCTACCATAAAATATATCATCTTTATAAAAGGAACAACATTTGTTCTTAATCACAAAGACAAAATCTTCCAAGTCCAAAATTGGGACAGAAATAATATTCCTGCTAATGGCAGGTACATAATAACAATTATTGAGTTCTATAACAATAATAACAATTATTGAGTTCTAAAATGTCCCTATAGATAACGCAGCAACTCTTGCTCCATTTCCAACGTGCAGGTCCACTTCACCTTTTGCCAAATTCCTACTTCTCTTTAGTCCCTGCACATTTGCACAAATGTGAGCACCACATCCGGTATCTAATACCCAAGAAGTAGAATTTGAAGAAGTAAATACATTTACTTCTGTAACATAACATTTACCTGAAGTTGAAGGAACACTTCCCTTATTCTTTTTCAGATCCTCCAAATATTTCTTGCAATTCCTCTTCCAATGCCCAAGCTCATTACAGTAGAAGCACTTGGTTTCATCATTAGGACCAGGCGAGGGTTTGAACTTAGGCTTTCCTTTAGGTTGATTCACAATCGGACCCTTCATGATAGCCTTTTCCTTGTCCTTAGCTTGACCATGTTTCTTAAACTGGGCCCCCTTTCTAACCATTAGAACATTGGGAGTTGGGTCCTTCTTGATGTTTTGCTTAGCAGTTTTGAGCATCCCATGAAGCTCAGCCAATGACTTGTTAAGATTATGCATATTATAGTTCATAACAAAAGTATCATAATCATTAGTCAATACCGCTAAGATGATATCAGTGGCCAACTCTTTTCCCATTGGGGAGCCCAGTTTTTCCAAGTACTCAACATAACCAATCATCTTGATTACATGAGGACTAACTGAACTTCCTTTCCCCGTCTTGCACTTAACCAAGTCACTCACAGTGTTAAACCTCTCAGTTCGTGCTTGCTCCTGAAACATTCCTTTCAGGCTCTCAATCATCTCATAAGCCTCCATACTTTCATATCGCATATGAAGCTCAGAATTCATGGTGGCCAGCATGAGACAACTGACATCAATTGAATCATTTTTGAGCTTCTGATAAGCATTCCTCTCCGCATGAGGAGCATTGGTAGCAGGAGCCTTCTTGGGGACTGGTTTCTCAAGGACATATTCCTTTTTCTGTTGTTTGAGAACAATTCTCAAGTTTCGATACCAGTCCAAGAAATTGGTTCCATTCAGTTTGTCCTTCTCAAGGACGGATCGCAGTGAAAATGAGTGTGATGGTGTAGGGTTTGACATTATCTACAACAAATGTACAAAGATTTTGGTGACTTACTTCATAAATATTTCGTTAACATTTTAAAATATAAATAAATCCACTATATTAATGTGACAAATATCCCTATAAAATATAGTGGAGCCAAGATCCATATTTCCTAACTATTAAGTAAGCTTTGGCTTATCACTTTACACTTAGTTATTTAGGTAAGTAACCCTTTACTAATTGTATCCTATACAATTCCTGGTTGTTGGGATGACATCATATGTCTCGACTCCCAACTCTTTGCCTTAAGGCCCAAAACTGTTTTGATAGCCTTATTAAGTAAACCAATTTATACATATGGGTAACTATTACTCATCCTAACAGACTTGAGTAATTAAGGATGCTCTACTTTGGCAGACATATTTTAATGAACCAAGTCCTAATAGGTGTATTAGATTGGAAAGGCATCAAGTTAACTTAATATTACTAAGGGATGTGATTGATTATATGGAGTTGTGTTTCATGCAAACGTAACAATAAATATAATCGACAGTAAATAAGCGGAAGCATAAATAACAACATATGTGATATAGTATGACCCCCTAAGCTATGGTGATCTAATCTCCACACTTTGCTTCTTCCATAATAGCAGATGGATGGTCATCTCCATGATATCCTTTGACCTTCATGAGCTTGATCTTACAATCAACTATATCATAAAAGTTACACTACTACACTAACAATAATCTAATTATTACATTCAAAGTAACGACACGCATGTCGTATTTAATAATTACATTCAAATAAACGACACGCAGGCCGTATTTTAAACCAAAGTAAAATTATGGGCCATACTATTCACCATACCATACCATTCAACATCATGTGAACTAAGATATCATATATCAAACATCAAATATTTACAATGGCATAAAAATGAAACATCATTCGTACAAACAAGCGGATCCATGCAGAGGTCAAGGGGGCGGCGCCCCCTTGCGGGGTGCAAGGAACCTAAACAGAATTCTCAATTCCGTTTAGTGGGGAAACTGCCACGATTAATCTTATTAATCGTGAACCCTAGGCTAATCGTATTAACATATTTTAGAGTTTTGCCCTAGTTTATCTATGTGAATTCGTCAAACAGCAGCATACAGAATTACAACGACTTGTATTCAAACAACATGCTATTTATAACATACGAATCTAAACATATGAACTATTCATACAAACATGCTTTCATAGATAGATAAATACTCACATGCTCAGATCTGAATATTAGAAAAACAGAAAACGAATCACACATAAACATGGATTATATACATATCATGATTTCAAACTTACTCATATATCTACCATATATCATATATTCGAAAACAGTAAAACACAAGCTGCTCTGATACCACTGAAGGAATTTCTAACTACTAACATGATCATACAGGCATAATAGAAATTCGATTAACCCAGAAAAACATATGATTGTAATTAAATATCAAATCAAAATCCTACCTCACTCCTTGGTCGCTGGTTGGATGAACAGTGATTGGGTGTGGATGAACTCGTCAGATGTCGTGCCTCAACTGGTATCCACACACAGGCTCGAATCCACACGTCAGTATGGTAGTACAACGATCCCGTTCACAACCTCTGTTCTCTCCTTACTCTAATGACACACAGTTAGGGTTTCGTGAAAACTGATTATCACGTGTATTCTAACTGATCAGGAGTCACGATATATATAGAGAGGCAGAAGGGCTGATTAGGTTAAGTGTGTGATGGGCCTAATTCAAATTAGACCCTTCTAATAAAACGAGTCTGTTAAGTGTGTGACCCTGCTGGTTTACTTAATTTGGCAGTAAGTCCAAAACTCTTTTTGGGCCCACAAACCGTAATTGGTTTCTAGCAAAACATTACGATTACCCATATTAAGTAAAGATCGGTTTCCATAGTCCAACCAATAATGCAATTATTAATTCTTATTATGATTAGTTCATAGGGCAAATCCAACACTGAAGTGGCTCGCTTGGCCATATAGGGACAGAATAATAGGAGATATGTTTCTTTTCATACTTGTGGAGAATTTATATAACCTGGTGTGGTCCTCGATCTGGTCTTTTTAAACTTCTTATGAACAAATGAATCTTGGAAGTTATAAACAAAAATTGATTGGCTTCATACATCCAGTCATTATTAACTTGGTCTAGGTGAAACAGCTGATGAACCATGTTGTATCTTAAGTTAAGGTTACAAAAAGAACGGATTAGGGCCATAGGATATTCCCTTTTAGCTCTTATTTATAGTAAGAATCTGGCGGTGGTACGTAAAATGGCTCAAGGGATGCTTAATTACTAGTTGGTCAACCAGCTGCTAGTGTAACAGAAGGTCGAGATTTTGTCATCGGAAACTTGAGGCAACTTTAGAAGCCAACTAGTTTCATTGGTGTCATGCAAGCTGTGAAATGAATGCTGGTCGCTTCTTAGAGATCATTTGGAGAGCGGCCAAGCTTTACCTGTTTTAACCAGATTGTTTCTAATATCCAATGGATCTCTGCTCTTTGAGGAAGAACTCGACTGGTAGAATTATGTGCAGAGTGTCACGGTCCGCCTTTGTCTATTGCGGAACGTGAGACGCGCTCTTGTCTTCTAGCGGCGAGAGTGCCAGCCGTACACAAGGAACGTCGATGTTGTGTCCGTGGACACTAGGGGGAGAGGGAGGGACGAAGTTAGTGAGAGGGGTTGGATAATGGAAGTAATCAATCCAGTTTAACAACAACAAGCATTGACATCAATACATCGATATGGAGGACTGCTTCCCCCATAAAGAGTCTTAAAAGGTTTATTCATTCTGACAGGAGTATACATCAAGAGTGCATAACTTTCATACTTAAAATCTACTCCTAAAAGTACTATAAGAAAAGAACTAGAAAGCTTAAAGACATGTCCAAGGGTCAACACGTAGGAAGCGCCTTAGAGACATGTTACAATGCAAGGAAAGTAAAGGAAAGCATAAAATAAAAGGTGGTGTAGGTGGAACCTAACATTCTCCCCCACTAGAGTTGTCGACGCCTTCGTCGACATGACAAAAGATTAGTTGTGGCTGACTCAATCTGCAGAAGTTGTCGTTGGCGATGGCTTCGTCCTGATGTTGCCACGTTTGTTCTTGTTGCGAGCAGGATCTGCTAAATCTGGATGGTAGGGCTTTAGGCAGCTCACATGAAAGATAGGGTGCACTTTCATCCAAGCTGGACGCTCTATTTTGTAATCAGCTCTTCCCACCCTTTTTGTGATGAGGATGGGGCCTTCATATTTTGTGACTAGTCGCTTGCCCCTTCCTCTGAGAAACCGCATCTGTTCTGGGTTTATCTTCACCATAACTAAATCTCCCACTTTGAACTCAAGTGGCCTCCTCTTCTGATCTGCCCACTTCTTCATGTGTGTGGAAACTTTCTCCAAGTACCCACGAGCAATGTTGGTATTCTGATTCCATTCTCGTGTGAACTCATAGGCTTTCCTGCTTTGGCCTTTGTACGGCTTGGCCACAGTGTGTGGTAGGAGCGACTGTTGTCCCGTTACAAGCTTGAAGGGGCTTGTCTTACAAAAGGATGGGAAGCTCGATATTGAGGTGAAAGTTATTCGTATTCTTGAAACTTTATGCAAGGAGGGTCTTCTTCTTAGACCGAATCATGGTTGAGCATGACAGTTTTGGCGATAAGGCTTCCTACTGGAGTTGGAGTTTTAGGTAGCTTGTCTTCCATGTGCATCTCGTTGGGGTGTGTTTTTAGTTCGCCACCTTTATGGTAGTTTTTTTGGTGGTTGGGTTTTATTGGTTTGCGTTGTTCTTGGTTTTTAGTTGTTTCTTTTGTTTGGTTCATTAAGGTGTGTGTTTGTGACTTTAGTCATGGTGTTGTTCACAGGTTTTTCTTTGGTTTAGGGTGGTTTTGTAGCGGTTACAATGGGTGTTTGAACTACTCCTTTGGGAGTGAGAGCTTTGGCTCCTTTTTTTTCATTTAATAAAATGGACTACCAATTAAAAAAAAAAAAGCTCGAAGGGGCTTGTGTTAGAAGAAGAGCTCTTTTGTGCATTGAAACAAAGTTGGGCTACATCCAAGAGCCTAACCCACTCTTTCTGGTTGGCACTCACAAAGTGCCGAAGATATTTTTCGAGGAGGTAGTTGAATCTCTCAGTTTGCCCATCTTTCAAGGGGTGGTAGGCTTAAGAGATGTTAAGATCCGAACCAAGAAGTTTGAACAATTCACCCCAAAACACGCTGGTGAAGCGAGGGTCTCTATCACTCGCTATGCTTCGTGGCAATCCCCCGTACTTGACAATGTGCCTGAAAAACAGAACTATTGTCTCCTCCCCTCCGCTAGCCTTTGGAATGGGAATGAACGTTGCATACTTCGAGAACCTGTCAACCATCACCATAATCGCCGACAATGGTCCCACCTTCGGCAACCCGTTGATGAAGTCCATGGACACACTCTCCCAAGGTCGGGTCGGAACTTTGAGGGGGACTAACAAGCCACCCGGCCTTTGTCGATCCAACTTGTCTTTCTGGCAGACGAGACATGTTCGAGTACAACTCATCACGTCTTCCTTCATCTGCGGCCAGTAGTAACCCTGCTTCAACAAACTCAACATTCTTTGCCATCTGCGGACTGTCGTGGTCAGGTTGCTTGTTGATAAGTGTCCCACGAGTTTGAGGGCATCTAGGTCAACTCGCCGGCTGAGAGCATCCGCAACCCTGTTGCTTACTCCAGGTCGATAGATGAACTATTCATGAAACTCTGCAACCAGTTCTTGCCACCGAGCTTGTCGATCTGTCAGTTTTGTTTGAGTTAGAAAGTGACTTGTTGCCGTGTGTGGGGCCAGATTCTCGGGTTTTTTGGAATTACGACTCGGGAATCGATGGGATTATGCGCCGAGAGGTGCGTCCCACAAAAACGACCTTATCGAGGGACGAATGTTAAAAAAGAATGTAAATTAGGTTTCGAAGTCGCCACCTTGTTATGACCCAAACAAGGACGGGTTCCAAAAGGAAAGGGTTTTATAAAAGATTTAAAAGAAAATCATTTACGAAACCCAAAATTGACTCTATTGCGATAAGGCGCGAAAATTCTTGTGACTGGTCTGCGAATACAAAGACTTGGGTTCGGGGCCTAGGTTAGAAGGTGCGGACGTCCCTCGGACCCGTCTCCTCCTCCGTACTGAGTATGGGCTCTTTACTAATATGTCAAATCCCTTTGAAAGCTTTGAATTTGGTTACTTTATGCCTAAAAATGAAAAACACATAAATTCACATTGTCACACAACATGCTTGCACGTAAATTAAGGCAAAATTCCTAAAACCGATATATTCACTTATGTACGGCAGGTTTGGATATTGCAAATACTTCACTACGTACCATTCATCGTAGGTCTTGAATCTACTCATGGATCAAAACCCTTACGTAGTTCTGACTGAGGGATCCAGTTAGTAAGAATCTTTTGGTGCTACTAAGGCGGGTATGTTTATTCTTTCCCGTAACGAGGGATGTGATTGAGAAACTTATGGGATGACTCGCAAGTTAGAGTCGAATTGATCCGAGGAACCCCCTACTTGTAGACACCCTAATCGATTCTCATCCCCTGGCACCCCAACGCCCGATGATGATGGTAATGGATTAACATGGACGTAAGTAGAAAAGGACATTGCTCGGAAATCTAGACCAAATTCCTTGAAATCTAAGTCTTTGGATAGCCCTTGTTATAAGGTTTCCAACGCCTTTGACCTTGCCTCAATCAGGTTCCCGGATCAAGAGATATCGCGTCTCAAAAATTTGGGTCAAAACCGCTCAATCCCGACCCCTTGGGTCAGCCTAAAGGCAATTTCGTAATTTATTGAGCACAAAAAGTCAAAAAAACCTAGTCACGCGCGCGCCTTCATGCCCAGCGGCTGACGCTGTCAGCCCGGCGGCACACGCGTGACAACGGGGGCCTTCTGGCCAGCCGCTGGTCCCATTGGCATGCCACTGAGCTTCAGGGGCAGGTCGCGGAGCCTCAGCGGCACTGCCACTGAGCCCCAGCGGCCTTCCGTGTGGCCGCTGGGCCTGTTTTTTTGGCTGGGCCGAGTTTTGGCGCCGGGTTTCTTGCCCTAGGCCCCTAATTCTGTCCCAAACTCTATAAATACTCCTTTTCACCTTCTTTTGAGAGAGGTTGGTCAGTTCATAATTTTGAGAGCATTGAGAGCACATATTTCCCCAAATCAAAGAGAATTCAGATTTTTGAAGGCTCAAGCAAGAATTGCACCTAGTCTAGCACCCAAGATTGAAGAGCAATTCCAATTCTACTAGTCCCGTTCGAATAGAACGTCCAGGTTAACCATCCTGAGGGCCTAAATTCTTTATTAAATCTCCTATTTATTGTTTATAATCATGTTTTATTTAGCTTTTGATTATGGTTGAGTAAATTTGCATGCTTGGGTTTTTGTATATAATTATGCATGACTTGTTAATACTTTAAAGTTTGCGTCTTTTTATTAGTTTATGCAAGTTTGCATCTTTTTATAGTTTTTGCATGCATATAGCAACCTTATAGGTTTATTTTAGCATAAAGTTGATATCTTTGCATTGTTCCTCCTTTGAAGTTACTAACAAGTTTATTGATGTGCATATGCAATATTTGGCGCGTTTAGCAAAGTACGGTAGGTTGGAGCGTCAATTTATTGTTCTTATATCTTGGTTGTGTTTGATAATAGTACGTATGTGAAGTGGATATAAATTGTGCAAAGTGATAACATAGGTAATTTGGTTGTCTTTAACCCGCCTAGTTAATTTAGGATCTTGGACGACCGGATTTATTTGGAACCATATAGCATAAATTAATATTTTACATGGATAGGCTTAGTAGAGGCCGTTTATACGGGCGATTTAGATAAGATTCGTTTTGTTTATTTCGTACCTACACCACCGAACTCAATATTTAGTCCCCATGGGCATGAGTCAATTCCCAAGAATTGGGTGCACTTTTGATGGTTTCCAATTGTTTCATTAAAAATTGGTGGCGGCTTCTTTATTTGAAAATTGTTATTCCCCATAATTAATTTAAATTGCATAATGACGTATTATTTAAGAACTATTAATTCCAATCCAAAGAATAAATTCGACCGCGGAGCGCCGGAAAGGTGAGGGTTCTTAAAGTGGCGACTTCACTGGGGACAATTAACAAGAGGGTGCAATTCGAACACTTATCCATGTCAATAATTTATTTTAGCTATTTGGTTCAATTACCGTATGTGTTTATCTTCTTTGCTTTGCATCCATATCATTCATACTGCATGCGTTATCATCGCAAGATGTCGAAAGACATCACCACTCCATAAACAGGATTTACCCTTTGGAGCATTGTCTATGACTTAGGCCGGTGACCCACTCGGTCCGAATTACCTTTGCACATAGTCGTGTTCCGCCCCATGGCATTTACATGTTTCCATTCGAGTTATGTAAAACGGTACGTTTAGTTTTACTATGCATCCCATAGATGACAAAACGCATCCGGTCATGGGTTACCATATCCAACCATAGATTGTGTCAATTATTGCATTAGTCCCATAGTCCATATCAAGGTGCTAACTGATTTACTTGCCATATTATGATTGATTGCTTCCTTGCTATGTGATTAGTTTCCATAGAATATTAGGACTAGATCCCCCCTTAGGATTTCTTTTTGAGTCCTGGTTAGGGAAAGGTTTCCCTCTTGTTTGCTTGTGCGTTTTGTCAAGTTTACAAATAGAGTCTAGGATCTTTTCTTTTTAGGAAGTAGAATCCCTGTATGACTCCGATGATGCTAGTGACCATATTAGGAAGATGTTCCTTTCCATATGAATTAGATTGCATGCAAATAATATATTCCCGTCAGTGATCTTTCACAAAATAAGAAAAGGAGTCCAACTTTATTATATATGCAAGTCAATAGTATATCTTCTTTCCTTAAATCAGGGAATTTCATCCCATATGCAAGTTAAGAGTATTTTTTATTCTAATAAAGTCGAAAGATCATTGACTAGAATATACTATTTACATAAAATCGCGTCTTTCCCGAAGATCACCATGTTGAGGATTAGTGCTAGATTCTCTTCCCACGTTTGTTTTTAAAATAAAATTTTTATTCTGTGGAGTTTTCCATTTACTTCCGATTTTCTTAAGCGGGCGTTTTTTATGTCCAGAATTGGTAGGAGTAAAGATCCCCGTCCTAGGAAGTGGGAGAGGGACGAGTCCAGTAAGAGATTGGTCCATAAGTTGTCGTTCGAACCTTCACCGCAAGCACAGTTCGTGGGCCCCATTTGGCTCGATTACCTTTGCACACCGCCACTGTCACCTCATGCCTCGCCACCTAATTCACTTAAGTCCGCCATGTCTGGAGATGCTGAGAGAACCGCTGACAAGAAGATGGATGACCTTTTAGCCCAAATGGTCGCCATGAATGCTAGATTCACTGATATGGAAGCCCGTGTCGCTAAGTTGGATCCCCCTACTGAGGATCATGATGAGCCCAAGCCCAACGAGGAAAAGGTTGAGCCCTCCATTAAAGAGGTCCAAGAACTCCAAGCCAAACTGAATAGGCTTGAGGCTGTTTTAGGCAAAAGTTGTGTCTTCAACGACATGATCATCAATTCTGAAGGCTATGCTCCCCACATCAAGGGAAAATTGCCCACTAAGTTTTCCACGCCTGAAGTTCCCACGTTCAAAGGAACTGATAATCTACAAGAGCTGTATGTTCACCTCTTTCCCTAAACCTTGGACCCTGTTGTCAGGGCCTGGTTCTTCAAATTGCCCACCCAAAAATTGCAAAAATGGGAAGATTTATCCACCTTGTTCCTCGAGAGGTATGCCGACAATGTCTTGCCTCCCATGACATTGAGAGAATTGGACTCACCAAGCAAGGTGACAAAGAAGGGTTCACCAATTTCGTAAGAAGATGGAGAACTAAGGTTGCTGAAATGATTGATCGCCCATATGAAAGGGATCAAATTAGAATGCTAGTCCAAAATTTGCCATCTAAGTACCGCGAACACATGAAGTTCCAACCCATAACCACTTATGCCCAACTAACTGAAGTAGGCATGGACATTGAAGATGACCAACTCCAAAGAGGAAAGAACAAGGTCACTTACAACAACAACACAAGCGGTTATAAGGATAAGAAATACACCAATACCAACCATGCCTCCACAAGTAGAGGAAACGAAGTGAACACCATTGCTGACAGGCGTCCAAGAAGGTTCACTCCCCTTGGAATTCCTTATGTCAAGGCCCTAATTAAATTAGTCAAAGGAGATTATCTACATCCGATTGGGCCTACTCCTGATCCAACCGTAGAGAAAAGATCACCATATTGGAACGAGTCTGCATTCTGCAAATACCGTAGGGGGCGTCGACATGATACTGAAAAGTGTTATACTCTCAAGGAGAAAATCAAGGATTTGTTTGATAATGACACCATACCATTGCCTAAGGACGCGCCACCACTCAGCAACAACAATAATCCCCTGGGGAACTCTTTCGCCATTGACATAGAAGAAGGGTTTGATCCATCCTATCTGATCACTCCTATTGGGCAGGCCATACCACCATACCCAAGTTGAAGGCCCACGTTGGACGTCTGTGGCCTTTGGGATAGTGACGAAGAGGATAATGGATCCTATACTGATCCAGAAGACGTATTGACTCCTCAAGTCCATGACATAGCTAATGGCAAGGCTTGGTATGACATCTCCGATGATGAAGAAGATGATAAAGCTCTAAACTACCTCACAAGATCAGGACGCCAATTCAAGCCCGAAAATATTTACATGGACCCATCCCAAATCCAACCCGTGAAGCCTGTAACAATCCCCAATAGGGATCCGGCCCAAAGAGAAATAGCTAAAGAGGATGATGGGACCAACATTCTCAAACAGTTACAAAGGACAAAAGCTGACATATCCATCTGGCAATTGTTGACCACTTCTATCACTCATAGAAGGGCCGTGCTAGAGGCCTTGAATGCAACCACCATTTCTCCAAATGCTACCCCTGAAGACGTAGTTAACCTCCTGGTCCAAGGAAAGTCATCCACACCCGTCACCTTTTCTGACAAGGACCTTCCACCTGAAGGTATCCAGCACAACAAAGCCCTTTATCTGACCGTAATTTGTCAACAAAGACAAGTCCCTATAACTCTAGTTGACAATGGCTCAGCTGTAAATGTGTGCCCTTTGAGGACCGATGAACACCTCAAAATAGATAGCAACAACCTCGCGCATTCCGCACAAGGGCTAAGAGCTTACGATAATTCCAAAAGAAACGTCTTGGGCACATTCTCCATGAACATCAATATTGGTCTAATCGAAAAAATGGTCCAGTTCCATGTAATTGACATTCCAGCCACCTTCAACCTACTCTTGGGAAGGCCTTGGTTACATGGGCTGAACGCTGTAGCTTCAACCCTGCACCAAAAGGTAAAACTATCCTTGGCAGGGTCCACGCTGGAAGTTTGCGCTGATACTATGGTAGCCCAGATAGAAAAAGCTCCAGTCCTAAAGATAGAATCGAATGAGCAAGATGAGGAGTTATGGGGCTTCGATAAAATAGCCTTCATAGAAACCATAGAGCCCACACTCAATGTGAATGCTCTACTCAGAAAGCAAGGTCACTTTCCAGGCACCACTCTGGGCCCTCACCCCAAGGTAGCTCAAACTTGCTGGAACACCAAGATCGAAAACGATCTATTTGGGCTAGGCTACAAGCCCACAAGGCAAGAAGTCCGACCTTACATATCCAAGGAAATGGCTAGGAAAAGAGCCCGCGCGGCCAACAAGCCCGTTCCACATAGCATGAATCCTTATCCCCTCACTCTCAATGGGCAATTTCTTCAAGAAGGAGACCCATATCCTTACTACGGATTCCCCGAACCATACACGATCATTGGGATCCTGGTTCCAGGCTTTGAGGCATTTCAAGACTGCTTCACCATAAGTGAAGACACACCCATACCTCCTACTGACGATCGATCCACTAAAGATTGGGCTAGTGACATGACACCCAACGATTTTGGGCTACTATTTGGCGAAGAACGTCGCCAATACGATGAGACAACAAACAAACTTCCCCTTACTGTGCTTTTTAACGAAAGGTTTGACCCATCCAAACTAATCGCCCCAGTCGGGCCCGACCGCACCACCTGGAAGCACGAGACGAAGTGGACTCCATTCAAGGGAGCCAAGTACAAGTTCACGATTCGCAACGGTCCTACAGAGGGGCCCATTTCTGATTCTGAGTCTGAATCCGAGTCCGAGTCTGATTCTGAGTCTGTTATCCTAGAAGTGTCGGGTAGTCCACCCAAGTCTATTCCTGCTGATACTAAGGTCCTTAGCGATGACCTCATTGATGTATTGTCCGCTTCTATTAATATTATGAGTGTCGATTTTGCTTACTCGGATTGCCTCATTGCTAATAATTCAGAAGATATAACGGAATTGCGAAAAGAAGTCATCAAAGCATTAATCGAACATGAGCAAAAAACTTCAATAGTCGAAGAAACAGAGACAATAAATATTGCAACTAATGACGAGCCTCGCCACGTGCAAATAGGCTTGTCTTTAACAACTAATGAACGCGAACAATTCGTAACACTCCTAAAGAATTATACGGATGTTTTCGCCTGGTCCTACAAGGACATGCCCGGCATAGACCGCAACATTGCCCAGCACACCATCCCGCTAAAGCCCGACTGCACCAATCAAGCAAAAGTTAAGAAGAATGAAGCCAGAATGGGCTCTTAAGATCAAAGAGGAAGTCCAAAAACAATTAGACGCAGGCCTCATAAGAGTGGCCAATTACCCCGATTGGGTAGCTAACATCATCCCGGTCCCAAAAAAGGACGGACGGGTCCGAATGTGTGTAGATTTTAGGGATTTGAACAAAGCAAGTCCAAAAGATGACTTTGCATTACCCCATATAGATGTTCTAGTAGATAATACAGCTGGACACGCCCTCCTATCATTCATGGACGGGTATGCAGGATATAACCAGGTCCTGATGGCCAAAGAGGATGAAGAGAAAACCACTTTCATCACGCAATGGCGGACTTATTGCTACACAGTGATGCCATTTGGGCTTAAGAATGCAGGAGCCACATACCAAAGAACCGCTACAACCCTGCTTCACGATATGATGCATAAAGAGGCTGAAGTTTACGTGCATAAAGTCCATAGACAGAGCAGGGCATGTACCCTCACTTCAAAAGTTCTTCGACAGGCTACGGAAGTACAACATGAGGCTTAATCCCAAGAAGTGCGCATTCGGAGTTACGTCCGGCAAACTTCTAGGATTTGTCATAAGTACTAGAGGAATCGAGACTGATCCATCCAAGATCAAAGCCATAATAGACACGCCACCTCCAAAAGCAGAGAAAGAAATAAAAGGCTCTTTAGGGAGGATCCAATACATTAGCAGGTTCATTTCCAAGTTGACCATCACTTGCGAGCCCATATTTAAGAAACTCAAAAAAGAGGTAGAGACAGAATGGGACGAACAATTGCAAAAAGCCTTTGACAAAATTAAGGCCTACTTGTCCGAACCACCCGTCCTAGTACCGCCCACTCCAGGCATGCCTCTGGTCCTCTACCTTACAGTCACAGAAACGTCAATGGGGGCCATGCTAGCCCAAGAAATAGACAAGGAAGAGAAAGCCATCCACTATGTGAGCAAGAAGTTTCTAGAATACGAAACCCGTTATTCCTCTCTAGAGAAAACATGCCTAGCTTTAGCCGCAACAACTAAAAAGCTGCGACACTACATGCTCCACCATACGATACACATAAGATTGAGAGAAAATCCGTTGAAATAGATATTCGAAAAGCCCATACTGAATGGTAGAATAGCCAGGTGGACAGTCCTCCTCTCAGAATTCGACCTCAAATTTGAACATCAAAAAGCCATAAAAGGGCATGCTATCTCAGAGTACCTAGCTAACCAAGCTATACACGAACCAGATCGCAAGGACGAATACCACTTTCCAGATGAAGGGGTTATGACCTTAGACACCGAGACTTGGCAACTCTATTTCGATGGAGCATCTAACCAAAAGGGTTTTGGAGTAGGGGTACTAATAGTGTCCCCCGAGGGTGCACATACACCTATTTCGGTCAAATTAGATCACGAAGTCACCAACAACGGCGCAGAATACAAAGCTTGCATAACAGGATTACAATCTGCCATAAGCCTTGGCATTAAGACGCTCCGAGTATATGGGGACTCGTCACTCATAATCAACCAAATTTTCAAAGTATGGAAAGTTAAAAGCGAATCCTTGGCCCTCTACCAGGAATACTTAGATAAGATCATAGTGTATTTCAATCAAATACACTTTACATACCTTCCACGAGAAGATAATCAATTTGCAGACGCTTTGGCTAAATTAGCAAGCATGATCAATATACCCGAAACTATTCGGATGATGCCCATCTGCGTACAAAGAAGATCCGAGCCTTTATATTGCGACACCTTAGAAGTGTTCCATGACGAAGAAGACGAGTGGTACACCGATGTAAAGAATCTACTCATTTATCAGCTTTACCCCCCTGATTCTAGCCCTAGAGCCCAAAAAGCACTCAGAAGGCTCGCAGCCTAATTCATAGAGGTACAAAGTCAGATATACAAGAAAAGTCCAAACAGAGTCAATCTCCTATGCCTAGGCACTGAGATGGCCCATAAAGTCTTAAGAGATGTACACGCAGGAGTTTGTGGACTGCACATGAACGATATGATGCTATCTAGGAAAATAATAAGGCTTGGTTATTATTGGACCACGATGGAAAAGGATTGCTATGAATTTGTCAAAAAATGCGTACAGTGTCAAACACATGCGAATCTACAACACCTGCCACCAAGTCCATTGTACACCTTCACCTCGCCTTGGCGTTTCTCGGCCTGGGGTATCGACATCATCGGCAAAATAACCCCAACGGGAAAAGGGGGTCACGAATATGTCCTAGTAGCAATCGACTACTTCACCAAATGGGTCGAGGCGCAATCATATGCAAAGCTCAAAGCAAAGCATGTGGTTAAGTTCATTAAGAATAACATAATAGCTAGATATGGAGTTCCCCAAGAAATCCTCAATGATAATGGGTCACACTTCATGAAAGAAGTAATTGAGCTTTTAACCCAGTTTAAGATCCAGCACTGAAAGTCGTCTCCCTACAGGCCGCAAACTAACGGTGCAGTGGAAGCAGCTAACAAAAACATCAAGAAAATCATCGAAAGAATGTCTGAGAATTATCATGATTAGCCTGACAAGTTGCCATTCGCACTTTGGGGTTACAGAACGTCGGTCCGCACATCGACGGGAGCAACACCATACTCTTTGGTCAACGGAATGGAAGCCGTATTGCCAATTGAGTTAGAGGTCCCATCTCTACGGATTGTTTTAGAAAGTCAAATTCCAGAAGTGGATTGGGTCCAAGCCCGCTATGACCAGTTAGTCTTACTAGATGATAAAAGGTTACAGGCTTTGCACAACGTAAGAGTCTATCAAAGGAGACTAACAAAGCACTATAACCAAAGGCTCAAAATGAGAGACCTTAAAGTCGAAGATTTAGTACTCAAAGAGGTAAGGGCCAATGTCACTGATCCAAGAGGCAAATTTAGACCCAACTGGTCAGGCCCGTTTATTATTACAAAGAACTTAACGGGTGGTGCTGCAAGATTGGCAGATTTGGACGGGATCGAGTTTAGTCAATGGATAAATATGGATCAATTAAAGAGGTTCTATGCTTAGGCAAGACACCCAATATAGCACTTTCGAGAGGCCCATACAAGGCTACCTAATCCCGAAAAAAAAAAAAAAAAAAAAAAAAAAAAAAAAGAAAAAAAAGAAAAATGGGATTTAATGTTAAAAAAAAAGGGATAAGAACTACGAGCGACCTGATTCCCCTAAAAGGATACGTAGGACAACCCAATTGCAATTCGGCCCGGCCCCTTCATCATTTTCGCGTTCAAAAGTTGTTAAAAAAAAGTATATGCATATAATAAACACAAGGTTGCAATATTAAAGTGAGCATGTCTCCATAAATAATAATAAAGTCCATTACAAAGACTTGGCAATTCCCGAAATATTAAGGCAAAAAAATTAAATCTAAATCTAAAGAAGGGGCACATCACCCTTATTGAATTTAAAGCAAATAAAAGGCAATCCTAAGCTAGACATGCTCCAAAAGAGTATTTCCTTAATAGACTACTCCGTAGCTTCGGTGGTAGGGACTGCATCCTCCATGGGCTCATCTACCTTTGGGCCCTCCACTTCGCGTTCCTTGGGAGCCCATCTCTCTGGAACCAAAGGCTCTTCTTTTTCAACCTCCATTAGAGGGACGCTTGAGGAGGCATCATGGTCATTGGCCCGAATTTGGGGCTCCGCTTGCGGTTTAGTAGTAATCTTTGCTAAAGCTTTCTTTGCCTTTGAGTTGAGGACACTTTTCACATGCTTCACTCCCTTTTGCTTACCCTTCCCTTTAGGATCAGTAGGGTTGGAAAGCCTTAAGCTAGCCTTGACCGATTGGGCCTTAAGATCGCCTTGTTCGGATTTCTTGCATGCACGACGACCCTCCGCAGTTTTACAGTCCATCCAAGCTTCATAAGCCGAAGATATGGCCGTTGGGGCCTTGATGTGAGGAATAGTCCACTTAGGGCGACGATCCCATGCACACTCCCAGGATCTCACCATGCTAATTGTCAAAGCCCGCGTAGCAGGAGCAACACTATCCTTTTGTGGGATAATTTGACGTTTCCCATATTGCCGCATAATACGGTTAGAGAATATGTAAGTCATGTTTTGAAGGCCAAGGATTTGATAATATCCCGTTTCCTTACTACATCCGATGGCGGAGTTTAAGCCCCACCACTTGACAGTCCATCTTAGCAAAGGGCAAGCTTTAAGGTACCCACGCCATTCATCAATGGTGGATTCATAATAAAGCCTCCGACGAGTAGGAAACTGCTTTGGTTGATATTTGAGCGCATTAGCTGGCCTCTCAATGAAGCACATATGCTCTAGGAGCCATATCTACAAAAAACAACAAAAAAAAAACACATAAAGTTAGGTATCCATTAAAGATTCGAACTTTATCAAATTACCCAAAGCAATTATTCAAGCACTCACTTGAAGGAGAAGAGGGCTTCCCGTCCATCCGCCAAGCGACGACTCTTGTTTCTTGCGGTCCAAGCAAATTAAAGTTTCACCAAGAACAAGAGACATAGGGGTAAAATCGTTTTGAATTTGCTCAACAATTCTAAGCATACAAGTTTTACCGTTATTACCTCCACCAACAAAGAGGTACCTATGCAAGAGCCATAAGATAAAAGCGCGTCTATAATACGTCTCATTGTGATCATCCCTTACCTTGGGGAAGAAGATGTCAATCACACCATTGAGGTCTAGCTCACCGCTCCTAGCAACGGAGGAGGCTTGTGTTAGGGATAGGCCAAGATACCTTTTATAGTAGCCTTCAAGGTTGGCCCCGAGCCAGGGAGTAGCAGGAGCTTGATCATGAGGGAATCCGATCGAGTATGGCGGCAAATTCTTCGGGAAGAGGGCACAATTCATTATACCCGAATCTAAAAACATGGAGTTTGTCATCCCAAAATTCAACAGCGACCTCGAGAAGATTCCAAACGATTTGAACTTGCTTCAAGCGGAAGAGAGCATTCAAGTGGAAAGGCATAAGTCTCATCCTCTCTTCGGGGGTCATAGATTGTAACCACTTATCAAATTTAACTTCAAAGCTTGTCATGGCTGAAATCTAGATTAATGGGGAGGTTTCTCTCTTTAAAAGCTCTCTATTGCTAGTAAATTATGGAGGTGATGTCCCAAAACCGGATTAAACCAAGGTTTATATAGGGCTCGCACGGAAAAGACGAAAAAATAAGGCAACCCGTCAAAAAAGGGCATCAGCGGCCCACGGGACAGCCGCCGAAGGCTCGGCGGCCCCGATATTGTGGCACAAGCCCAGTAGCCCAGCCGCTGAGCTCCAGCGGCAGGCCGCCGAATCTCAGCGGCACAACCGCTGAGCCTGGCGGCCCCCGTTTTCGCCCCCGCTCCTTCGCGTCAGCCACTGAATGCCTCCCTTTGGCCGTCGGGCCATTTTCTCGAGACAACCCTCTTTTCTCCAGTTTTGGACACTTTCCTTAACCGTTTTGGACTCCAATTTGGCTCAATTTCCTATTTTCATTATTATTTCTATTTTGTATTATTTCCTTATTATTTATGGAAGCTCCACAATTTCCTTATTTCTTTTGGATGATTATCATCCTTTATTTTTATTAACCCCTTTTTTCTACTTATTAATTTCATTTCATTTTTGCATCCCTTTCCTTTTTTCATTTTTTAGGGGGGATAGGTACACCCAATTTTAACTTTTTTGGTTGTACCATTTTCTGCTACATGGCTATTACTTGCGTTTTTGCTTCACTACCTGTGCATTTGCATTAGCCTAATTATATGCAGGGACCAATAAATAAGCAATATTTACAAGCAAAGTCCGAATGTTTGTTCAACACAAATGTTCAAAAATGTATTTCACACAAATACATTATCATAAAAATCATCACCCCCATCAACATCCGTACAGAGCTCCTCAAAGTGATCCTCCGACCTCCGCGGCTCGTTGCCAAAAATCGACGTCGCAAACTGGCTCGGGTCAAAGGAAGAATGTCGAGCAGGCTCCCGGTACGAGCACCCGTCCCCAGCATAACTCAAATCATACCCCCACGAAGAACGAGGATGCATGGTAGGCATCATAGGAGCAAGAACGGGAGGCTGGCAGTAAAGACCGCCATATGAGTGATACCCCGCATACCCGGGAGAAGAAGGATACATCGGCATAGGCATAGGAGTAGGCTCCACAAACGGAGTCATCCTACTCCCACCAGGACGATCCGTCCGATGCGCAGGCACACTCTCTCTCCTAGGACTCTCCCTCCGAGGGCTCCTCTCGCGCGAAGGGCTACGCTCAGGAGAGCTCACGACCTCATCATCCGACAACACCACCTGTCGTGACCGACAACGAAGGGGCCGACGATACTCAACCTGCAACCCACAAAAGATACATTAGATACATTTATCAAAGCTTGCAACTTTGAAAATGCAAAACCAAGTATACCTTGTCCAAGTCGGTTCTTGAGCAAGTACCCTTCGAGAGAGCCCGGGATATCCAAGACTTCATAGCGTGCACCATCTTGAAGACCTTCCCGGTCTGCTCACTATCAAGCTGCACAGGGAAAGTCAGTACAAGCATGCAAAATGGTAAAAATCACATACAACAGGTAAAATTACGAATTTACCCCTGGATGCCCAACGGGAAGAGGAATGCCCTGGATGTCCTCATCAAGGTCCTCCGTCATGGGAATTTCTCCTCAGCACTCCTTTCCGCCATAGTTCCGACCTCGGAGCCGCATATCCGGGACATCCACATCGATGGCATCAACCCGAGGCTCCTACAAAGCAAAGTAGGTTAGTATCAAGCAAAACAAGAAAGGCATAGAATATCAAAATATTAAGTTCTTACCTTCAAACCCACAAATGAAGGCATGAGGCGATCACGACGGAGCTGCTCGTAGTGCCCCGCAAGGTCCTCCGCATGCTCCCTCAAATACCGCATAGCATCCGAGCCCACCATGGCCTCCGCAACCTGCTCACGAGACAAGCACCTCACCAAGAACGTGGTCGAGGGAGGATCCAAGGGAATCCTCGGGCCCTCCACGTCAGGATAAACCTGATGGAAGATCCGCTCTCCCAAATACCACTCAAAAGAGAACGGACCCGCAATCAGGATCCTCTGGCAATCCACCGCTCTGGATGCTAGGACAGCATCCGAAGCCCACCCATGATACTTCGCCCATGGGAAGTAGTCAATCTACGCAGGCATGCAATATGAGATATTTCCACACCAAGAAATATAATGCGTGCAACAAAATGCAAAGCTATGTTACCTTGTGCCAATCTAGGCACAGGAGGGCCTCCCTATACTACTGAAGAGTCTGCAGAGGCGCAGGACCCCTATGACGACATGCCCTACAAACCGGGAAGTCTAACTCCCAGCCCATAGGCGCCATGTCCTGGAAGTGCTCAAAAAACCAAGGCTACATCAAAGCATGAAATTAAGCACCACACACTTAAATCATGCAAATCACAAAAAACGGATACCAAACGCAAACGCACCTGCAAGACCTTCCAAAAACCGCACAAGTTCACGGGAGGGAGAGTCGACTGCTTGCATCCCTCATCATTCACGCGGCAAGCAAACCGCACGCACCTCAAGAGGTCGGCGTAGCCTGGTAAACCCCAGTTGTACTCTCTCACTCTCTCCTAGTCCAGCAGACTCGGGAGGTAAATAGCATGAACACGCTCCCCCTTGTCACTAAAGATAGTAGTGGCAAGGAGGTAGGCGATGAACATCCTCGCCTTCTGCTCCACCGAGGTATTTCTCTTATAGCTCGGGTCCTTCACAACGGTAAAGAGCTCGATGTAGGGACGATAATGGTGACCCCAAGTGTTCCCCCAAGGGCCAAATAACTCCACCATCTCCGCCTTACGCTTCCAAATGGAAACGTCATATACGATGGGCGTACCCACGCAAGGTACCCCGGTCAACATAGCAAACTTCGAAGGATTGATCATCATCTCCCCATTAGGGAAGTGGAACGTGTTGGTAGTGTCCCAAAAACGCTCCAAGGACAAGCGGACAATGCACCTCTTGACTCACTCAACCGAGTCCGCCGCTTTCAAAAGGGGCCCAAACCCCGCACTCAAAATTGCATCTTGCACCTCTTTGGGCAAGATTTTGTAAAGCTTCATTGAAGAGCCATAGTTGCCATGGGCCGCCTTCAAATTCCCATCGGGTTCCTATGATCAAATTTGCAACCTCTTAGGTTCACATTTCAATCAAATGTTCAATCCTAAGCAAGTTTCTAAGTTCGTTCAAGCCGCGCAAGATCACATGCTCTACAAACTTGACAATTGCATACAATTTCTACACAAATTCTACTCAAGGCAAAGCATATAAACTAAAATTCAATGCATAAAACTAGGAATTCAAAGTTTAAGGCTTACCACGAACTTGGAAGCCCAAGAGCTCAAGTGAGCCGCCGGTCGGAAGAGCAACTCCGATCGATCCCAAACAATGTCGGGCATCCTATCCGACTGGGTATATCGATCTTGAGGAAAAGCCACATTAGGCTTCCTCTTTGAAGGCTTCACATGAGATGGAAAGCCTTGGTGAAAATGTCGATTTCCTCGACCTCTTCTCGCACCTCGGTCCTCCTACTCTTCCTCTTTGCCAATTTTGGAGCCATGAAGAAGGATGAGCAAAGCTAGCAAGAACAACAAGCAAAAATGGAGAAATTGGGATTTTCTCTCTCCAAGGGTTTCAAAAATCCACTCTCAAATTCACCCCAAATTTGTGAGAAATCACAAATAAACTTCAAATTATGCAAAGATTATGCAAAAGCAAGCAAATACAAGCAAAAAGGAGCAAATTTGAGCAAGAAATGAAGATTGGGCAACAATGGAGGTAGAGAGAGTCTCGAAATTTTAGGGAAGAAATGACCCAAAAATTCGGCTCCCCCAAAAATAAACCCCATCCGCGCCTCTGAACCGGCCCAGCGGCCCGGTTCAGGGCCACCCAGGCTCAGCGGCCCCCTCCGCACCCCCGCACCATCATCTGAGCCGCTAAGCGGGCCCGATAAGGCCGCCCAGCGCTCAGTGGCCCTGCGCATGGCCGCTGAACCTCTTTTCTCTTCCGCCTCTCACGGGGCGGGCCCGCAAGTTCAAATTCCGCGCGGGATTGCATTCCTCGACCGTTAGAAGCCCGGGAGATTCGGGCATGTCACCCAAAATGACTCTTTTGCCCTTGCAACTTGGTTTCCTATCCTAGGGACCCGGTATTATCTATTTTCGCAGGAACATGCATTCCATCTAATTTTCGCAGGCACAGGCACTTTATTCTATTTTTGCAGGCACAATTTTCCAAAGACATAGGGATTACTAAAGCAGAGCTACGCAACGCTCTTTGACATTGTGGCTATTAAAATTAGCTTCACGTTGGCACCCGCAAAGCAGAGCTACGCAACGCTCTTTGACGTTGAGGCTATTAAAATTAGCGCCACGTTGGCACCCGCAAAAGCAGAGCTACGCAACGCTCTTTGACAATGAAGCTATTAAAATTAGCATCGCGTTGGCAACCGCAAGTAACCCTGACAAAAGGCGGTCAGGAGTCTACCCTTCCTTTCTTTCTAACATAAAGCACTTTCAAACAAAAACACTGCGGGCATTTTTTAGCAAATACTTTGACCTTCGCTTTCACAAGCTCGACCAAAGTGGGGGCTTCTATAGAAACCCTAATCGGTTCTCATCCCCTGGCACCGCAACGCCCGATGATGATGGTAATGGATTAACATGGACGTAAGTAGAAAAGGACATTGCTCGGAAATCTAGACCAAGTTCCTTGAAACCTCAGTCTTTAGATAGCCCTTGTTATAAGGTTTCCAACGCCTTTGACCTTGCCTCAATCAGGTTTCCGAATCAAGAGATATTGCGTCTCAAAGATTTGGATCAAAATCGCTCAATCCCTACCCCCTGGGTCAGCCTAAAGGTAATTTCGTAATTTACTTAGCACAAAACGTCAAAAACCCCTACTCACGCGCGCGCCTCCAGGCCCAGCGGCTGACGCTGTCAGCCCGGCGGCACACGCATGACAGCGGGGGCCTTCTGGCCAGCCGCTGGGCCAAGCGGCATGCCGCTGAGCCCCAGGGGCCTTCCGTGTGGCCGCTGGGCCTATTTTTTTGGCTGGGCCCAGTTTTGGCGCCGGGTTTCTTGCCCTAGGCCCCTAATTCCGTCCCAAACTCTATAAATACTCCTTTTCACCTTCTTTTGAGAGAGGTTGGTCAGTTCATAATTTTTAGAGCATTGAGAGCACATATTTCCCAAAATCAAAGAGAATTCGGATTTTTGAAGGCTCAAGCAAGCATTGCACCTAGTCTAGCACCCAAGATTGAAGAGCAATTCCAATTCTACTAGTCCCGTTCGAATAGAACGTCCAGGTTAACCATCCTGAGGGCCTAAATTCTGTATTAAATCTCTTATTTATTGTTTATAATCATGTTTTATTTAGCTTTTGATTATGGTTGAGTAAATTTGCATGCTTGGGTTTTTGTATATAATTATGCATGACTAGTTAATAATTTAAAGTTTGCGTCTTTTTATTAGTTTATGCAAGTTTGCATCTTTTTATTGTTTTTGCATGCATATAGCAACCTCATAGGTTTATTTTAGCATAAAGTTGATATCTTCGCATTGATCTTCCTTTGAAGTTACTAACAAGTTTATTGATGTGCATATGCAATATTTGGCGCGTTTAGCAAAGTACGGTAGGTTGGAGCGTCAATTTATTGTTCTTATATCTTTGTTGTGTTTGATAATAGTATGCATGTGAAGTGGATATAAATTGTGCAAAGTGATAACATATGTAATTTGGTTGTCTTGAACCCGCCTAGTTAATTTAGGATCTTGGACGACCGGATTTATCTGGAACCATATAGCATAAATAAATATTTTACATGGATAGGCTTAGTAGAGGCCGTTTATACGGGCGATTTAAATAAGATTCGTTTTGTTTATTTCGTACCTCCCCCGAACTCAATATTTAGTCCCCATGGGCATGAGTCAATGCCCAATAGGAATTGGGTGCACTTTTGATGGTTTCCAATTGTTTCCCTAAAAATTGGTGGCGGCTTCTTTATTTACAAATTGTTATTCCCCATAATTAATTTAAATTGCATAATGACGTATTATTTAAGAACCATTAATTTCAATCCAAAGAATAAATTCCACCGCGAAGCGCCGGAAAGGCGAGGGTTCTTACACTACTCCCATGTGTTGGAGAAAGAGTAGGATCGAAAAGGTTCAATTGGGAAGATTTGCCCGTTCATTTGAGGGTTCAACCCAACAACATTTGGTAATATACGGGGATCAACCCAATTCTTAGCTTTGATTATAAGTATTAGACTTCTCAAAAATATTCAATCTTCACTAGGAAATAACATTCATTTGGGGTGAGTAAATGGATGATTTGTGTAGAGTATAGGTATATGTTTGGTGGCTAATGGCTTAAAAGAGTATAGGTATATGTTTGGTGGGTAATGGGGACGTTCAATTATTTACTTCTATTCGATCATAGGTATTCCACTGAGGAAAATGGTTGTCACTGAAGAAATATGGATTCCACTGGGTATTGTGATTTTGTATGAAGGTGATTTGATGTGATGGTGGGTGGAACACCCATGATAGCGTATAAGCAAATTTCTAATTCTAACCTCGAATTTGGCCCCGGGCCGGAAGGCACACAAGTGAATATACCGATTTTTATCAACAATAATTGGACAAAATGCAAACACTCATGGTAAATTCAAATAACATTTTTTGTTATGGTCAAGTTGAATTATTTAGTTGGAAATATGCGTACGCAAATATGTACACAAACGAGTTAATAATGGCCTTAGGGAGACGAATTACATCATTGCAAAAATATATACAACAAAATGGTAGAAATATGTACAAGTCCTACAAAAATAAAATATCACTTAGTCTTGATGTTCATTGCTTCTCCGGGGCTCAGGACTGTGGACCCGTCTTCAAAAGATCGAATAACCGATATTGAATTATTATTTTCAATGAATTGATCTAAAAATGATTATTTACAGCGCACACTCACGAATTTGGACAAGGAAGTGGTCCAAACGAAAGGTTTTATTCATGAAATTATTTTTACAATAAACTAGACTCCTTGGAGCGCTAGACTGAAGAGTTTCACATTTTTATCTTTTCATTTGATAATTAAACAAAAATCCTCACTTGAGAAAAATAAAACTGTTTATGTGCAAGTCTGGACAGAAGTTCAAAAAATCATTACTATGTCTTGGAGTAACCAAATGTAGTTATTTCAAAGCCTAATATGTATCATTTTTATTCCTCTTTCTACTGTAAAACTATCAAGAAGATATAGTTCGTGATTAGAACTTTATCCCCAAATTACAAGCTTCTGGAAGTTATAAACAGAATTGCGATTGATTGATTTAACTGGGATTAAGTAAAACGATTTAGTGTCCAGTATTTACACACACTAAACTAGGTTGTTTGGTGATTATGTATGAAATTTATCAAGAATTATAGTGGATGTTGAGACATAAAGAAATTAAACAAATATCCAACACTTCATTCATTTGTTCATTGTTGACAGAAACATGTCCTAGTTGACAGATTAGTGCTCAATTTTGTTTAATTCATTAAAAAGTACTTTTTAAGTCCAAATCAAGTCATTTCAAAGTCCATAATGGTCCAAATTGAGTCTAGTATCCATTCCAATAGAGTTTTTGCATTGAGGTAGCGCGAATTACCATGTTATTTAAAGATTGTTTAAGGTTATAAATTCTGGACACTAGCTCGCTTATCCATTTTTAGCATTTTTTTGACTCGTTATAACTTAATCAAGTTTTGACATAGTCAAGTACGTACATTGAGGATTGTAATTAAAAATTATTAAAAATTAGTCATGTTTTTAGGTGAGGTAAATAGGTCGTTATCAAGAAAGTTAAAAACGTTCAAATGTCCAAGCTGTTCAGCATGATCGTGTCACTAAATAAATCATAGTAAATTCATTACTTGTCCAAAATGTTCAATATCGGTCTCTGTAGAAATATGGGAATGTCCTTTATAAATTGTCCAAAAATGGCTTATGTCCAAATCGTTCATTCCACAAGTTATAGCTTATTTTATCTTTGAAGGTCAGATCTGGATACTTCAACTTCGAATCATTATAGATAATGTTCTAACCGTTAGATCTTGATGAAATTTACTTCATATTTAAAGATAACAAGTTAAAGTTTTATTTTGAGTTAATTTCACTCAGATCTAACCGTTTGATCATCCAGAAAGTACAAAATAAGTTGATACTACGAAACTGTCAAAAATCCGAGATTATTACATCAACTAATTAATGCTCCTCTAAGGCCATTATTTCGTTTGATATTCAAAATAAATATTTTTTAGCATTTTTGATGAAGAACATGACAAAGTGGTGAGCATAACAACACAAGTAAAAAAAAACACACACACAAAGTTAGCACTCACTCATCCTCACCGATTTTTCTTTTTTATCTTGTAATTAACGTCTAAACCCTCAATGAAGGTTCAATCCTATTTGTTTCTGGAATGGGTGAAAAATGGTTTGACTCGGGTATATCACAACACACCAATGAGTTGGTTTATAGTTAGTATAAGTTAGAGGTGGCCAGTGGGCCGTGTTAGGCCCAAGCCCGCCCTGACCGGACCGCCGAGGGCTCAAGCTGTACCGGCGAGGAGGGAGCCCAGGCCCAGGCATGGGCACGACACGGTGCTGGCCGTGCTTCCTTCCGAGGAAGGCCGACCCTCCTTATAGCCCGTCTCTCTCCTATGGCTATCTCTCTTCCCTCCTTCAATGGCTGTTGGCTTCAATGGTTGCTGCTAGTTTCTCTCTTCCCTCTAGCTTTCTCTCTCTCCTCTAGCTTTCTCTCTCCCCTTCAATAGCTACTCTCTCTCTCTCTCTTCATGGCGGTCCAACCGCGTGCTTCACCTAGCTAGGCTCGGGGTCCAGGCACGGCACGGTGCTGGCAGTGCCAAAGTAGTACCTCCCTCCGAGGAAGCCCGGCCCACCTGAGAGCCCGGCCCAGCTCCAGCACGGCACGACCCGTGGCCACCTCTAGTATAAGTTAGATTAATAGATAAAATTATATAATGAGTAAAAATGGGAGAGGGATTTACACAAAAATCAAAAGAAATGAAAAGGGGATGCATAAAAATTACAAAGATGAAAAAAAGAGCTTTATCCTTTGGTAGATGTGGTTGATCTTGATTCTTCAATGGTGAAGGATTAAGAGAAATTTTTTTTTTCTTCTTCTTTTTTTTTTTTAACTAGAATTTCTACTAATGATTTTTGTTACTAAATGCTAAGAGATGAGAATATTAGAGTGAGTATTGAATTTTTGCTAAGGAAAGGCCCCCTTCATGTAGGAAATGAAGAGGTATTTATAGGGAAAAAGGGTGGGTTTTTGGGTTGCTAAAAAAAACTAAAAGAAAACTGATTTTTGTAAAATAATTAAATAAAGGATGAAGAATATTAAAATAGAAGCTAATATAGGGGGCAGTAAACCTAAGCTATAAGATGCCTAGATAAGGATACAAAGAATTATACTTTGGGATTTAGGAGAATAAATTGGATATGTGTGGGATTTTAAGGGAATAAAATAAGAGAAGGAGAGAGCTCGAGATGAGAGAGAGAGATGAGAGAGAGAGTTGGGATTGGGGATTGGGGGGTTCCGCGCGGAGGAGAGAGAGAGAGAGAAAGAGAGAAAAAGAAAAAAAAAATCAATTTTGTTACTCATTACGTGTGGAAGGGGTGGTTTTTTTTGTATGGGGCCCACGTGAGAGAGAAATAAGATTTTTGCTTCTTTTGAATTTTTTTTTTATTGTTTCTCTCTTCTTTGTTGTGGCTTTGTGGGTTTTGTTTTGGGGATCTAGAGAAATAATAAAATAATTTGGTTAATGATTAGAGGTACCAAACTTTGACATTAAAGTCATACCTACTAAAATATCCAAAAATCACAATTTATTTTTTTTATATTTTTATTAAAAAAAACTATTGGCTAAAGAACAGTACTAATAACAAGACTCAACCAAAAAAAAAAAAAAAAAAGGTCAAAATGTCGGCGTCTACACCGTGTTGTTGTAAGGACCCCGGATTTCTACGGCCACGGAGTGCGTCCTTATAGAAAATTTGTAAGCTAGGGGGTTTAGATAAGTTCAAAGGACCATCGAGTTAGAAAATATTTTGTAAAGACTTGAATTGAATAAAAACCATGAAAGAGGTCACAAAACTGCTATCGGCGTTTATCGAAGGGACAATCCAAAGGCACAAACCCAATAGCGCGATAAGTGAACTGATCATGTTATTAGAAAGACTCTCGCTCATATAGAAGATATGAGTACCCAAGAATAAAGACTGACTCTTTTTTTTTTAGCTAAAAGGTCCTAGAAAAGTTGTTCATAACTTCGACGCTATATGAAAATATATCATCGGGGAAACGAGTGCTCATTGAATTGAATTCTCGCACTATTTTTGGGCATTAGGAACTAGCTAAAAATAAAAGAAATGACTCCTAGCACGTAAGTACATGTTGGCACATAATCACGATATTCATGCATTTAAGCAAGCATTACAACGATATAATTACAGGCAAACATGTGATCGGACGAACATTACAACGACACATGCACAACAAGCAAGCGAATGCACGAATGTAGGCTAGAGGCTTTTGGCTCCTGTAAGGTTACCACGACAAATTACAATTTTCGTTCAGCGGATGGTCGAAACATCAATTGTAATTCTTTTCATCAACAAGGATTGATGAGTCATGGGTGAGAAAGCGTCGATTTGCACGATAGGACAACTGTATATTCCTTTAGATATACGGGTTGTCTGCGAGTTGCGACACAAACTTACTCGAGAGTTGATAAGGGTCAAAAATTGTGCCAAAGCACATGCAAATGATGCAAAATATGGAACATGTTATTAAACAATTACGCAAACTTGACTTTCGAGTCTCACCCTCTTAAATAAATCCCCAGTGAAGCCGCCACTGTAAGGACCTGGGATTTCTACGGCCACGGAGTGCGTCCTTATAGAAAATCTGTAAGCTGGGGGGTTTAGATAAGTTCAAAGGACCATCGAGTTAGAAAAGATTTTGTAAAGACTTGAATTGAATAAAAACCATGAAAGATGTCATAAATCTGCTATCGGGGTTTTATCGAAGGGACAAACCGAAGGGATAATCCGAAGGCACAAACCCAATAGCGTGATAAGTGAACTGATCATGTTTTTAGAAAGACTCCCCTCATATAGAACATATGAGTACCCAAGAATAAAGGGTTCAGGGGCGAAGGTACGAGGTGGGAAGGTGTTAGGCACCCAACTCGCCCGTTTATGACGGCCTCTACTAACTCAAGTTTGCTTGATAATTTAAAGACATGATTCCCACACAAACCAGATTAACAACCTAGACTTAAACTATTAATTGGTTCATCACCAGCATCACAACATTTATTTTTAACCCTTATTTAGACATGCATTCGATTGACAAGTTGGGCAGCACAACGACTATACAGACAATATTTAGGAAGCAATAAAACGTTATTCGAGCATCATATCTACATTATAACTACTGGAAAATAAACAGTTAAGCAAGTAATTTAATTTGAGCCCTCAGGAATTTGTACCTGAACTGTAGGCTATATTTGACGAGAATATTAAAACAAGATCTCAAATTTGGAAGAAAAAGGGGGAAGCTCGTTGTCAATACTCCCGAGAATAGAGGTTGTCAACTGTATACTGTCTGTTTTGAACTGAGGGATGAGGGTTGTATTTATTGGCGTGGGGAAGTAGGGTTGGACGGCTGAAAATAAGCTGAAAATCGGATTCGGCTTGAAAAATGAGACGTGACAGAAGCAAGGTCAGTGCCGCTAGCGGCCCTGGAATTTTAGTCAGCGCCGCTAGCGGCCCTGGGTTTTATCCCATGGGCGCTGACGGCTGTCAGCTTGCCAGCTGAATTTTAGCCGAGCCATATCTCACTCGTTTCTCCGAATTGGATGATTCAAGATGAGTTGGAAAGCTCATTGGGACTAGTTTCAAATGGCTTTGGTTTCAGGCCCAAATGTTGTCTGGATCTCGAGATATACCCCAAAGCGTAAGGAGAGGTCAGTTTTGAAGTACGCATCAATGTTGGGCTCGTAACTCATTGGTTAGAAATGTGGTGTGGGATCATGATATGTCATTGGAAAGATATTTGAATAAGGAACTCAGAAATACAAGGCTCACAAATTTAGTCAACCAAATGAACTCCAAATAGTGCTGGCAACACGGTCCACAATATTCGGCTACATCTGTTTGACCCTTAACTTCGTTTGGCCATAACTCTTAGGTGTGAAATCGTATTTTGACATGAAAGGAAGCAATGAAAAGCTCTTAAAATGAGCTTTTAAATGATGTGGAAATGAAGGAATGATCGAGGAAAAACCTGATACCTTATTTTACCTATCAAAGCAAAAATAGCATTCAAGTTTTATAAATTACTCCTTTCATCATCGGGCTTTTGCGGAGAAATCTGAAGGCGCTTTTTTGGCGTCTACAGTTGTCTGTGCGAACAAGAAACTTTGACCCCAACAAATAGTGTCTACATACCCTCAATAATTGAACAATAACAAACAACTCTTTCTCCTGAGCTGTATACCGCCGTTCGGCGCCATTCAACTTCCTACTCTCATAGGCGATCGGATGTCCCTCTTTAAACAGTACCCCTCCGAGGGCGAAATCTGAAGCATCTGTCTCGACCTCGAAGGGTTTGGTGGTATCTAGAAGGGCCAACAATGGCTCCTTTGTCACGACCGCTTTCAAATTCTCAAACACTCCGTGACGGTCCTCAAACCATTCCCAACCTTGATTCTTCTAGAGTAAATCTGTGAGGGGATCAACAATGCCAGAGTACGCTGCAATGAATCGCCGATAATAATTAGCAAGGCTAAGGAATGAACGAAACTCTGTTGTGTTCCTTGGAGTTGCCATTCTCTGATGGTGCAGATCTTCTTTGAGTCCATGCGGATTTTTCCACTTCCCACAAAGTGACCAAAGAAGCTGATGATTTCTTCTTGAGCAAAGGAACATTTCTCTGGCTTGATCCGAGCGATGAATTCAGTGTTCTCTGGGTAGAACTGATCCTTGAGTTCCTTCTTAAAGGCTTCCCAAATATATCACCAGAGTTTTCGCCTCAATCTCGGCATACTTCGTACGCCACCACAACTTAGCATCATCCGCAAGGTACATCACTGCGATGTCGACCTTTTTGTCCTCTTCCAGTCCACTGAGTCGAAGGTATTGTTCTAGGTCGAAGATGATGTTGTCTACTTCCTTGGAGTCTCTAGCTCCACCGTATGTCCGAGGCTGAGGGGGCTTCACCCTTCTCGACCCCGACACACCACCACCGTTAGCAACGATTCTCGAGATCGTAGTACACTGATCCCACAATGACTGGACTTGACTGTGGATATGGTCAATCTCCTCCCGCAAGCTCGCAGAGGACATCTCGTGCATCTGGGCCTCTAGTGCGTCGATCCGGGCATCCTGCCCGATCACAATTTTCTCTAGTTCTTCCATGTTCACCATGGCTTCTGTCTCTAGGAAAATTTTTGATGAGCGAACTTCTCTAAAGCTGAGCTCTGATGCCAAATGTCACAGTCCACCTTTGTCTGTTGTGGAACGTGAGGCACGCTCTTGCCTCCTAGCGGCAAGAGTGCCTGCCGTACAAAAGGAACATCGATGTTGTCTCCCTTGACACGAAGGGGAGAGGGAGGGACGGAGTTAGTGAGAGGGGTTGGATGATGAAAGTAATCAATACAGTTTAACAACAACAAGCATTGACATCAATACATCGATATGGAGGATTGCTTCCCTCATAAAGAGTCTTAAAAGGTTTATTCATTCTGACAGGAGTATACATCAAGAGTGCGTAACTTTCGTACTCAAAATCTACTCCTAAAGGTATTATAAGAAAAGAACTAGAAAGCTTAAAGACATGTCCAAGGGTCAACACGCAGGAAGCGCCTTAGAGACATGTTACAATGCAAGGAAAGTAAAGGAAAGCATTAAAATATAAGGTGGTATAGGTGGAACCTAACACAGAGCGTGGCCTTTGTGTTCTCTTTTAACTTATTCCCTATCTCACATATCTTCATATAGTTCATATAGAGCCCTTCAACCACTAGAATGTTTACACAGATTTATCTTAAAACCACATCACCTACGGTTAGCTGGATGAAAGGGGATAGGCACTTACATATTTGCAAGCGAAAGAAAGATACTTTTGTATCTTCTGTGCTGGTATAGCCCCAAGATATCAAGTTTCCACCATCGGATAATGATTAAATGGCTGAGAGCTCCGGAGACCTGTAAGATCTTTAGTGAAGCACGTACAAACAAAACGTAATAATCACATGGAAAGTGCCTCAGCAAATTAGAAGTAACCGATAACTTATTAAAGTAGTTAATGATATAGTCACACAGCTTACTAATGACTAATGCCTGATTGCCTGTAATAAGTTTGGAGAAGTCATTAGCTATCTTTCTACCTGTCCAAACCAGATTTTGAGTAGCAAATTGTTTTGGTGTATCGTTTAGCAACTTACTGTCTTAAATCTTCACAATGTAATACTACAATCGCTCTTTGTTCATTATAAGTCTCCATTCTCTTCTGGCTACTTTCTCTGAAGTGGCCCATGAACTAACTCTAGTAATTACTAATTTGTTAGGAAAGACTAGAAAATAGACGCCAGATGCGCCATGCTTCTGGAGGTCCCCAACATGACAGCCATCACCTTTGATGCAAAGCGCAGGGTTATAAACCGAATCGTTCATAGATTGCTTGAATCCAGTGGGAGGCAAGCATTGACAGGCCCTCGTGAATATGTCCGGGATGACGTTATGGCTGCTTCTAGAGCCTTACTCAGGGAGACTGCCAGAAGGCCTACGATGTGATCACGTCTCTTGAGATATGGAAGCTCCTATGTAACAAAGATAATGTATTCACGATGCTGAAATCCAATATCAAAGAAGAGGCTCTGAGGACATACTTATTCACATATACCTCGTCTTACAGTTCTTTGAGCCTGAACCAGCTGCCTGAGATGTTGGACCTCTCAGAGACTCAACCCCATAGTATTATGCGTATAATGATGGTGAATGAGGAGCTGCATGTTAGATGAGACCAACCAACTCAGTGCATCATCTTCCACAGAGTTGAGCATACCAGACTACATGCTCTGACATTCAAATTGACGAGAAGCTATCCATCCTGGTAGAAAGTAACGAAAAAGCTTTGGAGACGAAGTTGGATGGTGATCTTCTTTGGGTCCATTATTTCGTTTGATTTGCAAAATGAACATTTTTTGGCATTTTGATGTAGAACATGACAAAGTGGTGAGTATAACAACACAAATAAATATTAAAAAAAAACACACACCAAGTTAGCACTCACTCATCCTCACCGATTTTTCATTTTTATCTTGTAATTAATGTTTAAACCCTCCATGAAGGTTGAATCCTATTAGTTTTTGGTCGAGTGAAAAATGGTTTGACTCGGGTTGAATCATTCCATATCAAACCACACCAATGAGTAGGTTTATAGTTAGTATAAGTTAGATTAGTAGATGAAATTACATAATGAGTAAAAATGGGAGAGGGATTTACACAAAAATTAGAAGAAATGAAAAGGGTATGAATAAAAATTACAATGATGAAAAAAAAGCTTTACCCTTTGGTAGATGACTCTTCAATGGTGAAGGATTGAGAGAATTTTTTTTTGTTTTCTTCTTTTTTTTTTCTAGAATTTCTATTAAGGATTTTTGTTAGTAAATGCTAAGAGATGAGAATATTAGAGTGTGTATTGAATTTTTGCTAAGGAAAGTCCCCTCTTCATGTAGGAAATGAAGAGGTATTTATAGGGGAAAAAGGGTGAGTTTTTGGGTTGCTAAAAAAAAACTAAAAAGAAAACTGATTTTTGTAAAACAATTAAATAAAGGATGCAGGATATGAAAATAGAGGCTAATATATGGGGGAATAAACCTAAGCTCTAAGATGCCTAGATAAGGAGACAAAGAAATATACTTTGGGATTTAGGAAAATAAATTAGATATGGGTGGGATTTTAGGGAACTAAAATAAAAGGAAGGAAAAAGGAGAAGGGAAGGAGATAGAGAGATGAGAGAGAGAGTTGGGAGTGGGGACTGGGGATTCGGGGTCCTGCGCGGAGGAGAGAGAAAGAAATGAAGAAAAAGAAAAAATCAGTTTTGTTAGTCATTACGTGGGGAAGGGGTTGGGTTTTTTTTGTTTTTTTTTTTTTTGTGTGGGGCCCACGTGAGAGAGAAATCAGATTTTTGTTTGTTTTGATTTTTTTTTTTTTTTCTCTCTACTTTGTTGTGGCCTTGTGGGTTTTGTTTTGGGCTTCTAGAGAAATAATAAAACAATTTGGTTAATGCTTATCGGTACCAAACTTTGACATTAAAATGACCCCTACTAAAATATCCAAAAATCACAATTTATTTTTTTGATATTTTTATTAAAAAAACTAATGGCTAAAGAACAATACTAGTAACAAGACTCAACACAAAAAAAAAAAAAAAAAAAAAAAAAAAAAAAAACCCAGAGTCAAAATTTCGGCGTCGTGTTGTCTATGCGAACAAGAAACTTCGACCCCAACAAGTAGTGTCTCCAAACCCTCAAGCAATGAACAATAGCCAGCAACTCTTTCTCCTGAGCTGCATACCGCCGTTCGACGCCATTCAACTTCCTACTCTCATAGGTGACCGGATGTCCCTCTTGCAACTGTACCCCTCCGAGGGCGAAGTCTGAAGCATATGTCTCGACTTCGAAGGGTTTGGTGGTATCTAGAAGAGCCAACACCGGTTCCTTTGTCACGATCGCTTTCAAATTCTCAAACGCTCCGTGACGGTCCTCAGACCATTCCCAACCTTGATTCTTCTTGAGTAAGTCTGTGAGCGGAGCAACAATGCCAGAGTACCCTGCAATGAATCGCCGATAATAATTAGCAAGGCCAAGGAATGAACGAAACTCTGTTGTGTTCCTTGGAGGTTGTCATTCTCTGATGGCGCAGATCTTCTTTGGGTCCATGCGAATTTTTTCCCTTCCCACAAAGTGACCGAGGAAGCTGATTTTCTTCTTGAGCAAAGGAACATTTCTCTGGCTTCACAAACAGGTGATGTTCCCTCAGTTTTCGAAACACGACCTCCAAGTGTTCGAGGTGTTCTTCCATCGTCGTACTGTAAACCACAATATCGTCTAAATAGACCACCACGAACTTGTCCAAGTAACCGTGGAAGACATGGTTCATCAGGGTACAAAATGTAGCGGGAGAATTTGTCAATTCGAATGGCATCACTAACCACTCGAATGCCCCATATCGTGTGACACAATTAGTCTTCGGCTCGTCTCCCTCTGAAATCCGGACTTGATGATACCCCGATCTCAAGTCTAACTTCATGAAGTAGACAGCTCCCCCGAGCGGATCGAACAAATCTGCAACCAACGGAATGGGGTAGTGATTCCTCACTGTTACCTTGTTTAGTGCCCGGTAGTCGTTACACATCCGAAGACTTCCATCTTGTTTCTTCTGAAATAGCACTGGGGCTCCATATGGAGCCTTGGACGACCATATGAATCCATCTTCTAAGAGCCCATCCAATTTCTTCCTCACTTCTGCCAACTCGGGAGGTGCCATAAGGTAGGGGTTTTGTTTTGGCAGAGTCGCTCGCGGGGACCAACTCAATCTGGTGGTCCACCGACCTACGAAGTGGGAGGACTTGAGGTAGATCCTTTGGCATAAGGTCACCATATCCCTCGAGGAGGGCCAACACTTCGGGTGGTGTAGTCTCCCCCTTGCACTCTTCCTTGACCGACAAGGTCGCGAGGAAAGTTAACTCTTGTCTCTTCAACCCCTTCTCTAGCTGCATCGCTGAGAGTAAGTGTCCCTTCCGACTCTCAGTCTTCGTATTCGGGCCGGATGCCTTAATAAGACAAGGATTTTCTCCCATCAACAACAACGAGCTCAGATGGGGCATGGGAGCCGCTTTCGTAGCACGAAGGAAGTCCATCCTTAATACCAGGCAGAAGTCATCGAGTGGCATTACCGTGAAGTCTAGTCGGCCACTCCATTCCCCAATCCTTACGAGCACTCCGTTGGATATCCCGTGGATGGGTTTGACTTCCAAGTTAACAGCTTTCATACTGCCCCCTTCACGATCTATCTTCAGACCCAATCTTTTGGCTTCGGTTCCAGCCACAAAGTTATGGGTCGCACCTGTATCCACCATCTCCCGTGTCTTGCGCCCGTTGATCGCTAGATCGACGTACATAAGTTCAGTTGATTTGGGCTTTGATGGGGTGGTTCCCGTTCCGAGAGCACACAACATGTGAACAGCTCCCACTTGCGGCACATCCTCCTCTTCGATGTCGTCGCTTATGTAGGTATCATTCTCATTGGCGATGTCGGACTCCACAAACATCTTAGAGAGATTCTGCTTGAGTGCGCTCAAGTCCCCTTTGTGAGGACACTCTGCCATCCGATGCGGCCCCTTGCAAAGGAAGCAAGTCATCTGTCTCTTCACGGAGGAAGATTCAGTTCTGTTGTCACGGTTGAATGATGCGCTTGGACCTGCCCATGTCTTCCGTGGTTCACTTCCTCCGTTGCGGAACCTGTTGTTCCCACTGCTATTCGAACCAGTCTGCGAGCCAATTCCCACAACTCAATTTACTACCGGGGTAGGTAGGGGTGTTCCCTTCTTCGTGTTGGGATCCTTCCCTGTCTGGTAGTTCATGAGCCGTTCAGACGCGCTCATGGTCGCGGACAATGTGTCTAGCTTTCGTCGCGTCAACTCTCATTGTGCCCAATCTTTGAACCCATCAATGAAGTTGAAAAAACGATCTTTGTCGCTCATGTCTTTGATCTCGAGCATGCACGCCGAGTACTGCTTCACATAGTCTCGGATGGACCCTGTGTGTTTTATCGACTTCAGCTTTCGCCGAGCGATGAATTCAGTGTTCTCCGGGTAGAACTGATCCTTGAGTTCCTTCTTAAAGGCTTCCCATGTATCTATCACCAGAGATTTCGCCTCAATCTCGGTATACTTCGTACGCCACCACAACTTAGCATCATCCGCAAGGTACATCACTGCGGTGTCGACCTTCTGGTCCTCTTCAAGTCCACTAACTCGGAAGTATTGTTCTAGGTCGAAGACAAAGTTGCCTGCTTCCTTGGAGTCTCTAGCTCCACCGTATGTCCGAGTTTAAGGGGGCTTCACCCTTCTCGACCCCGACACACCACCACCGTTAGCAATGGCACTCGAGATCATAGTACACTGATCTCACAATGACTGCACTTGACTGTGGATATGGTCAAGCTCCTCCAGCAAGATCGTGGACGACATCTCGTGCATCTGGGCCTCTAGTGCGTCGATCCGGGCATCCTGCCCGATCACAATTTTCTCTAGTTCTTCCATGTTCACCATGGCCTCCGTCTCTAGGAAACTTTCCGATGAGCGAGCTTTTCTCAAACTGAGCTCTGATACCAAATGTCACGGTCCGCCTTCGTCTGTTGCGGAACATGAGGCGCGCTCTTGTCTCCTAGCGGCAAGAGTGCCAGTCGTACACAAGGAACGTCGATATTGTGTCCGTGGACACGAGGGGGAGAGGGAGGGGCGGAGTTAGTGAGAGGGGTTGGATGATGAAAGTAATCAATTCAGTTTAACAACAACACGCATTGACATCAATACATCGATATGCAGGATTGCTTCCCCCATAAAGAGTCTTAAAAGGTTTATTCATTCTGACAGGAGTATACATCAAGAGTGCATAACTTTCATACTCAAAATCTACTCCTAAAAGTACTATAAGAAAAGAACTAGAAAGATTAAAGACATGTCCAAGGGTCAACACGCAGGAAGCGCCTTAGAGACATGTTACAATGCAAGGAAAGTAAAGGAAAGCATTAAAATACAAGGTGTTGTAGGTGGAACCTAACACAGAGCGTGGCCTTTGTGTTCTCTTTTAACTTGTTCCCTATCTCACTTATCTTCATATAGGTCATACAGAGCCCTTCAACCACTAGAATGTTTGCACAGATTTATCTTAAAACCACATCACCTACGGTTAGCTGGATGAAAGGGGATAGGCACTTACATATTTGCAAGCGAAAGATAGATACTTGTGTACCTTCTGTGCTGGTATAGCCCGGAGATATCATGTTTCCTCCATCGGATAATGATTAAATGGTTGAGAGCTCCGGAGACCTGTAAGATATTTAGTAAAACACGTACAAACAAAACGTAATAATCACATGGAAAGTGCCTCAACAAATTAGAAGTAACCGATAACTTATCATAGTAGTTAATGATATAGTCACGCATCTTAGTAATGACTAATGCCTGATTGCCTGTAATAAGTTTGGAGAAGTCATTAGCTATCTTTCTACCTATCCAAACCAAATTTTGAGTAGCAAATTGTTTTGGTGTATCATTTAGCAACTTACTGTCTTCAATCTTCACAATGTAATACTACAATCGCTCTTTGTTCATTATAAGTGTTCATTCTCTTCTAGCTACTTTCTCTGAAGTGGCCCATGAACTAACTCTAGTAATTACTAATCTGTCAGGAAAGACTAGAAAAAAGACGCCAGATGCCATACCACATGCACATTAATCTTGAGCTCTTGGAGGCAGTTCAATTGACTTGCGCCATGCTGCTGGAGGTTCCCAACATGACAGTCAACACCTTTTATGCGAAGCGCAGTGCTATAAGCCGAACCTTTCATAGATTGCTTGAATCCAGTGGGAGGCAAACATTGACAGGCCCTCCTGAAGTCCGGGATCACGTCATGGCTGCTTCTAGAGCCTTCCTCAGGGAGACTGCCAGAAGGCCTGTGATGTGATCACGTCTCTTGAGATATGGAAGCTCCTATGTAACAAAGATAATGTATTCACGATGCTGAAATCCAATATCAAAGAAGAGGCTCTGAGGACATACCTATTCACATATGCCTCTTCTTACAGTTCTTTGACCCTAAACCAGTTGCCTGAGATGTTGGACCTCTCAGAGACTCAAACCCACAGTATTGTGAGTAAAATAACGTTGAATGAGGAGCTGCATGCTAGATGGGACCAGCCAACTCAGTGCATCATCTTCCACAGAGTTGAGCATACCAGACTGCAAGCTCTGGCATTCAAATTGACAGAGAAGCTATCCATCCTGGCAGAAAGTAACGAAAAAGCTTTGGAGACGAAGTTGGACGGTGGTCTGCTGGATGGTTTGCCTCTCAGGCAGAGGGATGGACCTGACTATGCTGCTGGTATTGGGGGTGGTAGGTGGCAAGACAGTTTATCTCAAGGAATACAAGGTGGGCGCTCCACATATAGTGGTGGTGGAAAGCTATTTCCCGGGCATTTCTACGCGGTTGGAGGATGTTCAAGGGACGGGGGCAGTAAGACGAGAGGGATGGGCTCCTATATGGGAGGGTTGTTGCGTCAATAAGGGGACATCAAATGTTTGAATGTCGATAAATAAATGGTTACAGTGTACTTCATGAAACGGAATTCATCTATAATGTCATGTTAGGTTATTTTCTTGCAAGGAAAAACTGAAATATCGGAAAGTTTTATACTGCGAGCATCCGTTACTCCATTGTCTGATATACTTGCTTGCTAGGGCCAGCCCGCCAGAGCAGTGACCTTCTACGTTGTGATATCCGATTACAATTTCATCGTAAGTAAAGCATAGATGTTGCAATTCTTCTCACTTGGGTGGTGTGTTTTATGCTCGTTACGAATTAAGTGCTCATAAAAGATATCATTACTGCCAAATGATGTGAAATACAAGTGGAGCAAAAGGCAAAGCCTTCTCTGAAAACTAAATGAGTATCTGAGCAGCTCATACATAAACATTAGCTCATGACAATAAGGCATCCTAATCTTTCACCTGCTTACCTTTTAGCAGGAAGGGCTGGAAGGCCCTCAGTTAGACACCGGAGTAATATGCCTGTCATGGGAGCATTACAAAGTTAGGGAGCTGCTGTAACCATAACAGAAAGCCACAAATAACAAAACTGAAAATTTACACAGCAAGATGGAGAAAGTTCACTGCCTCTTGAAAATGCTCTTGCAGCTCCTCAGAGGGTTAACTAGAAGCTCCGACATGAAGTTCGAAGATGACAACCTTGACTACAACAGCAGTTGGTCTCTTTGGATAAGTAGATTTTGATTTTTTAGCAAGTAGTTTAGGTTACCCATTAGTATAAATATTGCTAGCACAAATTGCAGAAACTTTTAAAGCTGGTTTTGAGTGGTCTTTAACACTCTTGTACAGCTGTATAATGGTAAGATGACTCAATTTAGTGGTGTCAAAAAATCAGTTTATGGGTGACATTGAGAATCATTGGAAACAAAATAACCTAGGACATTTAGTAATTTAAGGAATTAAGGGTGGTAAAAAAATAGTTTAGGGGTGACATATACCAATCTCTCCATGAGACGGTTGCATACAAGAACTTGAAAATTTCTTGTGTTTCTTTCTCCTTCCCCTCCCTCCCTCTCCCATGATACACTTCTAATTTTTAGGAGTTTTGTTATTTGGGATATATTGAATTAACAGGGCCACACTCAAAAAAAATGGAGAAAGAGGCAACCGAGAAACTCAATTGAACATGAAATTAACACATAATTGGGGAAGAGAGGCAAACATGGGAAAAGGTAGAGAAAAGCCATAGCTAGAGAGCTAAGGAGGAAATCAAAGCTTCATATTGATCGACATAAACTTCTGCAATGAATTACAAGGATATTTATATCACTACTTGGCTTAGTGAATAAGCTAGAAAATGAAAATAACAGTAAAGAAAGGGCCATGTGGGCTGTCTTCACTGTTTGGGCTTGAGCGATTATAGGCTGTTGTCCAACATTTCGAAGTGTATCATCCCATCTCTGAAAACAGAACAAGAACTTCATCCCTAATAATTAACCACTGACAATACTTCCAAACATTAGCCTCTAGTGGGTGAAGGAAGAAAACATCAAAGCATGCGCTTAATATGTGTATGTGCTACTTGTTCACATGTAAGAGAGAATTTATGTAGCAATGCAATTATCTATTCACACACACTAAACAAATTGTTTTCCGGTGAAATGACATCAATCTATTGGCAAGCATATGCAGGAAATGGAACAACCTGAAAAACCTGAAAAACGAATCAAGCATATGCAGCAAATGGAAAAACTACGACTCTTGATCACTTTGTTGTGTTTATCGGCAGTTCAGAATATGCAGAAGGTTTCATGGAGTAGTAGTTACTATATGCATCTTGTTCCCCTATGCTCTTCTTGAAAACTTTTGGGAAGTGTTTCACCCAGACGCTAATGAAGCTCAACTACCTTAAATCAAACAAAATCTATTTGTATGCGATGATAGGATTGGAAAGCATTAGTTTATACAGTTTGCATGTGCATCAATAATTTCGCTGTGTTCATTTATGTTGCCGATTCAGCAGTTCTAACGTTAATCAGCAATTATAGCATTAACAATGGCGCGAGAAAAATGAAGGTGATGCAGTGGCTAAGCAAAAATGTCTTCACTAATAAATTGGTTTTCACTGTTAATACAACTTTCAGGTGAACACTGAAGCTGCTCATAGTTTAGCTGTCGGGCAGCTTCATAAACAGCAATGCCTACACTGACAGAAAGATTCAAGCATCTGACATATGTATCCACCATTGGAATTTTAATAGCTCCACCACCATATGTTTCACTTCTGCAGTCAAGCAACGCTTCAGGGGGTAGCCCACTAGTTTCTGATCCAAAGACTAGCCAATCCCCAGGCCTGTACGTAAAATCCTGTCAAAATAGAAAACAAAGTTATAGCAATGCAGTAGAACTGTAACAAGAAGCCTAGTAATATGAAATTGTCAGGGAACCATATTTGATGGAAAATCTGACAGAAACTGCTCCCACGCAGTATATTTGTCTGACACCCTATGTTATGAGCTACTAGGAAAGCAGCAAAAACGTGCAGAGAGGATCCTGCCACTAGTGGCAGGGGATCCAAGGCGGGTCCTACACAGCTTTAACTTCGAGAAGTAGAAATGATGAAGGCTTCCAAATAACAAAATGTATGGGTCAGATCTCTCTCTTTTAGTTTACTGAAAGAGATCTGGCCCTCCATCAGTCCATTGGGTGAATGGAAGCACATGAAATGGAGAGGATCCCAACTCATTGGTCCTAGGGGTCTTAAGCCAATTGGTATTCCCCCCTTACAGGGTCCGAATCCTACTAGAGCATTCCGGGTCCCTGTTACCTCTTAACCACCCCCGACCCCCCCCCTATGGGCCCTAACCCCCAAGATGGTCAGTTCAGGGGTGACCCTCCTTACAATCTAAACAAACAAAAAAGGAAAATAAAGTGGAAATGATGAAAGCATTCATTAGTAAAAGATGGTATATAATTATATTTCCTTGTTACATATTGGTATAAAGGGGATCATTGCATGGTCATAGTCTTCTCTGTTGCATGTTGTATTATGTACTGTCATTTTCCACATTGTGAGAGCATCCAATTCTTCGGAATAGGCAACCATATTCATGAAGCAACGAGTGCAGTATATATTCTGTTAATTATTACTCCAAAGTCCAAGCAAAGACTTAGTTACTAAGGACTTTTTTGAAAACTGTGTGGTGTGGTGGACAAGCCCACACCTCCTGCTCTTTGATTGTTCATTTTGTGAAGCTGTGTGAAGCTATGAGTGGTGGGTGGACTTATGCATTGGCTTTTGGTTTCTAGACTGAAACAATCTTTTCTTAGTTGGCTTTCATGGCTGAAGACAGGAAGGTATAAGGAGTCCATCATTATCCAAACGAGAGCCAGCTTTCGCCATAGTTGTTCACAGCATCTAGCTGGTCAGGATCCATGTAATGTTCAGAGATACTATCTTCTGCATGTGTTCATCAGACAAATAGCTTGCTCAAAGCTAGGTTCAGTTGTCGTTATATTTCTTATTTTCTTTTTTGACTGAAGTTGTCTTTATATTTCAAGCAATGGAATTCATAGGCAGTGGTGTAGTAGATAAATATCATGCCTATATTGATTGTGGAATAACCCCAGGAATGCCCCGAGTATAATTGTACATAACTCTTCTTTGTGCAATGAAATTATATTTCACCAAAAGAAAGAGGGGGAGAGGGGGGGGGGGGTAGGCGTAGGAGGGGAGTTCTGATTCTTGGGTAAATATGTAACAACGGGAAGTCGGTAACACGTAAAGGTCTGGTTGGCTCGATTCAGCTTTGTCTTAGTTATACTCAAAATCACAGATTCTATGAAGGGGTGTTTCAATGTTAAGCTTTCATCCGTTTTCTGGCACAAATAGTGGAAAACAGAATGTTGCAACTTTTTGCTGCCACGTACTAGATACATGGTACGGAAAATTGCTGTTATGAGACTATGACTATGAGAGATCGTTTAATCTGATTACAATGGCAAATAATGCACTCCAAACACTTGATTAGCAAAAGGAAGAGACTATAATAAAGAGACAGAGAGAGAAGGTAAGATAAGAATAAAAGTAAACTATGAAGTATGAAGCAAATACGGTCTAGGACAAACAGCTTTAAGCAAGATCCAGTATTCTAGTTAAAACATTATACTTACTGAATGTATTGCAGTCCCTCGTTTAGTGAAAGCCAACAGCCTTTTCTCTCCATCCTGTGAATGTCATAGGATAAAATTATAAAGAGACGTAGAAGATAAAAGGAAAGAGAAAAATATACAACAAATGCAAATATTACTTGAAGCGAGAAATAGTCTCGAAACTCAGCCCAGGAAGGATGCACTTTTACAACTACGTACCTTGTGGTTATAGTTAAGGTTGTAAACATCTCAATTAATTCTATATATAAGATCCCACATTAGATGATCTACAATACACGAATCCAACAAACAATACTACAGGCTGCCTGGACTCACCGAGTAACACATAATGTGGTACTTGTGGGTTGTAGGGCTGTAGGCTCAGCAGTCTTGATTTACAGTACTTACAAGAAAGACTGAATATAACAAAATAACCATCTGCTAACTCAGAACTAGAATTTTTGAGTCTCTAAATGCAAGTAAACAAGGTAAAACAATAATGTTGAATTATTGTGAAGCATTAGTGTGGATACGGCCAATAATCCAATCCAGCACGTTTGACTTTGGCATCGTCTATTTGAAATCCCAATGGCTGCACGACAAGAATAACAAAGTGTCACTACTGAGAATACCAAGGCTAGAGTTAACAACATTGCATTCTAGAAACTATCTATACTCCACCTCAACTAGGTGCAGTTTAACACCTGATGCAGCACATGTTCGAGCTATACACCCTGTGTTTCCAGGAATCTGCAATCAAAAGGCAATCCTCAGACAACTTTCACAATCAAATTTATTGCAGCTTAAGGTTAATCCAAGACTAGCGCACGTGATAGAAGCGTGAGTTTCACTAAAATCACAATTAGAAATGAAACACATGCCACATAAGCTTTGAACTCCAAAGAACATTGCTGAAGGTTGTACCACTAAAACCCAGTGTGAGCTCACATCTAGAACAATTAAAATGTGATAACAGAACAGAAATGCAGAAACAACTTACAGTTCCGTTCCTCCGCTACCTAATGCTCTCACTTTGCACAGGAGAATGAATTATGGTCATAAGACCACTACAACCATGCTCATAATGCCAACAGAAAACAGTGGCTTGAGAAGAAAAAATCATACTCAGATGATGTAAAGGCTAAAGCTATATATTAAGTTAAAAAGACCTGTGCAACCATTCAAGGAAGTGGCTCAGCAAACCCTATCAATAAATAGGTAATACAACGAGTCAATGAGCTTAATGTTTCCACCTCATGACAAGCCTAAATCTAGACCTAGACCCTATCATCAGCAGGATTATTCATTGCCTACATATAAGTACCCAAACTATTTGTCCTCCTTTGCTAATAAAGTTTAATTTGATCTCAACTTTGAGTATTTGATAATTCCCATCATTCGAAACTATTTCCTAACCTCCTAGGGAAGATGGTGCATCACATAATTAAGAATCAGTCCAAGAGAACTGACAAATACTTGGTGCGTAACAGCTGATACATGAATGTTACGCATTATACAACACCATTGAGTCATTGACATCAAAAGCGAGATCATCTTAGTTTCTCAAGCGAATGCATATGGTTGACGAATCCTAGTGACCCCCAAGCCGAAATTGCAAGGTAAACCTCTCCGAAACTGTTGTAACTACATCAGCTAAGTTATTAGTTACCCACATACCAATACCCTACACTTGGCCACTAATGTGATACAAACTTGAGTCTTATAAGTAATTAGTAAAAAGCTCAATTACAGAAAAGGGGAAAAATCAGTCAAGAGTTAAAAGAACAATAAAGTTCATAAAGGGATATAACAGTTTAACCCAAATGCACAATTGTCTAGTTAGATTCACATTTTGTGTATCACTAATGCTCATTTAATTTACCAAACATGCTCTATTCTTTTCAAAATGCTCATTTGATTTCCTATGTTTTGCTCATTTCAAGGGCACCTAACTAGTTATCATAAGGGCACCTAACTAGTTATCATAATGTAATTGACAAGAATGTTACCTGGGGAGAGACCAATACAACTTGAAGAAGGTGCTTTGGGGAAATGGCATGTTGCTGTGCTACAACTTCATGAGATATAGTAGACCCATCAGCTCTCTGAGCTGTTATAACATGAAAACATAATAAATTCTCCATTTATAGAATAACTTGAGCAGAGAGAGAGAGAGAGAGAGAGAGAGAGAGAGAGAGAGAGATGGGACTTACAGAGGGTGCAGAGAGGAGATAAACGGTGGGTAGTTGAAGTAGAGAAAGAGAGAGAATGGGAAAGGAAGTTGTTGGCTTTGTGAGCAACATCTGCTTGAAGAGAAAACAGTAAGGGTCTGGTGGAGATAAAGCGTGATGATGAGATTGACATAGACATGGAGAGAGAGAGACGGAGATGATGGTTTAGGGCTTTCACTCTCAGTATCCCGCCCTCCATTTGACTCCCCCAACTCCCTAACTTCTGCTTATCCTTCTCCTGTCCCCCTCCCCTGCAATTCGTATCCAATCTCAAGATTCTCAACTTTCAAGTTCTCTCAATCGAGTTAGGACCTGTCAAACGGGTTGACCCAATGGATTTCAAGTCGGGCAACTTCGGTTTGAGTTTTACAATCGGGCAAAGTGTCATTAATCAAAGAAACAGGTCGGGTGAGTTTTCCAAGACTCGCCTTTATTTTTGTTTGTTTTTTGAAGAGAAAAGTGAGCATTTATATTAATTGATCGAATAAATATGGAAAATTTGATAAAAATAATCTCAAGTTTGAACGATTAGACAAAAATAATCCCAAGTTGAAATGTGTATAAAAATAATCCGAAGTTGTCATTTTTGTCACAAAAATAGACCCAGTTTAACTCGGTTAAGAATAGCGCTAATTATTAGACCTGCTTGCCGTTAATTATCATAGTATTAATGTTTATTAATTCTTAATAATAAGATTTTTTTTTAAAAATGAATAAAAATTCCACCACTCAGATCAAATTTTCCTCTCTCCCTCTTCTTCCCTTCTCACGCAGCAGCCCACCACCCACCTCACCCTCAGCCACCAGCCCACCACCACCAAGATCGATCACCCTCTCCCATATCCCTCCTCACCATCTCAGCAACCAGCCACAACTCCACCACCACCAATTCCACCTCCAGCTCCTTCACCACTCTCCACCATCGTCCCCCCCTCCACCACTCCCTCTCCTCTCCCAAACGCCATCCACCACAACCACCACTAACCCCACAACACCAGGACCCGAATCCACGAGAACATCTCATCACGTCTCAAATGAGGATTTAGTTTAATTAGAGTTAATTAAGTAACATATTAGACCGTTTAAGTTAACGGTCCATAAATGACAACTTGGGATTATTTTTGTACACTTTTCAACTTGGGATTATTTTTGTCTGATCGCTCAAACTTTGGATTATTTTTGTCGAATTTTCCAATAAATATTCATGAATACTTTATGTGTTTCAAAATCTCTGACCCACTTCACTTTGGCACGGAATTTAATGGGAATTAATTTTGGAACAAAAATCTCTTATTTGCCCTTACTTTAACATGAGAGAGAGTCTGAGTTAGTAGTGGGTTGAAAAGTAATGATGACAAAAAAATATAAGGATAGATGAGTCTTTTAACACCCAAAATATTACTAAAAGGGTATTGGGTGGGAGATTTTGGAACGGATGTAAAAGAAAAGTGGGTAGGAAATTTTGGTTTCAAATAGCAATCTACTCCATATTGCTCTCTGCAAAGGAATTAATCTAATTGGGTGATGCGTTACAAAATTCCCATCACGCTTAATATGACCCCTTGAGATAAAAAAAAAAAAAAAAAAAATTACGATAAAAACTTTTAGTTTATTATTCTTCTTTAGATAGTGAAAGGAAAGATTAGAAGCGTCTCTTTTCGAGAATGACTCCTAAGTGGTCATTGACAAAGATATTGTCAAGTTCAAGCAACAAAGAGGAATTCCAACAATGATCCTCCCTCATTTCATTACATAAGTTTAGCAAGTCTTTTGCTACTTTATTGTCTCAAATAAAGTACGTAATTGATAATAAGTGATTTGTATCATGCCAGAAATCTTCTGGCATACATATTTCTCCTGGTATTACGGAATTTATTTTATGGATTAGTAATTTCTCCTTTGAGCCCCTTATGACTATTGAACTATCTATTTCAACTTGAAGATGTCATAGGTGTGAGGTGGTGGCAGCAGAAGCTAATGTGCAAATTGAAGCCTAATCAGAAGGTTTTTTCTAATGAGACGATGTTTGTGTGTTTTAGTTACTTAGTAAAAACAACTATGGTCAAATTGGCTTTTCGAAATTCACGATCAAAATCTTTTGAGTGATTTTTCCTCCTTTGCCTAAGACAAGGGAATTTAGGAGGCCTAATGAGGTGTTATCGTTGTTCTTGGAATTCTTTTGAGATTCATTTGGTTTTGGCGCTAAAAAGTTCATAGGTATTTGGTTATGTATGTTAGAAAATAGTATCTAGTATATTTTAGAAATGTTCTAGATATGTTATTGACCGAATAACATTGATATTGTGTAATCTGTTTTTTCCATTACATATTTATTGTTTCCATAACAGTATAACTCTTGTATCCTATAATTAGGGCTCTCTTAAATCATTAATAAGATGTGGAATGTTGTGTGGGATTATTATTATCTTTCATGGTTATCAGAGTTGGGTATCAACTTGTCTCTCATTATTTGATACATGCTCTTAACGCACACCACAACACGCCACGCGTGTAGGACAGACGCCCTATGTAGTGTACCCATCTGAGTATACCCAAGAGCACCTTGCTTTAATTTTTCTCTTCATTTTCTGATTCTTGGATTCCCCTCCCGGTCCCCTAATGATAAATCTCCCATCATCTCTACTATTTTTACCTTCTCCTTATCTAGTTTTATGCGGGCTTCTTTATCACACATATATCAGCGTTTTCTATTCTCTTCCATATCACTTTCCAATCTTTTTATCTCCATAAATATGGCTATCAAGATTTCGACTTGGTCATCTTTGGAGTTGTTTGCTATATCATCAGCCAAACAGTGGCACAACATGATATCCCGCATTCATTCTCTTTTCTTTCTTTTGGGAATGGAGCCATCTAGTGGGTGCTAGGAGTTTTGAAATTGGACTTGTTCCTTCCAAAATTCGTCTAACAATGTTATTAATTATGTGTCATTTGTAGGGAAGTTAAGGGCTTTTAAAAAAAAACATTTGGTGGACTATGGTGGGGTCGAGGAGGGGACGTTTTAATAATAATTTGTATTTTTTTAATGGGATGACATTATTGCTTGTTTAACAGACTTTTTTTTTAGATACTAGTATTTTGTCATGTTATGGTTACTTCCGGCTTGAGAAATTGTTCAACATGTTGATATTTTGCTTCAATTGGTTTTTATGTCTGTAACTGTAATGATATTAATGAATAACAATAATATGGCATTTTGACCACCCATACCTAACAGTGAGTATCAAATTCTAACTCTCTATTTGAAATTAACACTCTCGATTCTGAAATTGGCAATCAATTTGCATAGGCTCAAGCAAACAAGCTTAATCGTTTTTAAGTTTTAAAGTTGTAACTTTTATACTTACTGGTGGTTTGGTTGGCATGTAAAAACACAGAAAGTACAACTTCTGCTTGGAAAGCGCAAAAGTGATGAATTGTTAGGTTGACATAAAGTGTAAGATGTAGAATTTTCCAAGAAGTTGCAGTTCTCACAAACTGGAGAAAGTTGCACTTTATAGGAATTTGCCATATTAAACCAAACGACTACTTAGAATAGCATACTTATGGAACCCTAGTTTTGTATATTGATTTTGGATTTGTTAGGGTTTATATTTTGGCCTAGAGATGATTAAATTCTAGTGGGGTTTATTAGAATTCATGTATGGTTTTGAAGTTAAATTTCTTGAATTGGAGTAAGGGAGATTAAAAAGTTATACTCTCTCCGGTCCACGGAAATCTTTACGCTTTCCACTTATCTTTGGACCATGGAAATCTTTACATTTTCTTATATGGTAATGTATTTGAGCATCCTTTACTATTTTACCCCTCCCACCTTCTCACCCCCATGTGCAAGGAAATAAAAAAAAAAAAAAAGATTTCTCACACCACTAGCTTTAAAAGTAAGGAAAGTGATACAAAAGTAAGGAAAGTAATAAATATCCACTAAGATATTATTTTCTCTCTCTTAATACCTCATGTGCTCATTTAAGGGTAAATTTGGATTTTTTGTGCTAAAATGTGGTTTTCTTAATATTAGTTATATTCTCCAGACGTCAAGATTTCCATGGACCAGAGGGAGTACCTTTTTGTTGATTTATTAAATCTGAAAATTTGAGTGCTATTTACAGTTATGTTGGAATTTAATTAAAATGTTTTCGGTAGATTAAATAACAATAAAATAAAGAAAAGATTGTGAGACGTGTACAACGGCACGCCTCACCAGTGTGTGGTGGCCACGACTGCCGCCGCTCGATGGCGGTTGGGCCCTACTGCTAGGGGTACTAGGCCGCGCCACCAGTAAACCGGTGGTAGTGTTGGTGTTCGGTTTTATATATTGTTGGTTTATTGTTTTTAAGGTTTATGAATATTTGCCCTAGATTGATTTTGAGAGTTTTCATGAAAATCCTTTTTAGTATGTATTAGGAGAAAAATATCTGCAACTAAAATGCTTAGAAAAAATAGCTAAGTCATTCTTAAAAGTTAATTAGAAGATCTAGAAGTCAATGTAATTGACTAGTTTTTATGGTGGATTTGTTAGAAACTGCAGACCAAAGGTGAATCTAAGAAGTTTACATTATTTACATCGTAATTGATGTTATAATTACAGGATTGTATTTAGCGTGACAAGAAACGATTGATTATGTACTCAATGTGTTATGAATGAGCTAAAATATTTTGAATGTGTTTATTGGTGTTATTAAATGCTAGTTACCAATAGTGTGAGATTATGAGATATACGTGAATTTTTAATACAAGCATATTATTCTTTTCATTCGATCATGAGGTGATATGGTTTATGAAATAAGTGTTGAGTAATGAAAGCCTAGAAAAGGAATGATTTATGCATGATGTTTTTATAAATAGACACTAGGAACGTTCTTTCACACAAGCAAGCTGAATATTGAAACTAGACTGGATTGTTCATGTTATGTTATTGACGGGGATGTGATGGTCTTTGAATATAAGTTGAATATTTATTCTTACGTTTAGAAAGACAATGGAGGTGGAATTTAACCATCAGTTGAATATTTATTCTTACGTTTAGAAAGACAATGGAGGTGGAATTTAAATGCCAAGAAATGTGAACTTACTTGTTATGTGGTCATAAACATTGAAATGGCAATTTGAACTTACTTTTTTGGTCTGGATCGGATCCACCAAGAGACACAAACTTTGAGTCTTATTATGGGACCTATTGACTCGCGGTTTGTAGGATACATCACATATGCTATGGGTGAATTAGTCCATATTTTAGATTCGGTAAACTATTCTTCTTGTAAACCTAGATAATTCAGAGAGGGTGTGCACATCTTGAAAATTATACTGAATCAGTAATGGGATGATTGCAATCCAAACTATTTGTTTGGTAAGGGCGACAATTCTTATTGGTGAATTAAGGGCAATAACCCTTAATCAATTGACTTGTTATCTTCTCTCTAAATTGGACTTGACTTTTTTTGTTTGGGAGGACATCTTACGTTACTATTAAAACACACTGCAACCCTCCCAAAACTTGCCTGGTGATGACATGTAGGACGCTAACTAAGAGGACCATGTTCGTGTGAGGATGTCACGTCAACGACACATAAGTACAAGCTCGCCACATAGCATAACACATCATCCAAGTGTCATCCATTAATGCATTATCATTAGTTCAATTTATTACATATTTATTAGTATATTTTCAAATTACAATGTAAAATAACTTTAGTTAGGTGACTCAAAAAATTATAATTTTTACTCAATCGGATTGGATTCCAAAAAATATTTCAAAATGAGATATGTATGTCCTATAATCTTTGGTAGAAGTTAAATGGGCAAGACATGTACGGTGACTATATTTGAATTATATAAAATGAAAGGTGATCTAGATATTTTTATTTTATTTTTCTAATTAAAAAATAATTGTCTATATATTTATCTTCTATATTAAATACAAAAACACGCAATCTTACCAGTCTCACCATGTGACACTTTTATAAGATCTCTCGTATCTTTAGGATGTCACCTAATACATTCTAACCATGTGGTATCACTCTTGTAATGTGGCATTTTTATGAGTCACTGCTATATTTGTACATAATTCACCTTTTCCACGTGGCGCAGATATGACCCTTACCATATGTTGTCATTTAGTTCGTTAATTACCTGTCAACCTACCAATATGTTAGCAGTGATTGATTATATCATAGTACATGTCAAGCACAAAATAAAATAAAATTTTTACTTGGCATCACAGCAAACAAAAACTCAAAATTGATTTGCTTGGATTAAGAAAATACACTTATTTTACAGTAGGCCTTATTGAACGTCACTTTCTTGGCCATGACAGGAAAAAGTGACAAAAAAACCTGCGTTTATGCCTAGCCTTTTATTTCCCCACCCCCTCCGTTTACATTTATTCTCTTGATCTTTTTCTAGGACGAATGTTTTAGCTCTATAAATTTATTAAAGGTGGAACCAGTTTGCAACGGTGTGTGCAAACTTTTGCACCCCCTCCCCTATTCCATGAACCAGATGTACCACCTCGGTATGAACAGTCTTGGCTGCCTCTTTAATATCATCATGAACAGTTTCAACTGCCTTTTCAACTCCATGAATAATCTCTTTCCCTAAGCCAATGACACAACCACTTACCTTTCCAACCTCACTAGCAATGTGTTCAGCGGTTGCTCGAAGTTGTACGATACACTTTCAAATAGGTTCCTTAAGCTCGTCGACTATGTCAAGTACGGGAATGTTAGATTTTATTACGGAATTCTTGAAAAGCCTTCCAAGAGGCCGACTAGTCACAGGACGGATGATTTTGGAATGCACTGTCAATCCTGATGCCTCATTTGCATGATCATGAGTCATATCCAACATCTTCCTAGCTGCATCCACTGTGGCCTTGGCATGTGCTCGTGTTGATCCAGCTTCCCTCATGGCATTGGTGAAATGTTCTAAGACTTCGACCCAATGCTGAGGATCTGATTTAAGTATTTCATGAAGCTTGGACATCATTTGCTTCATCTCCTCAGGCAATTTTCCTGATGTTGTGGAACTGAAGAGCTGCTTTGCTAATTCGGTACTCTTGTAATCAACAGTGCGTAAGAAGTCTTGTTTACTCTGTTCTGACGATTGTTCATTGAGTGGAGCAGACCATGCGGCTAACCAATACCAAATTGTTAGAATACAAGCTAAATGCCTTCCTTTGCAGTTTGGGGCAAGAATGAATTGTTTGTCTAGGCTTTCGTAGTGCTCTTTCAAAATATCGTGCATTGAAATAAACTCATGCATCATGGAGTTGATCTCTTCAGCCCATCGCTCATGAGATGTTGGGGAAAACAAAGGTATTTACCCACAATCACAACAACAGATAATCGGAAAAATAAAGTGTAAGAACCCAAAATCAACACAAACAATTTTACGTGGAAAACCCCTCTCAATTAGGGGAAAAACCACGGTGCGGATCTCCACACACTAAAATATAATCCACTATGATAATCAAGAGTACAAAGGTAACAATCACAAGATCAAACAACAAGTAGACTATTTATCTTTGATACTAGTACAAATTGACAAACCCTAGCTCAATTTGGTACTCCCACAAACCCAAAGATACTCCCACAAATACCTGTTGATGAGCGATCTAAATACTCTGATTATCTTCATCCGAACAAGCCGAATCAACCGTGAACTAGAACAAACCTCTTTGGAGAAATCCTCTATTTCTCTCACTCTCTGTTTGTCTCTCTCACTGGCTCTTCTTCCCTTCTTGTTTCGGCTGTTTTGTTCCCTCTATCGACTGAACAAAAGTGTCGTCCCTTTTGTTTTCTCTAATTAGCTTCTTCTGGAAGCTTTCCTTCACATATCCCAATAATCCACAAACACTTCTCTTTGGGCTTTGCAAACGAATAGCCAATTAAGGCCCACACAAACCACAAACTCGCGCATTAACATAATAGACCGAGAACAACTCGGTTCCTTTCTCTGCTTCTTTTTGTTTTTCTTTTCTTTTTCTTTTTTTTTCTATTTTTTTTCTTTTCTTTCTGTTTTATTTTATTTCTTTACAAGCTTAAATAAAATAAAATACAACTTAATATAGTATTTGGTATTTGGGGCGTTACCTCAACATGAGAGATGTTTTTGACTATTTTTGTCACACTCTCTGCCACTTTACTAATGTGGCCACGCACATCATTGATCTCATTATTTTCAGTTTCATTGTGAATGATTGCTCGGAGAATCCCCATGTCCTTGAAGAGCTCTACCATCACGCTCTTGTAGGGAACGTCTGATTTCATATGATGTCGCTCGGCATTCATGAAGAACCATGATAGTATGCAATGCCATAGCGATAAGGCTGATGCAGATCTTTGGTTTACTTTTTGGTTTGTTGATCCCTCCATGAGTGTATAAGCTAGCAGAGAGCGCAATCACTTCAACACAATCTTCTAGTAGCCTAGGACCAAAATTTAAAGATCACTTACTAGGTAAACAATATAATCAAGGAAGCTTAACACAACGACAAAAGATAAATGAGTACTCCTTAAACTGGTTTACTTGCTAGTAATGCAATGCAATCATTTCTATAGAGTGGATGTGAGTGAAAAGTGAAGGAGTGAGGGAGAGAAATGGGGAAAAAGGGATAATGATTGCAACAATTCAAAATAATCACAATTGCTCAACTTTAACCTATGTAAAGATGACTACTTTGAATTCTGTAATCATTTCATTTTTCCTATCTCTTTCTCCCCCTTCTTCCTTTATCACTTCACATTTACTTTATAAAAATGATTATTGCATTGCATTGCAATACTAGCTAGTAAACTCCACCTTAGTGTGTCTCAAAAACTTGAAACTTGTTTTAGTCTGCCTCATTCTTTGCTTATGTGAGGCAACCCCTTTCCAATTTTTTTTAGCCTCTTTTTCGCGTGTTCTCTGGTCAAACATAAGAATCCTGGGAGGAGAGAGAAAACATAAGAGTGAGATGTGCGAACGAGGCACAAATCACACTCTAGCTTCTTTCGACGCGCGTCTCATAGTATTAGAAGGTCTAATAACTAATAATAGTCCTTGAAAGGGATAGCATAGTTTGTTGTGAGGTCAGATTATTTCATGGGAAATATCATGGTTCCCTAAGCCCTTTATGTTGTAAATTGTAGTCGCTTTTGTCTTTCTGTGAGCCAAGAAAATATAAGACCTATTTTGATTATAGGAATCGAAAAATTGCTAATTTCAATTCCGTATGTTAAAAAATATTTTTATAAAAAAATTATAAATAATATCAATAAAATCTTAAGAAGTACTCCGCGATAGAATAAATATAAATATATAAATATTTAATTAGTTTATATTATGCTTAGGCTTGTATAGTTACGCACTTTGTCTGTGTATTAGGGCTCTGGCCTAACTTCATTCTTGTACTCAATATATATATTCATAATGATAATAAGGAAATCCCTTATGTGAGTTATAGCATATATTTATATTTATTCTATCATACCATACCATATTTTGGAACGCTTTTCTTCCTATTGTGTCCCCTCTGAAATTGAATCATCCTCTCTCTCTCTCTCTCTCTCTCTCTCTCTCTCTCTCTCTCTCACAAATGTTTAAATTTCAAAAACCCTAATATTTACGCACGAAAGGGGAAAACTAGACCTGTGTGGTACCGTAGAGAATTCCGACCCCTTCATCCCCTGATCCAAACTCAAAATATTCAAAATTCAAAGCCGCGATGTGGGCTAGGATATTTCTTTTTAGAAGGTAGCAACGAGCCTTTACCCAACCTATCTCGAACCAGAAATGCCAACCCATTTTAAATTGGGCCAGAGTTGGGTGTCAGGGTGTGTACAAGTGCCCTCCCCCACGCCCACCCAAACCACTTGGTTCAAAGCCTAAGTGTTGAAATCCCTCATATCTCCTTCAACCATGGGAAATTTGAGCATAAGGGTAACCAAAAAGTATTCATATAAAATGACCTCATTTATGAAATTGACAAGATATTTTAGTTATTAGAGAGATATTAACTAGAAAACATCTCCTTCCGACCCAAATAACCTTAACCGTTAATAGTATACGTATGTACTAATTTAATTTCCTTTTCGTTTTTTAGATCGGTTGAAACTTAATAGTAAACTATTACTACTACAGTACTACGTAAATAATAAACCACCTCGTTAAAAAAAATCACATTAAAGAGCGTAGCAATCACTTAATTTTGACGATAGTTTATACTATATGCTTAAGCTTCTAATTAGACAAAAATGAATGTACGTGCAATAAAGACTACAATTGTAATGGAAAACATATTGCATGAAAGAAGAGTAATGAGGAGCAGGCTAATTTAACGAAGTACTTACTCAATAAGAGTTATTGAAGATGATAAGCACGCCGCACGCAGTTAGTTGTTCTAATATACTACTAGTTAAGTTGCAAACGTATTTTATGGAAAGGCTGGGCAACTCATGCAGTTTTGCACTTCTATCTTCCTCTCAAGATTATGAACCTATTTATAGGGGATCTAACACACTGCTTTTTTATTTTATTTTTAATTTTTTTTAAAAAGAAAAGGAAGAACCCTAAGAAAAAGACAAGGTGAGTAGAAAAGAAGTCAAAAGAGGTTAAAGGTTCGATCACCTTTGTCTTCGGTGTAATGATGAGATCGAGTTGCCAAAGAGGTCAACCATACAAATGAATTAATTAAACTCATATATGAACTATACTTGGTTCAATTCACTTCGGTTTACTTGATGTACAAATACTTATCACTTAAATAAATTCGCTCGAAAGATTTCAATACATAGTTTTAAATGAGTTTATTATTAGAGAGATTTTAATGAATTAGGGTTAAAGGTACAATTGAAAAAAATAATTCAATTTAGTCCATTCAAACAATTATTTTCAATCAATCAATTCAAATCATTTTAATTACAACTCTTTAAACTTATTCTCCACTTCACTAATGCTTTGTTTCCCTTCACTTATTTTTTTTTCCAACTCAGTTTAGTTCAAATTCTGTTTCATTTACTTTAGTCCAATTCAATTTGGTTTCGTCCATATAAAATCTTATTATAATTTAATATCTTTTATTTCAATGTAAACTCACAATGATACATATTGTGTCACTGAAATTTTTTCAACACATGTATATATTTCCAAGTGAGTCCAATATTAAAGGGGTTTTGAGTTATGAATAGTCAAAACTATTCTTATTGATGGTTACAGGGAGCTGATGGAGCAGGTGGAAGCCGTAGACATTATTATTGAAGTATGTGGGGATTAGAGTCCCACATTAGAATATTTGAGAAAGAAACATTAACATGATAAGTCAAGTGGGTTACTCCTTCCATTACTTGACTTGTATGCATGTGGTATACCTCTCCTCATCCATGAAATTAGTCTACCCTAAATTCAATTGGTAACAGTAACCCACTTACCACTTAGCCGTTTGATGTCTTGATAGTCGACACATTCAAAAAACCTCAAATCTTAGAAAAGTCTATGGCATTGTCAACTAGATATTTGTATAAATAAGGTTTTAAAATCAACGACGTTAAAGATAAAAACATCTAAACAATTTGTATCATTGAAAATGTTCAAAGACCATAACACTTACACAATAACACACGTGAAAATATGAGGGTGACAACAGATAGGCCTTAGTCCATCCAAGATCCAACCCATATTAATAATTTTGCCGTTCAAACAAATGAATGATGAGGAGAGCTAGAGTTTAGATTAGTATAGATCTAGTTGTCCAAACAAATTATTTTAAGTTCTAGCGAGGGACTCGCGTCTCGCGAGTTATCTGATCAAATATTATTGTATTTTGTCTCACACATGCGTGTCATCAGATAATAAGTTTAATGTTTTGGTCTTTTGATGCAAAGTCTCATGTTATTATTTATTTTCACGAGTTTTTTTTTTTTTTTTTTTGAGAGACACGAGTTTTAATGTGTCATTTTTTTATAGAAGATAAGAACGAACTTTCCTTCAACCCAATTTATTTTAGACTGGCCCAGAGCTAGATGTATAAATGGCCCCTCACTTCTATTTAGAGCTGGCAAAAACTGACTCGACCCGATGACCAATCCGAACCCGATCCGCCATAGACACGACCAAAATCCGACCTGACAAGATTTTAACACGAAATGATCCAATCTGTTTTGACCCGAGACCGAAATGACCCGATCCGAACCTGAATATTGTGAGACAATATTTGTCAAACCCGTTGGATAACCCAAAACCGAACCCGTATTTAACCCAATGTATTGGACCAGTATTTGACCGACTGAAATCCGACCCGACTGACCCTTTTGTCAGGTCTACTCCCACCCCATCCTACCCAAACCAGCTGGACGAAGGCTTATCTGTTGTCACTCTCATATTTTCCTGTGTGTTAATGTGTTAGTGTTATGAGCATCTTCAATGATACAAATTATTAAGAGGTTCCTATTTTTGACACATCATTGATTTTAAAATCTCATTTATACAAACATCTAATTTAAAATGCTGTAAACTTCTAAGATTGAGATTTTTTTTAATGTGTCACATCATGACCTATAAACAAAATTTGTACAGATCTGTAAGGAAAACGTTTTTATTAGAGATTTTTTCTCCGCAAATCTCTCAGAAAAATATTGTATTGGATGGAGGTGCTCTTATGCATCTTCAATACATTTTGCTTCCAAAACTTTTTTGAAGGAACTTTTTATCTATGTGCCAAGTATACACCTTTATCTCTCCAGTCTACTCGTTAAGGTCGAGTCTAATATAGGTTGTCTAGTCGTGTTTGAGTTGGTTTCACTGGATTTTTTTTCTTTTTCCAAAGGCGCTGTGCAATGTGAATATTATACTTTATCAATTTGTACTTTGTTTGTTTTTTTGCTCGTCAAATCATTTTGTACTTAAGTCTTATACATGGTGTGTTTGAATTAGGAGTAATAAATTAAGGGGATAATAGATTGGATTAAACGCTAAAATGAAAGGTGGGAGGAGAAGGTGGGTGTTAGAATTAGAGTAGAGGATAGAGAAAGAAAGGTAATTATTACCTTAATTAGTTTAGTACCCGTGCGATGCACGGTTGTTACTAAACATTTGGCAAAACAATTTTTTTTTCTCTTTATAGTAACAATGATTTAGAGAAATTGATAGCACATTTCTCAAAGGCAAACTTAATTTGTTGTGTTTCATCCACCTAATGACATATTGTGCTCCATTTTATATTGCCTGCAAAAGAAATCGAGAAACAAAGAGGATTTTTAATCAATTTGGTGATGTCTCCTTCATTAGTATAATTAAAGTCTAATTAGTATAAAGTTTTGAAAAGTTAAAAAATATTTTTTTACCACATTTCAAGGTAGGAAAGGAAATAACACATTATAAGAAAGCTCAATCATTAAAAATTAACTTAATATTTATTTTTTGAAGGAAGAATTAACTTAATATTAACGTTACCTAAAACAACTAAACTTAATAGGGAATTTTTCCACGCAAAGAAATAAATAAATAAAAAGAAAAAAGAAAACGGGAGCGAGAAAGAGAAAATTGTTACATATTGAGAAAGTATACTGTTGAAAATATGTTTAAATGATAAAATAACTCTACAACCAATATAAAGTAATATACTACAATTGCATAAGATCTGTCTGAACTCTGGGCTCCTCTTTTGTTGTTTCTTCCAAGTGTTCGCAAGCTTAAGACAAATCAGTTATGTACACCTTATGCTGCCACCTCTTATTGTATGCCCCATATCCGTGAGGAATGAAAATATTGAGCTTCAACCACACTAGGGGGGACAAAACCTTGTTGACTTTGTTGGTGTCACCATGAGGTTTAAGGTTTCAATACCTAAAATCATACATTAGCGGAGTACAATTGATCAGATTCTAACAATAGTATGTCATAATTAACTCAAATTATATTGACTTAACACCAGTAATATGAAGAAGTATGTTATCCTCTCTAATAGTGTGTAACCCTCATTCTTTTCAATTCATCGATTCAACTTTTCAATGTAGCCCAATGAGACCAATAGTTGGACCATTCAGAGCACAACGGTAGCAACACCATTAGTGACCATAACAACATCATGAGGTTAAAATGCAATTACTATCATTCGTATATGTATCTAAGAGAATTGGTATCTGCACTCGCTCACTCATTTGCTTTTCCCTTCTCCGTCTTTTTAACCAATTATGTGGCAATGTTAGTAATTTTAATAACAGGAACTGAGGTGCTCACAAGTCACAACCAAATAAGCAAATACGATTACCGAGATACCAATATCAACATTACCTCAATACCTCCAAACAGACTCCTGCCTACGATTGTTTCCATAGACCATGATCCAAAATACGACGATCATTGGCACTTCACAATAATTAAAAAAGTTCCGACAATTTTATAAGTCATTTTAATTTGATTTAGTCCATTATATATTTATATTTAGAAGCCAAAAGTAATGAATCTTTTGACTAAGTCGATACGGTAGACGTAGGAAGACTGAGATACCAATTATGCAAAGTTCATCTCAGAAGCAACTGAAAATGAAATTCCATCTGTCAGGACTTGCGAGTGCCAAAAATGATTGAAAGGGTCATAAGATTGAATATAAGTGATAATTAAATTGAACTAACGAAATGGAGCATCAAAAAGGAGCAATAAGTGGTAACTGTACTGAACCTGTGCTAGTTTAGCAGGGATGCTTGCATTTACCCATGTACAAAGGCCATCGTCAGCTACCTACATAGTTCAACAAATGCTCTATAAAGAATAATTCGAAAACCCGTATAATTTATTAGAATACAAAGATGTACCTCATTATCCCATTGCTTCATAATTTTCTCTCTTGATTTCTTCCCTGGTCATGCCAGGGCTCTTGGAGCATACAACAAATCTGGTTGCCGAACAACTAAAGAAGCAGCAAAGCACATTTATGAACTCAGAGTAATAGCCCAACAACTAAAGAAATGGCAATTTCAACACAATAAGAATAACAAAAATGTGCACCAAAAAAACAAAAACAAACCTCCAGATCCTAATGGAAGGAGGTGAGGAGAAGGAAACAGAGTCTCTGCATTTTCCAGTTTCCCTAATTCATAAAGATCACGGTTAAGACTATCAAGTTTTGCTCAAATCAAATGTCTTCCCTTATCAAAGAAAGCAATCTTATTCTCCAAAAAAAAAAATTCCTAATTTGATTTTCTACAATTCATAAAAAAATAAATCTGAATTTTTTTTGACTTACCTTGTCAAATGATTCAGGCTGTAAATAATTTGATGCTTGGTTGATTCGTTAATGGATGAGTGAGAAAAGAAGGAGAAGAGAAGAGCACTATGCTCAAAAAGGAAAAAAATTAAAGATAAAAGAATGGGGTGTTTGGCTTAATAGTGTAGAAGTTGAATGGTAATTGGTTGATTTAGATAAGTAGCGCCAGAGATTTGTTGCGGCAGTTTTTCCATAATTAACTCAGATAAGTTTGAACTCTAAACTGATTTAACTCATTTGATGGAGAAAATAACTGAGTTTGGTAGCCTTATACGTGAATGTCTACTACTGTGGAATTTAGAATTTGATACTATAATTCACAAAGTAATTCCTTTTTTTTTTTACTTAAAAGGTGATGTCATAATTGGTTTTGGCGGGAAAATTTTCTCTAAAAAATTGCCATGTGTACAAAGATGATGTCAGCCGATAATTATTTAAGTAGAAAAGTATATAGATTTGAGGAGTATAGTTATCCTACCTCTCTATAGGGTCATAATTTCTCACCTTAGTCCCTTTATTTTCTCTCGGCTTTACCACCTTGTACCACCATCAATCCATCATCACCTCCATTTTCCCATTTCATTTCTTAATAATTTGCTCCATTGTCCCACTCCCCTAATAATTTCCCTCAATCCAGGCAAGCCGTTAAATTAAATATTTTCTCTATTTTGCATTCTCAAATGCAATGCTATAACAAATCATCTTCCTTTCATGTGATATCCACCCTTGTTAGCTTGTCAAATTCAATTAAATTCTCAACTATTTTCAAATTAACTAAAACAATACTTAAAATTAAATAATTAGAAAAAATAATCTAGAGGCGTGGTGTAAAATTGAGAATTGGAACTTGGAACAAAGAAAACAAATATATTGAGTGACAAGAGTAATGGAATAATGAGGTGAAGGAATTGATGGGGAATTTCTTTTTTTTTTTTTTTTTTTTTTGCTAATCAACGCAATTTAAAGACGAAAAGGTAAGATTTGCTTGGTGTTTTTAGGTGTTTGGCATTTGGTAGGGCAGAAATTTTCTGGTGTTTCGATAACACCACCTGGATTTGTTATCTTCTAATACACCCTTGAAAGTAGGGGGGTGGTTTTAGAGTATTTGTAAAAAGAAAAAAGAAAAAAATTGGTTTGAAAATATTCTATTGGTTGGGTAACACCACATAAGCAAATAGTTAGTTTGTTACTGAAACACTTGAAATTTTTCATTTGGTTGGGTAGGGTAAGTTAAGGCGTCCACTTCATATGATAGTAATTAGTAAGTGTATGACAGTATGAGTTTATATCTTTCGAGTGCTAGACTTGTTTGTACGGGTTTCTCTATTATAGGGGTTGAACAAGTTGACGGGTTCTTCTTTATTTTAAATTAACCATAACTTCACCTGAATTTTTTGGGCCAAGGCTAATCTTGTTCGCACCGGGTTAGCCCACGAAGGGATAAATTGCTCCTATTAAATAGTTTTTTCATTTACAAGATTCGAACCCTCGACTTTACTAAGGGATGAGAGTGCCGAACCACTTACACCAACCACTTATTTGGGACTTCTTTTTTTAACAACTATTATGACAAGCTGACAAATTTAAAGTGAGAAGAATGTTTGGACGTTCTTCCCTACATAGGCTATTGGTGAGTTGAACAATAAATGAGAAATAACACAAGGCTTTTTTAACGTGTAAAATCTTCTAGGCTCGAATAGGAGTAAATTAAAAACTACGACTCAACTTTAGGATTTTTTCACACCATTTCTCTGAGTAAAAACCACGACTTAACTTTGAGATTTTGTGACACTACTTCTCTTATAGCCATAGCCAACAAAAGATCCAAAAACCCAACACTGCACTCTCATCCCAATATTCTTTGAACTAACCCTCCAAACTAATCCTAACTTGGAGTGGCCCTATAGACTTAACCCTAATCCTAAAGTCAACAGATCTCCCAAAAGATAGTAATTGCCTCACAAGTAACTCGCTTCTTTGAATAAGCAAATAAGACTACAATAATAAAAGGGTAAATTACATTTAGGTATACTGAGGTTTGGCGAAATTGCAGAGAGCTATACCCACGTTTTAATAAATACACTGAGGTATATAACTGACCACTTTTTGAATGTTGACCAAAGTCAAACTATATTTTGGATATAAATACCCCTATTATACCTCATTGAAAGTTTTTAAACAAAATTTAGCGCAATTTGGCGAAAACCACCTAACATGTTTCAGAATTTGTCCAGTACCCCCTGAAACGTTACTATTTGGCGAGTACCACCTTAAATGTTTATTCCGCCCTGGAAGTCACACCTTAATTAATTTTCTGACCATTTTACCCCCCACGTCGGCCACGTGTGAGTCACGTGACTTTTAATTAAACTAAATAATTAAATAAATAAAAAGTAAAAAAAAAATATAAATATAAATAAAACTAAAACTAAAACAAAACCACATCTCTCTCTCTCTCAAGCTCCATCTCCATCTCTCTCTCTCAAGCTCCATTGACCATCTCTCTCTCCATCTCCATCTCCATCTCTCTCTCTCTCAAGCTCCACCATCATCTCTCTCTCTCTCTCTCTCTCAAGCTCGACCATCATCTCTCTCTCTCAAGCTCGACCATCTCTCTCTCTCTCAAGCTCGACCATCATCTCCATCTCTCTCTCTCTCAACGCTCTCTCTCTCTCTCTCAAGCTCTGAAGATCGTCATTAATGGCGACCACCATTTTTGTCCGGCAACCACTTCTCAAGCCACCGATTTGTGATTTCCGGCCATGAACCATGGTCGGCGACATTTCTGATTAATCTCGAGCGAGCTTCAATGGCCATGCATGAGCTTTAGAAGCTCCGATCTGCCGATTCCAAGCTAAGCTTCTCCTTCTATCTTTTTAATTTTTTCCCTTTTTGTCTTAATTTTCGGTTTTGTTTCAGAATTTCTCGTTTTTGTCTTAATTTTCGTTTTGATTGTTTCAGAATTTAATGGTTGTTATTGTTGTTCTGTTTCGCCATGAAAACAGGGGAAGAGAGAGAGAGAGAGCGAGAGACTGTTGTTGTTGTTGTTGTTGTTGTGTTCTGTTTCGCCAAGAAAACAGGGGAAGAGAGAGAGAGAGAGAGTGTGTTCTGTTTCGCCACGAAAACAGGGGAAGAGAGAGAGAGAGAGCGACAGACTGTTGTTGTTGTTGTTGTTGTTGTTGTTGTTGATGACGAGAGAGAGAGATGACAGGAGAAACAGAGAGAGATTACGAGAGAGAGATGGTAAAGATGGAGATACAGAGAGAGAGGAAGAAGATGGAGTGAGCGAGAGAGAGAAAGAGAGAAAGAGAGTGAATTAAATTATTTTTTTTTTATATGTGGGAACAGTGAGCGAGAGAGAGAGAGAGAGAGAGAAAAAAAAAAATTCATCTAAGTAGGGGGGTAAAATGGTCAGAAAAAATTGGATTTGCCCGGAAAATCCATTTAGGTGTGACTTCCACGGCGGAATAAACTTTTAAGGTGGTACTCGCCAAATAGTAAAGTTTCAGGGGGTACTGGACAAATTCTGAAACATGTTAGGTGGTTTTCGCCAAATTGCGCCAAAATTTATCGTGCAATGATTTTCCACCTTTATTTTCATTTTTATTTAGTTTTTGATTTTGAGAGAACTATACCACAAATTAATAAATTTCGTAGCTCGATTTAAACAATTCTCTCATCATGCAAAATTGACTCTTTAGTCTAATCGTGTGTCTGCACCAAAAAAATAGTTATAGAACTAAAGTTATGAGAGTTTGATGCCAATTATATGTCGATCTTGGTAACAAAGTTGAGCACGTTATGACACAATCCAACAAAAGATATACGAGCATACAGTGCAAACTAAGTGGGAAATCACTACACAAAAATTTCCCTATAAACTTTCAAGGAGGTATACTAGGGGTATTTATGTCCAAAGATTTGTTTGACTTTGGTCAACGGTCAAAAATTGGTCAAGAGTATACCTCAATGTATTTAGTCAAACGTGGGTATATCTCTCTGCAATTTCGCCAAACCTCAATATATCTCAGTGTAATTTACCCATAATAAAAACCTATTGTGCAATGAGCAATGAAAGTAAGACTTAAACTAATCAAGACAAGGAATATGGTTCTCAATAAGTACTTATAGCACGGAACAGATCTGATTTACACGACTTGAATGCTTTGCAAAATGGTTTAATGACTCAATTAAACTCTTTATTTTTTTTTTTTTGATCTCAATGCCGCAATACGGCACTAATTTTCATTCAATTGACTCAAAACTAACATCAACGCGTTGTTCACGCTACAAGGAATTCCAAATATTATAAAACAACTAAGATCTACTTTCGAAGGAACAACATAGGCTAACTCATGAGCAACCCAATTATCACCCCTATGAATATGACTCCACCTAACATTCTTAAAACAAGAACAATAATCTAATATACCAAGATGAATATGACTTCCACCATCGTTGCTTGAAATCGGTGTCTTGATCAGCTCCGTCGATAAGTAAATACCAACTCCAACATCACTGCTAGAAATCGGCATCTTGACCGGATTTGTCGATAACTGACAATTAACCATCAACTGCCTGAACATAGCATAAATTACGCTATAAAGAAAGCGGGGCGCCAACGCGTGATCCCTACGATCGGAGGTAAGCACGAAACGTGCTGCAACTATTTAAAAATGTAGATCCCCTTGACATAGCAGATTGAACTTGTCTTCTCGATTCATGAAACTTGACTCGAAAAACAAAACTATATGAAACTCCGACGAATGCAGAGACCAATCAAACTCCAACGAACGCGAAGACTCAAACAATCTCTCACAAAAGGAGAGTATATTAATAACCCTACCGAACATTAAACTACAGAAACTAGATTGAAAGCAAGGAAAATATAATACCAGAGGGGCTAACCACTGGCGAAAACGCCAGTAGTAACCCCAAGATGAGTAAAGAGGAAAAAGGGAGGCTATAGTTTTATTTTGGGGAGAGAGGGGAGAGAGAAGAGAGAAAAAATTTTGTTATATTTTTCTGTATTAATGATATTGGACTCAATTAAACTCTTAAAGTATGAAATAAACTGAGACTAGACTTCACCTTATAAAGGGGACGTGAAGGTTCAATTACCTTCTAAGTTAAAATATTATCTAAGAGATAAGATCATATCTCCAAAAAATATCCTGGGGTTTTAAGATAATCAAAATCGATTTGCTATATTAACCTCAATGAATCTAGATGGAGTTTTGTTCAATATATATTGGCAGCTAATAATATAAGTAGTTTATCATAATATAAAGGGGGTTGTTAAACGTAAATAAAAAATTACTAAACGCAAATATATTTTTACTAAAATGCCTTTGGCTAAATTTTTGAATCTTTTACAGAAATGGTGTCAATAAATAAAAATAATACCATTTTGGGTTGGTTTTAAAACTATTTACCAATCTGGTGTTCACTTAGGTTCGGATAACACCAAACCACTTTTTTTTTTCTTTTTTCTTTTCAGCCCAAACGTAAGTCTTGTGTAGCTCAGCTATTTCTTGTATATTAGTTGCTGAAAAATGAAGCTAGAAACTTGGCGAGCAAATATCAGCTACTATTTCTTAACGAAGTCGTGGTCTATGCCAATGACTATATTTCTTTCATACCGTGAATTCGTCCCACACAAGAATATCAATATATCATCACTTCTCAAAACCTGTTTACAATATATAAGTAAAACATGCCAATAGTTTTCAAATCAAATGGCCCACAAATTCACTGTATCCCAACCTCAAAAACATTCCAATATTATCATCCGGACTTTCAAAACAGGTACTTGGCAATTTCTCAAAAGGTGGTATACCAATGCTATCCAATGTTAACATTTGCATTACAAAATAATTTGTATCTAGAGCAAAAAAATATCAATTACTTAAATACATCGATACGAATAACAAAAATTCATAAGAACTAGATACGTCCTTTTGCTTTCATAGACTCCACATCATAAATCTCCAATTCATCTGGACTTGCAAGTAGAATACTCCCTGTAAGTGACGGAGACAGTTCCTGAATTCCTGTAAAAGAATAATTGCCAAATGGTGGTGCTACTGCATCAGATTTAAACCAGCATCAAACCAAATGATAAATAGATATATAGTGGTTATGATGGTAGTTAGCCAAAAGCAGTGTACCTGACCTTGTCATGCAATGCAATGTCAAAATGGATGGATCATATGGTCCTGGATCTATTGCCACCTCCATTTGATTTGCAAGTTAGATTACACACATTAGGATATTTGTTAACTGTACAAAAAAACAGAAAAAGTAATGTCACACAACATGCAAAAATTAGAAAGACGATTTAGTTTTACCCCGATGAGCCAACATTATTCTGTCCGCCACTTGCTCCTCTAAAATGACAAGTCTTCTTATTATGCCCATTCTCATGACATGTGCTACATGTAACCTTATCTCGAATAGTCTCATCCATTTCATTCCGTAGCCTCTTAGTCTTTGGTCGTCCTTGGCCTCGCTTTTGGTTAGGATCAGCAACAAGTTTGGGACCGGTATAAGGTGTCCAGTATTCCTCGTCGGGGATTGGATAAAATGTCTCCTTGTATGTTCCAACATACTCTCCAGAGGTGTAGAAAGGGTCTACAAATTGACTTGGGCACAAACTCAAAGTTCTACACACAGCAAGTACATGTGAACATGGGATTTTGTAAATTTGGAGCTTTTTACATGTGCATGTTTTCTCATGAATATTGACAGTGTGAGCATGTCCACCTTTTCCAGGTGCCCTTTTCCCCCGACGAGTCTTCACTTGATATAACCCGTCATGATTGTAAACTTCCACTCTATGATGGGATGCTTTGGACATATTTCTTTGCAAGATTTTGTTAATTTTATGGCTATACAAGTGACCCTCGGCCAACCTACTCTTGCTCCAACCACGTCGATCTCTCCACAAAATAGGCATTAACATGATAGAAGGAAATTTGAACTAGGGCGGTAATTGGAAGAAAACGTGCACCCTTCATAACATTGTTGAACACCTCAGCTAAGTTGGTTGTTTTGATACCATATCTAAACCCACCATCATGGCAAAGAGACCATTGACACTTAGGAATTTTTTCCACATATCGACGAGCTTCTACATTCATATTACCAAATTTATCAAAATCCTTTATAAACTTCCTTTCTTGGTGTTGCTCGGCTGCTCGCCCAAACATGTTCTTCACATCCCTACTTTTGTACAACGTGTTAACATTGGAAGCTAAGTGGCGTATGCAAAATCTATGTCTAACATATGGCTCCTCCCATCCACTTCCACTTTCAGTCATAGCTTTCATGATTCCCTGATGTCGATCAGAAATAATGCAAAGGTCTTTTCTTTGTGTAACGAACCTCCTGATACATGCCATGAACCAAGGCCAACTATCGGTATTCTCTCCTTCAACAATGGCAAAAGCAAGTGGAAATAATTGATTGTTTGCATCACTAGCCATAGCAATTAGTAGTGTGCCTTTGTACTTCCCATACAAATGGGTTCCATCAATGGTGATAACAGGACGACAATGTTTCAAAATACAAAGATCCTTCACAACCAATAAGAGATCATTATTACACAATAATGTTTGTCTTTCAACACGGAATGCATGAAAATGTTATCCAGTGGTAAGTTTAATACGTATTATAATGTATAAAGAAGCTTCATTCCTATGGACATAACCATATGAGCCTTGAAATTAATGACAATTTGAGAAAGATTACCAAGCATTACTGTAGTGTAATAGTACTCGTTATGTTACATACAGTAGCATTCTTAATTGTTCAATTATTATTAGTTAAACACGGCTCTTTCCAGGAAATGGTCAAAATTAAAAGTCTGAAATTTGCAAAGAAGTGCAAAAACAAAGGGTTAGATAATCACTTCAAATAGTGAATCCTTATTAAGTGGCTGAATCAAATTAGCAATGAAGGTGGGGTAATGAAGGCTAGATAGTGCTCTCATTAGTTACTTCATCAACATGGTGTATAATATACACAATAACATCATACAAAAAAAAGAACTCTGAAGGTGTAACTAGTTGACAGCCACAAATTCAACAATTTAGGGCAAAAGATCGGCTACTTAGAACACAAACGACAAAGATCAATTGAATTGCCAAACTAAGCAAATTACGGTAAAATTAAGCCAAGAATAATGGAAAAGAAGTCATTTTGTAAGGAAAAATAAAAAATGCAGAATTTTACCTCAATTAGGGCACAAAAACCTCCTCTCGTTCTGAATTAGGATGAAGGTCGTCGACTTGAGGGCCACCACCGAACCGCGATAGAGAAGCTGATCAGCGATCACCCTGCTTTGCTGGTTGGCCGTGGATTTCAAGGCAGTCGGGAGCGGGAGCAGGAGAGCGAGAGAGAGAGTATGTCGAGAGAAGCAGGGGAGGATTTTTCTTTTCTTTTCTTTTTATTTATTATCACGGGAGGAGTTTTAGTATACGACGGTTTTGGAATTAAGTAACTGTATGTTTGGGCTGGAAAAAAAAAAGTTTGGGTGTTATCCCAACCTAAGTGAACCCCATATTGGTAAATAGTTTTAATACCAATCTGAAATGGTGTTATTTTATTTATTGACACCAATTCTGTAAAAGATTCTAAATTTTCATCCCCTTGGCTAAATTTTCATCCATTTTCACTCTCTTTCACATTTCTCTCTATCAATTGCGTGAATAAATGAGTATAAATTCATTCAGTGCAACTTCTTCATTAGTTTGATTAGCAAAAAACTTGTTCATTAGTTTTACTATTGTTTAACTTTGTTAAAGTCAATCAATTGGCTTTGATTATTACGGTTCAACATCTTCACCTTCTGGTCATCTTCTCTTTTTGCTTCTATTTTTTTGGGTGTGTTTAAACATCATCATCATCATCGATCATCTTCATCATCAACATCGATCATCATAGATCACCATCATCAACTCACCACCACCAAGACACCAATACCATAAGCCCACACAACAATAACCGGCGACACCGCTTACTCACCGCGGCGGTTTCTTTCACTGTCGTTTGGCTCACCCGACCCCGCTTTGTACCTCCTCGTCAACCACCTTCCACCCCTCTGTTTGAGACCCCGGCCATTGCGTCCTTCAATCACCACGCCACCAGCCACTACGCTCCCCAACTACCACGCTACCATCCACCACCAATAAACCCTAATTAATAATTTAAATTTTTTAATTCTAATTCTAATGTTTATTTGAATATCATCATTAATTTGGTCCAAAATATTGTTTCCATCAAAGAAATCATCCATATTATTATCATTCACGTTTCTTTACAATAATTTAAGGGGATGGTAACGGGGAACATTAAGAGGAAAAAAAAAGAAAGAAGGTGCTTTACAAACGCAAAGGGTATTGTGGGGAGTACTGGGAAAAAATATTTGCGTTTAGTAAAATAGAATTTACGTTAAGCAATTCCGAATATAAATTCTAAAACTAATAGAGATATTCCAGAAGATAATTCAGTTATCGTAACAAATAAACCTTGACTATAAAGTAAAAGATTTTCCAACATAATATCTTTTCCAGAAATTGACAGAGAGTTATCTCTGTGTGAATTATTACCTGACCAAAATTTTAATAACAAATAAACCTTGGCTATAAAGTAAAAGATTTTCCAACATAATATCTTTTCCAGAGATTGACAGAGAGTCATCTTTGTGTGAATTATTACCTGACCAAATAATAATAATAATATTAATAATTATAATTATAATAAATAAATAAATAAATAAATAGAAAATCAAAGCAGTATGAGAGTAATTTTACATGTACCAGGATACCAGCTAATATTGAACCATTAATTTTACCAAACATTTACAAACAGACAATATTACCATGTTGTCAAAGCAGCTAACACAATAATCCATCCAACACCAGACAACAATCAACAGTTTAATATCACCATCGACACCATTCATTTGCTAAAGAGAGCCACAAAAGTACTACTAATCAGCAAGTCATGCTTCACAAAAAATTCAACGGAAACTTATTTGCCATGATCAACCAAACAAGCACTAATAAATAAAAGTCTTAACTACTACATTGCATAGTCTAGAATTGCTAAAAATGTTCAAAATAGTTGAGATTTTAATGCCTATTTACATTAGTTACTTATTTCAAGTTATTTAACCCTAAATTTGACAAATCTAAGTAAACGAGTTGTGATCAACCAGATTAGGCCCTTTTCATGTTAATATTTTAAATTTTGACCTAACCCATTATGTCAACACGTTTAGTTACATGGATCAGCAATTTTCAACACTAACTCACTATACTGTACTTGTATCATGTAATTGTTGTCGTATCGTTTTAATTTTTACCGACCTTAGGGATAGGTTTGGTCGAAATTCCCCTAAAAAGCTGAAGAACAAGAAAAAAAAAAAGTTGGTTCGAATTTAGATTAATTAAGTTTAGTGGTCCAACCCGTCAAGAAAATGGTTGAGCTGTCCAAAAAGATTAACCAAGTTCAAGCATGGTACTCGTGACTCGCGAGTTACCTGCTCAAATCATATTATATTTGGCCAAACTTATTGAGAATTTTTTTTTCTCATACATGCGTGTCATCAGATTTCCATTATCATTTTTAATCAATTAATTTCACGCCTTTCAATGTATGGGTTAGGCTCCGTTCTTTTCAACTGGATAAAATTTAACTGATCTGAACTGAACTGAAATGACCAGAATCGATTTCTTTTTAACTTGACACATTATAAACTTGTCTAAACATTTTCAATATTAGATTCGTTTAAAAGTATGTTTTTTGAGATCTTTCCAATAATATAGTTATCATCATAAATTTATTTCAGAATAAATAATTATTTAAATGCCAAATTACACATAAACTAAACTGAATTTAAATTTAAGTGAAATTAAACCGATGAGGCAGCCTTAGTGAGTGTTATTGTGTTAGTAAGTAGGAAGATTTTTGTTTTTTCCATCTGCTGTAAGTTCATAGTTTTGACTCTCCTGCCTACACACTTCCATCACATCGGTGCGCTTTAGTCAAACGGAAAGCTACATGACCACATCGAGCAACTCGTGTTTGTGTCCTCTCTTATTACTCTCATAGGACATCATAGAGTAATTGGTATACAGGGGGAAGAATAAAAGAAGAGAAAACCTAAGTTAAAATTTAAAAAATTTGGAGATTTTATCATAAGTTATTAACAGTAACTAGTGATGTAGGTATGAAGAGCAAAAAAAACTAGTGATGTAGGTATGAGATATATAATTATGGCGCAGCTATAAAGCCAAATCCACAACCGCCTCACTGTTTATGGCGATTTACACTTTCAAATTCCATCTCCGGCTCTTTACGTACCCACTTAACCCCTCCGGCCATACATACCCCACATTACGCGGATGCGGGTGGTATCCACCTTTACTCGCCCCATTGTCATCCCTAAGTGTCTTCCTATTAATCGGTCTATGATCACCAAGCTGTAGTGCAGGATATTAAGAATGAATATGCAACAGTGTCAATACGAAATCAGCTGATGGACATCAATAATACAAAATGACACAATGATTGTATTATTTTTCACTTACTCATCAGTAATTGATTTAGTTTATTTTAGTAATTTGATTCAGCGGAGTATAAGTAATTTTAATTCAGTTCAGTGATCCACAACTTCTCTCACATAATACTTTTCAGTTCAGTCCTATTCAATGTAGTAGAATTCAGTCCTGTCTAGTCCAGTTCAATTCATTTCAATGAAAATGAACAAACCCAAGGTTAGAACGAGTATTAGATTTAAATCAACCTAGCACCGACGTCCTAGATAAAATGGAAATGTAGAAACGAAAAGTAGACAGTACTTATACAACAACTTCTATAAGACGGTATTTTCATAATTTTATGGTGAGACGAGGATTACCTTTAAATGAAGAGCAAGTCTTGTATGAGACTAACTCACAAAAAAAAAATGGGCTTACCATTTAGGAGTGTAGGGATCATTTACTATGAAATGTAATCCTTATTTTACTAGAAAGTAACCCTCGTCTTACAAAAGGTTACCATAAAACCATTTGAAACATTTTTTTTGTGTTAATAAAATATGGATCATGGCTCATAAGAAATGACCCTGTATTTTCAAATAGTGATTCCATTTTATTAAAATTGCAACGTTACGCGTGGCCTTACTCGACCAATGTTTGTATATAAGGCGCGATGGATCCCCTCATTCTTATATGCCAAATGAAAACAAATTCAAAGTTTCTTTCTACTCCAATCTCCGTTACTTTCTGTTGCCCTAAAAAAGAACTCCGTTGCTAAGGAATATTTTCGTTGTGCCAGACTACAGAAGCAGTGCACTCGATCAAAAGTTCAAGCTTCATTTTGCGTAAGTTTTCTTCTGTGTGTGGAAGAGATTATTGTTGGGGAAATTGGCGCAGCACAAAATAAACACACAACACAAACAGTAAAAGAGTATCGAACACACGATATTTTTACGTGGAAAACCCCTTTAAATAAAGGGTAAAAACCACGGTGCGGATCTCCACGCACTCTCAAATATAATCCACTATGATAATCAAGGGAGTACAACAAGAACCGAACACTATGCCAACACGACAAGTATACATTATCTTTACATCTAGTACAACTAGTAACGTCTACTAATTAGTACCCTCTCGGATGCCAGAGATCTCACCAGATACATGTCGCTGAACCGGAATACCGTCTATTCCTGTGTCGGAACTATCTCCACCTCGATCATCCACCACATACACAAAACCACCACATGAGAGCCTCTTCGATTCTGTGACCCCGACTTATTCTCAGCTAACACCACGAGCCGCAGCGCGCCACCCGAATCTCACACTCTCACTCACCTGTGATTTGTGTCACTCCACTATATCTAATTAGGTCTCCCCCTAATTAGATATCTCCTACTCTCAAGTCCCTCACCATAGACGAGAGCTTTACATCACTACCAAAGAGAAACCCTCCCTCTCTTGGGCTTTTACTCTTGTTACCGCCTCTCACCAAGACAAGAAAGGCCCCTACCTCCTTGCTCTCATTTTGCGGCAACCTCACTGGTGCACCACTCCACAATTGGGCACACTTTCAAAATGCCGTCGTCTTCTCCTTTTATCATACGGCATAATGGTCCTTGGCTTTCTAGAGAAGCCACTCACCAAAAAGCTTCCTTACCAAGCTAAAATCCCATATGTCCACTTGTCATTCAACTAATGGGCCATAACAAACACAAAGTCAATGACCCAAGTTTATGGACAAACCCAACGTCACTCTACCGAATGGGGCCTTCGGTTTTGTCATTTCTGCTTTTCATTTCATTTTTCTCTTTTACTCAACTGGGTCCCACAAGTTGGGATATTACCCCAACATATCTCCCCCTCACAACTTGTGGGATACTTGCCTCAGATCGACACCTCATCCATGGCTTCCGTCAACACGTACTCGCCACCGTCGGATCTACACTTTCGGCACAAACTGTGTGTGTTCCCAAAGTTCCCCAAAACAGCAACAACAAACACTCCTCCCGGGTCCGCAACACTCGACCCGCCGGAAACGCAACCATTAGCTCTGATACCACTTGTTGGGGAAATTGGCGCAGCACAAAATAAACACACAACACAAACAGTAAAAGAGTATCGAACACACGATATTTTTACGTGGAAAACCCCTTTAAATAAAGGGTAAAAACCACGGTGCGGATCTCCACGCACTCTCAAATATAATCCACTATGATAATCAAGGGAGTACAACAAGAACCGAACACTATGCCAACACGACAAGTATACATTATCTTTACATCTAGTACAACTAGTAACGTCTACTAATTAGTACCCTCTCGGATGCCAGAGATCTCACCAGATACATGTCGCTGAACCGGAATACCGTCTATTCCTGTGTCGGAACTATCTCCACCTCGATCATCCACCACATACACAAAACCACCACATGAGAGCCTCTTCGATTCTGTGACCCCGACTTATTCTCAGCTAACACCACGAGCCGCAGCGCGCCACCCGAATCTCACACTCTCACTCACCTGTGATTTGTGTCACTCCACTATATCTAATTAGGTCTCCCCCTAATTAGATATCTCCTACTCTCAAGTCCCTCACCATAGACGAGAGCTTTACATCACTACCAAAGAGAAACCCTCCCTCTCTTGGGCTTTTACTCTTGTTACCGCCTCTCACCAAGACAAGAAAGGCCCCTACCTCCTTGCTCTCATTTTGCGGCAACCTCACTGGTGCACCACTCCACAATTGGGCACACTTTCAAAATGCCGTCGTCTTCTCCTTTTATCATACGGCATAATGGTCCTTGGCTTTCTAGAGAAGCCACTCACCAAAAAGCTTCCTTACCAAGCTAAAATCCCATATGTCCACTTGTCATTCAACTAATGGGCCATAACAAACACAAAGTCAATGACCCAAGTTTATGGACAAACCCAACGTCACTCTACCGAATGGGGCCTTCGGTTTTGTCATTTTTGCTTTTCATTTCATTTTTCTCTTTTACTCAACTGGGTCCCACAAGTTGGGATATTACCCCAACAATTATTATATCTTAGAGTTTTTAGTTAATTGGTTTGTCATGTTACTCATACACTTACATTTGATTGACACAAAAAAAATAAATCTACATTCTAAAAATAATGTGTTTGCCAAACTTCCGTGATAGATTGTCTTTTTAGCGACCTCATTCGATCCGTGCTTAACCAGATTATTGGATGATAATGCCTTAAGATAATTCTCTCTTAGGGGATTAATCCAATTGTTTGCCTTTTTTTAATAAAAAAGAAAAGGATAGTCCGAATTAATGTGTATGTCGGCAAAAATTTTATTCTGAATAGGCTACTTTTGCAACAAGGGTGTGCACAATAATTGTACTATACTTTAAACTAGATAAATATGACGTGAACATAACGTCATTCTTGTTTGAAGTGCCTCACGCTAGGCCTGGCAAACAGATCAGGTCGGGTCGGGTTCGGGTTGAATCCCACTGACCTGATTACTAAACGGGTTCAAAATCCCAACCTGAACCTGATCTGTTTGCAAAACAGGTCGAAAAACATGACCTGAACCTGATCTGTAACAGATCAGGTCAACCTGATTTGATCTGTATAACCTGAAAATTTTGAAAATCATTTAATTTCACAAAAATCACAACAGCAACAGCAATTCAGCAGCAATTTCCCAATAGCAAATTAGCAATGTTAACTGTCTGATGTCACAGCAGCAATAGTTCAAAATAAAGCTCTAAACAGCAACGACACAATAGTTCAAAATAAGAGCTCATAACAGCAGCTCAAGACAACAGTTTAGAGCACAAACAGAAGCTCAAGACAGCAACTCAGCAACACTCAGCAGCACTCAGCACTGCTACAATAAACAAATAAGAACATAATGAGTAAATCAGAAACCCTAACCTTAAAATTTATGAAATAAGAACATAAATAATAAAACATAAAAAACAAAACTCTAAACCCTAAAAAACGAAACACTGAACCCTAAATAATAATAGGTAAAAATAAAACCCTAAACATTTTAATTAAAAATCCGAAACCCTAAAATCTAAAAAATGAAACCCTAAATCAGAAATCTTAAACAAACAAATCAGCAGACATGCAATTTTAAGCGAATTAACATCCAACTCTAACCGAATAGAAAGGGTTACCTCAGCGATTCCCACATAACCACACGCATAAATCCTTCAATTAATCACTGATCATACAATATATACTCAAATCAGAATCAATAATTCAAACGGAAAACAGAAATTAATCAACCAAAAATCAGTTTAGGGTTTACATAGCTCAAACCCACGAAAAGGCTGAATTGGGCGTGAACACCGCGGCTATGGAGGCTGGTGGTGACGTAGATGTGTGGCTGGCAACAAACAGGGGCGGTGATGTCTTGTAAAGCCCAAACAGATGAGAGAGAAAGCGAATTGCTTCAATTGTCAGCAAAGAATGAGAGAGACAGTGAGATCGAGAGATGGAGAGAGGAAGAGCCGAAGAGGAAGAAGGAACAGGAAGAACTGAAGAAGAATCGAGAATATGAGAGAGTGAGAGAGAGTGAGGAAGAGAGAGAAATAGAGAATGATAAATGACGGCAAAAAAAAATGAGGGCTAGGGTTTCGTTTTTTCCCTTTTATAGTGTTATCTCTATTTTGGGCTTGGGCTGCTGATTGGCTCATGGGCCGGTTAAAAAATTTTGGGCCACTTTTTTATTTTTTCCATTTCACTTGTTAGATGGGTTAAACGGATCAGGTCGACCCGAACCCGATAAAAATCAGGTCGACCTGATCTGTGACCTGACCCATTTAATGTTTTCGGGTTGAGCAGGTAATTTTCAGGTTGAGCAGGTTGAAATTTTCAACCTTAACCTAACCCATTTAAGTTTTCGGGTCAATCAGGTCGACCCATTTAATGTTTCGGGTCGAAAATCCCAACCCTAACCCGCTTTTTTGGGGTTAGGTTCGGGTCGGGTTATCGGGTCGGGTTAGTTTTTGCCAGGCCTACCTCACGCTGAGGCGACCTCAAATAATTATTTATTCTAAAAGGAATTAATACTTACTCCGTCTCAAGTTTATCTTTACATTGGATTTTTTACGGTCTCCAATATACTACTTTGACCATGAATATTTATGATTTCATAAATATAGAAATTATAATAAAATAGATGGTATTTTAAAAATACTATTTAAAATCAATCTAGTAATACTACTTTCACAATATAAAACTTTATAATTTTTCACAAATAAGTGGTCAAAGTTTACACCTTAAAAAATTCAATGTAAAAATAAAGTTGGGACAAAAGGAATACTATATATAAAACGCCACTGCAGCATCAAAGTTCGGCGGAAAGGAAGCGATGGGTTGCTCTACTATTGGGAGTTGGGAGTTGGGAGTTGGGAGTTGGGACGCTAAGGTGCGTGGGAGGTGGAAAGGCAAATATATTGTGGGAATATTAGAATTAAGAAAATGGTGGAAAATAATTTAATTAAAAAAAAATTCTCAAGGAGGTTTTAGATGTATTCGACCATCTGACCTTACCAATTTGTTACTAGGGATCCATTAAAAATACCAATCTAGAAATTTGGCCATTGATTTTTATACTCATCTTTCTTTGTTGCATCCTGTTTCTATGCATGGCCTCCTATCAACTTCAATATAATTTTTATTTTATTTTAAGGAAAATTTGATGAAAATAATTCAAAGTTTGCACCATCAAGCAAAAATAATTCCAAGATGGAAAATCTATGTCAATAATCCAAGGTGAATTTCAGTCCCACAATGTTGGTCCCTAAACAAACACCGTGAGTTCGCAGTTAGTGTCATGTAATTAATGGCATAGTTATAGTTAATTATACATTTAATATGTGTTTAGTGGTTTTTAATGACACTTGATTTTAAGTCGATCTTCCAAGAAAAAAATAGTTTTAGTCAAAAATTTTGGGTTTCCTTTACCATCTCCCCCGTCATGCTTCCATGGTGGATTCTAAGTTTCTAACTACCCCAGTTACTTGACAAGCAAAAAAACTACCCCAGCTACTTCCTTTCATCCCCATACGGCCATACCCCTCCTAGCTCTAACGGCCATACCTCGATGATTACACCACCCCTCTCCTCCTTCAGCAAGGCCTCAATTGGACCCCACTATGTTTGTTTCCCCACCATCGTCGTTGAGAGTTGAGATCGTATGGTGGATTGAACCTCCGTCGTTGGTAAAGGCATTTGAGACAACGCGTGATATATGGCGGTGAGTCGAGTCGACGATGGTGGTGGGATCTGACGTGATAGAGATGACGGTGGATACTGAAGGTGGTGGAGTCGACCGATGGTGGTGAATTTACTGGTGGGAGAGGCATTAATGGATTCGGCTGAGGCATTTAGTTGGTGGTGGGTGATGGTGATGGTGATGGTGATGGTGGTCGGGGACGATGTTAGGTTGAAGATGAGGAGAGAGAATCAAAAAGGGGGGAGGTTGATTTAGTTAATAATTATGGAGAAGTGGTTCTGCAATGAAGTTTTGGGGGAGCAAATGAGTGATATATGATGGCCATGGGTTAAATTGTTAGCAATGGACTTGGATTAATGGAGTATAAGATATTCAGATATGAAGAAGAGAGAGAAAGTGTTCATGGCCTGGTTTCTTGGGAGAGGGAGAGGGAGAGGGGAAACACGAATGGAGTTTGACAATTAATGCTCTTTTTATTTTTATTTTTATGAAGTTTATTAAGAGTTCCTTTATTAATGCTCTTTCTCATTTACTAGTGCCACCTCAGCTATTTGCGACGGAAAACTAAAGCTGTTTGGCCACAGACTATTTTTGCTGGAGTCATTTAATCTTTGGATTATTGATATCAATATTTCAATTTGGGATTATTTTTGTCTGATTGATCAAACTTCGTATTATTTTTAACAAATTTTTCTTATTTTAATTAACATGACATGTCAGCTTCAATTGGACATAAAGTTAACTCCGTAAGCAAGGAATTAATAGGGGGACAAAAGTCTAAAATTAGGATTATTCTTGAAGACATGTCAAGTTAGAATTGTTTTGGAACAATGGCTTGAAGTTGGGATTATCCATGTCAATATTTCTAAAAAATAATCATATAATTAATACTTTGTAGGTATTAACTTTTTTTTGCTGGTTATATATATGTATTAACTTAAGAGTACATTAAAATATCAATCACATGTTACATCACATATGAATGCTCGAAAATATTTTTATAAAAGGGAAGAAGCTATTACATAAATTTAAAAAAAAAAAAAAAGCATATAATATTCTAACTTCTAACTAGCAATTGGATGATCAAAAAAACTAGCGATTGAAATTATGAAACACTTACACTAGTTTAATTGGGGTTAGGTTGGAGGGTGTTTGGATCCTCTAGAGTTTCCTTCTTTAGAGTTTCTGTTGAGTTCTTTTTTGTTTCTATCTCTCTCCTCTAACTACCTATTTTCCAAAAGTTGTACCCTCTAATCTAATGGTTCTAAAAACCCCCCCTCTAATCCAATGGTGAGAGAAAAAGGAACTCTAGAGAAAGAACTCTAAAGGACCCTTTCCCGGTTGGGGGTGGGGGGGGGGGGTTGGGGAAGGGGGCTTTATATGTAGAAAAATGAACAGTACAAACGCACATCCAACTTAAAGATATTTCTAGTTATTTGTAGAGTAGAGCTGGTAAAAACTGATCTGACTTGATGACCGACTTGTTATCGACCTAATCGAAACTCGACCCAAAAAGGCTTAAATCCGAAATGACTCGGCTCGTTTTGATCCAAGACTGAAACAAACCGACCTGAACCCAAAAATAATTGTGAGACAATATTTGTCAAACCCGTTGGATAACCGAAACCAAACCCGTATTTGACTCAATGTATTCGACTGGTTACCCGGCCCGTATTTGACCTGACCCGAACCCAACCCATTTGCCAGGTCTATTGTAAAATATTGCATCCATTTAAGGCTGTACTATATCCTTCGCTTTTTCTTTAATTTAGTTCAATTTAGTTCAGTTCATGTGGAACTTATTACTCAAATAATTTTTATTCCAAACAATACTTGTGTATTGGATAAATTTCAAAGCATACTTTCAGACAAGTTTAATTTTGAATATATTTGGACAAGTTTAAAATGGTCTTTCAATGTTAAGTTTAAAAAAAATTAATTCAATAAAGTTCATCAGGTGAAAAGAATGGACCCTTAGTCCCGTCCATATTTGTTGGAGCAAGTCACTCTTCTAAACATGAAAGTCAATTTTCCAATCTTCCCTCGTCTATAAGTTTAAGGTGGCTTTTAGTTCATTGTAATGCAATCACATACTGTAATGCAATCAATTTCACAATGTAATCAATTAGGTAGTTAATAGTATATCCACATATGTGAGCGTCTCACATTAAAAGTATTGGATAGATATATGAATTGTACATAAGTTATTGGGTTACTCAGTCTCCACCTAACACCAATATGTTTAGGATATGAAACCCTAGCCTATTGGGCTTTTGCGCCGTCTACTTTGAGGGAAAAATTAAAGACAAAGGAAGGAGAGAGAGGTGCGTGATGAGTGGCATGAAAGCAGAGCCAGATAGATCACTGCAATAATCTTGAGTGTTTGGGTTTTGGGTGAACATTCGTGATTACCTAGCTAGAAGTAATGTCAATTCCAATGTAAAAGTGTAAACATAGTACTTAATATGCAAACAACTTTGCAGATGTGATTCCATTATAAGGTCCATTGACATACAGGTAAATGAGGCCTAAAAGTCTCTTCCCTTAAGCGTTGGTTCACAGGATATTGATGGGATCAACTATACAAGGTGTTAGGTTCCGCTTTTCACACCTTGTAATTTACAGTTTTCCTTTACTTTCCTTGCAATGTAACATGTATCTAAGGCGCTTCCTGCGTGTTGACCCTTGGACATGTCTTTACGCTTTCTTTAAGCTTTCTAGTTCTTTACTTATAGGAGTAGATGTCGAGTATGAAAGTTAGGCACTCTTGATGTATACTCTTGATGTGTACTTTTAGGAGTAGATGTCGAGTATGAAAGTTATGCACTTTTGATGTAAACTCCTGTGAGAATGAATAAACCTTTTAAGACTCTTTATGGGGGAAGTAATCCTCCATATCGATGTATTGAAGTCAATGCTTGTTGTTGTTAAACTGTGTTGATAGCATGCATCATCCAACCCCTCTCTTAAACTCCGTCCCTCCCTCACTCTCTTGTGTGTCCACGGACACCCCAAAGACGTTCCTTGTGTACGGCTGGCACTCTTGCCGCTAGGAGACAAGAGCGCGCCGCACGTTCCGTAGCTGGAAAAGGCGGACCGTGACAGTTGGAATCAGAGCGCAGCGAGAAAAGCACGCTCAGTGAAAGGTTGCTAGATCGAATTTGAAACCATGGTGACCATGGAAGAACTAGAGAAACTTGTGATCGGGTCGGATGCCCGGATCGATGCACTAGAGGCCCAAGTGCATGATATTTCCTCCGCAAGCTTGCGGGAGGAGCTTGACCACATCCACAATCAACTCCAAGTGTTGTGGGATGAGTGTGCTATGATCAACCGAGCCGTTGCTAGTGGTGGATCAGGGTCGAGACGGGTAAAGCCCCCTCATCCCCGGACCTACAGTGGAGCCAGAAACTCCAAGGAAGTAGACAATTTTGTCTTCGACCTAGAACAATACTTCCGAGTCAGTGGACTGGAAGAGGACCAGAAGGTCGATGCGGTCATGTACCTAGTGGATGACGCGAAGTTGTGGTGGCGTTCGAAGTATGCCAAAATCGAAGCCAAGACACTGAAAATAGACACATGGGAAGAGTTTAAGAAGGAACTCAACGACCAGTTCTACCCAGAGAACACTGAGTTCATTGTCCGAAGGAAGCTAAAGGGCATCAAGCACACGGGTACCATCCGAGACTATGTGAAGGAGTACTCGGCGTGCATGCTTGAAATCAGGGACATGAGCGACAAGGATCGTATGTTCAACTTCATCGATGGGCTGAAAGAGTGGGCTCAACGTGAGTTGAACAGACAAAAGCTACACCTTGTCAGCTGCTATAAGCGTGGCTGAACGGGTCTTCGACAGGCAGCTAGGGAAAGAGATCCCACCAAAGAAAGGGCCAACAGGGCCAGGTTCGATGGTGAACCGATCAGGGTCAACTGGTTCTGAGACAGGCTCGAACAACACTCGAAACTACAATGGGGATAACTTCAACAGCGGTAATAGTAGGTACGGGAACGTTGGAGGTGGATCTCCTAGACCGGCACCCTATGGGCCCCCAGGTCCAACCTCATCGTTCAATCGGACAGAGTCGTCCGCGACAAGGTGGCCGTCGAAGTTGAGTTGCTACAACTGCAAAGGGGCACACAAACACACCAAGTGCCCCCATCGAGATTTGAGTGCCCTCCAACAGAATCTATCTAAGATTTTTGTGGAGTCTGATGGCACCAACGAAGGAGAGACAAGCAGGAATAATGAAATGAATGAGGATGAGATACCCCACATGGGAGCTGTCCATTTACTGGGCGCCTTGAGGAGTGATGAGACCTCCCCAAAACCCAAGTCAACTGAGCTCATGTACGTCGACGTAATGATCAATGGACGTAGCACTCGAGCAATGGTTGACACCGGTGCCACCCATAACTTCGTGGCCGGAACCGAAGCAGAGAGATTGGGATGGTCGATTGGACCTTACGGTGACTCCACTAGATGATTTCAAGATGGTACTGGGTATGGACTTCCTCCGCACGTCTAAAGCGGCGCCCATGCCACATTTGAGTTCCTTGTTACTGATGGGTGACAACCCATGTCTTGTGAAAGCGTCAAATGTGAAGGTTGAGAGTGAAAGGGGACAAATGCTCTCGTCGATGCAATTTGAGAAGGGACTTCGAAGATGTGAACCGTCGTTCCTAGCTACTTTGTCGATGAAAGAAGATTGTCGGGATGAGAACACTCCTTCGGAAGTAGTGAGACTGCTTGAGGGATTCAAGGAAATCTTGCCCGATGGCCTACCCCAAGTCTTCCCTCCTCGTCGATTCGTCAACCATCAGATCGAGTTGATCCCGGGAGCCGTACCACCTGCTCGTAGTCCTTACAGGATGGCACCTCCCGAACTAGCAGAACTGAGAAAACAGTTGGATGGACTCTTGAAGGGAGGATTCATCCGACCGTCCAAAGCACCCTATGGAGCTCCGGTGCTGTTTCAGAAAAAGCAAGATGGGACTCTCCGGCTGTGTATTGACTATCGAGCACTCAACAAGTTGACGGTGAGGAATCACTATCCTATTCCGTTGATTGCTGACTTGTCAATCAACTCGGCGATGCTGTGTACTTCACGAAGCTTGATTTGAGGTCGGGGTACCATCAAGTTCGTATATCAGAAGGGGACGAGCCGAAGATATCTTGTGTGACGAGATATGGGGCTTTTTGAATGGTTAGTGATGCCCTTTGGGCTAACGAATGCTCCTGCAATATTCTGCACCTTGATGAACCATGTCTTCCACGGGTATTTGGATAAGTTCGTGGTGGTATACCTCGATGATATTGTGATCTACAGCAACACCATGAGCGAACACTTGGAACACTTAAGACTTGTGTTCGAGAAGTTACACGAGCACCACCTCTTTGTGAAGCCAGAGAAGTGTTCGTTTGCACAGGAGGAAATTAGTTTCCTTGGCCACTTTGTGGGAAAGGGAAAGATACGCATGGACCCTAAGAAAGTCTCTGCCATCAAGGAGTGGCAGCCTCCGAAGAATGTCTCCGAGCTCCGTTCCTTCCTTGGCCTTGCTAACTACTACCGGCGTTTCATTGCAGGATATTCTGGTATTATGGCTCCCCTTACAGACTTGCTCAAGAAGTGTGAAGGTTGGAATTGGGCCGAATCACAGAATGAGGCGTTTGAAAAGTTGAAGAAGATGGTAACCAGGGAACCGGTGTTGGCTCTCCCCGACGTCACGAAACCCTTTGAGGTCGAGACTGATGCCTCAGACTTTGCCCTCGGGGGAGTACTACTTCAAGAAGGGCACCCAGTTGCTTTCGAGAGCTGCAAGATGAATGGGGCTGAGAGGCGGTATGCCGCTCAAGAGAAGGAGTTATTTCCAATTATACATTGCTTAAGGGTCTAGAGACACTACCTTCTGGGTTCAAAGTTCCTCGTCCGCACAGACAACACTGCGGCGAGCCACTTCTTAACCCAACCAAGACTCACTGGTCGACAAGCTCGGTGGAAGGAATCTCTGGCAGAGTTTGATGTGGAGTTTACCTACAGACCTGGAGTCAACAACAAGGTCGCAGACGCTCTCAGTCGTCGGGCTGACTTTGCTGCTTTGAAACAAATGGCTCACTTGTCGACAAGTCTTGTGGCCACGACAATCCGCGACCAGATCAAGCAACATCTGGGTCGGGATACGATGGCAAACACCATCGAACAGCTCGTTGAAGAAGGGAAAACGCGATGATTCTGGATAGAAGATGACCTCATCTTCACAAAGGGACATAGGTTGTATGTCCCCAGGGCCGAGGGCCTTCGGAGGAAATTGTTGAGTGAATGTCATGCACCCTTTGGGCAGGACATTCGGGGTGGCAGCGAACCTTGAGCTTGTTAAAACAGGGGTACTTCTGAGCCCAGATGAAGGATGACGTAATGAGCTACACTCGGACGTGTCTCGTGTGTCAACAAGACAAGTCGGATCGACTCAAGAAGGGCGGCTTACTAAACCCCCTCGCAGTGCCGACGAGACCATGGGAGAGTGTCTCCATGGACTTCATCAACGGGTTACCGAAGGTCGAGCCCTTGACCGCTATAATGGTGATAGTGGATCGATTCTCGAAGTACGCCACGTTCATCCCTATGCCGAAAGCTACTGGAGCAGAAGAGACTGTCGTCCTCTTCTTCAAATACATTGTCAAGTACCGGGGGCTGCCTAGGAGCATTGTGAGTGACCGAGACGCTCGGTTGACAGGTATCTTTTGGGGTGAACTCTTCAAGCTTCTTGGGTCAGAGGTGAACATGTTTTCAGCATACCATCCCCAGACAGACGGACAGACAGAAAGATTCAACGGGCTCCTCGAAGAATACCTTCGACACTTTGTGAGCGCCAACCAGAGAGAGTGGGTGAGACTACTAGATGTAGCCCAACTCTGCTTCAATTCTCAGAAGAGCTCCTCGTCCAACAGGAGTCCCTTCGAAGTTGTCACGGGACAACAACCTCTCTTACCACACACTGTGGATGATCATTACAAGGGCAGAAGCAAGAAGGTGTATGAGTTCACCAGAGAATGGAAGAAAAACACCGACATTGCTCAGAGTTACTTAGAAAAGGCTTCGAAGCACATGAAGAAATGGGCCGATCAGAAGAGAAGGCCACTTGAGTTCGAAGTGGGAGACCTAGTGATGGTGAAGATTCTCCCAGAGCAGATGAGATTCCTGAGAGGAAGCGACAAGCGGTTAGTCCGCAAATATGAAGGTCCCATCCTTATCACCAAAAAGGTGGGAAGTACGGCTTACAAAGTGGAACCCCCGACTTGGATGAAAGTACACCCTGTCTTTCATGTGAGTCATTTGAAGCCGTATCATCCAGATCCAGAAGATTCCGCCCGCAACAAGTCTACTCGGGCGAACATCCGCACCAAGCCGTCACCAACACTTGATGACTGAATCACGTCGCCGAGGACGTCGACAACTTTAGTGGGGGAGAATGTTAGGTTCCGCCCTTCACACCTTGTAATTTACAGCTTTCCTTTACTTTCCTTGCAATGTAACATGTCTCTAAGGTGCTTCCTGCGTGTTGACCCTTGGACATGTCTTTACGCTTTCTTTAAGCTTTCTAGTTCTTTACTTATAGGAGTAGATGTCGAGTATGAAAGTTAGGCACTCTTGATGTATACTCTTGATGTGTACTTTTAGGAGTAGATGTCGAGTATGAAAGTTATGCACTCTTGATGTATACTCCTGTGAGAATGAATAAACCTTTTAAGACTCTTTATGGGGGAAGTAATCCTCCATATCGATGTATTGAAGTCAATGCTTGTTGTTGTTAAACTGTGTTGATAGCGTGCATCATCCAACCCCTCTCTCAAACTCCGTCCCTCCCTCACTCTCTTGTGTGTCCACGGACACCCCAAAGACATTCCTTGTGTACGGCTGGCACTCTTACCGCTAGGAGACAAGAGCGCGCCACACGTTCCGTAGCTTGAAAAGGCGGACCGTGACACAAGGCATATTGTTGTCACAAAAACAAAATTTAATCCAAAATTACATAATTTGGTAGCTGATCCCAACTTTAACTACATTAACATAGTTACATATTGATTAATTTTATGTTGGTGAAATAAGTTTCAGGGGAAACAATGAAGAAATGGGTTCTGCTAGCAGCATGGGCTTGCTGCTGGATGGTGGTGGCTGAACCACCGGGCTGTATGTGTTCGCAGTCGTCGCTGCCCCCATTAGCGAAAGACAACAAGCCAGTGCCACAACCCGAAAAAGTGAGATTCAACGTAAACACGGCCACGAAAGAGTTGTATATCAAGTTCATGTTGGAACTTCACAGTGCGTTGATGGTCCATGGCAACAGAGAACTCGAATTACCACAACTGCCTGATCAGAGAACATTGGCCGAAACTAATCCCAAGCGATATGTTTATGTGGAACTTTCTGGTTTTACGACCAAAACAGTCCTATTTGCTTTAGATGTCACCACTGTGTACATTGTGGGTTATCAAGTACAAGACAGATCTTAGTACTTTAAACTTGGTAAGGGTCATAAAGTTTCGCCGAAAGTACGGAAGGTTATCTTTCCATTTAGTAAAGAAGATACAGATCTTCCTTTTGATGATCTCCAATATAAGACCCTGGAAAACGAAGCGGAAAGTGGCAGAGATAACATACCCCTAGGAATCAAACAATTAAACCAAGCAGTGAAAAACCTCTATGATAACAAACAAATAGCTGATACAAAATCGACGAAGGAGATCGCTAAAGCCCTTATAGTTGTCATCCAAATGGTTTCGGAAGCAGTACGATTCAGAAGCATCCAGCGTAAGATAATCGCGACTATCTTGGAACATGGAAAATTCGATGAGTTTAAGCCGGATACTTTAATGATAGAATATGAAACCGATTGGGGATTTGTCTCAAAACAAGTCCAAAATGCTGATCAAAACGGTAAATTTAGTACCCCTTGGACCTTAAATCATGATGGCAAACAAACGACTTATTACAATGTCAGAGAAGTACAGCATATTGTTTGGCTGATCAAGTTTGTAAGCAGGAACAGGCTTTCTTCACTGCCTGTAAGATCCATCAGGGAGTCAGATGATAGTGATGACTATCATGTCAGAATGCACCTAGCAGGCCTAATCAGTCTATGTGTTGACGTCTGCAACGGAAAAATCCAATGCCGGTAACAGCTTCAAGGGTGCTAGACAAGCTTGGTATGCTAGCAGCATAACAAAAACAAGGGTAATATCCATTGTTTCTTACAACTCACTCTGCTTACAAGCAAGTGGAATCACACCGTTGTTAAGTAACTGCAAGGAAGATTTTAGTGCACCGAATCAAATATGGGCAATATACCCTGAAGGTACCATAAGGCCTCAACAACACCGAGACAAATGTCTCAAGTATGAGGATAGACCGAACAAAATCGCCATCAAAATATGTAATGGAAGGAAGGAAGAACGTTGGATATTTCAGAATGAAGGCACCATTAAGAATATGGCGAATGATCTCGTCTTGGATATGAACGAAGCTGACATGGGCGTAACCTTGAATCCTGACAAACACGAACAGCGGTACTCCCAAATTTGGTTCCAGGCTCCATGAAACCAGTTATTCTACTACTACTATGTACCTATCAGTTATCAACAAATAAAACCGTGTTCGTCGCACTACTGTCTACTAAGACAGTCTGCTTTGATGTTTTCTGCCATCTAGCTAGCTAGTTTAGTTTCATGTTTTCTGATGAACTACTTGTTGTAATATTGCCAGTGTCTATGTATGTTAAGAATGCCTGCTAGCTACTACAGGCTTTGTGCTACATATGTACTCCTATGTAGCATTAAATCTCAATAAAGACTTGTGTTATATATGGCCTCAAATTCTTAGAGAAAGCTAAATTTATTTTGTGACTTGCTTTTATTGTGCTCTATGAGACAAAGTCAATAACCAACGACTCGATTATCACTGTTTATGCCAGAAAAATGATGCTTGACTATCTTCACCAAACAGATATGCTAGGTTTTACCTCTGAACAAGAGAGTACACCAACTGTCTGGTCAAGTAATATTGGTCTTGGTTCCTATCAAAAAATAATAATAAAAACTAATGGTCTTGGTGTTACACACGAAAATAAAGTGGACTTGTTAACCGTAGATAAAAGTCCAATTTAGGGTAAAAACAAGTTGGGATAAATGGGAAAGAACAACATGTTTTGTGTGGACTTAGTCTATCGTGGACCAAGTAATTTTGAGGGGTGGCTCCAGGTGAAGTAGGGGGTGACTCCAAATGAAGTATCAGGGTGGCTCCAAGTGAAGTAAGGGGGTGGCTCCAGGTGAAATAGGGGCGGTGCCAAGTATAAATTTGAGGGGTGACTCTAGGTGAAGTATGAGTGGCTCCATTTTTTAGAGGGGGTGGCTCCATGTGAAGTAGGAGGTAACTCCAAGTATTGGTCCATCGTGGACTAAGTCCACACAAGTTTTTTCATGACTAAGACCATGGTTTAAATCCCACTAAACCCGGCCCAAATATAATAAAAAAATAGGCAAATAGAGCTAGTCAATCGAAGGGATTTATTAAATAAAGTAAAATAATTAAAATAAATTATTTAAATATTTACAGGGAGTTAAGGATACAATTCGAAAGGCTGAGGAGATTGAATCCAAGACTATGACTCAGGCGGCAAAATTGAAGAAAAGAGCCTCAACTGCTTCATGAAGTGACGCATAAAAAAGAAATTGCATGACTATGGGCAGTTAACAAAATTCTCTATAAAGAGGAGAAGATCAAGACAAAAAAGCAGTCGTGCTCACCCTGGTGAGAACTCATAAATTTTGTAGAAGAGTAGCTCTTAGCGTTAGCCCAAGAGTAGACTACTGATTAGTGTGTATAATTTAGTCGAATAAGAGTAGTTGATCATCGTAGTGGATCTTTAGCAATGGCGCCTTCATTCATGAAGGTATAAATTGTTTCTCTGTACGTGTTGCTATGTTACTTTTACTTTAAATTGTTGAATGAAGTACTTTCAAATTAATTACTTTAATCCTACTCTTTTAAAATCTATGTGTATGAGGTGTGATGTGTGGTATATTCTAATTAAGTGACGTAGTGTTCGAAACTAACTATCAATGTTGTACGTGTCCACCAACGACTCGTCGTCGGATGGTGGAAGTACGTCTATTCACCGGTCTAGACCGAACCACTCGCGTGCAGTCCAAAATGGATCGGACCGGACCATTTTTAAAAAAAGTCAGGGGACCGATCTTAATCTTTTGGCGTCATCCTCCCATCCGTCCAGTCCGAACCAAAATCCAGTTTGACTGGACCAAAAGTGAGGCCGGTCTCGTCGGGTTTGATCCAAAAGTCCGGTCCAAATCAAAATATAAACAACGCTAGGTGAAAGAATGTGCTCGAATAGAAAACGACCTCTTTTAAGATAGTTCTTAAACTTATTTAGTATCTTTTAAAGATTATGGAATCGCTCCGTACAATTGGTTATTAATCCTTTGAAAAAGCAGAGCAACACATTGGTAGTTCCATCAATTTCAAATAATCTAAGTTCAACATAAGGGACGAAAAACAATGCTCGCACGCAGCAGTAAACCACTAACTATAGCTATGGCTGCTCCACGGCAAAACTTTTACTCATTCATTTTTCACTAGGAGGACAAAGTTGGCAAATTTGAGTTCTTTTTCACCTCCCGTACTAGAAACAAGAAAGTTATCTACCATTATCGGAAGTCATACCACTACATGATAAGAGGATATGTATGACCGAGGCACATAACCAGTACTCAAAATTTTCTATTCCTCATAAATAGTTATGAACATGGATGACCAAAAATCTAATCTAATGTCTTGTCTATTCTGTGTAAAACTGGTTTTTTTTGGGGAATATAGAAATTGCCAATTTGCCCCATAATAGGATTGTCATATAAAAAAGGAATACGTAAGTATATGATGACCGAGGCATCACCTCTATTTCAAGTTCGAACTGGTGTTTTCAGTTGCGAATATATTAGATTTACTGGAACAATAATCGCAAATTTTGGCCCCGTCAACATAGCACCATCAAAGACAAGTATAGTTTTTAGAATCCGACAGTTACAACTTACGCTCTCTGTTTTATCCATATCCAACCAATTCTAATTCCAAGAAATAAGGTTCGATACCAACCAATTTCAATTTTGATTCCTAACTTTTGGCAGTCGAAATCTGTTGGGTATCCAGCGCAAATCATTTCCAACTCCGAGTATCCGAACCTGTTGCATACCCTGAACCAAAACTGAAACTACAACATTACTTTTCATTTTTCATTTTAATATCCAACAACCCTCAATTCTCATTACATTGTTGTCGGTCAAAAGCATTGTAGCAAGCAATAAGTCACTAGATTGTAGCAACACTAGTAAGTAATAACTAAGGCTCCGTTTGATTTACCTGGATAAAACTGATCTGAACTGAACTGAACTGAACTTAATTGATTTTTTGAACTTGACCGTTAACCATTTAAAATTTGTCCAAACATAGCCAATATTGGACTCATTTGAAAGTATGCTTTGAGATCTTTCCGATGACATAATTTTCATCATGAAATCGGAATGAAATGTTATATAAGTAATAAAGTTATATCTGAACTGAACTGGACTTAACTGAACTGAACTGAATTTAAGTAAAATTAAGGTGAATCAAATAGAACCTAAGTTGTAAGTTAGTGGATACCCGAATATAATTGACAACCCTTGTCAATTTGTACTCTTTGTAATAAGGATTGTAATTTGATTTTTATGTTCATTGTATTTTTGGAATTCACATTTGACATTTGTTGGTGCTAAATTGTAGTTATTTTTTTGTTATTAAATATAAACTTATTTAACTTTGGAAAGTAGTAAATTTAGATTTTTATAGGACTAGGTTAGTGCAATACCTAATTTATAGGAGTACACGATTACGCTCATCTGTAGCCATTTCATTCCATCCCTCAAAAAGAGGGAAAAAAAAAGGAAAAAAAAAAAAGAAAAACCTAATGCCAAAGCCCAACCTAGCCATTTCAATCCGAATGAATCAAAGCAAGCCCAACCCACAAACCCGGATCAACATATCCGCAGCTCATCAAACCCCTAACTCAGTCCCCCCTCTTTAACATATTACTTGCAGCCTCCATTCCCCTCTATCTTAGAGGAGAGAGAAAACTCAAGCTCTCAGCAGTCTAGCAACAATGGTGTCAGGATCAGGAGTGATGGCGAAAAGGATAGTGGTTGATGCACGTCATCACATGTGTGGTCGTTTGGCTTCCATTATAGCCAAAGAGCTTCTAAGTGGGCAACGTGTTGTTGTTGTTCGTTGTGAAGAGATTGCTCTTTCTGGTGGTCTTGTTAGACAGAAAATGAAATACTTGCGTTTTCTTCGTAAGAGAATGAACACTAAACCTTCTCATGGTCCTATTCATTTCCGTGCACCTTCTAAGATCTTCTGGCGTACTCTCAGAGGGTATTAATATTCTCTCTCTCTCTCTCTCCCTTTTTCTCTCTCATTTTTGTTTATTTTGTTATATTTTTTAGGGTTTTGTTGATTTTGATTTGGGTATTTGTCATATGCTTGGTTTTAGTTTTGTATAAAGAGAAAACCCCCGATTGTTGATCTGATTAATTTACATTTTATTTCATCTGGTCATATTATCAAGCAAACATCTTTAAATTTACTTTTGTCTTTTAAATGTTGGGTGAGGGTTTGAGGAGATTTTATTAAGTTGATAAATTGGGTAATTAATTAGCTTGTGTGACTGTTCAATTTTCAATAAGCTTGTGTGACTTTGAGAAACTTCTCCCTTTAAAAAGATAATGAACACTTAGGCTCAAGAAGTTGATATTTTTGTTATGCTCATGGAAATGGATTTAAAACTTGTACTTTTATAGTCTGTTTGGGTATGTGAAATGCAGGAAAATGAAGTTAAGTGAAGGGAATGAAAAGAAAACAAAATAGATAGATTGTGTGGAAAGGAAAGGGATGACTTAACTTTAAGTACTATGACTTCAGATTAGATTGAGAATTTTTTTGCCCAGTAGAAAGGATGCTAATTTGGTGAACTTTTTCATAACTTTTCGTTGCGGGGAGTTGCAAAGCATAGGGTTGGCATTACCCCATTCCATGATGAAGGGTTTTTGTATAGTCTGACTATGACTAGCAGGCTTAGTTCTTGGTGGTGTCTTCGGTCGCAGGCTTAGTTTGATAGGATATTATGTTTAAATTCTGGAGATTTTAAAGGCAGGAGTGTTTTCGTTTGTCCATCACTTTCTGTTACCAGATGAAGTAAATTTATGCCGTGGTCTCTTTGCTGTTATTGTTGTGATGTCGTTAATGTTAAATGTTTGTTTGCAATAAGTTCTTATGTTATGTAACTACTTGGTGTAGGATGATTCCCCACAAGTCAAAGAGAGGAGCTGCTGCCCTCGCAAGGTTGAAGGTGTACGAGGGTATTCCCCCACCTTATGACAAGGTTAAGAGGATGGTTGTTCCAGATGCTCTCAAGTGAGTTAACAACTAATTTTATTTAGATATTGGTGTTTCGTCAATTAAAAAGGGACTTGATTTTCCCTTCATTATGTTTTAATTATGGTTGATTCTGTGCTATTGCAGGGTGTTGAGGCTTCAAAAGGGTCACAAATACTGTTTGCTTGGTCGTCTATCTAAAGAAGTCGGCTGGAACCACTATGACACTATCAGGGTATGGCTACGTAATCATTTGTGTTTTATTTCCAGTATCTTGAGCCACAAACTCACATTATTTAGGCCTTATAGAAGTATGCCACTGCATGCTAAAATGCTGCTGTGGTCTGTGTTGTGGTTTTAGTCCTATCCATCTATTTGTACAACAGAAGAAGCTGAACTGTAATGCTAAGTAATATGCTGATGATTTATACATCAAGCATTGCATGTGTACATTGTGCAATTTCAACTCTTCAGCATGCCTGCATTTTGGCAACTGGTTTTATGAAGCCCCTCACCCAACATCTATTTGATCTAAACCACTCACCCTGCCTAACCTAAACAGGTCTTGGTAGTCCCCTAATAGCCGAGGTTAACTGGTCTTGCCTGGTGTGATCATCTTGTTTTACTGTTCATGCACATTTGCCTGCATTTTGATTGGGTGGACGTTTGTTATATAATCTTAAGACTTCTAAACTTTGTTTTTTTTTTTTTTACTGGAAGTGAGACTCAAACTTAGTAGTTAGTACTAACGAAAATGATTTTTTCTGAATGTTTATCTGAGGATTTGGGTACAATTTTTGCCTTAACTATTCCATTCTACAGGAGCTGGAAGAGAAGAGAAAGGAGAGGTCCCAGGTGGTTTACCAAAGGAAGAAGCAGCTCACCAAACTGAGGGTAAAGGCAGAGAAGACCGCTGAGGAGAAGCTTGGATCTCAGCTAGACATCCTTGCCCCTGTCAAGTACTAAGTTTTAGGAGGTTCAATACATTTTTGTCAAGGGTAGACAGATAGAGTTATCTTTTTTTTTTTCCTTTCCCGAACATAGATAGAGTGATCTATGTACTGCTGTTTGCTGTTGCTAAATCAACCGTGTTCTAATTTGAACTCAGCTATCTTTTGCTCTTTGCTTGAGGTGTGCTCTCTATTTTGGCATTCTTTAGAATGTAATATCATTTGGTCAAGGATCTTGAAAGTTGCTATTTCACTAGTATAGTGAGTTTGTTGTTTATTGTTGAGGTGTATCTGCTCCTGTATTTCTGTGATCTCTTCTTGTCTAGGTGTTTTCTATTCATTACCACAGTATTCTCTAGCCGTGGTGCTAAAGCATCTGAAAAACTCGTCGCTGTTACATCTGTGTGGATAGCAATTTGATACGCTTACAATGATACTGCAATTCCATCTAAACTCTTCCATGCTAAATCCCCCAGGTTCCGTGCTCACCCGTCACCCCTAGCTGAGACGGTCAATGGTCATGTACTCGTGTGAGGTTAGGTTTTCAGGTAATGCACTCCCATGCTGTTTACTACACATCAAGTCATATCACAATTCACAGCAACAAAGAAAGTCTTGAGCCATCTTTTCTACGAACAAAATTCAGTGCACATCCCACTCTTTTGTGTTGCACCAACTCAAAGCATTACTCGAATCTGATTCAAGGATGGTAATCGCCAATTGCAAGAGCCACTCCTTACTAGTGGTCAATGCAGAGCATGGAGCATGGTATATATAATATAGCAACTGGTCAGTTATAGGCTTAGATAGCAGGTCAGTAAAACTGCGGATGGTAAGCTCGCATTCAGCCTGAATAGGATTCCAAGGTTTGTTGTGCCGTCTATAAAGTTGGGTAAGGATGAAGGAAGATGAAAGAGGTGCTGGAGATTCATCAGTTGCTACTGATCCATCTAAGCATTTATCAAAACCTTCATTTTTTTAGGTTGACAACCAAGGTATCCACCGTCGACCAATGTGACTATTTCCCCGTACTGGCTTATAGGCACCTCAAAGGGTTGGAGAGCTGGCCAATGAATTTTAAAACTGCTCCATGTCCAAAGTGAGTTTCAAACCCTCGACTTTGGTAAAGGATAAATGAGTCCCTAGCATTATTCAATCACACCTCCTTCGTTGATGTTGGTAAATTACGGCTTAGATAGATATCTTATACTAGTGACTTGTGAAGAAAGGTTCCTTCTACTGTTTCCTTCTACATTTCCAATGGTAGTTCGCAAAATTTTGTTGTTAGAGATTATGCTGTTTATCATGTTCATGGGAATCCTTCCCATCCAATCCACCTGTTTTCTATTTCATATAACACTAATAAAGTTCTGTGGGCTTCATTAGTAATTTTAGGTTAAGTTTAATCATTATTTATTTTCTGTTAAACGACAAATTATGATATTGCTGTTATTCTACAAAATGTGATACAACTCTTAAGTCCTTACTTGATGGTTTCCCCTGGTCCTTCCAGCCTCTTTATAGGTTGGCTTGCATATTAATTTGAATTGGATTATCCCTCCAGTGACGAATTCAAATATCGGTTCAAGTGGATTCACTCTATTATAATAAATAGGTAACTTTTTAAATTATATATAAAAAAAATAGTTTATAAAGAAAAATTTTCAAAAATTAAAAACCAAATCGATTAAGGCTCCATTTGATTCACCTGGATAAAACTGATCTGAACTGAACTGAACTTAATTGATTTTTTGAACTTGATCGTTAACCATTTAAAATTCGTCCCAACATAGTCAATATTGGACTCATTTGAAAGTATGTTTTGAGATCTTTCCGATGACATAATTTTCATCATGAAATTATTTCCGAATGAAAAGTTATATGAGTAATAAAGTTACACATGAACTGAACTGAACTGGACTGAACTGAACTGAATTTAAGTAAAATTAAGGTGAATCAAACAGAGCCTAAATGGAATCCCTTTAAATCAAACATACATACATCCGCCATTGTGAAGCGACAAAATGAACTGAACTCTGCTGGTTTGGGATTGACTGTTGGTTTAAAGTGAACAAAATTTAAGCATTTTGCATCTTGTCAGGGGTGGTAACAACAGTTCAACTAGCGTTCTCAGAGTTTCTTTAAGCAGCGGTCAAACTCCTACTTCAGCTTTGTACAGTATCAGTGATGCTCAATCTGACTCCGAGTGAAGCGGTCATATGAACTGAACTCTGCTGCTACTTCTTATGCTAAAAATGCAGCAGGGTACAAGAGGAGGAGATAGCGAAAACAATCTGAAGAAGAAATGCCTCTCCCAGCTTCTCTTCAAGGTGCAGCCTGAATATGTGGTAGTCTGGTAGAGAATGTTGGGATTTGACTTTCTAAGATTCCAAATTCTACTATCTGACAGTTGCTTTGGGCAGCTGCATCTATGTTAAGAATGCTTTGGTTCATCCATTTCAAACTCCTTTATTTTCTAATCCCAATTCTTGGAGTCTTACGGAAAGACAAGAAAAATGTCTTTCAATGAAAAATTGGCTTGACACATACATCAGCTTTAGTATAATTTAGGGGTGCTGATTTGAAAAACTAAGTAATGGGTGAAGTGGTCATTTGACATATTCTAAAGCAACCAAACTTTTAAACCCTTCTATCTCTCTCACCGCTCTCCATGTCATTCACTCCCATGCTCCACCCCCACCATAGCTCAGTGGAATTTACAATCGTCTCTCTCTACCCTTCTCTCCCTGTCATTGTTCTCTGTCTCACTCATCCCCACATTGTACCCCCACCATAGCTTTGTGGAACTTACCACCACCACCACCTCTCTCTCTCTCTCTCTCTGAACCCATTCCATGTACCTCTTGCCGGAAATCGCCTAAGATGATTCGTTCATAGCAAGCATCCAAGTGAAGGAGACAATCAGTGAGATCCATAATGTTTGCAACATTGTTTTCAATGAAGCAAAAACTTAAATCTAAGGTGAGTAAAATTACCAAACTTAGGGTTTTGGAATCGTTTCCCAATTCCCTAATTTTTTGTATGAATGACGTTGCATATCTCCCATCCCTAAAATTGTGTTTGTAGGTTGGTTATTCCCCCCAATTTAGTAAAGTTAGGGTTCTTGAATCATTTCCCCAATTCCCTAATCATCATATATATATATATATATATATATATATATATATATATGGAAAAAACGCTGGTAATCTTACAAGTGTCATTGATGTGTCATTGATGTGCTGATGTGTCATGATGAATCACACCAGAGAATGCTTGAACTCCCTTTCTAATTTGTAACGCCATACTTTAATTACATGATAAAGGGTAATTGGCTAATAAATTTCTATGACAATTACAAATTACAATGCAATGCTCCTTCCCTAGGAATGGCAATGGATCGGATATGGATCGGGTGGAGCCATATCCATATCCATATCCATTTACTTCAACTCCCTCCGTCCATTTCCATATCCGCTGGATGTAGCGGGTAAATGGATATTCGTTGGACCTCCATTATTTTTCCAAAACAATCTTAAAATTATGAAATTAACTTAAAAATACTTTTAAAAATAGCCAAATTAATACCTTACATAATTCAAATAAGTACATAAATGGGTTGTTGTCATTTGCAAACATCTATGAACAAAATAACAAGGCATGCAAGAGTTTTGGGATAAATTTTCTTATATATGTGGCTATTTTCTGTATTTTTATAAATAAAAATAAATATTAATAAATGGATGGATATCCATCGGGTGGATAAATGGATGATACATTGTCATCCATATCCTACCCGCATACCATCCATATCCATATCCTATCCGCTAGTCATCCGTCTAACATCATCCATATCCACTTATATCGAGTCGGGTGGATCGGATATCCAACGGATGCGGGTGGGACTGCCATTCCTACCCTTCCCCTTTCTCTCATAGACATACTCCTCTACTCTCATCACACAGTCAAAAGCCATCAAAAGAAAAGATGAGAGAGAAAGAGAAGAGAGAGAGAAAAGAGAGAAAAAGAGGAAAAAAAAGAAACGTAAGCCCCCCAAAACCCACAGCCCCCATTGCTTCCAGTCCCTAGATTCAAGAACAAAGAACCCATTTCTTAGTTTCAACCATGAATTTGCTTCCTTCCAGGTTTCTTTAAGCTTTGCCCAAGTTAATTTCTCAGAATTTCGGCCCAAAGAGGCCAAATTTTATCTAGGTGCTGTATCAAATCCTAGATCGATCCAGCTTATTTCGATCAAGAACAATGGCCTTTGTCCCATAAATTCTTCCTTTTTCCAGCTTCTTTCCTCAAAGACTACCAAATCTCTAGCTACCATTGCTACTTTCTCCATCAAATTTGTAGCAATTGATGCAACAGAGAAACAAACAATTTATGATTTTTTAGTGTGGGTCATCTTTCTAGCTCATAGACCGCTACTTGGATTTTGGAGCGAGGCTTCTTCTAGTCTGTTTCTTTTATCGTGCCCCGTGCTAGTAGATGACCTTGTGTTCTCTGGCAAAGGAAAAACTTGTTTGGGGTTCTTACACTACAAGAAAATCATTTTATAGCAACGAGTCTTATTCAACGACATAAATATATCGTTGCGATAAATATTTATTACAACGAACTGAACAGGTCGTTGTGAATACTTGTTGCCATATATGCCAATTTTATTTCCCTCCCACCCAAAAACTAAGCGGGACTTCTCAAAAAATTTAAAATGTTTTTTGCAACGATAGAAGTCGTTGCTATACATTTTACTGTTTTTTTGCAACGACAGGCGTCGTTGTATTAGTTAGACCACGTGTATAGCAACGACCTGTCATTGCCATAAATACGTGAATAATAAATTAAAAAACAAAATGAAAAGCAAAAGAAAATACTCTCAGACTCACGCTCTAACCCTTTCTCTTCCTCTCTCACCCATCAAAGGACATATTCACAACAGGCATCAAACTAACCTTCACTTTCTCTCTCTCCTCCTTCCACCCATCTGGAAAAACCTTCACAAATTCACACCCATGGCTGCCATAGTTTAAAATTGTCGCCATTGAAAGCATCATACCAGCAATATTCTATATCCTTTCCTACATCGCCTCTTAAGCTTGAGTTTTGGGGAAACCCTAGATTTTTTCCCCAAAACTTGAAGTTCTTCACCTGAGTTTTCTTATTCTCGCAATTCACCGGATTTTGAAATTAGAGAGTCGAGAATAGTGAACAGATGGAGCACTAATTCGATAAATTGAGCAAAGCATCTCCATTTTTGTTCTTCTCAATGTCAGCACCCACCATTGACGTAGCTACTGTGTCCTTGTTGCTGGTAAAAATCTCTCTCTCGCTAATTTCTTTTAATAGTCCCCCAATTGGTGCTCAAGTTGTTGTATTTAGTTCTGAAATTTGGGATTTGCGAGTTTAATTTGTGAACGATTTGGTAAAACAAGTTCTAGGGTTGTATTTGCTTCACAGGTTTGCTCAATTGTATATGGTTTCCTTTTATTTGATTAATTTTTGAATTTTAGTGTTTAGTTTGAAGTGTTCAGTTTGTATAGTTTATTTATTGATTTTGGAAATTTCTACATATCCTTAGTTGCATAGTTATTTTATGGAGGTTTCAATTTAGATACATACTTGTTATGCAGATTTCAATTTTGAAATTATTGAGGGACAACCACTTAGCTGGGTATTCTGAGAGAAGCATCTCAAAACTCAAGCTCTATCTAGAATACTGTATGGCCCAAAGAAAAACAAAATTGGGTATTAGTTGGATAACTCTCTAGGCTCTAAAATGTGGGATTCAATCATCTATAACAAAATGCTACAACAAGTCTTGAGTGTTGTGAAGTGAAAATGTCCTGCCTCTTTTTTTTTTAGTAGTACTTGTGTCAACTATAATCACCAATCAGGTTGTTGTCCTTTGCTCATTTATTTTGGATTAAACCTTTGTTTATATATGTGTACATGTGTGCTTGTTTGTATATTAGTTTAGGGAGAGACAAAGGGTTCCATCATATGAGTAGTTCAGCGACATATATAAAATGGTGGTGACTATTAGAAGTGAGCAAAAGAAATGTGTCTAACTTTGTAACAGGTAGTAGGATGCCTAGAAGAGGTGGATCCAAGAATAAAGGATATTGAAACCAATATGGTAGGAATGACGGTTTTTGAAATTCAGCTCAGCTTCAGCTTGCTGGTAGAGATTTTCAAGTTCAACAAAGTACATTGATAGGTGCAAGAGGTAAAGCAATTCCTAAGTGTCAAAACTTTATGTATGTACTCTAGGTAATCCACGTTTTTGCTCCTATCTTTCTGAAGTGGTCATTACAGAGTAAATGAAAAATCTCGGTATTGCAACACAGACATGTGCACCTTCTCCTCCATAAGAGCTGTATTTAGCTCTTAATCTATCATTTACCCTTTACTCGTTGAGCTGAGGTATGAACTGTGATCTCCAGGTTGTTTAAAGCATGTCTGATAAGTTGCAACTACGACTTTGTTGCTGTTATAATATTCTGCTAGTTTGTATTGGAATCTCTGAGTGTATGTTCGGTAAATTGCTTATCACATGAAGAAGGGGAACCCCTATGCTATCCTTCCTAGGATATGAGGACAAGGTCCTACTGATGCTACCACTGTTCAGCTTGTCGGGAGTGGAGATTAGACGACATTTAATTGAAAGGACACACTAGCTTTTATGTCCTTTTTTTTCCTGTTAGATATCTTGAGTAAAAGAGGCTTTTACAGCGTCTTGTAATTACTTTTATTTTTGTTCACTCATCCATGTTGCGTACGTGTTTCATTGCAGCATGACATACTCCATGGTGACCGCACCAACAAGAACTGCTGGACCCAAAAATTCCATCCATCAATGGTATCTCTCTTCCTCTCTTGGTATTTGAGACAATTGAAGGGAACCTAATTGCATATAACCTTTTTGCGTTTGCCCTGTAACTCTCTGCAAATGGCACAAAAGGCTCTAACTTAAATTGTGAACGTAGTCTCATGATACACGTATTATCAAACTAGTTCTGAAATTTGGGTTTCAGCACTGGTGTCATTTGTGTGATCTATTACTGTTTTTTCTTTTTTTTTTTTTTCTTTTTTTTTTTTTTTTTTTTTTTTTTTTTAAGTGATGCGTCTGTGTACTGCAGCTGTTTTTGTTAAGCTGTTGCTGTTGCAGCATTCTGCTATTTTTGTGAATCTCTTACTTCTGCATTCTGGTATATTCTGAGTCGTAGCATTCTTCTTTGCTCCAAAAATCATAAGGTCTGTGGTGTTTGTGCAGATTCAAGTTACTTGTGGCTAGAGGTGCTAAATGCAGTAGAAGCTGGAAACACAAGGTGCTTGGAAGTATTACAAGTTGGTAATGATTGCTCCAAATTTCTCCCTTCTTTCCTTCCACTCTCTTTTTTATCAGAATGTTCATTTATGCAATTAGTTGTTTTATTTTAAAAATTTTAACTCATTGTTTGGTCTACTTTTTGTTTAACCTGGTTTAGATAAGCATGGATTAGATACATTTATTGATCATGTATTTGTGACCAGCTACTCTCAAATTAAGATACCAGGTGGGGAGTAAAGATAGACTAATTGGCATAGAATTGTATGCGTTATGTTAGATCTGGCAATTAGGTGTTAACTAATATTTGCTCGTTGGTGTATACTACATGGGAGCTGAGAATAGTTGCAATTCTTATATATTTCTGACCTGTTCTTCTCAGCTCAAAATTATGATATGATTTAACTAGTCTAGCTCAAAAAGTCATAGACTAGCAAGTACTTAATGCTTTGTTACTATGCTTAAAAATCAGGGTACTACATGGGATTTTTCTTTCTGTCTCTGGATGATTTAATTTGTTGCCTGATTTGGAATACTTGGCTCCAACTTATCATAATTTCCTATATCAGGTCGTCTATTGTCGTATTATTTGGAGATATCGTTCTGAATGTAAGAGTAAGCACTACATGCACCATGAAGATCTAGAAGCTGCAAAGATGGGAGAATGGATTTTTTCGATCAACTTTAGGAGTTTTTGCTTGATTGCTTATATGATAATGTAATTTTTTGGACGTGGATTATTGTGATATGTAATTTACGTTAATTATTACTTGAAATAAAATTGGAGGTTTAGTTGTGGAACATGGACCTTGAGTGAATTTTTAACACGTGCGCTAATTAATTTTTTTTTTTTTAAATGTGAATTATTTTTCGCAACGACATTTTGTCGTTGCAGAAACAAAGGTGTAACTTTCGCAACGACATTTTGTCGTTGCAAAAAAAGAGGTGCAACTTTCTCAGCGATGTTGCTATAAATGTTAAGTCATCATGCAAGTATTGACGAGTATGGCAACGACATATTTATAGCAACGACAAAAGTCGTTGTAGAAAATATATTTTTTGCAACGACGGAAGTCGTTGCGTTATTCTTTTGTAACGTCATGACACGCAACGACCCTGCAACGACAAATGTCATTGCAAAAAATATTTTTCGCAACGACTTTTAGCGTTGCCAAAAACACTTTTTCTTGTAGTGTTACTTAAGAACTGTCATTCTCAATTTGGGGAGAATAGGTTGTTTTCTGTTCACATCTGGCTTTGTTTTCATCTAAAAAGGTGTTCATATGAGCTCCTAGCTGCTCATTCTCCATTGATTCGATGGCGTCCTCTGATTGTTGGCTCCTGTTTTGCTGCTAAGTCTGAGTTCTCTTTAAAGTCTTCTTTGCCCTGTTGTGGTAGTCAGTCGTGCCTCTCTTCACCGTGGGAAGGTATGATCACTCTTACTAGTCTGTGGTTAGAAATTGGCCTCTATAGACATCTCGTTAACTGGGATAGTTGGCTTCTTTAGTTGTTATCATGCATTTTCTGTAGCTCTAGTCTTTTTCAAAAATTTGCTAGAATGTATTGGGGTTTTTCCCCTACTAGACCTTCTGTTAAGTTCAGTGTGTATTTTTAAAAATAATTTTTATGAATAAAGTCGCCTTCTGGAATGTGAGGGGTGTTGGCAAAAGAAAGCTCCTACTGATGCTACTTTTATTCAAAGACAAAATAGATTAGTTACTAAAAAAGCTAGTTTGATTAATTTTAATAAAAGCTTCTGGTTTCAAAGATCTAGAGCACGTAATCTTTTATTAGGAGATAGAAATACTTCTTATTTTCAAACAAAGGCTAGTATCAGAAGAAATCGGAAAAAAATTACGAATTTTTTAAGTGGTGATGGTATCCATTATACAGAAGCAGATAGCATTACTAGGGAAATAACAAAAGAATTTAAACAAAGATTTGTTCGTGACAATGAATGTTTCGTTCATATCAATGAAGATCTCAAAGACATTTTGCCAGAAGTTAGCGTAGAAGATAACCTCTTTTTAACCAAAGACGTTAATGATGAGGAAGTAAAAGAAGCAGTTTTTTCACTAGCTCCTAATAAATCACCCGGTCCGGATGGTTTTCCAGCCGTTTTGTTTCAGACATATTGTCATATTGTGGGCCCCTTGGTGTGTCGGACAGTTAAAACTTTTTTTCATTCAGGAAAATTATTAAAAGAAGTTAATCAAACTTTTCTTGCTTTAATTCCTAAAGTTGAGAATCCTTCCTCAGCAAACCACTTTAGACCCATTAGCCTTTGCTCAACGTTATATAAGATTATTTCGAAAGTTTTAACTTCTAAACTTAAGGAAGTTATTGTTAAGCTAATTCATCCACTACAAGGTGCTTTTGTGGCAGATAGATGTATTCAGGATAATATCCTATTAGCACATGAAGTTTTTCATTCTTTCAGATCTAAACGAGGTAAAGGGGGTTGGTTGGCCATTAAGTTGGATATGGAGAAAGCTTATGATCGATTAGATTGGAATTTTATTTATGAAGTTTTTAGGAAGTTTGGGTTTGATGAGAAATGGATAATGTGGATTAAAGAATGTATATCCACTGTTTCTTTCTCAGCCCTTGTGAATAACTCTCCTGGTCCAACTTTTTTAGCCTCAAGGGGCATTTATCAGGGTGATCCTCTTTCTCCATATATTTTTATTCTTTGTGCAGAAGTCATTGCTAGACGTCTTCAGCGTGAAAGTGATGATTCTTCTAAAAGTGTTGGGATTAAGATTTGCAGGAGTGCAGAGAAACTTCCTTTCCTGACCTTTGCTGGTGATACTATGATCTTTGCAAAAGCATCTAATCAAAGCTGTCATACAATTAGGAAAATTTTGGATGACTATTGTCGTATGTCAGGTCAAAAAATTAACTTGCATAAGTCTGCTTTTCAATGCACGTCTAATATTGGTAGAAATAGTACAGAATCTTTTAAAGACATTTTAGAGATGAGTCATTCAATATGCCTAGACAAATATTTAGGTTGTCCCATTATAAATGATAGAGTGAAGACAAGTACATTTAGTGATGTTATTGATCGTACAACAAGTCATCTGTCAAAGTGGAAAGCAAATTCTCTTTCCCACGCAGGTAGAGCTACTCTTATCCAAGCAAATTTGGCAGCAACACCTATTTACACTATGCAAAGTTTTACTCTTACTCCAGCCACTCTTTCTAAGTTAGATCAAATTAACCGTAATTTTCTTTGGAATAAAGCACCCGACAGTAAATTGCCTAATCTCATAGGTTGGGACAAAGTTTGCAAACCAAAGAGTTTAGGTGGCTTGGGTCTATGTAAAGCAGGTGCGGTTAATAAAGCAATGCAAATGAACCTACTTTGGAAGATTATGTTAGACCCTTCTAATAGATGGGTTAAACTAGTTTCTCATAAGTATCTCCGAGGTTAAAACATTTTTCAGTATTCTAATAGCCCTAAGATGTCTTGGCAATGGAGAAATCTTCTTCAAGTACGTTCTAGGTTGGTGATGGTAAGAATATCAGTTTTTGGAAAGATAATTGGGTTTGTCAATTTCCACTTATAGATAAATTCTTTTTAGTGGATTCGGATGACCCTCTTTATGATCTTGATATTCCTGTAAGTATGTTCATTAAAGATGGAGTGAGTTGGGATGTTGATCTTCTTGCTAAGATTGTTCCACCGAAAATTATTTCTTGTATTAAGGGAATTCATATTCCTTATAATGAGGTCCCTGATAAGTTATATTGGGGCATTGCTAGTAATGGTGTCTTTTTGGCTAAATCAGCTACTTGGTTAGCCCAAGGTATCCAGGATGATTTTAAAAAGAAGTGTGATTTTAGTTGGATTTGGGACCTTAAACTCCCAAATAAAGTAAAGTTTTTTGTTTGGAAATTATGTTTGGATGGTCTCCCAACTAAACATCGTCTCCAACAAAGCAAAGTATTTGTTCCCCAAGAATGTGTGTTTTGTAATTACCATTGTGAAGATAAATATCATCTCTTTTTCGATTGTCCTCATTTTTTCCAAATGTGGGATGAAGTTCAGACTATTTTCTCTAAAAAGATTAATATTTTAGTCCCTCCAAATTTATCCTTTGTTGAAAGCTTCAATTTTTATTATAAGAATTTAGGTGAATGGGATTTTATCCTCCTTATTTTATCTTGGTGGATTTTCTGGTTCGCTAGAAACAAAATCGAGTTTGAAAATCTTTAGACCAATCCCCTACAATTGGCGTACTCGGTAAGGTATAGTTTTGTTGAGTGGAAAGCCCTGGTTGCTGAAGAAGTTGACTTTGATATTTCTAGAGTTTTGAAAAAAAAGAAAAGTAAAAGAATTCCGAGAGAAAATGTTAATTGGTTTCCTCCAAGAAGAGGCTACTTTAAGCTTAATTTTGATGCGGAATTGCTTAACGTAAATCCTAAATTACTAAACGCAAATATTTTTGTCACAATACTTTCTAAAGTACCCTTTTCATTTGCAAAGGCATTCTCCTTCTTATTTTTTTCCTCTGAGAAATCTCCCAATTATATTTCTTCTATACAATGAAATACACCTAAAATCTGATAAACACGAATGATTTCTTTAATCAAAATCAAATCTTTTATGAAATTAGATGATACTAAGATAATCAAAAGAATTATCTTATATATATATTGTTTAGGATCTATGGTGGTTTGGTGATTTTAGTGGTGGTGCCTTGCTCGGTAGTTGAGGGCTCAGAGGAGAGAGACGCCGGAGGGGTGGGGTGGGGCGACGCACAGGAGGGGGTTTGGGGTGGCTGGGCTGACCAGAGGGTAGGGACGGGGTTGGGGGCTTGGGCTGACGAGGGGCACCGACTAAGAGATGGGTGATCTGACGAGGGGTACGGGTCAGCCCTCTGGGTTACCACCACATTAAAATGTTTGTTCTGGATGAGGCTGATGAGATGCTTTCCCGAGGCTTCAATGACCAGGTTTGGTTCTCATCCTGTATGCGAATTCATTTGCAGTTAGCTTACATGTCTCCCATATTTCAGAAATGTAGAAACTAACAGGGTGGTAAATATGGAATTTATAGATTGCCCAATGCTCTTCTATGTATCGTCATCCTGTGAAAATCTTTTTGTGATTAATTTCTCTCTGCAATGCTTTAATAAGTTTGATGGACGTTGAGCCGTGAAGAAATTACTGATCTGCAGTCTGGGTTACCACCACAGATCTGCAGTCTGGGTTGAAGAAATTTGTTTCGTGAGTGGTGATATTAGGGGAGAATAGATGAATGACAGAGAGGGAGTGAAAATTGGTTGAGAGAAAAGGAAAGAAGAGAGAGAAAGGGCTGAAAATTACTTAGGGGTATTGTGGGAAGTGGGGATTTACGTTTAGTAATTTGCGATTTACGTATAGCATGTGAATCACAACTGCCTTCCCTAAACGTAAATACTAAATTACTAAATTGCTTAACGTAAATACTAAATTACTTAACGTAAATATTTTTGTCCAAAAATTTCCTAAAACGCCCTTTTCATGTGAATCACAATTGCCTTCCCTATTCCTTTTGCTCTCAAGTCTCTTTACCCCCTGTAATTCTGTTACCTTCATCCTAACGAATTAAATTACAATCACCATAGAATACATTAAGATGGACAATATTTTAGACACAATTAATGATAGTAATCAAGTCAATTAATATTGAATTCCATTCAGTTATTCTTTTGAGTTAGGATTCACAAGTGACGGTTGCGGTGGCCGGTGGGTGTCATATGAATTACAGTGATGGCGGTTTCAGATGGGTTTGAGAGAGAGAGAGAGTAGAGAGAGAAGAACAACTGGAACTTCGCTGGAAGGGTTTAGGGAAGACGGGCACTCGTCGCTTAGTGGTATCAAGCTTTCAGCTAGTCAAATTTTATCACAGGACATTTCACAAACACCTGGTGTGCAAATGCAAACCCATCTAATTTTTCAGAACTAGAACCCAACAATCATAATAACATGAGAATCAACAAACAAATGATTGACATAGAAAGAGAAGAAATCATTTTCTATTCAAGTCATTCTTGTATTCTTTGACTTCATCATCCATTACAGAACAACCAAGCCCCAAAACCCAAATCTTAATCCACCCAAAGTTTACACAACGCTAAGCAAAACAAATCTAGTTAAAAGAAAGCTAACCCACACCCCAATTTGAACAAATCAAAGAACGCATACTTTCATTAATTTATTGTAGCAAGCAACACAAATTGCTTTCTTTACACCATTATCATCAATTCATCTTCATCATTACGAAAAGGAAGGGGAGAATAGATGAATGACAGAGAGGGAGTGAAAATTGGTTGAGAGAAAAGGAAGGAAGAGAGAGAAATGGCTGAAAATTACTTAGGGGTATTGTAGGAAGTAGGGATTTACGTTTAGTAATTTGCGATTTACGTATAGCAACCCCCTTTTGATGGCTCTAAAAAGAATAATGACTTAGCCTCAACGGGTTTTTGTATACGTAATGAGAAAGAAGATGTCATCAGGATGGGTGTAAAACAGTGTAATGAGTGTTCTATTGTTCTAGCTGAAGCTATTGGACTCAGAGAAGCGGTAAGGTCTGCCAGAAATCTGGGCCTTCAGAATATTACAATAGAAGGTGATAACCTTACGGTTATTAAGGCTCTGAGGGGTGAGTGACATATTCCATGGGAAATAGAAAATATTTTGATAGATACAAAGAAAGATCTATTTTTTTTCAACAAAGTGAAAGTTCTCCATTGCTTCCGCAAAGCCAACTCAATAGCTGATTATTTAGCAAATATTGGTTATAACCATCTCACGCTCACTTATTGGTCTTCGGCTTTCGATTCTACCCTTACCAATTTATTGATAAGGGCCTCGGTAGAATAACCTTGTAGGTGTTTTCCTGGCTTTCTTGCATTTTCAAAAAAAATAAAAATAAAAAAATAGACATACTCCTCTTTCTCTCTCTTCCTCTCTCTTCCTCTATCCCCTTCGCCTTCTCTTTATCAACATTTTCTCTCTCCCTCATCATCCTCTTCCTTCCACGCCTCCATTACTGACCTAGAATTACTCGGAGGTAATGTGAGAACGAGAACCGAGCTAAATGGGTCGATTGGGCTAAATGGGTCCATTCAATCCCTAATCTTCTCAAGCCGATGTTGTTGTTAACGCTAAGATAAAGAGTTGTTGTTAACGCTATGTTGATGATGATGACGACGATGGCTCTGCTTTAGTATGATTTGTGATTGCACAACTCCGATGAGTAGCGCCGGTAGCCAACTCCACGCTATTGCCCAGTTGGGGTTTTGGTTGGAAGATTCAGTAGTGAGACGGTGAGAGTATATGGTATCTCAAACTTAAACAATGTCCGTAGATTATATTTTTAAGGATTACTTCTTTACTTTGATTTTTAATTGTCAATCTTAATTCCATTTCCAGGTGTCTCTTATTACGCATTTTACATGCACAAATCGTCTTTGTGGAGGTAATTCCTTCATTTTTAATTGAATTAGATTGTTTTGGTTGAACAGTTATACTTATATATATAGCAAGTGTCTTTGATTTCTTCTCCCCTGCCCCAGCATGTTTTATTTGTGGTTTTATAGAATATTTTCAATTTCGGCTATGTTAGAGACTGCTTAAGAGGTAATGAGAAGGAAACTCAACACTATGTTTTGGAACTTTGCTTTAATTAATTACCAATATCCAAGGAATGAAAATGAATTCAAGGCTAAATTTCTAGGTTCTTTACTTCTTTTCATATTTTGTTTGCTCTTTTGACTTTTGTAATTTTTTAAACGTGTGGTTCTTTCCTCCTTTTGTGTTGATTGCTTTTGTGTTTGTAAAATCTTCAGCTTTGCAATTACCCTTTTTGTAGGTCTATGTGTGTTTAGATCTTTGACATTTGATTGTCACATATATCTCTGGTATAGAGAGAGGTGTCCAAGGCTACCACCATACGTCCATACGGACCTGCAAGTTACCTCAATGACCAGTTTTGAATGCTTTGTAGATGAGGATGTTTGGGTACTCAAAACCTCAAGAACCAAACAGCTAAACAACCACAGGATAGAGGTAATCAATAAGTCAATACGCAGATTTCAGGTAGTTCAATTTTGTAACGCGCTCTTGGTTGGTGTTTTTTTTTTTTTTTGGCAAATTCCCCATTTGTTTTCAGTCTTCAGATGCTGCACTATAGGACTGATGTATGCTTTTGATACATCGACAGTTCTTTAAATTTATAATTTTGACAGTATAGCATCAACAATATGGGTGAATTTTGTTTGATAAGCAGGTTGGAAAATTTCTAATTTCAAAAATTCCATTATTGGTATGCTTCACATTTGATTTTGTGTGTTCCATGTCTTTCTATCACAGGTAATTTCTATCTTTTGGTATTAATTGTAAAACCGATACACACTTACACTTCCTGTAACTGTTACTGTTACTATTACTGTCTTAGGCTTCTGTAACTGTTCGCTTTAGTCCTTTCCCCAATCAAGACAAATTAAGAGTCCAATAAACGCTGAAGATTAAGAGGTGAAGATTGAATGTATATAATTATAGTTACAGCTACTCTATTACAAATAATTCCAGCCCTATTTAATCTGTGGTGCAGGTTAAATCAATCTCCCACATTGCCTCATTGTTGTGTCGACAATCGAAGAAGATATCAACACTCTCATTTCCTTTTATTGTTTGGCTGGATTTTGCTCAATTTCTACAAGTTCCTTAAAGTTATTTGAATATACTGGCCGGGATCGTGAATTAAGACCTTTGTTGAGGTTTGCTTTTGGGTCTCACCAAAAAAAATTAAGACCTGACTAAAAAATATCCTCCATTCTTTGTTGAGGTTTCCTTTTGGGAATAGGAAACAGGCTTGCTTGAGTGAGATTTGATATAGCTTGGTTAATTTGAATTTTTTTTGGTTCCTAAATTTACTGGGTGAACTGCTATGGGTGATTCATTCTCATCTCCAAATTCAAAGTCTAACCATCTCTTTTTATCTGTCAAAATTAATAGATGTGGAAATGAATGTCGTGATATTTCCTACCGACACATATCACTGATGGCAAAATTTCTCAATCGACACAAGGATATCAGTTCTACAACCAGTCCCTCTATTGCCTACCACCACACAGGGCCAAATTCATTTCTTTTCTTTTTTTTGTTTGAGTTGAAATATGGATTCATCCTGACCATATTTATGATCAGGTAAGTCTTTCTTTTTTTTTTGGTTTTGATATGCTCTGTATCAGTGTAATGAGCTCAACCTCCTTTTTAAAATTATTATTTATCTTTATTTGTTCCTTCTATTTGCTTTTTGGCATGAGATGAAAATATGGTGTGATGTCCATGTCAAATCTCAGTCCATTTACATTTTCCTAATCCAAATTATGATGTGCTTTTGTGTATGGGTTCAGACTTTCTTTACAGCAGAATTGAGTTAGAAGCCCTTTCTGCTTGATTAGGAGAGAAGTAAAGATGAAGTCACTTACAATAGTCACTTACAATATGGTGTGATGTTCAGACTTTTTTTGCTTTTCTGTTCATTTGGTTCAAAATTCTCGAATTCATGTGAGTGATTATGTTTGTCATCGGTTCTCTTATGTGGAATCAAAAGTCTATTGCTGTTTCAAAGAAAGTACAGATTACAAATTCTTATTTCTGTTACCTTTTCGTTTATGGCATTTTTGTGTCTTTCTTTGCAATGATTTTTTGATGCTGATGAAGTGGGGGAGAGAAATGACTACAGTTAGGTGTTTATTTTTTGGAGGGTATTGTAGTTAGTTTTACTATATAGAACTAAAAGAGGTATAACTAAAGAGGTATAGCTGAACTGTTTTACTTTCCTCAAGTCTCAATATCACTGGAAACCATTCAGAATTACTTTTGAAAGTGATGATTCTAGGCTTTCTAGCAATGCAACTAGCTGGATAGACCTGTTCAAGTGATGTTGATGATAAACTAATTTCAGATTTCTAAGGTGTACATATTTTTAACGAAGCCAACTTTTAGACAACTTCCTATCAAAAAAAAAAAAAAAAAAAAAAACTTAATATTGTAGTCATGTTGTCGGTTGTCGACAAATTAATTGCTTCGAGAAGCCTTTTGTTTTCTATGTAGTATATTGAAACTACTTTGATGACTATTGACTAGAATTTATAGTGAGGAAGAGTTGAAGATGATAATACATTATACATGTGAATGTTGTCCTAAATAATATACTCTGTATATTCATTTGGAAATTTGAACATTGCGTTTTGTTAAAGATAATGAGGTATTTATCTTATCCACTTTGAACTTTGAGCCTAAAATGAAAGACAAATTAGGACGATACATGTATGTGAATTGACATGAATTTATTCGCGTATTTCTCTAGATCACTGGAAGCTTAGTCTGTAGAGAGGAGCACATGCAAAGAAAGGACGGAGGATACATCTTTGGACATGGACTTTTCATATACCTTTGTTGGAGAGACTTACAAGTTCTACATAATAAGAACTATTTCATGGAATTTATTTTAGTTCAAAAATTTCACGTGTCAGTAATTAAGAGTACCAACTTAGCTAGACAATAATGGCTCACTTTTACTTCATTCAGCAATGTTATTATGTTAATCGGATTCTGATAATTATTCTCACTATCAAATGAAATTAAAAAAAAAAAAGTTGGTTTTGAAAAAAAATAAAATTAAAGCTTCACGACACATCTTGAAATACAAAATAGCCCGTGCGTAGCACGGGTTACTAACTAGTATATATAGATTTTTGGGTATAAGCGTTAGTGAGGTGAAAAATGTCACTCTCCGGTTGGCTTATACCCAATTCATTAATTATACTCTTTTTTCTTTTTTTTGAAAGGAATTATGATTTGAATAGTTATTAAAGCAAATTAATATGGAGTGTTAGTGACTTTAATTAAACCATTGCCATTATTTAGATAGTCGTTAATATAAAATAATGATTTTCTTTTTTTGTGTGGGAATGAAATTTAACAATAATAACTATAATATAAAATATTAATTAGTAAAGGTATAAAATTTTTATTAAAATTTCATTTCTTTTAATTATCTTTTAGCTTTTATGGTAGAATGAAATATATTTTAAACATGTCAACCTTCTATTTTTGATTATGGATGGACATGTTAAATGATAGATTGGTTGGTTTTTTTAACTAATAGACGCGGCGATAAACGTAGGTCATGGGACAACGAACATTAGACTGATATTCATTGGCCTAAATTTACGGGGATAAGCGCAAGTAATGAGACAAGGGTCACATATAAACTGAATATTTTCAAATTATATAATTTAGTTGTGGGAATTACATGATAGGTGATATTTAACTAATATTTGTTGGGATAAGCGCTAGTTATGTGACAGTTAACATTTAACTGATATTTGGGGATAAATATAGGTATATAATTTTGGGTAAGATGGCAGATAACATGACAAGTGTCACAATTTTATTGGTCATTAATTATTTGTGTCATTTTGTTTTTATTTTGGTGAGTAATTAGTTGTCAGTATCCTACAGAAATTGCTATACCTATTCATATTCCTTTCTTTTCCCTTTAGTTAGAATTACATTAGTACAATCTAAAAATGTAATTAATATCCCGCTTTAATGTTTTTAGCACAATAAAAACTTTTATTGTGTTAGATCCGATGATGAATATTTGGGGAATAGATGCACATAATATAACAGTGTTTATATAGTGGTGGGTATAAGCGCAGGTAACATACAAGTGTCACATTTTGATAAATTACGTACTATTTTCCCCTTTTCTAGATGGTGAGTTGTCATCCTTTTTTCCAATTGAAAGAAGGTTATTAGTATTTCAACTTTGATTCCAATTAGTGAATTACTTATTAAGTCACATGCTGATCAAATCGGTGGGTTGTTTAATAACAAAAAATATATCAGTTTGGTCGGATATAAGCGTAAGCTACATGGAAATAGACTATTATTTGCTGGCATAATCGTCATCAATATGACAAACATTAAATTTCAATTACATTTATATTTGAGCGTTAAACACAGATTAGACATAAAATTTTTAAGGATGTGCTTAAATAAAATAACATGAGTCACATTTTGAGTGGCAGTTTATTAAGTTATATATATGATGTACAATTGCAAATTAAGTGACAAGTGATAGATAATATTTTATTTTTTAATTGGAGAATGATGAGTAGTATATGACATGTGTAACATTTCGATCAATCACCATTTTCTATTATTCATTATATACCTATGTACTGTATATTTATTCTAAAAATCCTGAAATTAATTTCAACATAAAAATATAGTTATAAATTGGTCGTCCGCTATATATATATATATATATATATATATATATATATATATATATATATATATATATGGATCCTTCTTCGTGTGGTGTCGACATGTGGGACGCCACATAGGCGCGCCACATCGTGCAAACATGACAGGTAAGCCAACACGTCAGCATAAACTTGCCACATAGCATAACACATCATCCACCATTAATGTTTTATCATTAGTTGAATTAATTACATTTTTATTAACATTTTTAAAATTATAAAATAAAATAACTTTAGTTACGTAAGTCAAAAAATTATAAATCTGACTCCGTTGGATTGGATTTGAAAAACGCTTCAAAATGAGATATATATGTATATGTGTCCGATAAAAGTTGGGTCATTTCCATGTGGCCGTAAACGTCACATCAGAGGGAATGTTCGTGTGAAGTTGATACATAAACGCCACATGTGCACAACTTTCTCACGAAGTTCTAGTTGTGCGGTATAAAAGGAGCATGGTATCAAACTTTTAGTACAAATATACTTTTACTGCGGAATGAGTTTATTCTTTTTTTAATCATTAATTGAATTAGTTATTAAAATTAGTGTACATATACTGTTTTTATTCTCTATCTATATTTAGTCCAATCTCATTGCAAATAAAGGTGGAATTAAACTATCCTTTATTGAAGAATTATTATGATGCATAATATGGATAGAAATCTTTGGAAAAATAAAATAAAATAAAATTTGTTTTTATCAATAATATTAATATTTTTACTTCTATTTTTTTAAGCATTATATTATTCATTATGTTCATAGAATTATTTTATGAGCACGGGGATAAAACCTAGTATATATATATATATATATATATATATATATATATATATATATATATATATATATATATATATATATATATATATATATATATATATATATATATATATATATATATATATATATATATATATATATATATATATATATATATATATATATAGGTGACGACACGTGGGATGACACATAAGCGTTTACATTGGCGTAGTGATGACACCTAGACGCCATGTAAACAAGCAAGTGTCACCAATTATTACTCATCATTATTAGCCTTTTTTAGTATGACAATTACAATCATTAACAAATTGTTCAAATTATAATACAATAAATCTCTAATTACACAACTCTCAAAATTATAATTCTTACTTCATGGGATATGGATTGAAATGTACTTGAAAATGAGATATATATGTCCTATATTTGATTCATATTTTTTAGGGAATTTTGGGTAGAAAATAAGCGAACTTTTAAGTATTAATTTTGTACTCAACAAAGATTAATGATCAAGCAAGACTGGAATTATTATTAAAGTGCTTTATGTAAACCTCTTACAAGCACGTGCTATTTGCATGGTGAGTAGTGACTTCAAGTGGGGCGGCATATAAGAGGATCATAGTTGTATTTAAGGGACAATAGACCGTCAACTATGTTGTTTACCACTTGGACTAACACTAATGCATATAAATTTATTTTTATGCATTATATGATTTTGAATAGTTTTAATTTATTATGCTTATTTGTTAGATACTAAAATTCTATCCATTAAATGGTTAACAACATTTAATATCCAAATTAGATTTTGTACAAGCTGACACTACTTGACCATGGAGAAGTTTATCCATATTTAAAAAATGAGATTTGTGTTAGGGATAATACTTCGACATCAGTTCCTATGTCGCGAAACCATTTTAACTTTCAACATAAATGTGCAGTTAATGTATAACTAATCTAGAAGTTTAATTATTGTCTTTATCGATTAAGAAATTTATTAAAAATAAAGTAATATATTAAGGGGACACATAATAACTTAATAGAAAACATAATATAATAAATTAGTATTTAGTTATTTACGTTTAGTAACAAAAATTTCGAGATAGATAATTTCGATATTATTATGCATAAATATTTTTAAATTGTGGAACTAAATTTAGTGTAATCTCATTATGAATGACGATGGTATGGAATTATATATTTTCAAAAATTGACATGTACCTTATATAATACATACCTTTCTTTCAAACAATATATCTAATAAATAGTAGTAATTTTGTCTTGAAATATTTTGAAAAATATTACTATTAATTTTTATCTACTTATAAAATTATTTTACGAGCCCGTGCAAAGCACGGGGATGCAAACTAGTTTGTTACATGAATGACCTTGCAAATCCCCTATGTCTGAAGTTGTTGTTTGTAGGTTGGTCATCCCCATCCCCATGGCCATCCCTGACATTTTAGAGGCCCTGTGCCAAACTTTGAAACTGGGGCTTCAAATTGAGAAAATACCCTTTTTTTTTCTTCGGATTGTTCAACTAAAATGTCAAAGATATCAGAAAAACAAATGTACAAAATAACCTACAATATACTCATGATTAGGAAAAAAGTTGCAAAGGAAAAAAAATCAACCTTAAAATGGAAATTAAAATAAAGGACAAAAATAATGGAAAACAAAATTACCCATTTGGCCATTTATGATGAAAAAGGCAAAAGGTCAGACAATACTTTGATAGGAGAAGATGCAAATTAAAAAGAGGAAACTTCAAATAAAACGAAAGTGGCAAAACCTTCACAAAGAATATTTTAGTCCAATAAAATTCAAAAAATATTAAAGTTTCGATGATGGCCAATATTCTAATGGAATTGGAACAAGATGAAGGTTGCTATATACTGAAATAGCTATGGTCGGCCACATCATTACAAAACCCAATAAAAAAAATAATATAATAAATGCAGGCAAAGTTTAAAGATTCTGTTTCAACTATCTGATTCTGTTCTAAAAAAAAAAAAGAAAAAAAACTATCTGATTCTCTCTCCATCTAAAAGATGTAGAACCCTAATCTACCCAATAATGATCTCTAATTAAATGGAAGCAAGTCAAACGGCTAAATACATGGAAATTAAAAAATCTAAATATTGAGACCCCTAATTTTGTACCCATGGCCCAACCACTACTACCCCAGTCTACCCCCACCGCATCTCTTTCTATACTATGGTACTTTGCTTTCTCTCTCCTCAATTGCTTGCTAGACCCTCGTTCCAGACAGCCAGACACCACAATTCCTCCATCCGTAAATCCTGTGAGTTGTAAGAATTGGAGACCCCTCTGAATTGGAGGCCCTGTGCCGTCGCACAAGTTAAACCTGCCCAAGGACGGGCATGCCCATCCCCCAATTGGATAATTGCATATTTGAAATTCTACTCCAATGAAAATCAGAGATAGTATTAGATAGTTAAAATGCAAAAAAAAAATAAAAAAAATCGTACTGATAAAAATAATATTAGTAAATAAACTGTTCATATTTATAAGTGTTATTTAGAAAGGAATAAACATCAATTTTATTTCCTTTAATAGTAAATAATTTGCAATAACAAATAATAATAGTAAAATGTCTGTTATGTTGAATATTTGTGTGATGTATGCAAAGGTGATGAGTAGTAGTGAAGATGAAACCTTGCCACGGGAAGAAATGGAGGAAACATCTAGCTCTGATAATGATTCTAGTAGTGAAGATGAAAATAGTGGGAAGAATATAGTCTATGATAATTTGTAGCTCCCAATTTGGTGGGTGAAAATGGTTTAGATGTTAATGATGATGTTGCACTTGTTGTGGTTGAGACTGGTGATCGTGGCAGTGGGGTTGATAACAATGAATTGGATGGCAATGGTGTCAATGAGGGGGGTGGAATGGGATGCAGGAGGACGAGGTACCTTATGATGACTTGACCTTTGGTAGTATTGACGACTCTATTGAGTATTTGCAACGTTATGCAAAGAGGAAGGTATAGACTACCGGGATCGCCTCCCCTCATCTCCCCACCCGGACGGGCGGAGGAAGAAAGGGAAGGAGAGTAGCCTAGAAAACGTCATTGTTTGTGAATCATTCGAGTGTGAATGCACATGAAGATTTATTCGTTGTACTAGGGACGTGATTAAGATTGTTAGAAGTCGCCAGCAAATTTAAGGAAATTTTAAACCCTTGGAATCAAGTCAATAGTCTAAAAGACGTCAACCCGATTCCTGTGCACCCCAATTCCTATTGGAGAAATTGACTTGATTAATAAGTTTGGGGGCGTGAGTAGGAGTTAGGAAGGTCTTAGGCACCTAACTCGCCCAATCAACGATAACGTCATTTATTAATTAGTTCAATGCAATTATTAATGCTACGGTTCCAAACAATGTTCAATTTGTCCAAATTCCTAATTTTAACTAATAGGTTGAACAAACATTACTATTGTGAGCACTTTCAACAACTTATCAAATTTACATGCTTTTTAGTGCTAAAAACGATAAATACGCTAAAACCTGCAAATTAGAGGACAAACAAGACAATTCATCCATCAATCACAAACAAGCATAATTATGATAAAGAGCAATAAAAATAATTAAGCATTCATTCATTCATTGGATTAAATACAAGCCCTTTTGCTCAAAACGCGTCATGCATGTACATATCACATAAACCAAAATCATTAGTAAATAACAATCAAATAAAAGAATCTATTAAACCCTCAGGTTGGATTACCTGGATGCTTACAATGAACTTATTGGGTATATTGCTTGAATTATTGCTCTTGATGAGGTATGAAGGTTTATTCTTGTGGTGCTAGGGCTAGTCTAAAGAAGGAGTAGAATCAGAAATTTAGGGTTATTATTTGAGAGAGAAATCACTTAGGAAACCAGCCTAGGAGTCTCTAACTGCCAACCTCTAAAGAATGTCCAACCTCTTCAACTGAACCCTAGGGTTTGTTTATATAAAAGAGGGAGAGCTGCCAGAGTTTGGCACAGAAATTGAATAGGCCAAGAAATTGCTGTCCGCGAAAAAGGGTCTAGACGACCATTGGGTCAGGACAAGTGGTTGAACCGCTAGGACAAGCGGCTGAACCGCTAGGACAAGCGGTTGAACCACTTGACAAGTGACTCAACTGCTAGGCAAGCGGTCAAGCCGCTTGAACACAAGTGTGGCCACTTGGACTTGGAGCGGTATGCTCAAATAGGCGCCGGACTGACTTCTAGTGCGGGGGAGGCTATTTCGAGGGGGCCCACGCGGGTTTGACTGAGTTCCCTTGTTTGACCAAGGGTTGACTCAAGGGTTTGGGTTCCCTTTTGGGCCATTGGGCTCAAAGAGGCCTATCTTTTAGTTTTGGACTCCAAATAAATTGAGTCCACCTGGTTTCGATCATCTGTACAAAAGGCATCCACTAGTTAATTCAAATGAACAGGGCTAATCATCAGTACAATTGTTGTCGCAACTCAAGTTCGAGCAAAATCCAATCCTTTCATAATCGGGTTTTTAGGGAACTTAGCATAGACACAATTTTTCGTGTCTACAGAAGCCCTTACTTTGGCCGAGCTCGAATAGAGCGAATGTCAAAGTATTCCTGCGCTAATACATGCATGATTCAACAAACAAGAAAATTGAGTGAGGTGACAAACAGTTAAGGATAAATAATTATTTTCCCGATTCATTAACCGAGAGTTTGACCCTGTGCTGTAGGTCACACAATAAAAATCCATCTATTATCAGTCAAACGGAGACCATGTGCTGTAGGCTACACAATAAAAATCATTCGATTATCAGTCGAACAGAGCCCTGTGCTGTAGGTCATACAATAAAAACCCTTCAATTATCAGTCGGACGGAGACCTGTGCTGTAGGTCACACAACAAAAAATATTTCATGAAGATAAAGATTAATGTTTTGGTCGACTTTTAATCGAAGCAAGAACCTTGTGTTGTAGGTCACACAATAAGAGTATATTTCGTTAGAAATAAGATAAGAGCTATTTTCCATGTGATAAACGCACTCATTTGATTGGTTTCATAGTAATTATATCATTTATTTGTGAGATTTTATGATTATTGTTATAAAGATGACGACTTCGGGTATGTTTGTGTTTTGATGTGTTTTTAGGACATTTTGAGACCCTGAGTCTTTGTAGAGACTTTGGAGATGACTTGGAGTCGCAATCGTCAAAGAAGAAGTCGAGGAAGATGCTTTAGAGAAAGCTAAGTGAGAAGAGAAGTGCAAAATGAAGTTCAAGGCAAAATTGCACTTGCACGACCATGCAAGTTCGAAGGCTAAACCTTGCATGGCCCTGCAAGTAAGTCAGTGAGCTTAAGAAGGGTTGCACGACCATGCACTTTTTCTTAACATTTTCTACACGACCATGCGAACTGCCGTTTTCACAAGTATTTATTCGTGACCTTTGCCATTCCAATGGCTTTTAACCCAAATCCGACTACATTCATTTTGGGGGTTATAAAAGGAGAGAGAACTCATCTCTTTTGATCATCTCTTAGCACCCCATTATCTTTCTCATAGTTTTACAAACTCTTTTATGCTTTCTAGATTAATATTAGAATCAAACATTTTTAGTTTATTGTAATTTGAAGAACAAGTTTGCAAGTTTGAATTTCTCTTCAAGTTCTTGGAGTTTGCAATTAAAGCATCTTGGTTTATATCTCTTCCCTATCTTCTCTCCCCCCTCTCTCTTAGTTTTAGATTAATTTGAATTTAGTTTATGAATGTTCTTGATTTTGTTCTTGAATTCTAGCATAATCATGTTTAATTTAGTTTTCTTTGTTTGCTTTTTGTTCTTGAATTGTATGAGTAACTAATTCCCTTTTATCTAGGGTTGATGTAAGTTGATTAAATTGCTTGATATTTAATTAGATAATTGGAAACTAGCATGTCGTTTGAGTGTTGCACAATGAGTGATTGTTTGTTTATTTTTTTATGATTGGTGGTTAATTTAAATTCGAGAGAAGAATCTTAATCGCCCGAACTCAATATTTCATCAAGTTTGCCTAACCACGAGAGTAGGTTAGAATTACTTGGGGATTCTTGGATAGAATTATGTTCTTCATGTTCTTGATATTTACTTGACTCCATGAGAAAGGTAGTCGAGTTTTATATTGAGTTTTGCCTTTGATTCTTTGAGAGAAGGTTTTAGGTTCTTTATCCGTCCTTGGAACGCTCGACATGACATGCTAGATGAAGTTTATTTATCCGCATCAAGTAGTTTAATTGAGTGATATCAACCCTAGGTTCTTTAATCTTGCTATTTTCACATAATTATTATCGATTTAGTTCTTTGCTAAAATCACCAAAAATCGGCTATTGATCGCTTAGCTTGTTAAATTTGAGAAACCTTAGTATTTGGAATCGAAAGCTCCATGTGAATACGATATTTTATTACGACGATATACCCATGCACTTGCGGGCCTATCAAGTTTTTGGCGCTGTTGCCGGGGAGCTTGGCGTTATTCCAATATTAGGCGTTTCTTAGATAGGCTAGACTAAGCACGTGTGTGTGTGTGTGTGTTACTTGTGTGTTTTTGATTATTCTTGCTTTTGCATTTGATCCTCTTTTCTAGTGTTTGTGGTGCATGACCAGGATTCAAGGGTCCGAGAACCTCTTACCTTTGACCCCGAGATTGAAAGAACATCACGATCCACTAGAAGAGAGCACGAAAGTGCCTACAGGAAGAGTTGATAAAACAACGTGAGCTTGAACTCGAACACGTTACCATGGGTTTGATCTTCGATCCTTGATGGATTTCTCTAATCCCACCGTTGGTAACATTGTTTCGAGTATCACAAGGCCGGTTATTGCGGCCAACAATTTTGAGATCAAAACTTCCTTCATTTCCTTCATCAAGGAGGACCAATACTATGGAAGCCATGGTGAAGACCCCAATGATCATATTGCTCTATTCTTAGAGAAATGTGACACCTTGAAGATGAACGGGGTTAGTGATGATGCACTTTGGCTCCGCTTATTCACATTTTCCTTAGCGGGGAAGGCGAAGCAATGGCTCAATAGCCAAGAGACCAACTCATTCACTACATGGGAGGCTTTGTCCAATGCCTTCTTGATTCGGTACTTTCCACCGGATTTGGCCAATAAGTTGAGAAATGACATCCATGCTTTCCATAGCGATGGAGAGTCATTGTATGAAGCTTGGGAGAGATTCAAGAACTTGCAAAGAAAGTGCCCTCCTCATGGCATTGAACCTTGGCTTCTAATTCAAACATTCTATAGTGGTTTGAATCCCACTATGAGAATGTCCATCGACGCAGCCGCGGGTGGCTCTATCATGACCTTGCGACCAAATGCAGCCAAAACCTTACTTGAGAATATGGCCTCTAACAACTATCAATGGTCTTTCGATAGGCCAAGTAGTAAGAGGAGTAGTGGAAAAATTAATGTTGATGCAGCGACACTTTTGACAAGAAAGCTAGATGCTTTTTCTCACCAAGTCCAACAATTGAAACCGAGTAGCTCTCAAGGGCAAGTGTACATGGGCAATGATCCTCAAGAGTTGACAATTGAACAAGCCAATGCCCTTCATAACTTCAACCCTCGTCCTCCCAATGACCCTTATTCCCAAACTTACAATCCGGGTTGGAGAAATCATCCAAACTTCTCCTACCGAAACACAAACCCTTTTCCTCCACAAAATCCACCACAAAACAACCCTCCTCCACAAAATATCTACCCACCACAAAATACCTCCACTCAACCTCCGGGTTTCCAACCTAGAGCTCCATTCCATAATCCTACATCTCAACCCCCACCACCATCCAATACGGATTTCTACAATGCCCAAATAGAGCAAAATAAGACGATGAATGACACCCTCTGCCTAATGATGTCCAAGTTGGATTCACTGGCCACTCACAACAAGATGCTTGAGAATCAAATTTCTCAACTAGCTACCCCTTCTAGTAGGCTGCTAGGTCAATGTCCGAGCAAGCCCGAGATGAATCCCAAGGGGCATGTAAATGCTATTTTCTTGAGAAATGGGGAGAACTTGGATGAGTTGTACATGGTGGAAAGAAGAGTGAGGGGAGCATGAGGGATGAAAGTGATAAAGTGGTGAATGTTGTGAGGCCTTGTGAGGATGGAGGAAAAGAAAAGAATGAGGTGGAGACTCTGAGGCAAAAGGAACTGTTGTTCGTATTGAGCCATACAAGTCATCGGTTCCTTTTCCTCAATAGTTAGTGAATCCCACATTGTTGAATAAGTATGACAAGTTCTTAGAGGTAATCAAGAAGCTCAACATCAATATCCCATTCCTTGAGGCAATTTCAGAGAAGCCTTCTTATGGAAAATTCTTGAAGGAGATACTATCCAACAAAGGCAAGTTGATGAGAGTGAAATAGTGTCTCTAACGGAAAAATGTAATGCAATTCTCCAAAATAAGTCACCTTCAAAGCTTAAGGATCCTAGTTCATTCTCTATCCCTTGTGTTATTGGTACAATGGAGTTTTATAAGGCTTTGTGTGATCTTAGTGCAATTGTGAGTTCATTACCATTATCTATTTGTAAGAAGTTTGGCTTGGGCAACTTGAAACCCACCTCTATGTCATTACAACTTGTCGATCGGTCGGTCAAGTATCCGGTGGGTGTTTTGGAGAATGTACCCATCCGAGTGGGTAAAATTTTCATTCGTACAGATTTTTTTGTCTTAGATATAGAGGAAGATTCTAGAATCCACATCATCCTTGGAAGGCCATTCCTCGCTACCGCTGGTGCAGTAATTGATGTTAAGGTTGGGAGAATTTGCTTAAATATTGGTGATGAGAAGGTCAAGTTTGGTTCCTCTAACAATGTGATGAAGCCCTCTTTTGATAATTCTTGTTGTATGGTGGATGTAATTGACTATTCAGTGCAAAAGAACCCAAATGATCTCCTTGTCCAATCCCTTCAATGTGGTGGTCTTTCAATGTTTCAAGAGGACGACATTACATTGGGTGATCATGATCATTAGGCCCCTAAAAGAGATGCACTCAACGCCACGAACGGGTCTCAGATCTTAATTAAAAAAAAATTACCGAATTAACAAATCTCATCCATAAAATCGAAGCTTTGTCGTAAATTAAATCTGAGAACACCATTAAATTCTTTGAATTTTTCTAGGCAATCTAGGCTTTTGAAAATCGAAAATAAGACTTGTAAAACTCCGTAAACAATTTAAACAAGAAATTAAAGCTGTTGAAAATCAAAAAATAAATCAGTTTAATTAAAGAATTTAATTTTCTTTTATCTCCGAAAACAAGCTCAAGAACACGAAAACTAAAACGCGAATTACGACCTCTCACGCTCACCCACCACCACCACCACCAGGCTGGACCGGACCTCCCTTGGTCTCACGGTCAGGCGGTGGTTGGCCGGTGTCGGAACGCCAGTGGTGGAGATTCGCGAGGAGAGATAAAAATAGAGCACGCGACGTCTAGGGCGCGACTGGGCGCGCGACCTTGCCCGCGCCTCCACTGACTCCACCGGAGGTGGGGATGGTCACGGCGGCGGTGGCCTGGCGCTTGCCCGCCGATTTCGTGAGAAAATGGAGGAGAGAGAGAAGGGAAAAAACAGAGGAGAGAGAAAGAGAGAACGTGAGGGAGAAAGAGAGAGAAAGAGAGAGAGGAAGCACGGCGGCCATGGAGGCTGGACGATGGTGCTGAGGGGCCTCACCTGAGGTGGGTGCCGGTGGCTAGTCGCCGGTGACAGCCGTGAGAGGAGAGGAGAGAGCGTGAGAGGAGAGGAGAGAGTATGCGTGAGAGAGAGAGAGAGAGAGAGAGAGAGAGAGAGAGAGAGAGAGAGAGAGAGAAGGAAGAGAGAGAAAGTGATTTTGTGAGAGAGAGAAAGCACGGTTGATTGCTGAACAAAGGGTCCAAAAGTGACCCCTTTGGTCCTATTTATAGTCTACTCTTCCCCAAGTTTGACTTGACCCTAATCTAGTTGGACTAGGACTCCAAAATTGGATTTTATTGATTTAAATAAATACTCACAAAAATTCTATTTCCGAAAATACACTATTTAAATTATAAATAGTAATTGCTCTGAAATGAGTAAAGCGATTTAAATACTAAATCGTTTAAATAATTTAAATTATGAAATCAATAATATTTATTACTACGATCACAATAATTTTGTGACGAAAATAATCTCAAATACGAGAATTGCATTATCGTAAATTAATTACGATAAATATATTTAAAAATGTATTTAAATCTATATAATCAATATAGAAAATATTGGGGTATCACATCACTGGTCCGAATTGGGGTTTCCTCTTGCGGCTTAGTAGTTATCTTTTCCAAAGCTTTCTTGGCGTTTGGGTTAAGGATGTCTTTCACATGCTTGACTCCCTTTTTCTTACCCTTCTCCTTTGGGTCATTAGGGTTTGAGAGTCTTAGGCTAGCTTTGACCGATTGGGCCTTAAGGTAACTTTGTTCGGACTTCCTACATGCAAGACGACCCTCCGTGGTCTTACAATCCATCCAAGTCTCATAAGCCAATGATATGGTCGTGGGCGCCTTGATATGGGGAATAGTCCACTTAGGGCGACGATCCCATGCACACTCCCAAGACCTTATCATGCTAATTGTCAAAGTTCGCGTGGTAGGAGGTATGCTATCTTTTTGTAGGATGATTTGGCGTTTCCCATATTGTCGCTTAATAGGACTAGGAAATATGCAATTGGAATTGAGGAGACCAAGGGTTTGATAATATCCCGAGTCTTTGTTGCATTCGATTGTGGATTTTAGGCCCCATCACTTAACGATCCATCATAGCAAAGGGCATGCTTTAAGGTACCCACACCATTGTCAATGGTGGATTCATTATACAATCTTCGGCGTGCGGGAAATTGCTTAGGTTGATACTTGAGCGCATTAGCGGGTCTCTCAATGAAGCACATATGCTCAAGAAGCCATATCTACAAAAGCAAAAAAAAAAAAAAAAAAATTCGATCGCGCAAACAATAGATCAAAGATTCAAGCTTTATTAACAAGCAAATAATTCAAGCAAAAAAAAATAAATCCCAATCACTTACTTGGAGAAGGAGGGGGCTTCCCATCCGTCCATCGAACGATGGCTCTTGTTTCTTGCGAATTATAGTTTTACCAAGAACAAGAGACATAGGGGTAAAATCGTTTTGAATTTATTCAACAATCCTAAGCATGCTAGATTTACCCTTATTACATCCACCAGCAAAGAAGTACCTATGCAAAAGAGATAGAACAAAGGCTCGTCTATAACAAGTCTCACTCATCACATCATGGTCATCCTTTACCCTAGGAAAAAAGATGTCAATTACACCATTGAGGTATAATTCATCACTCCTAGCAACGGAGGAAGCTTGAGTTGATGATAGGCCGAGATACCTCTTGTAATAGCCTTCAAGGTTTGCTCCAAGCCATGGAGTAGCGGGAGCTTGAGAAAATCCAAGAATACCGGCAAACTCTTCGAAAAGAGGACATAGTTCATTATACGCAAAACGGAAAACGGAAAACTTGTCATCCCAAATTTCGATCGCGGCCTCCAGGAGATTCCATACCATTTGAACTTGTTTAAGATGGAAAACGCATTCAAGTGAAAGGCACGAGTCTCATCCTCTCTTCAGGGGTCATTGATTGTAACCACTTATCAAATTTGACATCAAAACTTGTTATGGCTGAATTCTTAGTCAAATAAGAAGGTTTCTCTCTCTACAAGGCTCTCTATTGATGGTAAATTATGAAGTTAATGTCCCAAATTGGACTAACCCTAGGCTTATATAGGCGCGTACAAAAAGGACGAAAAAATAAGGCAACCCATAAAAAAAAAAGGGCTCCAGCAACCCACGTTTCAACCGCTGAAGACTCAGCGGTGCTCAATAGTGCAGCACAAGCCCCAGTGGCCAGCCCCTGAGCTTCAGCGGCACACCGCCGAGCTCCAGCGGCACGCCGCTGAGCCCCAGTGGTCAGCCGCTGGAGCCTGACGAGCCTCGTATTAGTCCCCGCTGCTTAGCGCATGCCGCTCAAAGGCTCCCGCCTGCTGCCGGACGGCTTTCTCGAGATAACCTCCTTTTCTCCGGTTTTGGATACTTTCCTTAACCGTTTTGGACTCAATTTTGCCTCTCTTTCCTATTTTCTTTAATTTATTCCTTCCACTTTGTATTATTTCCCTAACATTAATGGAAACTCTACAATTTCCTTATTTTCTTTTTAGCTGATTATTATTTTTATTCTTATGTCATCTTTTCTTTTATTCATCCCTTTTTCATTATTAATTATTTTCATTTTCACTCCTTCCCTTTTTACATTTTTTTAAGGGGGGATAGGATACCACCAATTTTAACTTTTTGGTTATACCATTTTTTGCTGCGTGACTGTTACTTGCGCTTTTGCTTGACTGCGTGTGCATTTGCATTAGCCTAACTATGTACATGGACCAATAAATAAGCAATCAATATTTACAAGCACAAAGTTCGAATGTTTTTTTCAATACAAATGTTCACACAAATACATTACCATAAAAACCGCTATCACCTGCATCATCATCCGTACGGGCTACCTCGAAATGGTCCTCCGACCTCAGCCCTCATCACCAAATATCGACGCCGCAAGCTTTAGGCTGCCGTATTTTTCTCCCCTCTTTTCCGCGTGCCTTCCCTCGACCCTCCTTTCGGGGATCGGGTTTCCGACAGTCTGGGAGAGCGTGTTGGGTGATCGAATTTCGTGAATCTTTTAGTGTGTATGCACATAGAGATTTATGTACCAAAGACATGATTAAGATTGTCGGAAGTCGCCACTAAATTTTAAGGTAATTTGGAAACCTTGGAGATCAAGTCGATAGTCTAGAAAGATGTCAACTCAACTCCTATGCACCCCAATCCCTATTGGGGAAATTGACTTCATAAATGAGTTCGGGGGCATAGGTACGAGCTAGGAAGGTGTTAGGCACCCAACTCGCCCGTTAACAACAATGACCTTTATTAATCGATTCAATATAATTATTAATGCTACTGTTCCAAACAAGGTTCAATTTGTCCAAATTCCTAGTTTTAACTAATGGGTTTGAACAAGCATTATTATTGTGACCACTTTTAACAATTTATCAAATTACATGATTTAATTTCTAAGAGACGATAAACATGCTAAAACCTGCAATTTAGAGGATAAATACATGATTCATCCACCAATCCACAAACAAAGCATGATTCATTCATAATAAAGTAATAAAAAAACAAAATTAAAACAATCATTCATCCATTAACAAGGCTTAATACAAGCCCTTTTGCTCAAAACGCGTCATGCATGTACATATCACATAAACCAAAAATGTCAGTAATAACAAGCAAAATAAAAATTATTGAAAACCCTCAGGTTGGATTACCTGGATGCTCACAATGAACTTATTGGGTTGTATTGCTTGAATTCATGCTCTTGATGAAGTATGAAGGTTTATTTTATAGTGCTAGGGCTAATCCTAAAGATGGAGTAGAACCAGAATTTAAGGTTTTTAATATGAGAGATCAGAGAGAATGCTTTGAGAGAGAAACTGCCAACCTCACTCTAAAATTCCAACCAAAAGACCAACCTCTTCAACTGAACCCTAAGGTTTGTTTATATAGAAGAGGAGGAACTGCCAGGGTTTGGCACGGAAGTCGAATGGGCCTCGAATTTGCCGTCCGCGAGAAAGGGTCCAGGCGCCAAACCGCTAGGCTGAGCGGCCAAACCGGCAAGCAGTCAAACCGCTTGTCCTAGCGGCACAACCGCTTGTCCTAGCGGCCACCGCTTGAGCCCAAGCGTGGCCGCTTGGACCTGGAGCGGTGTGCCTGCATAGGCGCCTGGCATGAGTTTCTTGTGGGGGAGGCTTTTCCGAGGGGGTCCACGCGGGATTGACTGAGCTCCCTTGTTTGACCATGTGTTGACTCATGGGTTTGGGTTCCCTTTCGGGCCTTTAGGTTCAAGAGGCCTATCTCTCAGTTTTGGACTCCAATTGAATTGAGTCCAACTGGTTTGGATCACCTATACAAAAGGCTTCCACTGGTTAATTCAAATGAACTGGGCTAATCATCAGAGCAATTATTCTCGAAACCCAAGTTCGAGCAAAATCCAATCCTTTCATCATCGAGTTTTTACGGGAACTTATTATAGACACAATTTTTGGTGTCTACACAAGCTGAATAGGGTCAAATGAGGAATGGCGGGCAGGCTCCTGATACGAGCTCCCTTCTCCAACATAGCTCGAGTCGTACCCCCATGAAGTACGAGGAGGCATGGTAGGCACCATCGGAGCAGGAACTGGGGGCTGATAGTAAAGGCCGCCATAAGAAGGATATCCCGCATACCCGAGATAAGGAGGATACATCGACATATGCATAGGAGCAGGCTCCACGTACAGAGTCATCCTACTTCCACCAGGGCGGTCCGACCGATGCACAAGCACCCTGTCTCTCCAAGGACTCTCCCTCCGAGGGCTCCTCTCACGAGAAGGACTACACTTAGGAGAGCTCGCATCCTCATCATCAGATAACACCACCTGTATTGACCTACGAGAAAGGGGTAGACGGTACTCAACCTGCATTCCACAGAAAATTATAAATACATTTCTCAAAGCATGCAACTTTGAAGATGCAAATAGAAGTTTACCTTGTCCAAATCAGCTATTGAACAAGTACCCTTTAAAAGGGCTCGGGATATCCAGGATTTCATGGCATGAATCATCTTGAGGACCTTCCCGGTCTGCCCATGATCAAGCTACACAAAGAAAAATGAGTACAAGCACGTAATGAAGGGCAAGGTATTTCACACTTTGGTAAATTATGAATTTATCCCTGTATGCCCAACGGGAAGAGGTAGCCCTGAATATCCTCATCAAGATCCTCCGTCATGGGAATCTCCCCCCAGGACTCCTTCTCGCCATAATCCCGACCCCGAACCTGCATGTCAGTGATCATCACCTCAACATCATCAATCCGAGGTTCCTACGAAGCAAAGCATGTCAGTACAAATAAGGCAAGAGGCATAGAATATCAAGTATAAATTCTTACCTTCAAGCCCACAAATGAGGGCATAAGGCGATCACGGCGGAACTGCTCATAGAGACCAGCAAGGTCCTCCACAGGCGCCCTCAAATACCGTATAGCATCCGAGCCAACCATGGCCTCAGCAACCTGCTCGCGAGACAAGCACCTCACCACGAACATGGTACAAATTCACAGAAAATCTGCTCTCCCAAAACCACTCAAAGGAGAATGGGCCCGCAATCAGGACCCTCTGACGGTCAACCGCCCTGGAAGCAAGGACGGCGTCCGGAGCCAACCCTTGTTACTTCGCCCATGGAAAGTAGTTAATCTACACAAATAGGCAACATAAGAAATTTCCACACCAAGAAATGCAACCTATACAAGAAAAGCAAATATCATTTACCTTGTGTCAATAAATGCGCAGGAGAGCCTCCCTAAACTGCTGGAGAGTGCTCAGAGGCCCCGGACCCCTATGGCGCCATGCCCTACAAACCGAAAAATCCAAGGCCCAGCCAATAGGTGTCAGCTCCGAGAAATGCTCAAAAAACCAAGGCTACATCTAAACATGAAGTTAAGCACTGCACACTTAAATCATGCATCTCAAAAAACAAATACATAGTGTAGACGCCAAAAAAGCGTGTTCAGATTTCTCCGCAAAAGCCCGATGATGAAAGGAGTAATTTTTAAGCTTGAACTGCTATTTTGCTTTAATAGTTTAAAATAAGGTCTCAGTTTTTTCTCCAACACTCCTTTATTTTCATTCCATCCAAAATCCCTGTTCAAGAGCTTTCCAACGATACGTCTCATACCTTATTCCGACCCCCGGTCGCCAAGTTGCGATATAGGGGTAAAATCGTCTTTCGCCACCCAAGGGAAAAACAGTCTTTTCCTCTTTTTCGGATCATTAAAAATTCCCCGGAAGATAAAGACAAGCTGGATGACGTCATTATGACGTCATCCAGCTGGCTGCTGACAGTCGTCAGCGGGCCTGGAGAAAGTCCCACGGCCGCTAGCGGCCTTGTCCAGCGCCGCTAGCGGCGCTGCCTTTCTCCTCAAGCCCAGCTCATTTTTCAGGCCCGTCTCGTTTTTCAGCTCATTTTCACCCGTCCAACCCTATTTCTCCACGCCTATATAAACAACCCTCCACCCTCAGTTCAAAAGACACAGTCTACGGTTGAAAACCTCTATTCTCAGTAGTATTGACTCTGAGCTTCCCCCTCTGTCTTCCAAACTTGAGATTTATTTTTACTATTCTTGTCAAATATAACCTACAGTTCAGGTACAAATTCCTGAGGGCTCAAATTAAATTGCTTGCCTAATTGTTTATTTTTCCAGTAGTCATAATGTAGATATCATGCTAGAATAATGTTTTTATTGCTTCCTAAATACTGTCTGTATAGTCGTTGTGCTGCTCAACTTGTCAATCGAATGCTTGTCTAAATAAGGGTTAAAATAAATGTTGTGATGCTTGTGATGAACCAATTAATAGTCTATGTCTAGGTTTTTAATCCGGTTTTGCATGGAAATTATGTCTTTAAATTATTAAGCAAACTTGAGTTAGTAGAGGCCGTCATAATACGGACGAGTTGGGTGCCTAACATCTTCCCACCTCGTACCTTCGCCCCCGAACCCTTTGTTCTTGGGTACTTATATGTTTTATATAAGCGGGAGTCTTTCTAAAAACATGATTAGTTCACTTTTCGCGCTATTGGGTTGTCCCTTCGGTTTGTCCCTTCGATAAAACGCCGATAGCAGATTTGTGACCTGTTTCATGGTTTTTATTCAATTCAAGTCTTTTCAAAAGATTTTCTAACTCGATGGTCCCTTGAACTTATCTAAGCCCCCAATTGACAAATTTTCTATAAGGACGCACTCCGGGGAAAAACAAAAGGATTGGTAATGAAAATCCCGGGTCCTTACAGTGGCGACTTCACTGGGAATTTATTTAAGAGGGTGAGACTCGAAAGTCAAGTTTGCTTAATTGTTTAAATAACATGTTCCATATATTTTGCATCATTTGCATCATTTGCATGTGCCTTGGCACAACCTTTTAACCCTTATCGACCCTCGAGGAAGTTTGTGTCGCAACTCGTAGACAACGCGTATATCTAAAGGAATATACAGTTGTCCTATCGTGCAAATCGACGATTCCTCACCCATGACTCATCAATCCTTTGTTGATGAAAAGAATTACAATCGATGTGTCGACCATCCGCCGAACAGAAATTGTAATTTGTCATGGTAACCTCACAGGAGCCAAAAGCCTCTAACCCACATTCATGCATCCGCTTGCTTGTTGTGCATGTGTCGTTGTAATGCCCGTCTGATCACATGTTTGCCTGTAAATTACGTTGTTATAATGCTTGCTTGAATGCATGAATTACGTGATTATATACCAACACGTACCTACTTGCTAGGAGTCTTTTTCTTTTATTTTAGTTAGTTCCTAGTGCCCAAATATGGTGTGAGAATTCAAATTCAATGAACACTCATCATTTTCCCAATGATTTATTCTAAGGCCATGAACAATTTCTAGGATCTTTTAGTAAAAAAAAGGAGTCAGTCTTTCAATTTCCCCTCTCACCTTTTATTATATCTGTATTTTCTTTTTTTTGATGTAATTCAGATTCGGTTAAAAAAAAAAAGAGATCATCAAATCAAAAAAAAAAAAAAAACGGCAAAAGAAAAAAAATGCCGAAAAATAAAAGAAAAATATAAAAGAAAGGACCAAATTTTTTCCTTTTTATCCCATTTTTCATTTTCTTTGAGTCTAGGAAAATAAAATTAGGATAATCGTCTTTTTCTATTTTTCTTATTTTCGTTTATTGACTTTATTTTCTTTTTGAATATTTGGGAAATATTTGGGCATTCAGGCTTAAGGACCTTTCTTTTAGGACAATGTGTTTTCTACGTGCGGGTCAATTTTTCATTATCTCATGTTCTTCATTACTAAGTGCTCATTGCTTCCTATTCAGGATAGGGGGTCCGAAGAAGAAGGGAAACCTTGAGAAAAGTTGGGCCCGGCCTTCGGCAAAGCTGGTTCGTCTACAACCGTCTACACCGCCCAGTTCCCGCTTACCTCCACCTCAAACAGCTTCACCATCAATAAATTCACCATCACTACATACCTTCTTCTCCACACCAATCACTCCTCCCAACTTCACAATACCTAAAACCATGGATGAAAGGTTTGATGACCTCATGAGTGAGCTAGAGAAGGTTCAGCTCAGAATGGATGACATGAAAAGAAAGAGAGAAGAAAAAGTCCCTTCTGATTCCGATTCTGAGGAGGAAGGGTCAGATGCTATGGTAGCTAAGATTACCTCCGTGCTCAAGAAAAGTGGTTTGGTTTCCAACTATAGTGCCAATGTGGGAAAGTTCGACACTAAAATCAAGGGTAAGCTTCCCGCCAAGTTCTCTATGCCCGAAGTGCCCACTTTCACAGGGGTAGACAACCCACAGGATCACCTGAAATCCTTCACTACCGCTATGGCTCTGAGAGGAATCAACAAGAAGCTCTACGCTCACTTGTTTCCTCAAACCCTCGATACACATGCTCGATGTTGGTTCTATTCCTTGGACTTAGAGAACTACCCAACCTGGTCTGATTTCACCACGGTCTTCTTGGCTCGATATAAAGACAACGCCACTCTCCCCATTACTCAGAGGGAGCCTGAAATCACTACTCAAGAGAGGAATGAGGGATTCACTAAAGTCCAAGATAGCTGAAATGGTGGAAAGGCCTTCTGAAACTGAACAGATCAGGCATTTCATTAAGAACTTGCAACCGGCTTATAAAGGTCACCTGCAGTATTAGGCCATTGACTCATATCAGCGTCTATATGATGTTGGTATTCTTATTGAGGATGATATCAACAAAAATAAAGACCAAGCCCCCCCTAAGCCTTTCACTTACGGGAGGGACAAGAGGGTGACTACCGGAACCTCTTCTGGTCCTCAAGTTAACGAGGTGGCTGCTGTAAACACTTTTGCTGAGAAAAGGACGCCAAGGGAATTCACCCCTCTTGGAATGACTCTATCACATGCTCTCGAAAGAATGATCAAAAATAATCTGCTGCAACCCATTGGACCAACTCCGGAACCACCTGTCAAGAATCACAATTGGAGAGAAGGGGAATACTGCAAATATCATCAAGGAAAAGGGCACGACACTGACAGCTGTTGGGCCCTCAAACATGCTATCCAAGATAGAATTGAGAACGACACCATACCCTTACCAAAACCAGGTCAAGCACCCAGCAACTCAAACAACCCTTTGGGTGCCATTTTGCATATAAGTGTTGAAGATGCCGTAGGACTCGAAATTGCTGGGATATGGGACACTGACGAAGAAGACGTATGGGAGATCCAAACCAGATCACCCGTAGGAGTGGCTCACCTGACGCGTTCTGGTCGCCATTATAGACCACCAAACATCTATAATGACAGGGTTTCGCCTCCAGCTGAGGAGGAAGTGGAAGAAATCCCCGCAAAAGAGAAAGAATCTCCCATCACCGGACAACTCAAGAGGATCAAGGCTGACATCTCCATTTGGCAACTTCTAGCCTCATCCTATGAACATCGTCAGGCCATTTAGGAGGCTTTATCAAAGGTCTCGGTATCGCCTGACATGAGGCCGGACGAGCTGGTTAATTTCTTGGTAGGGGATAAAGCTAGGCCATCCATCACTTTTTCATACAATGAGTTACCACCAGAGGGGTCTTCACACAATAATGCTCTATACTTAACTGTATTCGCCATGGGCAAGTATGTACCCATGACCCTAGTGCACAACGGCTCGACCGTGAATGTGTGCCCATTAAGGACCGCGGCAAAACTGGGCATCGACATCAACAATTTGGCTCATTCAGCGCAAGGCTTACGCGCGTATGATAACTCCAGTCGGATGGTGCTGGGCACCATAACTATGAACATTACCTCCGGGGCTATAGAAAAGATGGTCCAGTTTTATGTGATGAATATCCCAGCTACGTTCAACTTGTTACTGGGACGACCTTGGCTTCACGGTTTAAACGCTGTAGCCTCTACCTTGCACCAGAAAGTCAAAATGATGTTGGAAGGCGAAATTGTGAAAATCGAAGCCAACCCCATCAAGGCAACCATTGATAAGACTCCTGTCTTGAAGATAGAACATGATAGTGAAGATGTTAACTTATGGGGATTCTCCCCTGAGGAAGTAGCCCTCATAGAAGAAGATACTAAATCGCACAGCTCAGACAGTTCCAGGGAATTCGAGACCTACCCTTCTGAAGAAATGGGGGAACCCGACGAGTTTGAAGAAGTAAAGGCAACCATCGAGGGAATGTCCATCTATGTGGCACATCACCACAATGCAATCCGGCAAATGAAAGAGAAAATCGCTTCGTTGGAATGATCCACAGAATGTAACATTATTCTGGCTAAAGGAGAAGCCTGCTTCCTACAAGATGAAATGTTCGACAAAATGGTCAAGTATGGATATGCTCATCCAAGGAGGCCCACCCCACGCATTCTTCCCAGGGATGGAAACCCCTATCTTCGGTGCAAATACTGTGAGGCTAATGGACACCACACTAACCAATGCAAGCAACTAAAGAGGGTAATCACCACTTTCATTGATCGAGGGACCATGTGGTCGCCCAGCCCATGGGCAAAGAAAGGGTGGCACCGCTTTAACCGAAAGGAGTATACCCCATTGAATGCTCCCATTGGTAATGTCATGAACACCCTCATATGGAGAGGAGACCTTAACGCTACAATCCCTCCTGACAACCTTCAGGAAGTGCACAAAGATCTCGACCTCTACTGTTGCTATCACCAGGTTTTCGGCCACTACACAGATGAATGCCTCCGTTTGAAGGACGACATACAAAAGATCATAGATAGCGGGGAGATACCACCACCTCTGAAAGAGGAAGAAGAGCCCTGGAACTAATTGGTTATCTACAAGAGCTAGGGGAATTGAGTCTGAGTCTTCAAGTCCTGTCGAGTTAGGGTCTTAGCTAAATCTTTAGGTTGAGTCTTGAACAAGGGGTGTTCCCCTTCTATTTTCCTTCTAAGTCTAATTTCCTTTTGACGGGTATTAGGGACCCTCTTCCCTAAAGTCATGTGTGCTTATCTATTCTTGCAAATCAATAAAAGCTCCTCGTGCTCATTTCTCTCTTTGTTTAACTATTGACAAATCCAATGAATACAAAGTTGCACAAATCATTAACTAATCAATTTGAGTAATGTAAGTGAACTTCGCAAAGCAAGAATACAGGTTTACACTTTTACAGGAATTTGAGTGGCTGAACTCCCCCCCAATGGTGCCACTCCTCAAGAAGAAGAAGCGAGCCGTCCTTTTGCAACAACCTCGACATCGACATGATCTTGGCCCCGATCGAAGAAGACCCTTGGTACCAAGACATCTACAACTACATTAACAAAGGAGTATACCCTCAGGATGCCCCAATAAGAGCTCAACGGGCCATCCATCTCTTAGCGGCGCAATACGTAGAATACAAGGGGTTTCTTTACAAGAAATCCCACATTGGATAAACCTCAGATGTGTGAACGCCGAAAAAGCTGCAGAGATCATGGACGAAGTACACAACGGAGTGTGTGAACCACACATGAATGGTCGAATGCTCTCCAAAAAGGTCTTACGACTGAGATACTACTGGACTACTATGGAAAGGGATTGTTACGACTATGTCACGAAATGTAAGAAGTGTCAAATATATGCCAACTTACAGCTTATGCCACCCTCGATGCTTCACAACTTCACTTCTCTTTGACCATTTTCTGCATGGGGAATAGATATCATTGGAAAGATCACCCCAAAGGGCTCAGGAGGACATGAATACATCCTAGTAGCCATAGACTATTTTACCAAGTGGGTTGAAGCCCAATCCTATGCCATCCTTACCTCCAAACAAGTGTCCAAATTCATAAGGAACAACATCATTTGCCGATACGGTGTTCCGCATGAAATCATAAGTGACCATGGATCCCATTTCAAAGCCGAAACAACCACCCTCCTTAAAAGTTACAAAATCTAGCACCACAAATCATCCCCTTACTGTCCCCAAACCAATGGAGCAGTAGAAGCCTCCAACAAAAACCTTAAAACTATTATTGAAAAGATGATAGAAAACTGCAAGGATTGACCCATCAAACTCCCATTCGCCCTTTGGGGGTATGGGACATCCATAAGATCCTCTACGGGAGCAACACCTTACTCCCTAGTCTATGGAATGGAAGCAGTCCTACCCATAGAAGTCCACCTACCATCCATGCGGATAGCCTTAGAAGGAGATATCCCCGAAACCCAATGGTTACAGACTCGCTATGAAGAGCTTATGTTCACAGATGAGAGACGGTTACGGGCCCTAGACTATTCCCACATGTATCAACAACGCATGGCGAGAGCATTCAACAAAAAGGTTCGACCTCGAAACTTAAAGGAAGGGGACTTGATTTGGAAAGAATTACGAGCCCCAGTAACCGATCCTAGAGGCAAGTTTCGACCGAATTGGTCCGGACCATTCATCATCAAAGACATCTTATCAGGAGGCGCCGTCAGACTCATGGATATTGATGGCATCGAGTTCAGCCAGCTCACCAACATGGATCAATTGAAGAAGTGTTACGTCTAAAAAAAAAAAAAAAAGAAGACGAACACTAATTGAACGAACTACGCTGGCCTGATTCCACACTAGATACGTAGGTAACCCTTTCAAAGGGGCCCGACCAAAATCAATCAACAAATTCGATTCAACTCATTCCAAAAAGTATAATCTTTATTCAAACTGAACGAATAAGCTTACATTGCAAAAATTAAAAACTCCTAAGAAAATAATGCAACTATGAGGGTTTAAGCTAAACAATTTCCTATAATTATTTTCTTTTGAAAACTAGACTTGCTTTCTTAGAAAACTACTTTAATCCTTCTTCCCTTTAGAAGGCATCGTTGAAGAGTTCTTCTTTGAAGGACCCTGGCTTTAGGATGACCTGTGATCGCTTCCTTGAGTTGGGGGCTTGCCTCTCTTCAGTACATGGTAGTCTCCCATACGAGACACTTCCTTCCTTTTCTTGCTTCCTGTTTGTGAGTCATATCTAGGCTTTAGTTGGTCCCACTCCTCATGACGAAGGACTCGTCTCGCTTCCCCATCACTGCAGGATAGCCAGTTCAGATAGATCTCAGAAACCTGGGTTGTGGCAATCATCCGAGGTACAGCCCAGCGATGCCGGCTACGCCAATACTTTCCCCACACAGCAGCAAATTCAGTGGTTAGGGCAAATATATTGGGCCTCGTAGTCTCCTGACGAGGAATCACCTGTCTCAAGCCATATTGCCTCATGACCCTACAGGGAAAGAAGAAAGTAGTCATGTACAAACCCAGTATGGTAGTATGGAGGATCAGATCGTCACAAGCCACTAAAGAAGTCAAACTCCACTAGGACACGTGCTAACGAATGATAGGTCCCGCCTGGAAAAAGGCCTCCCACTCAGCCAGGGACTTTTCAGAATATAGCCTTTTCCTCACCAGAAAGCTAGCAGCTGTATAAGTTTTCTTGGACCAAGTCCGAGGAACACGGATAATCAGATTATCCGGTGACTTTATCAACCTCAAATGCTCGCATAACCAGATTTGAAGCAGCAGGGGGCTGCCCGAGAAAGCTTGGTTAGGGGACGTTTTCAACCTCTCAAGCCCAATAATGGTTTCTCCTATCACCAGATGTAAAGGAGAATGACCTTCAACCATTTGATTAACCACACGCAGCAACGAGGCTCTACCCATGTTTGAAGATTCTGCATTAACAAACAACAGACGGTTTAACAGGCACAGTACAAAAGCCTGTCTACAGTAGCGCCTGAATATGGCACCTTTTTCAGAAGAAATTGCGAATTTTTCGCAAATTTGAACCAAGTCCACATTAGCACCAAGCACCATGTTTTTAGCCTCTGCAGATGACAAGCCCAAGGATTTTCTGTATAGATCCCTAAAACCATCTCTCACATAAGGCACAGCTGGGGGAAGAACGTTTGGAATATTAGTGATCGCAGCAAATTCCTCCACCAAAGGGCATAATTCAGAATTACCAAAATGGAAAACATGCAAGTCAGGGTCCCAATAATTTAAAGCAGAACGAAGAATGGGCCACAATATTTCGGTTGGTTTTAAGTTTAGCAGGGTAGAAACATGGAACGGGGCTAGTTCAAGTTTCTCTTCTACGGTCAGATTTTTGCACCAAGCATCGAACAGATCTTCAAAAGGATTTCACCATGGCGGAAAATTGGAGAATTTGGGAGAGCTAAAGAGATATAAAAAGTGGTACAACATCCAGCACCCCGAATGTCCTATTTATAGGCAAGCATGCGGGCCGAAAAAGCAAAAAAAAGGGGGCTGTCAGTAGACTGGTCAGCGCCGCTGGCGGCCCAGACTCTGGCCCCAGCCCGATTTCTTTTCTGCTCCGGTCCGCATTTCTGATCCAGACGAATCGATTTTAGTCCAGTTGTCAGTAGCTGCGCGGAACGGCAAAGCCCGAGATTCTCTTAGAGTTAATTTTTTTTTTTTCTTTCTTTTTTTTTAGGGGGTATATATGTGTAAAATTTTGCGTTTTACTTTAGTATTCCCTAAATTTATAGATTTATCTTTTTCATTCTTTTTTATTTCTTTTCTTTTTTTTAGGGGGTATATATGTGTAAAATTTTGCGTTTTACTTGCATTTTCTTACTACTATTCCCTAATTTTATAGCTTTGTTATACTGTACAATATGTTGCATAAAGAAGATCAGACAGGTATAATTGAGTCATCATAACATGTTCATGCATATCAAAAAAAATGTGTGTAAGTGTTACACTCAAAACAGGAGTTCAAAAACCAATGTTCACAAAGCGGTTCAACATCGTTCAACTAGAATCGCCACTACCGGCCTCATCATCAACGGACGGCCCTTGACCGTAGTGTCCGGTCGAGTAAGGGAAAGAAGAGCTATACAGGGGCCTACTGTTCTCAGGCCTCATGTTCTGCCCATCATACGCTGGAGCCCGCATAGGGATCCCTGCCGGAAAGCCCGAGGCAAATAAGCTTGCTGTGGCCTGACTGGGAAAATCCATAGCGGCATCTTGATGAGAAGGCCCAGCATATGACATATCCCACCCAGGGGCGTTAGCCTAATCTCCAGCAGAGGGCGTAGGTGCAGGCAACCTATCAAAAGAGGGCCGGAAATCAACAGGAGAGAACATCTCCGGAATATATAGGACAGAAGGTCCAGGCACCTCATCAACAGGAGGCCTGGTCACCGCCACAGGAGGAGAACGAGCAATGGATGGTCTGCTTACTGAAGAAGCCCTCGCTGCAGAAGAGTGGCATGGTCCTACCGAAGATGAAGACTGAGACATCTGCAGATGGTCGAAAATGTTAAGTTAAGCACTTCACTTAGCTAAAACAAAAGAAGAAGGGAATTTACTTACATCAATGGTCTTGGACCGAGAACTCTTCCCCTTGCCCATCTCTCGACCATAACCTTTCTTCAACAGGTGTATAAGCTTGAAGACGTGAGAAGTCTGCTCCCGGTTCAACTACAAAAAAAAGAGAGAATCACAAAATAGAGTCAGAAACTCAAAACGAACACAAGTATAGGAGAGAGACAAAAGAGAGAGAGACGACTCACCCCCGTGCAACCATCGGGTAAGGGTAGGCCCTCCACCGCCTCTCCATCAGCAATATCGAGAGGGAGCTCCTCCATTATACGCCCTCCGCTCTCTCCTAGATACCTCACCTCGTTGTTTGGCAAGATCACACTTGGGGGCTGACCCCGAGCAGCTCTAGAACGAGACCTCCTAGGGCCCGGAAGAGCTAGACGATCCGCCTGCAGGACACAAAAGTCAGTATATTGGGCAAACAATTAAAAAAAAAAAAAACACAGACAAATTTCTTACCTCAGACGTAAGGTCCGACATCAGGCGATCTAAGCAATAGGCCAGATACATGGCCGTCTGGTCCAAGCCAACGACCTCCGGCACGATAAACTCCTGCGCTGCCCTACCACGGATCACAACCCCGAGCTCCCGCACACTCAAGCCGCGCAAGTAAAACATGGTCAGAGGAGGATCCTCCGGAACCAGATGAGTACCCAAAGAGGGATAGACCAACCGAGTGAAACGATCCCCCAAATACCATACAAAGCTGAATGGCCCCTCGAAGACCACTCGTAGGGAAGATACCCTGAAGGACTCTAAGGTAATATGGGGAGGAACCCCGGGAATCTCATCAAAGGCGGACCACGACACCTGCAGATTATCAAGTCAAAATTCATTCACACAAAATGAACAAAAGAATATACAGATCAACAAGCAGCATACCATGGACACAACATGGCTCTCAAAGGTAGCCCGGAAATGCTCCAGGGAAGTGAACGGATGGGTGTCCCTACCAACCCATCGGGAGCCTAAAGGAAACATCTTCAAACCAGGGCGATGAGGACGGAAGGCAGGAAAATACTCAAAGAACCACAGCTGCCACACAAACAAACACACAAGCAAAGATGACTTCTCTAGTTGAAGACATACGCAAAAGAGAAGCATAAACAAAAAAGGAAAGTCTACTTCAACAAAGAAGCATAAGCAGCTCCACCAAGGTTGAACTCACGAACCTTGGACAAATCCTCAAACATGTCAAGAAACCGACTTGACACACGCTCTTCTTCTGAGCAAAGATCGTCGACCCCAACAAGCAAGCCAGGAAGTTGCGAGCCCTTTGCTATTCTGTGAGCCCCTGCGCAGACGCGGCCTCCCACAGCTGCAATAAGGAAATCCAATCCTGGTCAAAATGGGTATATACAGGCCCATAAAGATCCGACAAAGTGTCAATCCCCCGAGTGACAGGCAGGGATAATAGTCAAGAAATCAGCAAGACGTGAGTCCAATACCAAACTCCTGGCCCTCTCCGAAAAGGTACCCAACAGCATAGACCAATGGGAAGTAGTCCCATGAGCCTGCAGCATAACTCCAACACCCTGGCCAAGCCAACAAAATTTCACCACAAATTATATACAGCTAGCCACCAATCCAGTACAAATCCCAATTTGTTCGTGTGTCGAAGCACTAACAGTTCCAAATTTTCAGTTCAAATATACTGAATACAAAAAAAGCTAAGTCAGAAAACGTACCATCTCTGGGTCAGACAAATGACTCTGTCTGGTCGGCAACAGAACACTGCGGTTCCAAAAACCAGTCAGGCGCCAGTCTAGCCGCATGAACGAATCCTGGTATAGTCGAGCCCCATCCGCGTGACAAGTTGGAGGCTTTCGGGTAGAAGGCAACCCGGTACGGAAAAGGCTTCGGTCATACTCCCCATCATACATAGGACGCTTCCCTTTATCCGCGGGAGCCATGGGAGTACTATGAAGCTTTCTCTCTCTACAAGAGGGAAAATAAAAGTTTCATATTCGCAAGCTACAAGCATCCATTCAACAATGCAACTCAAAATTCAGCAACTAGGCGGAAAAATAAGCAAGTTCAAGACAAAAACCGAAGAAAATGGACAAGAATCGACTTACCTCAAGTGGAGTGAAGCACTCAACAATGGGCGACCTCCAAGCTCGAACCTCTCGACAATGGCTCGGGTGAAGAAGAAGAAGAAAACGCGAAGAGAGAGAGAAAGCGCTGAAGCGTTTTTTATTGGCTCAAGCTCAGCGCCGCTGGCTGCTGATAGCCACCCAAGGAAAAAACAGTATTTTACTAATTACGTCATCCAGCTGGCTGCTGATAGCCGTCAGCGGCCCTGGAGAAAGTCCTAGGGCCACTAGCGGCGCTGACCAGGGCCGCTAGCGGCGTTATCCAAGGCCGCTAGCGGCCTTGTCCAGCGCCGCTAGCGGTGCTGCCTTTCTCCTCGGGCCCGGCTCATTTTTCAGGCCCGTCTCGTTTTTCAGCTCATTTTCACCCGTCCAACCCTACTTCTCCACGCCTATATAAACAACCCTCCACCCTCAGTTCAAAAGACACAGTCTATAGTTGACAACCTCTATTCTCAGTAGTATTGACTCTGAGCTTCCCCCTCTTTCTTCCAAACTTGAGATCTATTTTTACTATGCTTGTCAAATATAGCCTACAGTTCAGGTACAAATTCATGAGGGCTCAAATTAAACTGCTTGCCTAATTGTTTATTTTTCCAGTAGTCATAATGTAGATATCATGCTAGAATAACGTTTTTATTGCTTCCTAAATACTGCCTGTATAGTCGTTGTGCTGCTTAACTTGTCAATCAAATGCATGTCGAAATAAGGGTTAAAATAAATGTTGTGATGTTTGTGACGAACCAATTAATAGTCTATGTCTAGGTTGTTAATCCGGTTTTGCATGGGAATTATGTCTTTAAATTATTAAGCAAACTTGAGTTAGTAGAGGCCGTCATAATACGGGAAAGTTGGGTGCCTAACACCTTCCCACCTCGTACCTTCGCCCCCGAACCCTTTATTCTTTGGTACTTATATGTTTTATATAAGCGGGAGTCTTTCTAAAAACATGATTAGTTCACTTTTCGCGCTATTGGGTTGTCCCTTCGGTTTGTCCCTTCGATAAAACGCCGATAGCAGATTTGTGACCTCTTTCATGGTTTTTATTCAATTCAAGTATTTTCAAAAGCTTTTCTAACTCGATGGTCCCTTGAACTTATCTAAGCCCCCAATTGACAAATTTTCTATAAGGACGCACTCCGGGAAAAACAAAAGGATTGGTAATGAAAATCCCGGGTCCTTACACATAGGTAAAGAAAAACGAACATGTAAAACATTCTAAAGGCCGCATAAGCTCACGGTAGGAAGGTTCGCTTGCTTGTACCCCTCGTCATTCACACGGCAGGCATACCGCATGCATCTCAAGAGGTTGACGTAGCCGAACAACTCCCAGTTGTACTCTTTCACTCTATCCTAGTCCAGCGAACTCGGGAGATAGATGGCATGAAGGCGCTCCCCCTTATCACTAAAGATAGTGGTGGCAAGAAGATATGCAATAAACATCCTTGCCTTTTGCTCCACAGATGTATTTATCTTATACATCAGGTCTTTCAAAGCCGCAAAAAGCTCGCTATAAGAACGGTAGTGGTGACCCCAAGTATTCCCCCAAGGACCAAAAAGCTCCACCAACTCCATCTTACGTTTCTAAATAGAAATGTCATAAACAATGGGCGTACCCACGCAAGGTACCCTGGTCAACATCGAAAACTCTAAAGGAGTAATCATCATCTCCCTATTAGAGAAGTGGAACGTATTGGTAGTTTCCCAAAAACACTCCAAAGACAACCGCACTATACACCTTTTGACTCGCTCCACCGAGTCCACCGCTTTCAAAAGGGGCCCAAACCCCGCATTGAACACCGCATCTTGCACCTCTTTGGGCAATGTTTTTAAAAGTTTTAACAGAAGAGGCATAGTTTCCATGGCCTTCAAATTCCCATCGGGTTCCTATGATCAAGTTTGCATCTCTTAGGTTCACATTTCAATCAAATGTTCTTTCCTAAGCATGTCTCTAAGTTCGTTCAAGCCGCGCCAGATCACATGCGCTACAAACTTAACAATTGCATACAAATTCAATCCATGGCAAGCATATAAACTCAAATTCAATGCATAAAAACTATGAATTCAAAAGTTTAAGGAGTTACCACGAATTTGGAGGCCCGAGAACTCCGATGAGACGCCGGTCGAAAAAGCAACTCCGATCAATCCCAAACAATGTCGGGTATCCTATTCGACCGGGTGTATCGATCTTGAGGGAAAGCCATATTAGCCTTCCTCTTTGAAGGCTTCACATGAGGAGGAGAAGCCTTAGTGAAAATATCAATTTCTTCGACTTCCTCTCACACCTCGGTCCTCTTACTCCTCCTCTTTCCCAATTTTGGAGCCATGCAAGAAGGATGAACAAGCAAGCAAAGAACAAGCAAGCAATAATGGAAGAGTTTTTGATTTTCTCTCTCCAAGGATTTCAAAAACCCACTTACAATTTCACCACAAATTTGTGAGAAATGACAAATAAACTTCAAATTATGCAAAGATTATGCAAAAGCAAGCAAATGCAAACAAAAAGGTGCAAATTTGAGCAAGAATTGGCAAAGATTGAAGTTTGGACAACAATGGAGTAAGAAAGAGAGAGAGGCTCGAAATTTTGGGGAAGAAATGACCCAAAATCGGCCTCCCCTTTTTAAAACCCTCCACCCGCAGCGCTGAACCAGCTCGGCTCAGGACCGCCCAGGCTCAGCGGCCCAGCTGCTAGCCCTGGCGGTCAGGCCGCTTGCCCCAGCGGCTAGGCCGCCAAGCCTGGTGGTCCCCCTATGTGCCTCTGCAGCCGAATCGTAGCTGCTGAGCGGGCTCGATTTCGCTGCTGAGCGCCCAGCGGTCCGGCGCGTGCCCGCTGGGGCTCTTTTCTCATCCACCTCTCACGGGTGGGCCCACGAGTTCAAATTCCACGCGGGATTTCATTTTTTGACTGTTAGAAGCCCGGGAGCGACGGGCACTCACCCAGAATGACTATCTTACCCCCGCAATACGGTTTCCTATCTTAGGAGCCCGATAAAATCTAATTTTTGTAGGCACAGGCACAATATCTTTTCTATCAAGGCAAAGGCACAATATTATAATTTTTGCAGGCACAAACACAACTTCTCAAGCAAAGGAAAAGGCACAGGCACAACTTCTCAAGACACAGGCATTATATCATTCTCTTAAGGCATAGCAAGGCATCGAGAGCGAAAAAAAAGCTCTTCGACGGGAGGCTATTTGTAATACCCCTTATTATTAATCATTTTAGAATAATAATTACATAAAAAGAAAATACAATTTCGTATTTGATTAATTAATTGGGCTCATAAATGTTTAAAGTGCCTAATCAATATTGGGTTTGGTTTTGGACTTAATTAAAATAATTGGGCCATTCGTATTTAATTAATTAATTGGGCTCCTAAATGTTTAAAGTGCCTAATTAATATTGGGTTTGATTTTGGACTTAATTAAAATGTAATTGGGCCAAAAGAAATAAAAAATAATTGGGCTCTATAATTTTCGGGAGTGGCCGAAAATTATAAGGCTTATTAGAGCCTTATTTTCGGCCACCCTAGCCGAAAATAGGGGGAGAATTTCTAATTTTTATTTCAAAATTTTGTTCCCTAAAATTTTGGTTAGTGGAGTGAATTTAGGAGAGGTTTTAGAAAAGAATAATTTGAGATAAGGAAGGAGTTTATTTGGACTCCTAAATACACTTAGCTTCCAAATTCAACTGACGCTTTACCAAATAAAAAAAAAAAAGACCCTCTCTCTCTCACTCTCACGCAAGACACACACAGGAGAAAAGAAAGAGAAATTCTTCACTCTTTCACAGTTCATCCTTTGCTCAGTTTTAATCCTTGATTTTCAAGTAAGTGTTCTAAACTTATTTTCTTTGATTCTTAAAATCTTTAAATTCGATTCAAGTGTGAGTTTTATGAACCCTAGTTTTGTATGGGTAAACCCTAATTTAGTTTTGCATAGGGTTTGCTAGATTCTATTGTTTTTGCATGATAGAATCATGATTAGGGTTGGGTAGGTGGTTTTATTGAATTGAATAAAAGTTTGAGTTCAAAAGGTTAGATCTTATAATGTAATTAAATCTGGAAAATTATTAATTGTGGATTTAATTAGATTAGGGTTTGTAAAAATTGTTTAACAAAAAAAACAAAAAAAAAAAAAAAAAGAGGTCTGGCTGGCCAGGCCGTGTACAGCGCACGGCTAGACCGTGCGCAGCCGCTGGGCGGCTATGACGGCCTCCAGCCTTGACTGTCACAGCCACCGCCGCTGCTGGACGGTGGTTAGCGACGGTGGTGCCTTGGTGATTGGTGTTGGTGTTGATGGTTGACTTGCTTTGACTTGTTTTAGGGTTTTTGGAAAGTTTCCTAATTTAGTTGTGTAAATTGTTTTTGGAAACTTTGAGCATGCATGAGTAACTAAAATTCCAGCAACTTAATTAATTTAATTAAGTGTACTAAATCATCTTTAAAGTTTAATAAAGTGGTTTAGAAGTCAATGTATTGACTATTTCTGTATTGTGGATTTGTTAGGGCCCGTTGATCGCGCTTAAAACGTAAGGAGCTTACGTTGTTTGCTTGTTGGACTTGCCTTAGTTTTAAATGTAATTCATGTCTAGATAAATTATGAAATTTCTTTGTCATAATTCATGTCTATTGGAATTTGTATTCATTTGTCTAGTATTGGATTGAAATTGTGAATTCATATTTGGACTTGTGAGTATTTTGAAAAGGGATAATTGATATTTATTTCCTTGTGATAAGTCGTATAGAATTATATGTTAGTGAATGCATGTATTATGTTGGAAATTCACTTTGTGTAGCAATGTCTAGTTTTTAGTATTCATGTGAGGAGATGCATGTTTATTTTTGGTTATTGAACGCAAATTATGTTAATAATTGTTCAATTGGTATATAGCCTGAAATTGCTATTTTTGGTATCATGTTAGTAAGCATGTGGAATCATGTTAGTAAGCATGTTACTTCAATAAGTTGAATTGAACTTTGACTATTGGAACCTACTTAAAGGTATTGGGATAGGTGGTTTTGAGTTGAGGCCTAGATGCCATTCATGTAAATGCCATTGTAAATTTGTAACCATATTGTGTTACTTGAGTGCCAAGATTATGTGTATTACTTGTTATGTGATCACCATATTTAATTGAATTGAGAGTTAATACTTCTTGGGTAATGGATCCACCGAAGGATGTGAAAGGGAATTTGTCACTTGTTACGTTGAGCGGTTCCATTGGTTATGGCCTCAATGTATTGGAAATCTTGTATCCATACTGAGAAATTGGGCGAGTGGTTCTCCGAAACAGTTCTTCCTATAGACTTTAGGGTCGAAGGAGGGTATATACTAAGGAACACTAGAAGTACTTCGGGAGTCATCTATACTCCGGGACGGTTGATCCCTCTTTTGCCACTGTGCACGGGACTAAGATCCTATTGAATCGACTGCGGTTGGTTTGACAATTCATGCGATTCTCTCCTCTCTAATGAACTTGGCTAATGGATAATAATAAATATGAGATTTATTAATTGATGATTATGTGTGTCTTTAAGTTTAAAGCATGTTGTCTTTATTTCTTAAGCATGATTATTATTTTATTGGATTAAGCATGTTGCCTTAACTTGGAGATTTAAATGGACTATGTGGTTATGAATTACTCAGCATAGCTGATTGGTTGTTTTTCTTTTTACTTGTGTTTGTTGTCAATTTCTCTTCAGTGGTGGCCCTATGATGAACCTATATGGAATTCGTCTATATGGGGGAGTAGATTGACAAGATTTGTAGCTCGAGGTGTGAGCTAGGAGACGCGACAAAAGAAGATTGTAAATCTTCTAAAAACAATTTGTTTTTATTGTTTAGTTTGAAACTTCTTATTCTTGGGATTTTTTTATATTTGTATTGAGATTAATTATTTTGCATGGGAATTAATAGTTACTCCCTCCGTTCTTTTTTCTCCTACCCACTTCTTTTTGCGGAGTTTAATGAGAGTTGCTTTTGGAACAAAAATTTCTTATTTGCCCTTACTTTTACATGAGAGAGTGTGTGAGTTAGTAGTGCGTTGGAAAAGTAATGATGACAAGAAAAAGTAAGGATAAATGAGTCATTTATACTCAAAGTATTACTAAAAGGGAAAGTGGGTAGGAGAAAAAAGAACGGATGTAAAAGGAAAGTGGGTAGGAGAAAAAAGGACGGAGGGAGTACCATTTATTATTTCTTTTGGATTAATTGTTTTAAATTAGTTGGAAAAGATAGTTAATATTTAATTATCTAATATGTATGTTTGGGATATAAACATTTTGGTGTCTTTCTACCCTTGTATTTAATTTGAACATTAAATACGACGGTAGCGCTTCGAATTTCTAGGGTTTTTACGCTGCAACTCGTGATTTTAAATGGTTTTAAATTAGACGGAAATTCGGGGTGTTACAAGTTGGTATCAGAGTGTAGTTACTGTCCCTAATATACGTTTTGATGGTAAAGTATGTCATTAAGACATATTCTTAGGCTGAAAAATTACATAGACTTAAGTTATGTGAATAAAAGATTTGTAAGCCGAAATGAGTTGATTTGTTATTTTACTTGTTTTGGTATTATTTGAAGTACTTGAGTGAAGTACTAACGTGTTGTTTCTCGCTTGCAGATGGTAAAGTTTGAACGACCCGTGACCCTATTGATCCGAGGCAGCTCCGATATGAGGGAGGCCGCCTAAAGGAGTATTTTGACCTCGTGCTTGAGGTATTCGAGCAATACAACGAGTACTATGGTGTTCAATCACCAACACGCTCAGAAAAGATGAAGGCCTTCCACTTCATCTATAGCTTCGCCAATTACGACGGTCAAGTGGTTCCGGTTCCATAGAGAGTGGCGAATGGACTGGGAGATGCGAAACGATAGGGAATACCCCTATTATCTAGAGACATTGGAGTCCTTGATTATAAGGGCGTATGCCACGGACCGGGAGTACCCAGAAATGCATAGAGACCCCTACGAGGTATACGTGGAGAACGCTGGAGGGTACGATCCATTACTTCAGGTGGACGACCAGATGACCCAAGAGGAGGCAGACGCCGATTTAGATCGAGCACTAGCGTTCGAGAGGAACTACTTCGCTGAGGAGGTCGAAGCACCTGCTGTCGAAGTTGAGGAAGAGCCTTTGCCTGCTGTTCCTGAGGTTCCTGCGAGGCCACCTAGGCCTAGCGCTGTGAGAGACTGGCCCATAAGCTTGAATGGCGAGCCCAACGAGCCAAGGACCCCTGTTGAAGAGAAGGAGGATCCAGAAGAGGAGGAACCCATGGAGGACGAGGTCCAAGTGACACATGTGTGTCTCTATACTTTGAGGAACCGTGCGAAGAAAGCGTGATTCTTAGTTTTATGTAGTTTTATTGGAAGTAAACTATTTGAGACTTTATTTGTGCCTGCAAGCCATTTGTTTTTGACATTATGATTACAATGTTATTATTTGCTTTGCTTCACGCTATTTGAGGCTTGGTTTGGCAAGCATTCATTTTTGAGAACAAATATATGATTATTTGATTTATGAGATGGAATTTTTGCAAGAAATGTGTTATTTTACTTGCTATTTGGAGCATGAGAATTGTGAAAGCGCCTATGAAAAAGGCATGGATGTTTCATTATGATTGTGATTTGTTTATTTTTGAGAAAGAACAAAGTCTATTGAAACTTGAACTTGGTTGTACGCAAGAGTGTGATAAGGCCATGCTTGAACGCAATAAGAGCCTAGAGCCCTAGTTGGCTATTGAACATATATATGAGTCAAATGTATATTTTAGTTGTGATTATCGCACCTGAGTGTGATATGGGTAGCTAATACCCTTTTTCTTTTGCTTTTGTTGATCCTTTAGGTTGCTAGATGCCACCTAGAAGAAATAGACAAAGAGTCGAAGATTCCAATAGCTCGATGGGAGATATCGACAATAACGTCGGGAATGGGGAGGAAATGGCGCAAGCCTTGTTAGCGCAACTTGCTCAGTCGCAGCAAGCCTTAGCGCAGTCTAATGCATTCATCGCGCAGATGATGCACAGGGAAGACACTAGGGTAACTGGGGGTGACGACTTCGCCGCAGTATCCAAGAAGATTAAAGGGTATAATCTGCCTGTGTTTGAGGGGCACGAGGATCCTGTACTTCTCGACGATTGGACGCGAGATTTGGAGAAAATCTTCGCGATAACGGGGTGTCCGGAGGCACTTAAGGTAGATAGTGCTATCTATCTGTTCTGGAAGAAGGCAGATCGTTGGTGGACAACCAATGGTACCTCAATTAGAGCTTGATCGTGATTTAATTGGGAAATGTTCAAAACGGTTCTTAGAGAGGAGTTCTACCCAAAGTATCTCCAGAACCAAAAGTATAACGAGTTCTTGAACCTTATCCAAGTGAGGATGACTATTCAGGAATATGCTAAAAAGTTTGACGACCTTGCTCGTTTCGCGGGATAATTAGTCTCTATAGAAGAGCAAAGGGCCTGTAGATTCCAGAATGTGTTGTACTGGACCATTCGTTAGTCTTTTGGGGTTATAAGTGTCGGACTATGCAAGAGGTCTACAATCGTGCTGCGAATCAAGCTGCGATTTACAAGCACCGAGAAGATATGACAGGAAAAAAGAGGAAGTTTGATGACCATCAGGGTAGTGATGGTGAGAAGAAGGAAAAGTTCCAAGGAGGGAACAACCAGAATGGCAACAACAACAACGGGAATAACCACAATGAGGGTGGGAATTCCAAGAATGGAAATGGCAATGGAAATGGGCATAGGAATAATGGGGGTTGGAAGGGTAAACCCTACATTTGCAAGAAGTGCAACAAGAATCACCCAGGGCTAGATTGCGCTAGAAATAAGGTGAGGTGCTTCACTTTTCAAGAGTTGGGGCATCGTTCTTTTGATTGTATGTCCTCAGAAGGGCAAGACCGTGAAAAATGGTGGCGGCAACAACAATGTTCAAGCTCCTGCAGCTCAGAGTCAAAATGGGAACAACCAGGGTGGTAATCGACAGAATGGGCTGAATGGACAGGCTGAAAATGTTCAGAACAATAATGGCAACCAGAACAGAAATGGAGGTCGTTTGTTTGTGATGAATCAAGTATAGGCTGATGCGGGAAACAATGTGGTAACTGGTACGTTCCTTGTAAATTATTTGGCTGCCTATGTATTATTTGATTCTGGAGCATCACATTTATTCATATCTGAAAACTTGGTTAAGAAACATGGGATGGGAGTAGTTGAGTCTTATGAGACTAATATTGCCACTCCTACTGGAGATGTGGTATTGTGTAAAGTAGTGCATCGCAATGTTCGTGTGAACATTGCATGGTCTGGGTTGCCTGCAGACCTGTTTGAGTTTCAATTGAGGGATTTTGATGTCATTTTGGGGATGAACTGGCTTAACAAGTATAAAGCGAGAATTGATTGTAGTGAACAAAAGATATCGCTGAAAGGGCCAAGAGGTAATAGAATCTCTTATAAAGGAATTGTCATTAAGGGAGGAATTGGGATTATTTCAATGTTAGTGGCGAAAAATCACTTAGAGAAGGGATGTGAAGGATTTTTGTGTCACATTCAGAATGTAGAGGGAATAGACGAGGAAATCTTAAAGATTGATGTGGTCAATGAGTTTCCGAATGTGTTTCCAAAGGAGGTTCCTGGTATGCCACCAGTGAGTGATATTGTGTTTCAAATTGACCTAGTTCTTGGAACAGGTCCGATTTCGAGGGCACCGTATAGAATGGCACCTTTAGAGATGACAGAACTAAAGGAGCAGTTGGGAGAGTTGTTAGAGAAAGGGTACATTAGACTCTAGTGTGTCACCGTGGGGCGCACCAGCTCTATTTGTGTGTAAGAAGGATGGTAGTCTGCGTCTCTGCATTGACTATCATGAGTAGAACAAGGTCACTATCAAGAATAGGTATCCTCTACCTAGGATCGAAGAGCTGTTCGATCAACTCCAAGGAGCTGGAGTTTTTTCGAAGGTGGATTTGCGGTCTGGTTGTCATCAGCTGAGAATTGATGAGGTCGACATTGCGAAAACTGCCTTTAGGACAAGGTATGGGCATTATGAGTTTACTGTTATGCCATTTGGGTTAACTAATGCACCTACTAAGTTTATGGAGATGATGAATAACACCTTTAGACCATATCTGAATAGTTTTTTGGTCGTGTTTATCGATGATATTTTGGTGTATTCGAAAGACAAGGAGGAACATGCAAGACACTTGAGGACTGTCTTGGAGGTGTTGTAAAATGAGAAGTTGTACGCTAAACTCTCAAAGTGTGAGTTTTGGCTAGAGAGTGTTGCTTTTCTTGGGCACATTATCTCTAAAGAAGGAGTTTCTGTTGATCCTTCTAAGATTCGGGCTGTCATGGATTGGCCTGTTCCGAAGAGTGTGACCGAGGTACAAAGTTTCCTCGGATTGGTTGGCTATTATAGGAGATTTGTGCAAGACTTCTCCAAGACAGCGAGACCAATCACGAATTTGATAAAAAAGGAGAAGAAATACAAGTGGACTGAACAATGTGAAGAAGCTTTCCAAGAGCTTCAGAAGAGGTTGACAACTGCACTAGTTTTGACTTTACCGTCTGGAACGGAAGGATTTGAGGTGTATAGTGACACTTCTAAGAATGGGTTGGGGTGTGTACTTATGCAAAATGGCAAGGTGGTTGCTTATGCCTCTCGCGAGTTGAAAGTGCATGGGAAGAACTACCCTACTCATGATATGGAGTTAGCCGCTGTGATTTTTGCCTTGAAAATCTAGAGGCATCATTTGTATGGAGCTCGTTGCAAGATCTTTACAGATCACAAGAGTTTGAAGTATATCTTCACTCAAAAGGCGTTGAATATGAGGCAATGGAGATGGCTCGAGTTGATATCTGAGTACGATCTGGATATTCAGTATCACGAGGGAAAGGCCAATGTAGTGGCTGATGGGTTGAGTAGGAAGACTTCACACACTGTGAATAACATGATGGTGCTACCGTATGACTTGTGTGAGGAATTCAGGAAGTTGGACCTAGAGGTTCTTCAACAAGGTGAGACTGCAGTGTTACTTAATGCACTTGTAGTGCAACCGTCGATCTATGATGAGATGCGACAATTGCAAGTTCATGACCCGTTTCTAGAGGAGTTACGTGCAAGATCAAGGATGGGAAGCATCCTGATTATGAGATCCTTGATGATGGTACAATCAAGATGAAGGGGTATTGGTGTGTACCAAACAACGCCGAGCTGAAACGAATGATTCTAGATAAGGCGCATGGAACTGTGTATTCTGTTCACCAAGGTGGTGATAAGTTGTACAAAGACTTGAAACTTCAGTTTTGGTAGAAAAACATTAAGCGAGATTGTGTTAAGTATGTGGCAAGGTGTCTTAGTTGCCAAAAGGTGAAAATCGAACGCAGGAGGCCTGGAGGTCTTGTTCAATCGTTGGAAATTCCTGGATGGAAGTGGGAATCAATCTCGATGGATTTCGTGACTGGATTACCAAATACGAGGTCTGGCAAGGATACTATTTGGGTTATTGTCGACCGACTGACGAAAACGACGAGATTCATTGCAATGAAAAAGACTTGGTTGATGGGCCAACTCGCTGAAGCTTATATGAAAGAGGTCTTAAGGTTACATGGAGTACCTAAGGACATTGTGTCAGACAGGGATACGAGATTATTGTCCAACTTCTGGGGCAAATTACAAGATGCCTTTGGTACAAAGTTGAAGTTTAGTACGGCATTGCATCCTGCGACAGATGGTCAAACGGAGCGTACTATTCAGACATTGGAGGACATGTTGCGAGCTTGTGCTCTATAGATGAAGGACTCTTGTAAAAAAAGAGTTTGCCTTTGATTGAGTTCTCCTACAACAATAGCTACCATGCAAGCATTGGTAGAGCACCTTACGAGGCGCTGTATGGGAGGAAGTGTCGATCTCCTACGTGTTGGAACGACATAAGTGAGACCTTTGTTTTGGGTCCGGATTTTATCCAAGAAAGTGTTGACCAAGTGAAACTTGTCCAGGAGAAGATGAAAGCTGCACAAGATACATCGACGAATGGAAGAATACCAAGTTGGTGAAAAGGTACTTCTCAAAGTATCCCCTACTCGTGGAGTTATGAGATTTGGGCGTAAAGGGAAGCTTAGCCCAAAGTACATTGGACCATACGACATTCTTGAAAGAATTGGGGAGGTCGCTTATAGGCTCGCTATGCCTCTGGATTTGGAGCAAGTGCACGATGTGTTCCACACGTGTCACAACTCAAGAGATATCACCATGATCCGAGTCATGTACTGAATCCTGAAAAGGTAGTGTTAGATGACACACTTACCTATGAAGAGCAACCAGTTCGAGTCCTTGAAGAGCGAACTAAACCTGTGAGGATCCTAGACGAGAAAACGAAGAAAACTCGTGCGTCTAAGATCAATCTTCTGAAAGTATTGTGGGCTAACCACACAGTCGAATAAGCAACTTGGGAGACTGAGGCTGATATGCGCAAGCGTTATCCTCTACTGTTCGAACAAGGTACTTAACCTTAGTTTCGAGGTCAAAACCTTTTTAAGGGGGGAAGGGTGTAACAATCCACAAAAGAAAAGAAACAAAGACTGGAAAACTCATTGCATTGCATTGCATCATGCTCAATTTTGTTATTTGGAAAAGTTGTGGAAACTTTTAAACTTTCGAGTTACATGTTGTGTATTGAACTTTGAGAGTGTGGTGGAAAAATTTCGTCATTTGGAACTAGCTTCACTTCGATGGTGATCCTATATTTCGAATACGAAACTTCTTTTAAGGGAGTAAGGATGTAATACCCCGTATTATTATTCATTTTAGATTAATAATTACTTAAAAAGAAAATGCAATTTCGTATTTAATTAATTAATTAATTGGGCTCATAAATGTTTAAACTGACTAATTAATATTGGGTTTTATTTTGGAATTATTAAAATGTAATTGGGCCATTCGTATTAAATTAATTAATTGGGCTCATAAATATTTAAAGTACCTAATTAATATTGGATTTGGTTTTCGACTTAATTAAAATGTAACTGGGCCAATATAAATAACAAATAATTGGGCTCTATAATTTTCGGAAGTGGCCAAAAATTATAAGGCTTATTAGAGCCTTATTTTCGACCACCCTAGCAGAAATAGGGGGAGAATTTCTGATTTTTATTTCAAAATTTTGTTTCCTAAAATTTTGGTTAGTGGAGTGAACTTAGGAGAGGTTTTAGGAAAGAATAAGTTGAGATAAGGAAGGAGTGTATTTGGGCTCCTAAATACACTCAGCTTCCAAATTCAACTGACACTTTACCAAATTAAAAAAAAAAAGACTCTCTCTCTCACTCTTACGCACGACACACCTGGGAGAAAAGAAAGAGAAATTCTTCACTCTTTCACAGTTCATCCTTTGCTCAGTTTTAATCCTTGATTTTCAAGTAAATGTTCTAAACTTGTTTTCTTTGATTCTTAAAAGCTTTAAATTCGATTCAATTGTGAGTTTTATGAACCCTAGTTTTTTATGAGTAAACCCTAATTTAGTTTTGCATAGGGTTTGCTAGATTCTATTATTTTTGCATGATAGGATCATGATTAGGGTTGGGTAGGTGGTTTTATTGAATTGAATCAAAGTTTGAGTTCAAAAGGTTAGATCTTGTAATTTATTTAAATCTGAAAATTTATTAATTGTGGATTTAATTATACTAGGGTTTGTTAAAATTGTTTAACAACACAAAAAAAAAAAAAAAAAAAAAGCCGTATACAGCGCACGACTGGACCGTGCGCAATCGCTGGACGACTGTCACGGCCTCCAGCCGTGACTGTCACGGCCACCACCGCTGGAAGGTGGTTAGCGACGGTGGTGACGTGGTGATTGGCGTTGGTGTTGATGGTTGACTTGCTTTGACTTGTTTTAGGGTTTTTGAAAAGTTTCCTAATTTAGTTGTGTAAATTGTTTTTGGAAATTTTGAGCACGCATGAGTAACTAAAATTTCAGCAATTTAATTAATTTATTAAGGGTACTAAATCATCTTTAAATTTTAATAAAGTGGTTTAGAAGTCAATTTATTGACTATTTGTGTATTGTGAATTTGTTTGGACCTGTTGACCGCGCTTAAAACGTAAGGAGCTTACGTTGTTTGCTTGTTGGACTTGTCTTATTTTAAAGGTAATTCATGTCTAGATGAATCATGAAATTTCTTTGTCATAATTCATGTCTATTGGAATTTGTATTCATTTGTCTAGTATCGGATTAAGAATGTGAATTCATATTTGGACTTGTGAGTATTTTGAAAAGGGGATAATTGATATTTATTTCCTTATGATAATTCGTATAGAATTATATGTTAGTGAATGCATGTACTATGTTGGAAATTCACTTTGTGTAGCAACGTCTGCTTGTTAATATTCATGTGAGAAGATGCATGTTTATTTGTGGTTGTTGAACGCAAATTATGGTAATAATTGCTCAATTGGAATATAGCCTGAAATTGCTAGTTTTGGTATCATGTTAGTAAGCATGTTACTTCAATAAGTTGAATTGAACTTTGACTATTGGTACCTACTTAAAGGTATTGGATAAGTGGTTTTGAATTGAGGCCTAGATGTCATTCATGTAAAATGTCATCGGAAATTTGTAACCATATTGTGTTACTTGAGTGCCAAGATTATGTGTATTACTTGTTATGTTATCACCATATTTAATTGAATTGAGAGTTAAGACTTCTTTGGTAATGGATCCACCGAAGGATGCGAATGGGAATTTGTCACTTGTTACGTTGAGTGGTTCCATTGGTTATGGCCTCAATGTATTGGAAATCTTGTATCCATACTGAGAAATTGGGCGAGTGGTTCTCCGAAACAGTTCTTCCTATAGACTTTAGGGTCGAAGGAGGGTATATACTAAGGAACACTAGAAGTACTTCGGGAGTCATCTATACTCCGGGACGGTTGATCCCTCTTTTGCCACTGTGCACGGGACTAAGATCCTATTGAATCGACTGCGGTTGGTTTGACAATTCATGCGATTCTCTCCTCTCTAATGAACTTGGCTAATGGATAATAATAAATATGAGATTTATTAATTGATGATTATGTGTGTCTTTAAGTTTAAAGCATGTTGTCTTTATTTCTTAAGCATGATTATTATTTTATTGGATTAAGCACGTTGGCTTAACTTGGACATTTAAATGGACTATGTGGTTATGAATTACTCAGCGTAGCTGATTGGTTGTTTTTCTTTTTACTTGTGTTTGCTGTCGATTTCTCTTCAATGGTGGACCTATGATGAACCTATATGGAATTCGTGTATATGGGGGAGTAGATTGACAGGATTTGTAACTCGAGGTGTGAGTTAGGAGAGGCAACAAAAAAAGATTGTAAATCTTCTAAAAACAATTTATTTTTATTGTTTAGTTTGGAACTTCTTATTATTGGGATTTTTTTATATTTGTATTGAGATTAATTCTCTTGCATGGGAATTAATAGTTACTATTTATTATTTCTTTTGGATTAATTGTTTTAAGTTAGTTGGAAAAGATAGTTAATATTTAATTATCTAGTATGTATGTTTGGGATATAAACATTTTGGTTTCTTTCTAGCCTTGTATTTAATTTGAACATTAAATACGGCGGTAGCGCTTCGATTTTCAGGGTTTTAAATGGTTTTAAATTAGGTGGAATTTCGGGGTGTTACACTATTAGTTTAGTCTTATGTCTGCACTGGCAAGGCACATGCATTATTTTGGCAGAGCGAAAAATGCTCTTTGACGTTGAGGCTATTAAAATTAGCCTCGCGTTGGCACCCGCAAAGCAGGTAACCCTGACCACAAGCGGTCATGATTTATTTTTATCTTTTCTCTAACATAAGCATTTGATGTGTTCGATAAATGATGATAAACTGATCAACGATTTAGATGCCCAACAAGAGAAAGGTATAAGGAGGAGACCAAGAAACTGAGTTTTTGAATCCTCCGTAAAGGTGGGAGGGATGCATTTAATATGGAGGATCGTCAAATTGCAAAATTTGTCACTGATTCGCGATTTGGGAGGTAAAGAGTATTTATAATTGAATTTAATTGACCACAACGTATTTGAAGAATGTGGATTGGGTTAAAGAAAAAAGTATTAAACATCTATTTGGTCCCATGGTTGGGGTAAGTAGTAGACTAGTAGTACAACACTTGAAGAACTGTTTGCCATTTAATTTAAGTTATTGTAGTCAAAAGTTACACTGGCTAACTTTAAATTTTGTGGCAGTGTTATGTCAGGGGTTGTAAGCCTTCAGTTTTGGTTGGAAAATACATAGAGAACAATATTTTACTAAACATATGACGACATTGGAAAAGAAGGAGCTACGCATAAGGGAAAGTGGCATGTAAGTATTTGTCCCAAAAGTTATTCTTGAATTATTCATACACAAATTCTTATTTCACTATGTTGTTTGCTAGTTTTTTTTTTCCACTGTCTAATGACCAGCATTGGTGGATACTGCATTTTATGTGGTTGAGAAAAAAATATGGAGATTGGATTCTCTTCCTGCGATAATTACTGAAGCAAACCATGAAGAGGAAAAACGATTGGTAATTAGATATTATTTATAAAAATGAATTGTTTTTAAATGCATTGTTTATCTTACATTTAGAACTTGGATTGACCATGTAGATTAAAGCAGTGGAAATATGTAATCCTTCATATTTGATGATATTATTTTTCAACGTGGGACGTAGAAGGCATTGCCGATCATCCATAAAATAAAATGAGTATGATACCTACATTTTGGCTAATCTTTGGGTGTTATAACATTTGTGCAAATCTAATGAATGTTTTAACATTTTCACAGTCATGATTGTGGAGTGTACATGATGGTGTTTATATATATGTGGCCTTGTAGTATGACGGAGAATGAGAAAATCATGTTAATTAACTTGTTCAAATCCCTCTCATTTGGGTTTATAATTGTATGTTGTAAGGCCATGTTAGCAGTAAACTATTAATTGATTAACTTCTAAGGTCATGTAGAGTCTTTGCCTTAACCCTTTGCCTTAGGTTTTGTAACCATGTAATCATCAACAACTAGTGTTTTTCCCTTGTCCTTGATGTTTCCCTTCAACTTGCCTCCACCTTCACTTGGCCCATCACCTCCACCAACTCCACTTGGCCCGTCGGCTCCACCACCTCCATTGACGAAGTGATGTTTGGGAGATAGGTAACATGTTCCATTCAAAATGCTCATAATGTTAAAAAGGGGGTCGTCCAAAGCCAACAACTTAGCAATATCCTTCTTAGTCATCACGAACATTAAGCGATGGAGGAACTCCAAAATTTCATGTCCAAGCACAGTTATAGCTTGACGATCGCCCATCACTTAGTTGTTTTACAAATTTATAGTTTAGGGTTAAAACTTTGCTTCTGTTGTAGAATATTTAAAGTAAAACTTTTTTAGGCATATGAGTTAACAGGTCGGACAATGAAAACCTAATATAGACCGAACCAACCATTTTGTTCCCCTTTTTGGCCATTATTTAAAAAATAAATAATTACGACGATTGACCAAGGATAGCGTATTTGACCGCTTATGCTTTGATTTTCATTTGTACTATGTTGTTTGTTTTATCAGATAAAGTGCTTTAGAACTTTAAATGTATCATCGATTCATTTCCTTCTTGTATAATTACTTTTTACATGAGGATGAGAATTATCTATTTTGGGGAACCATGTTATTTGGTATGAAAATGAAGACTCTAATACATTGATTTCATGTTTTGTACAAAATATTTTGTTATTTGTACTTTTACAACATATTTTAGTGCATTGAAACTTTGATAGTGAAGACAAAACAAAATCAAAGGCTAGTTGTATGCTCCATCCCAAGATCAAAGTAATCAGTGAATTGATTACATCACCATTGATGTATTGAACTTTGAAACTGATTTCTTGGGATATGGTTGTAGTACTAATTTGTACAATTGTATATAGAGCAACTGCAATGGTAGTATAATTGTCATGTCAAATCTTAAATTGGCATGCCAAATTTAGTTGGAGCCCATTGCAGTGTATTTTGTTCACTTGCCAAATACAATGCTATACTTTCAGTTGCCAAATATTTGGCAATTGGTAAATGTTGCCAAATCTCATTTGCCAAGGTGTCATGGGTTGATTTAGGAGAGAGAAAATGGGTTGATTTAGGAGAGAGAAAATGGGTTGGGTATAAAATATAATATAGAGGAGAGAGAAAATGGATATTTGGCATGCCCATTGAAAAGATACATGCCAAATTTCAACATAGTACGAAAGAGGAGAGAAAAATGTGTTTTTGTACAAAATGCATGTCAACTATTGGCATGCAATTGTGGATAGCAACTGTATTGGTCTTTTAATTGTCATGCCAAATATTAAATTGTCATGCCAAATTTTAATTGGAGCCCATTGCACTGTATTTTGTCCACTTGCCAAATATAATGCTATACTTCCAGTTGCCAAATATTTGGCAATCGGTAAAGCTTGCCAAATCTCTTTTACCAAGGTGTCATGTGTTGATTTAGGAGAGATAAAATGAGTTGATTTAGGAGAGACAAAATGGGTGGGGTATAAACTTTAATATAGAGGAAAGAGAAAATGAGAATTTGGCATGCCAAATTTGCCATGTCTATTGGAGAGATAAATGCCAAATTTAAAAATAGTTTGAAATAAGAGAGAAAAAGGAGTTTTTACACAAAATACATGCCAAATATTGGCATATGCTCTAAATAGTCTAGTATTTATAGTGTATGGTTGAAAATCTCTAGTACAACTAATAAGGTTTTAGTATATAACGGAGTTATTTGTTTGCAGTTGAAGTAGTTCACAGTAGTAAATGATGATTTATTAGTGAAGTTTTCAAATAGAGTATTAAAAGATTAGTCATATTGCGTTACTTGGTGTAATTAGTATGACTTTCATAATTTAATTAAGTGAACCATATTACAATTATTATAAATTTAGTTGTCACCTATGTTTTTGTCCAACTCAGTGTTCATTTGTTTTATCAATGTCAAATTCTTGCTTAAACATGTTCAATAGGTTTCCTTATACTATGGAAGAAGAGTTTAGTGATATCACAAATGAACTCACTCGCATTCAACTAGACATTTTAAGTTTAGTTGATCGTCTTCTCGATGTATTTCAACCACGGATAGTATGGGAGTTGTTTGAATCTTTACCTAACCTCAAGAGAATGTATTGGGCTAAGAAAAGAGGAGAAGTAGCAAGTGCATTCTAGTGATATGAAGATTACGAAGTAGTAGATGTGAGCAATTTATTTATCGTCATTAGTTGGTCATGTTTGTTGTTAAAAGAAGTTGTTATAAGAAGCATATATATTATGCATTAGTGGTGTTTTTAAAATTCAGTTCGAGTACTCCTTGTAATGTCCACGGTTAATTTTCTATGGATATTTGATGTTATTTTAATGTCACTAAATGAAGACAAAACGTTGAATGTCTCGTAAATTAACTAGATACTTTCATTTAGTAACGGCATAACCATGACATAACCAACATCACAAGTGGATTATTTTTCATTAATTAAATAAATACGGCAATTATTATTGAAATTAAAAACAACAACCTATTCGAAATAATCGAAGTAATCTTGTTCTTCAACCTCTCTCCAAAAAGGTGCTAGATTTTCCTCATCTAACTAGCTTTCCAAATGGTCATCTTAAATCTTCTCCAACGTTGATAATTTCTTAGTTGATGGACGAGATTGACGAAAGATACGCCCTTCACCGGATACTAGATCCGCCACTGTCGTTACTTGAAGTTTGTCATGCAATCTCTCAAATAGTTATACCACCTCTTCATTCACCTTTCTATAGTATGATCTTCTTGGTTCTAAAGTTGAACGCTTTCTTGCTAAGAAGGGTAAAATAATAGAGGTTATTATATAAAAAAAAATTAACATATTAGAGAGTAGTATAATTACCTTCTACCATTTGTTATTTGCCTTTATTTGATGCACCACTATATGTCATTTCTTAATATTTTGGGTTTTTTTCGACATCATACTAGTAGGTAATAGCCTATTTATAGAAAATTGTAGGTTTCTTTTTCATATAATTTCTATTATTAATATACACGTTTATTGTAAAGTTTAAATTATTAAACTATTTTTTTGCCATGTAGTTGTTGGGTTATAAATATTCATAGTACACTTCCCAATTTATTTTGCCACAACCTCTAATAATATTTGTTTCCTTCTTTTCAATTCACACAGTTTAGCGCGAACTTACTTCATGGATTCATCCTCATCGAACCCCAATTAGTTGGTGGATTCATATCATACACAAATTCTTATTTCACTATGTTGTGTTTGCTATTTTTATTTTTTTTTTTGCCACTGTCTAATGACCAGCATTGTTGGGTACCGCGTTTTATGTGGTTGAGAAAAAGATATGGAGATTAGATTCTCTTCCTGCCTAATTGAAGCAAATCATGAAGAGGAGAAACGATTGGAAATTTGATATTATTTATAAAGATGAATTGTTTTTAAATGTATTATTTATCTTATATTTGGAACTTGGTTTGACCATGTAAATTGAAGCAGTGGAAATATATATATCCTTCTTATTTGAAGATATTGATTTTTCAACATGGGACGTAGGAGGCATTACCGATCTCCCAGTCCATAAAAAAAAAAATGGGTATGGTATCTATATTTTGGCTAATCTTTGGGTGTTATAGCATTTGTGCAAATCTAATGAATGTTTTGACATTTTCACATTCCTGATTATGGAGTGTACATCATGGTGTTTATAGATATGTGGTCTTGTAGTAGGGCGGAGATTGAGGAAATCATGGTAATTAACTTGTTCAAATCCCTTTTATTTGGGTTTATAATTGTATGTTGTAAGGTCATGTTAACATAAAACTAGTAATTGATTAACTTGTAAGGTTATGCAGAATCATTTGCCTTTACCCTTTGCCTTAGGTTTTGTAACCATGTTATCATCAACAATTAGTGTTTTTCCCTTCTCATTGATGATCCCTTCACCTTGCCTCCACCTCCACTTGGCCCGTCACCTCCACCACCTTCATTGACAAAGTGATGGTTGGGAGATAGGGGTAAGCATGGGTGGGTACCCGCCTAAAATACCTGGAACTGGTACTGGAACTGGTTACTACGGGTCCTGAAATCTGGGAACTGGTACTGGAAATGGTTATCACGAATCCTGAAATCTAGGAACTGGTACTGGAACTGGCGGGTACCGATTCCGGGACCAAGTACCCATTTTCACTTTTTCATAGACTTTTTTGTTCTCTTTTTTCCCCAAAACTTAAATATATTATTGGCAAAATCCAGTTGGTGTCCTCGTGTTCTGAACTTGTCTAGTTGGTGCCCAATCGATTTTTAATATCCAGCAGGTGCCCATGTATTGTTGCTCGCGTCTGCTCCGTGCCTTATTTTGGAGTCTCCGTTAATGGAGACGTTATGTTTTTAAAAAAAAAAAAAAAAAGGTTAAATCCATTTTTTATTAAAAGGAAAACAAATAACCCTTGATTAAAAAAAGGAAAACAAATAAAAAGCTAGATGTCACTTACCTTCCATGCTTCAATGCTCTTGCTTACCCACGTAACTCTTTTTTTCTCCTTCACCTTAATTGCCAATTTTCCATAGCCACTCCAAATAACAACTTACTGTGCACTACCTTCTCTCTCTCTCTCTCTCTCTCTCTCTCTCTCTCTCTCTCTCTCTCTCTCTCTCACACTGTCATTCTCACTTTATGTGTGTCTCTCTACCTTCTCCCTAAACTGATTGTTGAAGGCAAGATATTTAGGGTTTCTGGTGCCAAAAACTAAAGGTTGAAGATCTTTGAAATTATTTTTCGAATCAGGTAAATTATTGCCCAATTGCCAATTTGTTTTGCAATTATAGTTTGCATGAGTGTATAATCGTGTTTCATGTCACATATATCTCCTAAGTTTCACGCCAATTTCTTAACTTTTAGGTTGATAATTTATGTGGGCTTAAATTCCATGGTCTGTAAAAATTGTGATATTAGATCTGTTTAATTATGCTAGTAAGGTTAGGTTTTGTTAAATTGTATGTCTATTTCATAGTGAGGTTAATTTGTTCATTTTCAAGTCAATTGTGATAATGATTTGCTGTAAATTGTACCCCTTACTAAATTATTACCCCTTGGGAATATGTGTTGTTGCAGTAAGGTTAGGATATGGATTCAAAAACTCTAAAGTGTTCTTTTAAGGGTAATACAGTGGAGTTAGACATTGAAGATACAGACAAATGTCCTTTACTTGATGTGTTTGATGATTTAGTGAAACTGGCTAGTGAAAAGGGTATGACTTTGCCTAAATTTCCATCCCTATGCTACACCCATGAAGGTAAAGATGTGGTAATTAATAAGGACATGGATTTGGTGAATATGTTTGGAGTAATGGCAAACCAGAAGGTTATAAATATTTGGGTTGGTGGTATGCCGTTTCCTTCTGAAGCATACAAAGATTTTCTTAGACTTAGGAAGTCTAAAGGCGAGGTTGGTGACTTTGTGAGTGGGGTGGGTTTTTCTGAGTTTGGTGCTGGTGGTTCTGATGTTGGTGGTTCTGGTAGTGGGATTGGTGGTTCCGGTGATGTTTAGTTCCCCGTGTCCCACTTGAGAAGGGATAAACTTCCTATTAGAGGCCCTAGGGTGCGACTATCAAGCCCCGAGGACCCTGATATAGTTCATGTATATGCCAGGAGAAGTCCTAGGTTTCAATCTCCCACTACAACTCCTCAACAAAAATTACCTACACAAAAATCCTCTCCTGTTAAACCGCCAAGACATATAACCAAAAAACTGATGTTAGTAAATGTAAGCTTGGGATTGGTAGAACATAATGAACCCGCTGAAAAACAAATTCAAGATCAAACTTACTCTCCCCCACACTTTCCTTTTCCAAGCTGGTCAGATTACCTCCACGAAACTCAAACTCCCCCTCATAAACCTCAACATCATAAAGCTCAAAATGAAGACCAAAATGAAATTTCAAAAAAGCCTCATGTTGAAAAGGACTCCTCCAATACTCCTACCTTTTGTACTAAATCCAAAACAAAGCCTAAAAAGCTACCTATGAGTACTGCAAGAAGGTTGGGTATCCAGCCCACCCCAAGCCAAACAAAAACCCAAAGCAAGTCAAAAACCAGTTCAAAAAGCAAATCTAATTCAAAAAAGCAAAACTAAATCTGGTGAAACTTCATCTGGAAAGATGAGCGTGACAAAGGGGGCTGTAGCAATGTTTTGGATAATGAGAATAGTGAGGAAGTGCATTTGAGTTGTGAAAGTGATGATTCACAAGATGAGGACTATGTGTTGCCTGAAGTAGCTGACTATTATGAACCAAATACACATAATGAATTCTATCAGAACCTAGATGGAGATGATAGTTATTTTTCTAAGGTTTATAATAATGGGGAGATGTTCATGGGAAGGGAATTTGGTACAATTAAACTCAAAGCATGGATGATTTTTACTGACAAAGACCACTTCAAGTCAGTATTAAGAGACTTTTGCATTTAAGATAGTATTGAGCTTGTGGTATGAAAGGCCGAACCAAAAAGATATACAACAGAGTGTAATGCAGAAGGATGTCCATGGAGAATTCATGCAAGTGTTCTCCCTGATGGAATAACATGGGCTATAAAGAGCCTGACTGATGACCACAATTGTTGTAGAGTTAGTGGTCATAACATCATGGCATCTGCTGAATGGGCAGCAGAGAAGCTACTGAATGACATTAGAGCTAATCCTAATATTAATGTCCAAGCTTTGAACACTCTTTGATTTGAGCGGTACCATGTACAGCTGAATAGATCATCTTCATACATCATGAAAAACATTGCAATTAACATCATTCAAGGAGGTCATGATACCTCATACAGCAAACTCCCTGCTTATTGTGAGATGGTGAAACTGACAAACGAGGGGTCAATTGCACACTGTGCATGGTCTGAAGGACCACTTGCTTAAAAATCACCTACTAAAGGACAACCTGCTGAGACCGTTGAGAGGCCATTGATATTCAAGTACATCTTTATATCCTTTCAATCAGAGTTTAAGGGTCTTTTCAAAGGTTGTAGGAGTCTAATTGGGATTGATGGAGCTCATCTCAAAGGGAACTATGGTGGTGTCTTACTATCTGCAGTAGCATTGGATGGAAATAACGAGATTTTTTCGATTGCTCATGCAATTTTAGAGAATGAAAGCAAAGAAACTTGGAGCCATTTCTTTTGGCACTTGAAGGAGACTCTAAAGGATAGTGGAAGAGAGGGTTGTACTATAATTGCAGATAGACAAAAGGTACTAATTCTTACTCATTTATTTTCACTTCAAATAAATTTTTTGCTGTATAATCTTAATTGCTTGGTCTTTATATTTGTAGGGTGTTGAACCTTCCCTAAAGGACACATGGCCAGAAGTTGCTAGAAGCTTCTATGTGCGGGCACTTATGCATGAATTTCAAGAAAACCTACCCTGGTCCTCTCATGCATAGGTTATTCTGGAGAGTATGTAATGCTTATTCAGCCTTTACTTTCAAGAAAACAATTGAGAGAATGCAGAAGGAGGCAGCCTTGGGGTAGTGAAATGGTTCAAGGACATAGGAGAGGACCAATCAACTTGGGCAAGATACAAATTTGATCCAAAGTTGTGTTCTTATGAGAACACAAGTAACTTTGTTGAGAGATTTAATTCACTCCTATGGGCAGATAGATGCAGGCCAGTTCTCACACTTTTGGAAGGTACACAATGGACATAACATGAAGCTTATCTAATGCCACATAACCTGAAACTTTTTATTCATGCTAACGCATTATTATTTATGTGACAGGGGTTAGAAGAGTGACTATGGTGAGACATGCCACAAGGCAAAAGGTGGCTGAATCTTGGGATGAGAATAGAATATGTCCCAAAATAAGACAATAACTGAATGTTATAACTAAGGACTCAAAGAGTTGTAGATGTTTTGAATCAGGTAAAGGGGAGTTTGAAAATATGGATGGTTCAACCCAGTTGACCGTGTCTTTAAAAAATAGGACTTGTGCTTGTGGTCAATGGAAGATTAGTGGCATACCATGTAGACATGCCATTAGGGCACTCACCTATCTTAGCCAATCAGCTGAGGACTATTGTGCCGAGTGGTTTAGTGTTAGGAAATACAAGGAAGCCTATGGTCTTAATATTCATCCAATCCCTGATGATTCACAATGGCCAAGCTTTGACTTGGAAAAAATTAAAGTTCCTCCAATAAAAAGGTCTATAGGCAGACCCTCAAGGAATAAAAGAAGAGAAGATCGAAGGAGAGAAAAGAAAGGGGAAAAGGTCCACAACTGTACGGTGTAAGAAGTGTAAGGCATTTGGGCATAATTCAAAGTCTTGCAAGGGTGGACCTACTGCCAAGGAGCTAAAGGAAGGTGTTGGTATCATTGCCCAACTTAGAGAGAAGAAAAGGAGGCTCAAGCAATCAGCTGCATGTGAATCAAGCTCATCTCAGCAATGTCTTGCCTCCCACACCCTACCAGCCCCTACATCAACATCATCTCAACAGAACTTGGTGTTAGCCTCTCACCCTACAAGTTCAACAATTGCAACAAGGACGAAGGGCAAGAGAAAGATCATCTACACTCAGTAGACAGTAGACATTAGACATTCTAGTAACTTGTTTGTTAACTTCTTTTTTTTATTCTCTTTTTTTTTATGGGTTAAATTGATGGGCATATTTTGTGGGTTGTATTGCCTAATTCCATGAGTTTTTGGGCACATGGCGTGGTGAACTTTTTTTTTTTTTTTGAAATTGGTGGCTATATTTTGTGGAATGTAATGACGGGTTCTCATGGGTTGATGTTTTGAACACAACTTCATACACAATGTTGATATTTTAATATCATTTTATGAATATTTTCAAGTTGAACTTGAAATTATAAACACATCTTATTTATGAGCTTTGCATATTTACGAATTTCGCATATTTGATCGAACAGGTTTTTATTAAAAAGGTTCAACATATTGATTCAACATTTTTATTAATTGAGATAAGGGATGGACAAATTTGTTTCGGTGGTGGTGTCTGTAAAAATGGAAGAGGGAAACATTTAGCTTCATAGTGAAAGTGATGTATAATCTGTGAGGGAAAATATGGGGGCAAAATAAACGTATATTAAAATTTGGGAGGGAACAAGGGGGAGGGGGTCGACTGGAACACAAAAGGACAAGCTACGTTACACATAACATCTGCATTAACGGATCTTACACAATATGGCACGGAGCAGACTCGAGCAACAATATAGGGGCACTAGCTGGATTTTAAAAATTGATTGGGTACCAGCCGGACAAGTTCAGAACACGAGGGCACCAACTGCATTTTCCCTATATTATTTTATACAACTCTCTTTGATAAACCATCTATTACTAAAATTTACCTAATATCATAATATTAGAACCCAAAAACGAAAATACAAAAACAAAAAATAATAAAACTCAATGCCACATCAAAGTATGAAACTCATAAACTAAATCTCAGAATGGGTCCTGCCGGGTACCCGGTGGGTACCTGGTCCCAAAAACTGATACCCGGAACTGATACTGGTTCCAACTAGTTCCGAAATTCTGAAATCAGAACTGGTCTTAGTGGGACTGGTTTCAAGTCTGGACCCACCGGGTCCTGACCGATTCCGAATCAAGAACCAAGTACTTGGTCCCATTGCTCATCCTATTGGGAGATAGGTAACGTGTTCCATTCAAAATGCTCCATAATGTTTAATAGGGGGTCGTCCAAAGCCAGCGTTTAGCAATATCCTTCTTAGTCATCACGAACATCAAGCGATGGAGGAACTCCAAAATTTCATGTTCAAGCACAGTTATAGCTTGACGATCGTCCATCACTTAGCTGTTTTACAAATTTATAGTTCAGGGTTAAAACTTTGCTTCTGTTGTAGAATATTTAAAGTAAAAAATTTTTTAGGCATATGGGTTAACCGGTCGGACAATGAAAACCTAATATAGACCGAACCAAGCATTTTGTTCACCTTTTTGGCCAATATTTAAAAAAAAAAAAATTACGGCGATTGACCAAGGATAGCGTATTTGACCGCTTATGCTTTGATTTTCATTTATACTATGTTGTTTGTTTTATCAGATGAAATACTTATGAACTTTAAATGTATCATCTCCTTCCTACATAATTACTTTTTACATGAGGATGCTATTTTGGGAAATCATGTTGTTTGGTATGGAAATAAAGACTTTAATACATTTGTTTCATGTTTTGTACAAAATATTTTATTCTTTGTACTTTTACAACATATTCTAGTGCATTGAAACTTTAATAGTGAAGACAAACCAAAATCAAAGGTTAGTTGTATGCTCCATCCCAATATAAAAGTAATCAATGAATTGTCTACATCACCATTGATGTATTGAACTTTCAAACTGATTTCTTGGGATATGGTTTTAGTACTAATTTGCACAGTTGTATATAGAGCAACTGCAATTGTAATATAATTGTTATGCCAAATCTTAAATTGGCATGCCAAATTTAATTGGAGCCCATTGTAGTGTATTTTGTTCACTTGTCAAATACAATGCTATACTTTTAGTTGCCAAATATTTGACAATTGGTAAAGCTTGTCAAATCTCATTTACCAAGGTGTCATGGGTTGATTTAGGAGAGACAAAATAGGTTGATTTAGGAGAGAGAAAATGGGTGGAGTATAAACTTTAATATAGAGAAGAGAGAAAATGGTTATTTGGCATGCCAAATTTGTCATGCCCATTGGAGAGACTCATGTCAAATTTTAACATAGTATGAAAGAGGAAAGAGAAATGAGTTTTTGTACAAAATACATGCCAAATGTTGGCATGTCATTGTGGATGTTCTAAAAGCAACTACATTGGTAGTATAATTGTCATGCCAAATATTAAATTGGCATTAAAATTTAATTGGAGCGCATTGCACTGTATTTTGTCCACTTGCCAAATACAATGCTATATTTTCAGTTGCCAAATATTTGGCAATTGGTAAAGTTTGCCAAATCTCATTTACCAAGGTGTCATGTGTTGATTTAGGAGAGAAAATGAATTGATTTAGGAGAGAGAAAATGGGTGGGGTATAAACTTTGATATAGAGGAAAGAGAAAATGGGAATTTGGCATGCCAAAATTGTCATGCCTATTGGAGAGATACATGCCAAATTTAAAAATAGATTGAAATAGGAGAGAAAAAGGAGTTTTTGTAAAAAAAATACATGCCAAATATTGGCAGACCATTGTGGATGCTCTAAAATAGACTAATATTTATAGTGTCCGGTTGAAAATCTCTAGTACAACTGATAAGGTTTTAGTATATAATGAACTTATTTTTTTGCAGTTGAAGTAATTCACAATATTAAATGATGATTTATTGGTGATGTTTTCAAATAGAGTATTAAAAAGATTAGTAATATTGTGTTGCTTGGTGTAATTAGTAAGACTTTCATAATTTAATTACGTGGACCATATTACAATTATTATAACTATAGTTGTCACCTAAGTTTTTGTCCAACTCCATGATCATTTGTTTTATCAATGTCAAACTCTTTGTCAAACATGTTCAATAGGCCTCCTTACACAATGGAAGAAGAGTTCAGTGATATCACAAATGAACTCACTCGCATTCAACTAGACATTTTTAGTTTGGTTGATCATCTTCTCGACGTATTTCAACCACCGGAAGTATGGGAGTTGTTTGAACCTTTACCTAACCTCAAGAGAATGAATTGGGCTAAGAAAAGAGGAGAAGCACCAAGTGCATTCCAGTGATATGAAGATTATGAAGTAGTAGTTGTGAGCACTTTATTTATCATCATTAGTTGGTCATGTTTGTTGTTAAAACAAGTTGTTATAAGAAGCATAGATATTATGCATTAGTGGTGTTTATATAATTCTGTTAGAGTACTCCTTGTAATGTCCACGGTTAATTTTCTATGGATATTTGATGTTATTTTATTGTCATTAAATGAAGACAAAATGTTGAATGTCTCGTAAATTAACTAGATACTTTTATTAACCAACGACATAACCACGACATAACCAACATCATAAGTGATTGATTTTTCATTAATTAACTAAGTCGGCAATTGTATTGAAGTTAAAAACAACACCCTAATCGGAGTAATCGGAGTAATCTTGTCCTTCAACCTCTCTCCAATAAGGTGCTAGATTTTCCTCATCCAACTTGCTTTCCAAATGGTCATCGTAAATCTTCTCCAACGTTGATAACTTTTTAGTCGATGGACGAGATTGACGAAAGATGCGCCCTTCAACGGATACTAGATCCGCCACCGCCGTTACTTGAAGCTTGTCATGCAATCTCTCAAATAATTGTACCACCTCTTCCTTCACCTTTTCATAGTATAATCTTCTTGATTCTAAAGTTGAACGCTTTCTTGCTAAGAAGCGTAAAATAATGGATGTTATTATATTAAAAAAAATTAAACATATTAGAGAGTAGTATAATTACCTTCTTCGTTGGGCTCTATTTGATGCACCATTATATGTCATTTCTTGATATTTTGCGTTTGTTACAACATCATACTAGTAGTTAATACCCTATTTATAAAAAATTGTAGGGTTCTTTTTAATATTATTGTTTTTATTAATATACATGTTTATTGTAAAGTTCAAATTAGTAAACTATTTTTTTGCCATGTAGTTGTTGGGGTTATAAATATTCATAGTACATTTCCCAATTTATTTTTCCACCACCTCTAATATTCGTTTTCTTCTTTTCAATTCACACAGCTTAGCGCGAGCTTACATCATGGATTCATCCTCATCCACCCCTAATTGGTTAGTGGATCCATGTGGAATGAAGCTTAGGAAATAATTGTATAACTGCAGTCCACCATGGCATGCTAAAATAAAGATTAGTGGATCCACAAAGAATCCCAATTAGCCTTATTTGAAATGTGAAAAGTATAAGTTTTGGTTGTGGGTTGGTAATGAGCATTTCATTAGACCTTCATATCCTATTATCACCCGTGATGCTATTGCTGTTTTGGAGGCTATGACCAACAAATGTCATCCGGGTCTGGAGGCTAGTACCAACAGTCACCTAATTGGTGTGGATGCCAACCAAGTCGGGGAACTTCTATAGATGAGGAGGAAGGTAGATGCAGTTGTTGAAAAAGTTCAAAATGTTTGTAAGATGGGTTTCTATGCTTTATTCATAATGTTGGTTTTGTTCTTAGCAATTCGTCAATAGAGGACAATAGGGAATGGATGTGAAATGTGAATGGCTTGCACTTTGGGGGGTTCATTGGTTATCTTTGTTGTCAATGTCATTTGTAATCTTTAGTGCAAGATGAATGTCTACCTAATTATATATGAATAAAAAAAGGCAAAAACGCCTTATTTGCTTTGTAATGTGCCAAATCTATGATTTCCATCATACCAACAAAAATTTGTATTTTTTTAAAAAAAAAAAAAATTATACAATTAAGGTGTAATATTCTATGAAGGGTTGTAAAGAAGATTATCTACCATTTGCTTGGGAGTTGGACCAAAAACAAACAGCAGAGAAAAAGCGAAAAAGAGAATTTGAAACATGAAACTCCAATCAATCCTAACATGAAATTAACTAAACTCCTCTTTTCGATCCAGTACTGTAAAATCTTTGATAATGTGCGAAATGTGTCATTTTCCATACCAACCAAAATCTTTCATTTAAACAATCAACCATAATCATCTAGTGAAATATGCACCAATGATGTTGGATATATCCATTATCATTCTGTGGTTGTACTATATGAGCATTACATATTGTTATTTTGCTAAATTTGTTAATCAAGTTATGTTGTATGTCGATTATAAAAATGTATGTTGTCTCTATTAGTTGATTAGTGACATACATTGATTATTATAAACAATGATGTTTGGAGGGTGAATGGGTTTAATTTGCTGTGGATTATTATTTACTTTTATTTCTAATATCATTTTCATTCATGGAAATTGTAGTTAGAGACGACAATATGACAAATTCATACGATAGAACTTATTTTTTAAAGTCATGATTTTTGGACATTTTAAGCAAAACAACTAGTAAGTTGACACTATTTATGTATAGGAAAGTTGGATTTTACTAAAACTTCTTGGACATGCCTTGCTGCCTATTCCAAAGAGTTTCACGGGAGAATTTGGTCATCGCAATATTACGGATGGGATTCTTCACGACATAAGTGGTGATTTATGGAATGTTAAATTGAAAAGGAGGGGTGAATATACCTACATCACTGAAGGGTGGGCTTCTTTTGTAAATGATCATCAAATTCAAGTTGGTTGGTTCCTAGTTTTTCATCTTCTAGCTACTCCATCTAATTTCAATGTCACTATATTTACTAAACATGCTAGTGAAATGTTTTGGAGGCAAGATTTTCTCTCTCTAGGGATTTCAAATACCCACTCACAATTTCACCCCAAATTTCGGAGAAATGACAAATAAACTTCAAATTATGCAAAGATGATGCAAAAGCAAGCAAATGCAAGCAAAATGTAGCAAATTTGAGCAAGAATTGGCAAAGATTGATGTTTGGACAATAATGGAGTAAGAGAGAGAGGGGCTCGAAATTTTGAGGAAGAAATGACCCAAAATCGGCCTCCCCCTTTTAAAACCCTCCACCCGCAGCGCTGAACCAGGCCGTTCATGACCGCCCAGGCTCAGCGGCCCAACCGCTGGCCCTGGAGGTCCCCTATGTGCCTCTGCAGCCGAATCGTAGCCGCTGAGCGGGGTCAATTTCGGCGCTAACCGCCCAGTGTAGACGGCGAATTTTGACTTGTATTTCCTTTAAATAATTATTACAGTTAATATTAGCATTAACTGTAATTACCCTAATTAAATAAGTCATTTGGGCTAAAAGGGCATTTAGGGTCCATAAGTTGACCGAACCCAATTAGCAAAGCAAAGCCCAAAGCCCAAAAGAGAAAATAAATCAAAAATCCAAAAAAGGAATATAAAAGAGAAAATGTAAATAAGGATTGGAATTATGATGTCATGCATGACATCACAATATTCCCATGTTCCCATCCAATAGCTAAAGACAAAAAGGAATAATGGTATCAAGTAGAAATACCAAAATACCCTCCCCTTTTCCATAAATTAACCCCCCACCCAAAAAATAAAATAAAAATCAAAAAAATCCCCCCCTCACAATCGGAAAAAAAAAAAAGAGAAGAAAAATAAATGAAAAAGTTTTTCTTTCCCCCCCCCCCACGTTTTTTATTTCTTTTTTAATATTTTTTATTTTCGTTTTGTTTTTCCCTTTTCTATTTTCTCTCCCACCTTATCTCATCTTTTCTCTTTCCTACCCACTTCCACCTCACAAGATTCCTGCATCTTTTTTCCATCACCACAAATGTGACATTTGTCACTCTCCCATCCACATTCTCTCACCCCCCATCTCACCATCCACCACCCACCAAATCTCACCTTCCATTTTTCCTAACCCTAATTCCCCCTAATCTTTCCCCGCTTATAAATACCCCTTAAAAAGCTAACCTAAGGGCCCTTTGCCTCTTTCTCATCTCTAATTCTTAAAATCTCTACTTCTCTCTCTAGTTTTCCTATCATCTTTTGAACTTACATCAACTTTTGAAGGTTTTCTAAAAACTTCTTCTATTTCTAAAACTTCTTTTTTTATCTAGTTAGTGCAAACTAAAGGGCGCTTGTACTAATTAACTTAATTTTGAAGATTGAGATTTCTCTCTCCTTCAATTATTTTTTTTCTAAGTGTTTTTACTAACCATTTTATTTTGTATATAAATTGCTAATAAACCCTATTATCCCCCTTAATAATCTCATTTTCATCGGTTGGACTCTTTATAGGTGTGGGCATGAACCACCTTATTTTTTTGAGCGGCCAAAAATTCCTAGGTAAGGGTTCAAGTGCCCACGCGAACCCGTCTCCATGGGGGACTTAGATCCAGCTTGTAGAGAGTGATTTTTTGCGGTGAGGAAGAGAGTTGCTTGTGCCAAAATTGTGTGATCAATGTTTCTCTCTTTCTCATCACCATTTTCATTTTTTTTATACTTGAAATTGAATAAAAAAAGGTAATTTTGCATATAGAGGCCTCGGATTTATTTTTTGTAGAAAGTTGTAATAATTCGGATAGTTGATAATTTTTAGAGAAGAATTCATTTGTAGATCTAGAAAGATCCAACGGCTGAAATTTTATGAAATTAGAGTCATAGGAAACATTGTCCATAGGGCTTTCTACCGAGATAAAATTGGTCTAGATCCAACGGTTAAATCCTCCACAATTGAATTTTGAAGTTTCTATGTCTAAAACATACCAACGTCCATAGATCTGTAAATAACTAACAAACGGTTACGTTTTGAGCTTAGTCGATTTCTAAGTAAATTGAAGAGGACTTCCCTAACTTTATATAGCCACCTATTTTGTCTCTTTTGGATAAAAAATGAATGTTCAATGAATTTTGAAAAGACGAAGTAGTGCTGTCCCTTTGAAGATCTTCTCAAATTTCGACCTTGTAGATAAATGGCTCAAGTTAATCATTTAGGATAGTGTGTTTTCTTTGATAATATTTTTAGGAATTCCTTAATGTGTCTAATTCAATATGTAAATAATAATTCAACTTTAAGAAATTATATTTAATTCTAAAATTAACCAACCAAGTACATGTCCAGAAATGATAACGTTCACTTAACTGAAAAGTCTGCGGTGTTTAGCACCTTTTTAATGAAAGATGAACTTTGATTTGGATAATAGACTCATTAAGAACCAATCTAGACTTTGAAATTACTCTATTCGGATGTGTTCTCGATTTGTAATGAATTAATCAAACCGACTTTAGTTTTGTCAAAATGAAAGATAATTGGTTAACTTAGGACATTAGGGCTTTTTGTATAGTTCTTTTGTTTATTTTCTTTAAATGAATTACACTAATATAAAATTCATAAAATTTTGTTTATATATCCACTGTCAAGTCTAGTCTAACTCATGTAAATATTAGACCTAGATCACTTGTAAATAATTCCCAATAAATCAAAAACTAATGGTTTGTCCAAAGACTTCCAGAAGCTCGTAAATCGTAAATAAATAACCGATAGTCTATTGTCTTGACTTGAGCTTTTTACAGTGGAAACATGAAGTAAATTTAACTAAGTTAGGCTTTTGAAGCACTCGATTTGGTTGAGTTATGACCGAGATATGAATTTTAGAAGTTCTATCCAGATTATTATAAAATCGATTTTGTTCGGTTTTATAAATGATTTTCGTTTAATTATAAAACAAACCCACAAAAATACGAAACTCTCCAGTTTATTCCTTTAGTGTGTCCCACTAATTTTAAAAATAAATTTGGATCTAATAAGTTGCGTTTGGATTAATCCCTCGTTGGTTCTTTCAAACCGCTTTTGTAATAACCAATTCTTTTGTAAATAAATCAATTCTTTTGTAAATTAACCAATCCTTTGTGAATAAGTCCAACTTTTGAAGACGAAGATGAAGATCAAGCCCCGGAGGCGCCATGTACATGAAGATCAAGTCTTTTTCTCCTTTTAGGATTTTTAGACATTTTTTGTATTTTATTGTAAATACTCAATTTGTAATTCATTTATTCCGAGGCCTCTTTATTTGCATTTTGTACATTTGCATTCATATGCTTCCACCTAATAATTCAACTCGGAAAATAAAATAAAAAGAACTTCTCTCACTTGTGTGCTATATATTATGTTAAAAACGTTTTCTAAAACCAGTGTATTCGTTTATGTACACAACCTGGCCCGAGTCGAAATTCGAGGTTAGAATCAGAAATTTGCTTATACGTGATCATGGGTGTTCCACCTACCATTCCATCAAATCACCTTCATACAATTCACATTCCCCAGTTGAAACAATATTTCCCCAGTTACAACCATTTTCTTCAGTGGAATACCTATGATCGAATAGAAGCTAATTATTGATCGTCCCCTGTTATTTGGCTTCGGGCCACCCCGGGGGATCATATCGGAAAGACTCTTTTAAGCCATTACCCACCAATACATATCCATATTCTACACAAATCATCCATTTATCCACCCCAATGGATGTTATTCCCCAGTAAAGAACAAATATTTTTGAGAAGTTTAATCTATATACTCAAAGCTAAGAATTAGGTTGATCCCCGTATATTACCAAATATTGTTGGGTTGAACGCCTCGAAGGAGCGGGCTAATCATCCCATTTCAGTTTTTCTCTACTTCTTCGAGGAGAATAGGGGGTTCCTCGGATCAATTCGACTCTAAGTTGCGAGTCATCCTATAAGTTTCTTAATCATATCCCTCTTTACGGGAAAGAACATCCATACCCGCCTTAGTGGCACCCAATGAGTCTTACTGACCGGATCCCCCGGTCAGAACTACGTAAGGGTTTTGATCCAAGAGTAGATTCAAGACCTACGATGAATGGTACGTAGTGCAGTATTTTGCAATATCCAAACCCGCCGTACATAAACGAATATACCGGTTCAAAACCGACTTTTCTGTGTGCTAAGTGACAATGTGTACATATATGTGCTTTTCATTTATCATTCAAGGCATTACATAATTCAATTCAAAGCTTTCATATGGGATACAACGTATTAGTAAACAGCTCATACTCAGTACGGAGGAGGAGACGGGTCTGAGGACGTCCGCACCTTCTAACCTAGACCCCGAACCAAGATCTCTGATTCGCAGACCAGTCAAAGAATTTTCGTGCCTTATCGCGATGGAGTCAACTTTTGGGTTTCTTAAATGGTTTTCTTTAAAATCGTTTATAAAACCCTTTCTTTTGTAAAAACCCTTCCTTGTTTGGGTCATAACAAGGTGGCGAGTCTTTTTTTGTAAAAACCCGTCATTTTTCGGGCCATAACAAGGTGGCGACTTCGAACCTTAAGATGATTCCTTGACAATTGGCCTCTTCAATCGGTCGATTTCTGTGGGACGTGCCTCTGGTAGGTAGCGCGACGATTTCCGGGTCCTAATCCAGAAAAACCCGAGAAACTGGCCCCACACCCAGCTGTCCAGCGCATGCCTGCTGGGGCTCTTTTCTCATCCGCCTCTCACGGGTTGGGCCCACGAGTTCAAATTCCACGCGGGATTTCATTTTTCGACTGTTAGAAGCCAGGGAGCGACGGGCACGTCACCCAAAATGACTATCTTAGCCCCCCAATACGGTTTCCTATCTCATGAACACAATAAAATCTAATTTTTGTAGGCACAGGCACAATATCTTTTTTATCAATGCAAAGGCACAATATTATAATTTATGCAGGCACAGACACAATTTCTCAAGGCAAAGGCAAAGGCAAAGGCAGAGGCACGGGCACAACTTCTCAAGACACATGCATTATATCATTCTCTTAAGGCATAGCAAGGCATCGGGAGCGACGAAAGCTCTTCGACGGGTGGCTATTAGTTTAGTCTTACGTCTGCACTGGAAAGGCACAGACATTATTTTGGCAGAGCGACAAATGCACTTTGACATTGAGGCTATCAAAATTAGCGTCGCGTTGGCACCCGCAAAGCAGGTAACCCTGACCACAGGCGGTCAGGATTTACTTTTTATCTTTTCTCTAACATAAGCATTTGATGTGTTCGATAAATGATGATAAACTGATCGAGAATTTAGATGCCCAACAAGAGAAAGGTATAAGGAGGAGACCAAGAAACTGAGTTTTCAAAGCCTTCGCAAAGGTGATAGGGATGCATTTAATATGGAGGATCATCAAATTGTAAAGTTTGTCACTGATTCGCGATTTGGGAGGTAAAGAGTATTTATAATTGAATTTAGTTGAACACCACGTATTTGAAGAATGTGGATTGTGTTAAAGAAAAAAGTAATAAACATCTATTTGGCCCCATGGTTGGGGTAAATAGTAGACTAGTAGTAAAACACTTGAAAAACTGTTTGCCATTATATTTAAGTTATTATAGTCTAAAATTACACTGGCTAATTTTAAATTTTGTTGCAGCGTCATGTCAGTGGTTGTAAGCCTTCAGCTTTGGTTGGAAAATACATAGAGAACAATATTTTACTAAACATATGACGGCGTTGGAAAAAGAAGGAGCTACGCATAAGGGAAAGTGGCATGTAAGTATTTGTCCTAAAAGTCATTCTTGAATTTTCCATACACAAATTCTTATTTCACTATGTTTTGTTTGCTAGCTTTTTTTTTGCCACTGTCTAGTGACCAGCATTGGTGGGTACTGCATTTTATGTGATTGAGAAAAAGATATTGGATTCTCTTCCTGCGATAATTATTGAAGCAAACCATGAAGAGAAAAACCGATTGGTAATTTGATATTATTTACAAAAATGAATTGTTTTTAAATGCATTATTTATTGTATATTTGGAACTTGGTTTGAATATATATATATATATATATATATATATATATATATATATATATATATATATATATATATATATATATATATATATATATATATATATATAACTAAAGTTCTTTTTTTGAATTTTAATTCAAAAAATTTATTATCGATCCCTACCTATAAATCCTGACTATTCGCTATTCTATTGATAGTTTCGAACTACCCTTTCCAATAAAAAAGAATGCGATGCGATGGGTCTAATAACTTTACCTATATAAAATTGTACACATTAAGATTTAGTAATTAGGAACAGATGAACCCCCTTTTTCCTGTTCAAGTCAATAAAATCATAAAAAATTCCAATTTTTTTATCTCGTATTTTACATATAATGGATTTACCTGGACCAATACATGATTTTATTTTAGTCTTTCTGGGGTCAAGTCTTATATTAGGAGGTCTAGGAGTGGTATTATTTACCAATCCCATTTTTTCCGCCTTTTTGCTGGGATTGGTTCTTGTTTCTATCTCTTTATTGTATATTCTAGCAAACTCTCATTTTGTAGCTTCTGCGCAACTTCTTATTTATGTAGGAGCTATAAATGTTTTAATAATATTTGCCGTAATGTTCATGAATGGGCCAGAAAATGACAAAGATTTTCATCTTTGGACTGTTGGGGACGGGGCTACTTCATTGGTTTGTACAAGTCTTTTTATTTCATTAATTATTACTATTCTAAATACGTCATGGTATGGTATTATTTGGAGTACAAGATCAAACCAGATTCTAGAACAAGATTTGATAAATAATAGTCAACAAATTGGAATTCATTTATCAACAGATTTTTTTCTTCCATTTGAACTCATTTCCATAATTCTTTTAGTTGCTTTAATAGATGCAATTGCTGTGGCCCGTCAATAATGAATTTTGAAAAAAAAGACCATTAATCCAAATAAAAATTTGATTTTGTCGTATTCATTTCCATTCAATTTGACTCGACTTGATGTATAAAGATGTATAAATCGGAAATACTTTTAGTTTGATTTATTAACAACATTTTTTTGTTCTTAATTTGTTTTATTCTAACTTGTTATATTTTAGTCAATCAAATCAGTTTAATTGTTGTTCATATTGAAATGAATCGAGATTGATAAGGAGTTGGTCAATGATGCTCGAACATGTACTTGTTTTGAATGCCTATTTATTTTCTATTGGGATTTATGGATTAATCACGAGTCGAAGTTTAGTTCGGGCTCTTATGTGTCTTGAACTTATATTAAATGCAGTTAATCTCAATTTTGTAACATTTTCTGATTTTTTTGATAGTCGTCAATTAAAAGGAAACATTTTCTCAATTTTTGTTATAGCTATTGCAGCCGCTGAAGCAGCTATTGGACTGGCTATTGTTTCTTCAATTTATCATAACAGAAAATCAACTCGTATCAATCAATCAATTATTGAATAAGTAGTTTTTTTTTTGAATTTTATTATATTGACTATAGCTATTATATTATAATTTAAAAATTTATTTAAATTGAAAATAGTCATCAATTCAAAGTCGATTACTGGGTACAAGACCTTAAGATATAATCTTACTGTCAAAAATATAATAAATTAAAGTATTTTGGACCTCTTTTATATTTTTTATTTATTTTCAAATAAATATTTTCTAATAAGCCGATCCAATCCAGAAGTAGGTTAATTCGAAAAATTCTGGTAAATCATTGATTCGTCTGGTATTTGAATATGTGGTTCATTTACTTTACTAGAACTAGATCGAAAATTAATCAAGTTAAAAAAAATTATAGATCCAATGTCATATTCAGTAAAGATTTATGATACATGTATAGGGTGTACTCAATGTGTCCGAGCTTGTCCCACAAATGTATTAGAAATGATACCGTGGGATGGATGTAAGGCTAAACAAATAGCTTTTGCTCCAAGAACAGAGGACTGTGTGAGTTGTAAGAGATGTGAATCCGCTTGTCCAACAGATTTTTTAAGTGTTCGAGTTTATTTATGGCATGAAACAACCCGTAATATGGGTCTAGCTTATTGATACGTTCCAGAAAATTCCACTTAAATCCATTTTCTTTGGATTGAATTTTTTTTTTTACCGAAAAAAACCCGTACCCGAAATTTAAAATATATTTGATGATATTGATTTTTCAACATGGGAAGTAGGATGCATTGCCGATCTCGCAGTCCAAAAAAAAATGGGTATGGTATCTACATTTTGGCTATTCTTTGGGTGTTATAACATTTTTGCAAATCTAATGAATGTTTTAACATTTCCACAGTCATGATTGTGGAGTGTACATCATGGTGTTTATAAATATGTGGTCTTGTAGTAGAGCGGAGATTAAGGAAATCATGGTAATTAACTTGTTCCAATTCCTTTCATTCGGGTTTATAATTGTATGTTGTAAGGCTATGTTCGCATAACTAGTAATTGATTAACTTGTAAGGTCATGTAGAATCATTTGCCTTTACCCTTTGCCTTAGGTTTTGTAACCATGTCATCATCAACAACTAGTGTTTTTCCCTTCTCCTTGATGTTTCCTTTCACCTTGCCTCCACCTCCACTTGGCCCGTCACCTCCACCACCTCCACCACCTCCATTGACGAAGTGATGGTTGGCATATAGTTAACGTGTTCCATTCAAAATGCTCATAATGTTTAAAAGGGGTAGTACAAAGCCAGCAACTTAACAATATCCTTCTTAGTCATCACTAACATCAAGCGATGGAGGAACTCAAAAATTTCATGTTCAAGCACAGTTATAGCTTGACGATCGTCCATCACTTAGTTGTTTTACAACTTTATAGTTCAAGGTTAAAACTTCTCTTCTAATGTAGAATATTTAAAGTAAAATCTTTTTAGGCATATGGGTTAACGGGTCGGACAATGAAAACCTAATATAGACCGAACCAACAATTTTGTTTATCTTTTTGGCCAATATTTAAAAAAATAATTACGACGATTGACCAAGGATAGCATTTTTGACCACTTATGCTTTGATTTTCATTTGTACTATGTTGTTTGTTATATCAGATAAAGTACTTTTGAACATTAAATGTATCATATCCTTCCTACATAATTACTTTTAACATGAGGATGCTAATTTGTGAAATCATGTTGTTTGGTAAGAAAATGAAGACTCTAATACATTTGTTTTATGTTTTGTACAAAATATTTTGCTCTTTTCACTTTTACAACATATTCTAGTGCATTGAAACATTAATAGTGAAGACAAATCAAAATCAAAGGCTAGTTGTATGCTCCATCTCAATATCAAAGTAATCAGTGAATTGTCTACATCACCAATGATGTATTGAACTTTGAAACGGCTTTCTTGGGATATGGTTTTAGTACTAATTTGCACACTTGTATATAGAGCAACTACTATGGTAGTATAATTGTCATGCCAAATCTTAAGTTGGCATGCAAAATTGAATTGGAGCCCATTGCAGTGTATTTTGTTCACTTGTCAAATACAATGTTATACTTTCAGTTGCCAAATATTTGGGAATTGGTACAGCTTGTCAAATCTCATTTACCAAGGTGTCATGGGTTGATTTAGGAGAGACAAAATGGGTTGATTTAGGAGAGAAAAAATGGGTGGGGTATAAAATTTAATATAGAGGGAGAGAAAATGGGTATTTGGCATGCCCATTGGAGAGATACATGCCAAATTTTAACATAGTATGAAAGAGTATGAAAGAGAGATGAGTTTTTGTACAAAATACATGCCAAATATTGGCATGCCAATGTGGATGCTCGAGCAACTGCATGGTAGTATAATTGTCATGCCAAATATTAAATTGGCATGCCAAATTTAATTGGAGCTCATTGCATTGTATTTTGTCCACTTGCCAAATACAATGCTATACTTCCAGTTGCCAAATATTTGGTAATTGGTAAAGCTTGCCAAATCTCATTCACCAAGGTGTCATACGTTGATTTAGGAGAGAGAAAAATGAGTTGATTTTGGAGAGAGAAAATGGGTGGGGTATAAACTTTAATATAGAGGAAAGATACAATAGAAATTTGGCATGCCAAATTTGCCATGCCTATTGGAGAGATACATGCCAAATTTAAAAATAGTATGAAATAGGAGAGAAAAAGGACTTTTTGTAAAAAAATACATGTCAAATATGGGCAGACCATTGTGGATGCTCTAAAATAGATTAATATTTATAGTGTCTGGTTGAAAATCTCTAGGACAACTGATAAGGTTTTAGTATATAACGAAGTTATTTTTTTGCAGTTGAAGTAGTTCACAGTAGTAAATGATGATTTATTGGTGAAGTTTTCAAATAGAGTATTAAAAGATTAGTCATATTGTGTTACTTGGTGTAATTAGTAAGACTTTCATAATTTAATTAAGTGGACCATATTACAATTATTACAAATTTAGTTGTCACCTAAGTTTTTGTCCAACTCAGTGTTCTGTTTTATCAATGTCAAATTCTTCCTCAAACATGTTCAATAGGCCTCCTTATACTATGGAAGAAGAGTTCAGTAATATCACAAATGAACTCACACGCATTCAACTAGACATTTTCAATTTGGTTGATTTTTTTCTCGACGTATTTCAACAACCGAAAATATGGGAGTTGTTTGAACCTTTACCTAACCTCAAGAGAATGTATTCGGCTTAGAAAAGAGGAGAAGTATCAAATGCATTCCAGTGACATGAAGATTATGAAGTAGTAGATGTGAGCACTTTATTTATCGTTATTAGTTCGTCATGTTTGTTGTTAAAAGAAGTTGTTATAAGAACCATATATATTATGCACTAGTGGTGTTTTTAAAACTCAATTCGAGTACACCTTGTAATGTCCACGGTTAATTTTCTATGGATATTTGATGTTATTTTATTTTCATTAAACGAAGACAAAATGTTGAATCTCTCGTAAATTAACTAGATACTTTCATTAACCAACGGCATAACCACGACATAACCAACATAATAAGTGATTGATTTTTCATTAATTAACTAAATACGGCAATTGTTGTTGAAGTTGAAAACAACACCGTAATTGGAATAATCGGAGTAATCTTGTCCTTCAACCACTCTCCAAGAAGGTGCTAGATTTTCCTCATCTAACTTGCTTTCCAAATCGTCATTGTAAATCTTCTCCAATGTTGATAACTTCTTAGTCGATGGACGAGATTGACAAAAGATACGCCCTTCACCGGATACTAGATTCGCCACCGCCGTTACTTGAAGCTTGTCATGCAATCTCTCAAATAGTTGTTCCACCTCTTCTTTCACCTTTTCATAGTATAATCTTCTTGATTCTAAAGTTGAACGCTTTCTTGCTAAGAAGGCTAAATAATGGAGGTTATTATATAAAAATAAAAATAAAAAATTAACATATTAGAGAGTAGTATAATTACATTCTTCTATTTGTTGTTGGCCTCTATTTGATGTACCACTGAAAGTCATTTGTTGATATTTTGAGTTTGTTTCGACATCATACTAGTAGTTGATACCCTATTCATAAAAATTGTAGGTTTCTTTTTTATATTATTTTTATTATTAATATACATGTTTATTGTAAAGTTCAAATTATTAAACTATTTTTTTGCCATATAGTTGTTGGGGTTATACATATTCATAGTACACTTTCCAATTTATTTTGCCACAACCTCTAATATTCGTTTCCTTCTTTTCAATTCACACAGCTTAACGCGAACTTACTTCATGGATTCATCCTTATCCAAACCCAATTAGTTGGCGGATCCATGTGGAATAAAGCTTAGGAAACAATTGTATGACTGCAGTCCACCATTGCATGCTAATATAAAGATTAGTGGATCCGCAAAGAATCCCAATTAGCCTTATTTCAAATGTGAAAAGTGTAAGTTTTGGTTGTGGGTTGGTAATGAGCATTTCATTAGACCTCCATATCCTATTGTCACCTATGATGCTATTATTGTTTTGGAGGCTAGGACCAACAAAATTCATCCGGGTCTAGAGGCTAGTACCAACAGCCACCTAACTGGTGTAGATTCCAACCAAGTAGGGGAGCTTCTACAGATGGGGAGGAAGGTAGATGCAGTTGTTGAAAAAGTCCAAAATGTTTGTAAGTTAGAGTTTCATGCTTTATTCATAATAATGTTGGTTCTGTTATTTGCAATTCGTCAGTAGAGCACGATGGGAAATGGATGTGAAATGTGTATGGCTTGCATTTTGGGGGTTCATTGGTTATCGTTGTTGTCAATGTCATTTGTAATCTTTAGTGTAAGATGAATGTCTACCTAGTTATCTATGAATAAAACACGGCAATAACGCCTTATTTCCTTTGTAATGTGCCAAATCTATGATTTGCCATCATACCAACCAAAATCTGTATTTTATTTTAATTTTTTTATATAATTAAGGTGTAATATTCGATGAAGGGTTGTGAAGAGGATTATCTACCATTTGCTTGGGAGTGGGACCAAAAACAAACAGCAGAGAAAGAACGAAAAAGAGAATTTGAAACATGAAACTCCAATCAATCCTAACATGAAACTAACTAAACTCCTCTTTTCGATCCAGTACTGTAAAATCTGTGATAATGTGCGAAATGTGTCATTTGCCATACCAACCAAAATCTTTCATTTAAGCAATCAACCATAATCATCTAGTGAAATATGCACCAATGGTGTTGGATATATCCACTGTCATTCTGTGGTTGTACTATATGAGCATTACACATTGTTGTTTTGCTATATTTGTTAATCAAGTTATGTTGTATCTCGATTATAAAAATGTATGTTGTCTCTATTAGTTGATTAGTGACATACATTGATTTATTATAAACAATGATGTTTGGAGGGTGAATGGGTTTAATTTGCTGTGGATTATTATTTACTTTTATTTCTAATGTCATTTTCATTCATCGAAATTGTAGTTAGAGACGACAATATGACAAATTCATACGATAGAACTTATTTTTTAAAGTCATGATTGCCGGACATTTTGAGCAAAAACTAGTAAGTTTGACACTATTCATGTATAAGAAAGTTGGATTTTACTAAAACTTCTTGGACATGCCTTGCAGCCTATTCCAAAAAGTTTCACGAGAGAATTTTGTCATCGCATTGTTATAGATGGGATTCTTCATGACATAAGTGGTATTTATGGAATGTTAAATTGAAAAGGAGGGGTGAATATACCTATATCACTAAAGGGTGGGCTTCTTTTGTAAATGATCATCAAATCTAAGTTAGTTGGTTCCTAGTTTTTCATCTTCTAACTACTCCATCTAATTTCAATGTCACCATATTTACTGAACACGCTAGTGAAATGTTTTATGATGCTCAAGAAAATGATGATGATGATGATGATGATGATGATGATGATGATGAGAATGTAGAATTTAATGATGGTGATGAGAATGTGGACATTGATGATAGTGTGCAAATTGTTGGATATAAGGAGAATGATGATAATGATATGTCTAACTCGTTCATTATATTGAGCATTTCTTCAACTGATGAACCGTCCACGGGAGGCAAGAATTACTTCCACGGCCAATCTTTAAACATTGGCCAAACTTTCTCCCTTGGCCAATCTAGAAAAATGAGAGTAGAAATTTCAGAAGACTCTGATGGAGAGCAAGATGAAGACTCAGCGGACTTTGATGGAGAGGAAGATGAAGATTCACGCAGGCATCACCAAATTTAGATGCCGAGGGTCCTCGAAAAGCCCCAAGAGGTATTATTTCTATCAATTTAATGCATACGTGTTTATTTTATTTTGTTCTATCTTTCACTTTTTTATGATATATTCAATTGAATTATGATCGTTGTTTGAAGTATAATATAAAATTATCATTTGTAGAAAGTCTAATTATTAACTTGTACATATCATATGCAACTACTAGTTCTAAGATTATCACTTATCCAACAGGAGGTCAGTCACCAAAGGGGAGATAAAGGCAACATACTTCTACGCTCAACGATTCGTCCACCAAATGGAAAACCCGCTTGAACCTCCTATCATGATCCAAATGAGAAAAACACATGTGTATAGTGGAGTTTATTTGCTATGTATGTCTTTCACTTAGTGAATTTGAATGCTTATTGTATGCAAATTGAAATGATCCCCCTCCATTTACTTATTCATTTCACATTTTGCAGAATATTCTAAAGAAGTAGGCAGTGGAGTATATGATCCATGCCCCTCACAACGTAGTATTATGGGTGCATTCAAGTCCGCAACGGTGGAATGTTGGAGTGGTATGGACCGGTACTGACGGTTGCAGGATAAGAACGGGATAAGCCTAGTTTGTACGCGACAACATTCTAGAGGAAAGCGATATGTGTGTTCGAGTTGACTCCAGGGAGAACGCCATAAAATCAAGAGATGCATGTAAACATTTTTCGTGTGGTGACCCCTACTATACCTCTGTCTGTGCACCGGGTTCAATACCATAACTGAATGGGTTTAAGTGAAGATCAAGTCATTTTCAATTTGGTTGTAGTATTGAAACTTTTCATGTCCTTTACTGATGTTCTTCAAACCTTTTAGTTTTGTCATTTAGATACTATGGCTTGATTAGGTGTTTTGAATGGTGTTTGTTTCCATTAGTTTGTGCAAGTTGTTGCTTTCTTTTTCTTTACATGTACCTTATGGCATTTTCCACAACCTCTAATGCCTTAATCATGACTCCCTAACGATTCATTTCACGACCTCCTAGTGAACTTCATCACCTCCTAATGGCCTTAATCATGACTTTTATGGTATCATTCAAGACCTGCTAATGTATCATTCAAGACCTGCTAAGGGAATTAATCACGAGCTTTTTATGGAATTATCCACGACATGGTCATTAAATCAACCACCAAAGGATCATGTAAACCTCTACATGGTCATGGCTTTAACCACTAACTGCACATGGCATTATCCATCACCTATCATTCAAGACCATTTCATATACCTGATCATCCAACAACTGCTTGTGGTTAAACCACTAGTAATATTCAATACTCATCAGTTTAAGTAAATCGCACATCCATATTCACTCAATAACACCAATATCAATCAATTTCACATAAAATTCATAGATAGTCATAATATTAATGATCTCTCAAACACATTGCACTCTCCTATATTTGATGATTGAAAATATTCTGAGAAGATGCATCTCCTGATGGCCTTTGGAAGTATCAGTGGATCTTGCAAAAATGATGTCATTGATCCAGACACCAATCTTGGAAAATTACGCTACATAACAACAATCCAATTACATTAACAAATTAAACTTATCATATTTTGACATTACAAAGATATAAACTCCATTAAATTCAAACATACCATTCGAATATTATGTGGTACATTTGTACCATTAATCCCGCTTTCTCCGCCATGGTAGTATGGAAAATTCGCTATGATTGAAGAATACATATTGAACCTACATCCAATAGTCCGATGATTAACAAGGAGTTTTGGTCCTTAACTTTCATTAACACAAAGTTTAGTTTACGTACAAATTGTTGCATCATATGATGGTTGTTGTCTTGATGTGACAAGGGTGTGCATGGTACTCCTTGACCAATCCTGCTGTCACAAGGATGTGACAATTGTGTAGTAGGTTCAGGAGTAATAAACAGATGTTATTTGCAAAAAAAATAATTAAGTCGTAGCCAACACAAATGTAGTATTAACTAACTAGTCATGTAGGATTTGACTCATATTTTTGTTTCCTTTATCTACTCTTTATTGTTGTGTCTCACTTCGGGTTGTTGGTGCTTGACTTCGATTCTCTCCACTGATAGGTATCTTTGTCCTTGGTCTACCCTTTGCCTTGACCACCCGAGGATCTTGATACCCTGGTTGCGTGGATGATTCTGAGCTAACATCCTCTTTGTCTACTCCGAACACTTTTACCCCTACGCTAGTACTTGAGGATTCCTCTTGCATCCTTTTTCATTATCCATCTTCTAAACTACCACCAACATTATCCAAAATTGCTTCCAAATATAGGTCTTTCCCTCATGGTTGATAACTCCGTCAGCTACAACATAAAATTGCCTCTCCAACCTACACAATCTCTCCAACTCCACAGTCCACTTTCCACCAACCCCAACCAACACAGTTTTAGTGTAAAGTCTATTTAAATCTCTCCTCTACCTATCCAAGATGTATTTACTTGGCAACAATAAAACTCTCCTATTTTGTAACACTTTCATCGTATGACTACACAAAATACATTTTCATGTCCACATTTGACAAATGCAGTCTACTTCTTCAAGTGCCACATCAAACGTCACACTAAACACACGAGTTATTGTGTTCCTTTCACTAATCTCTTCCACTTCAGTCACCTTTATACTCACTTTTGTCCCCACCTTCGGCAACCAACTCCACCTCACAATATAACATTGCTAATAGCTCATCCTGAACTTTCTTGAAAATGTTGTGAGTGTAGGCCTTTTGGTACTGACTTTCAATGCCAAACTTGGTTTTACAAGGTAAAGTACTATGCATACTATCAGCATCAGCGTTTTTCTCTCTCTCAAGCTTATGACCCAATGCATACTCATATCGCAAAACAAACAACCTCAATGCCATTTTAATGTGAACATATTTTTTAAAATAACGTTTCATTGATTCGCTCCTTTGGATAGAAGACATGTCAGCCCAAAATTTATCCCTTACAAAAGTTGGAACTCTTTTGTCCCTCCCTTTAAATAGTGAAGTAAACCAAATACATCTCACAACGGCATAGTTGTCACCCTTAACTTCCAACTCAAATTCATCCACCATCTTCTTCCAAGAGTCCTCAAATTGCTCTTTCGTCAAACTCTCATACATAATATCATTGAACACAATATTCAACTCATTGTACTTACGATGATCTTGGCACTTCACGGAAAACTCCGTCAATATATGCCACAAGTACCTTTTATGCCTTGCAACGGGGAAAATGCTACGTACTGCCCCGCCAATGCTTAGGCATTGGTCGGTTATTAGAACTTCAGGCATTTCATTATCCATTGCTTTTAACCATGTCCTAAAAACTCATTCAAACCTAGGTATATCTTCCTTGCATAATAAAGCACATCCTAATAAAATTGACTATTCGTGGTGGTTAACCCCTATAAAGGGCGCAAAAAGCATCTTATACTTGTTCAATAAATAAGTTACGTCAAAGGAAATAACATCATCAAACTCCTTGTACGTACGCCGCTCTTAGACCTGGCAAACGGGTCATTTGGGTCGGGTTCGGATCGGGTCATTTCGATTCGGTTTGATTCGGGTTATATCCATTTTCGGTTTGGGTTTGGGTCGGGTATATTTGGGCTCGGGTTAATTCGGTTCATGTTGTTTTCGGTTCGGTTGCGGGTCGGGTCGGGTCAATTCGGTTCGGGCCATATCGGTTCAGGTTGAATTGGGTTATCGCGAAATGTACTCGGTTCGGGTTTGGGTCGGTTCGGTCGGGGTATATTTGGGTTCGGGTCGATTCGGGTCATGTTGTTTCGAGTCAGATATGGGTCGGACAGATTTCAGCCACAATTTTTTTTCAAGTTCGGTTTTAGTACAGTTTTCCCAGATTGCATTACTACATTTTGAGTTCGGGTACAAGTCAAGTCAACATCATAATGATTGCACGTCGTTTTAGTCAATATCTCATCACAACGTTGTGACTTGTGAGTCACATATTTCAAAGTGGAAAATTAAATTGGGACGGAGGGAGTAATATTTTAGAGTGACTGCAATTTTATAGGAGTAAGTGTAACAGAGTTAAGGAGATAAAATCAATTGCGTTGCAATTTTTGTAAGAATAACTATTATAGGACCACAAATATATAAATTGATTATGTAAATAGATATTTTAATAGGTGAGTTTAATCACAATGTTTTAAAAGATTTTAATTTTACTATTTTTGAACCACTAACAAATAAATAAATAAATAAAAATAAATAAATAAATAAAAATATTTAATAGTTTCGGTTCGGGTTCGGGTTGGTTTAGGTCACAAATTTCGGGTTGTGTTCGATTCGGGTCCCTTCGGTTTATTCGGATTGGATCAATTTCGGTTTGGATCAGATTCGGGTATGGGTCATATCGGGTCTGCTAATTTCGGGTCGGTTCGGTTTGATTCGGGTTGTTTCGGATTTTCGGTTCAATTTTGGGTCTTGTTATTCGGGTTGAATCGGGTCACGGGTCGGGTTATTCGGATCAGGTTATTGGGTCCGAGTCAATATTTCCAGGTCTAGCCGCTCTACTTCTATCATCAACCCAAAACACACTTTGAATGCGTCGATCTTCATCTGCATCAATATCAAACACAACGTCATGGTCTAATTTTTGCATCCTTAAATGCAATTAATGCACAACATTTGCATCTCCTACTTTTAAACGCTTTCTTCTTATCTTGCCAATGTGATTGGTCAAATCTCGTGGCAAACAAGTCATGTTATCAAGCCCACCATGCTCATCTACGTGGCTTTCACACATTAAGCTGGCCCAACACCAGAACTTTCAAGTAACTCGACCCTACTAGCAGCAGTCTTCGCAATTTTTCTATTTAAAAGTAAAAATCTAGACATGAATGGATCCATCTCATAATTGTGCTCTTACTTAACATTAATCAATTTCCATCTACCATTACTTTGTCTACTACATCTCACACGTGCTTTACAATCCATCCTTATCATCGAGTTCTGCCTCTCACCCTTTTCCACTATTAGGTTCTCTCTTACCGGCTCTGTGACATGCAAACAATTTACACTTCACTTCACCAAATTTATCCTTATTCATTGAAAATTTCACCCCAGAAAATCTCTGCCACTTTGCATAACGTTGCAAATACTCAATAGAGTCGTCAATACTGCAGGGTCAAGTCATCAAAAGGTACCTCCTCCTCCTCCCTCCCATTCCAACCCCCCCCCCCCCCATTGACACCATTGTCATCAACCCCACTACCACCATCACCTGTCTCAACCACAACAAGTGCAGCATCATCATTAACATCTAAACCATTTTCAACCACCAAATCGGGAGCCTATAGATTATCATTGACTATATTCTCTCCAATATTTTCATCTTCACTACTAGAATCATTACCAGAGCTAGATGTTTTCTCCGTTGCTTCTCGTGGAAAAGTTTCATCTTCACTACTACTCATCACCTTTGCATACATCACACAAATATTCAACATAACAGATATTTTACTATTAATATTTGTTATTGCAAATGATTTATTGTTAAAGGAAATAAAATTGATGTTTATTCCTTTCTAAATAACACTTATAAATATGAACAGTTTATTTATTAACCTTATTTTTATCAGTACAATTTTATTTATTTATTTTTGCATTTTAACTATCTAAGACTATCTCTGATTTTCATAGGAGTACAATTTCAAATACGTAATTATCCAATTGGGGGAGGGGGATGACCAAGAGACAAACAACAATTTCAGACATAGGGGATTTGCAACATCATTCATATAACAAATTAGGGAATTGGGATAACGATTCAAGAACCCTAACTTTACTAAATTGGGGGAAATAACCAACCTACAAACATCAATTTTAGGGATGGGAGATATGCAAGGTCATTCATACAAAAAATTAGGGAATTGGGGAAACGATTTCAAATTCCTAATTTTGGTAATTTTACTCACCTTAGATATAAGTTTTTGCTTCTTTGAAAAAAATGTTGCAAACTTTATGGATCTCACTGATTGTCTCCTTCACTTGGCCGTCTGTTATGAACGAATCATCTTTGGCAATTTTCGACGAGAGGGACGGGGAATGGGTTCTTTACACACACACACACAGAGAGAGAGAGGGGGGGGAGGTGGTGGTGGTGGTAAGTTCCACTGAGATATGGTGGGGGTGCAGCATGGGGTGAGTGAGACAGAGAGCGGTGACAGGGAAAGAAGGGTAGAGAGAGACGGTGGTAAATTCCACTGAGCTATGGTGGGGGTGGAGCTGACAGAGAGAGCGGTGAGAGAGATAGAAGGGTTTAAAGGTTTGGTTGCTTTAGAACATGTGAAATGACCACTTCACCCCTTACTTAGTTTTCCAAATCAGCACCCCTAAATTGTACTAAAGTTGATGTGTCAAGCCAATTTTTCTATGGAAGACAATTTTCTTGTCTTCCCGTAAGACTCCAAGAATTGGGAATAGTCTTTACTTTCACAACTTGCACTTGTGTTTTTGTCAGATTCGCTTTCTTTATTTGTGATTTATTCCTTTTATGTTTTCGTGCATTCTTAGCTTTTATTTTTGTATATATGACTATCTGATGATGTTATGGTAGCTCCAGTAAGAGAAGGTCATCAAATGGGTGATTTCATACCACTGGGAAAGCTTGAGATGTTTTCGGCAAGCTGTGATGATGCAACTAGACAAAGAGCTGCAGAAGAAGCTGTGATATGTATGCACTGCACTGTTTTAGCACCCTGAGACCAGGACCATCACATTGTTTCTTTATCATGGAAATATACTTAACCTCTGCTCTGATTCATTTAGAAAGATATCTATCAACATGCTCTTAAAGATAGTTGGTTTGGTCGTTGCAGGTGAGGGTGTTGGGGACTCACGAAAAGGTATTGCAGATCCTATTAGGCATGCAGGTGGTGTAAAATCAAACAACTTGGGTGTTGGAGCTCACCACCCTCACTTAGGACTGCCTTCACAAACAACCCGAATCGGCAACAGCGCCTCGTGGTGCGACAGAGCATGAGGCTCTCACCCTCTCTGGCGCAGCCTGGCGAGGTAACCCCTGGTGATGATATACATGAGCAGTACAAGAAACGAATGATGCTAGGATATCGTTACAGACCCAACCCCCTGGTACTTGTGCCTCATTGTTTAGTGGTGTTGTTACTTGAAGCTTGCTCTTGACTGTGCTTGATTAGCATCTAATGTTGGGGACAATGTTTACGATTGCAGAACAACCCACGGAAGGAGTGTGAAATTAGCCTTCAGTATCTAAACATTTCATAGAATGGTTTTTTATCAAACATCATAGAATGTTATTAGGTGAAAAGATTGTTGTTTAGATGAGGAACTTGTTGTAACCCTGGAATCTTGCTGCTCCCACTTGAGTAGCGCTCTCATATCGAGTTATCGACCATCAAAACTGCTTAGCTCCCGAGTGCACCCAGGTGTGTACCCCACCACAAAGGGCTGCTCTTGGACTTCACACGTCCCGCGAGCAACGCGACACATGGAGACCAACACGCGACACGCCCCTTTGTCGCGCACCCACTTGGCTACACTCGGGAGCACCCAAGAACTTTGGTGAAACAAACATATAACATCACCCATAGGAGAAACACACATTTGACAACACAAGTTGGATAATCTAGCACACTATTGACTTGCATCTTCATACCTAGCTCGATAATTTAGCTACCTTATCGTCAGACTTCTACTAAAATTTTCCATAGTTTAAAACCACTGTAGACGAGAGAAAACCACCAGAGTCCGGGCAAGCCGGAAGCAATAAACCACAAGGCCCAGGCCCAGGCCCAGGCCCAGGCCACAGGCTAGAACACTATTGTTCTTCTATGTTCTAATCGACCCATTATACTTATTCTTCTAATCACCCTAGGACAAATATTTCGATCAATTGAGTACTGGAAAATTCTTTTAATTATCTATTTTCCTTGATTCTAAACACGGCCCCATTTCAATCTAGAAATATTCTTCATCAGTCATCACCCTATGTTACCGACTATCAACAGGAAAAGTCTCACTGTTAGAAGTCAACACAATGTGCTAATGTCCATCCTTCCCCGACGCAAAATACACCTCTCCTCATAAATAGTTAGAGACTTGGAGTATAGACAATGATGTCCAAAACTCTAATTCATTGATAAAAGGAGACATCTGATTCATTGTGCAGCAACAAAATAAAAGAAAAAAATATCTAATCATTGGCAGTATGAAGGAAACAGTGACAGCTAGTGAAAATCCATAGTAGAACTCATTAAGAGGCTAATCGCAAACAAATTCCAAGGTGTTTGAGTCCATCTGTGACACAAGGGTGATCAAGTATAGGCTTCACTTGAGAGGAATGAACCTCGAGGAGTGGGTAGCACCAATACCGGGTCTTCCGTGCTTCACAGGCTTGTATGAAATGGAAAACTCAGCCAAGTAATGACCGATCATTTCTGGCTTAATTTCAACTTGGTTGAAGGTCTTTCCATTGTACACACCAATGATGCTACCAATCATCTCAGGAACTATGATCATGTTGCGAAGGTGAGTCCTGACAGGTTCAGGCTTCTCGCCAGCTGGAGCCTCACGTTTCTGGTTCAAAAGATCATAGAACAAGATTAACAATAATATTATTTCATCTTCAGCAAACATTGCATTATTTGCATACAAGTAACTCAAGCATGACTGGTATATCAACTATGAAAGATGATGAAAAATGACACACAAAGGCACCATCATAGCAGATCATTCCGATAATGAAACAAACAAATTTGTGTGTTAAAGCCCATACAGCAAAAAGACCACGATCAAGTTCATGGTGATACATGAGGTAAGGAAACACATACTTAAATCCAAAACATTCCAATTTCTCCTACTCAAGAGTAAAGAAATTATCAAAGAAAGTTGTATGGCAACTGTCACTTGCTAATGTAGAGATTTGGATACACTAGCCCAAAACCTCAATTATTAATCGAGGATAAGGAAAACAACGGAAGAAAACATTACTCATTTACTTAGACTTAGGACTTACGAGAACCAATATTTGCACATAACAATGAAATGCAGTGGGCCAATGGCATCTGTCAGGATCAGGAAGAGCCTAAAAACACTTTTGCAGTGAGGATCCCACAACCAATTCAGTCTATAATATCGAGTACCCGAATAGTAAGTAACCATGCTTTTAGGTTAATGATAGTGTGGGTAATTGAGAATAAAAATGGGAACAAAAGAAATAGAGTTCAGACCATAAATTGCCATAAGAAACTAGGAAATAAATTGGTGACCCACACACATTCAGTTTATGAGGGTTCTAAGCACTCCTAGCATCACTCTAAATTTATGACATTCCTGGTTAAAAAAAAATAATCTTTACTTCAGTAGGAGGAAAATAAGTCACATTTAATATTAAAAAAAAAGGATTGTAGCTTGATACCATCATTCATCCACAAAACAGCTATTATTATTACAAACCTAAAATTCAACCGGAGAGAAAAGCTTATCACTTTTAATGCCACCATTCTTATCAATAGCTCAATCCCAAAACCCAGAAAGCAAGTGCAATTTACAAGATAAACAACCAAAAAGCAACCCATCAAATTAAACTATCAAAACAATAATGACCCAGAAACAATTTTTTAGTACAATCCCAACATGTATAACACAACACTCATAAATCATAATACCGATCTGATAAAAATCAAAACTTTCAAAAATTAGAATAAAACAAATGAGACATACCGCCTTACGGAGCTTCTTAATCAAAGCCATTGGCTTACGCTTCAAACCCCTCGAGAACCTGACGAAAAATATCATTTTTGGTCCATAAGAAACGAACTTACCCCCATAAAATAAAATTAAAAATGTATTAAATTGGGTAGAGGGGAGAGAAAATTGAAAAGTACCTTCGGCGAATACGAGCAGGAAAGAGCTTAACAAGCTCTTCAGTGGAAATGTCAAGGAGGGCATCAAGATCAATTCCCCTGTAACTGAATTTCCTGAACGTTCTCTTTTTGGGTTGTTGTCCTGCTGCTGCTGCTCCTGCATCTACTTCCCCATCCGCCTGAAAAATAACAAAAAAAATAAATTAAAATGATATTAATGAGATGATGAATTGTATGTGTTATCAGTGTAATGGAGAGAAAAGAGAGATGAAGAAATTTACCATGGTTGGTGTTGGGAGTTTGGGAGGAGAGAGAAAGGAGGTCTCCGAATTTGAAACGACGGTGGTGTGCTTTGTGAGTGTGGAGCTCTTCTCTTTGTTTAGGGTTAGGGTTTTTGTTTCTGGGGAGAGTTTAAATGACTGTCGTACAAGGATAAGGGTTGCTGAGGGCTTGGACTTGGACTTGGGCTTGGGCTTGGGCTTGGGCTTGGGCTTGAATTTACAAACCAACAAGGTGAGGATACTAGGATAAATCTGCCTTCTTCTTTGTGTTGGATTGAGCTATGAGCCCATATTGATGTTTAGTTTTCCTAAAGCGGCATTTTCTAAATTGACAAATTTTAGGCAATAATATTGTACTCCCTCCGTTCCCAATTGATAGTCACGTTTCTTATTTAGTGCGTTCCCTTTTGAAAGTCACGTTTCTTAAAATGGAAAAAGTTGCTTATGGTTTTACAACCTTACCCTTAGTGTGGCCCCAAAATCATTAAACTTTTTCTTTCTCTTACTTTGGATGGTTGGTGGTGGCCTCCACCATATATATCTATTTAATTAAGGGTATAAGGGGAACAAAATAGTACAAGTAAAGTTGCCTTAATTTCCGTGCCATTTACAATGTGACTATCAATTGGGAACGGAGGGAGTATTATGCTACTCATCCCTCTCTCTATCATACTCCTACTAGCATTTTTTTTTGGATTTTTTGCGTAAAAACACCTAATAAAATGTTGACTTTGTGAAGAAATACCTAATGAAATTTTTTTGTACAGAAACACCTATTAAAATTTAAAGGACTCACTACAACCACCTAACCTACTTTTCCGGCTAAATTGTAAGTTGATCTACCCGATTTGCCATTACCTGAGTTCATTTACCTTTTACCTTGCATTTATCCCCATTATGTTTAATTTAGTCCATTATGTTTAATTTTCCTTCCTGAAATTTATCGACCCTTACCCCAAATAAGACACCCTTCATCTCTCTCTCTCTTGGACATTGAAGCTTTGCCATTGAAGCTCACTCTATTGGCCTATTGTGCTTGTTCCCCGGATTGTTTTTTCTTTAGTAATACTTCATTCGTCTCTCTTTTTCTCTCTCTCTTGGACATTGAAGCTCTGCCATTGAAGGGGGTGGGGAAATTGATTGAGGTAAGGGAGACATAGAGATAGAGATAGAGATAGAGAAAGAAGAAAGATATTGTGAGAAAGAAGAGAGAGACCTAGAGTTAGATTGGAGGGGATGGGGAAACTAATTGAATAATTTAATTGGGTATTCAATTTCAGAGGGATTTAATTATTGCCACTTCAAATTTAGAGTTGGGTAAGATCAATTAATAGAGTTGGGTAAATTTACAAAGGGCAAAACGGGTAGATCAACTCACAATTTGGTCGAATGGTATGGTAGGTGGTTGTAGTGAATCCTTTATATTTTAATAGGTGTTTCTGTACAAAAAGTTTTATATTAGGTGTTTCTTCGCAAAGTCAACGTTTTATTAGGTGTTTCTACGCAAATTTTCCTTTTTTTTTCTCATGACCATTATAATCCTAGCCAACTCTCTCTACGTGTATCTCTATGAGACTATAGCTACCTCTCTTACACCCTCTTTCTCTCTATGTGTTTTTCACTTTTGATGGGTCTTCCGAAGTAAGTATCTCTTTCTCTCTCATACCTTTAAGTCAAATTGAAAGCATCTTCTGATCAATCTATAGATCGTTTGAATTTCATTAGTAATGCGGATTTGAAACTTGATTGATTCCACATTTACATACATGAAAAAAAGTTATTGTAATGTATAAATTATGTCAATTCCCAAATCCCAACAAGTGATTGTCATTTAGAAATTTCAATTTTTTTAGGGTATTTATGAATTGTAATCTAATTTAATCAACCTTTATATTATTTGTCATCAATTTTATAATAGTGCATACCCATCTTGAAAATTGTTGATTTGTCACTGATTGTACCTTTTGATATTTGATTAATACATACTTTCTCTTTATCTGAAAAACTAATTTCTCGAAATCCATTTGAGATTTCCAAAAAAAAGAAGCTATAATACATAACATTGATGACTGCTAAATTTTTCGAAGATAGCATAATTAGAATACAATGTATTGGATAACTTCAATATTTGAACATACAAATGAAACTGAAAAGTAGCGAAATAAATAAAATAAAACCTAATGTAATATTGTCACAAAGCCCTTAGGAATGATCTTACAATCACCTAATTTGTCACATTTATCTGCTTCAATGACATAGATTCTTGAGAATAATTCCAAAATATCGACAAAGTGTAACATTGAATTTGAAAGACACAAAAGAAAATATTTACCTGCGTCAAAACCAGCAGAAACAACACCACATTGGGATTGAAATCCTGAGCAATCGGCATGACGATCTCATCGAATGCCTCAAAGTAGTCCATATCAATGCAATCTCAATACTATTTAGGTAAACTTTCATCCTTACCGTAATGAAGCATATAAATCTCTGTCATCCTCGAAAAATATGGACTGGTCCCATCACCATAATGATAGTCCCAGTCCACTACAAAGATCTTCTCTAACTGACGCTCCTAAAACATAAATTATGATGTATTGTGTTATATTGTCATACACATATAATATGAAAATATAACATAACATAACATATATTAACCTTTCTAGGTAAAAGTCCAATCAAAATCCAAACGAACATCTCCAAAAAAGGTACATATATGACATCAACGTGTCAGTCTGCTATGATAAGAACAGAGCTTAATTTTAAAACTGTCACCATAGCCAACAATAGCTTTAGTGATATACGACTTTTAGAATTCGGCTAACTAAAGAAAACAAACCCAACTAAAGAGAGTGGGAACTTACCGTTAAGAGATATTGTGCTGCATTTGTAATATTATTATGCAAACAAAAGTCTTTTGGCTCATTCTTGTGTGCGTGGTCGCCTGGGGTCTCAAGAGAGCAAAAGCGGATGTCAATCTTTCGTTTACGACTTCCCAACCGCCTACAAAATTTCAAGCTAATATAGACAACTTTTAATTGAATTCTCAACTCAAAGAGAGCCAAATAGTTGAGAAGAGATACGTAAATTAGTCATTGGAACAACTCTCTCAAAAAATGAGAGCTTCTCTCACTAGGAAATACTCCTAGCTTTCTACAGTAGCGTCTTCTACAATCAATCCTAAACACTGTTCACAGTATCTTTGTCCATTTAGCTTCCTTCTCTTATTGGCTACTGTGCATGTCTCGCTTGGTTCCAATACTCAATCATTTTCTGAAAATCTCAAAAGTCTCTTTCCTTTCTGCTGTCTTTTTCTCCTTATTCTCCTGCTTCTTTCCTTCTTTTGCTTTGTTTATGGTTCTCTCATTTCGGTTTCCAAGTTTCCTTTTCTGCATGTAATAGATCACTCAAATTAAAGTTTCCTATTTCACAAAATCAAAGTTTCTCTCTTTATTTACTGTTGCATGCAAACTCCATGAACTCTCCTAACCGGAGAGCACCTCGTCAGGGTGCTTATATCAAAATTGAACAACAATGGATAGACGAAAGTAGAGATCATTGGCATTTCGTTGTCTTAGGATTTATGGTTGATTATCGTCAACCTTCTGTTGAATTCATCCAGCATCTGGTAAACACAAAATGGAGGCTGAGAGGTGATATTATTGTTGAAAGATGGGGAAATGTCTATATATTTCAATGCTCTCAACCCCAAGACAAAAATGATCTTCTCTATTGAAGTAACACCTGCTTTGATGGTTTTTAAAGATTGGGAGCCATGCAAGATTGCAAGCATTGAGCGCTTCCCCTTTACTTATTTCTGGGTAAGAATTTGTGGTCTTCCATGGGAGTATTCTATCTTGCATGTCGATGTTCAAGCTGCAGGGCTGTTTGGAGGTAATGTTCTTCTTGATGGGCCTCTAAGAGCAACAAGGCCTGATTACATGAGAATCAGAGTTCAATTTGCACTTGATCAACCTCTTATTCCTGGCTTTTTTTCTCAAGTTGGATAATGATACATTAGTGTGGATACAGTTTAAATACGAAGGAATTCACAAATGCTGTGTGAGATGTGGCAAATTGGGTTATAAAGTTTCAAGATGCTTTGTTCGTCAAGAAAATATTGAAGCTTCGATTTCAAACATGATGCAGGGGTTTGCTGATAGGGGTTACGAAGTTCTACAATCCGAGCCTGATTTCTCAATGTTTTCTCTTGATTTGAGAGCGGCAGAGCCAACAAACTACAATATTAGTACCTCTAGACTTATTCTTGGGAATCAACCTTATCGACCCTCTCCTCCATCTTCTCCAGAAAGGGTTATTAATTACCAGTTAGGATTATCTACAGGAGGGTTGAGACTGGTTCCAGGGGAATTTATGGAGGGGAATCAGGTCGTCTTAAACTCTGCTCTAATTGTTCAAGCAAGACCTGCTACAAGAACAGATGGTGCTTCTTCATCTGTTGCAAGGCCATCTCTAAATGGAGGTAACTTGCATGTTGATAATTCGAACTTATCTGCTGATAATCAAGCTATTTCTGAACATGCAAACCATAATGCTGCGTCCTTTGCTATTGCTAGTGTTAACAATGATAATCCCCTGGATGAACCTTATGATCCAGCCCAAGTTCACCCCATAAATGAAACACATAACCCTAATGTTTTGCCAATTAACCCTCTCCCACCTGATCCTTTCGATTTACCTAGAAATTATCCTCCAATTATGACTTTTCCCTTAAATGAGGCTAATAATTTAGAGAATGCTGTGTCTTTTGGGCCTACTAGACTTGATCGGGTTATTCAGTTTCTTATCCATAATCGAGTCCAAGAGCCCAACTATCATACGCCATTTGTGATCTTGACAGGGGATATAACCAAATTTTTGGTTTTGATCCAAACCAAGCACAATCTGCCCTGCCAAATTCAACTGAAAATCTGAATTTAGAGGATATTAATAATCACCATCATCGCTATAGAAGATTGAATGGTAGGGGCTCTCTTATTATTGGCTCTTCCTCGCAACCCCGTCGTAGTAAAGGAGGACAAGCTCGAAATGTGGATGCTGACAATGAGTCTACTGAATCTGACCCTATTACTACAGATTTTGATGTGGGTGTTCAGAGTGCTAGTGATGAAGAACTTCCGTTTCCTGTCAATATTAAGCCAGATTACCATCCTCTTCCAGAGGAATTCTCACCAATCATTAACAATGAGGAGATTGAAAGAGATGAGGTTGGGTTACTTCCTAACCCATATGTGCCTGAAAATGATCCTGATTTCGTTAACAGAGGAAAGGACTCTAGAGCTCTATACTCAATTCAACCACCTCCTGTTATTGAGAAGGTGTTATCTTTCACCCCAGAGGACACAGATGATGAGAATCCCTCGCCTCGCTCCACTATGTCAGATGGTGCATTAATATTCAGTTTTGATAAGATTAATGGGAAAAGAAACAGGAAAGGCCACTTCTTAAGATTTAGCAGATTTAAACGGAAAAAAGGAGAAGCTATGGGGAAATTATTCAATATCTGGTGCAGCTGCTTGTCCTTCAAAGCGCAAGGCTTTATCAGATCCTGACATGGGATCTGCTTGTTTTTCTTTTGAAAGTGATGAAGAAATTTCATCCTTTAAGCCCAAGAGAAAGAAAAAGAAGAAAGCAGTCACGAATAGTGCAGGGGATATTTACAGTATCACAAGAAGATTATCAAACATGACTGGGTTTGGAAATGATGGTGATTGCATTCGAACTTTTGAAATTGGTTCTTCTAGCAACCAATATGCAATTGAAAATGGGCAGAAGATTAATTATCAAGACTTCATGGATATCTCTCTAGATGATGGGCTTCAAGGGGTTGGCCCTCAAGACCCCCTGCAGTCGCCATGAGAGGTATCGCTTGGAATTGTAGAGGACTTAATGATCCAACATCCTCTACAATTCACTTCATTAAAAGTCTAGTTGGATCGCCTGATGTAGAATTTATATTTCTGTTTGAAACTAAATGTGATGTTAAGCATGTAAAAATGGTTTGTCGTTCTGTAAACATGGCTTTTTGGTTTGGGTCTGATGCAGTTGGTAGTTGTGGTGGACAGTATTTTGGATGGAGAACGAAGAGTTTGTTTAAACCAGTTCTTTCTTCTACAAACTTTCTTGTACTGGAATCCTTGTATAATAGCAGTGTTGTTTGGTATCTTGTATTGTATTATGGTTGTCCTTATGCTTTTGGGCGTGAAGATGTCTTATTTCTTTTAGAAGAAGCCTTAGCTTCCCTCTAAAATTTAAATTATGTTATCATGGGTGATTTTAATCAGGTTGATAATCAAATGGATAAGTGGGGAGGTTCTTCTGTTATTAAAGGTCTTAATACCTTTAGGGATTGGAAAAATAATCGCAGTTTATTTGATCTTCCTTTTTCTGGTCCAAGGTTCACTTGGACTAACAATAGACAGGGGAAGGAGGGGATCTATGAAAGAATTGACAAAGCTATATGCTCAACTAGTTGGCTTTCTCTTTTCCCTGAATCTTTTGTTAATAACCTTGCTATTCAATGTTCTGACCACGCTCCTATAGTGCTTAATCTTAGAAGCCAAAAGGGAGTATATAAGAGATCTTATAAATTAGAAGCCTAGTGTCTTAGCTTTGAGGAGTGTATGGATAATATTAATGTTGCTTGGGAAAAAGGAGTTAAGGGTTCACCCATGTTTAAGGTTGCACGAAAGATATCTGCAGCAAGATATTCTGCTAAACACTGGGCACTTAATAAGAAAAATAGCTGGAAAAAACAATGGGATGATTTTCAGGAGAATTTATGTCAAACACAAATCCAAGCTGAAGATCAAGGGGATTTCATGATCAACTCACAGTGTAGATCACAATTTAATGATTTTCTTGCCTCTTCAAATTTATTTTGGAGGCAACGTGCAAAAGTAAAATGGATTATGGAAGGTGATACATACTCTAAATATTTCTTCAATTGGGCTAAAGCTAGGAAGGGGCGAAATATGATGCGTGGGTTATATAATGATAAGGGAGTGTGGTGTACCTATGATGCGGATATTGGCCTTATTATACAGAAATACTTTATCAATCTTTTCTCTCCTGGGGATCAAAGTGATCTACCTAATATTCAGCCCAACTCTAGCCTTTTCAAGAAAACTATTGATGCTATTTCTAAGCAGTTGAGTGACAGCAATGTTAATTTCCTCATGAAACCATTTTCTCACAGAGAAGTTAGAAAGGCAGTGTTTCAGCTTGGTCCTTTAAAATCCCCGGGTCCAGACGGAATTCCTGCTATCTTCTTTCAAAAATGTTGGAGATTCATTAAAGAAGATGTTATTTCTGCTTCTTTGGATGCTCTTTCTTCAGGTTTTATCTTAAGGGAATTCAATAACACACATCTCTCTTATCCCCAAGAGGGATAACCCGGAATCTATGGATCATTTTCGGCCCATTAGTTTATGCAATGTTATTTATAAGATTATCTCAAAATGTATTACAAATCGCATGCGGAAAGTTATGCCTAATATTGTGGGTATCTTTCAAAATGCCTTTGTACCCGGAAGAAATATTGGAGACAGCATTCTTATTGCGCATGAAATCCTGGAGAAGATTCGACATACTAGTAAAGGAAAGCTCTTCTTTGTAGCCATTAAGGCTGACATGAGCAAAGCCTATGACAGGTTACGATGGGACTTTCTTCAAGGCAGTTCTTTCTAAATTGGGATTTCCGAAATTCTGGTCAAGCTTATTATGAACTGTGTTACAACAGTTAGCTATCATATTCTATTAAATGGGCATCCTCTACCTCAAATTAAACCATCTTGTGGTTTACGATAGGGTGACCCTCTCTCTCCGTATCTGTTTATTTTATGTGCAGAGGTCTTATCGGCAATGATGATCAGTGCAGAAAATAAATCAATGATTCAAGGAGTTAAAATAAGCAGGGAAGCTCCTAGTATCAGTCATCTTTTATTTGCAGACGATTCATCCTTTTTCTTCAAGGGTACGCTGGACTCCTGTCATGCCATGAAGAACATCCTGCATGATTATTGTGAGGCTTCGGGACAAGTTATTAATTCTCAAAAATCTCTTCTTATCACTAGTCCGAATAGTCCTCCTAGATTCCAAAGGTTATTCAAAAGCATTCTAAAAATGCGTTTACATAATAAGTTTGGAATTTATCTTGGCATTCCTACAGACTTTGGTAACACAAAAAAGGAGATCTTTGCGTCCTTAGTTGAGAAAATGGAACGGAGACTTCAAGATTGGCAAGGACTTTATCTCTCACCAGCAGGAAGATTAACAATGATCTCTGCGGTATTATCATCACTAGCCACGTACGTTCTTTCTGTATTTAGAATTCCATGCTCCGTTGCTTCAAAAATGAATTCGTTGATGGCGAATTTTTTCTGGGAGGATCTAAGCAATGTAAAACTCTACATTGGAGAAGTTGGAAAGTTCTTTCAAAGCCAAGAGGAGTTGGTGGCCTGGGTGTCCGTGATATAATATTTTTCAATCAAGCTTTATTGGCTAAACAATGTTGGAGGTTGATTAACTGTCCACGGCTTTTGATTTCAAAGACTATTGCGGTCAAATACAACCTGAATGCAAAATCATATATGAACGGGACAGTTAAAATATCTTCTGCATGCTCATGGGGTTGGAGAAGTCTTTCTTGGGGTCTCCAAGTCCTTGCAGGAAATGTCTCTTGGAAAGTGGGTAACGAGAAGCAGATTAGCACATGGACTCACCATTGGGTGTTAGGTGAAATTCCACCATCACCTAACTCCTTGCTGGTGGGATTACAAGCAGAGCCACAACCCCCCTGTACTGTTAGTGACCTTATTTCCAACTATAATTGGAATGAAAAGATTATTCCCATTTTCTTCAACCAGGAATGGACAATGAAAATTCTCTCTATTTTCATTGCACCCAGTCTACAGGAAGACACTCTTATTTGGCACACCCATGCTTCTGGAAAATACATAGTTAAAAATGGTTATATGTCAGCTGTCTCTAAAAATATGCCTTCAGGGAGCTACAGATACCCAAGGAATTCAATTAATTGGAAGAGATTCTGGGGAATGGAAATTATTCCAAAATGGAGGATCTTCCTATGGAAAATCCATAATAATGCCCTCCCGGTGGGTAAGGAGTTCTCAAGAAGACATATGGAAGGACACAACAAATGTCTTCTTTGTAATTCAGCCCCTGATCAGAGTGAATCACTCAACCATATTTTTAGAGATTGCGACTTTGCTAAGCGTGTTTGGGCAATAAGTCGTATTGGCATTTTAGTTCATGGTAGTTAGTGCATTCCTATATCACAATGGATCGAGAACTGGATTGCATTTCTGATGAAGAAACAAGATGATGCTTTCAATGGCCCAATGTATTTTATCACTGTTTTATGGGCTTTATGGCTTATCAGAAATGATGCTGTCTTCCTCCATTTTTAGCATCCTATTGATGGTGTCATCAAACTCATAAACAATTTGTATTCTGAAATGGGACAAGCAGGAAATTATAAATAGCAGGAAATCTCAAGAGAGGCTGGAACAAGATATCAAAATGCAGACAATGACGTTGATTCAGAATCTTCTTGTACAAGGGTGCATTCTGTATTTTATACTGATGGCGCATGGAAGAAAGGCGCTGCTTGGGGAGCTTATGGATGGATTGCTACTGATGAACACAATGGTATTATCACCAATAAAGGAGCTGATAAATGCATCTCCAACTCTGCGGAAGTGTCGGAGGCACAAAGGATTATTGCGGCTCTTTCCATGGCTAAAAGCAATAACTTCGAATATGTGAAAATCCTTTCTGATGCAAAGGGATTAGTGGATGCTATTAATGGGGTTTCTTAACCATCCTATAGGATAGAGTCTAGAATTTCCTATATTAGGTCTTTATGTAATAGTTTTAGTTGCTGTCATTTTAGTTTTATTCCGCGCAATTTAAATTACATGGCTCATTTGTTAGCTAAACAGGCTAACTCTAATATATCTTTTATTAATATATGAAATGTATTTCCTGTTGCCAAAAAAAAAAAAAAAAAAAAAATCAGATATCACAGTCATTGATCTTAATTCCTCCCTACCACGCTACCTATTCAGTAAACTTTTGAAGTGGAAATTAACGACACAAATTTATCATCTTTTTTGATTGTCCAAGACATGATGGAGCAATGAGATATACCACCTAAGCGAGATTTTTTTAAAAAAGTGTCACCTAAGCCACTAAAAAACTAAATCTAATATCGATTAGAAATTTGAGTACTATTAGAATACCTATCATCTGATCAATTAATAAGAAGTGCCAATTGAGTGGACTTTGAATTTTGATTTATGGTGGAATGTTTGTGTTTGTTGTAAGATGTAGAACTAATTGAAGTGTTCATCGTATTTATAGGAAAAGGCAGGATAACAGATGGGAGTGGAAGTGGAAAATTTGAATTTCCTAGAAATTTGAAGACACTAGGACTTTACCCGTGTTACACACGGATTACCCATTTATCACTATATTTTTATGTTCAAATAAATTTTTGGATTTTTTAAAACTCTACATAGATATATAAAGAATAATGAAAAATAGTAATGGTCGAAATGTAACCCATGTCACACCACTCATCATTCTCCGATTAAAAAATAAAATATATATATTACTTGTCAATTAACTTGCAATTGTCACTCCAAATATGACCCATGTCATTAAATTTAGGGAAATTCCACATGGTATCCCTCTATTTTTAGCCTTTTCACATGGTACCCAAAATATTTTTCCAAATCCGCTTGGTACCCTTGTACTTGTAAATAAATTTGCTCTGTGCCCAAATCTGTTAGTTTTCCCGTTATGTTATGACGTGGCCGTTGATTTTTTTATTTTTCGTTTGTTCTTGTAGTTTAGTCACAACATTTGGACCATACTATCCTTGATTCTCACCACCCCTCTCTCTCTCCTCAAATCACAAACCACCACCAAAACCCCCTTCTCCCTCTCTCATCTCATACCACCATCCATTACCACCACCAAAGCAGCTCTTTATCCTTACTCAACAACAAGTAATAATAAGAGGAGAGAAAAAACAAAATCAAAAACAAAAAGAGAGATCTGGGTTTTGATTTTCATCTTCATTTTCATTGAACCCCCAAATGAAATTGGTGGGAAACAGCAAAAACACCACCACAACCAGCACTAACAACAACGACAAAGATGTCCGTAATTTCCAGCGAATCTCACCGGAGCTCCGACGAGATAACAACCGGAGAAAATAATGGGCAAAGGGAGAATGGTTTCAATTGGAGTGAGATTAGACCAAAAGAGCAAAGAGCTTCTCACTTGAGCACTTGTTAAAGCCGATAATCTTGTAAATCGTGTTATCGCTCTTCATATTTTTCATTCGTCTTCTAGTTTATATTTTTCTATTTCTCTCTCCTCAATTCTGGTTGAAAAATGTTTTTCTTTATTTATTTCAATGTGTTGATTGATTAATTGGTTTTGCTGAGAGGAGAGAGAATTTAAGGGAGATGAGGTGATGAAATTGAGACCACCATTGATGATGCTTTAGTGAGGTTGGGGTTGGGGGTGGGGTTTCGAGAGGCGGGGTGGTGGTACGTGGTTTCGTGGATTTTCGGGGTTGAGTTCTGATGGGGTGGGGGTTAGGGCTTTACAGGGGGTTGGTGGATGGGGTGTGTGGGGGTGGTAGTGGTTATGGAGGTTAGGGATGAAAGGAGGTTGAAGGTGGATTTGAAGGTGTGGTTATGGAGGTTGGGGATGAAAGGAGATTAAGATGAAAGGAGATTGAAGATGAGATTGAAGGCACGTGTTTTTTTTAATTTCATTAAGGGTACTTTGGTAAATATATCACAAACTAACGGAAAAATATTGAAAAGGACACGGACTGGTAACGGACAAAATCACAAGGGTACCACGCGGATTTGGAAAAATATTTCGGGTACCATGTGGAAAAGCCAAAAATAAATGGGTACCATGTGGAATTTCTCTTAAATTTTAGTATATCTTTACAAAATTTATGTCTAACCCGTGTTTATACTTTCACATAAACGTAATTAAATATTTAACGCTTGTTATATTAACAACAATTATCCTCACAAATAATAATCCATTTTCACATAGCCTACGCTTATACCAGCTGATTTAATTCTTGTTATTAGACAACCATTGGTTTGATCAGATTGTTCCTAAATGTGTACTTCAAAATTTGGAATCTCAAAGTTAAAAGACTTACCTTCTTTCAATTGGAAAAAAATAGCGACAACTCATTATCTAGAAAAAAGGAAAATAAAATGTAATCCATCAAAATGTGACACTTGTATGTTACCGAAGCTTATACGCACAACTATATAACCCTTGTTATATTACGTGGATCTACTCCCCTAACTACTTATCATCTGATTTTTAAACCTAATAAGAGTTTTTATTGTGTTGAAAATATTAAAAACTGATCGAGACCATTTTAGATTGTACTAACAGCTTGTTTGGATTCAATGATTTGATTTGAAATCAGAGATTTGGTCCAATTCCAGTGTTTGGATGCACAAAAAATTTGAAATCTGAATTTGGGCCAAATTCTCAGGACTTCTAAAAAGCCTATGAGATAAAAATTTTAAATTCACTCCACTCTAAAACCCACACTATTTCAAATTCTTAACCCATTAAACTCGACATTTTCTTTCTCCTCCCCACCTCTCACTCCTTGATCTGTCATCACTATTCACTTATTCAATGTCGTGTTTTTCTCTTTCTCTCTCCTCTCTCCTCTCTATGTCTCTCTCTCTTCTCTCTCTCCTCTCAGTTCGAAAATCAACCACAAATTCTCTCGATCTTCTCTTAGTTCCTACTAGATAATCTAACATGCACAAATTCTCTCTCTCTCTCTCTCTCTCTCTCTCTCTCTCTCTCTCTCTCTCTCTCTCTCTCTCTCTCACAACTATCGAGACATGAGAACCACCATGGGAACTCTATTAATGGAGCTTAACCTGTGATAGATATGGAATCCACCATGATTGATGTGCTCCGATCCAAATTGTTGTCAACGTCACACTAATTTATTGAATTGAAAAACCTTAGATGCAATTTTTTTCTTTTTTTTTTTTTCCTTTTCCATGAACCCTAAACGTTTGTGGAAAAATTTGGTCTTTTTGACGTTTTTATTTTTGTTGAGAATTGATGGATGATTTGATTGATGAAGTTATTGGAGGTAAACTTCTGTTTCCTGTTTTGTTGATGTTCAAAGTGCAATTTCATAATCAAAATTTCATTATTCCCAAACAGTGAATTTAGATTTCAAATTCTTTGAATTGAAATTTCTTGTTTTGCCAAACAATTATTTTTATTTTGAATTTCTGTATTTCAAAACAAAAAAAAATCATGGAATTGAAATCAAATATGAGTATCCAAACACAATGTAATTCAATCTAAAGAAAAAAAAAGGGATATAAATAGGTTATAGTAATTATTGTAGGATGTTACTCACCTAAATAAAAACAAAAAAAAAAAAGAAAAATTATTAATGTCCAATCAAATTGTAACACTTGTCACGTTACTTGCGATCTTACCCAAAATTGTATACCTTTACTTATTTTATGAATATCAGTCACATGTTAATTGTTACATAACCTACGGTTATCCCGCAAATATTACTCAAATATCACCTACCATCTAATACCCACAACTATATTATAACTTGAAAATGATGACTTTATATGTAACCATTGTCACACATGCGTTTATCCTTGTAAAATTAGGAAAATAAATATTAGTGACGTGTTTGTTATCACATGACCTATGCTTACCGCTGCAAATATTAGTCAAATATCACCTACCACGTAATACCCATAATATATAAGTTAATAAAAATAATGACTCTATATGTAACTCTTATCATATTACACGCACTTATTGCCTAAAATATTTTTCCACGTTAAAGTACTTTTTATCCCCATTATAAAGCTCAATAAAAAGTAATGACATTAAGTGCTCTATTACTCATAAATGTAAAAATTAATAAAATTGATGCCCAAAATAGTATTTAAATTAGAAAATGATCAAGTATTAAATAGGGACTTTTATTATTACACTTAATACATGAACTTAATGATCACAATAAAAACCATAATGACAAAATAAAAATAAAAAAGAAAAGAAAAAAAATAGCCACTAAGAGTGTGACACATGTCACATAACCGGCGCTCTTACCCAAAACTATATATATACTAGGACTTTACCCGTGCTACGCACGGGCGACCCATTTATCACTTTTTTTTTGTGTTCAAAATTTTTTTGATATATAAATACATAAAGAATAATGAAAAATAGAAATTGATAGAAATGTTACACACACAACTCACCATTCTCCGACTAAAAAATAAAATAATATCTATCACTTGTCAGTTAACTTGCAATTGTACATCATATAGTATAACTTAATAAATTATCACTCCAAATGTGACCCATGTAACTATATTTTAGCATATCGTCCTTACAAAATTTATGTCTTAATTGTGTTTATACCTCCATTTAGAACGTAATAATTAAATTTTTAATGCTTGTCACTATCTAAAAAAATGGATGAGTCATCTTGTGAATAATGAGTCTTCCTTATGGAAGTCATGGGTTTCTAGTTACCATTTGAAGCAAGATAGTTTCTGGGTGGCTAAGGGCAAGCAAGGTGATAGTTGGCTGTGGAGAAAGCTCTTGACCCTGCGTGATGAGTTCATTAGTAATTGTGGCTCTGTTCAGAATGCTACTGACCTGCTGAATGATTGGAATAAGGGAAAGTTTAACTTGGGTGCAGCCTATAATTTTTTCAGGACCCAAGGGAGGATCAGCAAAGGGTATAAGACTATATGGGAGAGTATGTCTATGCCGCGCCACTGTGTTATCACCCAGATGGCTGCAAGTAATTGCCTTGCTACTGTGGATAATTTTTGCAGGAGAGGTTGGGTTATGGTGAACAGGTGTACACTGTGCAGTATGGATGCAGAAAGTATAAATCACCTCATGTTTACCTGCAATTATTCCCAATAGGTTTGGAGTGCAATTCTTTCTTGGATTGGTATCAACAGGAGACCATTAAGCCTCAAGCATGAGATCAAGTGGTTCACAAAATATGTCAGGGGCAAGCAATTACATAAGAGAATGAAACGTGCAGCTCTTGTAGCTATTGTCTACTTTCTCTGGGCAGAGAGGAATCAGAGAATATTCAAGAGTTATGACCTGTCTACTGAGACCATCATTAGCAAGATAAAATATTGTGTATATGTGAGATACTCGGCCTACTGTGAGTTGCCACTGTAGATATGGATATATGAGGTTATTAGTCTAGGGCTAGTACTCTTGATACCTTTATGACTTGTTCTTGATTTGTGTAATTGGGGTGCCATCCTGGTACAATCCAAAATCTGCATATTGTATTTTTTGACCTTACGAGGGGTACCACATTGGTATATCTTGGATGATGGAATGAAATTTCTTACCATTTTCCCAAAAAAAAAAAAAAAGGGAATATAATATGTAATTTATCAAAATATGACACTTGTACGTTACCTTTGCTTATACCCACAATTATATAACCTTATTAAATTATGTGGATCTATTCCCCCAAATATTCAGCATTTGATCTATACCCAGTAAAAGTTTTTATTATTTTTGAAATTGGACGTTAAGGTCATTTTAGATTGTATTAATGATATTCTATCTACACAAAAAATAAGGAATATGAATAGGTTATAACAATTACTATAGGATGTTGAACACTAATTACTGACCAAAATAAAAAAATAAAATAAAGAGAAGAACTAATTAATGTCGTTACTTGCGATCTTACCCAAAACTATATACCTACTTACACGTACACAAATATCAGTCATATGTTAATTGTTACGTAATCTACGGTCATCCCCGCAAATATTAGTTAAATATCACCTACCATGTAATACCTACAATTATATTACAACTTGAAAATGACTATATATGTAACCATGGTCACACATGCGTTTATCCCGGTAAAATTAGGCAAATGAATATTACTGACATGTTTGTTGTCACATGACCTACACTAATTACCGCAAATATGAGTCAATACATACCATGTAATACCCACAATATATAACCTATTAAAAGTAAGGATCAGACTCTATACGTAACCCTTATCATATTGCCGCAAATATTTGTCAATACCTTCCATGTAATACCCACAAAATCGTTAGCTATTACGCGTATTTCTTGTAGTGCCCTAAAATATATTGCCACGTCAAAATGTTTTTTTTTTCCTCAATTATAAAACTCAATAAAAGTGGTGACATTAAGTACTCTTGTACTCATAAATATAAAAATTAATAAAAGTGATGACCCAAAATAACATTTAATTTAAAAATAGTCAAGTATTACATAGGGAATTTTATTATTAAATTTATTACATAAACTTAATGATCACCATAAAAACTATATTGACAAAAGAAAAAGGAAAAAAAAAGAAAAAATAATACCTAGTAAAAATGTGACACATGTCACACACACACACATATATATATATAACTTGTTCAAAATCTCATTTCACTGGTGCATAATTACTCAGAATATGAAAGTTGCTATTTCATTCTGCCACTCAAAAAATTAAAAAAAATAATAAATTGATATCTTATCATTGATATGTTTATTTATATGCATTTATGTCACTTTTACGTTTTCATTATCTATATCATTAATAATTACCTCACTTATGACAATATTTTAATAGTTTAATCAAAGCAATTAAAAATCCATATTATTGTCTCACTTATTATTAGTAACTACTAATAATTCCTCTTAAATAAAACTTTCATTAATAGCTTGGGGTATAAGCCAATGGGAGAATGACACTTGTCACCTCACCAACGCTTATACCCAAAAATCTATATATACTAGGTTTTATCCCCGTGCTTTGCACGGGCTCGTTTTATTTCCTTAATATATTAACTAAGTTAATTGCTAATATATTTTTGCAATATATGGCAAAAAATGTGTACATTACATATCCAATTCCCATATTTTCATCAATTAATTACTAATAAAAATTTCACATTTATGCACTCCACATGAGAATTATCATTTTACTTACAATTAAAATGTGCATGGTACTGTGTATTTTATCACGTCTAACTTCTCCCCGAAAATTGCAAAATATTATTTGCCAAAATAGCACATATACATCTCATTTTAAAGTAATTTTCATTTTTTGATTAAATTATTAGAGTTGTATAACGATTTCTTTTTTAATTTGTAGTTGAAAATAATAAATATCATATTTCATTACTATATTAAAGTCAATAATAATGATGATGCATTACTTGTCGGTGACATTTTGGATGATTTGCATATGTGTCAGCTTACATGTCAACGACACACGTAGTATGTGACTCGCTCACATGTCGTCTCACGTGTCATCACCATACAAATAAGTATCCCTTGGCCAAATACACCACATATGCATCTCAATTTGAAGAATTTTTCATTTCCGATGCAATGACGTTAAATTTAGAATTTTTCGATTTGCGTAACAAAAGTTATTTTATTTAATTATTTGAAATATTATACTAATAATTATAAATTCATATTTAATAACTATATTAATTTCAAGAATGATGATGCATTAATAAATCGATGACATGCATTGCGTATGTGGCAGCTTGCCTGTCATGCTTGCACGATGTGGCTCGCCTATGTGGCATCCCACGTGTATATATATATACAAACCCCTCTTAAAATACAAACCGTACAAACCCAATCTGAACTGTTGCATTTAAAAATCAAATGCCCAGATCTATTTTAATGAAAAAGAGGACACACTGGTAATTAATAAAAAAGATAGGGACACGCTGATCATTTTCTCGATTAAGTGAGGGGTATTTTTGTATTTTTGCGCGTCCAAAACCCTATCTATAAATTCAGATTTTCTTCATTTTCCTCCATCCTCATTCTTTTCACTCTCTCTCCTCACCATCTCTCAAACATTCTCTCTCCTCCGGCGGCTCTCTCCGGTGACTCTCACCGGCGCCCTCTCTCTCTCCCAAAGACACACTCTCTCTCCTCGCCACTCTCTCTCATCACCATCGGCGAAGCTAGCCATGGCCGCCACCCACCGATCCATGGCCGCCAACCATAGATCGGAGGTCTCTGACCTCCGATATATGGTCTCCGGCCATGGAACTATGGTCGGCGACTTTCAAGCGCCTTCGGCGAGCATTTTTTTCTTTTTGGTTAATAATCCGGCGAAGAGGGTGGCCATGGCAGAGACCTCAATCGGAGGTGATCTCTGTCGTGGCTGGGGGCGGCGACGCAAGGGGTTGAGGAGGAGAGAGATCGTCGGTGGTAGTAGAGGCGAGCTCTGTTGCGATGATGGCGGAGATCTCATCGATGATGGCGGCGGCAACAACGGTAGTAGTCTAGTGGTGTCGGTGGTGGTGGTGGTGGTGGTAATTGGGCGGCGACGGTGGTTGGGGAATGGAGGAAAAAGAGTGAGGGAGGTGGTTTATTTTATTTATTATTTATTTTTGTTGTTGAATCTGTAATTTGTTTACTATGAATTTACAACAATACAATGATGAATTTGTAATATCAGTGTAATGAATTTGCAAATTAAAAAGAAAAGAAACCAAAAAAAAGTGATAAATCTAGACTGTAGTATAATGAATTTGTAACCATCTGTTAATGAAGTTGTAATTTGATTTTAATGAATTTATAATTTTAAGTTAATGAAGCTGTAATTTTATGTTAATAAATTTGTGATTTAATTTTAATGAATTTGTATTTTTTTAATGAAGCTGCAAATTTATGTTAATGAAGCTGTAATTTTTTGTTAATGAATTTATGATTTATTCATGACCATTAAGTCAAACTGATTTAAGGGCTCTTATTAGTTTATACGGTTTGTATACTAAGAGGGGTTTGTATGTGACTCTTCTCTTATATTTATATATATATTGGTAAAGGCTCCTATACAAACCCTTCTTAAAATACAAACCGTACAAATTAAATCCTGACCATTAGATTTCGCTATCAATGGCCTAGATTCGTTTTGGGAAATAAAAGGGACACGAACGGAGTATTTAAAACAGTCAGGGATAAATTTGTAAATTCGCGTGATAAAAACCCTAGGGTGTAAAAGATGGCTTTTCTCATTTTCCCATTCATTTGCCTCCTCCACACACTCTCTCTCCTTCTCCCCCTTCTCTCTCCGACAAGCCTCTCTCTCCGGCGGCCTCTATTTTTCTCTCTCTCTTTCTCTCTCCTCAGCGCTGTCTCTTTCTCTCGCTCCTCGGCGCTGTCTCTTTCTCTCGCTCCTCGGCGCTGTCTTTCTCTCCTAGCCGCTCTCTCTCTCTCTCTCTCTCCTCAGCGGCCGCTGTCTTTCTCCGTCACCGCATATTTTCATGCTCGCCGCCCACCATTTCATGGCCGGCGACCATAGATCGGAGGTCTCCGACCTCCGATATTTGGTCTCCGGCCATGGAACGATGGCCGCCGACCTTGCAATGTCTCCGACAGTTTTTTTTTTTTGCGCTTTTGCTTAAATTTTGACCGTTGGTTGACCGATGCGGGGGTTGAGGAGGTGGCGGTGGTGGTAGGAGCAGAGGTGGTAGTGCGAGGAGTCGTTTGTGACTTCGTCAGTGGCAGGAGGCCTCACCGGTGGCCTGAGCATCAAGTGATGGTGGCGGTGGATTTGGAGGCAGTCAGGCGGCGGCGGTTATGGAGGGGAGCAGAGAGAGTGAGAGAGGTTTATTTTATTTTTATTATTTTTTTATGTTGTTAAATCTGTAGTTTTGTTATAATGAATTTACAGATACAAAATAATGAATCTGTAATAATAATGCAATGAATTTGCAAAATTAAAAAAAAAAAACAAAAAAAAAGTGATGAAGTTCTGGTTATGGTTTAATGAATTTGCATGTTTATATCAATGAATCTGTGGTCCAATATCAATGAATCTGTGCTTCAATATCAATGAATGGGGGGTTTGTATGATAAGGGGGGTTTGTACTGCTTCAATATATATATATATATAGATTAGATTAGATTAGATTCAAATATGTGAATTTTAGGCGTTTTCTAGATTGTGGCATCCGCCAAGAGGTAAAAGTCAGGTTGCACGGATATGGGTAAGGATACGGGTACGGGTCTGAATACGACTATGGATACAGAATATTGCATTTCTCAAATTCGTTTGTACTTGGTGTTCTGCTCATGTGATATCTTGTTCGTTGGTACTTGGTGTTCTTTCAACGCGCAAATGGTATACTCGTGTATACAATGCTCGGCGTACTACACGCATTTCGTCGATAATGACGCACGTGAGATGCACGTGAACTCTTCCCATTTTCTCTTCCGTGGTACATGGAGCAATATACATGCGAGCACAATTAAAAATTTACCGGTGGGACCTGAATGACTTTGGGGGCAAATTTAGTCATTGGAGCATGCTAAATTCATGACAATTAACAAGATTAGCATGCAGGCCCTTCATTGTATGCCACGCCTGGTGATGTGACCGAGCCAAGTCGAGCTCGAGCCAGACCAACTTGAAACTCGACTCGGTTTTGTTTAGCTCGACATGCCTGTGACTCAACTCGACCCGAATTCAAACTCTGTCTATAACAAACGTCATAAAAATATAGATCAATCTAAAACATTAGCGATTGAATACGAGTGTCAGTGCTTCTTTTCAAGTATAAAATAAGAATAACCGTAAACAAAATATAATTTTCCATAAATATTTAATGGTTTATTTAAATAGAGGGGAAAATCAAATGATTCGGGCTTTGACAAGTCGAGCCCAAAACTTTTTCGAGTCGGTTCAACTGAGGTAGATCCTAGGCTCCTAGCCACGCATTGTGTCTTTGGGATTAACACAGAATTTTGCGATCTATTACACGACAAACCAAGCTGGTTTCTAGAGAATATTTAGGTGCTCCTACTAAGCCTTGCTTGAAAAGGATTGTTTTTTCGGTTGCATCTTTCTTTTGTACATGTATTTTTTTTTGGTAGCAATGCAATCATTTTATGATGTAGATGTTCGATGAAAACTGAAAAGTACAGGAGTAGGAAAAAATAGAAGAAAAGTAAGATTAATTGCACAGTTCAATGTAATTATAATTATTCAAGTTAAACCATAAATGTAAGATAATTACATTAGATTGTGTAATTAATCTCAAATTTCCCTTCCCTCTCCTTCCCCTCATTCTTTCACCTCACATGTATATATATTTTTTGCTCGCCATTGCAAGCAAGTAAATGAGTCTTTGTCTTAGAAAAACTATTCTTATAGGCATTTAAAATGAGCAGGCGATATGCTTCGGAGGAAAAAGCTTATTCCAGGAATGCCATCTTCAGAAGGTTCAAACAGGTGGGAGGGGGTCATTTATCCTTGTCTTAAATCATATGCAAATTTATTTTTTTTCAAAAAAAAAATCATATGCAAATTGGAGCTTGTTTTCGATATTGAATATTTTAACTTTACATTTTACATTTTTGTCCCGTGTTGAAATTGTTTTGCTAAAAGTAGAGATGATCATTAAGCCGGCCTGTCGGGTTTTAGGCTAAAAGCTCATGTCCATATCCGATCTTATCAGGTTTTGAGCGGGCCTACGGATTTTTCGGACCAATTTCAAGATATCGTTAATTTTCTATATTTAAGCATAATTTTGATCCCAATATGTATTTAAGGTGATTTTTTTTTAATCCATATAATTTTTCAAGATCTACGCTTCGCGACATCAAATTAGCAAAATTATTATTTAAAAAAAAGTTAAATTAACAACAAGCAAATTCATTGAGAAAAAAATAAAAAAAGAAATAACAAAAATTTTTGGACCATTTTCACTCACAAAAAAAAAAGATTTGGACCATTCGAGCGGCGTTTGCAGGTTTGACATTCATCCCAAATGCGGCCGGTTTCAGGCCAAACCCTCAGGCTGGGTTTTTTTTTTATCAGGTTTAGCTAGAAGAGTCTAGCTAGAACCATCACCTAAGGAATGCACGAGAAAAATGCTAGGTTCTCTAGTTTAATTTCTTCAGTTTTTTGCTCGTTTGTTTTAATTTTCAATAATCACAACTATACACCTTTCATAGACTCTAAATTCTATTCTTGTACATCATCAATTTCTTTCTCTCTCCTCTTTTTGTTCATCATCATAAACAAGCAAACCAACTTTAGGATTTTTCTCAGTAAATTCAACCTCCCAATCTTAAAGCACTTCCATCTCAGCTTCACTATTACTTCAATATTCCCAGCCAAAGCCCTAGTAGCATCTCTACCAGCAAACATAGCAGAAGGCTCAGATGGCCCATAAAACACCCTACCATTTGACACATCATAGATCTGGCCCTTGATTGCCATCAACAATGGCATGACGAATGGATATCCTTTGCAAGATAAACACATGCACTCCATTCCATCACATCTTAGATAGCAAACCCAGCACATAACAGAAACACCTCACAGAAAACACGGCAAGATCGCAACTAAAACCATATAACCAATTGTAGATTTGTAGTACTCTTAAATCACATAATTTTTAAAGAAAGCCAGTAAGGGAACAGAATTACAGCTAAAGATGTCTTGCCTCACTAATCAAAAATTGCTCGATGATTTAACAGCAGTATTTTAAGGAAGCTAGGAGTAGCCACAAAGAACAACAACAAGAGCTTTTCTCTAGGCTCAATTAAAAGAGAGATGTTCCCTTGCCCTTCTTGTCTCCACCGATCTCAAAGTGCTTGCATCTCTGCAAAGCAACACAAACACACCATTAGCAGCAGGAACATTATCTAAAGGACATGAAAATATTGCCATCATGAAATGTTTCTTAATCAAATGCTCACCTTGATGGGGTGCTGAGACACATGTTTGCATGACTGGCATTGTAGCCTCAACACAATCTTCTTGGTGGTCTTAGCCTGTTCAGAGACAATGACAACCATCACGTCAGTAACATGATCATACCACAAGAAGTTCTATAGAGATATCATAAAGCAAGTTGTTACCTTCTTGTGAAAGACGGGCTTTGTCTGACCACCATATCCAGACTGCTTCCTGTCATAACGTCTCTTTCCCTGAGCCGCCAAACTATCCTTACCCTTCTTGTACTGGGTCACCTTGTGTGTGGTGTGCTTCTTGCACTCCTTGTTCTTGCAGTAGGTCTTCTTAATCTTAGGTACGTTCACCTGCAAAGAATAAGAAGAATTTGAGACAAAGGGAACAAATCAAAAAGTTTTAACTAATAAAATACTTACACAAATCTATTACATGCACCGATAATCAAAATGAGTTAGCCAGACTAATCTGGAAACAATAACCATAGAACACAGGAAATGCAAATACGCATTAAAAAGTGGCAATATATCTCCACTGAAAATAAATCTCAATGCTATCCTAGCAGAAATGCTTTATGACATAAGTTTCACTTGACCACGCATCAGCAAGGATTGCCTTAAATCATGACTAATAACAGCTAATTTAGGAATGAGGGTGAGGGGCCAAATAAGTGTAATTTAGGAATGAGGGTGAGGGGCCAAATAAGGATTGCCAAATAAGTGTAATCACTACCAAAGGCTACTTCTTTTTACCAGCAAAAAAAAAACTCACTTAATTAATCGGCAGCTAATTGCCTAATGACAATTAATCAACTCTACACAATCTTTTATACAAACTTTTGAAACATTATAAACCAAATGTACATTTTCCGCTCCCTACTACCAGACTTGACATGTTATGTCCTCAATAATCCTTCAATTGTTTTGCTATGGGGATTCACACATACATTTAAAGTTTTGAACTTGCTAAGACCCTCAAGGACCCAACCAAATTAGGATTCTTCATTAGAATTTTGTTTATTCTAGCTCTACTGGGTCTCCTTAGTGTATCACCTAGTTACTGAGAAATATGTATCAAAGCAAAACTGAAGAAACCAAGCTATTATGCCATTACCGTAAACCAACATCAAAACAAACTAGGACTATTCTACCCAGCTCTATATCAATTTAAAGGAGCCAATTTTAATTAGCTAAGTGCGTAGAGATTTGCATTAAAACCCTAAAATTATCTGCAGGTTCGGATAAAGTTCCCAAAAATATTAACTTATGCTAAATCATATACATACAAGTTCAACAAATCTCCATTTTCAGAACAAAACTGTTCATTTATGCATTAAAACCCTATAACTATCTGCAGTTTTTTTCCCAAAAATCTTAATTTATGATGATTGCTATACGTAAAAGTTCAACAGATCTCCATTTCTCAGAACAAAGCTCTTCAGTAACCCATCAAAAAGCTACATCCAAATCATTGCAAAATGTCAAAATATCAAACACCCATTTCGAAATATTACCCATTTACCAAAACCCTAAAATTTATATCCCATACAAACCAACAAAACATGAACAGTAGCAGAAAAACTCAGAAAAGATCAATAGTAGACCAACTTTGCATTTGATTCACGTATACAAATAATAAACAAGCAAATTTAAGGCTAAATGAGTTGATAATAAGCAGATGATAACGAGAAAAGAGGAGAGAGAAGAAGAGAGAGTACCATGGTGACAAGCGGCGAGAAGTCGGAGAGAGAGAGAAGAGCAAATCTCTGCTTGTAAGTTTGGAGGTCTGTTTAGAATTAGGGTTTCTGTTTTAAATGGACTGATACACGGATAAGGGTTTTTGCTGAGGGACGTAAGGGTTTGGGCTTGGGCTTAGGCTTAGACATGGGCTTTCTCTTGGGCTTGAAACCAAACCAATACAAAAATTTGGGTGGACTTGGTCCATTTTAAACTAAGGACCAAGCACGGTATTATTAAAAAAGATAGAGACCAAATTGCAAATAGTAAATAAAAAAAAAGAAGACATTTTGATGGAAATAATTTACAGTTTCATAAATCCGACAATTATAATTCCAAGATGGAAAACCTATATCGTTAATGTGAAGTTAACATTTGTCCCACGTAGAGGTGATCATTTGCGGGCTTGGATTGGACACAGGTCGAGCTTTTGATGAAAAAGTTAAAACTTGTTGTTCTTGTCCGCCCATTACGGCTCAAAATTATTGCCATGGCCCGCCCTATGAACGGACTGGGCTTGCCGGTTAACAGGCTTTTCAAAAAAAAAATCCGAATAAATTTAAAGGGTTTTTATTTATTTATTTATTTGCTATAAGTACATTTACTATTAATATGAAACCTTACTCCAAAATCAAGCGTAATCTCCCAATAATATGATTTTGATATTTTATCAAACAAAATAATAGGTCTTAACAACATACAAACAAACAAAAAAACTCCACTATTTTTTAAGTAAAAAAATTAAACGGGCCGGACGGGCCTGCTACGGGGCATTTTGTGTTGCCCTTGTCCGCCTATTCATACAAACGGGCGGGCTTATGGGTCGGGCGAAGCCCGCCCATTAAATAAATTTTTAATTAAATAATTTTTTAATTGCGGGTCGGGAGGATCGGGCTTTTCCGGTCATCCGTCCATGATCAACTCTAGTCCCACAATATTGGTCCAACAACTAACACCATCAACTTACGATTAGATTTGTTGTTTAGTGAGACAATTATCATTAATAATTATGATTAATGATTAATCATATATATATATATATATATATATATATATATATATATATATATATATATATATATATATATATATATATATATATATATATATATATATATATATATATATATATATATATATATATATATATATATATATATATAAAGTGAGTTCATTTCGTGTAGCCACGACACGTAGGGTGTCACGTAAGCGCCTAAAATCGTATGGGCATGACACCTAAGATGCCCCGTAAGCGCCAAGTTCGTGTGGTGATGACACGTATGCTGCCACCTAAGCCTCCATCCAAGTGTGTCAAGCATTAATTAATAATCATTATTTGACTTCATAAATACAACCTATTATATTTATTATCATTTTGTTAAGATTATAAAGTAAAATAACTTTTGTACGCAACTTTAAAATTATAATTTTTCCTCCATTGGATCAGGTTTGGAAAATACTTCAAAATGAGATGCATATCTACTATGTCTTATAAAGTTGGGTTCTTTTCGTGGGACGATTACATGTGAGACGCCACATGGGAGGAATATATTCGTGTGAAGATGACACATAGGCGCCACATCGGTATACGTATAAAGTGAGTCCAATTCGTGTGGGCACGACACGTAGGACGCCACGTAGGGGGTGTACATTCGTGTGATGATGACCCTTAAGCGTCACGTAAGCAAAGCTTGCCACATAGCCTAACAACTCACCATCAAAGTGTCACTCATTAATGCCTTATCATTAGTTGGCTTTATTACATTTTTATTAGCTTTTTTTTATATTACAAAATAATAAAAAAAATTTAGTTATACGTGTGGAGGATGAAACTTAAGAGGGAATAAATCTTGATTCAATTGGATTTGAAAAAATCTTCAAAATGAGATATATGTCTTACAAAAGTTGGGTCATTTCCTGGCGGTGATGACATGTAGGATGTCACTTAAGAGGGAATGTTCGTGTGAAGATTAAATGTAGATGCCACACGTGTACAACCTGGTTAAATAACAATCAATGACACTTCTAACAATAACGGCCTTAACTATTTGATCACATATGTATTTAACTTGACCTTTAATATTTTATAGTATAAATGAAATTTATTTAAGTGGTACGTTCCTACATGATCTATTTAACTAATCTGAATTGGATTAAACTAAATTGGACTAATAATAAATTGAGAAAATAAAGTCTTAGTATACTCGAAAAAAGGTTTATTATTAGTCTTTATCTTTTTTTTTTCTTTTTAAAATTTCGATGAAGACTAAAATTATGTTTATAAATAAATCTTTTTTACATTCATTCTAGTTTTGATGTAGATCGATTTAAAGGGACATTTCATACCAAAAATATTTAAATAATCAAATGTAGAATTAGTTGTGCTTGTGCAGTATAAAATAGGCATGAGGTATCACTTAGAAAGTTATTTTCATTTTCGAGAGATAATCTCGAGTCCGTGCGGAGCACGGAGATAAAACTAGTAATTTTAATAAAAGAGAACTCTTCTCACTCTCTCTCTTTCTCTCCAATGGCCCATTAATAAAAAGGTGTATATATAGAATAAAGAAAGAAACGATGAATCTACAAAAATTCTAGCTTCAATCTTCAATAGGAAATTTGATCATTATCATGTATACTTTTATAGCTTTATGAATAGACTCCCTCATTCTATATTAGGGCTTCAACTTATGTCCCCTCCAACTCTATAACTATTCACGTATACAAGTTTGAAATTTTTTAATCAATCATTAAAATTTGTTTTGTTATTTTACGGTTTACGTCTTAAACTCCTTTATTTTAAAAAAAATAGTATTTATGTATATATACATAACATATTTTACATGATTTTAGCATAAAAGAAGGATCATTCATTTAAAAGGTTACTGGTACTCTTATATCAATATGTATTGGCGTACCAACATCGAGTATTGAAAGATTGGTGTGAGTTAGCTAAAAATTTAATTGAAACTGGTGATAATATTGTATACGCTTGAAAATTCTAACCCCAACTAACTAACGAAGTATTTGACAGAAAAGAATAATATTGTATACGCTGGACATTATACTTTAAGCACAGGGGTACGACATACAAAAACCTTAAAATTTGGACGCAACAGACATTTTGCCAAATCACAGAGATACAATGTGTAATATCCCAAGTTTAAATTATATAAGATGCCCTCGATAACACTATAAGTCATAGTAATTATCTTATTACATGACATTGATATTGAATGGATTAAATCAATGTTTATCCATATATTACTAATCTTTTTACCAGAAGTGACAATTGCAATTTGATAAGATTAATAATTATATTAAATTAATTTTATTATATAATCACACTCCGTGTTGCACGGGCATCCACCTATAGTAGAACTTGTATAAATTAATACTCGATAAATTAATAATCTTTCTAAGTTAATAATTTTATTTGGTCCCAACTCGGGCCTAGGGTCTAAATTAATAATTTTGATAAAATAATAAGATAATATTTTTTCGGAAGTCCCTCATATAAATTTAAGGTACTATCAAAATTATAAATTAATAATCATATGAAATACAAATATAACTACTAGGACAACTTAGTAATATATGACTCTGATGTTGTTTGTTTTTTCTTAAATTTTGAATCTACTTGCATTTTATCTCTATCCCTACTGCATCCAAAGTGTCGGTGTTGCATTCTCATACTGTAAATGCAAAAAATTGTGGAGAGTTGTTGCCACTTTGAGTGCTTCCTTTCGAGTAATTAGTTGCAAAGTTATTGTATCATCTTCGGTATCATGTTCAATGATATTTTCAACCACGTACGCTAGTTACAATTTTTTCTAAACTTTGGATATGTGAACATGTATCATTTTTCACCCGATAATACAATAGGTGATTGACATCCATTTGTTATAGAATCCAAGATCATTAATATAATTGTTTGAAGTTCCCGGATGTCTTTCTCTAAAAAAAAAAGAAGTTCCCGGGTGTCTTATTTACTAGTTCCTTATCACTCTGTATATGTAACACCCCGAATTTCCGTCTAATTTAAAACCATTTAAAATCAAGAGTTGCAGCGGAAAAACACTGAAAATTCGAAGCGTTATCGCCGTATTTGATGTTCAAATTAAATACAAGGTTAGAAAGAAAACAAATGTTATATATCCCAATCATACTTACTAAATAATTAAATAATAACTATCTTTTCCAACTAACTTAAGATAATTAATCCAAAGAAATAGAAGTATTAAACTTATTAATTCTCATTCAAGAGAATTAATCTCATTAAAATAAATAAAATCCCAATATTAATAAAAGAAGTTCCAAACTAAACAATAAATAAATGTTCTTAGAATATATACAATCTTCTTGGTACGCCTTCACTAGCTCTACTACTCGAGCTACAATCCTGTCAATCTACTCCACCATATAGACAAATTCCATATAGGTTCATCATAGGTCCACCATTGAAGAGAAATGGACAACAAACACAAGTAAAGGTGAAGCTATTGATGAAGTGAAAGGCCTTCATCTTTTCCGATCGTGTTGTGGACTGTTCGCCGTAGTGCTCGTTGTATCGCTCGAATACCTCACGAACAAGGTCAAAGTACTCTTCTAGACGACCTCCCTCATATCTAAGATCCCGCGGATCCATAGGTGTCACAGGACGTTCAAGCTTTACCATCTGCAAGTGAGAAACAACACGTCAGTACTTCACTCGAGTACTTCAAATAATACCAAAACAAGTAAAAATAACAAATCAAGTCATTTCGGCTTATAAAGCTTTTATTCACATAACTTAAGTCTATTTAAATTTTCAACTATGAGTACATCTTAACGATATACTCCCTCTGTCCCAGGTTTATCTTTACATTGGACTTTTTAAGGTCAAAGTTTGTGAACTTTGACCACTTATTTGTGAAAAGTTACAAAGTTTTACAATGTGAAAATAGTATTGGTAGGTTCATTTTAAATAGTATTTTCAAAATATCATCTTATTATAAACTCTAGAATTATGAAATCATAAATATTCATGGTCAAAGTAGTGTCTTGGAGATCGTGAAAAGTCCAATGTAAAGATTAACTTGGGACGGAGGGAGTACTTTCCATCAAAACGTACGTTAGGGACAGTAACATACGCTCTGATACCAACTTGTAACACCCCGAATTTCCGTCTAATTTAAAACCATTTAAAATCACGAGTTGCAGCGGAAAAACACTGGAAATTCGAAGCGTTACCGCCGTATTCAATGTTCAAATTAAATACAAGGCTAGAAAGAAAATAAATGTTATATATCCCAAACATACTTACTAGATAATTAAATAATAACTATCTTTTCCAACTAACTTAAGACAATTAATCCAAAGAAATAGAAATATTAAAACTTATTAATTCTCATGCAAGAGAATTAATCTCATTACAATAAATAAAATCTCAATATTAATAAAAGAAGTTCCAAACTAAACAATAGATAAATGTTCTTAGAATATATACAATCTTCTTGGTACGCCTTCACTAGCTCTACTACTCGAGCTACAATCCTGTCAATCTACTCCCCCGTATAGACAAATTCTATATAGGTTCATCATAGGCCCACCATTGAAGAAAAATGGACAACAAATACAAGTAAAAAGAAAAACAACTAATCAGCGATACTGAGTAATTCATAATCACATAATCCATCTCAATCTCCAAAATTAAGTCCACATGCTTAATCAAATAAAATAATAATCATGCTTAAAGAAAAGAAAAGACAACATGCTATAAACTCAAAGACACAATAATCACTAAATAATAAATCTCATTATTTACTATTATCCATTAGCCAAGTTTATTAGAGAGAAGAGAATCGTATGAATTGTCAAACCAACCGCAGTCGATTCAATAGGATCTTAGTCCCGTGCACAGTGGCAAAATAATGATCAACCGTCCTGGAGTAGAGATGACTCCCAAAGTACTTGTAGATGTTCCTAAGTATGCATACCCTCCTTCGACCCTAAAGTCTACAGGAAGAACTGTTCCGGAGAACCACTCGCCCAATCATCCTATATGGATACAAGATTTCCAAACATTGAGGCCATAACCAATGGAACCACTCAACATTACAAGTGACAAATTCCCATTCGCATCCTTCGGTGGATCCATTACCAAAGAAGTCTTAACTCTCAATTCAATTTAATATGGTGATCAAATAACAAGTAATACACGTAATCTTGGCACTCAAGTAACACCATATGGTTACAAATTCCGATGGCATCTAGGCCTCAATTCAAAACCACCTAATTCAATAGTCAAAGTTCACATCAACTTATTGAAGTAACATGCTTCTAACATGATTCATATGCTTACTAACATGATACCCAAAAATAGCAATTCCGAGCTATATCCAATTGAACAATTACTAACATAATTTTCGTTCAATAACCAATAATAATTCATGCATCTCCTCACATGAATATTAATCAAGTAGACATTGTTACACAAGTGAATTTTCAACATTGTACATGCATTCACTAACATATAATTCTATACGAATTACCACAAGGAAATAAATATCAATTATCCCTTTTCAAAATATTCACAAGTCCAAATATGAATTCACATTCTCAATCCAATACTAGACAAATGAATACAAATCCCAATAGATATGAATTATGACAAAGAGATTATATAATTCATCTAGACATGAATTACCTTTAGATAAGGCAAGTCCAACAAGCAAACAACGTAAGCTCCTTATGTTTCAAGCGCGGTCAACGGGTCCTAACAAGTCCACAATATAACACTAGTCAATACCTTGACTTCTAAACTACTTTATTAAACTTTAAAGATGATTTAGTACCCTTAATTTAATTAATTAAGTTGCTGGAAATTTCAGTTACTCATGCATGCTCAAAGTTTCCAAAAACAAATTACATAAACAAAAATAGAAAACTTTCCAAAACGCTAGAACAAGTCAAAGCAAGTCAACACCAAAACAACATCACCATCACCACCACCAGCAAACCCGCTGGTGGCTGGCCGCCGGCGGCAGCCACACAGCGCCGCCGTGCCTCACACGGTTTCATTTTTTTTTTTTGTTGTTAATCAATTTAACAAAACCCTAATCTAATTAAATCTACAATTAATAAATTTCCAGATTTAATTAAATTACAAAGATCTAACGTTTTGCATTCAAACCTTGATTCAATTCAACAAAACCATAAACCAAACCCTAATCATGATTCTATCATTCAAAATTAATAGAATCTAGCAGACCCTAGGCAAAACTAAATTAGGGTTTACTCATACGAAAGCTAGGATTCATAACTCATACTTGAATTGAATCTAAAAGCTTTTAATAATCAAAGAAAACAAATTTAGAACACTTACTTGAAAATTCAAAGGATTAAAACTGAGCAAAGATGAATTGTGAAAAGTGAATAATTTTCTCTTCTTTGCTCCTGACGTGCGTGCGTGTGAGTGAGAGAAAGAGAGCGTTTTTTTTTTTTATATTTTTTTTATTTTATTTGGTAAAGAGTCAGTTAAGTTTGGAAGCTGAGTGTATTTAGGAGCCCAAATACACTCCTTCCTTAACTCAACTTATTCATTCCTAAAAACTCTCCTAACTTCCCTCCACTAACCAAAATTTTAGGAAACAAAATTTTGAAAATAAAATCAGCAAAATACTCCCTATTTTCGGCTAGAATGGCCGAAAATAAGACTCTATTGAGCCTTATAATTTTTGGCCACTTCCGAAAATTATAGGGCCCGATCTCTTTTATTTATTTTGGCCCAAATATAATTTAATGAGGTCCAAAACTAAAACCCATTATTAATTCGGCACTTTAAACATTTATGAGCCCAATTAATTATTTTAAATATAAAATTTGCATATTCTTTTTAAGTAATTATTATTCTAAAATGAATAATAATACGGGGTATTACATCCTTACCCCCTTAAAAGAAGTTTCATCCTCGAAACTTAGGATCACCACCAAAGTGAAGCTAGTTTCAAAAGGCGAAGTTTTTTCAAATTCCACCACACTTTCAAAGTTCAATACACAACAATGTAACTTGAAAGTTTAAAAGTTTTTCACAACTTTTCCAAATAACAAAAATGAGCATGATACAATGCAATGCAATGAGTTTTCCAGTCTTTATTTCTTTTCTTTTGTGGATTGTTACACCCTTCCCCTCTTAAAAAGGTTTCGACCTCGAAACTAAGGTTAAGTACGTTGTTCGAACAGTTGAGGATAACGCTTGCGCATATCAGCCTCAGTCTCCCAAGTCGCCTCTTCGACTTTGTGGTTAGCCCACAACACTTTCACAAGATTGATCGTAAACGCACGAGTTTTCTTCGTTTTCTCGTCTAGGATCCTCACAGGTTTAGTTCGCTCCTCAAGGACTCAAATTGGTTGCTCTTTATAGGTAAGTGTGTCGTCTAATACTACCTTTTCCGGGTTTAGTACATGACTCGGATCATGGTGATATCTCTTGAGTTGTGACATGTGCAACACATCGTGCACTTGCTCCAAATCCATAGGCATTGCAAGCCTATAAGCGACCTCTCCAATTCGTTCAAGAATCTCATAGGGTCTAATGTACTTTGGGCTAAGCTTCCCTTTACGCCCAAATCTCATAACTCCACGAGTAGGCGATACTTTGAGAAGTACCTTCTCACCAACCTAGAATTCCTCCATTCGTCGATGTTGATCTGCATAGGCTTTCTGTCTATCTTATGCAGCTTTCATCTTCTCTTGGACAAGTTTCACTTGATCCACAATCTCTTGGATAAAATCCGGACCCAAAACAAAAGTCTCACTTATGTCGTTTCAACACGTAGGAGATCGACACTTTCTCCCATACAGTGCCTCGTAAGGTGCTCTACCAATGCTCGCATGGTAGCTATTGTTGTAGGAGAACTCAATCAAAGGCAAACTCTTCTCCCAAGAGTCCTTATCTCTAGAGCACACGCTCCCAACATGTCCTCCAATGTCCGAATAGTACACTCTGTTTGACCATTTGTCGCAGGATGAAATGCCGTACTAAACTTCAACTTTGTACGAAAGGCCTCTTGTAATTTGCCCCAGAAGTTCGACAAGAATCGCGTATCCCTGTCTGACACAATGTCTTTAGGTACTCTATGTAACCTCAAGAACCTCTTTCACATAAGCTTCAGCTAGTTGGTCCCTCGACCAAGTCTTCTTCATTGCAATGAATCTCGCCGTTTTTGTCATCGATCGACAATAACCCAAATAGTGTCTTTTCGGATCGACAATAACCCAAATAGTGTCTTTTCCAGACCTCGTCTTTGGTAATCCAGTCACGAAATCCATCGAGGTTGAATCCCACTTCCATCCAGGAATTTCTAGCGATTGAACAAGACCTCCAGGTCTCCTGTGTTCGATCTTCACTTTTTGACAAGTAAGACATCTTGCCACATACTTAGCACATTCTCGCTTCATCTTCATCCACCAAAACTGAAGTTTCAAGTCTTTGTACAGCTTATCACCTTCTGGGTGGACAGAATACGCAGTTCCATGCGCCTCATCTAGAATTGTTCTCTTCAGCTCGTCATTGTCTGGTACACACCAACGCCCCTTCATCTTGATCGTACCATCATCAAGGATCTCAAAATCAGGATGCTTCCCATCCTTTATCTTGACACGTACCTCCTCTAGAAATGGGTCATGAACTTGCAACTGTCGGATCTCATCATAGATTGACGATCGCACTACAAGTGCATTCAGCAACACTGCAGTCTCACCTTGTTGAACAACTTCTAGGTCCAACTTCCTGAATTCCGCACACAAGTTGTACGGTAGCACCATCATGTTATTCACAGTGTGTGAAGTCTTCCTACTCAGCCCATCAGCCACTACATTGGCCTTTCCCTTGTGATATTGAATATCCAGATCGTACTCAGATATCAACTCGAGCCATCTTTGTTGCCTCATATTCAACTCATTTTGAGTGAAGATATACTTCAAACTCTAGTGATCTGTAAAGATCTTGCAACGAGCTCCATACAAGTAATGCCTCCAGATTTTCAAGGCAAAAATCACAGCAGCTAACTCCATGTCGTGAGTAGGGTAGTTCTTCTCATGCACTTTCAACTGGCGAGAGGCATAAGCAACCACATTGCCATTTTGCATAAGCACACACCCCAACCCATTCTTAGAAGCGTCACTGTACACCTCAAACCCTTCCGTTCCATACGGTAAAGTCAAAACTGGTGCCGTTGTCAACCTCTTCTTAAGCTCTTGGAAAGCTTCTTCACATTGTTCAGTCCACTAGTACTTCATCTCCTTTTTCATCAAATTTGTGATAGGTCTAACTACCTTGGAAAAGTCTTGCACAAATCTACTGTAATAGCCAGCCAAACCGAGGAAACTTCTCACCTCAGTCACACTTTTCGGAGCAGGCCAATCCATGACAGCCCGAACCTTAAAAGGATCCACAACGACCCCTTCTTTAGAGATAATGTGCCTAAGGAAAGCAACACTCTCTAGCCAAAACTCACACTTTGAGAGTTTAGCGTACAACTTCTCATTTTGCGACACCTCCAAGACAGTCCTCAAGTACCTTGCGTGTTCCTCCTTGTCTTTCGAATACACCAAAATATCATCTATAAACACGACCACAAAACTATCCAGATATGGTCTAAAGGTGTTATTCATCATCTCCATAAACTTAGCAGGTGCATTAGTTAACCGAAATGGAATAACAGGAAACTCATAATGCCCATACCTTGTCCTAAAGGCAGTTTTCGCAATGTTGACCTCATCAATTCTCAGCTGATGATAACCATACCGCAAATCCACATTCGAAAATACTCCAACTCCTTGGAGTTGATCGAACAGGTCTTCAATCCTAGGTAGAGGATACCTATTCTTGACAGTGACCTTGTTCAACTCACGATAGTCAATGCAGAGAGGTAGACTACCATCCTTCTTACGCACAAATAGAACTGGTGCGCCCCACGGCGACACACTAGGTCTAATGTACCCTTTCTCTAAAAACTCTTCCAATTGCTCCTTTAGTTCTTTCATCTCTAAAAGTGTCATTCTATACGGTGCCCTCGAAATCGGACCTGTTCCAAGAACTAGGTCAATCTGAAACACAGTATCCCTCACTGGTGGCATACCTGGAATATCCTTTGGGAATACATCCGGAAACTCATTGACCACGTCAATCTTTGAGATTTCCTCGTCTACTCCCCCCACATTCTGAATGTGACACAAAAATCCTTCACATCCTTTCTCTAAGTGCTTTTTCACCACTAACATTGAAATAATCCCAATTCCTCGCTTAGTGACAATTCCTTTATAAGAGATTCTATTACCTCTACGCCCTTTCAGCGATATCTTTTGTTCACTACAATCGATTCTCGCTTTATACTTGTTAAGCCAGTTCATACCTAGAATAACGTCAAAATCTCCCAATTGAAACTCAATCAGGTCTGCAGGCAATTCAGACCCTGCAATTGTAGACGCCAAAAAAGCATCTTCAGATTTCTCCGCAAAAGCCCGATGATAAAAGGAGTAATTTTTAAGCTTGAACTGCTATTTTTGCTTTAATAGTTAAGATAAGGTCTCAGGTTTTTCCCTCTAAACACTCCTTCATTTCCACTTCATTTAAAAGCCCCTTTTAAGAGCTTTCCATTGCTTCCTTCCGTGTCCAAATACGATTCCACACCTAAGAGTTATGGCCAAACAAAGTTTAGGGTCAAAACAGATGTAGCCGAATACCGTGGACCGTGTTTCTAGACCCATTTGAGAGTTCATTTGGTTGAATTAATTTGTGAGACTTATATTTTTGGATTCCTTATTCAAATATATTTCTAATGATATATCATGAGCCCACACCACATTCCCAACCAAGGAGTTACGAGCCCAACACTGATGCGTACTCCAAAACTGACCTCTCCTTACTCTTTTGGGTATATCTCGAGATCCACAAAACATTTGGACCTGAAACCAAAACCATATGAAACTAGACCCAATAAGCTTTCCAACGCATCTTGAATCATCCAATTCGAAGCCCAAACAAGTGAGATACGGTCCAAATAAAATCCATCTGAAAAACTATCAGCGGCCTTGTCCAGCGACGCTAGTGGCGCTGCTTTTTCCTTCGGGCCCGGCTCATGTTTCAAGCCCGTCTCATTTTTCAGCTCAATTTTCACCCGTTCAACCCTACTTCCCATGCCTATATAAACAACCTTCCACCCTCAGTTCAAAACACACAGCCTACAGTTGACAACCTCTATTCTCGGGAGTATTGACACCGGGCTTCCCCCTCTTTCTTCTAAACTTGAGATCTATTTTTACTATTCTTGTCAAATATAGCCTACAGTTCAAGTACAATTTCTGAAGGCTCAAATTAAATTAATTACTTATTTGTTTATTTTCTAGTAGTCATAATGTAGATATCATGCTAGAATAACGTTTTATTGCTTCGTAAATACTGTCTGTATAGTCGTTGTGCTACCCAACTTGTCAATCAAATGCATGTCCAAATAAAGGTTAAAATAAATATTGTGATGCTTGTGGTGAACCAATTAATAGTCTAAGTCTAGGTTGTTAATCCGGTTTTGCATGGGAATTATGTCTTTAAATTATTAAGCAAACTTGAGTTAGTAGAGGCCGTCATAATACGGGCGAGTTGGGTGCCTAACACCTTCCCACCTCGTACCTTCGCCCCCGAACCCTTTATTCTTGGGTACTTATATGTTTTATATAAGCGGGAGTCTTTCTAAAAACATGATTAGTTCACTTTTCGCGCTATTGGGTTGTCCCTTCGGTTTGTCCCTTCGATAAAACGCCGATAGCAGATTTGTGACCTCTTTCATGGTTTTTATTCTATTCAAGTCTTTTCAAAAGCTTTTCTAACTTGATGGTCCCTTGAACTTATCTAAGCCACCAACTGACAAATTTTCTATAAGGACGCACTTCGGGAAAAAACAAAAGGATTGGTAATGAGAAAATCCCGGGCCCTTACAGTGGCGACTTCCCTGGGGACTTATTTAAGAGGGTGAGACTCGAAAGTCAAGTTTGCTTAATTGTTTAAATAACATGTTCCATATTATTTTGCATCATTTGCATGTGCCTTGGCATAACCTTTTGACCCTTATCGACCCTCGAGGAAGTTTGTGTCGCAACTCGTAGACAACGCGTATATCTAAAGGAATATAAAGTTGTCCTATCGTGCAAATCGACGCTTCCTCACCCATGACTCATCAATCCCTTATTGATGAAAAGAATTACAATCGATGTGTCGACCATCTGCCGAACGGAAATTGTAATTTGTCATGGTAACCTCACAGGAGCCAAAAGCCTTTAACCCACATTTATGCATCCGCTTGCTTGTTGTGCATGTGTCGTTGTAATGCCCATCTGATCACATGTTTGTCTGTAAACTACGTCGTTATAATGCTTGCCTGAATGCATGAATTACGTGATTATGTGCCAAACATGTACCTACGTGCTAGGAGTCTTTTTCTCTTTTTTTTAGCTAGTTCCTAATGCCCAAAGATGGTGCGAGAATTTAAATTCAATGAACACTCATCATTTTCCCAACGATTTATCATGAAAGTCGTGAACAATTTCTAGGGAGTCAGTTTCCCCTCCCCCTTTTTCTTATTTTGTATTTTTCTTTTTATGTAATTCAGACTCGGTCAAAAAAAAAAAATCAAAAACAAAAAAAAGGGCGAAACAAAAGAAACGCCGAAAAATAAAAAAAAATATAAAAAAAAAGAGACCGAATTTTCTTTTTTTTTTTTTTAAATTTATTTATCCCATTTTTCATTTTCTTTGAGTCTAGGAAAGTAAAATTAGGACAATCACCTTTTTCTATTTTTCTTATTTTCGTTCATTAACTTTATTTTCTCTCAGATATTAAGGAAATATTTGGGCATTTAGGCTTAAGGACTTTTCTATTAGGACAATGTGTTTTCTATGTGTGGGTCAATTTTTCATTAGATGAGAGTCTCATGTTCTTCGTTATTAAGTGCTCCTTGCTTCCTATTCAGGATAGAGGGTCCGAAGAAGAAAGGAAATCTTGAGAAAAGTTGGGCCCGGCCGTCGGCAAGGTTGGTTCGTCTACAACCGTCTACGCCACCCAGTTCCCGTTTACCTCCACCACAAACAGCTTCACCATCAATAAATTCACCATCACTACATACCTTCTTCTCCACACCAATCACTCCTCCCAACTTCACAATGCCTAAAACCATGGATGAAAGATTTGATGACCTCATGAGTGAGCTAGAGAAGGTTCAGCTCAGAATGGATGATATGGAAAGAAAGAGAGAAGAAAAAGCCCCTTCTGATTCCGATTCTGAGGAGGAAGGGTCGGATGCTATGCTAGCTAAGATTACCTCCGTGCTCAAGAAAAGTGGTTTGGTTTCCAACTACAGCGCCAATGTGGGAAATTTCGACACTAAAATCAAGGGTAAGCTTCCAGCCAAGTTCTCTATGCCTGAAGTGCCCACTTTCACGGGAGTGGACAACCCACAGGATCACCTGAAATCCTTCACTACTGCTATGACTCTGAGAGGAATCAACAAGAAGCTCTATGCCCATCTGTTTCCTCAGACCCTTGATACACATGCTCGATGTTGGTTCTACTCCTTAGACTTAGAGAGCTACCCAACCTGGTCTGATTTTACCACGGTCTTCTTGGCTCGATATAAGGACAACGTCACTCTCCCCATCACTCAGAGGGAGCTTGAAATCACTACTCAAGAGAGGAATGAGGGATTCACTAAATTCCTCCGTCGATGGAAGTCCAAGATAGGTGAAATGGTGGAAAGGCCTTCTGAAACTGAATAGATCAGACATTTCATTAAGAACTTGCAACCGGCTTATAAAGGTCACCTGCAGTATCAGACCATTGACTCATATCAGCGTCTATATGACGTTGGTATTCTTATTGAGGATGATATCAACAAAAATAAAGACCAAGTCCCCCCCTAGGCCTTTCACTTATGGGAGAGACAAGAGGGCGACTGCTGGAACCTCTTCTGGTGCTCAAGTTAACGAGGTAGCTGCGGTGAATACCTTTGCTGAGAAAAGAACGCCAAGGGAATTCACCCCTCTTGGAACGACTCTATCACATGCTCTTGAAAGAATGATTAAAAATAGTCTGCTGCAACCCATTGGACCAACTCCAGAACCACCTGTCAAGAATCGTAACTGGAAAGAAGGGGAATACTGCAAATATCATCAAGGAAAAGGACACGACACTGACAACTGTTGGGCCCTTAAACATGCTATCCAAGATAAAATTGAGAACGGTACCATACCCTTACCAAAACCAGGTCAAGCGCCCAGCAACTCAAACAACCCTTTAGGTGCCATTTTACATATAAGTGTCGAAGATGCCTTAGGACTTGAAATTGCTGGAATATGGGACAGTGACGAGGAAGACGTGTGGGAGATCCAAACCAGATCACTCGTAGGAGTGGCCCACTTGACGCGCTCTGGTCATCATTACAGGCCACCAAACATCTATAATGACAGGATCCCGCCTCCAGCTGATGAGGAAGTGGAAGAAATCCCCACAAAGGAGAAAGAATCTCCCATCGCGGGACAGCTCAAGAAAATCAAGGCTGACATCTCCATTTGGCAACTTCTAGCCTCATCCTATGAACATCGTCAAGCTATTTTGGAAGCTTTGTCAAAGGTCTCGATATCGCCTGATATGAGGCCTGACGAACTAGTCAATTTCTTGGTAGGGGATAAAACTAGGCCATCCATCACTTTTTCGGACAACGAGTTACCACCAGAAGGGTCTTCACATAATAACGCTCTGTACTTGACTGTATTCGCCATGGGCAAATATGTACCCATGACCCTAGTGGACAACGGCTCAGCCATAAATGTATGCCCATTAAGGACCGCAGCAAAATTGGGCATCGACGTCAACAATTTGGCTCACTCAGCGCAAGGCTTGCGCGCGTATGACAACTCCAGTCGAAAGGTGTTGGGCACCATAACTATGAACATCACCTCTGGGGCTATAGAAAAAATGGTCCAGTTTTATGTGATGGATATTACAGCTACTTTCAACCTATTGTTGGGACGACTTTGGCTTCATGGTTTAAACGCTGTAGCCTCTACCATGCACCAAAAGGTCAAGATGATGTTGGAAGGAGAAATTGTGGAAATCAAAGCCAACCCTGTCAAAGCAACCATTGACAAGACTCCTGTCCTAAAGATAGAGCATGATAGTGAAGATGTCGACCTATGGGGATTCTCCCCTGAAGAGGTAGCTCTCATAGAAGAAGATACCAATTCTCGTAGCTCAGACAGTTCCAAGAAATTCGAGACCTACCCTTCTGAAGAAATAGGGGAACCCGATGAGTTTAAAGAAGTAAAGGAAACTATCGAGGATATGTCCATCTACGTGGCACATCACCACAACGTAATTCGGCAAATGAAAGAGAAAATTGCCTCATTAGAACGACCCACGGAATGTAACATTATTCTGGCCAAAGGAGAAGCTTGCTTCCAACAAGATGAAATGTTTGACAAAATGATCAAGTATGGATATGCTCATCCAAGGAGGCCCACCCCTCGCGTTCTTCCCAGGGATGGAAACCCCTATCTTCGGTGCATATGCTATGAAGCTAATGGGCACCACACTAACCAATGCAAGCGACTAAAGAGAGTAATCACCACTTTCATTAATCGAGGGACCATGTGGTCGCCCAGCTCATGGGCCAGGAAAGGGTGACGCCGCTTTAACCAAAAGGAGTATACCCAGCTGAATTCCCCCATTGGTATTGTCATGAACACCCTCATATAGAGGGGAGATCTGAAATCTAAAATCCCACCTGATGACCTCCAAGAAATGCATAGAGACCCGGACCTCTACTGCCGCTATCACCAGGTTTTCGGCCACTACACGGACAAATGCCTTCGCCTGAAAGATGACATACAAGAGATCATAGACAGCGGGGAGGTACCACCACTTCTGAAAGAAGATGAAGAGCCCTGGAACTGATTGGTTATCCGGAAGAGCTAGAGGAATCGAATCTGAGTCTTCAAGTCCTGTCGAGTTAGGGTCTTAGCTAAATCTGTAGGTTGAGTCTTGAACAGGGAGTGTTCCCCTTCTTTCTATTTTTCTTCTAAGTCTAGTTTCCTTTTGACGGGTATTAGGGACCCTCTTCCCTAAAGTCATGTGTGCTTATCTATTTTTGCAAATCAATAAAAACTCCTGTTGCTCATTTCTCTATTTGTTTAACTATTGACAAATCCAATGAATACAGAGTTGCACAAATCATTAACTAATCAATTTGAGTAATGTAAGTGAATTTCGCAAAGCAAGAATACAGGTTTACACTTCACTACAACAAGAATGGCTGTTCTCCACGGTGAAATGCGGGCCTTTCCACGCTACTAAGCGTGGCAAAACCATTTTGCCACGGTTGGAAAAAGCGTGGCAAAAAGCTGGGTGGAATTTTTACCACGCTTTTTTGCCACGCTTGTTTCCACGGTTTTTTCCGCGGATACATTCAAGTTAGTCACGCTTACCAGCGTAATAATATGTGCAGAAATCTTTCCTGCAATTTTAAGCGGGAAATATATTTTAATGGTTTTGAGCGGTAAAATAATTTCCCGGGAAGACTTTGCCACGCTTTTCACTGTGACTTTTTTTTGGGAGGAGCTGTGACAAATTATATTCAAAAATAAAACGGAAAAAATAATTTAACATTACGGTAGTACACGTAGCTACCGTAAGTTCGTAATGTGTATATATATGGTTGTTTGATCAAGACACCATAAATGCATATAAAAATCTCTATTATGTCAATAAAGAAACGTCATCTTGTCAGCGTTTGGAAAACAAGTACTAAAAAAAACTTAAGTCATGACAGTAGTCAATAGAAAACAACTAAAGAAATAAACTAAGACAACAAGCTGAAGACAGAGCAATTAATCTTCTTAGGCTTCAATGTTGAGCAATTGATCTTCAGCTTCAATCTTCATGAACTCGAGTAGAGCTTCTTGACCTTCGGCTAGAACTGTCATCTTGACTTCCATTTCCACGACTTGAAATGTTTCGAGAGGCCTATGAGTCCCATGTAAAAAATAATGGTAAGATATTTATAATACAAAAATAACAAAAACAGAATGCAAACATTTGTTTGAATCAACACCAAAGCCTGATTCTACACAAAAGCCTGATTCTACTTTGCAGATAAAACAAAAATATGCACACAATACACTCTTCATTTCTCCCAAGCATCAGAAAAACAGCAACAGCACAGCAACAGCACAGCATCAGAAAAACAGCAACAGTGCAGCAACAAAAAAACAGCAACAGCAACAGAAAAACAGCAACAGCAACAACAGAAAAACAGCAACAGAAAAGAGACAGAAAAATAGCAGCAGCATAGCTAGTAACAGCAAAAAAACAGCATGACAATAGAAAAAACACAAGCAATAGTTTTACTTCTTCACATTCAATCTCCAACACTTGAAACCAAACCAAACCAAACCCACAGGCCAACTTTGGGCAACTTTGAGCACAGGACAAGAGTCGTAGACCCAAAAAAAAAGCCCACAGAAATAGGGAGCAATAAGCTTACAAAAGACAACGAAGATATATATCCACCAAAGTGATAACAAACGCCCGGCAGATTTCAATAAACTCTTTACACTACTAGCTAATTCAACAAAAAGAGATAACAATAGAAAGAATTAATGAAGACATAAAACAGGTACAATGCCCTTGGGGCAGGTGAACGTAATATTACACCCAATAGGGCAGGTGAACGTAAACCGTTCAGTACTTCCTGGATAAGCTATCTCAGTGCAATAGCAGTTCAAGTTACGAATTTGACTTATGTATAAGCAAACCACGAACCGGTACAATAGCATAACTGAAAGTGCCGTCGAACGTACAGAGGTATTACAACAAATGAAATGTAAAACAGCAGGGACATCTGATTGGTTTCTACTTTTTTCAATCAATTTATACAGAAAGAGTCAAAGTAACTTCTGAAAGAGTTTATGTATATAGGACTTACTCAAGCAATAATAAAAAGCCTCTTAACAACGTTCAAAGAGGATTATGCCCCCAAGGTAAACATATTAGCAGTGCACTATTATCATAAAGCAGAGAATATTATATACTTGTACCAATTCAATAAACTTTTGGAGTGCTCCTAGGAGAAGAATCAGGTGAAGAAGAGAGGCTACTAAAATTAGCAAAGGGATAAAATTCAAGCAAGACATTGAGCACATCAGACACAGAATAAAAGAATCATCTCTCATGATGTACACAATAAAACATTGCAGGAAGAAAACCAACTTATTGAGCACATAAGACACAGAACAAAAGAACCTCCACAAACTTGACTTTTTTTTGTGTGGAAAATGATGATTTTATTAAATTATTAAAAGGGTGCTTCTTCACAAAAAAATAAAAATGCAATGTGACACTCTTCTGAAATCAACAACTCACATGTGCAGGGTTGAAATTTCCACAGCATTGGAGAAATAATGAAGTAAGTTTAACTAATAACATCTCAAATGAAGTTTCAAAAGGGAAAAAAATCAAAGGAAGAAAAAGAAAAAGAAAAAAAAAACTCACATAGCAAAATTCCACTTTCCATAACGGAATTTAGCAGCTCAACCTACTGCACTGAATGAGCTAATTTAGAGCAATAATCTACTTTCTTTTACAGAAACATAATTGATCTAATTTAGCCAAAATGGGCGGATGAGCTTCACCCAAATATTTCTCAACAACCCACTCGTTCACTTCACAACAGTAAAATCCAAATGAAAGGGTATAACACAGCATATAGCAAGACCACAACCCATAAATTTCAGATCTAAAATCACTTAGTTTAGCAATCCTAATCGCAATTTCACACAAATAAAAACCAATAACTTGAAACAAGCAACAACAAACAATCAAATAAAACCCAGATTTCGAACAAGCAACATACAACAAACAATTAAACAAAATCCAGAAATTACCTTAGATCGTGAAATTACTCGCACAGAAAAGAACTAGAACGACTCAACAAGCCCAAACCGAGATCCTCGTGTTACCTTGCCCAGATTTGCAAGCTTTCGAACACGCAATGACCACAAACCCTAGAAATTTCACATGATTCAGTTTTGTCCAAATCGATTTCAACTGTGGCAGCTTCAATGGAGTAGCTTCGATGGAGTAACATGCGGGGGACATTCATCAGATCTGTTCGTTGGCGAAAATGGAGAAGCGATGAGAAACCGAGGGTCAGAGACATGCGAACGGAGATGGAGAATCAGGAGAAGAGAGAGAGAGACGGTCAGACTTTAGGAATAGAATTAAACCCTAATTCTGAAACAAACAATAATAAAATCACAATCAAAGCCCAAATAACCGTTTGGATCAGAAAAGTTGAACAAAACATACCTTAAGGACTTGAAGGAGAGGCCATGGAAGATTTGAAGTGAAGTGAGAGGTGGAGAAAAAGAACAACTGAAGGAGAGAGGAAGATGAAACGTGTTTTGGTTTGCGACCTAGGTTTTAGTTTTGTTTAGTTTAATTTTTTTTTTTTCAACTCAGCGCTATACAAGCGCGCGAGGGCCCCAGATAAAAATTTCTGAATTTTGCTCCCGCTCTTATTTGTCACGGTCCAAAACGTGTTTAAGTTTATTTTTTTTGCCATGCTTTTTTTTCCACGGTTAAAAGCGTGGTAGACTCCGCTTTTTTTTTCCACGGTTTTGAAAGTGTGTCTAAATAAGCGTGTCTAATGCCTGAAATTGTAATAGTGCTTTTACAGGAATTTGAGTAGCTGAACTGCCCCCAATGGTGCCACTCCTCAAGAAGAAGAAGTGGGCCAACCTTTTGCAACAACCTCGACACGGAAATGATCTTGGCTCCGATCGAAGAAGACCCTTGGTACCGAGACGTCTACAACTACATCACCAAAGGAGGGTACCCTCAAGATTCCCCACTAAGAGCTCAACGGGCCATCCGTCTCTTAGCGGCGCAATACATAGAATACAAGGGGGTTCTGTACAAAAAATCCCACAACGGGATAAACCTCAGATGTGTGAACGTCGAAGAAGCTGCAGAGATCATGGACGAAGTACACAATGGGGTGTGTGGGCCACACATGAATGGTCGAATGCTCTCCAAAAAGGTCCTACGACTGGGATAGTACTGGACTACTATGGAAAAGGATTGTTACGACTACGTCAAGAAATGTAAGAAGTGTCAAATATATGCCAACCTGCAGCATATGCCACCCTCGATGCTTCACAACTTCACTTCTCCTTGGCCATTTTCTACATGGGGAATAGACATCATTGGAAAGACCACCCCAAAGGGCTCGGGAGGACATGAATACATCCTAGTAGCCATAGACTATTTTACCAAGTGGGTTGGAGCCCAGTCCTATGCCATCCTAACCTCCAAACAAGTGTCCAAATTAATAAGGAACAACATCATTTGCCGATACGGTGTTCCACATGAAATCATAAGTGACCACGGATCCCATTTCAAAGTCGAAGCCGCCACTCTCCTTAAAAGCTACAAAATTCAGCACCACAAATCATCCCCTTTACCGTCCCCAAACCAATGGTGCAGTAGAAGCCGCCAACAAAAATCTTAAAACTATCATTGAAAAGATGATAGAAAACTATAAGGATTGGCCCATCAAACTCCCATTTGCCCTTTGGGGGTATAAGATATCCATAAGATCCTCTACGAGAGCAACACCTTACTCCCTAGTCTATGGAATGGAAGCAGTTCTGCCCATAGAAGTCCACCTACCATCCATGCGCATAGCCTTAGAAGGAGATATCCCCGAAACCCAATGGTTACAAACTCTCTATGAAGAGCTTATGTTCACAGATGAGAAACGGCTACGGGCCCTAGACCATTCCCACATGTATCAACAACGCATAGCGAGAGCATTCAACAAAAGAGTTCGACCTCGAAACTTAAAGGAAGGGGACTTGATTTGGAAAGAACGACGAGCCCCAGTAACCGACCCTAGAGGCAAGTTTCGACCAAATTGGTCCGGACCATTCATCATAAAAGACATCTTGTCAGGAGGCGCCGTCAGATTCATGGATATTGATGGCATCGAGTTCAGCCAGCTTACCAACATGGATCAATTGGAGAAGTGTTACGTCTAAAAACTTTATTAAAAAAAAAAAAAAGACGAACACTAATTGAACGAACTACGCTGGCCTGATTCCACACTGGATACGTAGGTAACACTTTCAAAGGGGCCCGACCAAAATCAATCAACAAATTCCTATCAACTCATTCAAAAAGTATAATCTTTATTCAAACTGAACGAATAAGCTTACATTGTGAGAATTAAAACTTGCTAAGAAAATAATGCAACTATGAGGGTTTAAGCTAAACAAATTCCTATAATTATCTTCTTTTGAAAACTAGACTTGCTTTCTTAGAAAACTACTTTAATCCTTCTTCCCTTTAGAAGGCATCGTTGAAGAGTTCTTCTTTGAAGGACCCTGGCTGCTTGAGGACGACCTGTGATCGCTTCCTTGATCTGGGGGCTTGCCTCTCTTCAGTACATGGTAGTCTCCCATACGAGACACTTTCTTCCTTTTCTTGCCTCTTGTTTGTGAGTCATACCTAGGCTTTAGTTGGTCCCACTCCTCATGACGAAGGACTCGTCTCGCTTCCCCATCACTGCAGGATAGCCAGTTCAGATAGGTTTCTGAAACCTGGGTCGTGGCGATCATCCGAGGTACAGCCCATCGATGCCGGCTACGCCAATACTTTCCCCACTCAGCAGCAAATTCAGTGGTTAAGGCAACTACATTGGGTCTCGTAGTCTCCTGATGAGGAATCACCTGCCTCAAGCCATATTGCCTCATGACCCTACAAGGAAAGAAGAAAGTAGTCCTGTACAAACCTAGTATAGCAGTATGGAGGATCAGGTCGTCACAGGCCACTAAAGAAGCCAAACTCCACCAGGACACATGCCAACGGATAATGGGCCCCGCCTGGAAAAAGGCATCCCATTTAGCCAGGGAGTTTTCGAAATATAGTCTTTTCCTCACCAGAAAGCTAGCAGCAGTATAAGTCTTCTTGGACCAAGTCCGAGGAACACGGATAATCAGATTATCCGGCGGCTCTATCAACCTCAAATGCTCGCATAACCAGATTTGAAGCAGCAGGGGGCTGCCCGAGAAAGCTTGGTTAGGAGATGTTTTCAACCTATCAAGCCCAATAATGGTTTCTCCTATCACCAGATGTAAAGGAGAATGTCCTTCAACCATTTGATTAACCACGCGCAGCAACGAGGCTCTACCCATGTTTGAAGATTCTGCATTAACAAACAACAGACGATTTAACAGGCACAGTACAAAAGCCTGTCTACGGCATCGTCTGAATATGTCACCTTTTTCAGAAGAGGTGGCGAATTTTTCGCAAAGTTGAACCAAGTCCACATCAGCACCAAGCACCATGTTTTTAGCTTCTGCAAATGACAAGCCCAAGGATTTTCTGTATAGATCCCTAAAACCATCTCTCACATAAGGCACAGCTGGGGGAAGAACATCAGGATTATTAGTGATCGCAGCAAATTCCTCAACCAAAGGGCATAATTCAGAATTACTAAACCGGAAAACATGCAAGTCAGGATCCCAATAATTCAAAGCAGAACGAAGAAGGGGCCACAATATTTTGGTTGGTTTTAAGTTTAGCAAGGTAGAAACATGGAACGGGGCTAGTTCGAGTTTGTCTTCTACGGTCAGATTTTTGCACCAAGCATTGAACAGATCTTCAAAGGATTTCACCATGGCAGAAAATTGGAGAAGCTTAGGAAAGTTAAGGGGATATAAAAAAGTGGTACAACATCAAGCACCCCGAATATCCTATTTATAGGCAAGAACGCGGGCCGAAAAAGCAAAAAACAACCTGTCAGCAGACTGGTCAGCGCCGCTGGCGGCCCAATCCAGCGCCGCTAGCGGCCCAGCCCAGCGCCGCTAGCGGTCCAGACTCTGGCCCCAGCCCGATTTCCTTTCTGCTCAGGTCCGCATTTCTGATCCAGACGACCCGATTTCAGTCCAGTTTTTAGCACCCGCGCGGAATTACAAAGCCCGAGACTCTCTTAGATTTATCTTTTCCATTTTTTTTATTTTTTTATTTTCTTTTTTTTAGGGGGTATAATATGTGTAAAATTTTGCACTTTTTACTTGCATTTTTTTACTATTCCCTAATTTTATAGCTTTGTTCTACTGCACAACACATTGCATAAAGTAGATCGGACGAGCACAATTGATTCATTATAACATGTTCATGCATATCAAAAAAAATGTGTGTAAGTGTTACACCCAAAACAGGAGTTCAAAGACCAATGTTCACAAAGCGGCCCAACATGGTTCAACTAGAATCGTCACCGCCGGCCTCATCATCAACGGTCGACCCTTGACCGTAGTGTCCGGTCGAGTAAGGGAAACAAGAGCTATATATGGGCCTACTGTTCTCAAGCCTCATGTCCCGCCCATCATGCGCTGGAGCCCGCATAGGGGTACCTGATAATACGTGTTTTTGACGTTTATTTGTGATTGATTCATACTCCATCCTACCCTATTTCATGAATGATTCACGGTTTTCTTGCTTGGTTTGCAACTCTTGTTCCTCTTTACGCCTTGTGGTGTTTTGTGCGCTTTGATGAGATTTTAGGTATGAAATTGAGGAATAACGAGGAGTATGCGATCAAGAGCAAGAATGGATTTGGAAAGTATCAGGGAGAAGGTTCAAAAGGGTGTACACAACCACTAAAGAGCACCCATGAACATGTGAAGACTCCATCTTAAACAAGGCAAAGTTTGAAGGTTACTCGGTCAAGCACCCCGGCAGGGTAGTGGACCAAGTACCTAGGGACAGCAAGCTCACTTGGTCAGGCACCCCGGCGGGGTATTAACCCAGTCCAACCAAGTGCTCTACCGAAGTCTATTGGGACTATAAATAGCCCACTTGAATACTCCCATCTTATCCTATCTTATTCTAAACCTAGTATTAGCTCTCTAAAGAGGTCTAGCCTCCATTGTTAGATTGAAGAACTTCATCTCTAAGATTTCTAAGGTAGTTGAACTTTATTTTGGGAAGTTATTGAAGACCTTTGTAAGATCTTCTTGAACCTTCTCTTTTCTCTTTCTCTCTCCTCTTTACTTATTTCTCTTGTGTTGAATATTATGCCTTGGTTAATTAAAGTTAATGTCTTTATGTTGACTCTTGGCTAGTTTCTCTTATTAGAGTTGAGGTTAGCCCAACTATGGTGATTTGATGCTTGGATGATGAGAATATATTGTGATTGAATGGATTATTGTGCATTTAGCTTTGTGAACCCCAAGTGTTTGATAAAATGCGTAAGTGAGAACTTGGCTTATCTTTTGTGTGATTAGCTTAAAACCAAAAGGGGTAAGGTAATCATAGGAGTTTCATTGACTAAACAAATGGATTCAACCACGAAAGTAGGTAGATTTCCTTTTGGAGATGCTTGAGCTAGGTGTTGCTTCATGAGCCCAATAAAGCTTGACCCCATGAAAATAGGTGGAAGGATGGAATTGGGCATTTCTTTTGTGACCTTGAGAGAGGCCCTTAGTCATTGATTGACCTAGTATCTCTACACAATTGCTCATTCGATTGCATGTCGTTTTATCATCCATTGCATTAGATCGTCATTGGTTGGGTGAACCCCCAACTCTATCTTTAATCCTTGATTTTATAATTGTGATTATCCTTTTCTCTTATCTTAGTTTGTCATCCTAGTTTAGCTTTAGGTCTAGTTAATTTAACCAATCATCACAATTACTCGAATTTGCTTAACTTTCTCGATTTTAGAGAATTTGGTATTCGAAACGCCTCGCTGTCTTGGGACACGATATCTTATATATTACTTTGATAATACCCGTACACTTGCGCCACATGGCTACATGATATTTTTTGCGCCGTTGCCGGGGAGCAAGGCTTGTTTCGATATTGAAATACTCTTGAATGTGATAGACTAGACACTTTTCTTTTCTTTTCTTTCTTTTTTTGGTTTAAATTTTTCATTTTTATTTTCTTCTTCATTTGTGTGATGGAAACTTCATGGCATCAAGAGGGGTATGACGATTATTATTCGAATTCATGTGATTATGATAATGAAAATTATAAGCCACATGGCTACATGAATGAGAATAGATATGATGTGCATAATGTCTCTTATGATTGTTATGGTTACTTTAGACATGAGGATAATGTGCATCAACTTGGTCATGAAAATGCTAGTTATGCCGGTACCCTTTACCAAAGTAAGCAAAACGGTCATTGCTTTGTTGACTACACTCTTGCTAATTGGGATCTTCCCGATCTCTATAGAGAAGAGCATACTCCCCAACCCAAGTCAAGCTTGGAGACTCTTTTGAAACAATTTATTGTTCAAACAAAAAAGAGCAATGAGGAGTTACAAGAAACTCTAGGCAAATTGTTTTTCAAAGTTGATGCATTTATCACTCAAACCGAGATGCCCGAGCATCAAGTGGTACAAATGGCTAGTGTGTCATTATTTGGGGGTTGTCTTGAGGAAGGGGTGATTGATGAATTATATTATAACACATTCCATAACCTTGAATATCCCGATTCATTGTCAAATGAGTATATTGATATGATCCCCTCTCTAATTCCAAGTCTTTTCAATGATTCCCCTCCCCCAAAATTCCTTGAAAATGCTTTTGTGAAACTCGATAACGTGATTATGATCTATGACTCTTGTACTCATCGGGTTGATGATCATATCATGAGTTACAAGCCAAAAAGGAGTTATGGGGATGCTTTTAAGTTCATTCAATGGGAAGGTTTTTCTTTTCATTCCTTTGGCTTTTCGAGGGATTTTAACAAGTTGAGAAAATATTTGATTGCTTACTATATTGTGATGATAATGGCTTCTCACTTGTTCCTTGATGAGATGTGCTCGAGCTCTTTTGACAAATTGCTACGAGCCTTGGCATGTTATGATGATTGTTCGAAGTAAAGGACAAATGAAAAAGGAGGCATTGACATCACCGGATCAACAATGACTTAAGGCACACTCCCAAGTCTCCCCACCACCGAGCATTTTGAAGAGCCAATCATTTTGTGAGTATCACGCCCCTCCCCTCATTTCTCTTTACTTGTTTACATTGAGGACAATGTAATGTTTAAGCATGGGGGAGAGTATTGATGACATGTGGTGGTTTGTGGCTAGCTTTTGTTGGATGTGTGATGGTGAATTGATGAATGGTGATGGTGTTGATGTGTTGTGGATGTGGGAATGCTTGAGTGTTGATTGGGTTACATGATAATGATTTTGATTGATCGAACTCTTAGTGTACATATTTGCATTTAACTCATGGCATTGCATTTTAGCTATATAGTTGCACTCGTTGTACATATTGATATTTTGCATTTAGTTTTCTTATTGATCATGTTTAGGAACATGCATTTCATATAATTTATTTTTCGTCTTGCATTATGAAAAAAAAAAAATCCAAAAAATCGTAAAATATCAAAAATCCAAAAGAAAAATTGAATTTTTTTCGAAAAGATAAAAACGAGGGGAGAGATGAACCTTTGATGATGAATTGAGAACCTTTTGGATTTGTCATGTGCATGTTTGATAGGGTAAACGCCATGGAGGAATAAAATGTCATTGAAATTGATTTCAAAAATGATTTTTCTGTCCTATTGTAAATTCTTTGACCATCAAATGGACCAAAATCAAGACTTTTTGGCTTGTACACCTATGCACTCTCGTAAGATGCATATGTAGACATAATGGTCACTTCCCTTTTAGAAGAGAAATCCTTAGAGTCTAGGCAAATGAAACCGGTGAGATCTTGAGCCTAATTTGACCGAAACATCTATTTCGGTCTATTGATTCTTTCTTGTGTGTTTGACTCTCCAATTATGGGTTATCTCTAGAACTTGCCCCGATTCTCCTCAAGACTGCATTTGACTCGCTCGTGTTAGGAAGTGATAGAGGCATTCTTTCGTTTTGAGCTACATTAGCCAAATGACCACCCATTTATATGTTCACCCTTTGCAAACCCCTTTGAGCTTTATACTCTTTTGTTGAAATTAACCACTTTACAAGCCCGACTTTCCTAAACGCACCCTTTCACCCCGAGCCTAAGCTAGTGGAGTTTTTGTGCAGTGTTTATGAAGTTTTTTTTGTTTAGTGAAATGGTGAAAATGATAAGCATGGGGGAACACTTTTGGTGAGCCGGTATATCGGTGGTCATTGGGAAATAGTGTTGTGAAAAGAAAAAGAAAAAAAAAAGAGAAAAAAAGGGGATTGAAATTATTCAAATAAAAAGGAAGTGAAAGGAGCGAAAAATCAATACATTTATAAATCTATAATAGCTCCTCTCCTTTCCAAGTTGAGTTTGAGGTATATGGAGTTCATGAGGTGATGTCTTGTTGTTTGGTTGGAATTTTGGGAGTGGAGTATGTTTTTGCGTTTTCTTGATCTTTCGCGAGGATTCGAGAGGATGTTGTTGACTCTACTAGTCTTTTTGGCTTCTAACCCACATTTCCAAAATGATTTACCCTACCCTCACCCTAAGCCTCATTACAACATTTGAAAGTCCTTTTGATCCTTGCACGAAGTGTTGTCCCAAGCGGTGGCGAGTTAGAATAAGGGCAAGCTTATGGTATACCCTACTTTGAATTGAGTCTTGAGAGTGATGCATTGCTTTACCCGAAACACATGAGTGATGAGAGTTTCCACTTACTAGAGTGAGTGTCGAGATTCTAAGGAAGTCTAATCTAAGAGGGAAATGCTATCTTGACTATTTGCAACTTGTTTGGAGAATGTCTAGGTGTTCCTTGTCATATTTCTTGACTAGATTCTTTTGAGGTGGTGCAAGAATTTTCATGGGACAAAATTATTTCTTGAGAAAAATTTGAGTGATGTTTGTTTCTCCATGGGTACCTTGATGCATGACATTTTGACAAATCTCATTTGGTTGTCTTTGAGAGGGCGATGTCCCCACCCAACATACTTGTTTGGTTACGTGATTTAGGTCTTGCTTGAGGACAAGCAAGAGGTAAGCATGGGGGAGTTGATAATACGTGTTTTTGACTTTTATTTGTGATTGATTCATACTCCATCCTACCCTATTTCATGAATGATTCACGATTTTCTTGCTTGGTTTGCAACTCTTGTTCCTCTTTACGCCTTGTGGTGTTTTGTGTGCTTTGATGAGATTTTAGGTATGAAATTGAGGAATAACGAGGAATATGCGATCAAGAGCAAGAATGGATTTGGAAAGTATCGGGGAGAAGGTTCAAAAGGGTATACACTACAACTAAAGAGCACCCATGAACATGTGAAGACTCCATCTTTAACAAGGCAAAGTTTGAAGGTTACTCGGTCAAGCACCCCGGCAGGGTAGTGGACCAAGTACCTAGGGACAACAAGCTCACTTGGTCAGGCACCCCGGCGGGGTATTAACCCAGTCCGACCAAGTGCTCTACCGAAGTCTCTTGGGACTATAAATAGCCCACTTGAATACTCCCATCTTATCCTATCTTGTTCTAAACCTAGTATTAGCTCTCTAAAGAAGTCTAGCCTCCATTGTTAGATTGAAGAACTTCATCTCTAAGATTTCTAAGTTAGTTGAACTTTATTTTGGGAAGTTATTGAAGACCTTTGTAAGATCTTGTTGAACCTTCTCTTTTCTCTTTCCCTCTCCTCTTTACTTATTTCTATTGTGTTGAATATTATGCCTTGGTTAATTAAAGTTAATGTCTTTATGTTGATACTTGGCTAGTTTCTCTTATTAGAGTTGGGGTTAGCCCAACTATGGTGATTTGATGCTTGGATGATGAGAATATATTGTGATTGAATGGATTATTGTGCATTTAGCTTTGTGAACCCCAAGTGTTTGATAAAATGCCTAAGTGAGAACTTGGCTTATCTTTTGTGTGATTAGCTTAAAACCGAAAGGGGTAAGGTAATCATAGGAGTTTCATTGACTAAACAAATGGATTCAACCATGAAAGTAGGTAGATTTCCTTTTGGAGATGCTTGAGCTAGGTGTTGCTTCATGAGCCCAATAAAGCTTGACCCCATGAAAATAGGTGGAAGGGTGGAATTGGGTATTTCTTTGGTGACCTTGAGAGAGGCACTTAGTCATTGATTGACCTAGTATCTCTACACAATTGCTCATTCAATTGCATGTCGTTTTATCATCCATTGCATTAGATCGTCATTGGTTGGGTGAACCCCCAACTCTATCTTTAATCCTTGATTTTATAATTGTGATTATCCTTTTCTCTTGTCTTAGTTTGGCATCCTAGTTTAGCTTTAGGTCTAGTTAAATTAACCAATCATCACAATTACTTGAATTTGCTTAGCTTTCTCGATTTTAGAGAATTTGGTATTCGAAACGCCTCGCTCTCTTGGGACACGATATCTTATATATTATTTCGAAATACCCGTATACTTGCGGGGGTGTCAGTACCTGCCGGAAACCCCGAGGCAAATAAGCTCGCTGCGGCTTGACTAGCAAAATCCATAGCAGCATCCTGATGAGAAGGGCCAGCATATGACATATCCCACCCAGGGGCGTTCGCCCAATCTCTAGCCGAGGGCGTAGATGCAGGCAACCTATCGAAGAAGGGCCGGAAATCAACAGGAGAGAACATCTCCGGAGTATATGGGACAGAAGGTCCGGGCACCTCATCAACAGGAGGCCTGGTCACCACCACAGGAGGAGAACGAGCAATGGATGGTCTGCTCGCTGAAGAAGCCCTCGCTGTAGAAGAGTGGCGTGGTCCCACCGAAGATGAAGACTGAGACATCTGCAGATGGTCGAAAATGTTAAGTTAAGCACTTCACTTAGCTAAAGCAAAGGAAGAAGGGAATTTACTTACATCAATAGTCTTGGACAGAGAACTCTTCCCCTTTCCCATCGCTCAACCATAGCGTTTCTTCAACAGGTGTATAAGCTTGAAGACGTGAGATGTCTGCTCCCGGTTCAACTACAAAAGAAAGAGAGGGCCACAAAATAGAGTCAGAAACTCAAAACAAACACAAGTATAAGAGAGAGACAAAAAAAAGAGAGAGATGACTCACCCCCGTGCAACCATCGGGTAAGGGTAGGCCCTCCACCGCCTCTCCATCAGCAATATCGAGAGGGAGCTCCTCCACTATGCGCCCCCCACTCTCTCCTAGATACCTCATCTCGTTGGTTGGCAAGGTCACACTTAGGGGCTGACCCCGAGAAGCTCTAGAACGATACCTCCTAGGGCCCGGGAGAGCTAGACGATCCGCCTACAAGACACAAAAGTCAGTATATTGGGCAAACAATTAAAAAAAAAAATATACAGACAAATTTCTCACCTCAGAAGTAAGGTCCGGCATCAGGCGATCCAAGCAATAAGCCAGATACATGGCCGTCTGGTCCAAGCCAACAACCTCCGGCACAATGAAATCCTGAGCTGCCCTACCACGGATCACAACCCCAAGGTCCCGCACACTCAAGCCGCGCAGGTAATACATGGTCAAAGGAGGATCCTCCGGAACCAGGTGAGTACCCAAGGAGGGATAGACCAACCGAGTCAAGCGGTCTCCCAGATACCATACAAAGCCAAATGGCCCCTCAAAAACCACTTGTAGAGAAGACACCCTGAAAGACTCCAGGGTAATATGGGGAGGAACCATAGCAATCTCATCAAAGGCGGACCACAATACCTGCAAATTATTAAGTCAAAGTTCATTCACACAAAATGGACAAAAAGAACGTACAGATCAACAAGTAACGTACCGTGGACACAACATGGCTCTCAAAGGTAGCTCGAAAATGCTCCAGGGAAGTAAACGGATGCGTGTCTCTACCGACCCATCGTGAACCTAAAGGAAACATCCTCAAACTGGGACGATGAGGACCGAAGGTTGGAAAATACTCAAAGAACCACATCTGCCACGCAAATAAGCACACAAGCAAAGGTGACTTCCCTAGTTGAAGACATAGGCAAAAGGAGAGGAATAAACAAAAAAAGAGAGTCTACCTCTAAGATCCTCCATGGGCCCGTGATAGATGTCCTCTCGCTCGTCTCGTTGGGCCTACAGGCCCGACGACACCACTTCAACAAAGAAGCATAAGCAGCTCCACCAAGGTTGAACTCACGCACCTTGGACAAAACCTCCAAACATGTCAAGAAACCGACTTGACACACGCTCTTCTTCTGAGCAAAGATCCTCGACCCCAGCAAGCAAGCCAGGAAGTTGCGAGCCCTTTGCTCTTCCGTGAGCCCCTGCACAGACGCGGCCTCCCACAGCCGCGACAAGGAAACCCGATCCTGGTCAAAATGGGCATATACAGGCCCGTAAAGATCCGACAAAGTATCACTCTGTCGCCAATAATCCGCATCATACTGGATACGACGCCCTTTAAAAGATAACCCCGTCAGCACAGCAAATTGATAAGGGGTAGGAAACATCTCTCCCACAGGTGTATGGAAGGTGTTCGTGGAATCCCAAAACCTCTCCAGTAAACCCCGGGCAACGATCCTAGAATCCCCCGAGTGACAGGCAGGGATAACAGTTAAGAAATCAGCAAGACCTGAGTCCAGCACCAAATTCCTGGCCCTCTCCAAAAAGGTACCCAACAGCATAGACCAATGGGAAGTAGTCCCATGAGCCTGCAGCATAACCCCAACACCCTAGCCAAGCCAACCAAATTTTCTCAAATACTCAATACACCACAAATACAGCTAAAATAAATTTCTCTACAATACAGCTAACCACCAATCCAGTACAAATCCCAATTTGTTCGTGTGCCGGAGCACTAACAGTTCCAATTTTCAGTTCAAATAAACTGAACACAAAGAAAAGTTAAGTCAGAAAACGTACCAGATCTGGGTCAGACAAATGACTCTGTCTAGTCGGCAACAGAACACTACGGTTCCAAAAGCCAGGCAGGCGCCATTCTAACCGCATGAACGAATCCCAGTACAGTCGAGCCCCATCCGCGTGACAAGTTGGAGGCTTTCGAGTAGAAGGCAACCCGATGCGGAAAAGGCTCCGGTCATACTCCTCGTCGCACATAGGACGTTTCCCTTTGTCTACGGGAGCCATGAGAACACAATGAAGCTTTCCCTCTCTACAAGTGGGAAAATAAAAGTTTCAGATTCGCAAGCTACAAGCATCCATTCAACAATGCAACTCAAAATTCAGCAACTAGGCGGAAAAATAAGCAAGTTCAAGACAAAAATCGAAGAAAACAGACAAGAACCGACTTACCTCAAGTGGAGTGAAGCACTCGACAATGGAGGACCTTCAACCCAAAGCTCTCGACAATGGCTCGGTGAGCAAGAAGCAGAAAACGCGAAAAAAGGGAGCAAAGCCCTCGGGCCCACAAATTCGTTATTACAGTTCATCTTGCGGCAACTTCAGTACCAAACGCGCGGGAGCAAAGCCCTCGGGCCCACAAATTCAAAATTCGACAGTTGGCCCATTTTACGGTACCAACCATTTACAGGTAAAATTAACCCGTTTATTTTTGCAGGTCCTAGAAACAGAAACATGGATCTACATGGCGACTCTCGACCCGAGCGCCCAGATTATTTATTTTTGCAGGTCCTAGAAACAGAAACATGGATTTACATGGCAACACTCGACCCGAGCGCCCAAATTATTTATTTTTGCAGGTCCTAGAAACAGAAACATGGATCTACATGGCGACTCTCGACCCGAGCGCCCAAATTATTTATTTTTGCAGGTCCTAGAAACAGAAACATGGATCTACATGGCGACTCTTGACCCGAGCGCCCAAATTATTTATTTTTGCAGGTTCTAGAAACAGAAACGTGGATCTACAAAGTAGCGACTCTCGACCCGAGCGCCTAAGATATTTTAAATGCCTCAGTCAATGATCGCTTAAAGCGGTTATACTATCCATTGTTTATTATATGTTTCAGTCAATGATTGCTTAACCTATTGCATTTAAACTGTTCATATGTTCTAACCATTTTACAGCCGTCATTTTGATCGTGCTGTCTCGTCGACCTTTTCGTTTCTTATGTGGGGACGGAATCTCGGCATCCGCCGAGTGGTGCTTAGTCACTGTTTGCTCGATAAAGCATTTATACTATTCACTCTCATGTTACTAACCATTTTCGCAGCCGTTATTTTTAATCGCGCTGTCTCGTTGACTTTTTCGTTTCTCGAAGAGGGACGAAATCTCGACATCCGCCGAGCGGTGTTTAGTCACTGTTTGTCGAAGCACTTTATGTTGATCATTCTCAAAGTATTACTAACTTTTTCATTCACTCTGAATACAGGTCCCCAGCAGACGTTTAGGCCATCTATCCTGCTACTATTAACCTTTATTTTCTCTTGTGTTCACAGGGATGAAATCTTAGCACATTACGAGCGTGTTCCAACACAGGTTTGTCTTCATGTGCATGCATATTGTACACTCTCACACACTGTTCCACATCAGCATCCTGCATGTCGCCTTCGGAGTACCTTGATCTTTGCTTTTACTCAAGATCGATCAAAGTGGGGGCTTCTGTAGATGCCAAAAAAGCGTCTTCAGATTTCTCCGCAAAAGCCCGATGATGAAAGGAGTAATTTTTAAGCTTGAACTGCTATTTTTGCTTTAATAGTTAAGATAAGGTCTCAGGTTTTTCCCTCTAAACACTCCTTTATTTCCACTTCATTTAAAATCCCCTTTTAAGAGCTTTCCATTGCTTCTTTCCGTGTCCAAATACGATTCCACACCTAAGAGTTATGGCCAAACAAAGTTTAGGGTCAAAACAGATGTAACCGAATACCATGGACCATGTTTCCAGCCCCATTTGAGAGTTCATTTGGTTGAATTAATTTGTGAGCCTTATATTTTTGGATTCCTTATTCAAATAGCTTTCCAATGACATATCATGAGCCCACACCACATTCCCAACCAAGGAGTTACAAGCCCAACACTAATGCAAACTCCAAAACTGACCTCTCCTTACGCTTTTGGGTATATCTCGAGATCCACAGAGCATTTGGACCTGAAATTAAATCCATATAAAATTAGACCCAATAATCTTTCTATCGCACCTTGAATCATCCAATTCGGAGCCCAAACAAGTGAGATACGGTCCAAACAAAATCCAGCTAAAAAGCTGTCAGCGGCCCAGGCCAGCACCGCTAGTTGCACTGACCAAGGCCGCTAGCGGCCCAGCGGCGCTAGCGGCGCTGCCTTTTCCTTCGGGCCCAGCTCATTTTTTAAGCCCGTCTCATTTTTCAGCTCAATTTTCACCCGTTCAACCCTACTTCCCACGCCTATATAAACAACCCTCCACCCTTAGTTCAAAACACACAGCCTACAGTTGGCAACCTCACTTCTCGGGAGTATTGACACCGAGCTTCCCCCTCTTTCTTCCAAACTTGAGATCTATTTTTACTATTCTTGTCAAATATAGCCTACAGTTCAGGTACAATTCCTAAGGGCTCAAATTAAATTAATTACTTATTTGTTTATTTTCTAGTAGTCATAATGTAGATATCATGCTAAAATAACGTTTTATTACTTCGTAAATACTGTCTGTATAGTCGTTGTGCTGCCCAACTTGTCAATCAAATGCATGTCCAAATAAGGGTTAAAATAAATCTTGTGATGCTTGCGGTGAACCAATTAATAGTCTAAGTCTAGGTTGTTAATCCGGTTTTGCATGGGAATTATGTCTTTAAATTATTAAGCAAACTTGAGTTAGTAGAGGCCGTCATAATACAGGCGAGTTGGGTGCCTAACACCTTCCCACCTCGTACCTTCGCCCCCGAACCCTTTATTCTTGGCTACTTATATGTTTTATATAAGCGGGATTCTTTCTAAAAACATGATTAGTTCACTTTTCGTGCTATTGGGTTGCCCCTTCGGTTTGTCCCTTCGATAAAACGCCGATAGCAGATTTGTGACCTATTTCATGGTTTTTATTCTATTCAAGTCTTTTCAAAAGCTTTTCTAACTCGATGGTCCCTTGAACTTATCTAAGCCCCCAACTGACAAATTTTCTATAAGGACGCACTCTGGGGAAAAACAAAAGGATTGGTAATGAGAAAATCCCGGGTCCTTAAAGCAATGTTCACTCGAATATTGGGATGTACTACTTTACGTAATATTACCTTTCCAGTAGGAGTGGCAATACTAGTCTCTAAAGGCTCTGTAATAGTTGAGCCCTGAAATTCCCCATGTTTCTTAGCAAAGTTTTTAGATATGAATGAATGTGATGCTCCAGAATCGAATAATACATAGGCAGGCAAAGAATTTACAAGGAACGTACCAGTCACCACATCGTTTGCCGCATCAGCCTGTACTTGATTCATCACAAACAAACGACCTCCATTTCTGTTCTGGTTGCCATTATTGTTCTAAACATTTCCAGCCTGTCCATTCAGCCCATTCTGCCGATTACCACCCTGGTTGTTCCCATTTTGAACCTGAGCTGCAGGAGCTTGAACATTGTTGTTGCCCCTACCATTGTTCACGGTCTTGCCCTTCTGAGGACAATCAAAAGAACGATGCCCCAACTCTTGACAAGTGAAGCACCTCACCTTGTTTCTAGCACAATCGAGTCCTAGGTGATTCTTATTGCATCTCTTGCAAATGTAGGGTTTTCCCTTCCAACCTCCATTATTCTTATGGCCATTCCCATTGCCATTCTTGCCATTCCCATTCTTGGAATTCCCACCCTCATTGTGGTTATTCCCCTTGTTGTTGTTGTTGTTGTTGTTGTTGTTGTTGTTGTTGTTGTTGTTGTTGTTGTTGTTGTTGTTGTTGTTGTTGTTGTTGTTATTGTTATTGTTGTTGTTGTTGCCATTCTGGTTGTTTCCTCCTCGGAACTTTTCCTTCTTCTCACCACCATTACCCTGATGGTCATCAAACTTTCTCTTTCTCTCGGTCACCTCCTCTCGTTGCTTGTAAATCGTAGCTTGATTCGCAGCACGATTGTAGGCTTCTTGCACAGTTTGACACTTAAAACCTTCAAAAAACTCGCGAATGGTCCGGTACAACCCATTCTGGAATCTACAGGCCCTTTTCTCTTCTGTAGAGACTAACTCTCCAGCAAAACGAGCAAGGTCGTCAAACTTTTCAGCATATTCCTGAACGGACATTCTTCCCTGGATAAGGTTCAAGAACTCGTTATATTTCTGGTCCTGGAGATATTCTGGGTAGAACTCCTCTCGAAGAACTGTTTTGAACATTTCCCAATTAAAACTCGGTCGAGCTCTAATTGAGGTACCATTGGTTTGTCCACCAACGATCTGCCTTCTTCCGGAATAGATAGATAGCACTATCTACCTGAAGTACCTTCGGCACCCAGTTATTGCGAAGATCTTCTCTAAATCCCGCGTCCAGTCATCGAGAAGTACAGGGTCCTCGCGCCCCTCAAAAATAGGCGGGTTATGCCCTTTAATCTTCTTGGATACGGCGGCGAAATCGTCACCCCCAGTAACCCTAGTGTCTTCCCTCTGCATCATCTGCGCGATGAATACATTAGACTACGCCAAGGCTTGCTGCGACTGAGCAAGTTGCGCTAATAAGGCTTGCGCCATTTGTTCCCCGTTCCCGACGCCTTCGTTGTTATTATCTCCCATCGAGCTATTCGAATCTTCGACTCTTTGTCTATTTCTTCTAGGTGTCATCTAGCAACCTAAAGGATCAACAAAAGCAAAAGAAAAAGGGTATTAGCTACCCATATCACACTCAGGTGCGATAATCACAACTAACATATACACTTGACTCATATATATGTTCAATAGCCAACTAGGGCTCTAGGCTCTTATTGCGTTCAAGCATGGCCTTATAACACTCTCGCGTACAAGCAAGCTCAAGTTTCAATTGACTTTGTTCTTTCTCATAAATAAACAAATAACGATCAAAATGAAACATACATGTCTTTTTCATAGGCGCTTTCACAATACTCATGCTCCAAATAGCAAGTAAATAACACATTTCTTGCAAAAATTCCATCTTATAAACCAAATAATCATGTATTTGTTCCAAAAATGAGTGCTTGCCAAACCAAGCCTCTATAGCATGAATAAAGTAAAATTTAACATTCTAAATTAATGTCAAAACAAATGACTAGCAGGCCCAATTAAAGTCTCAAATAGTTTATGCCAACAAAACTAAATAAACTAGGAATCACGTTCCTCTCGCGCGGTTCCTCAAAGGATAGCGACACACATGTGTCACTTGGACCTCGTCCTGCTCTTCCTCCTCCATGGGTTCCTCCTCTTCTGGATCTTCCTGCTCTTCAGTAAGGGTCCTTGGCTCGTTGGGCTCGCCATTCAAACCTACGGGCCAGTCTCTCACAGCGCTAGGCCTAGGTGGCCTTGCAGGAACCTCAGGAACAGCAGGTACAGGCTCTTCCTCAACCTCAGCAGCAGGTGCTTCGGCCTCCTCGGCGAAGTAGTCCCTCTCGAACGCGAGTGCTCGATCGAGGTCGGCGTCTGCCTCCTCTGGAGTCATCTGGTCGTCCACCTGTAGTAGTGGATCGTGCCCTCCAGCGTTCTCCACGTACACATCATAGGGGTCTCTCAACATGTCTGGTTACTCTCGGTCCCATGCATACGCCTTTGTCATCAATGACTCCAGCGTCTCCAGATAGGGGTATTCCCTATCGTTGCGCATCGCCCAATCCATTCGCCACTCTCTGTGAAACTGCTACCACTTGAGCGACGCATAGGTGAAGCTATTGATGAAGTGAAAGGCCTTCATCTTTTCCGATCGTGTTGTGGATTGGACGCCGTAGTGCTCGTTGTATCGCTCGAATACCTCACGAACAAGGTCAAAGTACTCTTCTAAACGACCTCCCTCATATCTAAGATCCCGCGGATCCATAGGTGTCACAGGTCGTTCAAGCTTTACCATCTGCAAGTGAGAAACAACACGTTAGTACTTCACTCGAGTACTTCAAATAAAACCAAAACAACTAAAAATAACAAATCAACTTATTTCGGCTTATAAAACTTTTATTAACATAACTTAAGTCTATTTAACTTTTCAACTATGAGTACATCTTAACGATATACTTTCCATCAAAACGTACGTTAGGGACAGTAACATACGCTCTGATACCAACTTGTAACACCCCCGAATTTCCGTCTAATTTAAAACCATTTAAAATCACCAGTTGTAGCGGAAAAATACTGGAAATTCGAAGCGTTACCGCCGTATTCAATGTTCAAATTAAATACAAGGCTAGAAAGAAAATAAATGTTATATATCCCAAACATACTTACTAGATAATTAAATAATAACTATCTTTTCCAACTAACTTAAGACAATTAATCCAAAGAAATAGAAATATTAAACTTATTACTTCTCATGCAAGAAAATTAATCTCATTACAATAAATAAAATCACAATATTAATAAAAGAAGTTCCAAACTAAACAATAAATAAATGTTCTTAGAATATATACAATCTTCTTGGTACGCCTTCACTAGCTCTACTCTTCGAGCTACAATCCTGTCAATCTACTCCCCCATATAGACAAATTCCATGTAGGTTCATCATAGGCCCACCATTGAAGAGAAATGGACAACAAACACAAGTAAAAAGAAAAACAACTAATTAGCGATGCTGAGTAATTCATAACCACATAATCCATCTCAATCTCCAAATTTAAGTCCACATGCTTAATCAAATAAAATAATAAATGCTTAAAGAAAAGTAAAGACAACATGCTTTAAACTCAAAGACACAATAATCACCAAATAATAAATCTCATTATTTATTATTATTCATTAGTCAAGTTTATTAGAGAGAAGAGAATCGCATGAATTGTCAAACCAACCGCAGTCGATTCAATAAGATCTTAGTCCCGTGCACAGTGGCAGAAAAGGGATCAACCGTCTCGGAGTATAGATGACTCCCAAAGTACTTCTAGATGTTCCTAAGTATGCATACCCTCCTTCGACCCTAAAGTCTACAGGAGGAACTGTTCCGGAGAACCACTCGCCCAATCATCATATATGGATATAAGATTTCCAAACATTGAGGCCATAACCAATGGAACCACTCAACATTACAAGTGACAAATTCCCATTCGCATTCTTCGGTGGATCCATTACCAAAGAAGTCTTGACTCTCAATTCAATTTAACATAATGATCACATAACAAGTAATACACGTAATCTTGGCACTCAAGTAACACCATATGGTTACAAATTTCGATGGTATCTAGGCCTCAATTTAAAACTACCTAATTCAATAGTCAAAGTTCATATCAACTTATTGAAGTAACATACTTCTAACATTATTCACATGCTTACTAACATGATACCCAAAAAATAGCAATTCCGAGCTATATCCAATTGAACAATTATTAACATAATTTTCGTTCAATAACCAATAATAAAACATGCATCTCCTCACATGAATATTAATCAAGTAGACATTGCTACACAAGTGAATTTCCAACATTGTACATGCATTCACTAACATATAATTCTATACGAATTACCACAAGGAAATAAATATCAATTATCCCTTTTCAAAATATTCACAAGTCCAAATATGAATTCACATTCTCAATCCAATACTAGACAAATGAATACAAATCCCAACAGATATGAATTATGACAAAGAGATTATATAATTCATCTAGACATGAATTACCTTTAGATAAGGCAAGTCCAACAAGCAAACAACGTAAGCTCCTTATGTTTCAAGTGCGATCAACAGGTCCTAACAAGTCCACAATATAACAATAGTCAATACCTTGACTTCCAAACCACTTTATTAAACTTTAAAGATGATTTAGTACTCTTAATTTAATTAATTAAGTTGCTGGAAATTTCAGTTACTCATGCATGCTCAAAGTTTCCAAAAACAAATTACATAAACCAAAATAGAAAACTTTCCAAAACTCTAGAACATGTCAACAAGTCAAAGCAAGTCAACACCAAAACAACATCACCATCACCACCAGCAGCAAACCCGCCGGTGGCTGCCGTGCCTCACACGGTTTGATTTTTTTTTTTTGGTTAATCAATGTAACAAAACCCTAATCTCATTTAATCTACAATTAATAAATTTTCAGATTTAATTAAATTACAAAGATCTAACCTTTTGCATTCAAACCTTGATTCAATTCAACAAAACCATAAACCAAACCCTAATCATGATCCTATCATGCAAAATTAATAGAATCTAGCAAACTCTAGGCAAAACTAAATTAGGGTTTACTCATACGAAAGCTAGGGTTCATAACTCAAACTCATACTTGAATTGAATCTAAAAGCTTTTAATAATCAAAGGAAACAAATTTAGAACACTTACTTGAAAATTCAAAGGATTAAAACTGAGCAAAGATGAATTGTGACAAGTGAAGAATTTTCTCTTCTTTGCTCCTGTCCTGCGTGCGTGTGAGTGAGAGAGAGAGAGCATTTGTTTGTTTTTTTTTTATTTGGTAAAGAGTCAGTTAAGTTTGGAAGCTGAGTTTATTTTTTTTGGAAAATGGTAAATTTTGTTTCCATTTGCCAAGAGGATACCAGTATAGCACCCTTTTGTCCAAAATTACACCTATTGGAATACTAGTGTAGTACTCCTGGATCTAATTACAGGACTATAAACAGAAAAAACTAGGCCACAGTTTTACATCATATCCCCTAACACCCTATGAGTAATATCTTGTACATCCACAGTATAAGAGACATACATGTACATTCTAAAACAGACAGCACCCTGGATACTTCTGATAATGCTTTCTGCAGTTCTGCTACACCCTCTAAACAATCTGCCATTACGTTCTTGCCAAATCTCATAGATAGTGGAAAGGAGAGCACATCTTCTTCTCTTCTTTTTCCAGGTCTTCCCTCTATTATGCTTTTGGAACCATCGAAGTTCATGGTTGAGACTAAGGCATCTTCAAGCTATCCCCATCCATGTGAGAATATTCTGCCAAATCTCAGTACTAGCAGGGCAAGCAAAGAACAGGTGCTTCACATTTTCAGAAGCTTCCTTGTAGAGAATGCATCTATTAACCAAGCAAAAACCCCTTTTGTTTATGTTGTCAACAGTAGCAAGGGCATTGTGAATGGCCATGTAGGGTGTGATCCTGTGTTTAGGCATTGCAGCTACCTCCCAGACAGTCCTGAACCAATGAGTTTGATCCCCATGTCCTTGCAAATAATCATAAGCTGCAGCAACTCTGAATTTGCCACCAACATACCAGCTGTCAATGATATTTACAGCTTGATCAGTGCCACCAGCCTTGACAATGAGACTGTCTCTAAGGCCTAAGAGCCTTTTCCAACCCCAAGAGTCAACTCCACGAGCATTTACCTCCCAGATGTTATTATTCTTGAGATAATAATGCTTTATCCAGTTCACCTAAACTGAGTCAGCTCCATTATGCAGCTTGTGGATCCACTTCAGAGAGAGGGCTCTGTTCCAACCCAGGACCTCTTTAATGGCAAACCCCCCTTCCTTTCTCTTCATGCACATTTTTTCCCAAGACATAAAGACCATTCTTCTTTTATCCCTAGAGTTACCCCAAATGAAGTCCCTGCAAAGCTTCTCTATTTTCTTCAGCACCTCTTGTGGGAGGAGGAAAGCAGAGCCCCAAAAATTTTGTATTCCAAAAATAACAGAATTTATTAACTGTATTTTCCCAGCATAAGAAAGGAGTTGAGTCCCCCAGTGATTCAGCTTCTTGGTGATGCTGTCCACCAAAGAGTGACACATGGCTCCAGTGATTCTTGAGGAGTTTAGAGGGAGTCCAAGATACCTAATAGGTAACGCTCCCTCCTTGAATCTAGTGGCTTTCATGTTTTGCCTTTTAATTCTGGAGTTGACACCTCCAAAGAAGATGTTGGTCTTTTGCGGGTTGCCTACAAGCCCTGACATACTTGCAAACTTGTCTAAACAAGAAACTGCAGCAGAGACAGATGAGAGGTGTCCCCTTGTGAAGATGAGTAGATCGTCAGCAAAAGTAAGGTGATTTAGGTTCACCTTGGCACATTTAGGGTGAGCTGAAATCAGTTTATCAAGACTAGCCTTCCTCAAGATCCTAGAGAGAATTTCCATACTTAGAACAAAGAGATAAGGGGAGAGGGGGTCCCCTTGCCTCAGTCCCCTCTTACCCTCAAACAGTCCTCTAGGGGTGCCATTGATGCAAACAGAGAATCTAGCTGTAGAGATGCAGGTAATAATCCACTGGAGAAATTTGTCAGGCATCCCTAAATGCTTTAAAGTAGCTTCAAGGAAACTCCAGTTAAGTGTATCAAAAGCTTTTCTAATGTCGACTTTCATGATTGCCCTAGGAGAAAGATGTTTCCTCCCATAGTGTTTTGCTAACTCATGGCTTAACATGACATTTTCAAACAAGGATCTCCCTTGAACAAAGGTAGCTTGCTCAACTCCCACTAAAGAGCTCATACACCGCTGCAACCTATTAGCAATGATCTTTGTGATGGTCTTGTAAAGAACTGTGCAGCAAGCTATAGGTCTGAAGTGGGTGACATCTTCAGGGACCTCACATATGGGGACCAAGACAAGGAAAATTGAGTTAATCTCCTTGAGGATCTTTCTAGTGAGAAAGAATTCTCTAATTGCTTCACAAACTTCAATCTTCACCACAGGCCATGCAGTTTTATAGAACCCTGATGTAAAACCGTCAGGGCCAGGACTTTTGTCCTCATGGATAGAGAACAAAGCTTCCTTTATCTCCTGATCTGTGATAGGTTTGATCAGATTCACCTTCTGAGCATTATTAAGGATAGGACCAATGCCAAAATCAAGAGGTTGGAACTCTTCCACAGGAGCAGAGGTCCCAATGAGGGATTTGAAGAACCCTACAAAGGCATCAATGACCCCCTGAGGATCAGAATAGGAGATCCCCCTGCATCTAGTCTTTTTCTCAGCAACCTTTGCTTGAAAAAACTTAGAATTTTCATCAGATTTCTGCATGTACAGAATTTTTGCTCTTTGATAGTATGAACTAATTTCAGCTTTTTTCAACTTGATATAAGCTGTCTTCATCTCTTTTTCCTTCTGAATGAGGGAGTGATCTAAAGGAGAATTCTGTAAATCATGCTGCACAGAAACCCACTCAAGCTGCTTAGTTTGAGCTCTGAGAGTAATGTTGGAGTACCTAGTATTGTGCATCTGCTTTAAGTGTTTCTTTAAAAGCTTGAGATGGGAAACAAGCTGAAACATCTTACAGCCCCGAAGAGGATTTTGCCAGGTTTCAGTAACCAAGCCCAAGAAGCTGTCATCAGAAGCCCAGCACTTTAAAAACCTGAAAGGTTTGGGCTCTGGGAAGTGGGATTCAGCAATAGTAACAAGTGCTGGTGTGTGATCAGAGATACCAGGCACAAGGAATTCAATAGAGGTGTTATCCTGATTCAAAAACCAGTGAGCATTCCCCAGAACCCTGTCCAGTTTAGATATAACCCTATCCTCATTCTCCTGCTGATTGCACCAGGTGAAGAAACTGCCTGTAGCAGGGAGGTCTACAAGGCCAGTAGTATTCAAACAAGATCCAAATTCATCCATAGCTTGCAGATCAGGGGCTGCATGGTTGAGTCTCTCAGAAGGGGTTAAGACAACATTGAAATCACCCAAGCAAATCCATGGGCTTTGGGTACAGCTAACAAGAATCTACAAGTCTTGCCAGAGGATTCTCCTATCAACAGAATCATTGAAAGCATACACGAAGGTGACAAGGAAAGACAATGCAGTGGTGGTGGAAGTCCCCTGCAATGCATACTTTGAGCAGTGGAATGAAGGATTTGCACAGAGACCTTGTCCTTATTCCAGACAATCCAAAGCCTCCCATTATAGTGGCTGTCATAATTTGTAGCCACACCATGCTTTGAAAAATACTGTTTCCGTATTTTTGGAGCTTTATGTTCTTTGATATGGGTTTCAAGAAGACCACAAATATCAATCTTATTATTCTTCAAAAAGTCTCTAACTTCTTGAAGTTTCAGGGGCTCATTCATGCCCCTGACATTCCATACAAAAACTATCATGTAGAAAAATAGGGGGAGGCTCCCCTATGCCCTCTGACTCCACAGGAGCTTGTATCTTAACTGTCTCTATATTGCCCTGATCATCAACATGAAAAATGACTTTGTTTAACGCAACAAAGTCATTATTATTTGGCAGAAGCCAAGGAGGTGCCTGAGTGTCTGGAGTTCTACTACTCCTCTTCTTCTTCTGCACAAGAGTAAAGTCCTCCTCATGTGTGTCTCTTGTTTCTCTACCCCTGTAGGTCCAGGGTTTTGAGTGCTTACCAGTGGCTCAGGGGCCAGGTTTTGAGTGCTTACCAGTGGCTCAGGGGCCAACTTTTCATTATCTATCTCAGGTGGTGTAGGTAGAGGTGCAGTTTCCACAAGTTTCTTCTTATTCACTCTGCATTTTATTGTTTCATGGCCAAGTCTTTTGCAGGTGTGACAAAAGAAAGGGACCCATTCATAGTCAATCCTTTGGGTAATGACACCAGAGAAAGGGGTTACGAGCTGCAGGACAGGGGGAAGTTCCTTAGAGACATCTACCTCAACAAGGATCCTAGCAAAAGCTATTTTGTCCTTCCTTGTAGTTATCTTGTCAGCAAACAAAGGTGTACCAAGCTTACTCGTAATCTTGCTTAAAGCTCTTTGTGACCAGAAGTAAGGATCCAGTTGTGGTAGAAGTACCCAGACTGGCACCTTACTCAGCTCATCAATTTCAGTGCAGAATTTGGGAGACCAGTGTTTAAGGATGAAAGAAAATTTGCCCATAGCTCAAGGGCCTCCATTCAGAATAGCATCCCTATCTTCAGCAGAATCAAATCTGAAGTAGTACCAACCCCTCCTATAGTACAACACTTGTGGTTTACTAACATGGTTCCAATGTTTGTCAACATAGGTTTGCATCACATCTAATTTCACCTGAGCTCCCACCACACAACCTACCAAAGTAAACTCCCAGTACTCCAATTCCTCAGCAATGTCTTCTTCAGAAATTTCAACTACTTCAGTATTACCATAGTGAGGGACATAGTCAAGGACCATACGCTTAGCTTTGCCATTAACCATCAATTTCTCACTCCAAACCCCTTTTCCCCCTGTTAGGTTTGTCTCTATTTTATTTAATTCAGGCTCAGGATTTTCATGCAAATTGTTTATGAATTGTTCAAGCAAATGCACAGTATTTATAGCTACAGCATGCGTACTATCAGAATCAGGATCAATAAACCCTAGATTATCCAATGAATCATGTTGCGGTAATTCAATTCCAGCATTGGGCGTACCTGCCATTGCAAAGGGAGTAGAAGCTTCAGTAACGAGTCCAGTTGCACCAGAGAGTCCATCGGTCGCATGATTAAGGAAATCCCCAAAATTCATCGATCGGGGAGATTTTTGATTCTCAAGCTGGGCTGAAGAAATTCCACTCAGTTCTTCACTAGGATTACCAAAATTGGTATTAGTCGATTCAGGTTACGAAGCGGAAGAGGATCCTGCATTTTTACCCTTTGGAGGTCGCCCACGAGGTCGTGGAGCTTCAACCATGGAGGTATGAGAGAGAAGGGATCGCGAGGATCGCAAATCGCGTAATCGCCCAGAGCTCTCAAACTCTCCCACCTGTTGAAAAAGCTGAGTGTATTTAGGAATCCAAATACACTCTTTCCTTGACTCAACTTATTCTTTCCTAAAAACTCTCCTAACTTTCCTCCACTAACCAAAATTTTAGGAAACAAAATTTTGAAAATAAAATCAGCAAAATACTCCCTATTTTCGGCTAGGGTGGCCGAAAATAAGGCTCTATTGAGCCTTATAATTTTTGGCCACTTCCGAAAATTATAGGGCCCAATCTCTTTTATTTATATTGGCCCAAATATAATTTAATGAGTTCCAAAACTAAAATCCAATATTAATTAGGCACTTTAAACATTTATGAGCCCAATTAATTATTTTAAATATGAATTTTGCATTTTCTTTTTAAGTAATTATTATTCTAAAATGAATAATAATACGGGGTATTACAGTATATGTTTTCTATATTAAGAATAATGCATATCGTTTTCGTTGAATCGAGAAAGCTCTATATAAATTAACTAGATTTCGTGCCCGTGCGATGCACGGGTTCTTGTTTATCATACGTTCATTATTAGAATCACTATAAAAAAATTAATCATATCAATATATAAAGTTGAATAATAGGAGTAGCAAGGACAATAATAATCTTTTTATCAACCAAAAAAACACATTAAATTTTTAGTGAATATATAATATATAATTTTTAGGATGATAAATCTTATGTTAGTTATTTTTATTAAAATAAATTAATTTTTTTTTTAATTTTCTTTTTAATCACCCATGCATTTATGACTATATAATTACATATTCAATGTCACCTTGGTGAGAACTCAATACTTATGTTACTTATTATTCTTATTAAAATAAATAAAATAATTTTTTAATTTCTTTTTAATCATCTATATGTTACTTATTTTTATTAAAATAAAATAAAATTATTTTTAATTTTTTTAATCATTCATGCATTTATGGCTATTTATTACCTATTCAAGGCTTGGTGAGAACTCAATTTTATATATATATATATATATATATATATATATATATATATATATATATATATATATATATATATATATATATATATATATATATATATATATATATATATATATATATATATATATATATATATATATATATATATATATATATATATATATATATATATATATATATATATATATATATATATAAAGGAGGCATTTTACGGGAGTAATGAAGCACGCCACGCAGGCGAGAATTTTAAGAGCGCGCCACCTAAGCAAGAAGAAAGACAAAAAATAACAGGTTTAAAGCGTTTAGGAGTCTTAGCATCCACTAGAGTTCTATGAGGGTTTAAATAGATCTTCATCATATATTCAAAATTAAATATAACGTTTTCTATACTTCTCAAAAAATAACAAAAATTACACCATCAGATTCGGCTTGAAAAATACTTCAGAACGAGATGCATTTATAATATGTTTCGAACATATAAGAAAATATTTTTTGGGATAACAGAGACACGTCACATCATCAAAGAGCATATGACTAAAAAAAATATATAAAGACTTCTGCATGAACTAGAAAACTTTAAATCAATAAGATATTGAATTAAAACTAACAATATTATCATGAAAAGAAGGAAATAAGAACTAAAACTAACACTACTATTATCATAAAAAGGAAAAAGAAAAAAAAAAAAACAGAAGAAAACGCCAAAAAGTACTCGGATTTTCAATCACAGATTCTCAATTATGATATTATCATCATAAAAAGAAATTTGAATGCTTATATATCATAATAAAGCTTAGAAACTAGCATTAAAAAATTATACAAAAAGCAACATACAAACTATATGGTAGTTTTTGAATAGAATTAGAATGCTTACAATTGTAACTAATCAAATGAAAGGGCTTGCAAATAAGTAGTAGAATATGAGTGGGATACTACTAAATAATATTTTTATTGTGTGTTACATATACCGATTGAATCATAATTGAAAATAAATATGCGGTCAATTAATAGTAACATAGTTCATGTAGAGCAGTATAAGGAAAAGTAACAATTTTGAAGTTTTACCAACACTAAAGTCCTAATATAAGTATGGAAATTTATTTCAAATAACTATATAAGTGATTGATATTCTTCATTCAAATCACGTAACCTTTTCGTTTTCATTTTAGTTTTTCTTTTTTTCGGTTTTTGATTTTGATGATCACATACAAGTCTCTCTTTTATACATGCTTGCTATAGTATGATGATATGCTTTATGTTAGCTTTTCATGACTGAATAGCCTTAATAGTATGCATTGTCAATTGGTGTGTAAATGTTACTATGTTTTACATGTCTTAAGGTATGTATCCGTATTTTTTGTTTTATAATTATATATAACTTATGATTATACTACTGACTATTCATGACTTATTTATTTGTTTCCCTCTTTGATTTTATTGTTTATACTTTTGTTCATGCTATGAAATTTTCAAATGCATCAAACTTGCAACATTTAACTTAAGTTACGCAGTACTAACATCTTTGTATTCCTGGTGGTGGTAATAGTGGTGAGCCTCTCGAGATCAAACCTATTGATATATAAGCATTATATCAAGATGTCAATACGTGAGAATATTGGTTTACAATTTGTAAATATTCACTCACTAACCATTCTCTGAATTAAGAGCTTTTTTTCCCTTTTGAGTGATAAAATCTATATTTTTTAATAATTGCTCTTTTAATTGAAGTTTTTATCATACTAAAAGAGATATAAGTGTTTATAAATAATTGATATCTCTTATCTTGATTGCAGCAATAAATAAAAAGTATACAAATTTTCTCACCATAGTGTTTTCAGAAACTCTTTTGTGGGGCGGCTTTATTTATACACATGGTATTACTTTTTTATTTGGAGTTATCACATTTAATGTATAGTGGTATTACTTTTTTGTTCACATATATCATGCCTTATATATGAGGCCGCCTCATGTGAGTTATGGTATAGTGTTTTGCCTACCAAGCCATCTAATTTGCATTGAGGCACAAGCAATGCAATACAAGGAGTTAAAATGGTCCCTCCTCCCTCACATTTTCCCCTCTATTTCTTTCTTTTTCACCCTTAATTATCCTACTTTGTGTTATTTAATTAATTTTGATACTAACCTACATTAAGTGATTTTTACAGGTTATAGATGAATTTACTTCTTAAGATAGCCATATATTAAACTATGACATAAATCATTAAATTCAACTGGGCTAAAAGCATTATAGCTTATACTACATAAAATTTGAGTTAGGCATTACTTATTAATTGATAGTGATCGGATGACATATATATCAAAATTTTCATAGACTTACATCATTGGATATTGAAAAAGTTAACTCCTGAAATTAAATATGTTATCAACTCATATTTATAAGTTTTACCCTACTCAAATAAAAATGTAACTACTAATCATGCACAAGTGAGTGATGATTATGATAATAGGTAAAGGATATTAGAGAGTAAAATGTATGAAGTTGTAACTAAAAAGTTTCAACTTTTTTCTTGAATGTGAAAAAGATCTAACTTAAATATGTATATCATCATGATATAAGAGAATCGGCCTTTAATTAAATAAAAATAGACCTAATTTAATTTAAAAATAATTATGGTATGCATCGGCTTATAAATAATTATGGTATGCACGGGTTTTATTACTCTTTTATATATATAAAGGAATATTTTTATGTGAGTATATAGTGCGCCACATAGAAATACGGTCGAAAATAATATCATATACGAGTGTATTAACATGAACCTGTGCATCGCACGGGCTTCAACCTAGTTAATAAAATTACACGGTCCTAACATTATTTATTTATAAAGATTTTATTGTAGTTTATTTGTAAGAGACACCTTTAGTCAAACCTTTGAGGTTGCTCGGTTGTGTTGCCTTTTCAAAAAAAAAAAATAATAGTAAAAAGAAAAAAATAATAATAGTAAAAAAAAAAAAAATGTAAACTGTAAAGCGCTGTGCGGGGAGCGGGTCTTTCACGTTCCAGTTTGTAGCCCTTACCAACTTCATCAAGGTTTCCCTGCCTGACTTTCTGGCTTTGCTGCGTATTGTTTGTTAAGTAGGGCAGCCTGCCGATTCTCTCTCTTCCTTAGCTTACTCTTCAACTCCTCTGTAAAAGCTTGGTTGCCCATTAATTATACCTACAATTTCTCTATCAGATCAGAGAAAAAAAATCAAATTCCAATGTCAGAAATGAATTTTTATACAAAAATTTCAGAATTCATAAACATATACACAGGTTTATCACCAACATCTTTCATAGTAATCTTATTCCTAACAATCCTAACCTACAAATTTGTTTGCACCTTCTTTGTAGCCACACCCACCAAAGACCACAACAAAGCAGTTGAAGAATTGACCCAGATTATCCAGCAAGACATGACCCGAGAACCCATACAGTTGGGCCGGGTTACAGAGGCCCAACTCAAGGCCTATAATGGGTCAGACCCAAACAAGCCATTGTTGATGGCAATCAAGGGTCAGATCTATGATGTGTCAAAGGGGAGGATGTTTTATGGGCCATCTGGGCCTTATGCCATGTTTGCTGGTAGAGATGCTACTAGGGCTTTGGCTCTTATGTCATTTGATGCTGAAGATTTGACTGGGAATATTGAAGGGCTTAGTGAGGCTGAAATGGAAGTGCTTCAAGATTGGGAGCTTAAGTTTACTGAGAAGTATCCTAAGGTTGGTGTGCTTGTTTATGATGATGAACAAAAAGAGGAGAGAGAGAAAGAAAATGGTGATGTTCAAGAACAGAATTTAGAGTCTAAGAAAGGTGTATAGTTGTGATTATGATTGACATTTGGAAGTTACTATTGGTATTGGATAATGGGTTAGTATGAGTATTTTAAATTTTACATTTTTGTGCTATTTTTAAGTTTTATTAGTTTGATTTAGGTGTTGGTATATGATATTTTCTTTGCCACCAATTGGGTTTTTGGGGGTTTTGGATTAGGATATGGTAGGGGTTGACTTTAGAGTATTACTAGTATCTAGTAGATGAATATGGCTGATGGTATTTCTCATTAAGCATGTATGATTATCATGAGTATTAACTCTCTTTATTAACTTGAAGGCTTTGATTTGATGTCATTGTATCTTGAATTTATTGTTTGTAGTCTTATACCAACAGTGCAAATTGACAAACCCCAAATATCACGAGTTACTTTCTTGCATTGATGCTAGCATAGCAATTAACTTCCCTAATGAGAGTATTTGAAGGATATTTTGTGGTGATTGACCTTGCTAGTTGCTACACTTGTGGCACTCTTTGATACTTACCAGTTCTTAGTTCACATGTCTGAGATAAAACTAATTGGTGAGGGGACCGACGATCATGAAGAGGAACAAGGCGAAGCTATCACACCGGGAAGAGAGTGAAAGGAAAGGGCTGGCTGGTGGGGTTAAGAGAGGGGGCAAATCATTTTGTCTCGCTAAAAGTAATTGAAGGGGAGTGTGGTTAACTTATGTATGGTTTTATAAAGATGGAAAACGTGGATGGTTTGTACTACTGTTAGCTGGGGTGGTTTGTATTGCAGTTACTGTTAGCTGGGTGGTGTTGTAAATATACCCTCACTTAGGAGCTGGTGGTTTTTGCCGCGCATCTCATTCACACACAAGCCAAGAAGTGCAAACTCCATAGCTGATGGTCTAAGCAAAACAAGGAGCAACTAGGAGTAGTGAACTTACCGTTGTTTTTGATGTATTTTTGGAGTTCTTTTAATGGAGTTTGTACTGGTTGTTTCTCGACTCTTAATTTTGGCAATAACGGAGCACATGATTCCAAGCTCCTTTTCAACCCTTCCTAGAAGGTGGGATTGGGTTGCTTGAATGATGCTAGATGCTACTAGTGGCTATTTGCCTCTTTTGATCCTTGATTGCTACTGTCAGTTGCTTTTTATATGAATAAAATGAGCTTAATTATCAAAGAAAAGGAGCTGGTGGTTTTTAGGTTTGATCCTGATGATCAGAATAGTTTAGTTGCAAATAAGTACAGGGGATAAGAAACAAGATATTTTTCTTTGAGTTCCACTTTGTGCAGAGGCTGTGAGTTTCCTTTAAATTCGTGATCCCTGCAATCACCAGTACTTTTAATCTGAGGCCACAGCAATTGCAGTGCTTCACTTGCAAACCACGGTCTCTGAGAATGCGAGTTCTACGTCGGGGATACACGACATTAACTTCGTGCTGATATTAGTAGTAACAAAGCTGCTGATTTTTCGTGTAGAGTTGGCAACTTAGCATGACTCTTCCTGCTTGTGGACTTCTGCTGACTGAAATGTCTTACTACTTTCCGACTGTTCACTACATAAGCGATAACAGACTCACAGTGCAAACATAATAAAACTAAATGCCTTCATGGTGTCTATACAGTTGGCCATTGGTCAGATTTATGTCTTAGCATGTCTTAGATAAAAACACATAGCCAACGATGCTTCTGACGTCTCTGAATCACTGCTACTTGCAACTAGTTAAGCTCCGAACTAGAAACTGTAATCATAGTTATCTCCTACTCCTGATTTACTAGGCTTTCCTGAACAGTTTTTTCAGCATGAAACTCTACATGGCAATTTTAGACTAGCCCAGTTTTTTTTTTGCTAGTCAATAAGAGGGTGCAAGTGAATGGCGACCGAGGCACCCCCTGCTACATCATGTTCGGACTCTCGTGTTCCATAGCGAACATATCAGACTAGCTGAACAACCAGCGCAAGCACTGGCCCCGTCAACGTAGCACCAACAAGGGGCTAGTATAGTTCCTAGAAGCCAGCAGACACAAGGCATGGGGGGAATGGGGATTCGAACCCATGACCTTGCCTTACCAAACCACTTGGGAGTAAGCTTGGAACCACTAGACCACCACCCTTGTTGGTAGACTAGCCCAGTTAGACGATTAATTTTTCTTCTTCTAACAACATTCAGGCAAAGCTCTCTGAAGTCTGAATGTAACGAGGAACTGGAACCAACTTGTTGCTGTTGCTGTTTGACATGGATGCAGGAAATGCTAGGTTATTACTGGATCAGCTATTCTCGAGCAGAAGACCATACGAGGACAGGAGCTATAACTGTTTGATTTTGGTTCAGGGTATGTAGTTTCATTAGTTTAGACTTTGGAGACTGGAGTGACAATATTTGTGCCAATATGTCATTTGACTATATGCAGTATTATCACTAACTGAAGATTGAAACTGGGTCGGATGGCTGTATTTTTTTTTTTTTTTTTGATAATCAAAGTCCATTTTATTCAATGGAAAATAAAAGGAGTCGTCATAGCTCATACACCCATTAGAGTCGAAGCTCAAACACATATTGAAGCCAAAGCTCATACACCTATTCAAGAAAAAAACTCAAACACTCATTAGAGCCGACCTCATACACCTAAAATAACCGACCAACAGTACACCAAAAGACACAATATCACACACACCTACTCCAAAAGCTAAGAAGATAAGTAAAAGACACCAGGAACATCAACCCTGCTCAAGCTCCGCAAATACTATTATCAAGGCAAATACTAGTAAAAGCAAGTTGACATCAGCATAGATAAGACTTTGCTTAACTGATTGGCAAGGTTTTATTATAAATAGTTAACCAAGATGATTCAAATTTAAGAAGTCTTGTTGGTAAGACATTGAAGCTTCATCTATTCCATCATTATTATATGCCGGTTATGTAAATGTTGAAATGTAATACATGCAAGCACGCAGGAAGCAACAATCACTCATTATAAAGTACTTAGTTTTTGAAAGGGATTATAAAGTACTAGTTACATGCTTACCACTATTCTTACACCAACCGCAAAATTTTCTTGTTTATTGTAAGTGTCTCATTCCTTTTGGCCTTACCTCATATGTATAATTCTTTGTAATTCAATATAATATACCTTCTTTTTACTTCAATATTTATCAAACACATCAAACATATTACGTATCTATGAATAAAAAAATGCTCCAATAGTTATGATTATGACTTTGAGAAAAAGACTCTCTTCTTGAGATTTTGATTCCTATAAATTTAAATGTCTCTTTAAAAAAAGCCAAAAATTATAATAAAAAATCATTGTATTTTGACCGTTCTCACAGTGGAATGAGATAATTTTTGTAAAAAATAAGGTTGATTTCTTATCGACAAGTCACTCTTATTTTTTATTTCATCTTATCGTGAGACTTTTTTGTACAACTTTTTAGATTTTTTTATATTAAATTACGAAAAAATACGAAGAATAGATTGAAACTTTTTTTTTTTTTTTTTGCTCGTCAAGATTAGATTGAACTTGAGTACACCAGTTGATTAAAAAAATCACATTTTTCAAATTGACAGAGACAGTAACACGAGCCACAGCTTTGGACCCTCTTACGTGATTTTGGATCTTCATCTCTCTTCCAAATGGTAGATTTATTCCCCGTGATCTTTCGCTTGAGTTCCCTCCCTCTCAACTCAAAAAAACCAAAAAACAAAAAAAAATAAATTGACAATATAAAGACTCTGACCACTTCAACGTGGTCTGGTTTAGTCTTTCTCCCATCATCACAATACATAAAAGCAGGAAAGTGTTGAATTTGATTGCAACAAAATCCCAAAATTTTGATTACTATACTCATTCTCCATATCTCTGATGATAGCATAATACTAAAACTGACCAAAAAGTAATTTTTTTTTTTGTGGGGTGATCATCAATCAATATGTCAAAAAGTTTGGGTTACACAGGTGGGTTAAATCAGAAGATAGACTATGTGTTCAAGGTGGTATTGATTGGTGATTCAGCTGTTGGAAAATCACAGCTTTTAGCCCGTTTTGCTCGTGATGAGTTCAGTGTTGATTCAAAAGCTACCATTGGTGTTGAGTTTCAGACCAGAACTCTCTTGCTTAATCAAACCACTGTTAAGGCTCAGATTTGGGATACTGCTGGCCAGGAAAGGTAATATTTATATGATATTTTTTATTCAATTCAATTCACTTGATTTGATTTGAGTTTCAGCATGATTTGGAATTTTGATATATAACTTTCATTTTATTTTTGAGGAGTTTCATATACACCATTTATACTGAAATGGGTGTCAATTTTATCATATGATTTGGAATTTCATGTAACAAGATTGGATTTTTTTTGGGTGCTTCATATAAACCATGTATATTGAAAAGGGTGTCAATTGTATCATATGATTAAAAAGATTGCTGAAATGTTTCAAGTGATTTTAGTTTGTTGTGATCCTTTCAACTTTTACAGATTTTTGTGAGAGGTAATTCTATTCATGGAATTAAATTGAGTTTTAGCATGATTTGGAATTTCATATAACAAGATTGCATTTTTTTTTAATACATACTGAAAAGGGTGTCAATTATATCATATGGTTAGAAAGATTGCTGAAATGTTTCAAGTAATGTCAGTTTATTGTGATCCTTTCAGCTTTTACAGTTTATTGTGAGAGGTACTTCTATTCATTGGAGTTATGTTGAAATTCAGCATGATTTGGAATGTGGTATAACAAGATTGCAAGTTCAAATACACCATAAATTTTGAAAAGGGTATCAATTATATCATTTGAATAGAAATATTGCTGAAATGTTCAATTGGATCAGTTTCTTGTGATCCTTTCAGCTTTTGATGTATATGTCAGATGTTGCATTTATACATGGGCAATGGGTCTTTCTTATTCTTTGCTTTACTCTTGCTGTCACATCCCTGTGATTTACTGCTCTATTAAGAAAAAAGAACAATGGATCCCTCTAAAATCATCAAATTTTGCACCGCTTTAATTTTCAGCTCTGCTATATCTTCCGAACTCAGGTACCGAGCTGTAACGAGTGCATATTACCGCGGTGCAGTGGGGGCACTTCTGGTCTATGATATAACCAAGCGCCAGACATTTGATCACATCTCAAGATGGTTGGAGGAGTTGCGCGACCATGCTGATAAAAACCTTGTCATTATGCTTGTAGGAAACAAATCTGATCTCGGTTCACTAAGAGCTGTACCGATTGAAGATGCCAAAGAGTTTGCAGAGAAAGAAGGCCTCTTCTTCATGGAAACCTCAGCTCTTGAGGCTATCAATGTTGAAACCGCTTTCGTTACAGTCCTTACTGAGATACATAGGATTGTCACTAAGAAAAACCTTGTTGCTAATGAAGAAGCAGACAGTGGAGGAAGTTCAGCCCTTCTTACTGGACAGAAGATTGCTGTTCTAGGACAGGAGCAGCCATCAACCACGGGGAAGTTCAGCTGTTGCACGTCCTCATGAGCTTCTTTCCATTTTTCGTTACAGTTTGACCTTTGCTTCATAGAATCAGGTATATTTTTGAGTTCTTGTTCGGCATCCTTTATATCATTTCTGCACTCACTGTTTTGCCGGAAGCTGCAAAACCTGCAATGTTTTTGTTCCAGAGATTATACCATCCCAATTATAGGTGTTAGGATATTGTGTATCTCCTTCTGCAATCTCTTGTTGCATCTGACCCTTTTGTAGACAATGAATTGTTGAAATTAAGAATGTGGGAAAGAATATATACATGGAATTTTTTTTGTCTATCTATGTGTTACCACAGGTGGCTTACTTAGCCATAGTCACTATCTACCTGCAAGGGAAGAACCTAGAAAGCTTCTTATTTTCAGTGACATCGTCAAGTAGTCTTTGTATTTCCATACAAGCCTCCAGGAGGATATACAAGTCTTCTTTAACAATATGACTATTTTATGAGAACTTGATCTCCCTCTTACTCTTGCAATGTTAGCATGTCTGACTATGATCATTGAAGTATGCACCCCCTCCCCCCTCTTTTAACAATTTGTTTTTTTGTCATGTGGAATCTAAATAGTATTATACCACTGTCCATGATCCATGATCCATGATCATTCCTTCAAACTGTAAATCTCAAAGGACATTTGGATATCCCTTGACTGCTGCAAAGGCTCTCTGGTTGCGTCAGTGAGAAATGACTAGATTGAACCAAGAAGATTGAAGTGAATGATAGGAAGACATACGAGTATGTGAGACATTCCCATAGTTTGTCCAACTCCTTGCTCCATGTCATTTCCCCATTATACTCCCAAACCTTCCTGTGTATCTTGACCTTTCCACTGATTTGGATTGGATGTTGAGCAGCTCGGTCGCAGTAAGATTTCTGATGAAGTGTCAATAATCATAGTACAAAATTCATGAAGGTGCAAGCAAACCATGATCATAGGTGTCCTCTCCTTTCACCACCAAAAGGAATGAAGCTAGCCTTGACCCTTCTACGAGGCTTTTCCTGTTCTTCTTCTTCTTCTTCTTCTTCCCTGGTAACTGAAAACCTTTCCTGCCAGAACTTAGTCATCCCACACATTGGGATTTCTCATGATCCTATTCAGGTTTATGACTCAATATGCTTTCTCAGGCACATCATAGCCCCAACCTTGCATATCTGATAGAACTTTCTAGTTGTTACTAGTGCTGGTCGGTGTAGTCGCAACGTTACCTGCACTATTGCTTGTAGGTAAGGGAGGAAATTCATGTGATCATGTCCAACTCATGTACCAGCCTAGTTTCAAGAATCTCTATCTCATCTCTACCTTCCTGACAATATTTAGGATGGCTTGTGAGCTCTCCTAATGCCCATTGAATGGTTTCTACTGTTGTGTCTCAAAGACCTATGAGGCTATGACAAGGATTGAATTTGAGTTAGGCTGGAGAGTTTATTATGTTTTGCAGCTAGAAAGTCACCCAATTGTAGAGCCAATGCAAGCAAAGTTTTGCGGCCAGTTTTAATGTCTGCTTAACTAGCTTCCTGCACTCCTGTCCTTTATTCGCTTTTTCTGAACATCTAACATTCATGACCATTCAGCGCCACAAGGTTGTTTGTCAGATTCAGCGCCAACATCTATGGTCCTCCTTTGTTTTGACTTTTGAGCTCTCAGCCATCTTCTTTAGGAATCTGTGTATCTCGACCATTCCAATGATTTGGATTGGATGTTTAGCAGCCCCATCGCAGTAAATTTTTTGAAGCGTCAATAATCACCAAAGGAGACATTCGTGAAGCTAGCTGTGGTGTAGGAAATCATATCAGAAGATGCAAATTTGAAACAAAAATACTGTTAGTAGCAGATTCAGAGGAGACGAGGAGGCAAGAAGTGGCACCAATATGGAGATAGTGATGGAGGCCATATTTGAGGAAGAGATGGTGAAAGAAAGGGTGCTTGGAAGAGAAGGTGGTTGTGACTAAGGACCGGAAGAGATGACAGGCTGGGTGGAAGGGTGGAGAGCTGGAGTTATTGAAGTAAAAAAATGAAAAATCAGGAGAGTTCTGATGAAGCAGAGGGATAAATCTCTCCCATGATGACCATTTTTGTTCTTGACGATTTGTTTAAGAATGCAGCTGAGTAATTTTATTTGTCGAGGTACCTTCAGTTTGATGGAGGTGAGATGTGGACTTTCTTCTTGTTTTGTGACGGATCTTTTATCACTATTAGGCCAAGGATGGCATAATGATGCACGAGGACAGTAATTTGATCTCAGTATTTCTTTTTATTTATTTTTTAAAGTGAGATAGAAACTCGATTTTTTGCATGTAAAGAATTCAAAAACCTTACTGAGACCAAAACCAAAGGGAGGTCAGATAGAACTAAAGAGCTAACTGAGACAGCGAGACTGAACTGAACTATCTGTAGAAAGAGATAAGGAAGCAAATGGTGCTAAACTTACATCACATCCTTTTTCCACAAGCACTACAATCGGTGACTCGATTTTTCATTGTTCAAAATGATTCTTCAGTCTTTCCTTGTCATAGGTATTTGTGGTTGTAAAAGAAGGGCAAAACTGATATTCGTAAGATGGGAGGATAACCCTACATTCACCTACAGCCTACAGCTGGTCTATATGCCCAGAATCATACATAATTTAACCCAAAGCGTTCTGTCCCATGAACGGGAGCTTAACACCAGTCAGTAAACTGCTGCCCCCTCATTCTGGATTTTTGTTACATATTTTTGTATCACATTTTTTCTTTGCAAGACATATTATATGTTAAATAGAAACAAGAAAAAAATGCATGGTTTAGAGATTGCAAGAGCATACTGAAGACGGGTACACAAAAATTTGCTACTAAAATCAAGTAATTACTAATACCAAATTCATTTTGGTCTGTTTTTGTTTGCTTGTTTATTGTATTTTGGAGGGATGGGGGTGTTGAGACTGTTGACAGACCATGTGGGAAACATTTTAAGAATACTTTCTGGAATAAAAATTCAACAGCATCAACCAGAAGGATGATGAGTGTTACACATGCCTGGATTCCTAACACACCAAAGGGGTTGAAGGGGTTCAGCCCCCACCCCTCTATCCACCATCCTATACCGCCACTCATTCAATCTATCTGTAGCTTCAGCATACCGCTTCTTTCCATCCTTGTCAAGGTTTCCAGACCACAGTGCCTCTGCCAATGCAGCAGCTCGAGGCCACAGCTTTGCATCAAGAACTGTAGAATCAGCCTGCTCGGACCACAGTGCCACCTCCCCACCCAACACCAACTTCTTCTCTGCATCCGTGAGCCCGTAGATGATGTCATAGTTGTATATGAGCTGCCATGTCTTGAAAGGGCTACACCATGAGCCTCCGTTTCGTTGGTCTGTCCCAGGGGGCTGATCATATATGCTGTTGTTCCCCACAAAACTTCCATGGCCGCAGTCCAAGTAGTAGTAATCAGACGATGAAACAATTGCTCGATACCCAGCAGACACAATCCTCTTGGTGTTCGCGGGCCCTCCATTCCATGTCTGCAATATTGTGTGCTCTGGGGGCAGAATGGACTGATCCTCCACCCGGATGGTTGCGTCTAGGAGAACATCTTCCCAGTAAATGCTGGTCCTGTCGTGGGAGACTACATAAGGGAGCGTAGAGTTTATGAACTTCTCCAAGAGCTGGGAGAGGGTTCTGTTGCTGTTAGACTGTAGGAAAGACTGGATGGCAGGGTCGGTTTTCCAGCACCCGGGAACGACCTCATCTCCACCAGTGTGGTAGAAATGATCAGGAAAAAGAGACACCATATCTTTGATAACGTTTTTGACGACTTGGTAAGTCTTAGGGTGTAGGGGGTTGAGCTGACCAGCACCGGGTTCGGATGCTAGTCTGTCTTCCCACTCTGATCCTCCTGGCCACCAGAACATCCCTGCACAGGTCACTATCTCTGGGTGTGCCCCTGCCCAAGACCCTGTATGCCCTGCAAAAACAAAAGAATCACTTCAAGTGCTTACAGAACATTATAAAATTGTGAGCTGTCAAATGGGTCAACCCAACAGGTTTTGGGTCAAGTCATTTCGGGTTCGGGTCGGGGCGGCAACAGTTGGTTTTTGGGTCAAATTTAGTTCATTTTCCCGGTTGTAAAATGGGTTCGGGTCAAGAAATTTGTGAGGACCCTAAAATGTGTCGGGTTGGATTTCCGGGTCAGGTCAGGTCTTGACAGCTCTATACGCATGAAAAGACAATGTTGGAGAATTTTAAAAATGTTTACTCAGAGTATAAATTACCTGGAGTGTCGATCTCAGGAATGACTCTTACGCCATGATCCAACCCAAACTCCACAATTCGAGCAACATCTGCAGGATTATACTGCATGAAAGGACCATAAGATCCCTTACCCGCGAGGTTTGGCTCAGATGGCAAAACCAAAGGGAAGGAATGAGAATCAGTGATATGCCAATGGAAGACATTAAGCTTATTAGCACTCATTGCCCCAATGGTTCGAAGTATATCCTCAACACCATAATAATTCCTTGAAGTATCCAACAAAACTCCCCTATGCTCAAATATAGGGGAATCCCAAATGTCTAAACCCACAGCCACTAAGGTGGTTGGTTTGTTCTTGTCATTGTCCTTGTTGTTGTCCTTCCAAACCAGCTGTGAGAAGGTCTCTAAGCCCCTCATGGCGCCCCACGGCGTGTGAGCGCTAAGTACAGCAGTGGTGGCTGTAGGGATGGTGAGATTGTAGGACTCGTCGACCCCATGCTGGAGGGGTGCAGTGAGGTCGATAATGTTAATCTTCAGAGTTTCCAAGCGCGATGGTGTCACCGCCACTGGTGGGGTTCTGAGCGGGTGGTGGTGCTCTGATCGGATGAGGTCGAGGTAGCGGTTGATGGCGGTTGTTAAGTGGGGGTGCTGGTAGTGGTTACTATGGGGAGAGATGATGGTGAAATGAGGACATAGATAAGCAGCTTTTGGTTGTGGCCATTGGAATTTGGTAGGTTGAGGCCATACATGGATTGGGATTTGGTTTGATGGTGTTGAACAGCAAGCAAAAGCAAAACAACAGAAGAAAAGAGAGAGAGTGAATGATAGGGATTGAAAGATTCTAGCTGACATCTTTTGTTTTTTTTGCTGCTTGGTGTTGAATGTTGATGATGGTTGATGATTATTTGCCTAAAAACAAGGAAACTGATTTGGGGGATTTTTAGAATTGGAAATGTATCTGAACTGATTTATGGGCTGGAAATACTTGGTTGGGCTTGTCTTGTTTTGATCTCTATCATCTTTCATGTTGCTTTTTGAACACCTTTAGTTTTTAATGAATGGTATGCTTACATTGTAAGTACCAATTAATTGTCAGTCTCGCAGTCTTTGAAAGACTTTTTTTTTTTCTTTTTCTTGAAGGGGTTTGAAAGACTTATAGGAACCCGTGTTGTAGCTTCCCAGCTATGTAGTTGTAGTCTTCAATCAAAATCGAGTACGGCGAATGAGGTATCGGCCTAGTGGTTAAAATTGAGGTTTGAATGTATTAGGGATATTTTCTTTTCCACTTACTCAATAATGAGTTCACTTCAGTGATCTATTTTTTCTCTTACATATTATTATTCAGTTCATTTCAATTTAGTTCAGATAAAATCGGCGGTAATGAACGCACCCCTTTCAGATTAGATTTCACCCCGTTGTATGTAAATGTATTGTACCGGTGGTTTCTATGCCTCCTTTATTGAAAAAGAAAATCAAAATCAAATACTAGTATTGGGATTGCATAAGCATTGGAAGTGTCAAAAGGCAGGAAAGTATTTGCCAAATTGGAGAACAGATTGGTTAATTAGAGCTTGCTTGGTGTTTGCAGACACTCGCAGTTATGGCCTTTGTCTTATTAGTAGTATTAGTAAAGCTTAAAGATCGTTTTGCTGAAAACTAAGGAGCAAGAAAAGGAGTCTATGTAACGTATAAAATACTAAAAGCCTTCACTTACTCTTAACAACACCAATGACACATCATGGTCTAGGAAGTAAGATTTATTAGCTGATGACTAAAAAAAAAAGATTTTTCAGCTATGATTTAAAAAAATTGCTCCAAAAACATTGTGAACCAAGGTATCTTTCTTACAATTCAAAGGTCAAACACAAAAAATTGAAACGAACACTCTTTTGTGGACGTTTACGCAAGTACAACATTCAGTCACCAACACAATGGTCTGCACAGTAGTTTTACTCAATTCAAGTCTAATTTTAGCCTATTGAGCAAAACTACCCAGTTAGAGATAATAATCCCAATTGCTTCCCTCAAATTGGAGAAAGTTGTTTGACTTCGTCGTATATGGAACTTTCTCCAAACACCAGAAGTCTACTACTGTTCAACCAAACAAATATAGATACTTTCTAGAAATTGGAAATTACAACTGCCTAAAATTAAAACTTTGCACATTGAACCAAACGATCACTTGTCGAAAACAAATATACAACCCGACCAAATTTGCAAGGCAGTTCACACCACAACATGAGCCACTTTGTCTTTTTTCGCTAAGTTACATGAAAATTAGCTTTGCACCTTGAGGTAGTTTTGCTTCGAGTTCCGTAACACGCGTTTGTGCCTCCATGTCTGGCTTACTATTCATCAACGAAGGCAACCTAGCATTAACAATAACCTCTTCCAGCATGATAGCATTCTCGAGCACATACATAGCATGCTCTAGGTCAACACGGCGTCCCATTAAGCCAACAATCTCCAAGGTCCTCAAGCACTTAAGAGGGCATCCACAACGCTTTACTATTTTCCTTTTAGAATAACCATTCGTGAGTACTAACTGCACAAGAAATGAACAATAGATTAAGGGATTTAATTGAACTAATACGTGCATGAACAACTCGAAAACAGACTCAATTATAGGCAAGCCTCATTTAATAGAGATGAATGTACCAAGGTTTTTCACGGTCATTCAAGAAAACTGAACATCGTGGCATTAGATTGTTCATGAGTTGCTTGATTATATGATTGGTTTAAAGTCCTACAAATAATGTTAAGTTTTGCTTGTATTGTACTCATGCTATTTGCAACTAAATTTGTAAAACCTGTACACGTAGAAACCTGAATAAAAATTTAGTTAACCACATTCCTCTAACGACTAATCCTCTCCCATATCTATCAATATTTTTCTAAAATATCCTTTGATAGATAAGTTTTTTAAAATACTTCATGTTTGAAATACAAGCTAGATATAGCCTGAATACGATAAAGTTTGACTTTGACACAAAGCTCGAGCTCAACTCAAGATGAAAATTAATAACAGACAATACCATTCAACTTGTTGACTCAACTCATTTACACCCCCAATAATTTTAAGCCAAACTGATCACGCGAAACAGACAGGCCGGGTCAATTGTGGGTTTAGTTTCGAGTCAAGTCCATTTCTAGTTCTATTTAGCTGGTTTACATGCCTCTGATTCAAAACTACTCCCTTGTTAATACACATATAAGTAATGCTACTTAACCTGCATCCTAAGGACACTAAACACACTCAGATTTGTAAAAACTCACCATGCTAATTACACAGAAATCTCTAACTTCGGAAGGAATTAAAGACCATCCTTGAGACGAGAGATACTCCTACTAAATTAGAGTTCAAACTCTTTCCTATGACCCTATATTAAATGCTTATGCCGCTTCAAGAAAACCTGATACTATCCATCATTTCACCCTATATTAAAAGGAAGCGGATCGTGTACCAGTTCTCCAGTATAGTCTTTGATGCTAGCCACGTGTACTGATTTAGAATGAACCGTCTAGATGACTGATTTAGATAAAAGCTTTTGATTTTAACCACGCGCCAAGCCTGCAACTGAACATAGCAGTAGGAAACAAGGCCTATTGCAATTTGTCAATTTCAATAACTCATCATCATTGACCAACAATGGAGTCTTGAGTACTGCAATTCCCCACCTACTCTGTTACTGAAACAAAGACCTTATAGGCTTTACTGCCATAAATATTTAAGCACCCAAAAATCACCAAATACGCATTTTAGAGATTGATGCACAACACTGTATTTGCAATCTGAATTTTCGATAGTTGGCCAGCCGCTTGAGCGAGAAGGAAAATTCAACTCCAAACCCAACCAAAAAAAACCACCAATATGTCGAGTTAGGCATTACCAAAATTTTGTACAAAAAATTGGGATGTAGATATCAGGGTATGATAGTAAAGCGTAGAAGTTTCAGTCATGGTGATGATAAAAGAGAAACTCGGGGAATGGCGATAGTAAGAAGTAAGAACCATGGCATTCAACAGGTTCGAAGCTGAGGTCAGAGACTAGAGAGAGAAGCTGCGCGTTTGAAGAGTCAAAAGAGCTGCGCGTGGTTGCTGATTCAAAAATAAGACTGATTTTTCCCTCTCTTTATCATCGAGTCGGCCGTTCATTTTAATTCAGTACACGTTTCTAGCATCAAAGACTATACTGGACCACTGCGGGAAACGTCTATACTGGAGACGATCCGGTTCCATATTGAAAGACCATAAAAAACAGACCACCACCATCTTTTGTATCTCCTTTAAGTCAAAGGGTCACTCAAACCCGCTAACTTAGTTGCGACAAAACCAACCCAACGGCTTCCTTTTTATAAGCTAATCTACAACTTACTTGCCACACAACCTAACCCGTAAATTTTTACCTACTCCTGGGAGTATGTACTTTCCATCAACTTTCCCATCAACTTTGTAATATTCGCCTCAAAAAAATAAGGCCCACACACTTTTTTATTATAAATGTGTTAAGGAATAAACTCTTTAACAACAGAATTTGATAGGAGAAAGACTCTTAACACTCATTGCATTAGACTGAAATTGAGAGGCTTATTATATAGGCTTACGGCATACTAAACAATACTACTAATCAACAACTAAGTCTAGAAAAATAAGGAACGTGACTCCACTCATAACTGATAACCTACAACTTCTAACTTGACCACTTAACCCACTAACAACCACTAACTGAATAATAGGAACAACAGAAATAACAGGACCACAATTTTAGGAGCACTACTCAACACACCCCCTTGCTTCAAAATTTGTGACTCCCATCTTCATCCTGAAATATTCATGCTTGGCACATGACAGTGACTTTGTAAGCACATCTGCGACCTGCTCATTTGTTCCGCAATGCTTCATTGTAATAAATCCTTCAGCCACCAAGTTACGAATAAAATGATAACGAATGTCTATGTGCTTTGTTCTACTTTGGAAGAATGGATTTTTTGCCACAGCTATTGCTGCCTTGTTGTCACAGTAAATCTGGGTAGCAGCTTCTTGAACTTGCCCAAAGTCAGCTAATAATCTCCTTAACCAAACACCTTGACAACATGATGCCGTTGCAGCGACATATTCGGCTTCGGATGATGACAAAGCTACTACATCCTCCTTCTTTGAACTCCAAGAAATAGCACCTGAGCCAAGAGAAAAAACATAATCAGAAGTGCTCTTACGTTCATCCAAACAGCCTGCCCAATCACTGTCAGTAAAACCAGAAAGCTTGAAATCTGACACTTTAGAATACCAGAGTCCAAAATCTAGAGTTCCAGCAATGTAACGAAGGATTCTCTTTGCTGCTCCGAGATGATGCATTGATGGATTATGCATAAATCTTGAAATAACACTGACAGGATACGCAATATCTGGTCTTGTGTGACATAGGTAGTTCAAACCTCCAACAATGCTCCTGAAGTATCTTGCACTTGCCAGACCAGTACCATCTTCAGCTATGAGTGATTCATTCACATTCATGGGTGTTGGAGCAGGTTTACAGCTCAACATATTGAACCGCTTCAACATATCATTAGCATATTTTCTTTGGCAAATGAAAATTCCATCAATACTTTGAATCACCTCAAGCCCAAGAAAATAGTGCAATAACCCCAAATCGGACATCTCAAATTTGTTCATCATGGAAGTCTTAAATTCTGCTATAATAGTATCACTAGACCCCATGTATATAATATCATCAACATAAAGACATACAACGAGAAAATCAGTACCTCTCTTCTTCACTTAGAGAGTTGGCTCATTTTTGCTCCTTTCAAACCCATTCTCTATGAAATAACCATCAATCTTGTTGTACCACGCTCTTGGGGCTTGCTTGAGACCGTATAAAGCCTTTTGTAACTTGTAGACTTTGCTGTCATCTCCATTTGAAAAACCTTCGGGCTGAGAAACATACACTTCTTCTTGAAGCTCGCCATTTAGAAAGGCGGACTTAACATCAAACTGGTACACAGGCCATTTAAGTTGTGCAGCTAAGGCTAAAAAGGTCCTCACCGTTTCAAAGCGAGCAACGGGAGAGAACGTCTCGTCAAAGTCGACGCCTTGCTTCCGTGAGTACCCCTTCGCAACTAAGCGAGCTTTGTACTTTTGAATCTTCCCTTCAGCATCATACTTTGTGCGATACACCCATTTCAATCCAATCACATTCTTCCCTTTCGACAGCTCAACCAACTCCCAAGTCTCATTTTTTTCGATAGGCGCCATCTCGTCTTTCATTGCATCCTGCCATATATCACTTTCTGCAGCTTCTTCATAGCACATAGGATCAGCAGCATATAAAGCAAAACTACAGTTTTCATAAACTTCCGTCAATGGTCGGAACCTCCTTGGAGTGTGGTCATATCCAGATCTGGATGGTGCGTTTGCTGAAGATGAGTAGTTGCTACTGTTTCCAGAGGCACTGGATGTATTGTTGGTGTGCGGAGTTGAGGAGTTACTGCCACCAGAATAATTACTTGGAGTTGCAGGGCTTGATGATGCAGGGCTTGCTGGTTCTGGAGTTTCTGTAGTAGGAAATACAAAATCATGCACTGTAATTTGAGGTGTTGCTGCTGCGTCGTTGCTATTGTTCCACGTCCAAACTTTCTTCTTCATTGAATATGACATCCCTGCTAATTATCATCTTGCCACTCACAAGGTTATACAGCCTATATGCTTTAGATTGAGGACTATATCCAACAAAGACACATTTTTCTGATTTTTCATCAAGTTTTCGACGAGATGGAGAATTAACCAAAGCATAGGCTATACAACCAAAAATGTTCAAGTGGCTTACTCGCGGCTTCCTACCTTTGCAAGCTTCATATGGGGTCCGGTTCATGACTGCCTTTGTTGGTGAGAGGTTCAGAAGGTACACTGCTGTTGCTACACCTTCTGCCCAGAACTCTTTAAGAAGACTTCTTGCTGCCATCATGCTTCTTGCCATTTCTACCACGGTTCTATTCTTCCGTTCGGCCACACCGTTCTATTCTGGAGTGTACGGTGCATTAAGCTCCCCGCGAATTCCATAATGCTCACAAAAGGCATTAAATTCATTAGAGGTAAATTCACCTCCTCTATCCGAACGAAGGACCTTTATGCAGAACCCACTCTCATTCTCTACCAATGCCTTGAACTTCTTGAAACAATCAAAAGTTTCTGACTTGTTGATCAGAAAATACACCCAACTCATACGACTGTAGTCATCTGTAAACAACAAGAAATATCTACTACCACCAAAGGACTCGACACTCATCGGTCCACAAACATCAGTATGTACTAATTCAGGGCAAGAAGAAGCTCTCCAAGATTTGTTTATAGGAAACGAAATTCTGCTGTGTTTCCCATAGACACACCCCTCACAAAAATCAAGTGCATCAATTTTAGGCAGCCCAACAACCATATCTTTCCTACTCAACAACTTCAGCCCTTTCTCATTTAAATGTTCATAACGCAAATGCCATAGATTTGCCTCTGAACTACCTTTAACTACCAAGGCGCTACCAATAGATACATCAAGTGGGAACATTCTGTTTGAAGTCATCTGAACATGAAATATTTTTTGCCATATTTTTTGTCATGTATACTACAACAATTATCATCAAACAGAACATAATATCCACTGCTCATCGATTGTCCGACACTTAACAAATTATGAGCTAAACTAGGAACATACTGTACATCTTGAAGAAGATTTGTATCACCGCAAGAATTTTTAATGGCAACCATACCTCTACCTTCAACCTTAATTGACTTGTCGTTTCCATGCCAAACTTCTGATTTTTGCAACTCATCTAGCTCCTTGAACAGCAACTTCGAACCAGACATGTGGTTGGAGCAACCACTATCAATAAACCACACATCATTAGATGCACCATCAACGATAGAGTAAGCCATAAACAGGTAACTTTCCTCTTGCGGCTTCTCGGCAAAATTGGCATGTTTTGGATCTTCCTTCTGTTTACTCCAACAATCAGCTTCTTTGTGCCCATATTTTTTGCAGTAGTGGCACTGAATATTGCTCCTATACTGCCTCTGGTCACCAAAATGACCTCTACCTCTGCCGCGTCCTCGACCACGACCTCGGATGCCACCTCTGCCATGTCCACGACCTCCTGAATATTCTGACTTCCCTTTATAAGAAGTCTCCTCCTTCACCTAAAAAGCCTTCTCATCTACCTTTCCAGAGAACTTGCTGACTCGATCTTCATGGGCTAGCAGGGAACTCATCAGTTCATCAAAAGTGTATGTTGATAAATCCTTGGATTATTCAATTGCAGTAACAACAGCATTGTACTCAACAGTTAAACTCCTTAACACTTTACTAACAACCGCCACATCACTCATAATTTCACCATAAAAATTCATCTAATGCACAATTCCAGAAACTCTAAACAAGAACTCTTGCATTGGTTCTTTGTCTTTCATAGCCAATGTTTCAAAGCTACGACGAAGATACTGTAATTTAATTGTGATTACCTTCTGGTCACCCACATACTCCTTTTTTAGGATCTCCCATGCTTCATGAGAACTGCTAGCTGCTGAAATTCGAGGAAATATTTCATCATCCAGTGCCGATTGGATGAGAAACAATGCCTTTGCATCCTTCTTGCGATTATCTCGTAGCTGCTGGTTAGGTTGAACCGGTGCACGAGCAGGCTCTTCATATCCGGTCTCCACTATCTCCCAAAACTCTTGGGATTTGAACATCGTCTTCATCTTGAGACTCCAAAGATGGTATGTTTCTCCTTTGAATACTGGAATTGGGGGCTGACCAGATAGGTTTCTATTTCCTGTCATGGCTGTGATCTCTCAAATTTGTGTTTACCTCACTGTGTGTGTTTCACTCTGTTTGCTGAGACTTTCTCACGTAATAATATTTTTTTTGGTGTTTTTCCTAGTGTTTGATCTCTCTTGGAGTTTAAAAGAGAAAAAAAGGCTGCACATTTCTCTCTCTCTCTCTCAAACTTGCTCTGATACCACTTTTGTTGGGGAATAAACTCTTTAACAGCAGAATTTGATAGGAGAAAGACTGTTAACATTCGTTGCGTTAGACTGAAATTGAGAGGCCTATTATATAGGCTTATAGCATACTAAACAATACTACTAATCAGCAACTAAGTCTAGAAAAATAAGGAACATGACTCCACTCATAACTGATAACCTAAAACTTCTAACTTGACCACTTAACTCACTAACAACCACTATCTGAATAATAGGAACAACAGAAATAACAAGTCCATAATTTTAGGAGCACTACTCAACAGAGTGTGGTAAGATAAACCCTAAAGCAAGTTTGAATTGTTGCAACCAACCCCTACACCTCAACATCTCTTTTGCAAGTAGTAACTTCTCTCCTTATGATAAAACACCTTCTATCCTCTAATATATCAATCTACAAGTTCCTAAATTGACTTTGAGGCATCCTCCCCTTCATCATCTCAAGATAAAAAACCTCGCATTAAGGTATATCTAGCTTCATCTCTTCCTCACGGGCACCACATCCCTTCTAGATAAGGTACAATTGATCTTTTTAAACCTCGTCCCACCTTATCAAAATTCTACTATACTCTCGAATAAGGTCCCTAAAATTGCAAATCCTTAAATAATATATTTTGTAATTCATACCTAATCCAAGATCTTCAAATATCTAATTTCAAATATTTTAGAATGAATTCAGATCAATAATAACATTACCCCAATGCTGCCAAAGAGGCTTCCGCATAGGCAGGGTAAGAGGGGGTCGGTTGTAGGTAGCCTTACCCCTGTGAGAGTCTCACGAAGAGGCTGTTTTTGTTTGAACCGAGATTCGAAGTGCGAAGACCATCGGCAACTTCACAATAAATAAGAAGTGATGACAGTTTTATGAGCCATTTTGCTTTAGTCTATTATATTTCAAATCAAATATCAGTTATCTCATTCATCTGTTAGACTGTTATACAGTTCTTACTATGAACACATTTGACCTTAACCGATATCAACAAAACCTTTCAACTTCAACATGCAACCTCCCAACATCCATCCTAAATACTTTAGCGGGAGAAACTGCATACGTGAATTACCACCTAAAATCAGATAATAAAACTTGGGAACCTACAAAGAAAACGGACATTTGAGAGAGAAAATAAGACATGCGCAACTTCCATCAGTAGCAGCGGTGTCCAGACTTCTCCAGTCCACTTCAACCATCCAACAACTTGAAAGAGACGATAGGGAGAGGGACAAGATACTGATGGAGTAGCTTAGAATAGGGGCAATAGGCTATATTACTCAAAAAGGTTATCAAAGTTTCAATAGTTACAGTAATCTGATAATTTAAGAATTTATTAAAAAAAAAATCAAAGTTTAAATCAAATCCAATTATTAATTATCTCACAACTTCACTACTTTTGAGCTTTGGAATATAATGGACTAAAGCAAATTGACTCATAAAACTGTAGGCACTTCTTATATATTGTGATGTTTCCAATGGTCGTGGCACTTCAAATCTCGGGTCATATGGAAATAGCCTCTCTATGAGACTCTCACAGGGGTAAGGCTGCATACAACCGACCCCCCTACCCTGCCTAGGCGGGAGCCTCTTTGAAGGCATTGGGGTAATGTTGATATTGATGTATCTCACCCAAAAAGGTTCGACATTTGGTGATTTGGTCACAAGGGTGCAAGACATCACAAGAATTCAGAAGATGTTCAGCTACTTCTGCAGTAATATTAACCCATTTAAGGGACAAGGATGTAAGGGCAGGTGAGGAAATCAGAGAAATATGCGGAATAAAAGTTTTAGAGAGAGAAAATAGGTAGAAGATTGTATTATGTAAGAACATAAATGTGTCTCACTTAACTGATTATTACAAGAGAGTTTGCCTTATATAGGCTATCTTCTAACAAACCTCTAACAACCTAGAGGTCCTAATATTTGCGTAACAGAATGCAAAACTAAAAATGATTAAATATTTAATTTATCATATATTTTCTCGAGCATCAGAGAGGCCTAGCTTGGAGGACAAAAAGGAGTGTTGAACATGAGAAAGAGCCTTTGTCATCAAATCAGCCAACTGAAGATGAGTGGGAATGTAGGTTGTTTGAAGAAAACCATCCTGCACCTTGTCCTTTGTGAAATGGCAGTCAATTTCAAGGTGCTTTGTGCGATCATGGAAGCATGGATTTGCTGCAATCTATTGTGTTGCCTTGTTGTCACACAAAAAAGTTAAAGGACGAGCAACAGGCACACAAAGATCATGAAGAAGATAGCTAAGCCAGAGAAGCTCAGCTGTGGTGATGGCCATGCTCCTGTATTCTGCTTCAGTTGAAGAACGCGAGACTGTAGCTTGTTTCTTGGTCTTCCAAGAGACCAAAGCATGGCCAAGAAAAATACAATAACCAGTGAGGGACCTCCTAGTCATGAGACATGAACCCCAATCAGCATCAGAAAACCCTGTGAGCTTGAGTTGGTCCTGTATGGGATAGAAAAGACCCAAAGATATGGTACCCTTAAGGTACTTGAGAACATGTTGAGAAGCTTGCATATGAGGCTCTTTAGGAGCAGAAAGGAACTGACTGAGATGTTGTACAACATAAGAAATGTCAGGTCTGGTCATGTTCAGATATAAGAGACGACCAATAAGTCTCCTGTAAGCTTCCCTATCCTTGAGAGGAGACCCTTCATCAATTGACAACTTAAGACCTTGAGGCAAGGGACATTGAGCAGGTTTGGCACCAGACATGCCTGTATCTTAAAGAATATCAAGAATGTACTTCCTCTGATTGAGCAAAGTACCAGAAGAAGTTCTACAAATCTCAATCCCTAAGAAATATTGAGCTAAACCCAAATCCTTAATGGTGAATTTCTTGTCAAGAGCTGCCTTGGTAAGCTGAATCTCAGTATCATCATTCCTAGTGAGTAAAACATCATCTACATATACCAAAGCAGCAGTAAAAGCAGAACCATGACTCTTAACAAAAAGAGAATAATCATGCTTGGATTGTGTGTAACCTAATTCCAAAAGGAACTTGCTGAATTCTTGATTCCACTGACGAGATTCCTGCTTCAACCCATAAAGAGACCTTTTAAGTCTACAGACCTGACCTGGGACAGCTGAGAAATACCCTTGAGGTGGTTGCATATAAATCTCCTCATTAATGTAACCATGCAAAAAGGCATTATTGATGTCTAACTGGTGCAAGGGCTAGTTCTGAGCAGTGGCAAAAACAATGAGCACCCTTACAGTAGCTAGTTTGCTACAGGGAAAAAGGTGTGCTTATAATCCTTCCCTTCCTTCTGATTAAACCCCCTAATCACAAGTCTTGCCTTAGGTCTCTCTACAGTCCCATCAGCCTTGTATTTAGTCTTGTAAACCCATTTTGAACTTATAGCCTTGTGTCCAGGTGGCAAAGATGTGAGTTCCCAAGTATTATTCTTCTCTAGTGCTTCTAACTCCTTCTCCATAGCACCTACCCAAAGTGGGTCCTGTTTAGCCTGATCATAACATGCTGGTTCATGGAAAGTTAACACATTAGCTAAAAAGGAGGTGTATGATGAGGGCAAGGAAGACAGGGAACTGTCATGGAGAAGATAGGTTGCTGTAGTGGTGTTGTTGGCATATGTAGAAGAAGTAGCAGGGGTAATGTAATCTTGAAGCCAAGCTGGTTTGGTTTTTGATCTGGTTGATTTTCTAGGTTCAGGGACATCAGGAGAGGGAGGGTTAGATTGGATAGGAGAAGATGGTTCGGGATTGGGGGAAATGGGAGGAGTTTCAACTGCAGTAGCAGGTGTAGTGGTGTGTACAACATGAGACTCCTCTAAATCAGTATCAACAGGAAGAGGCAAAAGAACAGCAGACTTAGTGGGAAGATCAGCTAATTTATTGTTTTTAAAAGGAAAAATAGACTCTTGAAAAATCACATCCCTGCTAAGGAATGTTTGTTTAGTATCAAGATCATACAGTTTGTAGCCTTTTTGGTTAGGAGGATAACTAAGTAAAACACATCTCCTGCCCCTAGGTGCAAACTTATCATGTTTAGGTCCAGTAATGGTGGCATAACAAAGGCATCCTATGGTCCTAAGATGATCATAAGTAGCAGGCTTGCCAAAAAGCTTTTCATAGGGTGTTTTCCAAGCAAGAATGGGCATGGGCATTTTATTGATGAGATAAGTGGCTGCAAGAATGCAGTCACCCCAAAAGGATTTTGGTAAATTGGCATGAAGCTTGATGGCTCTAGCTGTATCAAGGAGATGGCGATGCTTCCTTTCCACAATTCCATTTTGTTGAGGGGTATAGGTCATGGATTTTTGATGCAAAATGCCATTAGCATTCATGCATTCAGTGCACTCAGTCTTCACTATTTCAGTCCCATTGTCAGATCTCACAAATTTAGGAGTGACATTAAAGTGGTTCTTTATGTAATTAACAAATGCAATAAAAATGGGACCCACTTGAGTTTTGTTGTGTAAAAGATGAGTCCAAGTGGTTCTGGTATGATCATCAACTATGGTAAGAAAATAAGTTGCACCATTGGGAGTAGGAGTTTTATAAGCACCCCATAGATCAACATGTATAAGCTCAAAAGGAAATAAAGAAACAGAGCTACTCCTTGGAAAAGGAAGTCTATGATTTTTAGTCACACAACAAGTATCACAGAAGCAATTATTTGCATTGAAAAGTTTACATTCACTAATATGAGATAGTTTTGACAAGGATGTATGTCCAAGTCTGCTATGAAAGACATGTAAATCTGAATTGGTAGGGGGAATAACAAAACTGCCTTCGACATCTTTTACAGCATTATTACTAGGTGCAAAGAAACAATTAAAAGAACCACCATCAACTAACATAGGAGTCTTGAGAGTGTACAGACCATTAGACCCTTTGCCAGCAGCAACAACTTGTTTAGTTGTAGGGTCTTGTAAAGTCCAATGTGAATTATGAAAATTAGCAACAAGATTTTGTGCGTAGGTCAATCTGCCAATAGATAACAGGTTAAATCTAAACTCAGGTACATAAAGAACATGAGTAAGAATTAATGTAGGGCTGAGTTTAACATGGCCAATAATGCTAACAGATTTACTGGAACCATCAAGTAAGGATATGTGGATAGGTTTGGTAAGGATTTTGGTATGGCTAAACAGGTTTATATGGGGTGTCATATGGTCTGAAGCTCCTGTGTGAACAATCCAATCATACAGCATGATATCATCATTAAAACAAGCTAAAGCCTAGGTGAATAAAGATTTCATACCTGAAAAGTTCATTGAAGAACTTCCAGCAAAATTAGCATGAGCAGAACCTCCAGCAAAGTTCACAGCAGATGAACATGCAGGATCTTGAACTGGTCCCTTGCCTTTCAACATCTTGAACATTTCTTGACAAACTGACTGTACAAGATTTGGATCCATGCCACTGCTCTTCTGAACACCACCATCTTCCACATCATCATAGTCAAGATCAAAAGGAGTATCATGTCCTGCACTATAGTCCACACCTGCACTAGCCTGACCAGCTAACTTCATAGGCCTCTTACCCTTCTTCTTTCCTTTATACCAATCAGGATATCCTATCCTTTCAAAACACTGATCATAAGTATGACAGTCACTTTTACAGTGATCGCAAAACCTCTTTTCAGGATCCTTGTTTCCAAAATCCCTAGGTTTCTTGAAATCCTTCCTTCCACTCATGAAATTGCCTGCACTAGAATTATTTGCAAAAAATGCAACAGGCTCTATAGCATGATTTGTGACTTGTTTTTTGCTTTTCTACTTGTTGAACTATATAATATGCTCTATTGACATTAGGAAGGGGATCCATAGACAAAATCTGACCACGCACAGGCTCAAAATCATTATTCAGACGCATCAAAAATTGTACCAATTTACTACGACCTTCAATCTCAAGGAACTTCTCAGTGATTCCACAAGCACATTCACTCAATTTTCCACAAGTACAAACATGCACACCATTAAAACTCAGTAATTCATCCCAACAACGCTTAAGTTTAGTGAAATAAGCAGCCACAGTGAGATTACCTTGTGAAATCTGACTGGATTCACGCTCCAATTGATAAATCAGAGGTCCATTGCTCTATCCAAAGCGCTCCACAATCTCCGTCCATAGCTCATGAGCTGACGTGGCATATAGAAATCTATCTGATAATTCTGGAACCATCGAATTGAGGATCCAGCAAGTCACCATATAATCACACCGAATCCACCGTTGATAATCAGCAGTCCTGATTAGCGGTTTCGCAATCGTCCTATCGATGAACCCTAACTTCAATTTCGCACCTAAGGCCATCTTGATTTGACGACTCCAGCCAAGGTAATTCGTTCCACTGAAAGGAGTAGTGGTAAGAGCCATTCCAGGATGATCCGAGCTCGCAATATGAAGTGGATCATTGTGAAGGTTTGAGGAATTATTTGTGGTAGAATCAGGAATATTAGCTTCGACCGCCATTGATACGAAATCGAAAGCTTCAAGAAAATTCAATCGAAGAAAATAACGATTAAAAGAAGTAAGAAATTACAATCGAACAACAAATTCGAAGCAAGAACAACAATCGAATCAAGATTTCTCAGCAAAATCGATTCGAAAGAATTTTAAAGGATCTTGCGCTATAACCTAGTGCTCTGATACCATGAGGAAATCAGAGAAATATGCGGAAAAAAAGTTTTAGAGAGAGAAAGTTGGTAGAAGATTGTATTATGTGAGAACAGAAATGGGTCTCATTTAACTGATTATTACAATAGAGTTTGCCTTATATAGGCTATCTTCTAACAAACCTTTAACAACCTAGAGGTCCTAATATTTGCGTAACAAACCTTTAACAACCTAGAGCTCAAGTGGCATGCATCTTTGTTGAGGCATTGGGAAAGCATAGCATTTGTGCCCCTTTGTCATTATTACTGGTCTGAAGTTCAGCTCAAGCCTTTTGACTAGTTTTGCAAATGCAAAAACCATCCATTTATCAATACAGGATCAATCTTCATTGCTCAAATCAAAAGTAACCCTTAATTCATCTATAACTGGGGCTAAATGCTGTTCTAATATACGATTTACTCGACTTACAAAAGTGGACCTTTTTTGGGCGACCGATCCCCTATAGTTGCTGAGAATCCTAACCATTGCACTGGAATCTTCAAAGTTCAAGATAGTATAACATTGCCACAACTGTTTCCATTTGTGGGAAAGAAGCCTATTTCTTGCCACATCCTTGATAGAGACTAAGGACATGATCAACATCAGAATTTCATCTGGTAAATGACTTAGCCGATCATTCTGGTCATCAGGACTTGCTTTATTCCCCTGAACTCGCACCAAGTGGCAGGAAACCACGGTGCACACACATATGAGGAAAGGAGAAAAACTAAACAACCAATCTAATTGTATTTATTTTTCTTTTGCAACTTGCAAGGTAGAATAGCGATTTCACAAAAATTTCTATAAAACGGTCTTGACCCTTGCAATTCTAAAAAGTGACCCCATTTTTTTATGAGTCCGTCTCACACAAGAGTAGTAGGAAATTAGTAAACAAAGTAGAAAAAAGCAGAGGGAAGAAAATTGCACCTTGTGCTTGCAAGGTTTCAAGGCATGCCCCGTCTTTTTTGCCATAAGACCTAGGGGAACAGGGGATACCATAAGAGCTTCCTAAATGCCAAAAACCCAACATGGGAAGCAAGGGTTAGAATAAAAAAGAGCACAAATTTACCACAATTTAAGAGCACAACTTTCCCACAATTTAACAGGACAATTTGGAATCATTAACTTTGTTCATATCTTTTGATATAATAAAAACCAAGAGAGGTATTAAGATTTGAACTTGATGAAAAATTTCAAAAGTAGCATGTGCAGAAAATGTTTGGAGCGAATTTAACCCAAATTAACCTTCACCAGACACAGAAAGACCAAATAGAAACGAAAAAGCACAGACTCACAGAGTTTTACCGAGCTGAAGAAGAAGAAAAAAAATGCCAATTTTAAAACTCAAAGTCACAAATCATATAGCTCAAGCCATATATACAAACAATCTAAGTGGATCATGCACGCTGCTTCATTGACACGTGGCTTGCCACATCACCATGTCCAGTCAGCATCTTATCCAAAAGTCAATGTTGTTTATGTCCCCTAATTAATGAAATACATGCATGCACACACCATGTAATCTAATTAAATGCGGATACATGAACACAAACTTCATAAATACGGTACATGAACTTAACATTTATTATACTAAAAGTAGACATAATGAATTTAATAAGGAAAATAGTCAAAAGTGATAATTATTTTTTAAAAAATGATAAAAATTATGTATATGTAATATTTATACATACATCTCAAAATTTTTAATTGATTTCATTTCATACCTTAGCTAAATAGTAGAAGGCCAATATTGGAAAATTACATGACTACACGTACACCATGGAGATGGAGAAATATAGTGTTCGGTAGAATGTGTGAATAATATAGTTGTAAAGATAATTCCCCCTAATTAATGAAATACATGCATGCACACACCATGTAATCTAATTAAATGTGGATCATGAACATAAACTTCATAAATACGGTACATGAACTTAACCTTGATTATACTAAAAGTAGACATAATGAATTTAATAAGGGAAATAGTCACAAGTAATAATTATTTTTAAAAAAATGATAAAAATTTCATACCTCAGCTAAATAGTAGAAAACCAATATTGGCAAATTACATGATTACACACCATGGAGATGGAGAAATATAGTGTTCGGTAGAATGTGTGAATAATATAGTTGTAAGGATAATTAATTTCTTTAATAATTATTTTAATTTTTGTAAAATAGAAAACTAATCGATATCTCTACATGGATCCAAACAACAGTTGCATAACAAATGGGATGACACATATAAGAAATTTAACATCAAATATAATGTAAACCTACAGTAGTGAAAAAGAAAAGGAAGTGTGATGAAAAGCAAAGATGGATACGAACCATTTGTAGAAAGTTATGTAAATAAGTAAACACATGGGGGTATAAATATATCAATTGAAATAGTATATGGTATATGGTATGTCAAGATGATAGTTATGAATCTGGCACTTAACTATTTTTTTGAATAAAAGGTATGAAATTCATTTATCCCTTTGAATCAAACAACTATTTCATGTCAAATAAGCAAATTTCCATTACATAGCTATATATAAAAAAATAAATAAAAAGGAAAAAAAACATTACACAGTACAATACAACTTTGATTTTGTGTAACTCTATATTACTTTCTATATACCTAATTGGTATATCATTCTTTAATTAATAATTTAATAATAACATTGAAAAATATATTTTCTAATGATAATTTACAAACCCGTGCATCACACGGGGCATACACCTAGTAATATTGCAAAACTAAACGAATGACAAATAAATATACGATCTGAATTAGGCATGTACAGGGAACGTAAACAAAGAAAGCTGAAATCTTTAACAACAAAATCAGTCATTAGATTGACCAAATTGGCAGCTTTAAATTTCTTGACCAGTTGTCCCACCTTTTAAGGTGCCTACAAGCCAGCGTGAGGTCCCACCCTTGGTCATGAACCAAAAAAAAATAAAATCAGTCATTAGAGCCCCAAAATAAAGTGATTTAATATGTTGGTGGTTTGGTTCACCTTTGAAGGTGATCAGAGCAAATTAGGAGTGAGGCCCGGGTGGAAGGGGCTGAAGTGCAAATTTTTATATACTCCCACCTCCACGGAGCTGCGTGGAGCTGGAAGGGGCAGGTGAGGTCCACGGGCAGGAGAGAGAGAGAGAATGGGCAGGAGAGAGAGAGAGAATGGACAGGAGAGAGAAAGAGAGAGAAGGAAAAAGGCTCTATGTAGCTAGGTGGAGAGGGAAATATAACTCACCTAATGATTTCACTCATTTATTACCTAATCCCCTTTTTTTTGGCTGGCAAAGAATCTCAAAGGGCAAAGCGTCCTGCTGTGCTAAAACACGAAGAACCTGCTATGTTGAGCTCTGCTGTGTTGGTAGCACTTCAAACATTTTTTTCAGTTAAAAATTCCAGTTTTCTCCAGTTTGTTCTAGTTTTCTCTAGTTTATTTCACTTTGTTCCAGTTTTCTCCAGTTTATTTCACTTTATTCTAGTTTTCTCCAATTTTTTCTAGTTTGTTTAAGTTTTTCCCAATTTTAATATTTTGACATGATAAAAATAGTAATTAAGTATGCTTTATCTAAATATTAATAATAAATATATATATTACACATATATATTTAAATCACTTTTGAAAAATGCCCATTTTTATTATCTACTCCATCTGTCCCAAATTAATGTACCTATTTGAACACAACAACAACAACAACAACAACAACAACAACAACAACAACAACAACAACAACAACAACAACAACAACAACAACAACAACAACAACAACAACAACAACAACAACAACAACAACAACAACAACAACAACAACAACAACAACAACAACAACAACAACAACAACAACAACAACAACAACAACAACAACAACAACAACAACAACAACAACAACAACAACAACAACAACAACAACAACAACAACAACAACAACAACAACAACAACAACAACAACAACAACAACAACAACAACAACAACAACAACAACAACAACAACAACAACAACAACAACAACAACAACAACAACAACAACAACAACAACAACAACAACAACAACAACAACAACAACAACAACAACAACAACAACAACAACAACAACAACAACAACAACAACAACAACAACAACAACAACAACAACAACAACAACAACAACAACAACAACAACAACAACAACAACAACAACAACAACAACAACAACAACAACAACAACAACAACAACAACAACAACAACAACAACAACAACAACAACAACAACAACAACAACAACAACAACAACAACAACAACAACAACAACAACAACAACAACAACAACAACAACAACAACAACAACAACAACAACAACAACAACAACAACAACAACAACAACAACAACAACAACAACAACAACAACAACAACAACAACAACAACAACAACAACAACAACAACAACAACAACAACAACAACAACAACAACAACAACAACAACAACAACAATAGTAATAATAGTATAATACTACTACTACTACTACTACTACTACTACTAATAATAATAATAATAATACAACAACAACAAAAATAATAATGATAATATGAAAAATAAATAAATAAATAATAGCATTAGAATTTTATTATTATTATTATTATAATTATAATTATAATATAAAATTTATTATTATTATTATTATTATTATTATTATTATTATTATTATTATTATTATTATTATTATTATTATTATTATTATTATTATTATTATTATTATTATTATTATTATTATTATTATAGCAAAACTTTATTGCAAATGATAAAAAAAATTCATAAATGCAAAAGTTTCAGTTTTCTCCAGTTTCTTTTTCCAATAAGTTTTAGTTTTATTGAGTTTGTTCCAGTTTTCAGTTAAAAGTTACAGTTTTCTCTAATTTGTTCCACTTTTCTCCAGTTTGTTCCAGTTTCCAGTCTAAAAAAAAAACATGCCCTGCAGTGAGGGATCATATGTCCTGAGCCCCAAAAATCACGATTTTGACACATTTGGTCAATAAACTCTAGTATGGTTATTCTCTTAATTTTGTAGAAATTGTCAGACATTTTTATTTAAATATCATTTCATAGAAAGAATCCAGATTATTGATGGGCTATAATAGATATATGTACAATAGATTTATCGGAAACATTAGGTCATCTTTTTCAACTATAGGAGCTAAACCCGACAAAAGGTGACCGAGAATTGGAAATGTATCTGAACGAAATTGTATTTGAACTGATTTATTGGCTGAAAATACTTGGTTGGGCTTGTCTTGTTTTGCTCTCTATCATCTTTATGTTGCTTTTTGAACACGTTTAGTTTTTAATGAATGGGTAATATGGTATGCTTACATTGTAAGTACTAATTATATGTCAGTCTTGATCGTTCGTAGTCTTTGAAAGACTTTTTTATTTTTTTCTTGAAGAGGTTTGGAAGACTTATTGGGACCCGTGTTGTAGCTTCCCAGCATGTAGTTTTATTTTCATATGAAATTTAAATTCAGAAAAAGAAGAAGTATGATCTATAGACTTCAAGACCATAGTGGAGTATGGATTGAGGATGAAAATACCATTAAACACCTATTCACTACGGAATATGTTCAACGCTTTACAAGCTCTAGAACGACGCCAGTCCATTTTGATACTAATAGGATCCAGCCTAAAATCTCAAGAGAGGATAACTTGCGACTTATTGCACCGGTCTCCGAGGAGGAAATAAAACAAGCTATTTTTGATTTAAATCCTCGTAAAAATCCTGGACCCGATGGATTCACTGCTGCATTCTACCAGGAATTTTGGCGGCACGATTGGAAGTGAAATTACTAAAGCCATCCAAGCCTTTTTTCACCATGGTAAACTTTTAAAAGAAATTAATCATACATTTATCACGTTTCTTCCTAAAGTCGACTCACCCAATACCCCGGCTCAATATAGACCTATAAGTCTTTGCAATACTCTTTACAAAATTATTGCTAAGATTCTTGTTAATAGACTTCGGCCTACTTTACAAAAAATTATTAATCCTTACCAAGGAGCTTTTGTTCCTCAACGATCGATTCATGATAATCTTCTCATTGTGCAAGAAATTATGCATTTTTTCCGAAAATCTAAATCTCGCGATGGATGGTTAGCTATGAAACTAGATATGGAAAAGCGTACGATAGAATTTAATGGGATTTTCTATGGACCACCCTACAAAAGTTGGGATTCGATCCCAAATGGATTGAGTGGATTCGACAATATGTCACAACTGTATCCTATTCACTTCTGATCAATGATACACCTTCGGCATTCATTCAACCCAGTCGCGGTCTTAGACAAGGAGATCCCTTATCTCCTTATTTATTTATCATTTGTATGGATGTTTTGAGTCAACGCTTATCTGAACCTACTGTATCCAAATCTGGGATTGGAATTAAGGTATGTCCAGGTGGGCCACAAATTCCATGCCTTTTCTTTGCCGATGACAGCCTACTGTTTTTCAGAGCCAACCATAAAGCCTCATCCAATCTAAAGACAATATTGGACCAATTTTGTGTCAATTCTGGACAGTTAGTCAATTTTCACAAGTCTTCTTTAGTATTCTCAATAAACACGTCACCTCATCAAAAGCAAATTGTGTCGGCCTATTTCATTATCCCGCATAAGATAAGTCTTGGTAAATATTTAGGATGCATGTTCCCAGAAACGCGGTTTACAAATCAAGTATACAGAAACCTTATAGATTCTACTCAAGGACGCTTAGAGCCTTGGAAAGCCGCCAATCTTTCTAAAGCAGGTAAACTGGTCCTAATTCAATCCAATCTTGAAGCTCTACCTTCCCATGTCATGGAAAGCTTTAAAATACCAAAATTCACTGCCCACAACATAGACACACTAGATAGGAATTTTTTCTGGAATAATTCCAACAAAGGAGCCAGTGTTCCTCTCATATCATGGAAATATATTTGTCGGCCAAAATCAGCTGGGGGTCTTGGATTACGCAGAACAGAAGCGGTGAATAGAGCCTTTATAGAAAAATTAGGCTGAAAAATTCTAACTGAACATAATAATATATGGGTTCAAGTAGTGCACAATAAATATCTTAAAAGAACAAACTTTTTCTAGAAAAAAGCCATGACCCATGACTCTTTCATTTGGAAACAAATTCTAAAAGAATGACCTACACTCCAACAAGGTATTCGCTGAATTGTTGGTAACGGCTGTAATATCTCCTTTTGGCTAGATAACTGGGCTCTCCAAACATCCCTGGCGTCGCATTTATAACTGAATCCTCGGGATATACCGAACATTGATTTAACAGTGAGTCAGTTTATTACAAATCAAAAGACGTGGGATATTGATAGACTAACAGAAATTGTGCCAACGCCCATAGTTAAACTTATCTTAAGTATACCAATTCCACGAGAAGACATCATTGATTCCTTTTGTTGGTGGCCATCAACAGATGGAACATTTAGTACTAAAACAACAACCTGGATGAATCATGGGTTAAACAAAACGGAGTGTACTAACTGGAATTATAAATGGATATGGCAACTAGATATTCCTCCGAAACTTCAGATCTTCCTTTGGCAAATATTAAACAATGGTCTCCCAGTTCGCTCTTCTTTAGCAGCTAGAGGTTTAAACATAGACGAAACTTGCCCTCTTTGTCATGCACATTGCGAAAATATATTCCACTTATTCTCTGATTGCAAATTTGCTAAGCAAGTTTGGCATAGAGCTCATCAGCTACAATGGCTAAATCTTAAGCCTGATACAGATCATATAGTAGAATGGTGATCACATTTGAAACAAACTCATCAAATTGATCATTTATATAAAAGTATTCACTTGACTTGGAGCATATGGAAATCTAGGAACTCAACAATCTTTAATAATACGCCCTTTCATTTGGAAGCTACAATAGTAAGGGCACAAGCTTCATGGCAGGAATGGGAACATAGAACGAGATTAGACCACCAATTTCGAACATATATTGACAATCGATCAATAAACATTGATAGACAAAATACTCAATTCAAACAAAATGAGTATATTAATATACATTGGGAAACGCCGCCTGAACATTATATCAAACTTAATTTCGATGGTGCAAAAAACAGTTATAGCTCTGGCTCGGGTTATGTTCTCCGCAATCAGTTTGGGTACACTTGTCATGTCGGGTGTCAACATTTGTGTAATGCTTCTGTCATTGTCGCAGAAGCTACCACACTAAGAAATGGGCTTCATAAGGCCATACAATTAGGTTTTTCTAATATTTTTATTGAAGGGGATAAAAAACTTGTTTTGCAGGCAATTCAAGCACTATGCAAGATTCCATGGAGCATTAGCAGTCTGGTGATGGATATCAAGCGACTACTCCAACACACAAACTACCAAATTCGTCATCAAATCCGCGAGGCTAACCGAGCAGTAGACTGGATGGCAAAGTATGGCTTCCAACATACTGAGGGTGGTGATTGGACTATCTTTCCAAGCTCCGAGTTTAGTTCTATTATTTCTTCAGATGCGATGGGTATTACCCTCGAGAGGATGGTTTTCTAATCGCTTTTCTTACCTATATAGAAAAAAATATATATATAGTTGTGTAAGAACTCTCGCCTTTTCGGCGCCTAATCGATATATTTAGTTGGAATTAATGGTTCTTAAATATGTGTCACATGCGATTCAAATTAATTATAAAGAACAATAATTTGCAAATAAGAAGCCACCACCAATTTTTAAGGAAACAATTGGAAACCATCAAAAGTGCACCCCAATTCCAATTGGGAATTGACTCATGCCCATGGGGACTAAGTATTGAGTTCGGGGATGTAGGTACGAAATAAATAAAACGAATCTCATCTAAATCGCCCGCATTAACGGCCACTACTAAGCCTATCCATGTCAAGTATTTATTTATGCTATATGATTCCATGCAAATCCGGTCGTACAATGATCCTAAATTAACTAGGCGGGTTAAGATCAACCAAATTACCTACGTTGTCGCTTTGCACAATTTATATCCAATTTACATGCATACTATTAACAAGCATAAACATGATATAAAGCATTAGATAACGCTCCAACCTACCAACTTTGCTAAACGCGCCATGTATTGCATATGCACATCAGTAAAACTGTTAGTATCTTTAAAAGAATAATAATAATATTATAAAGGTGCTAACTTTATGCCAAAATAAACCTAGGAGGCTACTATATGCATGCAAAAACTATGAAAAGATGCAAACTTCCATAAACTAACAAAAAGACATAAACTTTATATTAACTAACCATGCATAATTATATATGAAATCAAGAGCACGCAAATTTATTCAACCATAATCAAAAGCTAAATAAAACATGATTAATAAGCAATAAAGCAAGAGATTTAATGAAGAGTTAGGCCCTCAGGATGGTTAACCTGGACGTTCTATTCGAACGGGACTAGTAGAATTGGGATTGCTCTTCGATCTTGGGTGCTAGGCTAGGTGTATGGCTTGCTTGAATCTTCAGATTTCTGAATTTGGGGAAATATGTGCTCTCAATGCTCTCAAAATTATGAACTGACTGTCTTCCGCAGAAGAGGGTGAAAGGGAGTATTTATAGAATTGGGGGACGGATTTAGGGACCTAGGGCTGGAAGCCCGGCTCCAAAACTCAGCCCAGTCAAAAATTGGGTTCAGCGGCCACACGGAGGACAGCTGGGGCCCGCGGTGGCCGCTCAAACTCAGCGGCTGGCCTAATGGCCCCCGCTGTCACGCGCTGGCCGCCGGACAGGTCGCGTCAGCCGCTGGACCTGACAGCGCGCGTGTGACTACGGTTTTGACTTTTGGTGCTCTGTAAATTATGAAATTGCCCTTGCGCTGGCCCAGGGGGCCGGGATTGAGTGGTTTTGGCCCAAATCTTCGAGACGCAATATCTTTTGATCCGGAAACCTGATTGAGGCAAGGTCAAAGGCGTTGGAATCCTTATAACAAGGGCTATCCAAAGACTGAGGTTTCAAGGAATTTGGTCTAGATTTCCGAGCAATGTCCTTTTCTACTTACGTCCATGTTAATCCAATTACCATCATCATCGGGCGTTGAGGTGTCAGGGGATGAGAACAGATTAGGGTGTCTAAAGAAGCCCCCACTTTGGCCGAGCTTGTAAAAGCGAAGGTCAAAGTATTTGCTAAAAATGCCTGCAGTGTTTTTTTGAAAATGCTTTATGTTAGAAAGAAGAAAAGATAGATTCCTGATTGCCTGTGGTCAAGGTTACCTGCTTTGTTTAAAGAGCAGTGTGTTGCTCTGCTTTGTTTAAAGAGCGATATGCTGCTCTGCTTTGTTTAAAGAGAGGTATGTTGCTCTACTTTGCGGATACAAACGTTGCGCTAATTCGATAGCTTCAACGTCAAAAGGGCGTTGCGTTGCCCTTCTTTAATTGTTGCCAACGTGACGCTATTTCGATAGCATCAACGTCAAAGAGCGGTATGTTGCTCTGCTTAAGTTGTGCCTGCAAAAGATATAATAAAGTGCCTGTGCTTGTAAAAAGTAGTTAGATATAAGGCTCGAGCCTGCAAAAATAGATAATACCGGGTCCCTAGGATAAGAAACCAAGCTGTGGGGGAAAAAGAGTCATTTTGGGTGACATGTTCGCGTTTCCTAGGCTTCCAACGGTCGAGAAACGCAATTACGCGCGGAATTTGAACTTGTGGGCCCGCCCCGAGGGGGAAAACAGAAAATCTGGTTGGGCGGCCATGCGGACGGCTGTCGAGTGCTGGGCGGCCTTTACGGGCTCGCTCGACGGCTAAAGAAGCCGTGTGAAGGCTAAAGGAGGGGCCGCCAGGGCCAGCGGCTGGGCCGCTGAGCCTGGGCGGCCCTGAACCGGGCCGCTGTGCTGGTTCAGAGGCGAAAACGGGGCTTTTGAGTGAGGGAGCCAAATTTTGGGTCATTTCTTCCCCAAAAATTTGAGACTCTCTCTCTCTACCTCCATTGTTGCCCAATCTTTATTCCTTGCTCAAATTTGCTCAAATTTGCTTCTTTGTGCTTGCATTTGCTTGATTTTGCATAATCTTTGCATAATTTCAAGTTTATTTGTGATTTCTCACAAATTTGGGGTGAATTTGTGAGTGGGTTTTTGAAACCCTTGGAGAGAGAAAATCTCAATTTCTCCATTCTTGCTTGTTGATCTTTGCTAGCTTGTTCATCTTTCTTCATGGCTCCCAAATTGGCGAAAAAGAGGAGTAGAAGGGCCGAGGTCCGGGAGGAGGTTGAAGAAATCAACATCTTCACCAAAGCTTTCCCCTCCCATGTCAAGCCTTCCAAGAGGAATCCCAATGTGGCTTTTCCTCAAGATAGGTACATGGTCGGATAGGATGCCTGACATCGTTTGGGATCGGTCGGAGTTGCTCTTTCGACCTGCGACTCACTTGAGCTCCTGCGCTTTCAAGTTTGTGGTAAGCCTCAAACTTTTAATTCATAGTTTTATGCATTGAATTTTAGTTTATATGCTTTGCCTTGAGTAAAATTTATGTAGAAATTGTATGCAATTGTCAAGTTTGTAGCGCATGTGATCTTGCGCGGCTTGAACGAACTTAGAAACATGCTTAGGATTTGAACATTTGGTTGAAATGTGAACCTAAGAGGTTACAAATTTGATCATAGGAACCCGATGGGAATTTGAAACCCCATGGTAATTATGGTTCTTCGGTGAGGCTTTTTAAGACTTTGCCCAAATAGGTGCAAAGTGCGGTTTTGGGTGCGGGGTTCGGACCTCTTTTGAAAGCGGCGGACTCGGTTGAGCAAGTCAAGAGATGCATTGTTCGCTTGTCTTTGGAGAGTTTTTGGGATGCCACCAACACGTTCCATTTCCCTAATGGGGAGATGATGATCACTTCATCGGAGTTTGCTATGTTGACTAGGGTGCCTTGCGTGGGTACGCTCATTGTGTATGACGTTTCCATCTGGAAACGCAAGACTGAGATGGTGGAGTTGTTTGGCCCTTGGGGGAATACCTGGGGTCACCATTATCGTCCCTATAGCGAGCTCTATGGCGCTTTGACTGATGCGAGGTACAAGAGGAGTACTTCGGTGGAGCAGAAGGAGAGGAAGTTCATCGCCTATCTCCTTGCCACCACCATCTTTGGTGACAAAGGAGAGCGTATTCATGCTATTTACCTCCCTAGCTTGTTGGACTGGGAGAGGGTGAGAGAGTACAACTGGGGGTTGCCGGGCTACGCCAACCTTTTGAGGTGCATGCTGTTTACTTGCCGCGTGAATGATGAGGGATATAAGCAGACGACTCTTCCTCCCGTGAGCTTGTGCGGTTTCTGGAAGGCCTTGCAGGTATGTTTGCTTTTTGTATCCATTTGATAATTTGCATGATTTAAGTGTATGGTGCTTAGCTTCATGTTTTTATGTAGCCTTGGTTCTTTGAGCATTTCCCGGACATGGCGCCTACGGGCTAGGAGTTGGATTTTCCGGTTTGCAGGGCGTGGCGTCACAGAGGTCCTGCGCCCTTTTCGACCCTCCAGCAGTATAGGGAGGCTCTCTTGCGCCTAGATTGGCACAAGATAACGCAGTTTTTCTTTTTGTTGCATGGATTGTATTTCTTGGTGAGGAAATAACTTATATTGCATGTTTGTGTAGATTGACTACTTCCCTTGGGCGAAGTACCATGGGTCGGCTCTGGATGCTGTCCTTGCGTCCAGGGTGATAGACCGTCAAAGGATCCTGATTGCAGGTCCGTTCTCTTTCGAGTGGTACTTGGGAGAGCGGATCTTCCGTCAGGTTTATCCTGATGTGGCTGGCCCGAGGATTCCCTTGGATCCTCCCTCGACCATGTTCTTGGTGAGGTGCTTGTCTCGCGAGCAGGTTGTGGAGGCCATGGTGGGCTCAGATGCTATGCGGTATTTGAGGGAGCCTGCGGAGGACCTTGCGGGGCACTACGAGCAATTCCGTCGTGATCGCCTCATGCCTTCATTTGTGGGTTTGAAGGTAAGAATTTTTATATGTTGGTTCTTCCTATGCCTTTCTTGCTTTGTTGGTTTGCTGACTTACTTTATTTTGCAGGAGCCTCGAGTTGACGATGTCGACGTGGATGTCTCGGATATGCGGGTCCGAGGTCGGGATTATGGCGGGAAGGAGTGCTGGGGAGAGGTCCCGATGACGGAGGACCTTGATGAGGACATCCAGGGCCTTCCTCTTCCAGTTGGGCATCCAGGGGTAATTTTACCTGTTGCATGTGATTTTTGCTGCTTTTATGCTTGTATTGACTTTTCTTTGCGCAGCTTGACCGTGAGCAGACCGGGAAGGTCTTCAAGATGATGCATGCTATGAAGTCCTGGATTTCTCGAGCTCTCTCGAAGGGCACCTGCTCGAGGGCTGACTTGGATAAGGTGATCTTGACTTTGCATCTTCAAAGTTATATGCTTTGAGAAATGTTTCTTATATGTTTGGTGGGTTGCAGGTGGAGTATCGTCGACCCCTTCCTCGTCGGTCACGACAGGTGGTATTGTCGGATGATGAGCTTGTGAGCTCACCTGAGCGTAGTCCTTCCCGTGAGAGGAGTCCTCGGAGGGAGAGTCCTCGGAGAGAGAGGGAGCCTGTGCAACGGAAGAACCGTCCTGGTGGGAGTAGGATGACTCAATTTGTGGAGCCTACTCCTATACCTATGCCGATGTATCCTTCTTATCCCGGGTATGCGCGGTATGCTCCTTATGGTGGTCTTTACTACCAGCCCCCTGTCCTTGCTCTTATGATGCCTACCATGCCTCATTGTTATTCGTGGGGGTATGATTCGAGTTATGCTGGAGAGGGGTGTTCGTATCGGGAGCCTGCCCGTCATTCTTCCTTTGACCCGGACTAGCTGGCGGCGTCGAGCTTTAGTGATGAGCCCCGGAGGTCGGAGGATCATTTGAGGTGCTCCGTTCAGATGGTGATGCGGGTCATGATTTTTATGACAATGCATTTGTGTGAAATACATTTATGAACACTTGTTTTGAACAAAATATTCAAACTTTGCTTTGTAATATATTGTTGTTCTTATTGGTCCCTGCATACAATTAGGCTAATGCAAATGCACAGGTAGTCAAGCAAAAGCGCAAGTAGCAAAAAATAGTACAGCCAAAAAGTTAAAATTGGGTGTACCCTATCCCCCCTAAAAAAATGAAAAAGAAAAGGGGTGCCAAAAATGGGCTAAAATTAATAAGTATAAAAAGTAAAAAAGATGATAATCATCCAAAAAAGAAATAAAGAAATTGTGCAGCTCCCATAAATAATTAAGAAAATAATAGTTACTAGCAATAATAGAAGAAATAGGAAACTGAGCCAAATCGGAGTCCAAAACGGTTAAGGAAAGTGTCCAAAACCGGGTAGAAGAGTGCTGTCTCCAAATCGGAGTCCAAATAGGGGGTCGTTCAGCGGCTGACGCGAAGGAGCGGGGGTCAAAAGTGGGGCCGCCAGACTCAGCGGCTGAGCCGCGAAGGCTGGGCGGCTGGCCGCTGAAGCTCAGCGGCTGGGCCTCTGGGCCTTGGCTGCCAAATCGTGGCCGCCGAGCCTTCAGCGGCTGCCCTATGGGCCGCTAAGCCTATTTTCGACGGGTTGCCTTATTTTCGTCTTTTTTTCGTGCGAGCCCTATATAAACCTTGGGTTAGTCCGATTTTGGGACATCACCTTCATTATTCCATAGCAATAGAGATCTTTTTAGAGAGAGAAACCTCCAATTAATTTAGAATTCAGCCATGACAAGTTTTGAAGTTAAGTTCGATAAGTGGTTGCAATCTATGACCCCTGAAGAGAGGATGAGACTTGTGCCCTTTCACTTGAATGCTTTCTTCCATCTGAAACAAGTTCAAGTTGTCTGGAACCTTCTTGAGGCTGCGGTTGAATTTTGGGATGACATGCTTCATGTTTTTAGATTCGGGTATAACGAACTTTGCCCTCTTCATGAAAAATTTGCTGCCATAATTGGGTTTCCTCATGATCAAGCTCCTGCGACTCCATGGCTCGGGGCCAATCTTGAAGGTTATTATAAAAGGTATCTTGGTTTATCCCCAACCCAAGCCTCTTCTGTGGCTAGAACTGGTGAGTTAGACCTCAATAATGTGATCGACATCTTTTTCTCCAAGGTAAGGGATGATCATAATGAGACATTATAGGCGTGCTTTTATCTTATGTCTCTTGCATAGGTACCTCTTTGTTGGTGGAGGTAATAATGGTAAAACTTGTATGCTTAGAATTGTTGAACAAATTCAAAACGATTTTACCCTTATGTCTCTTGTTCTTGGTGAAACCCTAATGTGCTTGGACCGCAAGAAGCAAGAACCAACTCATGGTGGATGGACGGGAAGCCCTCTTCTCCTTCAAGTGAGTGCTTGAATAATTGCTTTGGATATAAAGTTTGAATCTTTAATGGATACCTAACTTTATTATATTTTTTTGTTTGTGTTTTTTTTTAGATATGGCTTTTGGAGCATATGTGCTTCATTGAGAGGCCGGCTAATGCGCTCAAGTACCAACCAAAGCAGTTTCCTGCCCGCCGAAGGCTTTATTATGAATCCACCATTGATAAATGGCGTGTATACCTTAAAGCTTGCCCTTTGCTAAGATGGACTGTCAAGTGGTGGGGCTTAAAATCCGCAATCGGATGCAGCAAGGAGACGAGATTTTATCAAATCCTTGGCCTTCAAAATTTGACTTATATATTTCCTAGCCGTATCATGCGGCAATATGGGAAATGCCAGATTATCCCACAGAAGGATAGTGCTGCGCCTGCAACCCGGGTTTTGACTATTAGTATGGTGAGATCATGGGAGTGTGTCTGGGATAGTCGCCCTAAGTGGACTATTCCTCATATCAAGGTCCCAACGACGATATCTTCAGCTTATGAAGCTTGGATGGATTGTAAGACTGCGGAGGGTCGTCGTGCCTGCAGGAAATCTGAACAAGACGATCTTAAGGCCCAATCGATCAAGGCTAGCTTAAGACTTTCCAACCCTAATGATCCTAAAGGGAAAGGTAAACAAAAGGGAGTCAAGCATGTGAAAAGTGTTCTTAACCCAAAGGCCAAGAAAGCTTTAGCCAAGATCACTACTAAGCCAGAGGAGAAGCCCCAAATTCGGGCCAATGATCATGAAGCCTCCACAAGTGATCCTCTAATGGAGGTTGAAAAGGAAGAAGAGCCCGTGGTCCGAGAAAAATGGGCTCCCAAGGAACGCGAAGTGGAAGGCCCAAAGGTTGATGAACCAATGGAGGATGTTGTCCCTACTATTGAGGCTACAGAGTAGTTTATTTAGGAAATACTCTTTTTGGAACATGTCTAGCTTACGATTGCCTTTTTTATGCTTTTAAATTCAATAAGGGTGATGTGCCCCCTCTTTTTTATTTAGTTAATTTATTTTATTGTTTAGGAATTGCCAAGTCTTGTAATAGACTTTATTATTATTTATTTATGGAGACATGCTCATTTTAATTTTGCAACCTTGTGTTTATTATGTGCACAAATTTTAACAACTTTTGAATCCGAATTTGATGAAGGGGTCGGGCTCAATTGCAATTGGGTTGTCCTACGTATCCTTTTAGGGGAATCAGGCCACTCGTAGTTCTTATCCGTTTTTTTTAACATTCAATCCATTTTTTTTTTTTTTTTTTTTTTTTTTTTTTTTTCGGGATTAGTTAGCCTTATGTGGGCCTCTCGAAAGTGTTATATTGGGTGTCTTGCCTAAGCATATAACCTCTTCAATTGATCTATGTTTATCCATTAACTAAATTTGATCCCGTCTAAGTCTGCCAATCTTGCAGCGCCACTTGTTAAGATTTTTGTGATGATAAATGGGCCTGACCAGTTGGGTCGAAATTTGCCTCTTGGGTCAGTGACATTGGACCTTACTTCTTTAAGTACTAAGTCTCCGACCTTGAGGTCCCTCATTTTGAGCCTTTGATTAAAGTGTCTAGTAAGTCTGTTCTGATAGACTCTTACATTGTGCAAAACTTGCAACATTTTCTCATCCAGCAGGATTAGTTGGTCATAGCGGGCTTGGACCCAATCCACTTCTGAGATTTGACTTTCTAAGACGATCCTTAGAGATGGGATCTCTAGTTCGATTGGTAATACGACTTCCATTCCGTAAACCAGAGAGTATGGTGTTGCTCCCGTTGATGCGCGAACCGATGTCCTATAACCCCAAAGCGCGAATGGCAGCTTGTCTGGCCAGTCATGATAATTTTCGGACATCCTTTCAATGATTTTCTTGATGTTCTTGTTAGCTGCCTCTACTGCACCGTTTGTTTGCGGTCTGTAAGGAGATGACTTTCGATTTTGGATTTTAAATTGGTCCAACAACTCAATCACTTCTTTCATGAAGTGTGACCCATTATCACTGATGATTTCTTGGGGAACTCTATATCTAGCTATTATGTTATTCTTAATGAACTTTACCACGTGTTTTGCTTTGAGCTTTGCGTATGATTGCGCCTCGACCCATTTGGTAAAGTAGTCGATTGCGACTAGGATATATTCGTGTCCCCCTTTTCCTGTTGGGGTTATTTTACCGATGATATCGATCCCCCAGGCTGAGAAAGGCCAAGGTGAGGTGAAGGTATATAATGGGCTTGGTGGTAGATGTTGTAGATTTGCATGAGTCTGGCATTGTACGCATCTTTTGACAAACTCACAACAACCTTTTTCCATCATTGTCCAATAATATCCAAGCCTTATTATCTTCCTAGATAGCATCATACCGTTCATGTGCGGTCCACATACTCCTGCATGTACTTCTCTTAAGACCTTATGGACCGTTTCGGTACCTAGGCAGCGGAGGTTGACTCCGTTTGGGCTTTTCTTGTATATTTCACCATGTACTTCCAAGAATTGGGCCGCGAGCCTTAGGAGTGCTTTCTGGGCTCTAGGACTAGAATCAGGAGGGTAGAGCTGGTAAACAAGCAGATTTTTTATATCGGTGTACCACTCATCTTCCTCATCGTGGAACACTTCCAGGGTGTCAGAATATGAAGGTTCGGATCTCCTTTGTACACAGATGGGCATCATCCGAATAGTTTCAGGTATGTTAATCATGCTTGCTAACTTAGCCAAGGCGTCTGCAAATTGATTACCTTCTCTTGGAAGGTATGTAAAGTGTATTTGATTGAAATACACTATGATCTTGTCTAAGTATTCCTGGTAGAGTGCCAGGGATTCACTTTTAACCTTCCATACTTTTGAAACTTGGTTAATTATGAGTGACGAGTCCCCATAGACTCGGAGTGTCTTAATGCCAGGGCTTATGGCAGATTGCAGTCCTATTATGCAAGCTTCATATTTGGCGCCATTATTTGTAACCTCATGGTCCAGTTTGACTGAAATGGGTGTATGTGCACCTTCGGGATACTATCAGTATTCCTACTCCAAAACCCTTTTGGTTGGATGCTCCGTCGAAGTATAGCTGCCAAGTCTCGGTGTCTAAGGTCATGACCCCTTCGTCTAGGAAGTGATATTCATCCTTGTGCTTTGGTTCATTTATGGCTTGGTCGGCCAAGTATTCCGAAATAGCATGCCCTTTTATGGATTTTTGATGTTCAAACTTGAGGTCGAACTCTGAGAGGAGAACGGTCCACCTTGCTATTCTACCATTTAGTATGGGCTTTTAGAATATGTATTTCAAAGGGTTTTCTCTTGATCTGATGTGGATCGTGTGTTGGAGCATGTAGTGTCGTAGCTTTTTTGTAGTCTTTACCAGAGCTAAACATGTCTTTTCCAAGGATGAATAACGGGTTTCATATTCCAGAAATTTCTTTCTTACATAGTATATTGCTTTCTCTTCCTTATCTACTTCTTGGGCTAGCATGACCCCCATTGACGTTTCTGTGACCGTAAGGTAGAGGATTAGAGGCGTGCCTGGGATGGGCGGTACTAGAACGGGTGGTTCGGATAAGTAGGCCTTAATTTTGTCAAAGGCCTTTTGCCATTGCTCGTCCCATTCCCTTTTTACCTCTTTTTTGAGTTTCTTGAATATGGGCTCACAAGTGAAAGTTAACTTGGAGATGAACCTGCTTATGTATTGGATTCTTTCCAAGAATCCTTTTATTTCTTTTTCCGTTTTAGGAGGTGGCATGTCTATTATGGCTTTGATCTTGGATGGATCGATTTCTATCCCCCTGGTGCTTATGACAAATCCTAGAAGTTTGCCAGATGTAACTCCGAATGCGCACTTCTCGGGATTAAGCCTCATATTGTACTTTCTAAGCCTGTCAAAGAACTTTTGAAGTGAGGGTACATGCCCTTCTCTGTCTTTGGACTTTATGATCATGTCATCTACGTACACTTCAACCTCTTTATGCATCATATCATGGATTAAGGTTGTAGCGGTTCTTTGGTACGTGGCTCCCGCATTCTTAAGCCGAACGACATTACCGTATAGCAATAAATGCCCCACTGTGTGATGAAAGTGGTTTTCTCTTCGTCCTCTTTGGCCATCAAGACTTGGTTATATCCTGCATACCCGTCCATGAATGATAGAAGGGCGTGTCCGGCGGTGTTATCTACTAAGACGTCTATGTGAGGTAAGGGAAAGTCGTCTTTTGGACTTGCTTTGTTCAGGTCCCTAAAATCTACACACATTCGGACCCGTCCGTCCTTTTTTGGGACTGGGACAATGTTGGCTACCCAATCGGAGTAATTGGCCACTCTTATGAAGCCTGCCTCTAGTTGTTTTTGGACTTCCTCCTTGATCTTAAGGGCCCATTCTGGCTTCATTCTTCTTAGCTTTTGCTTGACTGGTTTGCAGTCGGGGTTTAGTGTAATGGTATGCTGAGCAATTTTGCGGTCTATGCCTGGCATGTCGTTGTAGGACCAGGCGAAAACATCCGTATAATCCTTTAGGAGTGTTACGAATTGTTCGCGTTCATTAGATGTTAAAGACAAGCCTATTTGCACGTGGCGAGGCACATCATTAGTTGCAATGTTTATTGTCTCCGTTTCTTAAACTATTGAAGTCTTTTGCTCATGTTCGATTAGTGCTTTAATAACGTCTTTTGGCAATTCCGTTATATTTTCCGAATTATTAGCAGTGAGACAATCCGAGTAAGCAAAATCGACGTTCATAATATTAATAGAAGTGGACAATACATCAATGAGGTCATCACTAAGGACCTTAGGAATAGACTGGGGTGGACTACCCGACACTTCTAGGATAACAGACTCAGAATCAGAATCAGACTAGGAATCGGAAATGGGCCCTCCTGTAGGACCGTAGCGGATGGTGAACTTGTACTTGGCTCCCTTGACCAGAGTCCAACTCGTCTTGTTCTTCCAGGTGGTGCAGTTAGGCCCGATTGGGGCGATCAGCTTGGTCGGGTTGAAACCTTCATTAAAAAGCACGGTAAGGGGAAGTTTGGTAGTGGTCTCGTCGTACTGACGACGCTCTTCGCCAAATAAAAGCCCAAAGTCGTTGGGTGCCATGTCATTAGCCCAATCTTTAGTGGATTGGTCCTCATTGGGAGGTATGGGTGTGTCTTCACTCATGAGGAAGCAGTCTTGAAATGCCTCGAAGCCTGGCATCAGGATCCCGTTGATTGTGTATGGTTCAGGGAATCCATAGTAAGGATATGGGTCGCCTTCCTGAAGGAATTGCCCGTTGAGGGTGAGGGGATAAGGATCCATGTTATGTGTAATAGGTTTGTTAGCCGCAAGGGCTCTTTTCTTAGCCATCACTTTGGATATGTATGCCCTAACTTCTTGCCTTATGGGCCTGTAGCCTAGCCCAAATAAGTCATTTTTGATCTTGGTGTTCGGAAAGGCTTGAGCTACTTTGGGATGAAGGCCCAAGGTGGTGCTTGGGAAGTGGCCTTGCTTTCTGAGTAAGGCGTTCACATTGAGCGTGGGCTCTATTGTTTCTATGAAGGCTATCTTCTCAAAACTCCATAACTCCTCGTCTGCTCATTATGCTCTATATTTAGGACTGGAGCTTTCTCAATCTGGGCTATCATAGTATCAGCGCAGACCTCCAAGGTGGATCCTGCCAAGGATTGTTTCACCTTTTGATGCAAAGTTGAGGCTACAGCATTTAACCCGTGTAACAAGGGCCTTCCCAAGAGTAGGTTGAAAGTGGCTGGAATGTCGTTCACATGGAATTGGACCATTTTCTCGATGGGCCCAATATTGATGTTCATGGAGAAGGTACCCAATACGTTTTTTTTGGAATTATGGTAGGCCCTTAACCCTTGTGCGGAATGCGTGAGGTTGTTGCAGTCTATTTTGAGGTGTTCAGCAGTCCTTAAAGGGCATACATTTACAGCCGAGCCATTGTCGACTAAAGTCATAGGGACTTGCCTCTGTTGACAGATTACAGTAAGATAAAGGGCTTTGTTGTGGTGAATACCTTCGGGTGGAAGGTCTTTATCAGAAAAGGTGATGGGCGTGGATGACTTTCCTTGGATTAGGAGGTTGACTACCTCTTCAGGAATGACATTTGGAGAAATGGTGGTTGCATTCAAGGCCTCTAGCACGACCCTTCTACGAGTAATAGAAGTGGTCAACAGTTGCCAAATGGATATATCGGCTTTTGTTCTTTGTAGTTGTTTGAGGATATTGGTCCCATCATCTTCTTTCGCCATTTCCCTTTGGGGCGAATCCCTATTGGGCATGGCTACAGGCTCTACAGGTTGGATTTGGGATGGATCCATATAGATGTTTTCGGGCCTGAACTGGCATCCCGATCTTGTGAGATAGTTTAGAGCTTTGTCATCGTCTTCTTTCTCGTCATCGGAAATATCATACCAGGCTTTGCCATTAGCTATGTCATGGACTTGAGGAGTCAACACGTCTTCTGGATCAGTATGTGACCCATTATTTTCCTCATCGCTATCCCAAAGGCCGCAGACGTCTAGCGTGGATCTTGGGCTTGGGTATGGTGGTATGGCCTGTCCAATAGGCGTGATCAAATAGGAGGGATCAACCCCTCTTCTATGTCGATAGAAAAGGAGTTCCCAAGGGGATTGTTGTTGTTGCTGGTTGGTGGTGCATCCTTAGGCAATGGTATTGTGCCAATGTCAAATAAGTCTTGGATTTTATCCTTAAGGGTGTAACGCTTTTCAGTATCATGCCCACGCCCCCTATGGTATTTGCAGAATGCAGATTCGTTCCAATATGGTGACCTTTTCTCTACAGGTGGATCGGGAGTAGGCCCAATCGGATGTAGATAGTCTCCTTTGATCAACTTATCTAGAGCCTTGACATAAGTCATCCCGAGGGGAGTGTACCTTCTTGGACGCCTATCAGCTATGGCGTTCACTTCATTTCCTCTACTTGTGGAGGCATGGTTGGTATTAGTGTATTTCTTATCTTTATATCCGCTTGTGTTGTTATTGTAAGTGGCCTTGTTCTTCCCTCTTTAGAGTTGATCGTCTTCAATGGCCATGCCCACTTTAGTTAATTGGGCGTAGGTGGTTATAGGTTGAAACTTCATGTGTTCGCGGTATTCAGATGCCAAATTCTGGACTAGCATGCGGATTTGATCCCTTTCAGATGGGCGATCAATCAATTCGGCTACCTTAGTCCTCCATCTTCTCACGAAACTAGTGAAGCCTTCTTTGTCACCTTGCTTGGTGATGTCCAGTTCTCTTAATGTCATGGGTGGCAAGACATTGTCAGCATGTCTCTGAAGGAACAGTGTGGATAGATCTTCCTATTTTTCTTGCTTTTGAGTGGGCAACTTGAAGAACCAGGCCCTGACAGCAGGATCCAAGGTTTGGGGAAAGAGGTGAACATACAGCTCTTGTTCAATGCCTCTAAGGCCCAAAGCAGTAGTAAAAGCCCTAATGTGATCTTGTGGATCGTCTGTTCCTTTGAATGTGGGAACTTCAGGCATGGAGAACTTGGTGGGCAATTTTCCCTTGATATGGGGAGCATAGCCCTCAGAATTGATGATCATGTCGTTGAAGGCCCGACTCTTACCTAGGACAGATTCAAGCCTGTTCAGCTTGGCTTGAAGTTCTTGCACCTCTTTAATGGAGGGTTCGACCCTTTCCCCATCGGGCTTGGGCTTATCATCATCTCTATTGGGGGGATCCAACTTGGCGACACGGGCTTCCATATCGGTGAATCTAGCATTCATAGCGACCATTTGGGCTAAAAGGTCATCCATCTTTTGGTCACCGATTTTCTCGGCGTCTCCAGACATAGCGGGCTTAGGCGAATTGGATGGTAAGGTTTGAGGTGACAGTTGCGGTGTGAGAAGGTAATCGAGCCAAACAGGGCCCACGAACTGTGCTTGTGGTGAAGGTTCAAACGACAACTTGCGGACTGACCTCTTGCTGGACTCGTCTCTCTCCCACTCCCTAGGACCAGGATCTCTACTTCTACCAATTCTAGACATGAAAAGGCCCGTTTAAGAAAATAGAAAATAAATGGGAATCTCCACATAATAATAAAAGTTTTATTTTAAAACAAATGTGGGAAGAGAATCTAGCACTAATCCTCAACATGGTGATCTTTTGGGTAAGACGCGATTTTATGTAAATAGCATATTCTAATCAATGATCTTTCGACTCTATTAGAATTATAAATACTCTTGACTTGCATATGGGATAAAACTCCCTAATTTTAAAAAAAGAGAAATACTGTTGACTTGCATATGGAATTAAATTGGACTCTTTTTTTTTTTATTTGGTGAAAGATCATTGACGGGAATATGTTATTTGCATGCAATCTAATTCTTATGGAAAGGAACGTCTTCCTAACATGGTCACTAGCATCGTTGGAGTCATACAGGGATTCTACTTCCTAAAAAAGATAAGATCCTAGACTCTATTTGTAAACTTGAACAAGCAAACAAAAGGAAAACCTTCCCTAACCAAGACTCAATAAAAGAATCCTAAGGGGGGGGGATCTAATCCTAGTATTCTTATGGAAGTTAATCACATAGCAAGGAAACAATTAATAATATAGTAAATAAAGCAATTAGCACTTTGATATGGACTATGAGACTTAGTGCAATAGTTTGACACAATCTATGGTTGGATAAGGTAACCCATGACCGGATGCGTTTTGTTATCTATGGGGTGCATAGTAAGACTAGACGTACCGTTTTACACATCTCGAATGGAAACATGTAAATTCCATGGGGTGGAACACGACTATGTGCAAAGGTAATTCGGACCGAGTGGGTCACTGGCCTAAGTCATAGACAATGCTCCAAAGGGTAGATACTATAACGGTGTGGTGATGTCTTTCGACATCTTGCAAATATAATGCATGCAATATGAATGAATTGGATGCAAAAAGGCAAAGAAAATAAACACGTACGGTAATTGAACCAAATAACTAAAGTAAATCATTGACATGGATAAGTGTTCGAATTACATCCTCTTATTAAGTCCCCAGTGAAGTCGCCACTGTAAGAACCCTTGCCTTTTCGGCGCCTAATCGATATATTTAGTTGAAATTAATTGTTCTTAAATATCTGTCACATGAGATTCAAATTAATTATAAAGTACAATAATTTGCAAATAAGAAGCCGCCACCAATTTTTAAGGAAACAATTGAAAACCATCAAAAGTGCACCCCAATTCCTATTGGGAATTGACTCATGCCCATGGGGACTAAGTATTGAGTTCGGGGATGTAGGTACGAAATAAATAAAACGAATCTCATCTAAATCGCCCGCATTAACGGCCTCTACTAAGCTTATCCATGTCAAGTATTTATTTATGCTATATGATTCCATGCAAATCCGGTCGTCCAATGATCCTAAATTAACTAGGCGGGTTAAGATCAACCAAATTACCTACGTTGTCGCTTTGCACAATTTATATCCAATTTACATGCATACTATTAACAGGCATAAACATGATATAAAGCATTAGATAATGCTCCAACCTACCAACTTTGCTAAACGCGCCATGTATTGCATATGCACATCAATAAAACTGTTAGTATCTTCAAAAGAATAATAATAATATTATAAAGGTGCTAACTTTATGCCAAAATAAACCTAGGAGGCTACTATATGCATGCAAAAACTATGAAAAGATGCAAACTTGCATAAACTAATAAAAAGACATAAACTTTATATTAACTAACCATGCAAAATTATATATAAAATCAAGAGCATGCAAATTTATTCAACCATAATCAAAAGCTAAATAAAACATGATTAATAAACAATAAAGCAAGAGATTTAATGAAGAGTTAGGCCCTCAAGATGGTTAACCTGGACTTTCTATTCCAACGAGACTAGTAGAATTGGAATTGCTCTTCGATCTTGGGTGCTAGGCTAGGTGTATGGGTTGCTTGAATCTTCAGATTTCTGAATTTGGGAAAATATGTGCTCTCAATGCTCTTAAAATTATGAATTGGCTGTCCTCCGCAGAAGAGGGTGAAAGGGAGTATTTATAGAGTTGGGGGATCGATTTAGGGACCTAGGGCTGGAAGCCCGGCTCCAAAACTCGGCCCAGTCAAAAATTGGGTTCAGCGGCCACACGGAGGGCAGCTGGGGCCACCGGCTAGCTTAATGGCCTCCGCTGTCACGCGCTGGCCGCCGGACAGGTCGCGTCAGCCGCTAGACCTGACGGCGCGCGCGTGACTAGGGTTTTGACTTTTGGTGCTCTGTAAATTACGAAATTGCCCTTGTGCTGGCCCAGGGGGCCAGGATTGAGCGGTTTTGGCCCAAATCTTCGAGACGCGATATCTTTTGATCCGAGAACCTGATTGAGGCAAGGTCAAAGGCGTTGGAATCCTTATAACAAGGGCTATCCAAAGACTGAGGTTTCAAGGAATTTGGTCTAGATTTCCGAGCAATGTCCTTTTCTACTTACGTCCATGTTAATCCATTACCATCACCATCGGGCGTTGCGGTGTCAGGGGATGAGAACCGATTAGGGTGTCTACAAGTTGTAGTCTTCAATCAAAGTGGAATACGGCCAATGAGGTATTGGCCTACTGGTTAAAAATTGAGCTTTGAGTGTATTAGCGGTGTTTTCTTTTCCACTTTTTCAACAATAAGTTCAGTGACCGACTTTTTCTCTTACATAATACTATTCAGTTCGATTCACTTTAGTTCAAATAAATTCAACCGTAAAAAGCCCCTTTCAGATTAAATTCCATCTCCGTTGTATGTATATCAGTATATCTGTTGTAGTGGTGGTTTCTATGCCTCCGTTATTGAAAAAGAAAATCAAAATAAAATACTAGTATTGGGATGCATAAGCATTGGAAGTGTCAAAAGGCAAGAAAGTGTTTGCCAAATTGGAGAACAGATTGGTTAATTAGAGCTTGCTTGGTGTTTGCAGTCTTGCAGACACTCGTAGCCATAGACTTGTCTTGTTAGTAGTATTAATAAAGCTTAAAAATCGTTTTGCTGAAAACTAAGGAAGAAAAGGAGACTATGTAACGTATAAAATACTAAAAGCCTTCACTTACTCTTAACAACACCAATGACACATCATGGTCCAGGAAGTAAGATTTTTAAGCTGATCTAGTGATCCCTTAAACAATAATATATAATTTCAGCTGATGATTTTAAAAAAATTGCTCCAAAAACATTATGAACCAAGGTATCTTTTGTACAATTCAAAGGTCAAACCCAAAAAATTGAAACGGACACTCTTTGGTGGACGAAGCAATGTGATGCAGGCATGTTTGCAATTTCAAGTCAATAATATGCCACGTGATTCCCACGTGAGGAAGGGATATTCAGTTGCTGAGTTCAGACCTGGAAATGATGTGCTGGGAGTATCTGTGTAGCAGAATTTACCTAGGAATCGCTATTATTCCTTTTTGGGCTGTAATTCCTTTTTCTGCTTTTATTCATTTTGTCTATAGTGATAGTGTTGGAGAAAACCCAACATAGTTCGGGAGGTCGCGGGGATGAGGGGACAAGCAAGCAAAGCTAAAGGAGGAAAAGTAGAAAACATATGGCCATGCAAATTTGGTGGTGTAATGTTGCATGGGCATGCGGAGCTGACAGCAAGGGGCTGTCAGCGCCGCACGACCGGGTGACTCTGTGAGGGAAAATATGCACGACCATGTGGTCCCAGCCGTGAGCTACGAACGGTGGTTCCTTTGTCTACTTTGGGAGATCTTCTTCCATTATCTTTTGGGGATCTTTTAGAATATTATGGGGGGTTTTCTATTGGCATGTTATTACCTATTTGAGTAGGATAATATCTAGGTGTTATTATGTAACTAGGAAACTAGTATCCTAAAAGATGTATTCCTTAGCCTAGTGGTTTTAGGGTTAGGAATACTTTTCCTATATAAGGAGTGTTATAGGCTAGGGTTAGATATCATCTATGTGAGCTCATACTCTAAGGGAGGAAGAGAGAGAGAGAGAGAGAGTCACGATGTAAGGGGACGCAGGGGCGAACCCTATGGAGGGGACGTCAAGGGAAACGCATAGTATGCTTAAGAAAGAGGGAGTCACTTTGTGTATCTCACAAGAGGTCGTGTTATTAGTTATGTGGTTGATTAATTAATAATATGAGGATCGTGGACGTAGGCCATTGAATTGGGGTCGAAGCACGTTAAAATTGTTGTGTTGTCCTTCTTACTTATTGACATATGTTTATCTCGAACTTGTATGGATGGACAATCGTAAAATTCCCCAACAAGTGGTATCAGAGCTGAGGGTTACGATCTTGGTGGGTGATCAATTTTGGATGTGGTGGGGAACTGCATCGAATGGGGACACCTTTGGTGATCTAGTATGCCTATGGAAGTTGGCCACTTTCTAGGATCCGTTGATGAGTTTATGATGTTCCAAATTTGTTTCTTGGAGGAAGGGGTTTTTATGATGGCAAGTTCGAGAGACCAATAAATAAAATTGGTTTCGTGGGTGCAATAGTTTGAAGACAACAAGAGGAGGGTTTGTAGTTTTTTCCTCAAAAGCTACATTGAGGTCTCAAGGAACAAAAGAAGTCGCTTCATGCTCATATGATGGAAGGAGGAGAAGAAGGGTTCAAGTTCAAGAGGAGCCTTCGTCATCGGAGGGATGATGTGTGGAAGCGTCTTGGGCTTGAGAGGAGAATTGTTGGGTCAATCCCAACAAGATTCGAGGTTCCAAGGTGTGTTGGGTTTGAGAGTAGGATTGTTGGAGCAAACCCAACATAGTTCGGGAGGTCCCGGGGATGAGGGGACAAGCAAGCAAAGCTAAAGGAGGAAAAGTGGAGAACACATGGCCATGCAAATTTGGTGGTGTAATGTTGCATGGTCATGCGGAGCTGACAGCAAGGGGCTGTCAGCGCTGCACGACCGGTCGACTCTGTGAGGGAAAATATGCACGACAATGTGGTCCCAGCCGTGAGCCACGAACGGTGGTTGTTTTGTCTACTTTTGGAGATCTTCTCCCTTTATCTTTTGGGGATCTTTTAGGATATTATGGGGGGTTTCTATTAGCATGTAATTACCTATTTGAGTAAGATAATATCTAGGTGTTATTGTGTAACTAGGAAACTAGTATCCTAAAAGATGTATTCCTTAGCCTAGTGATTTTAGGGTTAGGAATACTTTGCCTATATAGGGAGTGTTATAGGCTAGGGTTAGATATCATCTATGTGAGCTCATACTCTAAGGGAGGAAAAGAGAGAGAGAGAGAGAGAGAGAGAGAGAGAGAGAGAGAGAGAGAGAGAGAGAGAGAGAGAGAGTCACCATGTAAGGGGGACGCAGGGGCGAACCCTATGGAGGGGACGTCAAGGAAAACACATAGTGTGCTTAAGAAAGAGGGAGTCACTTTGTGTATCTCACAAGAGGTCGTGTTATTAGTTATGTGGTTGATTAATTAATAATATGAGAATCGTGGACGTAGGCCATTAAATTGGGGTCGAACCACGTTAAAATTGTTGTGTTGTCCTTCTTACTTATTCAAATATGTTTATCTCGAACTTGTATGGATGGACCATCGTAAAATTCCCCAACAGATAGGTTTGTTAGAAGCAAACCGTTGGGAGTGATACACTGAATCTGATCAGGGTATTTGCTATATATACATCTGAGGAGCTGAATAGTTTTTCATGCTCAAATTACCAAAATTCTCTCATCTCTCACTTTCTAAATTTCATCAATTGTTCTTGCATTAATAGGCTCAATAATTGTTCTTTTCCCCAACTATTCTGTCTGTTTATGTCCATCAATTCTCGGAATAATTCAGTCCCTGCATTCATCAATCATCATTATCAAAAATTCTTAAAAATTATCTTAGCTGCATCATTGGTATCAAAGCTCTTGCTCCTCTGATCTGTGGGTTAAACTGAAACAACAGTAGAAAATGGTGAACCAAGGCCATCTTCAAGAGCTTGAGAAGAACTTCACTGAGAAGCTAGCTTCCACATCAGCTCAGATGTCAGCAGATATGAAAGAGCTCAAGGAACTCTCCCTCAAGTCCATGGCACCGGTAGGAGGTGTTGGAATATTTGGTTCAAAGAAAAGATGTTGGACAATATTATTGTCCCACATTGGTAGCTTACAAGAGGTAAGTTGTTTAGTTACCCATATATGAGATGACTCCTTAATTCCCCACATTGATGAAGTTGGAATAGACAACATTAATTGTTTTCCGTTACAAATATCAATTCCCTTGACATTCACCCTTTATGACCTCCAAATTTATTCTCTTTGACATTATGATTCTCCTCTATTTTTCTCTATATATTGGAGACTTCCCACTTCACAAAAAATACAGATACACAAAAATACTCTCTATCTGATTTGTTTGGCAGTAGTTCAGTTTGCTCTCAAAACCATTGCACTGTAGTACTGGCCTAAAGTCGAATTTTTTTTATTTTTTTTTTATGGCTTGTGATGGAATTTTGTTTGATAAGTTTTTTTATACATTTGGTGAAATATTTGAAAGCGATTTTACTAGTATTGATCAGTAACATTCATGTCTAGCCTTGGAATCGGATGTATATAAGGCTATGTGGTTGGGTATATCACTGATTGTGTTTATGGGTAAACTATTATTTGTAGCGCATGTGTATGATTAAAGTTGCACTATAGCATGACCTACTATGATGACTAATATGAGGGAGGTGAATATTATTGATGATCCTTAATTTGATCTTGCGAATCGGTTGTACACAATATCACAATTCAGCCATTATATTGGTGAATTGCCGCTCTTATTACATTAGGTTCTTATTTGTTTTGATGTTGTTTCCTTGGAGCATATATAGCAATTGTTTGGTGAGTTACTAAATGTGCTGTTGTAACTGAGGACATGTTTGAACGCAATATTTTATAATGTCCTAAGGTGCCTCATCATTTGCGTTAGGAGAAGGCAGTATTCATATGCTTGTTTTTTGACAGTTTTGTGGCCTTGTCTATCGTGTGACAATGTTATGGATTTGAGATGTAATTATGCAATATCATTTACTCCAAAGTGTAAATACAAATTCACAAGGGTAATTTTGTTTTTCATTGTTCGGTTACACCGCCTCTGATAAACTTTCGTTTTAGAGAGCTCTTGGGACACAATGTGACATTTCAACTTATTTACTATCCAAAGTAATTACAGAGTCATTAAAGTGATAAGGTCTCATTTATGTGGGTAATGTAAGTTCATAGTGTAGGTTGCTATTTGAATTTGCAAAACTATTTGATAAAGGCAGGTTTGTACTGTTGTGAAAAATGACGTAAATATGCCTTTAGTTTTCCCCTTGTGTTTGTATGGTGTTGACACATTCAGTGATGTGTTGGAAAAGCCAAATCTGATCATGTAAATTACTTTAATCAAAATATATGTGACTTTATTGGTTGACTTTGGCAAGAGTCCAAATGCTTTTTGTGAGGAATATAATCAATAGAAAAAAAAATTCGCATGTTTTTTGGGCTGACAAAACGAAGTATTTGTTAACTTGAAGAATTATAGAGGGACTATAAGTTGAGCCTCATTTATTACGATTAAATGTTGTTCCTTTGATTTGAAAATCGTTACGGGTTTTTTGTGAGTCTATAATTATGATATTTGGGAACATTGTGTGAATAGTTGGATGGTATTTGCACGACATGCTACAAAATTCATTTTTTGGGTTCCTTAAAATTGTCAATTGTAGCATATTGATATTAATATTTTATATTTCCTTCAAATGAGTTACAATTAAATTGATGAGTTGATATATATATATATATTGAGAACATGTGGTGGGAAAGTTGTGTAACTATACTAATACTTATTGTTGGTGTTTTCAATATAATTTGATTGAACTCGATTATTTGAGAATGTGGGGGTAACTAATTAAGTTTAGTTTACCGAAATCTTTGTGAATTTTAGCTTTTGGGACCTAAGATATGTGAATGTCTGTGTATATATATTTTGTGATAGTAAAATATTGCATATAATTCTAGAGATATCTTGAATATAAAAATGATGATTTGAGTGAAATAATTTATTATTTGTTGTATAGCTTATATGCAGTATGGAAATGATAAGCTAATTTTTGGCACAATATGTTTGTGGTAGATAAAACCATATTATTTATACATGAACTTATCATATATTGAAAGAGACCATTATTTTTATGTTCTCTATTCGAGGAACTCATGATAGCATTATCACATAAGAACAACAAATATTCTAAATATTTTATATTTTATGTATGCTAGGGTTATTGAATTTAATATGTTATACATTAACTTGTGTTTGCACTTTCATAGACATCCTTGTCGTGTTTGATGAGTAAATTGGTGCAACTTATGTGACAAGTTAATAATATATATACTTGTACAAGTGAATATGTCTTTCCCCTTGTTGGGGTGTTGTCTCTAAAACTTGATTTGTATAGCATGTTATCATGGCATATGATTTAGACACGTGTTGAAATATATGGGGGAAAACTAAGTGTGTCAAATTTTTTTTTCTTTTGTGTGTAATGGTAAGAGATGACATATTTGCTATAGACAAAGTGCATCAAGTAACCATATAAATTAAAGAAAAATTGTTCTTAGTTTTGTTGTTGAATCGTCGAGGGGGATGAGTCTTAAAGCCCTTAGATTGAAGAAATCATGGTGGGCAATGGTTCAAAGTGGTCAAACGAAGCCATGAGATTACTCAATATGCACCCAAACAATGGTATGATAAATTCCATTGCATTTTATTTGATTTTGATGGTTTCAAGGTTATTGATTATAATCCTTGTGTTGATTATAAATATGATGAGCATAAATGTGCTGTATTTTTATGGATGACATGCTTAATTTTAGTATAAGTATTGATGTGATAAACACAATATGAACTTTCTTGAAATGATGATATGCTCTGAAAGATAAGGGTGAAGATGTTGTAATTAAAATCACTAGAACTTCTAAGAGTTTGAGTTCGAATCAGTCTCATAAAGTTGAGAAATTTTACAAAAAAAATTAGTCAATTTTGATTCTACTCTCGTTTATGATTCTAACATTCAGTTAGAAAATAATAGAGGTAATAGTGTATTACAAAGAGAATATGTTAAGAGTGTTGAAAGTGTTTAATGAGTTATACTATACCAAATATAGCATATGACGTATGCAGGTTGAGTAGATATACATATAAGCCCAATCGTGATTATTGGAATACTTTGATTATTATATGAAGTATTTGTAAGGTACTACTAATTTTGGTTTAATTTGCACCACAAAAATTTTCCTTGTGTTTGAAGCAATTTGTCATGCCAACTAAACCTGCAAGAATGATGAAATTCTCTTGCTAGTGCTTCTATATTTTGGAAAGCTTCCACACATTTTTGTGTCGTAAAGTTTCAGAATGGAATCTAAGTTTTTATTCAAGAATGTGGCAGGTTACACAACCGAATGACTAAGAAGTTTGCCTGCAGATATTCCATTGTGGAGGAGACCGGCTCCGCTAGTATCCATGTGTTGTGATTGTCAATTGTGTTTGTTAAATGGCTAATAGAGTAGCCCAACTATTCTTTCAACGGAAAGAGAAGGCATGTACGCCTTAGACATGGAATTGTAAAAAATCTGATCAGATATAAAGTGATATCATTAGAGTGTGTTAAGTTGGAGAGGAACTTGCAAATCCTCTTCCAAAGGCCTTTGTGGGAATATAGTGCTTGAGTCAGCACTAGGAATGGGGCTTCAGCCCGGTGGGAGTGAATTGTGATGGATAACCAACCGGGAATATGTCCAGGTTCAACGGGTCAAGCGAAATCACAAAACAACTCTAGTCATGTACTACAAACTCCATTCCTCTATAAAATGATGTAGTATTTTTCGTATACTGTCATGTGTGTAAGGTTGAGCATTTTAGCTCTTAATGAGTTCATAGCCTTGTAAGGTGGTATGTGAGACAGTACATACTTGATGAACTCACCTATGTGAATGTGGGGGAATTGTCCGCCCCCTATGAGAGCATTTGGGCTAATGACTCTCTAGAGCGTTCACAGAAATATCCAGACACGTAAGGGGCTGATGTATATATGTTTTTCACGAGAGTAAATATGGTTTTGAGGTTAACCAAGGCACAGTTTGTACTGAACAAATACCGTGAAGGTTCAAGGAATTTGTTTCCACCTAAATGGTTGTTGGGCAAACTTGTAAGCACAAGGTACTAATTCAAGTCCACAAGACATCAGTATCGTAACGTGCGACCTTCTACTGCCATTCGAACCTTGTTCTTTTCTATCTTTCCTTTGAATCATGTGGGGGATTGTTGGAATATTTTGCTTCAAAGAAAAGATGCTGGACCAAATTATTGTCCCAAATTGGTAGCTTACAAGAGGTAAGCTGTTTAGTTAGCCATATATGGGATGACTTCTTAATTCCGCACATTGATGAAGTTGGAATAGACAACATTAATGGTTTTCCGTTACAAATATCAATTCCCTTGACATTCACCCTTTATGACCTCCAAATTTATTGTCTTTGACATTATGATTCTCCTCTATTTTACTCTATATATTTGAGACTTCCCACTTCACAAAGCATACAGATACACAAAAATACTCTCTATCTCATTTGTTTGGCAGTAGTTTAGTTTGCTCTCAAAACCATTGCACTGTAGTACACCGGAGCTTTGGTTGCCGTGTATCTTTGGAGGTCGGTTGCAGGAAATTCCCTAGTGCACGTGTGGAAAAAATTCGACTTTAGGGCAGTGATTTATCACGCCATAGCTTTCGTTCAAGATAAGTTTATTCCTTTCATTAGCCTTTAATTCTAACAGGAGGCGACTCAGGTGGGGGTTCAGGAGGTGAACACATTCTTGAAAAACCTGATAATGGAGGTAACAAAGGCACTCTTATGACTCGTTTAGCTAAGGTAGAATTTCCTAGATTTGATGGATGTTATGTGAAGGAATGATTATACAAATGTGAACAATTTTTTGCTTTAGATCATACACCACTATAATCTAAGGTTAGGCTAGCATCAATACATTTAGAGGGTATAGCTGCATAATGACATCATAAAAAAAAAATCCGTAGCTGGCCTGAGTATATTGCTGAAGTGACCACTAGGTTTGGAACCCTATTTGATGATCCTCTGGCTGAATTAGTGAGTTTGCATCAAACTGGATCAGTGCAAGCATATTTAGATGAGTTTGAAACCATCTTGGCTAGGCTCACAATCTCAGTAGAGCATACATTGAGCATCTTCTTATGTGGCCTGAAACCTGCAACCCAGCTACATGTGAGAATATTTGTACCCACTTCCCAGCAACAAGCCTCTCATTTGGCTAAGTTTCATGAAGCCTCACAACAAGCTAGCCACAACCAAAACAGGTTTCCTGCGAAGAATTGGAAAACCACGGTCACAACCAACAAATCCATTACTACTCCCTCTACACCCTCTAAATCCAACCTCTACAAACCATACAACCCAAACACAACCCCAACACCACAAAAATTCACCAGTTTCTTCCCTAATTCTAACCTATCTTTGATAAGGCACCTAGGAGGTTGAGCAGTGCAGAGATTGAAGAAAAGAAGGCCAAGGGCCTTTGCTTCATTTGTAATGAGCCTTACACTCCAAGGCATCACTTGAAGCACAAGAAGACTCAAATATTTCTAATGGAGGGAGAAGAAGAGGATGAAGATGAGAGTACAGAGGCTGAACCCATTACAGTACCTGAGATCCAAGAAGAAACTGAGCTACCTTAGATCTCAGTACATGCCATTGTGGGTAGTTCTAATTTTCAAACCATGAGGGTAACTGAAACCTATAATAAGAGGCCTATTCACATACTCATAGATAGTGGAAGCACTCACAACTTCTTAGATGAGGCAGTAGCAACCAGGTTGGGATGCAGGCTAAACCCTACTAGGCCATTGGCTGTGGCAGTGGCTGATGGGAGTAGCATATCACTACAACGGCTGAATGCAAGGGATTTGAGTGGCACCTTCAAAACACAAAGTTTACAGGAAATTTTAAGGTGTTACCACTGGGGTTCTGTGATATGGTGTTGGGAATTTAGTGGCTTCACACCCTAGGGAAAATTTTGTGGGATTTTAAGGAATTGACAATGGAATCCCATTATCAGGGTAGGAGACATATCATAAGGGGAGCAACCATATCTTCTGTAAAAACCATCAAAGGCAAGCAGGTGGAGAAGATCATGCCTCAACAACCTCAGTTATCCATGTTGTATTTATGTGAGGAGAACCAGCAGGAAGAGGGGCAGTTGGTGTCCGTGTTTGCTTTGGAGGTTGGGAAGGTCAATAAGGAAACATTGGAGATACAGGAGATCTTGAAGGAGTTTGAGGACTTATTCCAGGAACCTGATCAATTGCCACCCATGAGGCCTGGCTTTGATCACTGCATTGTCTGCATACCTATCATGGAGGGAAGCCAACCTGTAAGTAAGAGACCCTACAGGTACCCTGGGTATCAGAAGACTGTTATTGAAAAACTGGTTGAGGAAATGGTAGGTAAGGGTATTGTGCAACCTTGCTCAAGCCCTTATGCAGCTCTAGTGGTGTTAGTTGGCAAGAAAGATGGCAATTGGAGGCTTTGTGTGGATAGAGACTTGAACAAACAAACAATTAAGAACAAGGTTTGGGTATTACCAGCTGAGAATGAAACCAGGGGACATCTACAAAACAGCAATCAAGACACACTCAGGTCACTATGAGTATATGGTGATGCCCTTTGGGCTAACCAATGCTCCCTCCTCCTTTCAACATTTAATGAATGATGTTTTTAGGCTTTATTTAAGAAAATATGTGCTAGTTTTCTTTGATGACATTTTGGTGTATAGCACTAACATTGAACAGCATGTGGAGCACCTTAAAACTATATTTAGCTTGTTGAGGCAGCATACATTGTACTTAAAGAAGAGCAAATGTGCTTTTGCTGTGGGCTAAGTGGAATACCTAGGGCACATAATTAACAAAGAAGGAGTGACCACTAATCCAAACAAGGTTGAGTTAATGTCCAAATGGACCTTACCTCAAACATTGAAGCAACTGAGAGGATTTTTGGGGCTAGCAGGTTACTACATGAGGTTTGTAAGAGGGTGTGGAGTGATAACAAAGCCCTTGACTGAGTTAACAAAGAAAGAGGCCTTTATATGGAATAAAGGAGCTACAATAGCATTTGAAAAGCTTAAGCAAGCCTTTATTTCTGCACCTGTGCTAGCACTACCAGATTTTGGCAAAGTGTTTGTAATTGAATCAAATGCCTCAGGTCTTGGCATTGGAGCTGTGCTGATGCAAGATCATCACCCTCTTGCCTTTATTTCCAAGACACTCAACCCAAGACATCAAAGCATGTCAGTATATGAGAGGGAGTTACTAGCTGTGATTTTTGCAGTTAAGAAGTGGGACCAGTTCTTGATTGGTAGGCATTTCATAATTAAAACTAATCAAAAGAGCCTTAAGTACCTAGTGAAGCAAAATATTACAACCCCATTGCAAGAAACATGGTTAGCTAAACTCATGTCCTCTGACTATGAATTACAATACAAAAAGGGAAGGGATAATGTGGCAGCTAATGCCTTATCCAGGGTACAGAGCAAGAAGATTGCTTATTTGGCAATAAATGCAGTCTCTACCACCTTGATGGATCTCATCAAGGAAAGTCTAGTCTGATGTGAAGGCAGTAATTGCTGAAATAGAGAATAATCCGGACTCTCACCCTTAGTTTACATGGGAGAATAGGGAATTGAGGAAAAGGGGAAGACTTATGGTAGGGAAGGATGTGAATGCAAGAAGGCAGATACTACACTGGATGCATAGTTCTGCAGCAGGAGGACATTTTGGAAGGGATGTTACCCTACACAGGGTCAAGACCCTTTTCTTTTTGAAGGACATGAGGAGAGATGTACAGGACTTCATAAGGAATTGTGATACTTATCAGACTTGCAAGTATGATGCTTCAGCTTACCCTGGGTTCCTACAACCTCTACCTGTTCCTAAGGGACCCTGGATTGATATTTCAATGGATTTCATTGAAGGGTTACCACTATCACATGGGAAGTCACTGGTACTCGTGGTAGTGGACAGGTTCACAAAATATGCCCATTTTTTAGCCCTTGCTCACCCTTATTCTGCATTAAGTGTGGCACAATTGTTCATGGATTCAGTATTCAAGTTACATGGGTTACCTGAGTGCATTGTCACAGACTGGGACACTACATTTTTGAGTGATTTTTGGAGGGAGCTATTTACATTGCATGGTGTTTATTTGCTTATGTCTTCTGCTTATCACCCTCAAACAGATGGGCAAACTGAGTTAGTTAAAAGGACATTGGAGACCTTTTTGAGGTGCATGTGCAGTGATAATCCTGGAAGTTAGTGCAAGTATATCATCTTAGCAGAGTGGTGGTACAATACAAATTATCACAGTTCTTTAAGGAGAACACCATTTGAAGTCCTATATCGCTACCCTCCTCCCTTACACCTACCCTTTCTGCCTGGGGAGTCTCACAATGATGTTGTAGATGGGAGTCTCTTGGATAGGGAGGACATGATCAAACTGATCAAATGGCACCTAGAGAGAGCACAACACAGAATGTCATAGCAGGCCAAAAAGCACAGGTCAGACATGAACTTTGAGATGGGAGATTGGGTGTATTTGAAACTACAACCTTATAGATAGAGCTCAATTGTTATAGGAGAGCCAATGAAAATCTAGCTCCAAGGTTCTTTGGACCTTATCAAGTCATGGATAAAATAGGCAAGGTTGCTTTTATACTCCAACTGCCAACCCAAGCATAGATACACAATACCTTCCATGTATCACAGTTGAAGAAGTGCTATGATCCAGCAAGTACTGCTGCTGCATTACCTGAATTCATGAGGGATCAGAATTATACTCCAGAACCTGAAACTATTTTAGAGAGGAAGATAGTTAAAAGAGGAAGAGTGGCTGCAACTAAGGTGTTGGTAAAATGGAAGGGCATGCCTATTGAAGACAATACCTGAGAATTTTACGATGAGTTGTTGAAGAAATTCCCAGCTTTTAGTCCTTTAGGACAAGGACTTCTTATGGAGGGAGAACTGATGCAAGCATGTTTGCAACTTTAATTTAATAATATGCCACGTGATTCTCACGTGAGGAAGGGATATTCAGTTGTTGAGTTCAGAGTTGGAAATGGTGTGCTGGCAGTGTCAGTGTAGCAGAATCTACCTAGGGATTGCTATTATTCCTTTTTGGGCTGTAATTTCTTTTTCTGGTTTTATTCATTTTGTCTGTAGTGATAAGTTTGTTAGAAGCAAACCGTTGGGAGAGATACACTGAATCTGATCAGGATAATTGCTATATATTCACCTAAGGAGCTGAATAGTTGTTCATGCTCAAATTACCAAAATTCTCTCATCTCTCACTTTCTGAATTTAATTAATTGTTCTTGCATTAATAGGCTCAATAGTTGTTCTTTTTCCCAATTATTCTGTCTGTTTATGTCCATCAATTCTCGGATTAATTCAGTCCCTGCATTGATCATTATCAAAAATTCCTAAAAATTATCTTAGCTGCATCACAATGCAAGCACAACATCCAAAAGTTCCAAACTCCATAGCGGTTTCGAAGAACGCAGACTCCCGAAGCCGCTCCAACACAATGACCTGCATGCACAATAGTTTACTCAATTCAAGTCTAGTTTTAGCCTCTTGAGCAAAGCTACCGAGTTAGAGATAAAAATCCCAATTGCTTGTAGCAATAATCCCACTTGATTCGATGAGGGTACAAATCTGAGAATATTTTTTATTTTATTTTAAATATGGGTTTATTTGACACTTAGCGTATAAACTTCATTGTATAATTATAGAGGTATACAATAATACACAATGATGTATAAACTTAAAAAAAGAAAACCATAATATCAAAAAATAAAACAGTACATGTGATGTATAAAGTTAAGAAAGAGGTACGGATTAGATCAAAAAAAGAAAGAGGGGAAAATTTGTAGAAGAAAAATAGTTGCTCACAAGATTTGAACCTACAATCTACAAGGTAATAGAAAAGAGCTCATACCAATACTCCACACAAGTAAATGCCTTCCATAATATATACTTTATAAATCTGACAAAAAAATTACCGAAAAAGAGAGTCGACGCCTGTACCCTCTTATACCCGGCCCCCTGTATACGCCACTGCTCACAACAGACAATACAGGATGTTTACTTCCTAAGATGTACAAGATGAAGTTGTTGGAAAGTTTTACTTACCGCAAATTGAAGGAAGTTAATTTATTTAACTTAGTCGTTTGTGGACTTTCTCCAAAGAGTAGAAGTCTACTATTGTGCAATCAAACAAATATAATTACTTTTTAGGAATTGGGAAATACAAATGCCTATAATTACATAATCGCACATTGAACCAAATGACCACTTGATAAAAACAAATACATAACCTAACAAAATTTGCAAGGGAGTTCAAACCACAACATGAGCCACTATTAGATGCTATTCCATCAAATACACAACCTTACCAAATTTGCAAAGGAGTTCAAACCACAACATGAGCCACTTTTAGATGTTATTCTTCTTTCGCTAAGTTACACGAAAATTAGCTTTGCACTTTGAGGTAGTTTTGCTTCGAGTTCCATGACACATGTTTGTGCCTCCTTGTCTGGTTTAGTATTCAGCAACAATGGCCACCTAGCATTAACAATAACCTCTTCCAGCATGATAGCATTCTCGAGCACAACTGTTTTTGGGGTAGCTAGGTACAATGCCGGTAGGTCCATCGTTAGGAGGCAATACACGTCACCTGCAAGGCAAGACAAATTACTCTCAGAGGTGGGTGAGGAATCCCCCTCTAAAGGTTAAGTCAGTTGCTTGGTAGTGGGAGTAAGGTAGTTGAGAGAGTAAATGTGAGTAAATGAATGAAGTTAGTTACCTTATGTGTGTCTTCCTCTTTTTATAGTTAATTGTTACTAGGGTCTTGGTGGGCCATTAGGGCTAGGGATTTAGGGCATTTCCCATGTTGTGGGCTCCTGTTATTATGGGCCACGTGTGTGGAGAGTTATGGTCCCCCAATCATTTGTCCCTAAGTCTACAAAGCTATCATGTGGAATGCCCTCGTGGTCTTGATGGTTGACCGGTCAGCAACCTTCCCATCATTTGTCCCCAAGTCTATGGGATTATTATGGGTAATGGCCTCGTGAGTTAGCAGCTGGATGACAGTGTCCTCCTAGTCATTTGTCCCCAAGCCTACGAGGCTATTTCAGGGAGTAATCTTATGGGCTTGCAACTTATTGGTCACCTAACTCTTTATTCGCTTGTCGGCCGGTACGGAGGTGGTATGGACTTTGTTATGGTCGACAGTCGGCATGTAGCCTGCAAGGCAACTGTTTATCATGCGATTTATGGGAGTGTCTCTTTGGAGTGGTTTTTCAGGTTCATCTTGATGTGGGTGGCTAAGGTTTAGTTGATCGTGGGCTGGCAGTGTAATAATAGTTTTCATTGTTTTGTCGGGGTAGCGGTTTTGTTTGTTGCTTCTATTGATTTCCCTCCTTGTTTTTACTTTCAAAATTTGAATGTTAAAAATTTGTTCCCTTTCAAAATTTGAATAGCCTCCCACTTGTCTAATGCAACTACGACATAGAGTAGCATCCTTTTCTCCTTGGCGGTTTATCTTCTCTCCTTTAATTAATGTTATCACCATCTCTCTTAATTGTTCTATTATTGCTCTTTCACTTTTAGGTATCCTCTTCTAATCTTCTCGACGATTTATTTCTCGCCGGAGTTATTTCGTTTTTTGATTTTCGTCGTCGTCTATGAATTTGTGTGTTGGCCGCTCCGATTAGTTGCTCCCTGTGGTTGATTAGGTACACCCCCTCTTCTTCATTCATTGTCCCTTATTTGCTATAGCTCTTCTTTTTTTTTTGCATTTGCATTCATGTTGAGTCTCGCTTTGTTCTATTCCCTTCAGAGTTGATTGAGAGCCTTCGGATGCTGACATTTCAGAGTCTGACCTTGTGAAATATCGTCCATTGGATGTGCATATGGTTGAGTCTCAGAATTTGGATTTGCCTAGTGAGGGGAAACACTTGGGTCTTCGTTTGGCCAAGAGTTTGTTTCTCGACCGCGAGCTGGATCCTTTGCAAACCAACCCTTTGATTGTGCCCTTTGCCACTACTGCTTATGATGCAGTCAAGGTATTTGCTTATGTTTATTGGCTGCGATTGTTTATGGTCGTATTCAAAGGCTTAGAGACCGTCATGGGACCACTACTCTTTAACGGGTGACTGCGACCCTTGGTAGCCATACCAATTCGTGGACTAAGGGTAGGCCCTTGCCCACGACCGCTCGTCGGAGGGGAACTCGTGATCACTGGTAAGGAAACAATTTGAGTATTTTTTTCACCCACAACTTGGCCAATACTGGTATTAGTAGACTCACTAATGGGAGCATTTTTCCCCTCCACAATGTGGGAAGACGTGGCAACCAAAGGTTGTTTGGGACCCATGACCACGCCCACTAGCCACCTTAGAAGTAGCAGTCTTCTTGGAACTATCCCTCTTCCATGACCGAAGGTTTTGGTCTTCTCCTTGTCAGAAGCTAAGTCAAGACGATTATCCTAAACCTTGGTCGTCATCAAGGTGCGCTCAAAAGTACCATCTACCTTCATCACACCCATGGCAAAAAGTCAAGGCCTTGCTCAGGATCAACTAGAAAGAAATGTATGACGGATAAGTCAACTTAATGTACTAAGCCAAAAGAAAATGAGCCGGCAAAATGACCATAGAAACAAATAGAGCTAACGCAAGTATACCACGGAGATCAGCAGAACCCAAACCAAAGGCGGAGAGAAAGGGTTCCTTAACCAAAACCTCTGCATGGGTAAACCAGTTCACAAGGGTAATGACACCATAAACTTTGGTGGATTCAAAATATTGAACGGTAGGTCGGCAGGACCATCTTCAACATAAGTCAAATTGTCATTGATGAAGTCACGGGGAAAACCCCAAGTGCGCCTCAAAAGAAATTCCCTTGGGACCAATAAATAAAAGAAGCGATTGTGCCACTTCTTACAACTAGACTTCTTGGAAAAAACAGTAGTCAAATCCCGACGATTCATAATAGAAAAGAAGTCGGGCTCAGTCTTCCCGTATAGAGAAGTCTTGCGGTCATTTTGCTTATGTTCAGTGACTATGTTTATGATGCGATGAGGGAAAAGAACAAGGTAACAAGAAAAAAGAATATATGGATGGTTAGGTGTCTAATGCTGTAGTCAAAGGTAACTCACTTATAAATACAGTAAAACTTCTATAAAGTAATAATGTTGGGATCATGTAATATTATTAATTTATAGAGGTATTAATTAATCGATAAATAAATTATTAATTTAAAGAGAATTTTTCTGATTCAACATATTAGTCTTCATGAATCCAAATCAATTAACTATTATTTACATTGTATTGACTAGTTAAATGATGTTCATATATCGTGTGACTAATAAAATATGATACATCCCCCTCAAAACCAAACATACAAAGTTCGTAGTACGTAGTACTAGTTTACACTTAATACAAATTCATGTATAGTAAATTTTGTTGAAAATCCTATCGAGGATGAAAATGAAGATGATACAGTGCCTTTGGAATCAATTACACTGAAGGAAGCACTCATAGCGGCAACAACACTTCACAAATTTACAAGAAAATCATTCAAAGCATTATTAATTTATCGATTTATCGAAATTATTAGTTTACACCTTAGGCCCGAGTTGGGACCGAGAAAAATTATTATTTTAGAGAGGTTATTAATGTATAGAGTATTAATTTATAGAGGCTCTACTATATTTTAATAGGAAAAAAGGGCTATTTGAATTATCCCATAATACTATTATTGCACTCAAAGGTTCCTACTTAGGAGCACTAATCACTTGATTAAACTCAAACCGCCTCATCTTGCAGATAACATAGTTTAAAATAATTTGTATTCGAATAGAGTAAAAAATAATTTAATAAGACCACCATTACTTTTAAAATCGATCAGCTAAATATTAACGTTAACCCGTCCATCGCACGGGGTACATACTAGTTCGATTATTATAACAAAGTCTGTATATGCTAAGGATTCTAAGCCCTAAACAATATACCCTATAGCGTCAGTATAATACTTAAATTAAAACAATCATTTTAGCAAAACCCTAAAGCTTGTCTATATATTTTGTATAACAACTGATAACATTTATCATAACATTTTAACGTCGTCGCATTCTTAGTAGATGAACACATATATCGATTATAATTATTTAATCATCCTCTTGTATCCGTGTGCATTTTGAGTAGTTTACTGGTATGCATACTATAATAGGCATTACTATTAGTAATAAATTGCTCGATTTGTTAGTTGAATGAACCCATATTAGTGTACACAAAAAATATTAACGTGTTTCAATCCTGTTTTGATTACTTTACAGTTGAAAAATGAAAATTGGTTACATGATGAATTGAAATGTAATGTCTTCAGTGATTTTGATTTATTTTTATATTTTTTTCAATGGTTTTAATTTTGAGCGTAAACTTTAAAACACGATTATAACATAAGTATCAAAAATATGCATGACATGAGCGTAAAGTTATAAGCTTCTGAAACTATCAGTACTTTAATGCATATATCTATTATATCATCTAATCATTTTCTTTCGTGGACATGTCGCATTTAAGAGGCATTAGATTATTTCTTGTTTTTTTGAGTGAAAGAATTATTATTATTCTATAATTACATTGTGTTTTTTTATTCTATATTTTATGTAACATTGTACCCATGTAATATTAGATTGCGTAACAACTTTTGCTGCTATTCCATTTGCTTGTAATCTACTAAGGCGGACAAGGTTGTGACAAAACCAAATCATGTACAATTTGAATTACTTATTTTTTTGACAGGAAATGCACAATTTTAGTTATACATAATTTCCAATTATAAACAACTAATCTTGAAGGTCCACTCAAATGGCCACTATTATTAACGTGGGTCTCCTCATTAGTAGAGTAAATAATGATGTGTAGATAGGGATGTCATCAATGACAAGTAGGTGTGAGTTTTATTATTTTAATTTTTTCCCAGAGCTAATTTAGAAGATGTGGGTTTTATAATTTGACGAATATAATTAACAGCCTCTTATAGTAGCAAGGTCATGTATATGCCAACGATCCATAGACCTTAAACCATATACCATAAACTTTACATTAACAGTCGCTCATTATAGCAAATCATGTATATGGTAACAATTCCTATGCCTTAAACCATAATATCCTATACCCTTACATTAAGAGTCGATTATGGTAGCAAAATCATGTATATTGCAAGGATCCCTATACCTTAAACCATAATACCCTGAACCCCTTACATTGTTTTTGGTAGCAAAATCATGTATATTGTAAGGATCCCTATACCCTAAACCCTAACCCTAATCCTAAACCGTACATCCTACACCCAATAGTGTCAATGTAGTATTTATATTAAAAATAATTATAATACCAAAATTAGCTATACAAATGAAAATCTTGGTTTAACTTGTTTGTGTAAGAAAAATAATAACAATCCGTAAATCTTTAATCAACACATGTCGCGGTGTATATATATATTGATTAGGGAAATCTCCGAGTTTGTGTAAAAAAAAAATCCACACATTCTGTCTCGAGTAGTATTCCATGTGTGTGTATCATTATTATTATTATTATTATTATTATTATTATTATTATTATTATTATTATTATTATTATTATTATTATTATTATTATTATTATTATTATTATTATTATTATTATTATTATTATTATTATTATTATTATTATTATTATTATTATTATTAATATTATTATTAATATTATTATTATTATTATTATTATTATTATTATTATTATTATTATTATTATTATTATTATTATTATTATTATTAGGAAAAATGGATGTGAATAATCCTACATTTGGCCGGTCGTACAAGAATAATCCCACAAATGACTTTCGTCCAGAATATCCCACAAATTAACGGCGTTAACGCGGGTGGATTAAATGAAGACGGAGTTAACTTTCCATTAACTCCTCCATATTCACCACCGACTCACCCTTCTCTCTCTTCTTTATTACTGCCATTAATGGCGAAAGACGGAGCTCGATGGCGGCAAAAATCGAGCTCGACTGCCGGCGATATGTCTACCTAAGCCTATCACAATACCTTGTAATTGGAACGTCGATAATAAAATAGCATAGGTTTCATAGGTAGGAACAAATAAAGTAATCCCAGCCCCACCTTCATTTTCTTCAAATTCATCAATAATAACCTGAGACGCCCCAACATTAAAATCATGATTGTCGATTAATGCCTTGATGGAGTATGAGAGATATGGGTATTGTGATAGGATTAAGTGGACATATCACCAGCGTCAAGATCATTCGCCGCCATTGAGCTCCGTCTTTCTCCATTAATGGCAGTAATAAAGAGGAGAGAGAAGGGTGAGTGGGTGGTGAAGATGGAGGAGTTAACGGTAAGTTAACACCGTTTTCATTTAATCCACCCGCGTTAACGTCGTTAATTTGTGAGATTATTCTGGGCTTAAGTCATTTGTGAGATTATTCTTGTACGACTGCCCAAATGTAGGATTATTCACATCCATTTTTCCTTATTATTATTATTATTATTATTATTATTATTATTATTATTATTATTATTATTATTATTATTATTATTATTATTATTATTATTATTATTATTATTATTATTATTGTTATTATTATTATTATTATTATTATTATTATTATTATTATTATTATTATTATTATTATTATTATTATTATTATTATTATTATTATTGCTTAGTTCTTAACCTTGACAACTATCAGTACATGAACGCATATTATAGGTCATCATTATTTAATTTTCTTGTTCTATGTGCATGTCGAGTAGTATACATACTATTAGACATTAGTATTTTAAAATATATTTTGTGTTTCCTTGATCACTTTAAAACTGATAGATGTGGATCTCTCTTTTTTGTAAATGCAATTTTTACTGTTTGGTCATATCTAACAAGGTATAATATAGCAAAACTTTCTTTTGTGTATCAACCAAAATTACTACTCAACCAAACAAATAATCATTTGTGAAAGTTTTAAAAATAATCTTATTATATTTGGGTTGTTTGTTTCACGATCATATTCACGATTCTCTAACTAATTACTACTCAATGTGTTACTCTACAATTAATGAAAATAAAATACTACTCTTGATTTTGTAACAAAATAAATTTATGTATATATATGGTAAAGCTCTTAGGGGTTATACTATAAATATACTTTTTGCAAGCACAATTGATAGTAATTTATTTTTTTATCAAAACAAATAAATTGTACTTTATTGGGAGGTGGTGTTGTGGTAGATCATGTACTTTTTTTATTATCTGTCAATACATTGGTAGCAAATTAGCTAGTACTTGTATTTACATCAGTAAAGTCTATGGTGGCAAAATTTATCCCTGATAGCAAAATTAGTTAGTATTTAAATTTTATGTTAGTGAAGAGTGAAGACTTTGGTAGCAAAATGTATCCCATCCAAATTAATATTTCATTACAATCTCGCTAGAAAAAATGGCGCAACTTAGGAAAAAAATTAATTTTCTGGATCTATCTCGACGATTAAAACATGAAAATTTGTTGGTGTCAAAATCAACCAGTGTTCTATGTTTCATCGATTTCGGAAATTTCTATATTTTCGCCATTAGGAAAGTCGGTTGGGATGATTGCAAATCAGAAAGAAACTTCGAAAAATAATGTGGTTGGAATGTGGCCTGAAAAGAAACGTGGGTTGGTATGTGGCTGTAAAATAAGTTTGGCGGTTTGTATCTTATCGGATTAAAAATGCAGTGGCGAGTATATTCATTGAAGGGGTTATGTGGTGGTTGAAGTGTTTGGAAAGAGAGAGAAATAATGATGAGGGTGATTTTTTTTTGAAATTTGAATCTACAATTTGAAAATATAGTTTGAATATTGAATGGAAAAAGATCTTGTTGATGTCATGCTAAGGTAAATTGAAGATGTAGAATATTCTCCAATTTTGCCACATGGAGGGTTGAAATGGTTTGTGTATATCTTATTACATACACTTAGTATACTTGTAGCATTTTCCGAGATGTAGTGCTGGCTATTGTTGTTGCATGTAATAATTAGAGACAATTCAATGTCTCACTAGATGTTGTTTTATAGTATGCTTTTCATCTATTTTATTTACTTAAAATGGAGTTGATGAATCAAAATCAGAACCCTCCACATTACCCGATACTTTATCTATGGAGTCCAAACTTTATTGTCGTCGCGTAAACACGTATTAATATGAGAAGCAAAGTTGACTTCATATGGTCAATAACATGTTCCGTTACTAGTAGAATTTTTAATCAAGAGTCAAGAGTCAAGAGTCAAGAGTCAAGAGTCAAGAGTCAAGAGTCAAGAGTTAAAAGACTGTTTTAGGGTGTGACTTGTGAGTAATGAAATCAAAGAGGGGATGCCGTCGATCCAATAGCACCATGCTTTGACACCATGCAAAATTAATAATAATGTCTTAAGTCAAATGAGCACATATAAGTCTAAGTAAGATTCCAATCCTACAACCAAAAAGGTAAGGAGCAACTCACTAGCATATATGAATGTGTAGACACCAAAAATTGTATCTATCATAAGTCTCCGTAAAAATCCGATAATGAAAGGATTGGATTTTGCTCAAACTTGGGTTGCGAGAATAATTACTCTGATCATTAGCCCAGTTCATTTGAATTAACCAGTGGAAGCCTTTTGACAGGTGATCCAAACCAGTTGGACTCAATTCAATTGGAGTCCAAAATAGAGAGATAGGCCTCTTTGAACCTAAGGGCCCGAAAAGGGACCCAAACCCATGAGTCACCCATTGGTCAAACAAGGGAACTCAGTCAATCCCGAGTGAACCCCCTCGGAAAATTCTCCCCCGCACGAAAATCATGCCAGGTGACTATGCAGGTACACCGCTCCAGTTCCAAGCGGCTATGCTTGGGCTCAAGCGGTGGCCGCTAGGACAAGCGGTTGTGCCGCTAGGCCAAGAGGTTTGACCGCTTGCCTTGCGGCTAAGCCGCTTGCGAAGCGGTTTGACCACTTGGCCTGCCGGTTTGGCCGCTTGTCCTAGCTGTTTGGCCGCCGGGGCCCTTTCTCGCGGACGACAAAATTCGAGGCCCATTCGATTTCCATGCCAAACCCTGGCAGCTCTCTCTCCTCTATATAAACAAACCTTAGGGTTTAGTTGAAAAGGTTGGCAGTTTCTCTCTCAAGGTTGGACACTCTCTCTCATATTACAAACCCTAAATTCTGATTCTACTCGTTCTTTAGGATTAGCCCTAGCACCACAAAATAAACCTTCATACTTCATCAAGAGCATGAATTCAAGCAATAACACTCAATAAGTTCATTGTGAGCATCCAGGTAATCCAACCTGAGGGTTTTCAATAATATTTATTTTGCTTGTTATTACTGACGATTTTGGTTTATGTGATTTGTACATGCATGGCGCATTTTGAGCAAAAGGGCTTGTATTAAGCCTAAGTTTATGGATGAATGATTGTTTTAATTTTTTTTATTTATTGCTTTATTATGAATGAATCATGCTTTGTTTGTTGATTGGTGGATGAACTATGTATGCATCCTCTAAATTGCAGGTTTTAGCATACTTATCATCTCTTAGCAATAAAAGCATGTAACTTGATAAATTGTTAAAAGTGGTTATAATAATAATGCTTGTTCAAACCCATTAGTTAAAACTAGGAATTTGGACAAATTGAACCTTGTTTGGAACTGTAGCATTAATAATTATATTGAATCGATTAGTAAAGATCGTTGTTGTTAACGGGCGAGTTGGGTGCCTAACACCTTCCTAACTCGTACGTACGCCCCCGAACTCATTTATTAAGTCAATTTCCCCAATAGGGATTGGGGTGCACAGGAGTTGAGTTGACGTCTTTCTAGACTATCGACTTGATCTCCAAGGTTTTCAAATTACCTCAAAATTTGGTGGCGACTTCTGAAAATTTTAATCATGTCCCTGGTACAAAAATCTCCCTGTGAATACACACTAAAAGATTCATGAAATTTGATCACCCAACGCGCTCTCCCAGGCTGTCCGGAAACCCCGACCCCCGAAAGGAGGGCCGAGGGAAAGCACGCGGAAAAGAAAGGGGAGAAAAATACGGCAATCTACAATGGCGACTTCACTGGGGACATGATTAAGAGGGTGTAACTTGAAAATCGATTCATTATAATTATTTTTGCTTGGTTCACTACCTTCAGTGTTCTTTTTATTATTTTGTGACTTGTCATTCAACTATTAATTTGCATTCATTGCATTCATGTGCATGCGCTTGCGCGACTACCGAGCTTGTTTTTACAAGTTCAAACCAGTTTTTAGCCATCGGAGTGTGGTGAAGTGCCTTGGTGAGAATCCACTCGATTCTTCTTTGCCAAGCAACATGGATCCCCCCACTTCATGTACCTTCCTGTGCATTTGTCCACTCGACGAGTAGGATAACTAGTACATTCTTGATCATGAGTATCTTTTGACCAAAACCCTTAAGCCTACCCCATTGCATGAACTAGAACCGATGTTTTAGGTTGAAACTGTGATACCCCAATATTTTCTATAATTATTATATTGATTCATAAATGATTTATAAATAGTTTTCAGAGATTTAATCGTATATTCAATTAAGGATTCAATTTATTCAATTAAAGCCATGATAATATTAATTATTATTATTATTATGGGACTTTCATAAATTGTATTTATCAATTTTGAGGAGTTTAATTAAAATATTTTATATATGAATAAGAATTATTCATATAGTTTTAATTGGTTTTAATTAGTCTTAATTAGCTTAGAATATTAGGTTAGACCTCAATTAGGATCTTTTCCTTTTTGGAGTGTAGATTTTGTCTTAAGATCGAGTCTAGAATCTTTATTTTTAGGAAATAATATCCCTGAATGTTCTATATGATGCTCGTTACCTTAGTAATGATTTGGTTGCTATATTCTTTCCCCTTATTTAGGTAGTGAGTCTAGGCCAAAAGATCTCAATAATCTCTCTCCCCTCCCATTTTAGTCAAGAGTATAATATCTTTTGCTTTATCCCATATTGAGTCGAGATAATATCTCTCCCCTCCCCTTTTAGTCAAGAGTATAATATCTTTTGCTTTATCCCATATTGAGTCGAGATAATATCTCTCCTCTCCCCTTTTAGTCAAGAGTATAATAGCTTTTGCTTTATCCCATATTGAGTCGAGATAATATCTCTCCCCTCTCCTTTTAGTCAAGAGTATAATATCTTTTGCTTTATCCCGTGTCGAGATCTTTTGATCTAAACCCATTACTTAGTCCCCAAGGGTAACTATGTTGATAGGATATTCTAGATAAAAACTTCCCATCTTTGTTTCAAAACTTTTCTTTCGTGGAACTTGTTAGTCTTTCCTTTTCTAAGTCTTATCCGCTGTCCAGGATTGGGAAGAAAACAGTCGGTCCGAAAAGTTGGGAACGCGATCATAGTAATCAACGTCCCGTTAGGAGGCTCGTATTGGAATCTCCCCCTTCGAGAAATGCTAGGCCTGACGCAGTATTTGTTACTCCCCCTCCGTATCGACCATCTTGTTCTAAGTTGACTGAAATGGCCGAAGATGATGTGCCCCCTCCACCGCCTAAGACTACTGATGAAATGTTGACTGAAATGATGAAAATGTTGGAAACTATGGGAAACTGTGTGACCTAGATAGAGAGCAAGGTCAAAGAAGCTGACCCTCTTAACCAGGATGATCCTCCACCTCGAGATGACAAAGTAGAAGAGCTAAGTGCTCAAATTAAGAACCTTGAGTTAGCTCTAACTCAAAACAAGATCATAAGTGACTACATGATCAATGCTGAAGGATACTCCTCTCACATCAATGGGAAGCTCCCACAAAAGTTCTCTATGCCTGAAGTCCCCATCTTCAAAGGGACCGATGATCCTAAAGATCACATAAGGGCTTTCACCACTGCAATGGGCCTAAGAGGAGTAGATCCTGACCTCTATATTCATCTTTTCTCATAAACCTTGGACCCCACTGTTAGGGCATGATTTTTCAAGCTCGGCCCAATCAGGTTCAGGAATGGAACAAAGTGTCCAGTTTATTCCTCACTAGGTATGCCGACAATGTGATCCAACCAACCACCATGAGAGAGTTGGAAGCAATCAAGTAAGGTGAAAATGAAAGCTTCACTGATTTTGTTAAGAAATGGAGAACTAAAGTGGCCGAAATGCTCGACCGTCCATCCGAGGAAGAGCAAATTCGGAAACTCATCAAGAACTTGCAACCTGCTTACTTGAACCCCCTCAAATACCAAGCAATTACTTCATACACACAACTCAATAGTGTAGGATTGCTCATAGAGGATGATCAAGCACTCAAAAAAGGAGAAAAACAAGGACTTCTTCAATAAAGGCACTTATAACTCAAGCTGCTAGAAGAACCCCAATTCGGAAAACTCTTCCAACAAGGTTAACGAAGTCAATGTTGTCTACGACAAACCGCAAAGGCAATACACCCCATTGGGTATGTCCTATGCTAAAGCTTGGAAAAGCTTGTCAAGAATGACTACCTCAATGTTGTGGGCCCCACTCCGGATCCCGACGTTGAAAAGAGGACCCCGTCATGGAACCGTAATCTTTATTGCAAATTGCATAGAGGAAAAGGACATCACACCGAGAAGTGTTGGACACTCAAGAATAAAATCCAGGATCTTTTTGACAATGTGACTATTCCCAAGCCAAAGAATGTTCCCACTCCAAATAACAACACCAATCCTCTATGCGCGGCTTTTGTCATTACAAATGAAGAAGAGGAAAAGGACCCCTCTCGCCTGATTGTGCCAATTGGACATCCTTTCCCACCATTTAAACTTGACTCCCTCCACCTAGAGGTAGCCGGAATTTGGGATAGTGATGTGTAGGATGACCTTTACACCACCGAAAGCACCCCTAAGAAGTCATTGGAGGAGTTGCTCAAGGAAATCACTGTTGGTCTAAAACAAATAGACGAAGAAGTAACTAACATTGAGATAAAAAGAAAAGAAAGAGAGGACGCAGAAGCGCATTCCACATCCAGCCTCCACCAAAGCGTGAGTCCCCCACTTAGTCACGTCCCATCCATGAAGGATATGACCAAAAGAAACTTCTCCCTGCTACCTCTCCATCCGACTCACACTCTTGAGATACTCATAAGTATTGGAATCATACGATCACTAAGACCAACTCCCGATCTTGTCTCTCCCAGGATTACCTGACACCCACGTAAGTTTTGCAATTACCACAGGGGAAGAGGCCACGACACTGAAGAGTGTTGGGTGTTGAAACACAGAATTCAAGATCTCATAGAAGTTCAACCATACAACTGCAAAAACACCGCCAATCTCGAGAGAGAGTACCATAATCCAATGCTAAAAAGGGTATACACCCCCGTCCTTTCAACCCCAACTCAAATCTTTCAGGACCTGTCTTGGAAGGGTATTCTAGAGCCCAATGGGCCGACACCTGACCCAGACCCAGGAAATAAGAGTAAGAACTGGAACCATACCTCTTTTTGCATCTATCACCGAGGAAGGGGACATCATACGGACGAATGTGTGCACCTGGAACGCAAGATACAAGACCTCGTCAATGAGGGGGTCGTCCGCATGATATAAGGCCTTACCCGACACCCTTAACAAAGGAAGGATCACCTTCATCCCTCCTTTGCCTGTAAGAAGGAGGCTGAACTTTGATTGGGTAGAGAACACACCCAACAACGCTTTGGGTCTATTATTTGGACAAGAGCATCGCCATCCAAAAGATGAAGAGCTCCACAATGTCAATAATGCTATTCAAGATGCAAACTTTGACCCAACTAAATTGATCACTCCAAACGAGGGTCAACTCACAAAGCAGAAATGTACCATAAGCTAGACAGAAGCCAATGGAAAGAAGATCAAGATCACGATCTCCGAAAAATCCAAGCCTGACTCTGACACTGATTCCGGCCGGACCGAGTCCGATTCCGATTCCGAAGACGAGTCTAATTTAGTAGAGTCGGGTGGTCCACCCAAATCTATGTTTAATTCTGTTTGCAAGTATAAAGATGTTAAAACCACAGTAATGGCTCAGTTGATGTTTCAGTTTCCCCTATCAATGAAATGATTACTGATTCTGCTTACTTCTTGGATTACTTAGTAGCTAATAATTCAAAAGATGAACAAGAATTGCCCAAAGAAGTAACTAAAGTATTATTAGAGCATGAACAAAAGACTTCAATTGTGGAAGAAACAAAATTAATCAATCTTGCAAACGATCAAGAGCCGCGCCAAGTGCGCATTGGCTTATCGTTAACTCCCAAAGAGTGAGAAAACTTTATAAATCTCTTAAAAGAATACATAGACATTTTCTCTTGGTCCTAGAAAGATATGCCGGGAATAAGTCGCGAGATAGAACAGCATACAATACCGCTCAATCCGGATTCAAAGCCCGTAAAGCAGATACTTCGGAGAATGAAGCCTGAGTGGACACTGAAAATAAAAGAAGAGGAGCAAAAACAGCTCGTAGCAGGTTTTATCAGGGTTGCTCAATATCCAGAATGGGTTGCTAATATAGTGCCCGTTCCAAAAAAGGATGGCAAAGTAAGGATATTTGTTGACTTTAGAGATCTGAACAAGGCAAGTCCAAAGGACGACTTTCCCTTACCACATATAGATGTACTGGTGGATAATACCGCAGGACATGCCCTCTTATCATTCATGGATGGCTATGCAGGGTATAACCAGATACAAATGGCCGAAGAAGATATGGAGAAAACCACCTTCATTACCCAATGGGGGACCTATTGCTACACCGTCATGCCTTTCGGGTTGAAGAACGCGGGAGCAACATACCAAAGAACCGCAACTTCACTTCTACATGACATGATACAACAAGGAAGCCGAGGTGTACGTAGACGATATGATCATTAAATCGAAGGAGAGAGAATGGCATATACCCTCTCTGAAGAAATTCTTTGACAGGCTTCGAATTACAACATGAGATTGAATCCTCAAAAGTGCGCATTTGGAGTAACTTCGGGCAAGCTCTTAGGATTCGTCATAAGCAAAAGAGGTATTGAAATCGATCTTACCAAAATCAAAGCTAAAAGGGATATGCCATCTCCCAAAAATGAAAAGGAGATAAGAGGATTCCTAGGACGTCTCCAATATATAAGTCGATTCATATCCAAATTGACTATTACATGCGAGCCCATCTTCAAGAAGCTCAAAAAGGACACTAAATCTACCTGGGATGATCAATGTCAGCAAGCCTTCGACAAGATTAAGGAATATTTAGCTAATCCACCCGTATTGGTTCCGCCAATTCTTGGAAAACCACTTATGCTATACCTAACAGTCACAAAAACCGCCATGGGTGCTATGTTGGCCCAAAGGTGGAGAATGATGAAAAGGAAATATACTACCTTAGCAAGAAATTCCTAGAATACGAAACACGATACTCCATCGCACTGGTCATTGTAACCAAGAAGCTTTGACACTACATGCTACAACACTCCATTCATATAAAGTCAAGGATGAATCCATTAAAGTACTTGTTCGAAAAACCTATTCTTAGTGGAAGGATAGCAAGGTGGACTGTCATGCTTTCAGAATTCGATCTAACTTTTGAACACCAAAAGGCGATCAAAGGACATGCCATTTCTGAACATCTCGCTGAAAAACCAGTTACTGGTGAAGATGCTACACATGACTTTCCAGACGAAGGAATAATGAGTGTCGAGGAAAACACTTGGCAATTATACTTTGACGGAGCCTCAAACCAAAAAGGTGATGGCGTAGGAGTATTATTAGTCAGCCCCGAAGGCGCACATTCTCCCATAACCGTCAAGTTAGGACATGAGGTAACCAATAATGACGCCGAATATGAAGCATGCATCATCGGTTTAGAAGCGGTAATAAAGCTACAAATCAAGGATCGAAAGGTATATGGAGATTCAACTCTCATCATAAACCAAGTTTCCAAAAATGAAAAGTGAAAAGCGAATCCCTGGCACCTTACCAGGAATATCTTGAAAAGATAGCCAAATATTTCACTTATGTCCGTTTCACATACCTTCCTAGAGATGACAACCAGTTCGCAGATGCCTTAGCAAAGATGGATTCCATGATAAACATCCCCGATGATGTAATTTCCATGCCCATTCACATTCAAAGGCGCACTGAGCCACCTTTTGTAATGCACTTGAAGTATGCCTCAATGAGGAAGAAGAGGAGGAGTGGTTTACCGACATTCTCAATCTACTCGCCAAGGAGCCTTAAGAAAACTAGTCGCACAATAGATACATGTGCAAGGCAAACTTTATAAAAAGACACCACAAGGGTTAAGTCTTATGTGCTTAAAAGAACGTGAGGTCATCAAAGTCACGAGTGATATACATAATGGTGTATGTGGTCCCCACATGAATGGACTCACCTTGGTCAAGAAAATCCTAAGGCAGGGATACTATTGGACTACGATGGAAAAGGATTGCATCTAATACGTGAGAAAGTGCACACGCTGCCAATTCCTCGCTAATTTACAACATAGACCTCCTACCCCTCTACATACATTCACTTCACCATGGTCGTTCTCTGCATGGAGTATTGACATCATTGGAAAAATCACCCCTACAGGAAAAGAATGCCATGAGTACAAATTAGTCGCAATAGACTACTTTACCAAATGGGTTGAAGCTCGTTCGTACGCAAGGATAGCGTCCAAACACGTGGCAAAGTTCATACATGACAACATCATTACCAAATATGGGATACCCCACGAAATCATAAGTGATCACGGGTCTCAATTCAAAAAGGAAGTTGCCGAGCTTTTCCGTATTTTTTATTTTATTTTATTTTTTGGTAAAATGTGAATAGATTTGTATTACCAAAAATATAGTGGGGGTACAGACTTCCTGTTTAAAGACTCAGAAAAATCTCAGAGATTACAGAGAAATAAAAAACACCAAAAGACATATCTATTTACACTCAATCCAGATAAAACAGATAGAGAAAAACAGAGGGAAAACAAGCTCACAACTGCAGCTAGAGCAAGCTAATAGCTTTTTTCTTTGCAACAAATTCAGGGTAAATCTGCATCCAGCAACACCACTTCCTGTTCAGGGGCGTATCTTTGATTTTCTCAATCGTGCTAAGTTGCACCTTCATCTCAAACTGGAAATGCCTTGCTGTGGCATTGATATCTGGAATAATATCTCTGAAAATAACAGAGTTTCTACATCTCCAAATGTGATACATACTTGCTCTGAACATGGCTTTATTGATGTTTCTAATAGCTGTTTTACCAGCTAGATACTTCTTTCCCCATCTTTTTATATCAGGCCATGGGGAGGGAGGTACTGGTATCCCAACAAAATGACAAAACTCATCCCAAATCTGTCTGGCCACCAAGCATTTGAAGAAGAGGTGATCATGATCTTCTGCTTCAGATTTACACAGAGAGCAGATAGGGTCAACATGCATCCCACGCCTAAGCAATCTGTCTTTCGTTAATAATCTTCTATGACAAAAGAGCCAGGAGATGAAACTATGCTTGGGGAGGCAATTTCTACCCCATATCAGTTTGGTCCAAGCTTTCTCTTCTGAATGTGAAGCCAGAATCTCATATGCTCCTTTACAAGAGAAAGGAGGAGGGCCACCAATCCAATGTAACTCATCATTTGTAACAACAATACACTTAACAGCTTCTAGTCTCAGCTTTAACAACTTCCTGAAAGCCCATGACTGAGTAAATGAGACAGTGAGATCCCAGATAGAAGTATTCTGCATATACCTCTCATGCACCCACTTGACCCATAATACATCTTCTTTGAGAGCCACACACCATAACAACTTCAGTATTTAAGCAATATCCAGTAAAAAGATATCTTTGAGTCCCAAACCACCACAACCCCTTGGAGGGCATACATCCTTCCATGCTACAAGTGCAGATTTATTATTTGATTCATTGCCTCCCCAAAGAAACTTCCTGCAAAGACTCTCCACACTAGTAATCACTTTTTTGAGAACAATAAAAATAGCACCCCAGAAATTTGTCAAACTGTAGTGTACGGTTTTGTTGAGTTGAGTTCTAGCAGCATAAGTGAGGTGTTTGTTGGCCCATCCTTGAATCTTTTCTGTAATCTTCTCAATTAACACCTAACAATCAGCAACCTTCAGGTTCTTTGATGTCAAGGGAACTCCAACTTTTCACTAAGTTTAAAATTCAACATCGACAGTTTTCACCTTACAGACCACAAACAAATGGAGCCGTAGAATTCGCAAACAAAACGTGAAACAAATGATAGCCAAGATGACGGAAAACTACGAAGATTGGCCCGACAAGCTACAATTCGCCTTATGGGGATATAGAACCACCATTCGGTCCTCAACAGGAGCAACACCTTATTCATACGGAATGGAGGCGGTACTCCCAGTCGAGGTAGAAATTCCCTCTTTGAGGATAGCTTTGGAAAGTGAATTACCAGAAGTAGAGTGGGTCCAAGCCCGGTATAATCAATTGATTCTGCTAGATGAAAGAAGACTAAATGCCCTACATTATGGTCATGTCTACCAAGCAAGGATGGCAAGGCATTTTGATCAACGATTCAAGGCTAGAGGACTAAAAGAAGGAAACTTAGTCCTAAAAGAAGTGAGACCGATTGTGGCCGATCCTCGTGGAAAGTTCAAGCCTAATTGGGCTGGCCCATACCTTATTAAGACAATATTATCCGGTGGAGCTGTAAAGCTAATTGACTTAGACGGCAACGAGTCCACCCAACCAACAAATATGGACCACACTCAAGCGGTTTTATGCATAAATGCCAAATCCAAGTCAAAATCGGTTAACCCGTCCACGTGGGACCCACGACCGAAAAAAAAAATGAGATTTGATTTTACGAACTACATTGGCCTGATTCCGCATGGATATGTAGGTAACCCATATCACTTGGGCCCGGCCACTTTAACAAAATAAATCTCTAAAGGGAGTTTTGATCCATTCGATTAATGCAAAAATAAGCAAGTCTTTCATTAATATGGCTAAAGTCCATTACATGCTCTAAATATAAAAATAATAAAGTGCGAATTAAACATATAATAAAAGGGCAATTCTAAGCTACATCTACTTGGGCATGCAAACCCGTTATTTGAATTATACTACTAAGCAAAAAGGACAAGCTTGCTAGACAATTAGAGGTGGACTACTCCTCTTTGTCTTTCACTTCGGGCTCTTGGACGGGTTCACTAGGCTCATCAAGTTCCATTCGTTCTTTTGGAGCCCACCATTCCCTACCATAGCTAGAGGAGGCCTCCTGATCATTGGGCCTAATTGAAGTTACTTGCTTGGCCGTATGGGCCGGATTCTTCCTTTTCTTGGATTGTGCCTTTGCCTTGCCTCTTCCCTTACCCTTAGTTTGGGGCTTTGAAGGTTTAGTGGGCATATCAATTGGAGTTATCCTTACACCGCTAGGCTCATCATGTTTGCGGGCCTTGAATAACTCCTTTTCTTACTCTAGGAGCCTTTGGTTGACTTGATGGTCACCGCTCCAAATCCACTCCTCGTAAAAGCTAGACAACCCGTTTGAGTGCGGGTAAACCGGCTTAGTCCACACTTGGCGACGGTTCCAGTGTCGTTCCCAATTAGACACCAAGGAGGATGTTAAGGGCCTTTGACAAGGAGGTTCACAACTCACGTTCGGGGTCCTTTGCCTTAAGCCATATTGGCGGAGGAGGCAATTTGGAAGGAAGAACGTCAAGGTATACAAACCAATAATTCTCGTAAGGGGCACATTCTCACTACACCCTACAATCTTGGTGGTACGCCACCACGGGATGAACCAAGCCGGTTGGATGTTGGAATAAAGATATGCTATCCACTCCTCCCGAGATGACTCGGAGAACTTTCGACGCCTCGCCGGAAAGTGTTTAGGGAGGAATCCTAGTATCTATTGGAGCCTTAAGCAAATGGAGCCTCTCTTGGAGCCATATCTACACAAAAACAACAAAGAGAAAAATTCAAGTCAATACAAGATAAGAATTTCACTAAATAAAGTTAAATCCATAAAGATTAAGACTTTATCACAATACTTACTTGAATGAGTAAAGGGCTCCCGGTGAAGGACTCTTGAGGGTTGCTCTTGAGCCTATCTAAAGCAAGGATTGTCTCTCCCACAACCAAGTGCATAGGAGAGCTATCCCACCGTATTTGCTCGGTCACCCTAAGAAGGCAAGTTTTGTCCCTATTGATGGTAAGTTTCTTTTCGGAGGGAATAAGAGCATCTTCATTACCACCAACAAACAAATAACGATGGAGGAGGCAAAATACAAAGGCACGTTTCTTGTACCTCATATCCATCACACCATGGGCCTTGGAAATGAAGAAAGTCACAAGCTTAGCAAGATCAACGTCCTCACCATGAAGCACTTGACCCGCTTGACGGGGAGACAACCCATAGTACCTTTGGAAATCACCTACGAAAGCATTCCCCAAGTAGGGAACAGCAAGAGAACTTTCGGTTGGAAAGCCAATTATGTCGGAGAATTCCTCCACCAAGGGGCACATCTCCTGAGCACCAAAGCGGAAGACATGGAATTTCGGGTCCCAAAACTCGGCTGAAGCATGAAGAAAATCTCACAGAATCTTGACTTGTTTAAGGTGAATGAAGGCATTGAGGTGAAAAGGGGTGAGCTCTAACCTCTCCTCTACAGTCATGGAAGCCAACCAAGCATCAAAAACGTCATCAAAGTTCACCATTGTTAAGATTAAGGATTTTCTCTCAAGAAATTCTCTCTCTAAGGGCTGAAAGCAAGTGGTGAGAAGAGAATAGAAAGAAACCCAACTATATAGAGGCTACGGTTTGATTCTCGTCGAAAATTTAAGGAAATTCAGACAAACGACGAAAAAATGTCAAGCGACCTTGAAGCTAGTCCAGATGGCATAGCCGCTAGGAAGAACGGTTTAGCCGCTCCAGCAAGCGGCTTGACCGCTCGGACAAGCAGCCAAACCGCAAGCCAAGTAGCATAGCTGCTTGCCCAAGCGGCAATCGCTAGAGCACTAGCATAGCCGCTAGGAGCTCTATAGGTCATCCTGTATAGGCGCCTGGTGTACTCTTTTCGCCGGAGACCTCGGTCCACCCGACCCCACGCTGGACAGAGCTCTACCTTCCTAATTCCCACTTGGACAGATTTTTGAAGCCTCCCTTTAAATTTTCCTTACCTTAATTTTGGCTTTTGCCACTTTTCTATTTACTCCCTCTTTATTTTCTTTCCTTCTTTTTATTTTGATTATCAAGTTCCACTTTTATTCCTTTTATTTTCAGATTTCCTTTATTAATATTTTCCCCTTTAATTATCTTTTTCTTTTTTTTACTTTTCTTTTACTTTGTTTTTTCTATTTTCGGGGAAGGGGTATCCCAAATGTGCTAAATTCTCGGGAATCCTAAATTCCTGAATGTCGTGATTTGTGATTTCCCACTTGGAAATTAGTTGATTGAAGTTCACATATGGGCATTTGCGTGATATGTTTGTGCGTGAATAAAATGCAACAATTTCTAACAAGTTTATTACAAGCCCGAAAGTTCAAAATGCCATACAACAAATATCACTGGCCATCTTCGCCAGTACTCGGACCCGCCTGAGACGACTCTTCGGGTCTACTCAATGGTGGAGCACCTGAAGGACCGGGCTGAGACATCGCCTAAGCTCTAGGGTCGAAAGCATATAATGAACCCGTCAAGCAAGCGGGATCCAATGAATGACAAGGTGGCTCCGACATGCCGGGATAACCGCCATACCCCGTACTCTCCTGACTCCAAGAACCCCTTGGAGGGATTGGAAAATACATGGGCATATGATAGTCCGGATACCCCATATAGGGAGGCGGTGCAGGCCACTGCGGAAGAGAAGGCACTTGGGGCGAGCTCCCCGTATCCACTCTAGCCCGAGGCGTACCTTGACGCACCTCCACATTCTCCTGTCTAGGAGGAGGACGCTGTGGTGTAGACACCGACTCCGGAGTGCGAACAACTGAAGGCCTAGAAGGCCTCACCACAGGAACAGGCTGCGAAAATAAGCTCAAGGTCAGAAAATCACCAAAAATTCAAATCAAGCATTATTACTTGAAATAAACATACCTCTCGAACGTCGGACCGATGACTTGTGCATACACTTCGAGACATGAATTTGGAAATCAGGCTCTTAAGGGCATGCATACCCCTAAAGACCTTCCTTGTCTCAGCAGCATCCAACTGCGCACATAAGAAAAAGGATCAGCATAAATACAAAGGAAACATTGCAAATAACAATCAATTCTCACTTACCCCCTACAGCCAGCAGGTAGAGACAATCCCTCAACCTCCTCATCAGGGCCACGAAACTCAGGAACCTGTATAACCTGAGGAGACCCGTCCGCTCCGGTATAACTCAGCGACAAAGTAGGAGGAGTAGGACGCGGAGCAGAAACAGCCGAAGAGCTAGAAGCACTCTGCAAAGATTTAAGAATGTCAAACACATTTCTAATTTTCCAAACGAAGTTAAGAAACAAAAGTACATTACTTACCGGATCGGTGGAGAAGTTGGGGCATAACCGCACCTCAACGAAGTCAGTATAAGCCACCATGAGATCCACCTCAGGATCAACTGGAAGCAAATACTCCAGGGTATTCGCCCCAACGGTGGCCGCCCTCACCTGCTCCGCGGTAAGGTGAAGAACGTAAAGCATAGAATCCGGAGGATCCAAAGAAACCCTCGGAGCCGGAAGATCGGGGAAAGTCTGCCTTATCAATCTCTCCCCCAAGAACCACTCAAAACCAAAGGGACCCTCAATAAGGATCCTCCTTTGGTCGTACACCCGAGCACCCAAGAATCTATCCGAGAGGCCCGGGAGATAATCCATCCAGGGAAACCAGTCGACCTGCAAAAGCAAGAATAAGCATACAAAGGATTAAACGACCAAAGAAAAACAAAGGAAAGTTGCTTACATCCTGAGCGGTCAAGGGATATATCGCCTCCCTAGGGGCGTGCAGTGTAGTAAATGGGCAAGAAGTCCGTCCCCTCCAGGTCCACATCGCTGGAAAGGACAAATCCCCTGTCTTGAGAAGAGGGGCAAGGTCGGAGAAATGCTCATAAAACCAAATCTAAGACATGCAAAGTACATGGATTAGGCACAAGTTATTGATAAAGAGCCGAAACACAAAGTACAAGAAAGGAAAGGAAATTACCTCCATAACCTTCCAATAACCGACTAAGGAGACGCGAGATGCGCCTTCCTCTCCACTGAGGCGACTGGACTGCCTCAAACACCGTAAAAGACAAGAGTATGCGGGAAGACGGAATGAAAGGGCCAATCCCGCAAGCACGGGAAATAACGAACATGGTACCTACTAGCCTTATCCGAAAAGACGGAACAAGCTAGAACAAGGGCCAAGAAAAGACGGGCGTGCTGCTCTGCTGTGATCTTCTTCAACTTCCTCGGGTTGGTCAAAAACTGGACCATGACGTCGGTCCGACCATGCTCCTTACCATCCCAGTTGGTCCCGAAAAGACCAAACATCTCCACCATAACCTCCAGGCTCACATCTCCATAAGTGACAGGAGTACCGGTGCAAGAGAGCCCAGAAATGAGACCAAACTCGAAAGGGGTGATCATGATCTCACCCATAGGAAAATGAAAGGTACTGGTAGTATCCCAGTACCGCTCCGCAACGCCTCTAACCATAGGCGATCGGAGCGCTCAGCAGAAGCCATGGACGCTAAAATGTGACTGAAGCCACAACGCGCCACAATAGCGTCCACCGAAGGAGTCACGTACCTACGGGCTTTCTCGATACCCGAAAGGCTACCGTAACCCCGCATGGCTGTGTCGACGTCCTAAAAAGGCACAAATAATCGCAAAGACAATTAGCTAGGTGACCCTAGTAACAACTACCAGTCTCTGGTTTAGTCCTAAATTTTTACAAATCGTAAAATTTAGCATTTTAGCTAAACCAATATGACAAGAGTAAATTTTAAAGAGAGCAAATTTCACACAAGTTTATTCTCCACAAATATACTCAAAAAACCATTTACCATCACATCAAAGACAAACTTCACTCAAGTTTGATTTCACAGAATGTATATATAATTGCAACGAGAATAAATTTCATACAAATTTATTTTCCACAAATTAAAGATCAATTTCCGCAAATTCATTCTTCACATGCATATATAACAAAAGAGTCCTACGGGAACTCGCAAATTAACCAGAAAAAAAAAAAAAATTAATTTCACACAAATTGGTTTTTCCACATTTAGCTACACTACAGTTTTGAACCTAGTAATTCTACGTTTGCCTACACATGATTTTCTAAGTGTAAAAGAGCAAAAACAAAAAAATGACATACCCGATATTTGGTACCAACGGTAACCAAATGCTCCTTCTTCTTGAAGACTAGATCGTTGGACTCCCAACGATCGTTAGGATGAAAATCGCTACGAGTGAACTCGTCCTGGACTAACCGGCTCTCACCCACCCGGTGATGGGGTATACCGGAAACAAAAACCCGAGTGAAAACATTCGGGGTCTCATGAACCACAATCTCCTGCCCCTTCCTTTTCCTACCTCCTCTAAGTTTGGGAGCCATGGATGAAGAACAAAAGATGAAGTTTTGAAATTTGAGTGAAACTCACAAAACTCACAAATTCACACAATTTTGAGTTTTGATACTCAAAAACACAAGAACAACCAACAAAATCAAGTTCTACTAAGAATTTGAGCAAGGAACCTCAAGATTTGGAGCTAGGGGCTTTGATGGGGGTTGAAGAATTTGAGGAAAAATGGAGGAAAGAGAAAGAGAAGGCTCGAAATGGGGAAGATGACCCATTTCGGCCTCCCCTTCTCCTCTTAAAGCAAAATCGTGCAAAATGACCTAGTGGCCGGTCAGACCGCCACGTGGACGGTCAGACCGCAAGCCACGCGACATGGTCGCTCCACCTGGCGGCATAGCCGCTCCAGCAAGTGGCATAGCCGCTCCACGTAGCGGTTCAACCGCTTAACGTGGCGGTTTGACCGCCTGCCCCACTCTTTCACCTCTGATGTTTCTTTGGGCCATTGGTTCAAAATCAGTGGGCCCCACACGAGGTCCATAGCAGTTATTTGCGCGCTAAAGTCCGTTATGAAAAACAGGACTACTTTAAACCCATAGGTTTGCACATTTATACTTGGCTTAGTGGCATGGCTCAAACCCGACCTAAGGTCTGAGCAACATTTTATTACCCTTTACTACTTATGTTATTTCTAAAAAAATATTTTTTATTGTATAACCTACAGCATAGGGTTCCCCTTCGACTGAAAATCGAAGGACGTTTATTGTTTTACCTACAGCATAGGGTCACCTTTCGACCAAAAATCGAAAGATTTTTATCTCTTATATTATTTCTAACGAAATTTTTTTATTGTGTAACCTACAGCATAGGGTTCCCCTTCGTTTGAAAATTAAAGGACATTTATTGTTTGACCTACAGCATAGGGTCACCTTTCGACCAAAAATCAAAAGATTTTTATCTCTTATATTATTTCTAACAAAATATTTTTATTGTGTAATCTACAATATAGGGTTCCCCTTCGACTGAAAATTAAAGGACGTTCATTGTTTGACCTACAGCATAGGGTCACCTTTCGACCAAAAATCGAAAGATTTTTATCTCTTATATTATTTCTAACGAAATATTTTTATTGTGTAACCTACAGCATAGGGTTCCCCTTCGACTGAAAATCAAAGGACGTTTATTGTTTGACCTACAGCATAGGGTCACCTTCGACCAAGGAATTTATCTCTTATCTTATTTCTAACGAAATATTTTTATTGTGTAACCTACAGCATGCATAAGGTCCTCCTTCGAGTGAAAATCGGAGGACGTTTATTGTGTAACCTACAGCATAGGGTCCCCTTCGACTGAAAATCGGAGGACATTTATTGTCCGACCTACAGCATAGGGTCAAACTCTCGGTCAAATAAACCGGGAAATTTATTACTCTAAAAATAATTGTTTATCTTTAACTGATTGTCACCTCACTCAGTTTTCCTGTTTTATTGCAGGTATTGGCAGAGGAATACTTTGACCTTCGCTCTATTCGAGCTCGTCGGCCAATTAGGGCCTTCTGTAGACACCATAAATTGTGTCTATAATAAGTCCCCGTAAAAACCCGAGGATGAAAGGATTGGATTTTGCTCCAACTTGGGTTGCGAGAATCATTGCTCTGATGATTAGCCTAGTTCATTTGAATTAACCAGTGGAAGCCTTTTTGTACAGGTGATCCAAACCAGATGGACTCAATTCAATTGGAGTCCAAAACTGAGAGATAGGCCTATTTGAACCTAAGGGCCCGAAAAAGAACCCAAACCCATGAGTCAACCCTTGGTCAAACAAGGGAACTCAGTCAATCCCGCGTGGACCCCCTCGGAAAAGCCTCCCCGCACGAAAATCATGACAGGCACCTATGCAGGCACACCGCTCCAGGTCCAAGCGGCTACTCTTGGGCTAAAGCGGTGGCCGCTAGGACAAGCGGTTGTGCCACTACGCCAAAAGGTTTGATCGCTTGCCTTGCGGCTAAGCCGCTTGCCAAGTGGCTTGACCGCTTGACCTGCCAGTTTGGCCACTTGTCCTAGCAGTTTGGCCACCTGGACCCTTTCTCGCGGATGGCAAAATTCGAGGCCCATTCGATTTCCGTGCCAAACCCTGGCAGCTCTCACTCTTCTATATAAACAAACCTTAGGGTTCAGTTGAAGAGGTTGGCAGTTTCTCTCTCAAGGTTGGACACTTTCTCTCTCATATTACAAACCCTAAATTCTGATTCTACTCCTTTTTTAGGATTAGCCCTAGCACCACAAAAATAAACCTTCATACTTCATCAAGAGCATGAATTCAAGCAATACAACCCAATAAGTTCATTGTGAGCATCCAGGTAATCCAACCTGAGGGTTTTCGATAATATTTATTTTGCTTGTTATTACTGACGATTTTGGTTTATGTTATATGTACATGCATGGCACGTTTTGAGCAAAAGGGCGTGTATTAAGCCTAAGTTTATGGATGAATGATTGTTTTAATTTTTGTTATTTATTACTTTATTATGAATGAATCATGCTTTGTTTGTGGATTGGTGGATGAATTATGTATGTATCCTCTAAATTGCAGGTTGGATTATCATCTCTTAGCAATAAAAGCATGTAACTTGATAAATTGTTAAAAGTGGTCACAATAATAATGCTTGTTCAAACCCATTAGTTAAAACTAAGAATTTGGACAAATTGAACCTTGTTTAGAACCGTAGCATTAATAATTATATTGAATTGATTAGTAAAGGACATTGTTTTTAACGAGCGAGTTGGGTGCCTAACACCTTCCTAGCTCGTACCTACGCCCCCGAAGTCATTTATGAAGTCAATTTCCCCAATAGAGATTGGGGTGCACAGGAGTTGAGTTGACGTCTTTCAAGACTATCGACTTGATCTCCAAGGTTTCCAAATTGCCTCAAAATTTGGTGGCGACTTCCGACAATCTTAATCATGTCCCTGGTACAAAAATCTCCATGTGAATACACACTAAAAGATTCATGAAATTCGATCACCGAACGCGCTATCCCAGGCTGTCCGGAAACCCCGACCCCGGAAAGGAGGGCCGAGGGAAGGCACGCGGAAAAGAAAGGGGAGAAAAATACGGAATCCTACAGAATGCTCAATGAATAAAACACCTAATTATATTCTCCACTTATACAGTTAATGCAGGAGCAAGTACGTTAAAAGAAGACGATGAATCAAGAACGTCCAAGAACCCAGTTCTTGATACGTTAATGCTTGATCTTGAACTTCTCATTGCTAAGAGTATAATGCCACGTGAGGTATCACATGAAATAACTATGTTAGAGTGACAAGAAGGTGATTAGACACTGAAAAGAAGTTGCATAAAGGCAAAAGGAAACTGTCCAGTAGTTTGAGCCTTAGGCGCCAAGTAATTAGCTGTTTAAGTTTGATTTCGTTGAAGTATTTCCTTAATTAGTTAGAATATATTTAGGAAAGTGATAATCTGATTAATATAGCATTAGGAGTGCATTAGGAAATAGGAAAGCTGTTATTTAGTTCGTTTTACATCTGTAATCCGTTTCGTAGTTAGTTTCCTACATGGATTAGGATTAGGATTCCTAGTAGCTTTAGATTTCTTTGTCTATAAATAGGTGAGAGCTTGGTTATTGTAAACACGTGCTTTGATGATTAATAATTGAATACGTGAGTATTTACCTCTCAAATTGAGTGATTCAGGTTGAAACCCTTATGAGTGATTCGTGAGTTGTTCTTGAGTGATTCTTGAACAAGATCCCTTTATGTGATATTATCAAAGGTTAAATTCCACTTTGTTACTTATTTCACATCAACTTGGTATCGGAGCTAAACGTTGAGCTTTCTTAAGCTTAAACACCCAAGACCTGAGCTTAAACACAACACTATAGCGAGTTTTAGAAAAAGATTCTTACAACATCCGCCCTTTGTCCAAGAAGACAGCCAAGAAACCAACAATCAAAGCTATGGGTGACGCCAACGAACTAGCAAAGTTTTTAGCAACCATGGAGGATCTCAAGGTGTCTTTCAAATCTCAAGAAGAGCGGATGACAGAGCGAATGACCGCCATGTAAAGAAGACACAAAGAAGATAGTGAGAACGTGAAGACAAGGATGCACGGAATTCATTGGAGAAACCACAACAGTAACCCCGACTTCGACGAGGAGTTTGAAGACACAAGTGGGATTAGAACCTATGACGCTCCTAAACCAAAACACCCTTATGATGATGACAGGAACTTGAAAGTGGAACTCCCTGAATATGACGATTCCTACAATCCAGAGGCCTTTCTTGATTGGCTTAGAACTATGGAGAGAGTCTTTGAATACAAGGAGTATGATGAGCGCCAAAGATCCAAGTTAGCCACGCTTAAACTCACCAAGCATGCTTCTTTGTGGTATGAAAACCTGAAGGCTCGACGCAAGAAGGATGGAAAAGCAAAGATTGAGACTTGGGACAAACTCAAGAAACATTTAAAGAACTAATTTTTGCCTAAAGAATTTGAGCAAGAATAGTTCTTGAAACTCACGCCCCTAAGCCAAGAAAAAACTTACGTCCCTAAGCCAAGAAACCTCAAGTGTACAAGACTACCTCCAAAAGTTTGAACATACGCACATGATGTGTGATCTTGAGGAGAGGGAGGAGTTAAAAAATGCGAGGTTCATCAAAGGTCTAAACCCAACTCCAAGGCGTAAGGTAAAACTTGTTCCTTATGTATCCTTTAAGGACATGTGCAAGATCTCTCACAAGATTGAGAAATAAGAGAAGGAGCAAAACCGATTGCTCGAGATATGGTTAAAGACTATACAAATTTCCCGAACCAATACAACGCGAGAGAGGGTACAACATCCTCCAAGAGCGCAATTGTCCCTAGCAAGCCCGTAACTCATGACAAGGGCAAGGTCGTGGCTACTAAGGACAAGAACCAACTTCGTTGTTTCAAGTTTCAAGGATATGGCCACTATGCCTATGAGTGTGGCTCTAAGAAAGCACTCACCATTGCTGAGCTAGAAGAGATGGAACCCTCGTTTGTTATGCCCATAACCGAGGATAGTGATGAAGATAATGGAGAGCCATTCACTGACGATTATGGTATACCTGAGGTTAGAAAGACCCTAATCCTTACTAAGCTGCTACATACGACTGTGGCTGATGACGAGTCCGACCAAAAGGAGAAAATATTCCATTCTCGCTGCAAGGTTAGAGGTAAAGTACGCAATTTGATTATTGACTCTGGAAATTGTACTAATGTTGCCTCCAAAGAGATGGTTGATAAGCTTGATTTTCCTATTAAAAGTCATCCTAAAACCCTATATTATGAAATGGTTGAATCATTGGGGAGGGTTAAAAGTGATTGAACAAGCTAGAGTTTGGTTTACTTTAGGGTGTTATAAAGATGACCTATGGTGTGATGTACTGCCTATGGGTGTTTGTCATATATTATTAGGTCGTCCTTGGCAATTTGATAGGAAATTTAGTCATGATGGTGTAAATAATATCTATACTGCTGAGCACAGCCAGAAACGAATCAAATTGTTACCCTTGACCGCAACACAAGTTAAAGAAGCAAAGGTTAGTAAAAAGGCGAGTCATGTAATGGTTATAGGAGAGAAAGAGATGGAAAAAGAGGTTGCTAGTGAAACTATGAGCTACCTACTATTGTTGTTTGAACCTAGCATGTGTAACAATCCTAATTATGATCCTGAGTTACGCCTATTGCTAGAGAGGTTCAAAGAAGTGTTCCCTAAGGAGTTACCCACTAGGTTACCTCCTATGTGTGGCATAGAGAACCAAATTGACCTAGTTCCTGGAGCACCACTTCCAAATAGGCCAGCCTATAGGTGTAACCCCGAAGAAGCCAAAAAGTTTCATATACAAGTTGAAGAGCTTGTGCAAAGAGACTATCTGAGAGAGAGCCTAAGTCCATACGTTGTTCCCACGTTACTTGTGTCTAAGAAAGATGGGACATGGCGTATGTGCATTGATAGTAGAGCTGTCAACAACATCACGATCAAATACAGATTCCCTATGCCAAGGTTAGATGATATGTTAGATAAGCTACATGGTTCCCAGTTGTTTTCCAAGATAGATCTTAGATCTGGCTACCGTCAAGTGAGAATCACGGAGGGAGATGAATGGAAAACCGCGTTCAAGACACGACATAGTTTGTATGAGTGGTTAGTGATGCCTTTTGGCTCTTGCAACGCTCCTAGCATATTCATGAGGTTGATGAACGAGGTATTGAGGCCATTCTTTGGTAAATTTATTGTGGTTTACCTTGATGATATTCTTATATTCGGCAACACCAAGGAGGAACATCTAGTACATCTACAGTGCGTGTTTGAGAAGCTAACGAAACAACAACTTTTTCGCAAGTTAGAGAAGTGTGATTTCATACTTCCCAAGGTTATTTTCCTTGGTTACATTGTGTCCAAAGATGGTGTGCACGTTGATCCATCCAAGGTAGAAGCTATGGCTTCACAGCCAGCTCCAACGAATATCCATGAGGTACGTAGGTTTCATGGTCTGGCATCATTTTATCGAAGGATTATACGCAATTTTATTTCCATTACTGCTCCTATTACTGAATTAATGAAAAATGAGAGTTTAATTGGAGTGAAAGTGCGCAAAAGGCCTTTGTTAGGTCAAAGAAAAGTTGTATCAAGCATCTATTCTAGCGTTACCCGATTTGATAGATTGTTTGAAGTTGAATGTGGTGCTAGTGACGTGGCCGGGTATAGGCGTCGTTTTAATCCAAGAAAGTCACCATATTGCCTATTTTAGTGAGAAATTGAATGGGCCTATTTTGAATTATTCTACATATGATCGAGAGTTCTATGCAATTGTGAGAGCTTTAGAGCATTGGTCCCATTATTTAAAGGCTAAGCCTTTCGTGTTGCACTCGGTTCGTGAGGCTCTCAAGTATATTCATGGCCAACAAAACTAAACTCTAGACATGCCAAGTGGGTAGAGTTTCTACAATCTTTTACATTCTCGGCTAAGTACAAAGATGGGAAGAGCAATATTGTTGCAGATGCTCTTTCACGAAGAAACCACTTGCTTGTGACACTTGAAGCGACGCTCCTAGGCTTTGAACATCTCCAAGAGCTATATGACAAAGATGCTGATTTCTCTGAGTCATTTAAAGCTTGCAAAGAAGCGGAGCACGGTGATTAATTCATACAAGATGGGTTTCTATTTATGAGGAACAAGTTCTGTGTTCCTAGGTCCTCTGTACGTGGGCTATTGGGATTAGAGAAGTTCTCTCTGGAGGATTAGTTGGACATTTTGGAGTAACTAAAACCCTTGAGCTGTTACAAGAACACTTTTATTGGCCTAAGATGCTCAAAGATGTACACGCTATTGTGATGAGATGCGCTACATGTCAACGGGCCAAGAGTGCTTTTCACAAAGGGTTATACACATCATTACCGGTTCCTAGCATTCCCTGGGAGAGTGTGAGCATGAATTTCACTGTGGCACTCCATAGAACTCAAAGGGGAAAAGATGCTTTGATGGTTGTTGTTGATAGATTATCCAAGATGGTGCACTTTGTGCCATGTCACAAGACTAATGACGCCTCTCATTAGTCTTGTTCTATAAAAAGATAGTGAGGCCACATGGCATTCCCAAGACCATTGTGTATGATCGAGATACTAAGTTCCTGAGTTACTTCTGGAAGACACTTTGGAGACTCGTTGGGACGAAGTTAATCTTTAGCACTTCACATCACCCACAAACAGATGGACAAAATGAGGTTACAGATAGAACCCTTGGTACTATGCTTAGAGGGTTGGTGAGTAGAAGCACAAAAGAGTGGGATATTAAGCTATCACATGCGGAATTTGCGTATAACAAAATGTCTTGCTTTACTACGGGTCGTTTCCATTTGAGATTGTGTATGGCATTAATCCTTAATTGCCTATTGATTTTGTGTCTTTGCCTAGAGATTATGTTGTCAATGTAGATGCCAAGGCAAGACAACAAGCTTTCAAGAAGACTTGTGAACAAGTTCGTGCGCGAGTAGAGAAAATGAACTCAAGGTACCAAGCCAGAACTAACAAGGGAAGAAAGCAAGTTCTCTTTGACCCTGGTGACTTAGTTTGGCTACACATGCACAAAGAAATATTTCCTTCTAGACGCAAGAACAAACTTATGCCTCGAGCAGATGGTCCTTTTCAAGTCATAGAGAAGATTTGAGACAATGCATACAAGATTGATCTTCCTAGTTAGTATGGAAATGTGAGTTCAACCTTCAATGTTGGTGATCTTAGCCCTTACTTAGAGGATAAGAATTTGAGGGCAAATTCCTTTCAAGAAGGGGAGGTTGATGCAAGAGCAAGTACGTTAAAGGACAAGCAAGAAGACGATGAATCAAGAACGTCCAAGAACCCAATTCCTGATACGTTAATGCTTGATCTTGAGCTTCTCATTGCCAAGAGTATAATGCCCCGTGAGAAAGTAATTAGAAACTGAAAAGAAGTTGCGTAAAGGTAAAAGGAAATTGTTCTAGCGGTTTGTGCCTTGGGCGCCAAGTAATTAGCTGTGTATGTTTGATTTCATTTAAGTCTTTCCTATATTAGTTAGAATATGTTTAGGAAAGTAATAATCTGGTTATTATTAGCATTAGGAGTGCATTAGGAAATAGGAAAGTTGTTAGTTAGTTCGTTCTACAATTGTAATCAGTTTAGTAGTTAGCTTCCTACTTGGATTAGGATTAGGATTCCTAATAGCTTTAGATGTCGTTGTCTATAAATAGGGAAGAGATTGGTTATTGTAAACTCGTGCTTTGATGATTAATAATTGAATACGTGAGTATTTACCCCTCAAACTGAGTAATTCAGGTTGAAACCCTTACGAGTGATTCGTAAGTTGTTCTTAAGTGATTCTTGAACAAGATCTCTTTCTGTGATATTATCAAAGGTTATTTTCTGTTTTGTTACTTATGTCACATCACTTATATATCAGAGTTGTGTTCCATGTATAAAAAAGAAAAATTTTAAAAATAATTTGGATCTTTCTTTTTTGTAGAATAAGGAAGAGGAAAACCGCTTTGTATTTGAAGAAACAAATACATGAATCATGCCATTTGTTACCAAATAATTTTTAATATATATATATATATATATATATATATATATATATATATATATATATATATATATATATATATATATATATATATGTTAGGTTCAATATACACAACAAAATCGGTTAGGATTGTTTTTAATTAGGACATAAAGAAGGGTAAAAGTTGCTTTTGATTTGAGGAGTAAATACATAAATCACGTGATATCAATTCCGACTTGAAGAAGTAAATACTTGAATTGCGTGATATGTTACCATACTAATTACTTGATATGTTACCATACCAATTTACAATCACTCAAGTATATAACAAGAAGCCAAATTTTCTAACAGTACAATCACAACTCTTTTAACTTCACATTGGTTTAAAAGAGTTTGATTATCTTAAAGCCTTCGATCTATTTTGTTCAATATGGGTGAGAAGACATTGTTTATGTCCTCATTCTAGTAATGATAGTCCCTTATTTATTGTGGTGGGTAATCTAATCACTATTTCAAATTTATTTCTAAATGCATGTTTACTATATATACATCAAGTCCTTATGACTGTCCAGTAAAGCACTTGAGTTATGCAGGAAAAAATCAGAGTACAAATTCTGTTGTTTTTACTTTTCAAGCCTATTGGGGCTCTGCATTTGTGCTGCCAAAGACTATTGTGAATAACGTTGAGCAATTGTGTAGACACCTTTTCAAGGGTAGCGATAGTGAGAGGAAGAGAATGATCTATTTTAGCTTGGAATCAGTTCGTAAACCCATAAATGAAGGGGGTTTATATGAAAGAGTTTTGTAACTAAAATAAAGCTCTTTTTTGTAAACGGCTTTGGAAACTGAGCTCTGGTTATTCTTCTTTATTGGTTGACTGAATTAAGAGGTATTATATTAGAAGCACTGCTTTGTGAGAAGTAAACTGAAGGCTAATGATTCCTACTTTTGGCGAAAGGTATTGGAGCTTAGAGATGATCTTTCTTCTCAATGTCCTGCTAATATGGCTAGCTGTCTCAGCTGCTAGATTCATGTGAATAATGTGGTAAGTTCAAGGTAAGTAAAGCTTATGTTGTTCTTAAACATCATTCACCAGCTTGCTTGTGGGGGAGAAAAATTTGGAAGGAAATGGCTTTTCCTAAATATAGATTTGTGCTAAGGATGGCAGTAGCTAATAAGTTAGCAATAGTGGATAATATTCAGAAACGAGGAGTCTATGTGGTTAACAGATGCATATTGTCTTGCTGTGAAATGGAAAATGTTAGCCACTTGTTCTTTCAATGCAAGTACTCTGTTAGTGTGTGGACTGAAGTTCTTAACTGGTTGGGGATAACAAGAAGGCCCTTATCTTTGAAGCATGGGTTAAATGGTTTCTGATGCATGCACGAGGTAAACTTTTGAGGAAGAGGTTACAGAGAACAACGCTTGCAGCAGTCGTATATGAAATTTGGAAGGAAAGGAACATAAGATTTTTGGTCAAGGTTATAGATCTCCTCATCAAGTGGCTTATAGTATCATTTATCTGTCTAGTGTTAGATATTATTATATTAGTTATTGGTCAAGAGTCTTTACAAATTTGGTATTTTCCGTTTGGTATCTCTTTTTGGAGTGTCGATAATGTTTAGGGGATGACATGGTTATACCCAGTCTTGTACGCATTTCAAAACTTTTCTACCCCTAATGGATGAATAAACTTCGTAACTTTGTTAAAACAAAAAAAAGAAGAGAAATTAAATGAATGCTTACCTGAAAACAACTGAAGTCGATGACTCAGCGGCCGTAGCATGCTCAAATATATCTAAGTGAATAAGATCAAATATGTAGGACCCCGACGTGTCACTATCGTTGATATAATTCAATGCATAACTGCAGTCTCGAGTCTTGTGCCGGCGTCAACAGGATGCTGGACACAAGAGTTCTGAACAGGAGACTGCGTGTGCTGTTGTAGAATTGCCAATATCAAAGAAACTGAGCTCATCTTATAAACACACAAAAAAAATCACAACTTTTGTAAGCTTTATAGAGAGACATGTAAGGAAAGAAACATTTTGTTGTCTTTGTTCTATTGCTTCCAACGTAGGGATTTTAAGCAAGTAACATTAATTTTGTATCTCCCTTACGAATATTTTTATCTCACGATAAGTAATAAACAAAACTTGTAGACATTTATATACATATGACATTTCAAGAGATCAAACCTTTAAGAGACGAATACTGCACATGAAAACAAATAACGTCAAATTGATGAATTTTGAGTTAACTATCAAATTCCACACTCCTTGATAGTAATTCTCAAACTCCATGTTGCACCATGACCTCTTAGAACTTCTGTATTAGGAGCACCTTGGTAAAGACATTTCTTAGTGCAGTACACTAAGTTAATTTCTCCTTCTATCTTTTTTTATTTTTATTTTTTTTAGATAAAACTTATTTTATTAAATGGCAATGTGATAATACGAAGTCCTTGAGTCTAAATGTACACCCCTAAGTTGTTATAGGGCACTTGAAACTTCCCCTAGATAATGAACCATGTCTACTTCGAGGAACTTGCATTCATGATTTCATAAGGATTTCATTTATAAACTTCAGTGGCTCAACAAAGGAAGTGAGGTGAGAGTTACTAAGCAAGTTCAATTTCCTATTTCTATAGGCTCAAATTATCGAGATTAAGTGACTTGTGATGTGGTTCCAATGCATGCATGTCATGTTTTGCTTGAGAGACTTTGGCTCTTTGATAGATACGTATTTCAGTATCATAATGGTCATATGAACACCTATTCTCTATATTTGAGTGGTAAAAAGATCACATCAACTTGTAAGAACCCTCGCCTTTTCGGCGCCTAATCGATATATTTAGTTGGAATTAATGGTTCTTAAATATGTGTCACATGCGATTCAAATTAATTATAAATAACAATAATTTGCAAGTAAGAAGCCGCCACCAATTTTTAAGGAAACAATTGGAAACCATCAAAAGTGCACCCCAATTCCTATTGGGAATTGACTCATGCCCATGGGGACTAAATATTGAGTTCGGAGATGTAGGTACGAAATAAACAAAACGAATCTCATCTAAATCGCCCGTATTAACGGCCTCTACTAAGCTTATCCATGTCAAGTATTTATTTATGCTATATGATTCCATTCAAATCCGGTCGTCCAATGATCCTAAATTAACTAGGCGGGTTAAGATCAACCAAATTACCTACCTTGTCGCTTTGCACAATTTATATCCAATTTACATGCATACTATTAACAAGCATAAACATGATATAAGACATTAAATTAACGCTCCAACCTACCAACTTTGCTAAACGCGCCATGTATTGCATATGCACATCAATAAAACTGTTAGTATCTTCAAAAGAATAATAATAATATTGTAAAGGTGCTAACTTTATGCTAAAATAAACCTAAGGGGCTACTATATGCATGCAAAAACTATGAAAAGATGCAAACTTGCATAAACTAATAAAAAGACATAAACTTTATATTAACTAACCATGCATAATTATATATAAAATCAAAAGCATGCAAATTTATTCAACCGTAATCAAAAGCTAAATAAAACATGATTTATAAACGATAAAGCAAGAGATTTAATGAATAGTTAGGCCTTCAGGATGGTTAACCTGGACGTTCTGTTCGAACGGGACTAGTAGAATTGGGATTGCTCTTCGATCTTGGGTGCTAGGCTACGTGTATTGCTTGCTTCAATCTTCAGATTTCTGAATTTGGGGAAATATGTGCTCTCAATGCTCTCAAAATTGTGAACTAACTAACCTCTCACAGAAGAGGGTGAAAGGGAGTATTTATAGAGTTGGGGGACGGATTTAGGGGCCTAGGGCTGGAAGCCTGGCGCCAAAACTCAGCCCAGTCAAAAATCGGGTTCGGCGGCCACACGGAGGGCAGCTGGGGCCCGCGGTGGCCGCTGGGGCTCAGCGGCTGGGCCGCTGAAACTCGGCGGCTGGCCGCTGAGGCCAGCGGCTGGCCTAATGGCCCCCGCTGTCACGCGCTGGCCGCCGGACAGGTCGCGTCAGCCGCTGGACCTGACGGCGCGTGCGTGACTAGGGTTTTGACTTTTTGGTGCTCTGTAAATTACGAAATTGCCCTTGGGCTGGCCCAGGGGGCCGGGATTGAGCTATTTTGACCCAAATCTTCGAGACGCGATATCTTTTGATCCGGGAACATGATTGAGGCAAGGTCAAAGGCGCTGGAATCCTTATAACAAAGGCTATCCAAAGACTGATGTTTCAAGAAATTTGGTCTAGATTTCCGAGCAATGTCCTTTTCTACTTACGTCCATGTTAATCCATTACCATCATCATCGGGCGTTGCGGTGTCAGGGGATGAGAAACGATTAGGGTGTCTACACAACCTCACTTCCACCTAAAGATTGGGGACAAGGTTGGTTGTGGTTTGTTTTTGCGTGAGCATGAGGGTGAAAATGAGATCAAATCTGGTAGTATTGTGTACGCTGTCATGTTGTTTGAATAAGGTGAAGTTGGAGAGAATGTGCCTTCACTTGTTAGGCCATCGTTGGAGAAGTTTGTTAGTGATATATATATAAAAGTGAATCTATTTCGTGTGGCCACGACACGTAGGATGCCATGTAAGCGCCCAAAATCGTGTGGGCATGACACTTAATATGCCACGTAAGCGCCAAGTTCATGTGGTGATGACACGTATGCCGCCACCTAAGCCTCCATACAAGTGTTCCAAGCATTAATTAATCATCATTATTTCACTTCATAAATACAACCTATTATATTTATTATCATATTGTTAAGATTATAAAATAAAATAACTATTCTCACGCAACTTTAAAAATTATAATTATTCCTCCATTGGATCAGATTCGGAAAATACTTCAAAATGAGATCCATATGTACTATGTCCTATAAAGTTGGGCTCTTTTCGTGGCAGGATGACATGTGAGACGCCACATGGGAGAGATATATTCATGTGAAGATGATACATAGACGCCACTTCAATATACGTATAAAGTGAGTCCAATTCGTGTGGGCACGACACGTAGGATGCCACGTAGGCGGTGTAAATTCGTGTGATGATGACCCTAAGCGCCACATAAGCAAAGTTTTCCACACAACCTAACAATTCACCATCCAAGTGTCTCTCATTAATGCTTTATCATTATTAGTTGGCTTTATTACATATTTATTAGAATTTTTTTATATTATAATATAAATAAAAAAAACTTTAGTTACGTAAGTCGAAAAATTTTAAATCTTGCTTCAATGGATTGGATTTGAAAAAATCTTCAAAATGAGATATGTCTTGTAAAAGTAGGGTCATTTCCTGGTGGTGATGACATATAGGATGACACATAAGAGGAAATGTTCGTGTGAAGATTGCATGTAGGTGCCACATGTGTACAACTTGGTTAAATAACAATAAACGACACTTCGATCTTACAATACCTTAACCATTTGATGTCATATGTATTCAACTTGATCTTTAATCTTGTATAGCATAAATGAAATTTATTTAAGTGGTACGTTCTTACATGATCTACTTAACTAATCTGAATTGGATTAAACTAAATTGAACTAATATTAAATTGAGAGAATAAAGTCTTAGTATACTCGAAGAAATACGTTTATTAATCTTTATCTCTTTTTTTCTTTTTAGAATTTTGATGTAGGCTGAAATTATGTTTATAAATCAATCTTTCTTACATTTATTCTAAATTTGATGTAGATCGATTTGAAGGGACATTTCATACCAAAAATATTAAAATAATTAAAATATAGAATTAGTTGTGCAGTATAAAACTGGCATGAGCTTTCACTTAGGAAGTTATTTTCATTTTCGAGAGATATCACCAACAATAGTGGATAGAACACCAATATTGAATTTATTTTGGGGACTGTGCTACCTAAGAGAGCAGATTATAAGTCCCCTAATGAGGCTAAGGACCTGTAGGGATGAAATTGCAGTTTCAGTTGCGATCTCGGTTCGGTCGCAAAAGCGGACTGGTATGAGTGTCGCATATAATGTCGCAGTCGGCGTGGACTAAATTTGGTACCGGCAATTTATCGGTGGTACCAATCATTTATTGGCTGTACCAGTCATGTATCGCCCAAACCGGCCACTAATCGGCAATATCAGTCATGTATCGGTTGAAAACCTATTAAATATTATCGACAACCTCAAAACCTTTTGCATAAGGGCCGCAAAGTAATGAAACAACCATTATTTAATACCTTCCTTGAGAGACAAGTAGATGATGGTTGCCAGAGGTTACGTAAGGGATAACATGAGTCCATGTTCAGCTCCAGCTCTCTTGGTCCTAGAAAAGGATTGAACCATGAGGATGTGTATGGATAGTCGCGCCATTATAACATCACAATTAAGTATACATATCTTATTCCATGTTTGGATAATACTTGATGAATTGTGTGGTTCTTGTTTCTTTTCTAAGATCGATCTACATAGTGAGTATCACCAAATATGCATGAAAGAAGGGGATGAATACAAAACTTCATTTAAGACTAAAGGAGGGGTGTATAACAGTATGAGTGGTTGGTCATGCATTTTGGCCTTTCAAATGCCCCAATCACATTTATAAGGGTTATGTATAAGATTTTAAGAGCTTACAATGACAAGTTTGTTAAGTTTCTTGTGCTATATTTTCATAATAGACTTGTATACTCAAAATTAGAGAGTGAACATTTTATTCACGTTGAATAGGTGTTCACTGCATTGAGGTAGGACAAGTTATATGGGAAATTTGAGGTATGTGATTTCTTGGATGCTTAAGTGGTTTTTATTAGTTTTGTGGTCTCCAAAGATGGTTTGCAATGGATTCTTCCAAAGTTAAGGCCATCAAATCTTGGCCAACTCTTATCACCCTTACCGAGGTAAGGAGCTTTCATGGCTTGGCTTCATCCTATAGGAGGTTTATAAGGGACTTCTCCACCGTATAAGTGATTGTATGAAGAGAGGGACCTTCCTATGTCTAACTCAACCCAAAAAGCATTTGACACACTCAAGAAGCGACTTAGCACTACCCCTGTCTTGGCTCTTCCCAATTTTAAGGCTCTCTTTCATGCCCCTGTGTCAAATGTGACGCGAGCGAGGTAGACATTGCTCTTGTGTTGATCAAAGAGAAACACCCCATTGCCTACTTCAGGGAGAAGCTAAGTGGGTTAAGCCTAAATTACAGCACTTGCGAGAAGAAGATTTATGTCATTTATGCCACTACGAGAGTTGTGGGACATTGGACACACAACCTCAAGCCAATACAGTTTCTCTTGTAAATTGATCATGAAGCATTAAAGTACATCAATGAGCAACAAAACTCAATGCACATCCGTTTCTCTGATGTGATCTGGCACAGAGTGTTTGGCGAAGGTTGATTCCGGGAGAGGTGTGGATTTATCCTTCTAGAGTCATGGTATTTTTTCTTATGCGTATCTAGGGCTTTCGGGGTGGGAAGGAGAGAAGGTAGTTGGGGCGCGATGCTTATTTTGCGATTCTGTGGTGCATTTGGTTAGAGATGAATACACGAGTGTTTAAGGGACTTTCAGCTACATCTGCGAGGCTTTGGGAGAGGATCACCTATCTAGCTTCCTTTTGGAGAGGATCGCCTATCTTGCTTCCTATTGTTCAAGGGTGCGACTCTAAGGGTCTTTACACTATGCAAGATGACTTTTTCTTTAAACAAAACAAGTTATGTGTTCCCAAAAGCTCTATCAGAGACTTGATAGTGTGAGAGACTCATGGAGGACTTGCTGGGCACTTTGGTTCACCAAGACTTAGGAGATACTCCTAAAGCATTTTCATTGGTTAGGAATCCTAGGTGATGTCCATGACATTATGACTTGTTCTTGTACTTGTCTATATGCAAAGGCCCACTTTCACAAGGGCCTATACACTCCTCTTCCTACCCCAAACCCGCCACGCGAGCACTTAAGTATGCACTTCATTGTTGCCTTCTCGAGAACACAAAGAGGAAAAGATTCCATAATGGGGTTTATGGACAGATTTTCCAAAATGGTCCATTTTGTTGCATGTATAAAGACCAATGATGCAAGTATGGTAGCTAAGTTGTTCTTCAAAGAAGTGATACGCGTTCATGGAGTCCCGAGGAGCATAGATTCGGATCCAGATACAAAGATTTTAAGTTATTTCTGTAAGACTTTATTACCACTTATGGGGACAAGACTCCTCTTCAACATCTATGACCATTCTCAGGAAAATGGAAAAATAGAGGTAACAAAGAGGAGAATTGGTGCTCTTTTAAGGGGCTTGATCATGAAAACAACCAAGGATTACGATCTCAAACTTCCTCATGCTGATCATGCTGAGTTTGCCTTCAACAAGGCTCAGAACTACTCCGCCAGCAAGACACCTTTTGAGGTGTGCTTGAGAGTTAACCCTCTCACTCCTATTGGCCTCATTCATCTCTCCAATAAGGCTCGAATCAGTGTTGATGCTGAACACAAGGCTAAGAAGACCAAGAAGTTCCGTGAAGAAGTTAAGGCCCACATTGAAAAGGCAAATGCAATGTACAAAGCTAGAGGCAACCTTGTTTCCAGTTAGGAGATCTGGTGTGACTTCATCTAAGGAAAGAGAGGCTTTCCTAGAAGAGAAAGAACAAACTAATACCCCGGGCAGATGGCCCTTTCAATGTTCCAGAGAGAGTTAGCGATTGTGCTTACAAGATAGATCTCTCTAGGGACACATCCGTATCTTGCACCTTCAATGTGGTGGAGCTAATGCCATATCTTGATGATGTTTATCTTGAAGAAAAGTCCCAAAATAGTGGAGGAGAATGATGCAAAAAGTATCAAGTGATCAAAAGGAGAAAAAACACATCAAATAGGCGCATGTACAAGCAAGCACTCTCCTTTCTTATTTTGGTGTGCCTAAACAATTGGATGAATCTTATGGGGCTTCCTATAGCCTTAAAAAGTACACTTTGATCATGATGGAAGATTAGGACCATGAAGAGTTTTAATGCTTTCAATAAACAATGCACTTACTTTAATTAGCTTTGTTTGTTAATTACATATAGTTATACATGCACATAGGCCTAAAAAGTTTGGCTGGGTAAAGGAATTGTCCTTCTAACCTTAACTACTTGAGTTAGCACTTAAATGTGGGTCTCTTAATCACCAAGGTGAAGATAAAATTCAGCAAGGGAGTAGGTGAGAATGCCAAGTCACCAATCCTCATCCAAACGGTTACAAAGGACGCACCTCTGATTTGTACTGTATACCTTCTTTTAATTCATTAGCTGACTTCTTCCCCTTCGTTTTCTTGATATTTCAAATAGAAATAAAGAATACCTTTGTAAAACTCTGGAGATGTGTCTTTATAAATTCAAGGCTCACAAGTTGTATTATGCAGATTTTATGAATGATATAAACAATGGGAGTGCTCATCAAAATCTCTTTTGCCTTTCGAATTCATTTGTGAACTTTGTGGTTTAGAGTGGTCCTTTTAATTTTAATCTTGGGAGGCTTAGGACTATAAGGGATTAAAAGAGTGGTTCTTTATTGCTTTTATTTGTTTTAGTTTTTTTCAACACATCCAAAAACACAATTTGTTTACTTGTTCTTGGACGAGTTGTTGTTAATCATTCATAAGCACACCAAGTTCGGTATCAAAGCCAAGGTTTTTGATAGTTGATTTCAAGTTCGGTAGTGAGTAGGAGGCATTAGGCGCACATGATCGTACTTTTGTAAAAACTAATTTTCATGTGCAGACAATAACAATTGTCATGAATTAACTTTCATTTTTAACGAATGAGTAAGAAGAAACATTACCACGATCATAATATTTTACAGTCAGCTATCGCACGTACTACAAGAAACCAACAGAATGTTGCTTCCAGTGTCAATCACGACACTGTAATACCTTGGCGGTGTGCCAAGTCTGACTCTAGTGTAATATATCCTGAAAGCCACAAGAAACAAAAGCCAAAAAAAGACAAATTGGCAGAATTAGATTGTCATCATATATAAGATAATACTCATAACAAAACACCATAAAGAAAAGCCTAATTTCACCTAGTTCACCAAAGAAAACACCATATAGATCCTCAAATATATATAACAGTTGTAAAGAAACAGTAATTGTATTCTTGTAAGAACTAGATACCAATAGCGGACGGATTACAATGTTTTCTTTTCTCTTTTTAAATGACAAAATGAATTTTATTAACGAAAGGTAACATATTGCCAAACAAGTTATAATAAAAGGGAAGAACCATAAAAACCTTCTTTCAACTTGAAGTGTATGCATAGTGGATGACAGTGTTACTTCATCTCTTTGAGAGAGTTCTACTTTCGGAAGATGATGACTCTAAGAAATGAGTTATTTATTTGAGTTTGTCTATATGTATTGAGGAACGAGTTTACTTATCAAAGCAAGATTGTGGTCTATGACTTAGGGCGTCAGAGGATTGGATGGGCAAACTATGATTAGACTTACTTTAAATTGTAATGGAGATTATTTAGCTATTCCAAACTATTACGTATATTTATGGAATATAGTTCACTTGCATTAATAGTGCCTTTCCTTTTTGTGCATCATGTGTCATTATCTCTTCTAAATTTATTACACACATTGCATATTCATTGCATATACATTGCTCACATTTTTTTTTAAAGTAAGTTACACTAAACACTGAAAGTTTGGGTCTTTGAGCTTTCTATCATTACATTTCACTAAATTTGAACATGTGTGGTACTATCAGTCTTTACATTTTCGTTTTTTTTTTTTTTTTTGTACTAACTGAGATACTGTAATGATGTGACTTTGTTTATATGTAGTTTTAATTATTTTTTGAATCACGAGAGGGGCCAATGATTACATCCATGTTTGATATATAAAATAAAATCTTACTATTTAAGGAGGCATTTATTTGTATCCTATTTTTTGCAACAACAAAGATTAGCATAACATCCCGGATGACCCACTTTGCCACACTCGTCAAAACAATGTTGAAAAGTACAAAGTTCGCGTAAAGAAAAACATATTGGTCCCACACCAAGAGGCTCTATTTTTTAAGTAAGTGCACCAATATTTACAGGAGCCTTTTTCAATCATCAAAAAGTATAAAGAAGTTAGACAATAATATCTTTAAATTTTTGGTACAACTTCATTTGTGAACTTTGTGGTTTAGAGCGGTCCTTTTAATTTTAATCTTGGGAGGCTTAGCCCTGTAAGGGATTAAAAGAATGGTTCTTTATTGCTTTTATTTGTTTAGTTTTTGTCAACATATCCAAAAACACAATTTGTTTACTTGTCCTTGTACGAGTTGTTGTTAATCATTGATAAGCACATCAAGTTTGGTATCAAAGCCATGGTTTTTGATAGTAGATTTCAAGTTCGGTAGTGACTAGCTTAGGAGGCATTAGGTGCACATGATCGTACTTCTGTAAAAACTAATTTTCATGTGCAGACAATAACAATTGTCATTAATTAGCTTTCATTTTTAACGAATGAGTAAGAAGAAACATTATCACGATCATACTAGTTTACGGACAGGTATCACACGTACTATAAGAAACCCACAGAATGTTGCTTCCAGTGTCAATCACAGCACAGTAATACCTTGGCGGTGTGCAAATTCTGACTCTAGTGTAATATATCCTGAAAGTCACAAGAAACAAAAGCCAAAAAAAGACAAATTGGCTGAATTAGATTGTCGTCATATATAAGATAATACTCATGACAAAACACCACAAAGAAAAGTCTAATTTTACCTAGTTCACCAAAAAATACACCATACAGATCCTCAAACATATATAACAGTTGTAAAGAAACAGTAATTTTATTCTTGTAGGAAATAGATACCAATAGCGGACGGATTACAATGTTTTCTTTTCTCTTTTAAATGAAAAAATGAATTTTATTAACGAAAGTCGAAAAGTAACATATTTCCAAACAAATTACAATAAAAGGGAAGTACCATAAGAACCTTCTTTCAACTTGAAGTGTATACATAGTGGATGACAGTGATACCTCATATCTTTTAGAGAGTTCTAATTTCGAAAGATGATAACTCTAGGAAATGAGTTATTTATTTGGGTTTGTCTATATGTATTGAGGAACGAGTTTACTTATCAAAGCAAGATTGTGGTCTATTACTTAGGGCAACAGAGGATTGGATTGGATAGGCAAACTATGATTTGACTTACTTTGAACTCTATTGGAGATTATTTAGCTATTTCAAAATAATACGTATATTTATGGAATATAATTCACTTGCATTAGTAGTGCCTTACCTTTTTTGTGCTTCATGTGTCATTATCTCTTCTAAATTTATTACACACATTGCATATTCATTGCACATACATTGCTCACCTTTTTTTTTAAGTAAGTTACACTAAACACTGAAAGTTTGGGTCTTTAAGCTTTCTATCTTTACATTTAACTAAATTTAAACAAGTGTGGTACTACCAGTCGTTACATTTTCATTATTTTTTTTTTTTTTTGTACTAACTGAGATACTATAATGGTTTTAACTATTTTTTGAATCACAAAGGGGCCAATGACTACATCCATATTTGATATATAAAATAAAATCTTATTATTTAAGGAGGCATTTATTTGTATCCTATTTTTTGCAACAACAAAGATTAGCATAACATCCCTGATGACCCACTTTGCCACACCCGTCAAAACAACGTTGAAAAGTACAAAGTTCGCGTAAAGAAAAACATATTGGTCCCACACAAAGAGACTCTATTTTTTCAGCAAGTGCACCAATATTTACAACAGCCTTTTTCAATCATCAAAAAGTATAAAGGAAGTTAGACAATAATTTCTTTCAGTTTCCGGTACAACTTCATTTGTGAACTTTGTGGTTTAGAGCGGTCCTTTTAATTTTAATCTTGGTAGGCTTAGGCCTGTAACGGATTAAAAGAATGGTTCTTTATTGCTTTTATTTGTTTTAGTGTTTTTCAACACATCCAAAACACACAATTTGTTTACTTGTTCTTGGACGCGTTGTTGTTAATCATTGACAAGCACATCAAATTTGGTATCAAAGCCAAGGTTTTTGATAGTAGATTTCAAGTTCGGTTGTGATTAGGAGGCATTTGGCGCACATGATCGTACTTCTGTAAAAACTAATTTTCATGTGCAGACAATAACAATTGTCATGAATTAACTTTCATTTTTAACAAATGAGTAAGAAGAAACATTACCACGATCATACTAGTTTACGGACAGGTATCGCACGTGCTACAAGAAACCCACAGAATATTGCTTCCAGTGTCAATCACGATACTGTAATACCCTGGCGGTGTGCCAAGTCTGACTCTAGTGTAATATATCCTGAAAGCCAAAAGAAACAAAAGTCAGACAAAGACAAATTGGCAGAATTAGATTGTCATCATATATAAGACAATACTCATAACAAAACACCATAAAGAAAAGCCTAATTTCACCTAGTTCACCAAAGAAAACACCATATAGATCCTCAAACATATATAACAGTTGTAAAAAAACAGTAATTGTATTCTTGTATGAACTAGATACCAATAGCGGACGGATTACAATGTTTTCTTTTCTTTTTTTAAACGACAAAACGAATTTTATTAACGAAAGGTAACATATTGCCAAAAAATTACAATAAAAAGGGAAGAACCATAAAAACCTTCTTTCAACTTCAAGTGTATATATAGTGGATGTCAGTGATAATTCATCTCTTTTTGAGAGTCCTACTTTCGGAAGATGATGACTCTAGGAAATGGGTTATTTATTTGGGTTTGTCTATATGTATTGAGGAACGTGTTTACTTATCAAAGCAAGATTGTGGTCTATGATTTAGGGCGTCAGATGATTGGATTTGACGGGCAAACTATGATTGGACGTACTTTGAACTCTATTGGAGATTATTTAGCTATTTTAAACTATTACGTATATTTATGGAATAAAAAACACATGCATTAGTAGTGTCTTACCTTTTTGTGCATCATGTGTCATTATCTCTTCTAAATTTATTACTCACATTGTAAATTCATTGCACATACATTGGTCATCTTTTTTTTTAAGTAAGTTACACTAAACACTGAAAGTTTGGATTTTTGAGCTTTCTATCTTTACATTTCACTAAATTTGAACAAGTGGGGTACTACCAATCTTTACATTTTCGTTATTTTTTTTTACTAACTGAAATACTGTAATGATGTGATTTTGTGTATATGTAGTTATAATTATTTTTTGAATCACGAGAGAGGTCAATGACTACATCCATATTTGATATATAAAATAAAATCTTACTCCCTCCGTTTCTTCAAGATATTTACACTGTTAAATTGCACAGAATTTTTGGCAATGTAAAAGTGGGCAACACTTTCCCATCTTACCCTTGTTTATTTGGCCCACTCATTCTCTCTCTCTCTCCTCCAAGTTAACCATCTTAAGCATCAGACATAAACCCCTTCTTGATTCTCTCTCTCCTCCTCCCCTCACCAGCCACCACCAACTCCACAACCTCCTCTTCTCACCACCTACAAACGACGACTTCAAACCGGCATCAAAATTCCCGGCGAGTTTCCGGCAAACCATATCTCCATATCCTCATCGTCACCCTCACCCACCTTCTCCTACGAATTTCGGCATCAAGGTCTCTTTTGAGACACTTTGTAGATAAGAAAGGGATGCAATCGAAGCAGATCTAGCGGCTCGACGCGCCGCCGTTGAGGAAAGAATTGACGAGGAGGATGGTGATGAGGATGATGAGAGGAGGAGAGAGAAAAGGTGAAGCTTGTTGTGAGATTAATTAATGGTAATAGCAAGAAGTGAGATTAATGGTAGAATACCAAGAACAGCAAAGCTCGTTTTTAGATGTATTCAAACAAATTATTTTTTTAATTTTTTATTCTTTCGTAAGCTATGGTCTGGAAATCAATGGAAGTCTGATTGAGAAAATATGTGCAGGAGAGAGGGATATGGGTAGGAGAGAGAAAAGGGAGGAGAAAGAGAGAAAGGAGGTGGGTAGTGAAAAGTAAGGGCATTAAAGATATTTGAGTACTTAAAAGTTACTAAATAAGGAACTGTAAATATCAACTCGACATGTTCCAAAATAAAAAGGTTAAAAATCTTGAAGAAATGGAGGGAGTATTATTTAAGGAGGCATTTATTTGTATCCTATTTTTTGCAACAATAAAGATTAGCATAACATCCCGGATGACCCACTTTGCCACATCCGTCAAAACAACGTTGAAAAGTTCAAAGTTCGCGTAAAGAAAACATATTGGTCCCACACCAAGAGACTCTATTTTTTTAGCAAGTGCACCAATATTTACAGGAGCCTTTTCCAATCATCAAAAAGTATAAATAAGTTAGACAATAATATCTTTCAGTTTTTGGTACAACTTCATTTGTGAACTTTGTGGTTTACAGCGGTCCTTCTAATTTTAATCTTGGGAGGCTTGGGCCTTTAAGGGATTAAAAGAATGGTTCTTTAAAGCTTTTATTTGTTTTAGTTTTTTTTAACAAATCCAAAAACAAAATTTATTTACTTGTTCTTGGACGAGTTGTTGTTAATCATTGATAAGCACATCAAATTTGGTATCAAAGCCAAGGTTTTTCATAGTAGATTTCAAGTTCGGTAATGACTAGGAGGCATTAGGCGCACATGATCGTACTTCTGTAAAAACTAATTTTCATGTGCAGACAATAACAATTGTCATTAATTAACTTTCATTTTTAACGAATGAGTAAGAAGAAACATTACCACGATCATACTAGTTTACGGACAGGTATCACACGTACTACAAGAAACCCACATAATGTTGCTTCCAGTGTCAATCACGACACTGTAATACCTTGGTGTGTCAAGTCTGACTCTAGTATAATATATCCTGAAAGCCACAAGAAACAAAAGCCAAAAAAAGACAAATTGGCAGAATTAGATTGTCATCATATATAAGATAATACTCATAACAAAACACCATAAAGAAAAGCCTAATTTCACCTAGTTCACTAAAAAATACACCATACAGATCCTCAAACATATATAACAGTTGTAAAGAAACATTAATTGTATACTTGTAGGAACTAGATACCAGTAGCGGATGGATTACAATGTTTTCTTTTCTCTTTTTGAATGACAAAATGAATTTTATTAACGTAAGGTAACATATTGCCAAACAAATTACTACAATAAAAGGCAAGAACCATAAAAACCTTCTTTCAACTTAAAGTGTATACATAATGGATAACAGTGATACTTCATCTCTTCGAGAGAGTTCTACTTTCGGAAGACGATGACTCTAGGAAATGGGTTATTTATTTGAGTTTGTCTATATGTATTGAGGACGAGTCTACTTATCAAAGCAAGATTGTGGTCTATGGCTTAGGGCGTCAGAGGACTGGATTGGATGGGCAAACTATGATTGGACTTACTTTGAACTCTATTGGAGATTATTTATCTATTTCAAACTATTACGTATATTTATGGAATCTAATTCACTTGCATTAGTAGTGCCTTACCTTTTTATGCATCATGTGTCATTATCTCTTCTAAATTTATCACACACATTGCTTATTCATTGCACATACATTGCTCACATTTTTTTCCACTAAGTTACACTAAACGCTGAAAGTTTGGGTCTTTGAGTTTTCTATCTTTACATTTCACGAGATTTGAACAAGTGTGGTATTACCAGTCTTTACATTTTCGTTATTTTTTTTTTTTTGTACTAATTGAGATACTGTAATGATGTGACTTTGTTTATATGTAGTTTAAATTATTTTTTGAATCACGAGGGGCCAATGACTACATCCATGTTTGATATATAAAATAAAATCTTATTATTTAAGGAGTCATTTATTTGTATCTTATTTTTTGCAACAACAAAGATTAGCGTAACATCCCGGATGACCCATTTTGCCACACCCGTCAAAACAACGTTGGAAAGTACAAAGTTCGCGTAAAGAAAAACATATGATCCCACACCAAGAGGCTCTATTTTTTCAGCAAGTGCACCAATTTTTACAAGAGCCTTTTTCAATCATCAAAAAGTATAAAGAACTTAGACAATAATACCTTCAGTTTTTGGTACAACGGAAAATGTACTCAAGGGAAGATGAGATAGAAGGGAAAGAAATTATGATTACAAGGGAAGATGTAATCAATCTCCCATCCTTTCTTTCTACCCCACTTTTACTCTTGAAAATGGGTATTACAATGTAATCACCATTACTCCAAAGTAAACAATAAGCCCAACCCTTACTAGGACAAATTTTCAGGCCGGAAAGGCCGATTTAGGCCATTCCCGGCCTGTGATTCATGTTTTCCACCTCTTTTTGTCATTGATTTCTAGTTTATGCTCTCTAAGTGGAATAATTTTTCTCTCCCTTTTGTGGAGTTATTAGGGATTTTTATTTTTTTTCCTCTGTGTAGGATCCTCTCTTCGCCTATTGTGCGATTTAGTATCAAGTAATATGAATTCGGGGACCGGATATGCACAAGATCGATGGTATCATACAACATTTTGTGAGCAAACAATTACGATACTTGCGGTGAAGATCTCCACTTCCGTTAAAGATGATGCATCAAAGGAAGCACATGGTTTCTATGCATGTTGGGAGTCGCGCTCGGGTATTCTAGTTAATTATTTTGTTAGCAAATTTGTTATTGGTACTGTTGATTTAGTATATTCTAGGGTTATTTTTGCTGTAGTTACCGTATGGCTTTTCTATGAATAAAAGTCTCATATTCCACTCTAAAATAAAAAAAATAAAAAATAAAAAAGAGAGAGTAAACAATAAGCCCTAAGTCTTACTTTGAATGGTATACTAAACCATTTTATATCACTTTACACAATCTAAATTTTCTGCAATGAAAATTTAGTAGTAATTATGCACCATTTCTTAATCTCTTAGGGTGCGTTCTTCAAAGCTTACTTTGGTCAGTTTAGTCCATTTCAGGTGTCAATTCAGTAATTTTCATTTCAACTAAGTGATGTTCAGTTCAGTAGTGCTGAGTACTTTCAAAAATATACATTTTGTCTCTCAAATCAAGTTGTGTTCGATTCAATTTAGTGGTGTTCAATTCATTCAGCGGTGTCCAGTTCAGTAGTGTTGTATTCAATTCAGTTTAGTTCTGATAAGTTCAGCTCTAAAAAACACACCCTTAGCCCTCAAAAAGTCAAGCCACTACCCATAAACAACCACATAATAATAGTGTGAAATAGCCTCAATAATGAATTCCCATCAAAGTTTGAAGTAGAATGACTCCTTTATACCATACACAGTCACCACTAGCAATTACAACACAAACACCAAAAAGAGTAAAAGACCCCCCTAAACAAATGCTAATCTAAGTAAGAATTTTCCTAAAACGTGCTTTTTCCTCCCTCCCAAGTTAATTTCTTATATGTGTCAACCTGCACTCAAATACTCACATGTTGGATAAAAACACCCACCGTAACATGGTTTAAACTTTAGACATAAACACAACTAAATAACTTATCTTAGATATTGATCGGTTCTCTTTATTATTTCATACATCGTTGTACATTGAAAGTTTTGCTTCCTTTGTGAATTCCTTATTTTCTAACCGAATCCGTAGTCACCAATTTGAATGAGTTGATCGGTTCTCTTTATAATTTCATACAGTACATGGTTGTACTTGTACATGGTCTTTCTTTCATGAAATTTGAATGAATCATGCAAATGTAGAAGCAGATTTGTCAAATGAGATGAATGGGTTCTCATAATGCTTTGTTATTGTTGTAGTTATGGCATCTCTTTCAGTTTGTAGATTTTCTGTTGGACAAAAACCAGATTAATAGTATATAGTTCTTAAGATGGCACCATTACGACTTTATGGGTGATGAGTAAGAGTTTCGTTTTTCTTATGTTGTATCATGCGTTGCATTTTCAATAGATGAAGTAATTGCTTAGGAAACCATTCATACTGTCACTGTAATCTAGGTTCCTGCATATGGTCTAGTGGATTGGTGAGAACTATAACTCGACGAAATCAAACTCAAGGTCGCATCGTATTGTATACATGGGCATGAGAGTTAATTGTAAATAACAGGAAGCCTTTGAGACGGTGAGCATGGCCAAGGCAAAAGCCAGCAGAGTCCCAAAACATCCTCTCCGAAAGGAACGGGTCCGAAAAGAACAAATGGATTAGTATGTAATGGTAATGTTTTCCAGGAATAGAAACATGAGAGCTATGTAGTAGTATTACTTACTAGTCTACTGGAGTATCATTTATCAGAAGCAATTTCAACAATAATAGCAAACTACACTCTTGAACAAAGACAAAATGGATCAACAGTGAAAAAGCAAATGGAAAAAAGACTTGATATTTTTTAGTACATTAATCTATGAATCAATATTCATTCCCTCTTATTAGCATCATCAGACATCAGGCCAATGCAAACCCTCTGTAGCAATTTCAAGCACCTTGTTTTATTTATTAAATGATTATACTGGTTATCTTCTGTATCCATCCTCCCTGTTGTTTACTTCCTGGACATTTCACCTGTAGAGAAATGTACAGTACAAGTTAAATATGAGGCAATCAAAATCAAAACAAATAGCAAGGCATGGTCTTTGATAGACATTTTAGAAATCAAACAAACACACAGAGATTGCTATAACCGAGTACAATACACAATGTAACACCAACTAATTTCTGTCAAAGTTGTGAAAGAACAATCCTTGTAGCAATTGTTTTTATTGTTTTTGACAGACAACTTATGGTTAAAAAAAAAGACACCAAGGAAGGAGAAAAGGAAAGAGCAAGAAGATTACAGGGGTCGAAGTTGGTAGCACACTTCTGCGGAAGCTGCAAAGCCATGGTTCGATCAACACCAGATATAGGAGGGCCACTGACGAGCACGCATAAACAAGGCTGCCCAAGTGCTCTGATGGCATTGCAGCAAGTCTCACTTGGTGGGATAGGGCTAAATGGGGTCACGGCTGCCCTGCAAGGTATCAGCTGGACAAGTGATGAGAAGAAGGTGCTGGTGCAACTGTGGCCCTGCCCCTCCGTTACCATACACCCTATTATCATCATCATGACCACTACAGAAGCAGAAACCTTGGCATGGGATAGCTTCATGTTTCGACCACAATTAAGTTTGCTTTCTAGCTTTATGCTTGGATGTATAAAACAATAGCATCATGATGACTTGACATATCTAAGGGTGAAATCACATTCATGCCAATATGCATCTCCATCTTACCTCGATTCACCATTTCCATGCCGAGTGTCTGCCAGCTCTGCTCTTAAAATATATCATGTCAAATGTGCCTATTGAACAGTTTGAAAACTCAAGTTCTGTGACTGCACACTCTTCACATGGAATCCCTTCCCAACCCAACCTCCTCCAGTAACCCCACCCTATTATTTGACTTAGAATAGAAGAAAATGGGATGGGGGTCAGGTCTAAGGGCCATCTAAAACAAAATTAGAAACCATTTCTCCTGGGTCACACTACAAATTAATATGTCACCAACTTTCCAGGACTACTAAAGAGCAGAACAATGTTCAATACACATCAGATTTAGCACAACAACTTTGTTAAACAACGAACCCAACCAATTTCCAGTAAGATCTGTCCGACAGTGTCAATACATCGTTCATGTTATGTATGGGAAAAATAATTAAGAAAAGCAGTGATCTTGGTTGATGGCACCAATCTGGATGTTGTATAAATTTACCAAGACATGCTTTCCCTGTAACATCTGCGATGTGACTAAGAATCCGCTAATTATAAGAATCAGATCAATGAGTTGTAATTCAGACTACAGCGAAGGATCTCCTTTATTTCCCTTCAGATTAATCACAGCAAGCTCCTTTTCCACAAATTCCCCAGCACACATGGAAGGGTACTTGCTTGCGAGTGGAGACTCGACAAAATGGTCTAAAGGCTTTAGTACGGCATCTGATGCTATATGTGCAAACAACTGAGACAAAAATATAAGCCCAATAGTTTGGAAGTCAGAGACATGTACAGTGCTATTTTCCAGAGTACACACTAAAGAAGTTCAAAAAAAGTGAAACAATTTGAATGGATTAATGGAACTACTCACAGTTGAAGATACCCTCCACAGGCTGCGGCTTTGTTCTGATGCTAATCTGATTGCTTTCAAGGGTCCTTTTCGACACCACAACCTCATGCATCCCAGCGATGCATTCTCCTCCAGTTAGCCATTCTATCTGCAAAATTGGTATAAGAGAACAATTAGGGAACATAATAGTTAAAACTACAGTCATGATCGCGTAATACAGATTGGAGCCATTGTGACTGAAGCTAAAGAATATAGAAAAACTTAATGCAGAAGCAGTGGCGGGAACTCTTGGAAACATCTGAACTAGACATGACTGATCCATTAGTCCATATGACTTTACAAAATACTCCCTCTGTCTCAAAATATTTGTCGTTTAAGGTTCATGCGCACATTTTAAGGAGTCCCTTAAATCTAGAGATTTTAAAATAGTTTGGCCAAAATACTCTCCCATAAGTTTGAAATAGGTGCATTGGAAATTGAAACTAGGAGTAACAAATTAAAGGTAAATTTGGAACACCGGTGATTAACTGGAATCCTGAAGCGACAGATATTATGACACAAAAAATCTTACTTAAAAGTGACAAATATTTTGAGACGTAGGGAGTGCCAAAATTGGTTACTCTCAGAAATTCAGCATAACTCAAACTGTCATTTGCATCAACACGAAAGCATATCCAAGGGTTTTTAAGAATACATAATCAATTTCCACTTATGGAATGCTTGCATCCTATTTTCAGCAAAAAAAATCTTAGTTTTCTGTTGTCACCTACCTCAAAAGGCAAGAAAGAGCTTGTACATAAGAATGCAATTAGTCAAATCAACAGACTCAGCAAATGGGAACAGCAGTGGCTCTAAATCCTAATGAACTTACATTTGGTTCCATCTAGCAAAAAACAGTCATTTTGTCCTTGAAACAGGCCCAAAAAACAAGAAAAGGAAAAAAATGTTGAGTCCCATTTAACAATTGCGCCAAATGCTTTCCATTGTAAGGAAAATTGAAACCATTTACACATTATAAAGAAGCAGCTTAAGCAATGAATCTAAACCTTGTGATTCTTATGCTGCATAACAATATTAAGCAATCCACTACCATTTCACAAATCATGAAGAAAACAATATATTATCACTAACAAGATTTGATAGATGGTAAAATCTCTATCCCACTTAAAATTCATGTACACGATGATAATATAAAAAAAAAGCAGACAATCAGACTAGATGGATGGAGATTAAACACTTTGTAGTGTTTTATTTCTGCCAACATTTAATGGATGGATCTGCTTCAAATTTTATTCTCAGAAGCATCTGTTAGACAAACCTATGCACTCCAGGGAAATGCTCAATTTCATTGACTAAATCATTATAATTTTATAGTTGAGTTACCTGCTTTCCTGTCTGAATAAGAAGACATCATTTAGGAACTTTACTTCCACCTTCTCCCCATTTGTCAGCCAAATGTTCAGACCTGGAAATCTACTTCTCCCATGGATAGTCAAGAAGTTAAGGTCAATAGGTCATAGTGATATCCAGCAAACACAGTACCCTTTGCCCATACCGAGAAAGGTCACTCTCAGTTGGGGCAAGCAGATGAGGCCCCTGTCCACCAGGGATTACCGAATTTGTAAGATGCCATTTGAAAAGAACATTATTGATATTATTTTTTTTGGACACAATAAAACCATAGAAGTCAAACATCCCACAGGTGCAAAAAAACACATAAGAGGTACCCAACATGCAAATGGAGTCCTCCTGAAAAAGAAAAAGAAAAAAGAAGCTGTACCAATACTCAAATGCCTCTCCTGAGGTTCCATTTCCACCTACGACTATGGCTGGGGGGGGGGGGAGGGGGGTACTGAAAGATGTACAAAACCGTAGCCATGCAATTGCAATTCGGTTTTTTTCTCCATAAGTACTTGAATAGCTTGAGCGAACTGAAATTTTTGATACGAAACTTTGCTATCAACACATATCTGTTATCCCAAGACTTAATCAATCAACAACCTATTCACCTATTTGTTTCTATAGACAGTTCACTCTTCACTGTACAACAATAGGTTTGGGTCCCAACCCTAGGCACGGATAGACAGCCATATCCTGTAGATGATACACTATAAAGAAAAGTCTGCTCTAAAAATCTGAGAGCAATACACCAACATCTTTGCCAGCATTTTGCGACATCATTCAGCCTGAAGACAGTTAATTGTGAACAGTGGCCTGTTGATATACATTACATTTATAAGTAGAAAGGATCAGGGTCCTAAGAGGAAAAAGAAGGTGAACATTCCAGTCATTTGCGGACTAAGAAGCAACATCAACATTGCCCAGTGCCTCGAAAGAGACTCCGCTCAGGCAGGTAAGGGGGGCTGGGTATACATCAACATAAAACAATAAGAAGCGGAAGTTAAAACAATAAAAATGGAAGACATATAGGGTTAACAGCAAGTAACATCATGGGCATCAAAACAACCTAGTAAGATATCAACGGGAGGTTCCAGAGAACGCTTAAAGTGTTTTTACCCCCAGCAGAACCAGGAAAAGAACCTGAAAGGATGCATCTCATCAGATAAATGTACATCATAGACGTTAGACCCAAAAAGAAGCAAAGCTCAGCCGGTTCAAAGTACTCCTTGCACGGCTTAGGCTGTGTTTGAGCATTGGATTTAGAAATTCAAATTTCAATGGTGCTTTAGGATTTGGAGACTACGGAGAAAGGGAAGGAATATTTGAAACAACGAGTTCTGGGTATCATTTGACATTCAGCTATTCCGAGCCTCTATGAAATGTCATTGAAATTGAATTAATTCAATCCACACTTAGTTTAGTCATTTAAGCATGAGATTCAACTCAAACGTGGATTCCAAATCCAAATTCCCAAACAATTCACTGATGTATTATGCACTTTCTAGGAAGCACATGTCAGAAATGGCGCCAATATGCTGCATACTGAAAAGTCAAAAAGACATTTACCTGCTTCATCATAGAAGTGAATGCGTCCTTCGGCAAATCAAACCCAATTGCTGCCATTTCAGCAACAACCTAACCAAAGGGCAGTAATCACTTGTCAAAAATCATGCACTACGTCTCTTAGGAAATATAAACAACAACAGTGACTTTCACCTCTATAGCTGATATCATTTTGTACCCCCATGAATCCATTGTATCTTTACATTCTGGAAATCCATCAGGGATGACAGGCTCAGCATTCAACTCCTACAAGTCCAAAATACAAAGATATCAGAACAAGCAGTCCAATCGTTTATGTTAGAGCTAAAATATAGCCATGCCACTCACTTTTACCTTTTTTCCTAAAAATGTCACTCAACTTCTTTTTTTCTCATATGTGCCATTGTGGTTTATAAAAAATCCTAAAGTTACCACTTTGTGCATATGATTACCAGCTACAGCAAGTCAATCTTTGCCATTCAACAAAAAAAGAAGAAGTAATTTTTCAATAATCTTTTATTTTATTTTTCACCACCTTAATATTGCTACTATTAAACCAAAACCTAAATTATTGATGAACCGTAAACGTACCCAAGTTGTGTATTTCATGAATTTTACTAATATCCTGAAGAAAGGAACCCAAAGGTTGCGGTTCAAGCTCAGATACCTCTGTCCGTATGCGTTTTATGCAACTAGGCATCTTTCGATTCTCAAATATGGATTAAAAGATCCATTTGATGAGCTGCACAACATTATGACTGGAAATTTGGTAGCAATATTAGGAGGTGAAAAATAAAATAAAAGATTATTGAGCAATTACTTTCTGTAGCCGGTAATCAAATGCACTAAGTGGTAGCTTTAAGATTTTTTATAAATCACAATGGCACATTTGAGAAAAAAAGAAGTTGAATGGCATTTTTAGGAAAAAAGGCAAAAGTGAGTGGCATTACTATGTTTTAGCTCGTTTATGTTACCAGGACTCGGGTACGAGTGTCGGGTGCGGGTACGTGTCCAAGGGTCGGATTCGTCATAGTTCAAAATTTAAGGACACGAGGACGCTGTCCAAAATTAGGGACACGGGTACGGGAACCTTGTCCTAAGTTTGGACACGGGTGCGGGAGTACGGCTTTTTGAAGATTTATATTTTTTATTATCGAAAATTATATTTTTATAATAAGAATTTAGTTTAGTAAGTTTGAAATATTATTTATTGAAAATTTAAGTCTCTTTTATAGATAAATGGGTACCAGAAAAATGAGATAGAGTATTTGTTGTTTCTATTATTTGGGCCCAAGGAGTATTATTTTTAGTCAGGCCCAAGTGATGTACTACTTTAAGCAAGGCCCAAGTTGGAGCAAAGATACAAGCAGCCAGGCACAACGTGATAAGTGATGACTCAAAAGGCAGCAGTTGAGTTTGTAATAACAGAAACCCTACTCCTCATGGCTCACGTTATGAGCGCCGCTTCCAGGAGAGAGAGAAGAGAGAGAAGAGAGAGAAGGAAAAGAGAGAAGAGAGAGAGAGGATCGAGTAACTGTTGATTGCTGTAGAAACAAGTCAGATCTGCGGTAACAAATATGTTTCTCTCTCCTCTCTATCCTCTTTCTCTCTCCTCTCTATCTCTTTCTCCCTCCTCTCTCTCCTCTCTCTCCTCTTTCCTTCTATGGCCTCTGTAATAGCCGCACCGCCGTGTCACACTGTAAAAATCCATGTCAGACACGGATTTCGTACCAGCACCCGTGTCGTGTCGTGTCGACACGGGTACGATGGCACAAAGTGCCGAGTCCTGGTAAATCAATCTGGAATCGACCAATACTGAATTAGGGGTCCGGAATATGGAAGGCAGAACCATAAACTGAGTGTTAGATGGGCGTGGACCGATTCCTCCACATGTACCGCCATTTAGGATCAGGACCTCTTGGAGTGGATGGCCGAAACTCCTTCGGAATAGCCTTTAACTTTTCCTGTATTTCTTCATCCACCAAACTCCTTGGAACTTCTACTCCTTCTGTAGTAACTCCAACCTGTTAACCATGCCAATCAATAATTCAATACCATAGAAAAGTACCAATACAAGTATACAGTCATTCTCTCAAAATCACATATTATATCAGAAAAACTCAACTTCTCACCACTACTAAATCAAATGGATGCACCCATCCTCTCTTATTGCATGAAGAGGTATAGCAATCAAAATTAATCCTTTTTTTTATTAGACAAATGGGTGTTGTGCCATCTAGGAAAATGATCACTTTCACTCGAAAATAAATCAGGGTTACATCCAATAAACCTATAATAGTTCATACTTCATAAAAGCATAATGTTTCTTACATTGGTTGGACTTAAAAACTCTTAACTTTAATGTCATTAAAGCATAAGGTCTACAATAAAAACACCCCATTTGCTAAACATAACTTCTTAAGTCTACTAAAAACAACACAAAAATGAACATGCCATTGTGGGTATTTAATAGACAGAGGAAAAAATAAAATAATAACCTGATAATGCAATTGAGGACGTTCCTGAAGGCGTTTAAAGTGAGAGGGTTGCTGAAAATAATTCTCCATCATATCAAGAAAACGATCATTATCTTCTCCATTTATCAATAACTCAACACGTTTCTTCTCCACTGTTCTATTCCATCATCTTCTACATTTATGGTCGCATCCACAAACTCAACCCCACGTATTCGAAGAGAGAGAAAAACACTCACACCCTCGAACACCACACGAACCCAGAAGAACAAATTTAGTGATTTTCTGGTCTGGTTTTTGAGAATTTGCACAATTTTGGTGTTTGATTCGTTTTTCGGAGCAAAACTTTTTGGTTGCTGATGTTCCGATCATATTGTCCCCATTCCAAAGTTCACTCAAAAAAAAAAAAAGAACTGAGCCAAAGTTCTCAGACTGGCCTCAACTTTTTTTTTTTTTTTTTGAAGAGGCAATACAACCGGCAAACCACAAGGTTAGCCTAAAGCATTCCTGATCAACAGATTGGTTAGGGACTGATCAAATGAGGTAGACCAAGAGCTCATCTCTAAACAAGTATGGCTATGATGAACCATAAAATTAGTCACCGCATTCGCCTCACCAAAAATGTGCAGCACCTCCACCCTGTCAAAAAAGTGAAGATCTTTTTTGGTGTCAATAATAACATTTTCTATTTCTCATGTAATATGTCATTCTCCTCTAATAGCTTTAATCATCGACATGTTATCACCTTCAATCGTTATATTCTTATGACTTAAGAAGCGGGTCATTTGTACTCCTCGTAATCCAATTGCTTCCGCCATTAAAATAGAACTAGTACCAGTAGATTTCGCTCCTAGTGAATAGTGATATAACATCACCTGTGTCATTGAGGATAACAAAAACCGCCGCTGCTTGCTTATTATTGATTTTGGATCCATCAAAGTTCATTTTGACATAGTGTTGTCTTGGAGCTAACCATTTGACATCTGTCCTTGGTTGCTTAATACTCCCTCCGTTCCAAATTGAGCTTCTTATTTCTTTTTACGCGGTCTACGAGGCAACACTTTTTTTTGGTTTAAACACAAGTTCACCTAAGTCCTTTGGGCCAAGGCTAATCTTGTTCGCACCGGGTCGGCCCACAAAGGGGTAAAGTACTCCCACTAAATGATTTCTCCATTCACAAGATTCGAACCGTCGACCTTGCTTAAGGAATAAGAGTGTCGAACCACTCACACCAACCACTTATTGGTTACGAGACAACACTTTGACCATCAATAACTATAATTATATTAATATTAAAATTATAAAAAGTTGATATTGTAAAAATACAATTAAAAATGAATCTAAGAATACTATTTTGATATTGTAAATCTTCGTATTTCTTTCACAAATCAAAAGTCAACTTTTGTAAAGTTTGACTCAAAAAGTCCAACAAGAAGCTCAATTTGGAACGGAGGAAGTAGTGTGTTTTGTAGGAAAGGCGCCTCTTGCATCAAAGTCAAGTTCTTTAGTGGAGAGAGTTTGCCATTCATGAAAGCTTATTTTGCTTGAAATCGCTATCTGGAAGGATGAGGTTCTAAGTTCATTAAAATTAACTTTATTTCTAGCAAACCAAAACATCCACCAGATCATAATTAACATATTCAAGTTAGATTCTTAAAGAGAAGCCTTAAGGTAATTTAGTCTGTCTGTAAAGGAATTAGAAGAGTTGGTAATCACAGTTAGATTGACGTTACACAAAATTTCTACTTCTTTAATCGATTGGATGAGGAATGCACATTCAAAGAATAAGTTAAATTTGTCTTCACTATGATGATTGCAGAAGGTACATTCTTGAGGCACAAAGACATGACTCTGCTCCAGTCTTTTTTTTGTGGGAAGACCATCTAGACATAATTTCCATAAGAAAATTTTGACTTTTGGTGGAATATTTAAATCCCAAATCCAGCTAAATTCACATTGCGTATTGATTTTGTCATTTATACCCTGTGCTATCCAAGAAGCAGATTTGCACGAAAAATTTCCATCAGATGATAGACCTCAATAAAACTTGTCAGGGACTTCATTGTATGGGATAGGAATTCCCAGAATAGCATTTATTGTATCCTGGAAAAAACAACTCTAGCTAGTAAAGAGGTATCCCATTCTCCGTTATAACTAATAAAGAAGGAGACAGGGATAGATACATCAAAAAGTGGGTCATCCGAAGTAGTATCATAAAAAATATTAGCTAAGGGTATAGGAGATATCCAACAATCAGTCCAGAATTTAATATTCTGTCCATTACCTACCTGCCATCTAAGACCACTTTTAAACATGTCTCGTACTTTGAGTAGATTAGTTCACTGCCAAAAACTTATTTGTTTTCCTTTCGTAAAGTCTAAAATATTTGTTCTTTTCAGATATTTTTGGTTGATTAGTCTAACCCATTTACTTTCAGGCTCTTTTAGAATCTTCCACAATAGTTTCATTTGCATAGCTTTGTTAATAGCTTCTGCTTTTCTCAAGCCTAAACCTCCCAGTTTCTTAGGTCGACAAACTTTATCCCATCCTATAAGATTGGGTGAAGAGCTATCCGAGTTTTTATTCTAAAGAAAATTTCTGTTAATTATGTCCAATTTAGTAAGATCACTAGAAGGAAGGGTGAAGCTTTGCATAGTATAAATAAGAATTGTAGCTAGATTGGCTTGTACTATAAGTGTTGCTCTTCCTGCATGAGAGAGCGAATTTGCTTTCCATTTTGACAAATTATTTTGAGTGCGACTTAGCACATCTTCAAAAGTATTAACATTCACTCGATTGCTAATAATAGGGCAGCCTAGGTACTTATCTAGAGTTACAGAGTGATTCATAAGGAGGATGCCTTTAAAGACGCCAATCGTTTGTCGACGGATGTTCTTGGTACATTAGAAGGCTGATTTTTCAAAGTTAATTTTTTGTCCCGACATTCTGCAATATTGATCAAGAATTTCCTTAATATTGTGACAACTTTGACTAGTTTCTTCCACAAATATCATAGTATCATCTGCAAAGGTAAGAAAAGGTACTTTATCCGCACCACGGCATATCTTAATACCTGCACTTTTGTTGGACATGTGTACTTTCACGTTGTAATCGACGAGCCAGCACTTCAGCACACAGAATAAATATATAAGGGGATAAGGGGTCCCCTTGTCGAATACCCTGGAAGGTACAAAATTAGTACCTAGTGAATTGTTAACAAGAACTGAAAAAGATACTGATGTTGTACATTCTGTTAGTCAACCAATCCATCTTTCATTAAGCCCAAACTTTCGGAAAACCTGAAAAATAAAATTCCAATCTAATCTATCATAAGTCTTTTCCATATCTAAATTAATACCTAGTCACCCACTCTTTCCTTGCTTGGAACGGAAAGAGTGGAAGATTTCTTGTGCTAAAAGAATATTATCCTGAATGCAACGGTCAGCCACAAAAGCACCTTGAAGGGGATGAATTAATTTTCCAATAACATTCTTAAGTCGAGATGTTAGAATCTTTGAAATAATTTTGTAAATAGAAAAACATAGACTTATGGGGTCTAAAATGATTAGCAGCATTGGGATTATCAATCTTCGGAATCAAAGTAATAAAGGTTTGGTTTATTTCTTTCAAGATTTTTCCCGAAAAAAAAAAGCTTTAATTGCTCGGATAACAGAAGGTCCAAGGATGTTCTAGTAGGTGTGGTAAAACAACGCAGGAAATCCATCTAGACCAGGAGACTTATTAGGAGCAAGAAGGAAGACTGCTTCTTTAATTTCGTCATCGGAAACCATTTTTGTTAAGATTAGATTATCCTCATCAGTAATTCTTTTTTAATGGCAGTTATTATCCTTTTGAAATCTAGCTTTAAACTCCTTTGTTATTTCACTACTAATACTTGCTGGCTCAGTGAAGTAACCTTCCTTGATCAAAAATCTCATTATCCTTTTCCTGCTTCTTCTAATTGTTGCTTTAGTTTGGAAATAAACCGAGTTCCTATCTCTTAGAGCTAGATTTTTCTCCCTCAATCTTTGTGACCAGTAAGTTCGATTAAAAGTAATTAATTTAGTTTTTTTTTGGATTAAGTTGTCTTGAGCTGTCATTAAACGTGCATTCATAGGTGCTGTAATTAGTTTACTTTATTTGCACACTTATAATTTGACCTTCTACTTCCTTAAGTTGTCTTGTTATGTTACCAAACTTGAGTTTTGCCCAATTCTTTGAGAGCTTTTTTAAGAGTTTGGTTTTTTGAACTAACTGGTACATTTGTGACCCATTGCTTCTAAAGTTCCAAGCTTTGCGTACTATCTTTTCATAACCAATATTCTTAATCCAAGCGGATTCAAACTTAAATGGGTGGAGGAGCAAAGGTACTTAGTTGATTAAGATTCAATATGATAGGACAATGATCTGAAGAGATAAAATCATGGTGGGAAACATGCATTAGGGAGTAAAGAGATAAACAAGCAGGTGGTGTCAACACCCTATCTAGCCTTTCCAAAACATTATCGACACCTGCCTTCTTTTTTCTCCAAGTGATTCAACTATCCCTCTTTGATTCTTCATCCTCCGTTTTGGGGTATTCTTTTTATTGGAGTAATTTTTTTGCTTTTCTTTTTTGGTTATCTGTAAATGGAGTAAGTTATTTAGGGTGAATTGGAGTATTTTTACCGTGTGTTTGGTAACTTGATGTTAATGAGTAAAAGGAAGCAAATTTATAGAAATCTTAAAATTCTCTTTATTTGGTTATTAGGAAGGAAAATTGTGGAAAATTTAAAGTGTGGAAATCTCCTAGAGTCCTAGTTATAATTTGCCTAATTAGATTTCTATAGTTTTCCTCTAAAAACGATGGGAAATCTAAAGGAAATCTAAAAAAAAAGCATTTATTCTATAATAGATTTCCTACAATAACAAAACAAACCAATGACAACTTCTCATACATTTCTACAACCTTTCTAATGATGAACCAAACAAGTGAAAATAATAAGATTTCACAGTTTTACTTTTAGGTAGATTTCCACAAATTTACTTTTATTTAGTTTTCCTCACTTACACAGTACCCGAACATAGTTTTACTTTTAAGGTTTTGTTTAGAAATTGGAGTAATTGTGGTGATGAATTGGAGTAAGACCCTCTTCTCTTTGATTTTTTCCTGAAGTATTCAATAAATTTCAGTTCCATTCAGTAAAAAGAAGTTTAGTTCAGTTCAGTAAAAAGAACTTCAGTTCAGATTCAGTTCACTTCGGTGAACCGAAGTATACTTTTACTCTTTCTTATTACAAATTCAAAAAAAAATAAGTTCATTTTAGAAAAATTCAGTTTAGTCAGTATTATGCTGATAAGTTCAATAAAAAGAAGTTTGTAAGAGGAACGGAGCCTAAGTATTTGGTTAAGCATTGGAGTGATATCGTGTATAAATTGGAGTAAGTATTACAAGCCAACGAATTAGGGGACACATTGTACACCAAATTCAAACTTGGTGCACCACAAACTGAACATGGATGTGATGACTTGCTTAAATATGGTGTATTATTCATAAATCTGGTAGACTTGATCACTCACTAGTGAATTTGAAAAGTGTACCTATTATCTGACTTAATTTTTGTTTAATTGGGTTACAAATTTTGTAATATGTGTAATATCTCGCCTTATTTTATTTTCTTGAAAAATAACTATTTTGAAGAAAGATGATTTATTTGAAAACTTTAGTTGTTATTTGGTTTAGAGATTATCCTTTTTAATGTATTTGGTTAAAAATTTATCAAATGTGTTTGGATTGATTTAAATGTGACATATTTGGCATATTTGTAATATGGCAAGACTTTTATAACCTTAAAAGGGACTTGAAGTAGTATAACTTCGATAAATGTGATAAATTTGCATATACTTAAAAATTTAATTAAACCTCCCATCAAAATAATATTACCAAATAACAATTCAATTAGACAATAAATTAAATATATTCAATAATCAAGATTATGTGTTTAGATGTTACATGCTTGTCTTTAGAGTTAGTTTATCTCGCATCCGTATCATGAAGATCTAGTTATTTTTGATAGGTCGTTGTTTAGTTTAGTCACACTAAAGAAAAATCATTTATGCCAACGAGGTTTTTGCAACGACATAAATTTGTCGTTGCGATAAATGTTTATGGCAACAAGTCAAACTTGTCGTTATGAATGGTTGTTGCGAATAACTGAAAGGCCCGCAAGTGCACGGGTTATATCGTCGTAATAAAATATCGTATACACAAGGAGCTGTCGATTTGAAGTATTAAGTTTTCCTTAAATTATCAAGTTAAGCGATTCAAAATTGAGTTGGTGATTATAACTATCCAGTTGAAACTAAACACGATTCCAATAACAACTAAACTATCAAAAAAAGGACCTAGAGTTGATTTCACCAATCTGCAACGGTTAAACTAGCTAGCATGTCATGTCAAGTATCGCAAATACGGATAATGAAAGCCTAAACCTTCTCTCGAATAAATAAAGGCAAACTCAATGCAAACTTAACTACCTACTCTCATGGAGTAAAACAAACATCAAGAGCATGAAGAACGATTTTAATCCAAAGTCCCAAAATCATCTAAACTACTCTCGTGATTAGATGATACCGATGATTATTTGAAGTCAAACCATTTATATTGCCCTTTCGATTATATATAAATCACCCAAAATAAATCAAGATTCTTTCTGAAGAATTATGAACAATTAGGGCACAAACAATCAAACGTAATATGTCTCAACAATCTTGCTAGCCAAAATTATCCAAACATCAATCAACTATAATAGGGCTACATCAACTCTAGATGGAGAAATTAGCTACTCATGGCTATGGAGAACAATAAACACAAATTCAAGAACATGATGAACATGAAACACACAAGAGAAACAAAGTAAATTCAATCTAAAATCAAGCATAAACTAAATAGCTAAGAGAGGGGGAAAGAGATAGTAGAGATGAGAGGTAAATCGAAATGCTTCAATTATAATTTGTCAAAAGCTTGAAGAAGACATTCAAAGCTTGAATTCGATCTCCAATTACAAAACCTGAACGACGAACTAGTGTTTGAAAGCAATAATCTAAGTATTGGAAACTCTAATTCTGTCTAATTATCTAAGAAAGCAATAAGATAGAATAGTATATGATAGTATCAGATGGGTTTGAGTGTTCTTCCTATGCCTCTTTATAGGCTTGAAAGAGGAGTATTCAGAGTTAGGAGAGACAAGAGAAAGAAAGAGAAGAAGACTCTCCGAATTCAACTCTCGTCAAAGGCTTGCACGGGCGCGCGAATCTCGTGAACAAAAGTTTTCCGGCCGCGTGAACACATCTTGAGCGAAATATGAAGTTGCTGTCACCCTTGCTTGGACGCAATTTCAAGTACAAATTGTGCGCGACCATGTTGTTTTCTTCTACTTCAAACTTCAATCATTGCCGCGTGGGCGCGGTTTCCATGCTCAAGATGTGCGCGGCCACGTTTTTTTCTTCATTTGGCTCCAAATTGTATCCTATGAACACAATTAAACCAAAAGCACCCAAGAAGCATAATCTCATCCAAAGGAATCACACTAAAGTCTTGCTAGGCCACCCAAGTGACACAAAAGGCCTTGCTAGATCACCCAAGTGAGTTTTGGTCCTTCTAGACCACCCAAGTGATAAAAAAGGTCTTGATAGGCCACTCACATAAGCAAGTGTAGCTCACTCTCTTTAAAATGGTCTAGATGATAATAATAATAATAATAATAATAATAATAATAATAATAATAATAATAATAATAATAATAATAATAATAATAATAATAATAATAATAATAATAATAATAATAATAATAATAATAATAATAATAATAATAATAATAATAATAATAATAATAATAACAACAACATCAAAATTAAACTAAAATCAACGCAACCCAACTCTTTCAGCATGTCTTGAACCTCAATTACTGAGAATATGTCAGTGTCATACTTATATATTGTATGTAACTTTCCATTTTCATATACCATGTTAACACCAGTTGTGAAAACGCCTCCATAGTGTAAATGTATCTCCACCAAAGTTGACATAATTACAAAGCAAAGATTATATTAAATAAAATATTACCCTTTAATTTGCGAACAACTAATCTTTGCGTAAAAAAAAAAAGAAGCAAAATGATAGGAAGATCCAAAATTTAATCAAAAATAGATTAGTAAGATTCATATTGATAACCATGGAATCCTAAAAAAAATAACACTTAGAGAAGTACTAATACTATCAGATCAACTAACCGCATAAGGTGACCGACCATATAAGGGTAACATACTTATTTGCAATTAACAATAGACAACTTATGATTGTCAATAATTCACCATAATTATTAATAATATTAGGAGTAAAATTATATTGAATCAATGATAAATACTTCAAGAACTAGCATATTTAAGAGGGGGAATTACCTGGAATGAAAGATTGGAGAATGATGAAAATATGATCTTAATGCTAGAGAGGAACTACTCCAGTAGAAGAATGGCGGCAAATATTAGAGTCGAAGAAAGCAGTTGATCGACTATCTACTTAATTTTAGGGATTCAGCAAGCATAAGAATCCTTTTGATTTGGGGAGGTTAGTGTTGTTTCAATAGTGGGCTTTGTGTCCCTCAAAAAAAAAAAAAAAGAGTGGGCTTTGTGTGTCACCTTTTTTTGGAGGCAATGTTACTTTTCTATTTCTTTTTTTTTTTTTAAATATGGGAGGTTTTAATGTCTTTCCAAGAGTGAGGTTTTTTTGGTCAAGCGTGAAATACTGAATTGGGTGATTAATATTTGCTTTTTCATCTTTTTTTTTTCAAGGGATTTATGGTTGTTAATCCTTTTCTCACTCACTTTGAACAGAGTGAGATACAATTGCTTAAGGGAGTGGTCTAGCAAGACTTTTTTTGTCACTTGGGTGGTCTAGCAAGACTAAAACTCACTTAGGTGGTCTAGCAAGACCTTTTGTGTCACTTGGGTGGCCTGGCAAGACTTTAGTGAAGGAATCAAAATCTACTCAAAATCAACAAAACTTCTTCCAGAACAATGAGAATGGGTGCATATTTGACAAGGAAAACGACACTAATTATGCACTCATCAATAACAGAAATTTCATTTCCCTCCAACCAAAAATATAGGCGGCCGAATTGAAATTTTGGGACTCATCATTCGCAACAACAATAGTCGTTTCGGTACATAAGGACTATATTTTGCAACAAGGTTGTCGTTGCGAATCATTAGGCAAATTTAGTGCAACTAATCATTATGCCAATTTGTAATGAATGAGGATTCTAGCCTGTCCAGGCTCAAAACTCACTCGATTGACTCGTGTTGAATTGCAAGAGAATCAAGACTATGGCTCACTTTTTTCTAGTATTATCTACTGGGATTTTTTTTAGAAGTAGTATTATAGGAGCAAATATTTATATAATCATAGTCTTCTTTTAAGACATGATTACTAAATTCTTATGTTTTAGTTTTATAACGTCATTTCAGGGATGAAATTTGTCTTATATTTTATACATACTTGGAAGTGTACATGAATGAGATGAAATTTTATAAAGTTAAGTTTTTATGTGATGTACGATTATCGGCTAGGATAATTGTATAAAATACATGTAAGGGCGTGGAGATCATTATAAATTTTAGCTTTGCATTAGTTATACGCACTCACATTTGTGATTTTTGTACCAAAAGGTTTTTTGCTCAAAAATTTGCCACGCTTTTAAGCGAGGTAAGAAATTTTCCGCCAACAATGTAGATGTAAATGCAGACACAAAAAGTCACACTTAAAAACGTCGTCAATAAAAAGCATAGTAAATTCTCCACATTGATTTTAGTCAAACTTTTGACAGCGTGGCAAAAAACCTTTTGTCACACCTAAAAACGTGGAAAATTCATGGTTTTAGGCGTGGTTAAATATCATTTTTGTTGTAGTGTATCCCAAAATAATAATTATATTTCATGTGCATTTTTCTTTTTTGAGAGAAAGACCGACGGTACAGTCACCGATCTTTCATTAATTTCTCCAAATCATTTAACTAAGCTACTTCACCGATCTTTCACGTGCATGTTTCTTAATAATAGAACTCGTACTTATATTAACAGTTTTAATCAAAATTGAAAACTTGACTTTTTATATGTTGCGTGCTTATCCTAAGAGGCGATATATTCTTTAAAATATTATTTGTCTGGATATTAAATTTGTGATTAGAATCGAACACTTGATATGGAGAATTAATTTTGAGATCAAAATCAAAATTGAAAACTTATGTAGTTATGTGTTACGTACTTATCCTTAGAGGTGGGATATTACTTAATGTAAAATTTGACCCAAAATCAAATTTTAAATTAGGATCTGAATGTGTTTGTAAATGATCAGAAAATAAATGGAGTAATATGCAGAACTTACCAATATGTCGTACAAATTTATGACTCTATACTATTTATATCTACCAAACTGTTAATAATATTATTCATTGCAGTTTCACTATTTGTAATAAAAGGTATATTTTTATATATCACTTAAAACACCAAATATAATTATTTAATCCTAACAAATTTAATTTGTTTCTTATTCGACAATGAATAATCATTGAAGGAATGCGTACATGTCATTTATCAAGGTAAATAAAGTATTATTATATGATTCACTAGCATATATGTATAAATAAATATTAAACTTGTTTCTCAATTTTGTTTACTATGTCATAAACTAAAATACACTTTAATGATTAATGCATGGCAACATTAACAATGTTGGTTTATGACAATACCAAAAATTTTAGGTCGTGATGAAGCGAAAATGACATTTATGTATCAACTTGATAATGTATTAATAATAAAGTTAAATTTAATCATACTTGTTTTGTATCACATGTATATGACTTTTGAAGAACATGTGTAAAATATAGCAAAGCTAAAAAAATTTATATGACATGGGTATTGGTAGTGTATTTGTGTTGCTGACATTGTAAATGCAATTGACAAACGTGTGTAATTTAATTTGATTTGGTTATATAGCTTGTGGTCCAAATCATGGTATCTTAATTTTTAATTAGTTTATTCTTGAATGTCGACTTGGAAGTTAAATGGTCACGCAAACACATAAAACATTTATAATTATATCGAGGTGAATAGAATGGATTGAGAATTTGAGAGCACACAAAAACCTTTAAATGAGAGTTTGGATATGCATATATGACAAATACAAGTTCAAATGGTGTACCATGTTCCTATGTGGTCGTCCTTATAGGAATTAATTCGTTTTTGGCTAGCCCAATATTTTCTTAGCTAACCACGAATATCAATTTTCGAATTTTCATGCTTCGTGTCAATTATCAGAGCTGACGTATTCTTTTAATAACGAAGTTATAATGGTCCACTATCATTCGATTTAGTGTACTAAAAGATGCTAGCGTGACAAATAACATTTCAAATTTAGAATTCAAATTTTAGGGAATGAATTTCAAATTCATTAGCAGGAAATCGAAATTCAAAACCAACAGTTTGAATTTAATTGAGGTGATGTTTCTTCGAATGGTGAAGTGTTATCGGTGCAATATATATATTTGTTACACTCCAACTTGCATTTGTGAAATAGACACAACTAGGGGTGGAAATGAGCCGAGTCGAGCCAGGCATGGCTAGGGCTCGTCTCGATTTGTTTTGACTCGGTTCGGTTTGGCTCGGGCCTGGCTCGAGCTGGGCTTGGTTTGTGGCTCGGTTCGGTTTGGATCGGCTTAAATTCAAACTCATCATTACAAACTTTAGAAAATATTAATTTAAAATAATTGCAATTGAATTTGACTATAAGTGATTCGTTGCACGTTCTCATTAAATTAAGAAATCTTTATAAATATTTAATGGTTTTATTCGAATAGAGAGAAAAATAAACTAAATCGAGCCTAGCGAGCTTACCGAGCCGAGCCATAGTAGGCACGGGCTCGGCTCGGAAGCATTCGAGCCAGCTTGGACTCAGTTGGAGCCGAACTTTGACTGAGCCGAGCTCGATGACTCACCGAGTCGGCTCGGAGCACTTACACCCCTAGACACAACACTAATGGTGTAAATTTTCAATGTTTAAATAATAGTTCCCCAATGATCAACGAGCAAATAAACCTTCAAATTTATTAGTAAATTAAAAATAATGGGACTTGGTAGTTGAAACCTTCAAATTTAGTGAAACTCTAATTATTTATATCAATGAATATTAATTGTGTCCAATGAAATAACACTTATATATATTGAGACTTTAAGCATTTTAAAAAACACAATCACAACACAATGATTAATGCATGGAAATAGTGACGATGTTGGTTTAGGATAATATCAATAACTTTAGGTCATGGTGAAGCAAAAATGACATTTATGTATGTATTGACTTGATGATGCATTTAAAGTAGAGTTAAATTTGATCGTAATGCTTGTTTTGTATCACATATATATGACTTTTACAAACGTGTATAAATTATAATAGAGTTAAAAAAATTAAAAATGATTTTGGCATTGGAAGTGTATTTGAGTTGGTGACATAGTAAATACAATTGACAAACGCATGTAATCTAATTTGATTTGGTGATATAGATTAGTGGTCGTCCAAATCATGCAATCTTGATTTTTAATTACTTTACTTTGAAAGGTCGACTTGGAAGTTAGATGGACATGCAAATGCATAACATTTATAAATTGAGGTGAATAGAATTGTAGACAGTGCACAAGAATCTTTGAACGAGATTTTAAATCTGCATATATTACAAAGGCAATTTCAAATGGTGAACCATGTTCCTATATGGTCAGCCTTATATGAATTAATTCATTTTTGGCTAGCACAAAGATTTCTTGGCTAACCAGGACCGCTAATTTTTGAATTTTCATACTTGTTTCAATTATTTAAGTTAGCATGTTCTTTTAATAGTGGCAAATATTTTTTTAAATAAATAATCTTATGGCCTACCATTAACATTATGTAAATCTGTGTACCTTACATTATATAGTGCACTATCATATTAATTTGTGTACCAAAATATACATTGGTACATCATCCTATACTATGCATGTTGTTCAACAAATTACTCCACATCATAAAGATTTTACTCTATTTCTTATACAATATACTTCATTTCTTAAAATAAACACTACAGTGGACATCATTTTTCTAAAAATAAATAATCTTATGGTGTACCATGATATAAAATTGTCTACCTTACCTAATATTTTCTACTATATTGTGCACCTTAATATAAATTTGTGGTTTTCTCTCTCTTCTCGTTGAGCGACAGATCTTTCGGTAGCCATGGGCAAGAGAGGGAGACCTCGAAAGAACCCTCCGAAAGGTTCTTCAAGCTCGAAAAAAAAAATGGCAAAGCCACTGCAACAAAAGGTTTGCCATCATCAGCTGATGCGAGGAAGGATAGCTCGGTACTGAATCTGCAAGGTATTCAACCTCTGGACTTTGATCTTAACCCAATTCCAGAAGAAGGGTTAGGATTACAAACCCCCCCATCAATTGAAGTGATTCAATCTGCTCCTGTTAGCGGTCAATCGTGGGCGGATCGTGTCGACCATGAGATTAATCAAACTGGTATGAACCCTAACCCTAGAAAATCATTTTCGAGTGTTGTGGGTGATATGGATGAGGGTCTTAATCTTGCTAATGGTGCTGGGAAATTGAAAGAAGGTGAGAAAATTAAAATATGTGTTGATGATGTGAAACCTGAAATTGACTACTGGCGTAGTGCTATTGTGTGCTATGTTTTGGGTGCAAGACCTCCTTTATAAGTTATGGAAGGATATTTTAGACGAATTTGGGGGAAATTGGGACTGGATAATATTGTTGTGCTGCCTTCTGGTGTTTTATTGTTCGCTTTAAAACACTTGATGAGCAGAAAAAGATTGTAGCTCAAGGTATTAGAATGTTTGACAATAAGCCTATGATTGTTAAACTTTGGGATCCTGATATGGTGTTGCAAAAGGAACTAGTGCGATTTGTGCCGATTTGGATTAGACTACCTGATTTAAATTTGCGATATTGGGGTCAGAGTTCACTGACTAAGATTGGTAGTCTTGTGGGAAATCCTTTGAAAACGGACAAAGCAACTGCACAAAAGACACACTTGGGCTTTGCTCGGCTCTTGGTTGAAGTTGAAATGAACCAAAGTTTTCCTGATGAAGTTGAGTTTGAAAATGAAAAAGATGACATGGTGAAACAGAAAATTATATATGAGTGGAAACCCACTATGTGTGCAGGATGTAAAGGGATGGGGCACTCTACTGAGGAGTGCAAGAAGAAAGACAAGCCAGTAGAAGGTCAGCGAACTAGGTTGGTTTGGAGGCCTAGACCTACACAAACAAACATACATGTGCAGACAACTCGTGCCCCAAATGTGGATGCTGATGGTTTTACAAATTCCTAGGAGGACAAGACGAATTCAAGCTAACCAGGAGACTGTTCAAGTGGAGGCTACAAACAGTTATCAGGCTCTGGGTGCTCAGGGTGCTCAGGGTGATGATGATGTAGGACGCCAGCATGTGAGGCCGAATTCGGATGTTAGAAATGCTACTGATGCTGTGCCTGCAAGTCGTGATATGATGACTACTCCCACTGGTGGTCATTGTATGGTAAGTAGAGCTGGCAAAAACTGACCCGACCCGAACCCGACCCGCCGCGGACCAGACCAAAACCCGACTCGAAAGATTCAGACCCGAAATGACCCTACCCGTTTTGACTTGAGATTGAAACGACCCGACCCGAACCCGAAAGTTGTGAGACAACATTTGTCAAACCCGTTGGGTAACCCGAAACCGAACCCGTATTTGATCCGACCCGTATTTAACCCGACCCATATTTGACCCGACCCGTATTTGACCGACCCGACCGACCCGACCGACCGTTTGCCAGGTCTAAATTGGTAAGTAATCCCAGTACAAGTACATGTTCTGGCGGTGGGGGTACTGTTTCCCATGGATAATTTAGGAGTTTGGAATATTAGGGGTCTGAATGGCCCGAATAAACAAAGAGTGATCAATTGGTTTCTTTTTAAGAATAAATTGGGGATGTTCGGACTACTTGAAACTAAAGTTAAAAATCAAAATATGGATTCTGTGATTAGTGTGGTGTGAGGATTGGAGTATTACAACAAATATTAGCTCTCATCCGGGGGGTAGAATATGGGCTATTTGGAAACCTCTTTTGTTTGATGTGAATGTGTGTGATTCTACTGACCAGCTCATCCACTGTTTAGTTAAGCATATCCCAACTGGGTACTGTTTTTATACTACTTTTGTGTATGGGCATAATGATGCTAGATTGAGAATTCAGTTATGGAAGGATTTGTTAAAGTTTCATGGCTCAGTTAATAGGTCGTGGCTGGTTTGCGGGGATTTTAATTGTCCGCTTAACTTGAATGATAGATTGGGGTCCCCTGTGTCTTTGAATGAAGTCGATGACTTTAGGAACTGTGTTTTTGCTTGTGGTCTCTCAGACTTGACTGCTAAAGGAGTGTTTTATACTTGGAATAATAAGCAAAAAGGGAGTGACAGAGTGTTTAGTAAAATTGACAGAGTTCTGGTTAGTGATGCGTGGCAAGATACTTTTCCAAATTCTGAGGTCCACTTCATGCCGGAAGGAAATTTTGATCACAGTCCTGCTTTAATTCAAGTTTTTCCTTGTCCTTGTCCGGGGAAGAGCTCTTTCAAGTATCATAATATGTGGAGTCTATACCCCTCTTTCAAAGAGAGGGTGAAAGCTGTATGGGATACATATATCCAAGGGGTGCCTATGTTTAGGGTGACTTCTAAATTGAAGTTACTGAAGAAAACTTTGAGGGTTTTGAACAAGGAAGGGTTTGCTGATGTTATTTGTCAGGCTGATGAAGCTCGAAAAAAATTGGAGCAATCTCAATTACAGCTGCATTCTGATCCTGGCAATTTGAGGCTTGCAGAGAATGAGAGGTTGACAGCAGAAAAGTTCAAAATGTTAAATACAGCAAAAAATAGTTACTTGAAGCAAAAAGCAAAAATGCATTGGCTTAAAGAGGGTCTTTACTATTAATGATGAAAATGGGGTTTTAAGAGATAAACCCGAGGAGGTTTTGCAAGCGTTCGCTAGCTACTACAGAACTCTTTTGGGTACACCTGCAACAACTTCTCAATCTGTCAATGTGCAACTTGTGAGGCAAGGTAAGATTCTCTCTGAAAAACAACAATCTGATTTGTGTCTTCCTTTCTCGACTGATGATGTTAAACATGCTATGTTCTCTATTGATGGCTCCAAAGCCCCTGGCCCTGATGGCTACGGGAGTCAGTTTTTTAAAGATACTTGGGACATTGTGGGGGCCCTGATGGCTACGGGAGTCAGTTTTTTAAAGATACTTGGGACATTGTGGGGGCCGATATTACAGAGGCAGTTTTAGATTTCTTCAAAAGTGGGAAATTTCTTGGTCAACTGAATGCTACTACTTTGTCTTTGATTCCTAAAACTACACATCCTAATTCTGTCACTGAATTCAGACCCATTGCTTGTTGTAATGTGGTTTATAAATGCATATCTAAGTTGCTGTGCAAAAGACTGAAGTGTGTATTACCTGATATTATCTCTGATAATCAAGGAGCCTTTATAGAAGGTAGACAGATTGTTCATAATGTGATGGGCTGTCCAGACCTTGTTAAACATTATAATAGGCAGAACATTACCCCCCGGTGTATGATGAAAATAGACCTCAAAAAAGCTTATGATTCAGTGTCTTGGTCTTTTTTGAGTGATATGTTGTGCGCCCTCCAGTTTCCTCCCAAGTTTACTGATTGGATTATGACTTGTGTTATGACTTGTGTTACGTCTGCAAAATTCTCCATTTCTTTGAATGGCACTCTATATGATTATTTTGAGGGAAAAAAGGGTTGAGACAAGGAGATCCTCTCGCCCCACTTCTCTTTGTGATATGCATGGAGTACCTTTCAAGGGTGCTACAGATTGTTGGCCAACATACTCAATTTACTTTCCATCCTGGTTGTGCTAGTCTCAAGCTGAATCATCTTTGCTTCGCGGATGATCTGCTTATGTTTGGCAAAGGTGATACTAGCTCTATTATTTTGCTCGTGAGGGGTTTTGCTACTTTCTTAGCAGCATCTGGTTTGTCTGCAAATGTCTCCAAATTAGCTCTGTATTTTGGGAATATGAATGCAGAAACGTGTCATGTTATACAAGAAATGTCTGGTTTTGCTAGAGGCACACTTCCTTTTAAATACTTAGGAGTCCCAATATCTTCTAAACGTTTGAGTGTGGCTGCTTGTGATGTGCTGGTTGATAAAATGATGGCCAAAATCAGAAGGTGGGGGACTAGACACTTATCTTATGCTGGTAGGTGTGTGCTTGTCAACTCTGTATTAGTGAGTATTCACACTTACTGGGCATCAATGTTTGTTATTCCGCAATCTGTGATCCACAAGATAGTGGCAATTTGTAGGAATTTCATTTGGACTGGTAAGCCTACTGTTCATACCAATGCTCTGGTTGCATGGGATCTGGTCTGTAAGCCAAAGCATGCGGGTGGTCTTGGTGTCAAAAATATTAATTTGTGGAACATAGCTGCACTTGGTAAGTATATATGGCAGATTGCTTGCAAAGCGGACAATCTCTGGATCAAATGGATCCATCATTTGTATGACTTGGACGATTGGAAGGTCCATTCCCCCCCATATGATGCCAGCTGGGCTTGGAAGAAGATATGCGAAATTAAAGACAAGCTACTGAGTAGTTATACTGGCAACTCATGGCATGCTACCTCTCATGGGAGATACACTATTAACTCTGGATATAAATGGTTGATGGGTGCTTTGCCAAAAGTGGGATGGAATAAGTGGGTTTGGAATAGGCTTTCTTTGCCTAAGCATAGGATGGTTTGTTGGCTAACGGCTCTAAATAGGCTGAAAATAAAAGATAAACTTTTCTCCTATGGCATTAGTGATGATGACCTGTGTGTTATTTGTGGTGCAGCAACAGAGAACTCTTCACACCTATTCTTCTTGTGCCCATACAGCAAGATGTGTATGATGTATATATGCTCCTGGTTGAATATCAGGAACATTGCAGAGCCAAGAGCCAAGAGCTTTAGTGAGATGGTTGTTCAGAAGGTACAAAGGCTCTAAATAGAAGAAGCAGGTTATAGCTTCAATTTTTTCGTGCTTTATCTATTGTATATGGCAGGTTAGAAATACTGCTATTGGGAAAAAAAGGTACAATCTCCACAAAGTTTGGTTCAACAGGTCAAGCAGGTAATGAAATGGAGACTAAGCTGTTGCATCCCTAAGAAGGCTACTGACAAGGATCGGAAATATGTTTCTGATATTTTTCCTGGCATCTTTTGATGATAGTTGATGTATAGGAATTTATTCACTTGTTTCATCTGTCAAGTTTAGCTGATTTTGTTAAAGGAAACTGTATAGGTAAGTGAATACTGTCATAGGACAAAGTGAGGTCCTTCCTAGAAGGTAAGCACTTTTACTGTGATAGTGAGAAGGGGGTATGCCCCCTTTAATTTTTGTACTGCATATGCATTTTGGTAATATATACATCACATTTTACCAAAAAAAAAATATAAATTTGTGCATCATCATATATTGTGCAACGTTTTCAACAAATTACTTCATATCATAACGCCCTTACTCCATTTCTGAAAGTAAACACCTCAGTGGCCATCGTTTTCTTTTTTGATTAATAGATAATCTTATGGTGTATCATCATATACAATTGTCGATCTTCCATTATCTGGTGCACCATCATGTAAAATTGTAGATCAGTTACACTTAGGGATGCAAATGGATCTTGCATCCGCGGATAACAGATCCACCCTATCCAACTATATGGATAAAAACTCGAATAAATGGATTCTTTTGCATGGATGGAGCGGATGACGGATGGGTTGGATTAGGGTGACGATTTCTCATCTGCTAACCCGCTACGCAAAACCATTTACCATCCATTCACTACAAGAAAAAGGCTTTTTGGCAACAACTTTTAGCAACAACTGATTCTTGTTGTTGCCAAAAACAATGTTTGGCAACATGCGTGTTCAGGTTGTTGCGATAAGTTGTGATCATAAATAAAATTTCAGCTTCCTTTTTTGAAAATATTGAGACATGTTATGCAACAACAAAACGTTGTTGCTGAAAAATGCAACAACAAGATATCGTTGCTAAAACTAAAATATCTTTCGCAACAAGAGTTTATTGTTGCCACAAATAAGTGTCATATGGCTACGACAAATCTTGTTGCCATAAAAGACATCTGTTTTCTGCAACGACGAGTCTTGTTGCTAAAGGTAGAATAAAATCAAATAAAATTCAGTTCCAATTAGAAGCCCATTATCTCTCGTTGCTTTGGGCACGACATCACAGCTCTCTTCTCTCTCCCCCTCTCTCCCCCTCTCTCTCTCTCTCTCTCTCTCTCTCTCTCTCTCTCTCTCTCTCGTATCAATGGCGAGAAACCATTCTACCACCTGCCCAGCGTGGTCTTCAACTACCGAAAATGCACCGCAAGTGACAGATTCGACCCACCTCATCCATTTTCCTCTGTCATGAAGCTCTTTTTAAAGCCCAAATCTAGGGTTTTGGAAAGCTGCTTCATTTGCGAACGTCTAAGGGTACAGTTTTGATCGACGGATCTTTGGGCAATTGAAGCCATCTGGTAAGAACTACTTTAAGTTATCTCTGTTCCACCAATTTTATTTTGCATTCCACTTGTGCTAAAGCTGTATAAACAATTTTCCGATTGATTCATGTAATTTTAAGTTTAATTTTTGGTTTTTGGGGATGAATTTCAAATTTGGGGTTGATGTGTTTCTTAATTTAGGCTTCGAATTTCTGTATTAAGGCGGAATGTGTTGTTTTTATGGGCTGAATTTCAATCTTAGGGTTGATGTGTTTGTTAATGTGGGCTTCGAATTTCTGTATTAGGGGAAAGGCGTCTTTTTGGGTTCGAATTTTCGCATTAGGGTTTTTTTTCTACTCAATATGCGTTGGGTCTCTGAATTTTGTTTAATCTAACTAATATATGAGAACAATTTCACTTAATTTTGAGCGAAGATTATTGCTTTGATGCTTTATGATGTCTACTTCGACATATTTCACTTGTTTCTCCTGCCTAATTGCTGTTTTTGCTCTTAATTAATTGTTGAGAACATGAACATTTAAGAAATTGGGGGTTTTCTGCTCAGTGGCGTCAAATTTTGGGTGTTTGGGTTACGCAGTCAGAATTTTTGTTTATAGGGCTGTAATGGGTCTAATATATTAACGGTGGAAGCTATGAGTGTATTCCAATGTTCTGAAATTTTATGGATCTGTGGCTTAGTTTATGTTCTTCATGCTCACTCTGGATTGGTGTTCTGTTAAATAGCAGTATTATATCATGCTTGTTGTTTTGATCTGTGGGATTTTAGCTGTACTGTTATTGCCCAAAATTAGTGGTTGAACAAATAGAAGCTTCAATTTTTAGAGATTGTCAAATTTCTTTCAATTACTTATGATTTAGTGCTCATTTGCAGCTCCAGTATTTCTGATTATGTGATTTGTTAGGTGTATTTTTCCGGTCTGACTGACTTGTTTCTTGTGCATTTTCATGTCCCATTAAGTTAACTATGGTCGTATGTTAATTGTTGTTTGATCGTAACTGTCAGTTTGTGTTGTAAGTTGATAATTTAATTGAGCTTCCACCCTGTTCTTTTTTTTCCTTTTTTTAGGGGAAGCATCCACCTTGTTCTTCTTACGACTGTTTTTATTGTCTTTAATTATAAGAGTTGCTGAATTCAGAAATAGCTAGCAAAATTTTACAAGAGGTTGGCGTTGGTTGTCTCTAAGGTACCTAAATCATGATTCTCTCTCAGTCTGTCATTTAATTGATTTTAGTTTCATGTTTGGGTTTCTTGCTTACTATGTTTGGACTTTAAATCTATATAATGCAAAGTGGGGTTCAAAAGGTGGTTCTTCCATGTACTCCCTTTTTTACTTCTAATTTCATGTTCGAAATCTTAGTTCTTTTGAAGCAGGTTGATCCAGTTGTGCATGTCCTTGTTGTCTGTCTAAGTATTGTAATTGTTGTTTCAGGACATTACTCTTGGAAATCTGTCACCCGCACATCCAATAAGATTGGGTCTTGCTCTTAGCTTCTCGGTGTCTTCTTATGAGATTCTCAATGCCTCTAACAAACCATGTCGCATGGAAAATAGGTAAGATAATCACTTATATGATGTACAATTCAATGTTTTTCTGTTGGTCAGTCCATATTTTAGGTTGTGTATGTGATTTGTTATTAGCAATTGATTCTCTGAAAGAATAAGACAACTTTTCTGGTTTTGTGACTGGAAAGTTATTGTCCGAGGGTTTTCAAAGCCTGAGAGTCGTATAAACATATAGACTTTTACATATGATTGAATGTCTTTAGTGTTTATTCGTATTTCATGGCATAGTATCACATTGAGTAGTTACTCTGATTCCATAAACATAGTGTCCTATTTTCACCCGATAGGGTTCTACACTCCTACTAATCTTGAGTCATATACAAATATTCTTTTTCTAGTTTGGGTTGTTGTCTTGAGTCTTGACCCGTGACTACTTTAAAGGAAGTGAAATTCTAGTTGGTTATGCACAACATAACAAAGCAGAGAGACATAAGAGTTATTTCTTTGGAGGAGAACACTTTGGCTTTGGAATCCCTGATGTGAACATATATTAAGTTGGTAATGGAACTGCTCAAAAGTTTCTTGTGTTTATGATTTATCAGTTGGTATCCCCAGACTTGTGTGCTATCTAAATAGTGTTTAATTTGTGTATAACAGGGAAAGTGTTGGATGAGACTGTCTATGGCCTTGATTATCTGAGAAGCATGAAGATTGAAGGAAAGGAAGAACTGAAGGATATGCATATTTTTGTTAAGGCTTGTGTTTGTAACTTTGTATCTCCCATTGAAGCATGTACTTCATAACTTTAGAGTTTAGTCATGCTTCTTTTCTAATCTTAACATTTTTTTTTTCTTTTTAAGCTTAACGATTAATTGTAATCAATATTTTTTTTGGAATGGTATATTTATGAGATAAAATTTCTTTTAATTGTGTATATCTAAGAAAAATAGTTGTTTAAAAAAAATCAAATTAAAAGTACTAGTGGCCTGGCCTAGTGGGTCACTGGAGGACACTAGTTTTTAGCAACAGAAGTGTCGTTGCCAAATTGTAACTTTAGCAACAAAAGAACTTGTTGCCAATAAAACATGTATTTTTGCAACAACTATTTTCGTTGCAAAAGCTCACATTCATGTGTGTTGAAAGGGTTTTGTTTTGCAACAATACATGTTTGGCAACACTGGAGTCGTTGCTAAAGCTATATTTTTGGCAACAACGGAAAGTTGTTGCAGATACCTCTAGTAACGGGACCTCACGTAACAGCAGAAAGTCGTTGCCAAACATGGTATCTCATTGCCAAAAATATTTTTGGCAACCACTTGTGTTGTTGCCAAAGAGTCATTTTCTTATAGTGATTTACCATCCATTTAATAAAAGTAAATTAAATATATATATTTTATATGACTTTTAGGTTTGATGTATGATACTTGTATTTGATAGTAAATTATTCCGTATTTTGGTTGTATGAAACTTCTATGAATGATGTTTGGAGAAAATTTATTGATTAGGGAAATGTTATACAAAGATTACATATTAATAAATATCAAACATCATCGATCCATTTATCATCCGATCCATCCATTAATTCGCGGATAACGGACGAAGGGGATGATGGCTAGATAATTCGCGGATGACGGGTGGAGTGGATGACGCGGATGGGTTTCACGGATGGAGCGGATGATGGTTCATCCGCACCGAATCCGATCATTTACATCCCTAACGTACACTGTATTTTACCAAAAAAAAACAAAAATTAAAAAATGAACCCCATCGCTCGGTTATCATGACTGGCTATTTTAATAGCGAGTGGAGGTCATGCGCGTTTTTCGCTTTCTGGGCAGTTTAGAAATGGACCAAAGACGCTCCCGTCTCGAACCTAACACACTCACGGAATTTAGCGGTCAGATTAAGGCCAGGGAACCATCAAGCAACTGAGAGTGTTCTTAGGCTTGAGTGGATATTCCAGAAGATTTGTACAATCCTAAAACTCAAACGTTGGAAAAGAATTTCTTTTGAATGGTCGGAAGCTACAACACATGCATTTGAAGTTCTTAAAATTGCCATGACACACCCCAATATTAGCTCTACCAAAATATTTCCAACCATTCACAAGTAGAAACAGATGCATCAGGGTATGGGTTGGGAACTGTTCTAATGCAAGATGGGCATCCAATCTTCTTTATTAGCAATGCATTATCTCCTAAAAACCTAGCTCTATCCACATATGAGAAAGAACTGTTGGCCATAATTTTTGCAGTTAATAAATGGAGCCAGTATTTGAAGAATTCCCACTTCACTATGAAGACAAATCAAGAGAGCTTGAAGTACCTAATAACTCATAAGCCTTCTACACCAGTTCAACAAATATGGCTTACAAAATCAAGAGAGCTTAAAGTACCTAATATCATGTTAGTGAAGATCCAATCGGCTCCTCAATGAAGTGGTTACTCCACCAGACATAACGACGAACAAGGGAAGGTTTTGACAAAAACATTATTAGGCAGACTAACCCTCAAATAAAAAAGTCCTCGTTTTCCATTCAAAAATGACAAGATTTGGCATGTATCCAACACCTCACAAGGTCAAAAAATACTGGAAACACCATTACATAAGAACTTTAACCTTAGCATTAAAGTTAAAGTGTCAGATATGATGTAAGTAATCACGCCAAGAAAGGAGATTATGGTTCAACGAGGCGTATTCAAGTTTCAAGCCAATCAAAATATAAGAACGGTCTCATACTAGTGTACTACTTGCGATACAGAGCATTCCACAAATGTATGGGCTAAATCCTCCTTAAACAACTCACACAGTGAACACATAAAATGAGCACCAAAAAAAAAAAGGTACGCACTCTCTAAGCAAGCACAACTTGTTTAAAAGTGTTCGACTTTGTAAATTTTTTCTCCAAACCCTAGAATTTGAAGTCCAAGCTTTACACTCTATGAGGCTAACAATTGTAAGATTTTTATTAAAAATAATTTTAACCCAATCATTGGTTCAGACTCCCGACCGAATCTTCCAAACAAGTCGACATTTATATAAAATAATGCCTTAACCTTCTAATTTTTTTTCTAATATCTTAAAAAATTTGACATTTTTAATATTGTGCTAGTTTCGCTAAAAATATAATGAAATTTTTACTAATTTTTTTGGCATATCCGTTTATTACTGCTAGAGTAAACAATTTGATTGTAATAACACAACATCATTTCTAGTGGGAAGGAACTATACAAGCTGCTTGATGAGGTACAACTTCTATCAGGGTCGAAGGATAGACTGCATTGGAACATTTGAGCTTGCTAAGGGACTTTTCTCTGTAAAATCTGTGAGAATGAAGCTGGCTAACAAATATGGAGAGCTGAAACAAGGAAGTTGTAAAGGGAATATGGAAAGGTCTTGCTCCTCCCAAAGTCGAAACCTTTATGTGGCTGGCTTGCCTTGGTAAAGCTGAAATGAAGGATAGATTGATTAAAATGGGTTTGCAAGGCATAAGTGACCCCCTATGTAATTTATGTGGGGAGGTGGAGGAGTCAAATGACCATCTGTTGTTACATTGCGAATATTCTAGGTAGTTATGGAGCAAATGGCTCTTGATCTGGAACGTCGCCTGGTTTGCTCCAAGTACAATTGCAGGTTTATTCACCCAATGGTGCGAATTAGTTAGGAGAGGTCATTTTCGGATGTTTGGATGACATCTATTTTTGTATGGTCTGTGTGGCTAGAAAGAAACGCCATGGTATTTCAAAGCATGTAGTAAAGACGAAATTTTTAATCATGTTCGGCTGCGCTTGTGTCATTGAATTAAGGCTCGGTTTGGTTGGGCTGAAAACAGTTTTTCCATTTTCTGTTGTTTGGTTTACATACAGTGAGAAGGAAAATGGTTTTCAAAGGGAAAAGCATTTTCATCTATATAGATGTAAATGTTTTCCCTTCAAAATGAAGGGAAAACGGTTTTCAGTTGGTGGGACACTATGTCCCTGTAGCACTAATAGTGAATTTGATCATCGGGTTTGGTTGTTGGGACATTGGTTCATAAAAAAAAACTTGCACCCGACTTGATTGGGCCTCGGGCCGAACTTTCGGGCAACTTTCTCAATATTGTTGTTTTCTTCAAATAAGTATAATTTTTGACTACGATATGCGTTTGAGGTGATTTTTTTTTGAATCCACCTAACTTTTCGAGATCGACGCAACTATGTTAGTAGATTTTATTTTTTATAAAAAAAATTCGGGAAAATTATTTTCCGTTGTAACCAAACAACGGAAAATGTAAACGGAAATACATTTTACACTGAAAATACTTTTCAGTTGAAAATGGTTTTCCGCCCAACCAAACAGAGCCTAAGGCTTGAGACGATGACTTCTCATACTCACCTCAAGACGTAGTTCGCAATCCTGTATGTCTCAAGCTGAGCAAGCCAATACTAAGGTACTTTGCGCAAATTTGATGGGAAGCTCCACCTACGGAGGCTGTCAAGTGGAATGTAGATGCCTCGCTGCAAGATGGAAGAGCAACTATTGGTGGACTATTGCAAATTGCAATAATGGGAAGGTAGATTCAAATGCTTGTTCTCATGCCAGGTTATAGCGACAGAGATCAACTATGCAGAGGTACTAGCTATTTAATTATATAAAAAGAAGTACTCGTTATTTGTCGAGCCACTCAAGAGTCTTTGTATAGAGAGTGGGTTATGTATCTTGATATAATTGTGGAGTCTGACTCGCTTCGTACAGTGAGAGGGTGTAATAAGAGTGAATGAGGGCCGTGGTAAGCGAGGTTTGCACTTAATTTTGTTCGAAGGGCGAAAAGAGAATGACCTCGAATTAGTATATTTCATCACCAAAGCAGCGCTAATTTTGTGGCGAACAGGCTGGCAAAACAAGGTCTTTCCAAACTTCATAATTTTTTGGCACGGTTGTAGTTTAGCTATTTTGTTCTGTCTTTGGATACTGATTGTTGTGTTTGATCCGAAATTAGTACTTGTTTTTAGGGTTGAATATAATACTAAAAGAATGGCTAATTAACCCAAAAAAAAAAAAACACATCATTTCTACAAGCTTGTGCGTGGAACAGGGTAACCGATGGTGTATTTATTAAAATTTTCATAAATTACAAGGGACGAAGCTAGACCTTAACGGGACCAAGGACCTTCGCAAATGAAAAATATTAACCATTACATAATTTATCAAAACAATTATCTCACTGCAAGCACTGTGCAAAATCCTGAGGGGGGCCACAACCCCTTCAGGCCCCTTAGATGCTTCGCCCATGATTACAAGAAACCTCATCAAAATTTAATTTAGTACACTTAACAAAAACAGTGTCCATTTACCCATTGATGAATGGATGGCGTTTGAAAAGGCCTTAACTTGTCACTCAACTTTAACCCATGTGAGTATTAATCACCACTTCACAAGACTCCAAATTTGCCTCAGAACTGGAAGTTGATCAGTCATGTATTATAGATGCTCCAGCACAGGCGCTGCCAACAGATACACGAATCATAAGTAGGATGGCTTCACATCCCATCTTTTCCTATTCATTCCTCATATTTACGGCGACCATGGCTTTATGAACGCGAAAGATTAGCTGTCCCTTGCACAGCTTTATGAAACAATGGTCATGAAATCTAGCTGTCAAAGCTAGGACCTGTTAAAGACGTATTATCATAACCATGCGCCTAGAATTGAGCTAATAAAACCCAAGACAGAATATGGCCACCCCAGAAATTGGTTGGCACAAATGTTATTGAAAGAATAACGGATGACAGATCAATGTCCCAAGCTTGATAAGTTCCACAAAACTCGTGCCAGATCACCCATGAGTCAAAAGGAAAGAAAACTTTGAGGATCAAAGGTGAAAATGTGACGCGGCAGGTTGATGGACAGGAGGTCTAGTTCCTGTTGAATAGACCAGAATGTAACTTACGATATCAACCTGTAGCTTTTGGTTTAGTCTTCAGTGCACCCAAGCCCTTACCTAAACCAGCAGGGGCCTGAGTTTGTCGCTCTCCTTCATTGCTGTCTTCGGCTGGAACTGCAGGACCTGCAGTTGGGCTACTATTTGCCTTTCGGTGCTTCTCCCCTTCCTCACCATTTTTGGTGTCAGAAACTTTCACCGCATTGATAATGTTCAAGAGTTGAGCGACTGGCTCGTTAGGGACAGCTGCGTGAGGGCGTGTCAAGTGTGCCTTTGCAGCGGCTTTCTTCCTAACTACAGCTGCAGCACGAGCTGCCCTTTCATCAATTCCCCTCCCACGAGGTACGGCTTCGCCGATTATAGCTGCATTCAGCGACTTGTTCACGGATGCAGAACTCTTAGATCCTCCAGCTGCAGTGGCAGCCTGCAATGCCTGAATTAAACTGAAATGAGCCTAGATCTCAACTACACAGTGACACCAGTAACTATAAGTAGAAAGCAACGGCGTAATATAACCACTCTCACTTGGGAGAGTCACTTCACCCTGCCCTAGTGCCCCCTACAACAACACACACAAAAAAAAAAAAAAAAAAAAAAGAAAGAAAGAAAGAGATGCACTGCTCTAATTGTCTTTATAAAACATGTTCTGTTTTGAAAATATTTGCCATTTTACACACTTTGGGCATTATTCCACATTTACAAAATATTGTGGCAAATAAGAGAGGTACTATTCTAATCACCAATCAAATTTTGCTCAAGTTTCAAAGTTACTCTTTTAAAAGCTCCCTTAAAAATTTAGGATCAACTCAAGCTCATTCAAAAATCAGTAGCACTATTAACTATTAAGCAATGATATCAAGAAGTCAAACAGACATAAAGGCAAGGTGACCATGTGAACGGTGAGCAAAATTCAATCACTGTTCAAAAGAGAACACGAAACAGCAAAACGTCCAAAAGAAAGAGAAGACTCGTGGCAAGCAGCGCGGCAGACTTGCTAAAGACCATCCACAAGAGGTTACCTTTAATATATCAACCGCTTTCTGAGCAGTTGCAGCATCCAGATTTTGCCCCTTTTGCTTCTGTGCATTCATCTGTAAGATCAAAGGTATGAAGGCAGCCCAACACATACAACATAAACACACGTTCAGGTCCCGTAAGTTTCACTTTTGCATATACTCCTTAACACTAAGGTCCAATTACCTGAAGCTCACGCATTTTGAATGTCTTCATCCAGTTTTGTGAGTCCCGGGTCCTGGAATCCTCCTCTCCAAGTTGTTTGACGAGTATCTCATATGTTTTCTTTTCATGCTGTCACACACAAAATTCTATTAGCAACCCAAATCTTTGGATTATCTTTCAGGTGCAGTATAATCTCTTAACTATTTCATATAGACTGTTGCCAGTGAAATGCACACCTGGTGAGAGAGTTTATAGGCACCCATGCAATTAAAAGCAATAGCTAAAGCATGATAGCAGACAGCAGTTTGAATATGCTCCTCGCCTAGAAGTCTCTCATTCTTCTTCAAAGCTTCTTGCAGGTACCGAAGAGCTGTGTCCATTTTACCAATATCTTGATACATCATTGCAACATTAATGAACGTCGCAGCCACATCAGGATGATCAGGACCGGAAGACAAGCTGAGCAGCAGCAATGCTCTTGACATATGACGTAATGCAAGCTCAGTTTGGTTAAGTCCATGATAGAAAAGAGCCATGTTGCCATAACTGCACGAAAAATTGATTCAATATGATGCAATAGACAAGCGCATAACAAGGCGTCTAATATTATAACTTTGCAATGACAAACAAAATGCTCAGACAATAGAAATGGCTCCCAAGAATAAGTAATGCAACAGAGCAGAGAAGATACCTGTGTGCAGTATCTGGATGATCCAAACCAAGACAACGTTCATTTATTATAAGTTCTTTATGTTGCTGCGTTATAGCTCCATGCATATCACCAGCATGATAAAGAACCATGGCAAGGTACCTATTAAGAAAAAGTTAATATGCATATTATTAAAATACTTCCATGTGCCAGTATCATCATTCATCATCTATTCAAGATGCTTCACACAATGCTTTTGCTATCAGCAATTAGTTTCTACAACCACCACAAATATACCACCCAAAAGCAATCAAAAGAGGAGGGCAATGAGCATTAAAACACTTATTATTCAGAAAAAAAAATGATTAGGTGATCTACTCTCTGGTGTCGTGCCTAACACACAATATTGTGATTGCAGTAGCTATCACAAGATCACAAGAGCAGCACCTTGCGGGAGTTGTGAATAGATCCATTCAAAGATTACTCGCAGTGTGAATAGATCAATTGTAAGATTACTTAAACATTCTAATTTAGGTCATTCTAAATATGGTTCAGACTGTGAAACTTTGTTTTTGACATTTCCCTCGCTACTTTGTGAATAAAATGAAAAGTCTCACACATTTGTAATGGCCTTATGTCACGACTCATGGGTGATATATAAAATGTGTTTGTCCATTGGTGTAATGCCTAAAATAATAAGTATGAATAGCCAATGCAGTATGTAATAGAGATGTATATCATGTACTACATAAACCAGCGGGTTAGGACTATATGAACCGAGGGACAGCAGAGTGTTCATCCAGCCATGTTTTAGGAATTACATATTGAGCGAAAGTCAACAGTGATCAGTCATTCACAAAGGATACAAGGAGAGAAGTGAACAAGCCAACCATGAGGAAGATTAATACCTACAGCAGTTAGCAACCTCTCTATGCATTGGACCAGTCACCTACAAACACGAAAAGCAAAATGGTCAGTCATTACTGGAGAAAATTAAACATGATAGTGATATACGGATGCAGGAAACAGCATACCTGCTGCAGTATAGAAAATGCCTCTGAAAACAATGTATATGCCTCACCAAGCATTCCCTGTAGAGAGGGGCATGGAGAAAGGTCAGCAGACGAAATTTGATTCATTGTTAATTGAGCTGAAGGAGAGAGTTGATTTTACTAGATGAAATGATAAATAATCTTCAATTTTAAAATGGGAGAATCTTATGCATACACTCTCTTGCACCCTCCCTCTCATGCCACATGATGTGTCCTTTATACCTCATCATCAACAAAAATGGCTGGTGACAAGTAAACCTGTCCAATCTCCAAGACTCGTCTCCCTCTTTGCTCTGTCTCCAGGACTGACCTCACCCCCCCCCCCCGCCCCCAACATTTTATCATCATGTCTTGACTTATGCCCGCACCTCCTCATATCATCACCCTCAATGTCTATTCACTCTCTCTCTCACCTAAACATGCTACCATACCAGACCTCTTGTAATCGGTAAATATCTCAACTTTTGATCTAAGATGTCTCTCCTCACCCAACCTGCAGATATTCCACTATTCCTTGCCCCCAAAACCAAAAAGAGCAGAAATTGAGACCTATTTTACTGGACGTTTATATTCCCATATGTCATTTCACTTGCAAGTAGGCACTTAATATTTCATGTACATTCCAAACACGATGAAAATACGATTCGCAGATGCACAATACTGATTATTGATACACTACAAATCCATGATAAGCTTGGGATCAATAAAGAGTTAGGGGATAAGCACACCTCTGCCAACTGGACCTTCCCAGTCTCAACCAGATCCTTGGCTTCTGAGCATACTGGAATTGCATGCTTCACAACAGGTTGGACATTCAAGATATCTGACGTTTGGAAAGGTGCTACAGCCTCAAGATCGTACTTCTGAGCTGCAAGAGTAATTCCCACCTGCCAACATAAACGAAAGTGAAAATTAGAAGCATAGACCTCGCTAAACCAATCCCTTCTGCCTTAAGGGCAGTTTTCTCCAGCAAATTTGTGTCAGGAAGCCATGCAAGAAGCTACAACCAAGTCTGCACTCTACAACATCACTGTTTCTCCGACAGATTGGTAATACACTTCAGTGGAGAGAACATGATGTATTGCACAAAATATAAGGGAAGAGATGCATTTAGAAATGAAATAAATACTTGGAAAATTGGCCGCCAATACTCTGAAGTTTGGCCCATCCGCCGCCTATAATCCCAAAACTGATTTCAGCCCCCAATACTCTGAAGTGAACACCCACCCGCCCAAAATGCTTTAAATGAAGACGGAGTCTTCACTTTGTTAACGGACGTTAACATCCGTTAATGGCTTTAAAGAGCTGGTCGCCAGCATGCCCAGCAACATAAACCTTGAAGAACTTCCATGGCCGTGAAATTTCATGAAGAACAAGAAGAAGATCCCTCCTTGACCACCCTTCCCACTAATTTGCACTTTTCTACACTTATCACTATCAAAAATATGATAAAATCAAAAATAATAAAATCAAAGTCTGACCAAAACACTTCCGAAGGAAACCCAGTAAAGCACAAATGTTGTTTTCCCTCAAAAATCAATAATAAGTCAAAACCCACCATAAAACACAAGAATTCCCAACACTTGGAAAACCATGTAAAGCCCAAAACATGGAAAACCATGAAAACCCAGAAAACCCACCCAAAAAACAAAAACAAAAACAAAGTCACACAACACTGACACGAAAACAACAGCACCATTAGCCAAAATTTGCAACAAAACCCAAAAAAAAAAAAAACGAAAATCAAAACAAAATCTGCTCCTGGATGAGTGGAGCAGCGGGGATGCCTCGACCGGCGGCCCGGCCTAGAACAGTGGCAGGAAAGAGAAACTGAACAAGAAAATGGAAATGGTGAAAGAGAAGGGTAAACAAGAGAATTTGAGTGAAGACAATAAACGGACGTTAACGCTGTTAACGGAGTGAAGACAGAATCTTGATTTAAAGCATTTTGGGCGGGTGGGTGCTCACTTCGGAGTATTTGGGGCTGAAATCATACTTGGGATTATTAGCGGCTGACGGGCCAAACTTCGGATTATTCGCAGCCAATTTTCCTAAATACTTTAAATAAATAAATATCTAGACATAACAGGTGCCTTAAAGATGGCGACAAGGCTGAAACAGTATTGAGTTGCGGTGTGTCCATTGCTATCCTGTTGTAGTTCACAACAAGTAACAGAGGGTGAATTTTAAAGGATGTTTACGTCAAACGGAAAATAATTTTGAGCGGTTGTCGCCATGTGACAACTATTTAACAGAGAGAATTTAAAAAACTAGGATTGTGTTTAAGTTCATGAGTATTACTCACTGATTCAAATATGCATGATCATGACGTTAGTCTATACAAGCAATCCAAGCGCAAGACATGGATATCAAAGTCAAGTAAGCCCACCGCAGCCAAACCAACAACAACCAGCCCCATTGCTGGTCCCCATTTGGTCACCCTAGCATTAAACATGCTATCCCGTCAAAAAATGGAATTAACCTATTCCATAGGATTCTATCAATCATCTACCGGCATTAAGGGAATTACACCAAATAACCTATTCCATAGGATTCTACAAATCCTCTGCAACCACCAGTCCACCAGCCACAAACTGGCCCAAGTAACATAAAGGTTCTCTGCTCGTTATTCCTCCCAAAGCCCACCCAAAGCTACACCCCAACAGCAGCTTCTCATCAGTATTCCGTTTGTCCAGCGCAAAGCTCTCACCCTCTTGTAACCTTAGACTTCCAAAATAAAAAAGAAATGAGAAAATAAGAGATTTTGGCTCTTCTACAAGTGTTCGGGAAAGAATCACTACATAAGTCACCAGAGAGTACAAAGAAACCAAGTCTCTTTTATGAAATACTCCCTCCGGTCCATGGAAATCTTTACGCTTGGAGAACAACACAAAGACCAAGGAAAACATATTGGGGCACAATAGTTCCAACCCTACCCTTGAGAGAGCACATGGGTATTAAGAGAGAGAGTGGGTGGGAAAGGAAGGAGAATGAGTGGGGCTAAGGGAATAGGGGCACATGGGAGTGAGAAGTAAGGAGTAAAATACGAAATGATTCTCAAACACAATAACCATATAAGGAAACGTAAAGATTTCCTGAGAAACATAAAAGGGAAACGTAATGATTTCCGCGGACCGGAGGGAGTAAGAGTGTGAGTGTTTAGGACACCACGCAGAAACCTGAGCTCTCCCAAATTCCGCTCGTGTTGATTCCTCCTGAAATGAACATTTCTAGACCATATGTAGCAAGGATTCTGAAATATACGCATACAAACTACAAAGATAAACAAGAATCAAGGAAAATTTGATAAAGCCAGTTACGCCAAAGGTTTCTCCTGCAATGAAACCCTATCTTCCTCACAAACAACCTTGTACTTCGCCAAGGGAAAGGCTACGATAAACCTGACAAGAGTCTCTCCTAATTCTTAAGCATCTCTGGAGACAATACCTATATGATCTCTAAGAATCATACTTCATAAAGCGAAATCAAACTTGAAGCACCTGAATTAACTAGTGTTGTTGCCGAGAGTTTGTGTTTCTAAAAGTAGAAAAGGAGACACATGCCCATAATAGTCAAAAGCATCCTCTCTATATTCAAGAACTCAAGCTAACTAGCTAGCTACTTTTGCCACCAGTCTGGCATGGAAAGAAAAGTTTGAATGATTTACCACATTCACTCATGAATCAAGCAAACATTCGCCTGACTCACATCTAGAAAAATAGGCCATATTTATCCAACAAGCATCAAAAACTTGTTTCTTATATTGAAATTATGTTGTGTAGCCTTAACAAAGACAGGTCAATATCAAACAACAAGAAGGGAAATAACAAAACACAAGGCCTTTATCAAGAACTTCCTCAGCCCCTTTTCACAATCTATGCAAGCTAACAAAGTACCTAATTGGAAAGAGAAGTCGACAAGACCAGTACACTAAAAATTCGCATACTAATTTTTAAAACAAAGGTAACTCCGTGATGTCAAATCAAGGACCCATGGAACCCTCTTGCTCATGAGCTTCTGCTTAGTGTGCATGCTTACACAGAGAACTAAGGGGGTGGGGGTACCAAACCATGAAATGAGGCCTTTTAAGATATATGATTAATCACCATTACCCACTGATGTACACAAATGATGCATCCCTCTAACTTCACAGAAAAATGAACTCCTCACTTGTACGAGTAACATTTATCAACTTCCATGCATGTTTTGTTAATATCATCGCTAAGATTATGGATCAACACGAGAAGGACCCAACACAAACATCCTTCCCTCCGCATAAGGCTCAAGTTCGTCCCTAGTGCCTATATCAATGATAGGCTCCATTCAAGATAAAGAGAACTTTAGAAGGATGACTCATGGTCCCTGATATGCTCAGGACAAGCATATTGGGAAAACACTCCTTAAGGCTAAGACAAATATCTTCCTTTGGCGCCATGGAAAATGGAAATTCTAAAACAGTAATCTGGATGACAGATAATGAAAAGGAACTAAATTCAAAATATACCTTTTGACAAAGATTGCGAATAACTGAAACTTTCTTCACTCGTGATCTCGCGTCCTCTGGTATATCAAACTACAAAATAATGACACATACCCTTTAGGAAAATGCACATTGCTGATCCCTCTCTTTGGTCATGGCTCAAAAGAGGAAAAGCAATATAATCAGGCTCACTGGAAGGACATGCAAACCCCACTAGCATACCTGATATTTGATTTTTGCAAATTCCGAGATTTCAGACCATAGTCCTTCAGAGCCTATGCTTAAGTATGAGGAAGAACTCTGTCTAGAAGATAATCCATTCCTCCCCTTGGATTTTCCCTTAGAAGGCTTCTGGTGTCCACCTTGCTGCTGCAGAACATGCACACAAGTAGTTAGCACTCGTGCAAACTCAATATAAACTCATAAACTCAATATAAACTCAGAGTATATCAACTGATTAATGAACCCTCATGCTTGAAACAAGCTAAACTTTTTGCTCGAATGCATCACCTTTTTCTGAGATCGCCGCGAGACATTGTCACTGCTGTTCTTTTCTGTAGCAGTTTGATAGTTTCCAAAGAAACAGTTAAAGAAATGTGCTACCGAAGGCGCAAGATCATGGTCCTCTGTATCTCTCAAGTTATGCTGCAATACCACATAAACAATAAATGTTAGCAAACCAGAAATACTGTCGGTGATTACCCCTTCTTGCAATCTACGACAAAAAAAAAATCCAACCACCATTTTGGTCAGATGATAGTTCAAATAAAACTCAGTCGTGTCTTACCCCAAAACAAAAACAGAAAACAAAAAATGATCAACAGGAACTACAAAAAGATGATTTAAATTTATTGACAGGGTGGATTACTACTCAGTAAAACTAAAAAAAAACTTTAATCAAACTAACTTATTGTTCGAATCGATCTTTGGTGCCCTCATTTTTGCGTCTTAACTTGACATATAACATAACTTTATCTGATGATTGTATTGTCAGAACATCACACATTTGCAAAATTATGCTCCTATCAAACTGTGTTCCTCTAAATGGGTATGCCAACTCATGGAGCACTTGGTCGCTAGCCACTTTCCCCATACATTTCTCAACTAAGACTTAAGGGGGAACGAAACTTGCACCCTGAACCCCTACTTTTCCCGGCACCTTCTTGCAGAGAGAACTCAATACCCTTGCTCATCAGAAATTTCAGATTCGATACATCACTAGCGAGTAGCAACTCCATTTAGGCTAACTGTCGGCCACCTCCATTCGCCGAGATGGTTGACCCCTAGATGCACGAGAAGAATGTCATCCCACCCAAAGAAAACTCCCATTAGAGACACCAGGTTCAAATGCTGGTCTCAATATTCTCAGTTTGTCATCAGCCTCCTGCATCCCATCTTTGTTGGTGTCAATGCCACCGGCAGACCTAGCCTGCAACCTTCACCTTGAACAATAACTGAGATGGTGCATGGTATTCATTGCGTGCAACTGGGATCACAAAGGTAAAGGAGATGAGGGGGGTAGGAAAACAGAAGGATAAATGAGCATATAACCCTTTAAGAGTGCATGTACAAGGCAGAAAGTTTGCTCCAATTTTACATAACTTCTCCCGAATAAATCACAACCAATTTAAGCTGCTGACGACTTCTTTGCTGTTACTTTGCAACATTTTCCCATGTGAACCGCCACTTCTTTCACTAACTAGTCATTGTCGTTACTTAGGGTCATCTAATTGCCATGAACAATTCTCTCACGATTGTCACACCTAAAGAAGATTTCTCATTACTGTCATGATCTCACTAATACAAACCATATCACTCCTTACTTTCTTCATATCATATTCTTAAAACATGCTCTGAAATCTTTTGTTTTTTTCTTTCTTTTTTTTTTTTTGCAATAAATCCTTCAATGATAGAAATATTATTTACTTTCCTTGCTTTCTAAATCTATTTATCATGTTTATTGGTAGATGACGAAGGACTACCTTAGGAGCTTGACTGATAAAGAGAATTGCAATTCTGAGCACATCAATATCAGAACTCAGTTTCCCAAATGGATAAGCTATTGTCGTTTCCTTGGGCGGGGAGGGGGTGTTATATGAAAGTTGCACCAACTTTTACTTATTCTGATGTTAGTACAAGAATGGATTTATTGGATAGTACAAATTTTCAAAACTTATTTCGAAGAAAAAACACTACCAAGAATAAGATCCTTGAAAACCAACTCCAAAAATACGGTTCACTAAAAGTATTCACTAACAGTGATTACATGCAACATGATGTATTGGTCAAACTATTTAGATTTCATTCAACATAGGTGAGGACCTCCTATAAACAATGTTACGGGTATGGCCCTTCTGAGATAAGAACCAAAGTATTCCCCCTAGTTTAGTGTGTATATATATGTACCACTCTGAATTACCTTGAGCATGTGCTTTGCTGCCCTCACTGCAATCTCATTAGTGCAAAGATCCCAAAGATGAGGCATATGTCTGGTTCCTTCGGCAATCTGGACAATTAATCAAGTCAAAACAAGTAAACTTCTTCCCTCCCTCTACCCCTCTTTGCATAGGAATAATGCAGAATGAGGAAAGCATATTTGTCAGGGAGGTGAAGATCAGAAATAGATTTGTGCCCATTAACATAATCAGAAAGGGCTTTCAACTACTAAGCAAAGTAAGCAACTCTATAATGTCACATGCTTACTCTTCCAATATAGCGAACATTGATCCCATGGGCATGAAGTGCTTCCGTTAATGTCTGACCATCCATAGGTGAAACTTCAAGAGAACAAAGATCCTGTATAAACTTTGGAAGCACCACATTTGTGAGATATGAACTTGCTTTCCTCACATTATCTTCATCGGCTGCTATCTCCTGGCAATCCAAACTCATTTATCACTTTTCTACCCCTACTTTGGAAAATATCTTATGAAACACAAAAAAAGTACATTATCAAACAATTGCAATGGGCATACGCACGTCAGTGGTTCCAGCCAATTTGAACTCTGTAAATACGTTTGGATTGAAGCATATTTGTTCACTTGCTTCACTACATTCCACTTCTGCAGACACGGGGTCTTTTACACTTTCTTTAACCATGTCATCCTGCAGAGTGCATTAAAGATTAATTAGTTAATGAACAGATATCAAATCAATTGAAGCCAATGTATCTTCTGGGTGTGAACGTGCTGATAACTAAACTAATTAACCAATAGATATGTTGATTAAAGTATAAATTCAAGGTGTATGGAGGATTGCATGTCTTCTGGTATAATAGATGATGAAAACACAAATTTGGAAAGTTCGGGGTATTTAATGTGACAATACCTTTGGGAAATCTTTTACACATTTGAATTGACGATGCCAAATGAAGCGTGGACAGTAGATATGAAAACAGAAGTTACTTAAGAAGCAGCCAATACAACACCAAAACCACTAAGACATAAATCTTTTATGATTCAGATAGGCACCCAGAAGGCAAGAAATGATATGTCGATTAATGTACCAATGATATATTTCATCAACTTATGAAGCAACAGGAACTTTGCACAACAATTTGAAAATTTAATAAGTTTTTGATTCACAAGACATCCTCAGAAGCAATGTATTAAAAGGCGTGAGGCACAATGAGGCGATAGAGGTCCATATAGCCTAGGCGCAAGGCGGAAGGTGAAGGCGCAAGGCGGAAGGTAAAGGCGCGCGCCTCAGTGATGTGAGGCTCACTAGTGTATGACTGAAAATATGCTATAAAACAAAAATAATTAATCAAAATGTATCTCAGGTGCGCCTCACAGTGCGCCTCAACTGCGCCTCGTTGCGCTCAAGTGCACCTCGAGCGCCTCACCTGCGCCTCACTGATGTCGCTGCGCCTAGAAGCAAAAAAGCGATTGGCTTGTGCGCCTTTTAATACACAGCTCAGAAGATCAACGAGAATAGAAACTTCATGGTAAAATGATATTCAACAGTTTGAAAAACTCTTTCAATGTCAATGCCGACCTTCAACCACCAAAAAATCCACAACTAAGGGCTTGTTCTCTTCAACTGGAAACTGGGGGGCGGGGGCAATTGGGAAGTCCTGATGGAAACTGGGGACAACTGGGTCAAAATGGGGACATGCAACTGGTGAAAACTGGAAATTTGCATTTTTGAGTGTTTTCTTATTAATAATAATAATTATTATTGTTGTTATATTATTTTTACTATAACTATTATTATAGTAACTATTATAATTATAAATATAAATATTTAATTTTTATTAAAAGACTAGACATGCGTTGCTTGAAGACCGCTGTTATGTTTTAAAAGGAGAGGGGGGGCGGAAAAAAGTCAGTCGAACTTATAAATTATAATAATCAAGGAGGAAGACGTTCGACTTCCTCACTTCAAGCAACGCATGTCTACAGTCTACACGGTGCATCTCTTATGTGTCATCTCTCTGGCGACTATAAATTGCACGCCAGCGAACCGCCTCTCTGTGTCGGCCAGAAACCCTAAAGTCATATCCTACTCTTCTTCTCTCAATGGTTCAATTTCGCAGATCTAAGTTTTAGGGTTTTTACCAAACCCTAAGTCTAAAATTGATGTCGATTTCTTCACAAAAATATTAAATTGGCTGGAATTTGAGGACAAGGAGCAGGAACCTCAGTTATCAATGGAAATCGGACATTCTTTTTCTCTCTCCTCCCTCTTTCTCCACAGTCAGTTCATGAGGCAACAAAAGCGCACAGCTTCGCACTTCAACTGAGGCAGCCTAAGGCGCGCGCTTTTGCTCGCCTCATGGAAAACACTTCGCTTCAGCGGCCTGAGGTGGTGAGACCAGCGCCTTAGGTCGCCTCCGGCTTTTTAAAACCAAGATTACAATTATGAACAGTATAATTATAATTATAATAATAATGATTTTATTTTAACAATAATGTTAACTATAATTGTAATGATAATAAATATTTTTTTATTATCAATATTATTATAATTATAATATTATTATTATAATTAATATAATCATAATTAGAATTATAATTATAACGATAATGATAATAATAATTATTAAAATAATAATATAATTAGAAATATATTGATAATGATAATAATTATTATTATTATAATTATAGATAATGATAATAATAATAATAATAATAATAATAATAATAATAATAATAATAATAATAATAATAATAATAATAATAATAATAATAATAATGATGATGATGAAAATAATAACAATAATGAAAACAATAATAATAATCATTCCAATTATTATTATTATTATTATTAGTATTATTATTATTAAAACACCGAAGAAAAAAAAAACTGGGGATAGCTGGGGACAACTGGGGGCAACTGAAAAACAGTTGAAAGGAACATGCCCTAACTTGGATTGTGCACTTACTTGGCTGCTTGAAGATACTGCAGCATTTGAATCAGATCCAGCTTCCATAGCATCAGAGCATTCTGCTGGTTCAGCAGCCAAGCAATCATTCCCCTCAGATTTTGACTTATTTTGTGGCCCCTCTGCAGCTTCACCCTTTCATAAGATTAAACCTTGTCAGTATAAAAGGAAAAGTATTAAGCTATCTCCGGAAGCCTGTAATGAGAGATACATCATGACTTACTTGACAGAACGCTTTTATTAGTTCAGGCCTCAAAATACAGAACCGAGACCCAGATCCAGTATAATTAGCATCACGAGGAGTGACTCTCATCAAGTCCAGCAGGTAATGCCTAACATTAGAGGAACATGGGAAGTAACAAATGAGAATCAAATGGCCAGGTATGAGTAATAGTAAGCAACTGCAGAAATTGTAACCAGCGAGCAAAACTAATTGAAAATTCATATACAACAGTAACAGGACAGGCAAACCGCATCTGCAGAAATTGTCCAACAGTAACAGGACAGGTAAACTACTCCCCTTGATACAACCTATCGCAAAGTGACCTGGCAAAATCATACTGCACAATGCAAACAACTCTCACTCCCATGTCGACACATAACACATATATCTAGTAGCAACAGCCACCCAGGTCTTCGCTGCTGTATCATGTCATGGGTGTTCTGTTAGTCTGTTACCCAACACCATAGTCCAAACAAAGGCGCGCAACTTCAACAGGGCCTTAGACAGGATTGATTGCTTGAATTCTCTGGTTACAACTGTAGATCACTTGTGAACTCATTATGTTGTCTTGGTATGACATTATGTTGCCTTGGTATGAGAAAGCAACACTTGTTCTGGCATTGTGCACTCCTAGCTATTTTGTGGTGCACGTGGTTGACAAGCAATGCTCACATATTTTTCAAAGTATTTATTGAATGTATCCGTGAGATCCGATATGTTCTGGCTTCAGTCAGAAAAAATGAGGTGGAAGGGAGATTACCCTTACAGAGATACAATGTAACTCAGTAATTATTAGGAAAATTGCCAAAACCACCCCATCAAATTCAACTTCTTTGAAAAAAACCCCTCTTTAATTTTTCTGGAACAACCCCCCCCCCCCTTAATCTCCTTCATGGTCACACACTCCAAGTGCCCTTTTGAAGAATTTTCCGGCAAAAAATTCAAGAGACTGAGAGCATTGCCCTTACGGTACAGATCAACCACGAAACCCATCATTCCTCCACCCTCCACTCCCTCATTACCATTAGTGTTCTTACAATTAAAAATTCCATGACATGAATACTGTTCGCTTTTCCCTCCACTTGAAGATGTAAAAAAAGCCATCATGGTCACACACCCCAAGTGCCCTTTTTGAAGAATTTTCCGGCAAAATATTCAAGAGATGGAGAGCATTATATTACATTACGGATCAACCACGAAACCCATCATTCCTCCACCCTCCACTCCCTCATTACCATTAGTGTTCTTACCGTTAAAAATTCCATGACATGATTGCTGTTCGCTTTTCCCTCCACTCGAAGATGTAAAAAAAGAAATTGAAAAATTTTGGCCTGAAAATACTTCAAAAGGGCACTTTGGGGGGAGTGACCACATGGCGGAGGGGTTTTATCGGGGGGTGGTTTTCAATAACAAAATTGATAGGGGGTTTCTCAAAAAAACAAGTTGAATGGGGTGTTTTTGGCAAAAAAAAAAATTAATTACTAATATAATTTTGTCTTATTTAAGTGATTCCATTTCGCCTATACCATGATTTATAAGAAAAAGGGTACTGTATGGTATGGAATGGTATGGTATGGTAAGGCCCTCTACGGTTAGATTTGCTTAATCAATTTTAGCTTTTGTAACGAATCAAGAATGGGATCCCAAATAAAACATGCACCAAAAGTAAATTAGGAACATAACTAGATGGAAAGGAGTATACTGAAATACAGAGGTTATCACCTGTCATCACTACCAACAATACCCTTGCATTCCACAGGGGCAGCTAGTCTGAATGCATTTCCAGACTCATCATGCACAGTATGTTCCTTCAAGTGAAGATGTTTCGCCGCCTCAAGTACCTGCAGATGTTAAGAATGATTAAGGAGGGAACATTTTTATTACAATATGAAGCTGGACATTGAGCTGGAAGGTTATTTTTGATAATATGAAACCAAAGAAGGAGGTTCCTTTTAGATAGAATTTGAAACAAGCAACTGTACCATCAGCTACAAACCAACAAAGAGTTTACATATGAAGATACAGTGTTCAACTTTATCAGCTTTTAGCCTTTTACATAGGACCTCACCTTGCTATGAAAATCTTCATTCCAGCATATCTTTTTCCCATTATCCACGGAACCATATAGAAGGGAATCAGATTTATCCCCTTGAAGGATGCCTGGCAAAACACTCTGTACCAGAAAATTAAAACAGAGATCTTAAAACAAAGTAAAAATAAAAGTGGGGAAGAACCGAAGAACAAAGAAAATAGGCAAAAACACATGGTAAACCAAAAATACAACATGTTTGCGCTCAGTTGGAGTACAACCTAAATTTGGTTTTAAGAGTATGGAAGATACAAAAGCACTAAATGTGGCAATCATGAAGTATCAGGAGGATTATGTAAGCAGAAGGCAATGATTTATTAGAGTCACCAAAGCGCATTAACAGTATGGATAATTACATGTCCAAGTCTCAACACACCTGTGCAACCACTCTGTGACCTCTGTAGTCAATAATGGCCATAGCAAGATTATAAAGCCCAGGAACATCAGCTTCCTGGTACGCCTTAGTGCCTTTTAAATCATTATTTGCAGAAGCATATGTAGCTTGCTCGCTATCAGCCATTTGAATTTCAGAAGACACATCACCAGCTGCATCCAGAACATTATTCTTGCCCTCTCTGTTTGAGCCATTAGCTTCAATGCCATTGCAAATTTTAGCTGCTCCATCAGATGATTTTTCCACTGTCTTGCCGTTCGAATTTTGCCGAGTGTTTTTTGCATTCTTATTTGTTCTTTGCTTCTTGGACAGTAGCTCTAGGTCCGCATCAACAGCAAAACTGAAGAATATATTGTTGTGGACATACCTAGCATAAACAATACACACAACAATGGTGATACACAAACCACTATGCAGGAGCAGTGTTGAAAATATAATGCATGTACGTTATATATGTCGCAAACACCAAACGGAGGATCACCATTTCCCTCCCACCAAACTTTTAACCAACATGAAGGTGACCTATTATGTCACTAATGTGAAAATTGATGATGAAAAGATAAACAAAAACACAAAAATTCATATAAGAGAGTCTAACCAGGCGAGAAATGTTAGATTTTCAACAAAAGGTGTTAAATTTGGACTAAAGAGCTATATTATCTTTGTTAATTTTAATAATCAAACAAAATGGTTAATTTTGAGATAACAATTGTTACAATTGGATCGAAAAAAAAAAGTTACTTTTCGACAAAAATGTTACTTTTCGAGTAAGTGTTACTTTCGACCGTCGTACCATGAAACGGTCTTACACAAGACCAACTTCCACACAAAAAAAGAGTTAAAAAGAGCACTAGTCTCACATACTCAAAATGGAATATATTATCAAGCTCAGATCCGTTATTCATCACACATCTCCAACAACAATACATAGTTTAAGTAACTGCATTGCTGAAAACCCTCCACACATGCAAGTTTGAGGAAGCTCCATATTGAGAAGGCAACCACCTGACCTCAACGCCCAGGCAGATAAATGAAAAGCCTAAAGCAGTTGATATGATCTCAAATACCCAAAGGTAACTCCTACAGCCAGGCCCAAACCCCAAATCTAAGTCCAGGAACCCAAGCAGTGCATATATAATCATACTATTTCAGTATTACAGTATGATAATATTCAATAACACAAAAACTAATCTTCTTTTTATTGAACATGAAGGTATACCAGGCCTCTCAAAGTCTCCCAGGACAGCCAAATGATTCCTCAACACACTATTCATTGAAGACACACAGCATTAGACGTAAATGAATATTGAAGATGGCATCTCAAGCATGCATAGAAATTGACATCTCGGACTTTTTGATAATGACCATTCAAATTGAGCAGATAACCCGAACAGGTAACATGGAAGCCCCTCTTAAGGCCAAGCAACAGATTACTTACTAAGGAACCAAACAGCAAATCTTATACAGGCCATTTGGTAGGAAAATTAAGGGTAAACCCAACGGCAAGCAAGAAGAGGCTTGGCATGCCATGTGTACAAAAAGCATTATAAAAAATAAACAAATAAATAAAACTTGCCTAAGGTTGCGCAAAGGAGAAAGAAAGAGAGGGAAAGGAAAAAATGGGGGCAAAGAGCTCCATAAATTGGCCTGGAGTACGTGCTCAACTTACAAGTTCTCTTACTAATAGGAGCCTATGCTAAGCAAACTGGCAAAGTTGGCAGCCCTGCCATTATTTTTGGGCAGGTCACTTCAATGGACAACAGGGGTTGGGGGTGCTGGAAGAGTTTGTGCAGGTTGTTCAAAGGTTCATTGTACATGCCTTGGAGCCCTTGGTCACAAAAGGGATACTAGGTCTTGTTTCACATATGTTAAACTGTTGTGCTACTTTGGTGTTACCCACTAAACAAAAACTCTATGAAGGGTATCAAATTTCCTTGGGGAAAAAGCCAAAATGAATTACTCGGAAGCAACATGGAATATGACTTATTGACTTCACCAACACCACTCTACATACTGATGCGATGAATACCGCCTCTGCAACTGGCTGCCCATTGCGTCCATCTGAGCTCAGAAGCAGTCTCATCCCACTTATACAAGCGTAAAATAGCAATTCTCTACTGTTACCACTGTCATTCTCCAACAGATCCCCCCTCCAACCATCCAATACCTACATAAATAAATATAATGGCTTCGTAGCCATAATTCGCCAAGGTAAAGTGTTTATCAGAAATTTCCATCATCAAATATGATGCATAATTTTATCCTAACAATTTTTGGGTTTGAGCATATTTGTATAGTAACTGTGAGTGGCCTTTTAAGATCTGGAGTAATTTATTTTTTTCAGTCGGCTTTGGAGTATGTCCATTTTTGTGTTTGTATTAGCAGGTTCAGATTGGTCAACCACACTTGCCAGGTTTTAAATCCATTTTTGTACTAACCTTTTAGTGGGCCGTCGAGCTGTCAAGTTAGTTTTTTCCTTTATCGGTTGGGTTCGGGTCGGGACAGATTTTTCCATGTATTAAAACTGGATTAACAGTGATCAAGGTAGCCCCACGAGCAACTGGCCATCGCAACCTGTAACTCTTTTCAGCACTTGCACATTGATAGATTCCAGCAAACCTTAATATGGGCATCTTGGCATTGGAGATAGCCAAAGGTGGAGTGGCACTTTTGTGGTAAGAGGTGGATATAGAGAGAAGTGAAAGAGAAGTTACAAATTTGTAGAGTGGTGGATCCGAGACTGGGTAAACCGTAAATGTCGTTTTCAGTGGTGGAGGAGGCAGTGAATATTGAGTGGTGGTTTGTGCTAAGGGATGTAGGTGAGTTTTTTTGTTGGTGGAAGAAGGGGTAGGCGACGAGGAGTGGCCTTTTGGATGTGGAATAGTTTGAGGAGTGACTAAGGCTACGTTTAGGCAAAACTAGGAGGCTAACGAAAGAAAGCGAGCTCAACGAAACAAGGGAAGCGAGCATAGTTGTAGCTGTGAGCTTTAGACGCAAGCGAGTAACTGTAGCTGTGAGTAGCTTCAGTTCTTGGTTGAAAGCTACTCTAGGTAGCTTTCACAAAAACAGCTTTTGGCCACTAATAGAAGTTAAGCTCCCCCAAAAGCTTGTCTATCCAAAGAAAGCTTTTGGAAGCTTTTGACTACCCCCAAAGGTCTCTGCCATACATAGCCTAAGTGTCCATTTTGCATATGTGGTAACGGGCCAACCTTCGCTAGCTAGTTGTGGGCCAGCCTGACCTGTCATGAGACAAAGGGAAGGGACCAGGTTTGTGCATGTGCCATCGTGGCATCCTTAGCATGGACCAGACCTTGCCAGGCTGTGCTGGCTTACTGCCTGCCCTTATTTTCTTCTGTTTCTCACTTCTGAATTTTTTTACCAATCATTTTACTGAGCTACGTCGAGTTTAGCAGACATACCACCCCCACAGGGGCCACAGCACAGATCCACATGGGCTCTTCCATGCCTAACTGGCTCTACTGGATGGTTACATGAGCTCTCTGATTGAACTGTTGATGCCGACATGATTGTGCGGCTTGAGGTTTCTGGTTTGATTTTGGAAATTTAGGTTTGCCATTGAATGTATACGACTATGTGAGCAATCCAATATTTGTTTCCAAATCTCACCAAATTGCGTAAGGGTTGCCTTTCTTCTTGCTAATTGAGGTAGGGGATTAGGTCAGCGGGGGCGGAGGGAATTCAATTTATTAGGGAAACTTAGTGGGTCTTTATTAATTTGGGAGTGTTGTTAAATTAGAGGGTGATTGACAAGTTTGCTGAAAATTTGAAGAAAGAAAAGTCGAATGGTACGAGGTCAAACACCCAAGGGCATATCGGTCATGTAACTTGTTTTTCTAACCAGAAAATCACTTAAGGTGTCTTGACCAAAGATCTTTTTATTTGGCAAGTGTTTCTACACAATATTTTAAACTAAATAGGTGGTTTCGCGTAAGTTTTCCAAAAAGGAAAGCTATGCATAGGTGTGATATAGGTAGGTTTTACAGTGGCCTTTAAAAAAGATCCTGCTTCTGATTCTTAAGAAACTCTTAACCACACGGCCCGTTGTAGATATGCATGAAAATAACCAAGGAAGCACACGCCATATGCGTGTCGTGTCCCGTGTCCAAACGTATTGGACACTTGACACACCATGGACACGAGTATACACTTCTTCTGGTGGCTCTCTCTCTCAAATGTTTTCTAAACCCTGAAATTCCTCCATTCTGCTGACACTTTCTCTAGTTCTCTCTCTCTCTCTTCACTGTTGACTCTTCTTCAAGGCACAATTACTTTATGTGGGAATAACTATTCTGTTTTCTGTAACATATATTTTATTTTAGTTTTTTCTTTGTCGTGTCCACGTTTCCGAGATTTTGAGAATCGGAGTGTCCTGTGTCATTTGGGCTTCAGCCTACTCTATCCAATCCTCTTAGAATACCCTAATCAAAGCCGAACATCATGGAGGTTCAGCAGCCATCCTTGATGACAGAAATTTGATAACATAACAGCAATAACAAGTGGAAAAAGAAAAAACCTGCCGAGGGGGGGGGACTCAAATTTTATTTGAACCTCTTCACTATTCTAAATAATACTTACATGTGAAAGCACTCCGGATCTGTTGGATTAATTGGAGGTATGCATCTATTAATGACACCAATGGCACCACTTGTTGCCGCATCAACAAAGTCAGAAGTCACCTTATATAGAGCTCTGTCACGTAGAATCCTAAAATGAAGCAAAGTCGAAGAAACATGAGTGTAAAGACGAAAATGAGGAAGAAAGATACTAAATTACAGTTCTAAAGCCTACATACCTTTCCTGTGGAGATGTATGAGGAAACTCCCGGCAAGACTGCAACTCTTCGTTCCAATCCCTTTGCATGCCAATTAGCTCACTTCCATATGTAATTGTCAGTGCATTTTCTGCCCTCTCTGCATCACGGTTGTGGTCTGCCAAACAAAAGAGCAAATTACACATTTGAATGCACGAGAATAACTTTAAAATCTTCCAAGCTGCCCATCTGAATATGAGTTCAACATTCAAGTAGGCTGGTGAACCAAACAACATAAAGAAGGATTGTGCAGCCAGTGGGGTTCTATGTTGCACGTAGATTAGACTCCGACACAACACGACCTTGTCACCTGGAAGAGGAATTTCCACACATTCCCAATACAGATACAGAGCAGGATGGCTAAAGTTCAAAATAATAAGATAAATAGCACATTACTAAATAACAATAATGATTTTCTGAGGAAAATATTTTTATTATCACTCAATTTGTGGAAGAAACAATAACATATCTTTTGTTGAAATGAAATAAGAGTTTACAAAGTACTCTATTTGATATTGCAGTGTGCAACTGTCCACATAACCCAATAACACAAGTTGTGCTTCCCCACATCCGATTTAAATGGTTCCTCTCCTTCCCCACATCTGCTTGCGGCACATTGGCATGACAGTCAAACAAAATCTGATATATATATATATATATATATATATATATATATATATATATATATAGAGAGAGAGAGAGAGAGAGAGAGAGAGAGAGAGAGAGAGAGAGAAAGAGGGAGAGCCTTTGAAGACACTGGACAGAAATCCCAGCAACGCAAGCCCACTGTTTGTATGTTTTGGGCTTGTTAAGCCATACATTTGCAGTTTTCAACTACCAAAGACGTGGATTTTGAAACCAATCGAATTTCCGGCGTCTATTTGGTCCTGTGGAGGCAACTAGTGATGGTCCATGTGAGGATTTGAAGAGATGGAAAGAGAGTGCAGGAGAGAGTGAAGCTCCAGGTTGTTCGAAGAGAGAAACTATTGTGAGTTTGGGTTATGGTTCAGGGTTTTGTCTTATTTTCAGAAAAGTGACATGGCCGTGTCCCATGTGTGTTTACCAAGAATGCCCCTACCACGTTCCGCCTTGCTGCGCTGTATTTCATCCCTGAAGTGAGGTCAGACTTTACACTGCTGCTAGAGAATCGAATAAAATCGAGGCTTATAGTGGTGAAAATGATTCATATTTGTATCAGTAAGTACGGGAAGGTCACCGTTTATGGTGGATCTGAAGGAAAAGATTGCGAAATAGTAATAAAACTAGTCAGACTGTCAGAGATGCTAATCATATGTTTAACAGAATCTTACCAGGTAATAAGAAAAATAAAAGGAAGGAAAACGCATTGGAAGAAAGATGGAGAATATGCAAAGGCTCACTCCCGCAAGATGGAGAATATACAGATGAAATAATTAGGTTCATCAGCACTTCCTCTGTTTAGTATCAGATGTAGCTTTTGCATGATAACGGATACGGGGAATGGACTCTCAGAAATGAGAAACGTGGAAACACCATTACTCAAAAAAATATTAGGTAACATGGAACCACCATTTCTCAATAAAAATAAAATTAGGAAACGTGGAAAGTTGGAAACAATAAAAGGGAGAAAAATCGATGGTTCTTAGCCTAGACCCTAATTTTATCTTATAAAAATAAAAAATGGAAGGTTTTTTATACATATACATAGATGTCACTGCGAGGGAAGAACTTGTAGCTTTTCCACCGAGTTTCCTTCAGCTTCCAAGTTTCCAACACAGGAAACGTGTCCTCGAGAGTTTATGCCATCAGAATACTATCAACAATAACAAAAATGGGTAGCACGCAATTGTACTGCGACATCACAAATTCACAATGCTAACAACACAGCGACTCAAGCACAATATTTAACAAATGAATCTGCCACCGGTTTAACAACAGTATACTATGTGATATAAAGTAGCAATTACCAGGTATAGGATATGAACCAAGCCATGAATTTGGTGGTAACAAGGATTGAACGTTTTCAAAAGGATGTGCATTGGTCTTCTGCTTCAAAATTTCTTGAAAAGCTTCACAAAAAATAGAAATTCTGAGTCAAGGAGAAACGACTTCTTGGATCTACCGCAATAAAGCTCTAACACAAAATAAGTTAGCCATATTTTCTACCTTTCTTAAACTGTGAGCTAATTTTTTGCAAAAGGCCTATAAGGGTAGTTGCTTCAAAGGCCCCTTTTGCTGGCCTGGGATCTAAGGTGTTTCCGGTACTTGAATTGACATAGAACGATCTTGTGGTTCCTGTGATGCAATACTTTCCTCCCTCAAGAGTTACCACATCCAAATAAATTAAGTCTCCAACAAGCCTGAAAACCAGTGAAGTTGGAGCTATCAAAAAGGAAATTGTAAAGGAAAAGAACTTGAACTGCTTACGGAAAGAGGAAAGAAGATGAGATGGATAGCATTAGAAAACTGAGATTGTCACCTTCTATGACTTGGAGGAGGATTGAATGACGAGAATATAATACTTTCTAGACATTTGATCTCTTTAGATGAAGAAGAGAACAATTTACTAAGACAGCCAGTTACATCCTCCATGAAACCACAACCATCCAATTCTGGAACTTCTGCCTTAATTGAACCTGCAGGCACTCAAATACAGAAACAAAAATTGTTGGAAAAATGTTGAAAATCACTAAATTAAGATTCAGAAAGCATAGGTTAAGCATCACAAACCTTGTGCACCCTCAGGTGTATTAAGCGACAACTCGTGCTGCTGAGCAAGAGAGGACGATAATGACACATGAACAGTTGAAAGAGAAATCAATTCCCTTGAGCGGTGAGCATGGGCCCTTACAGATCTATCATCATATAGAGCTGCAAAAGGATGTTCCATGTAAGGACGGATAAGAGAAGAAAAGGTTATGGAGGTATACTTTCCCTGTCGTCTTTTACGATGTGAAAGAAAATCAGTATAATCTTCAACAATAATAACGTTGTTAAGCTTCTTTGTTTTTTTAGATAACATGGGTATCCAAGCTTTGCTTGACTAATCCCATGGACCCTGAAGTTAATGACCAAGAAAACCTCCAATGGCCCTAAGGGGACTCGAACTTGGGACCTCTGGAATAAATCTCAAAGATCTTACCAAATGAGCCAACTCCTCAGGGTTATAACGTTGTTAAGCTTTTCAATTGGGAGAATAGATTTTTTTCATTTCTTTCTCAAAGAAAGCCCCGACACTCCTTCTCAAAATGACATGGTTGTAGATTGGCTACAATTTATTATGGGGAGGACACGTTGTATTGTTTTCCTCTTTTCCATTCTCCGTAAGGAACAGTCACAAGACAACTTCCTTTCATTTCAAATAATAATAATAATAATAACCAGATTAGTTTCTGTTCTTCTAAAAGGGATAATACTTCTTGTAAAGACATAACATTGGAAATGTAAATTTATCCGTATGTACCTAAATATGATCAATAGAGGGTGACACAAGCTTAGAAAAGAAACCTCACATGAGTCTTATCTAAAATAACTAAAGCATGAGAGTAAGGTAGGGTGCCTTGGTGGGGGTTAAGAGAGAACCGAAAGAGCTTCCACAATGTCACTACGTGTCCCATGATAGGATTGATATGGTGCAAAATTGTTGGAAAAAGAAGCTAACATGTTTGTAGAAATAACTACAAATAAAAATATATTTCAAGAGAAAAACACTTCCAAAGTCCAAAGCAGATGTGCAAATATAGAAAGCACATAAATGATAGAAACAACAATCAAAACTATGAGAAGAAAGAACCATTTCTGAGAAAAATACATGGATGCCAATTTTTGAACTCAGTGCATGACCTTAACCACTTAGTCAAAGACCAACAGAAATTTGCTCCCAATGTCGATTTATTATTTGTCAGAGTTTCTCAAATATTTATATAAACAACAGAAGAAACTTACCAGCAACCATTTCCAGGGAGCAATCACGAGTCGTGATGTCAGCAACTTCAGAAATTTCATTGTAATCTTCTAGATGGTGGACTGCACCATCCTTTGTGTGCAGTAACAAATCATAACATGTAAAAAAGCATGTCTCGGGCGCATCAAGGAGAAACTGTCTTACATCCATCACAGAATCGCCAGGGTTTAGCTGAAAGAGTCGTCAATACGAAAAATTTATACACAATTCCGGGACTATAAGCTTCATTATAACAATTACTGAAACAAGTAAATATATGTTAAGGGCTGAGAAAACAGGAAAGGGACAAAGCAGGGAAACTAAGTGCTTGTTTGGTTTGACCATGGAAAGTAAGTTCCTATGGGAAGTACAAATTCATGGAAATTAGAAAATCATGGGAAGTGCACAAAGTTGTTTGGTTGCACAAAGGAACTTTAATTTCATGGGAAGTGATGTGGAAAGTACTACTTACCTAGGGGTTGACCTTGGTAAGTAACTTCCTCCATTATGAGGGAAGTCACTTCCTGCTGAAAGTTACTTTCTATGGTTTTATGTCAACCAAACAACAAGTGAAATTACACTTCCTGTGTTAGTTGTATGTCAACCAAACAAGCACTAAGATCAAATACAGGGTGCCTCACTAGTGTTGTTTTAAAAAATTGGGTTCTAAAATATGTGCTCTTCTACAATTCCAATATCAATTTGAGTAAGTTTCCTATGTTATCCTTACTATTAAATGCATTAATTTAATTCTACCCAAAAAATATCATCTTTCTAACTCACATTTATTTTTCCAATGACAACGAGGGGTATTTTTTTATTTTCTATTTAGATAACAAGGGTATCCAAGCTTTGCTTGACTAAAGCTTGGATACCCATGGGCCCTAAAGTTAACGACCAGGAAAACATCCAGTGGCCCTGAGAGAACTCGTACTTGGGACCTCATGGTTACAATGAGGGGTATGTTTAGTAACTTGTTTTATCTCCTTAATCCATGTGCATAGCCTTAAAACAACACTTAAAAGCAATGGAAGAAGTAATTCTTACTCAAGCCATGTAACTATACACATATATATAACATATACATCAGTTGGATTCTTACTTGTAACTCCAGCTTCTCACCCCCAAGTGTTGTCACGGAAACGGGATAAAGTTGAAGTTCGCCTACATCAAATGACAGATAGAAGAATGATATACACACTAAGTAGACAGTAAAAGACCAAGAAAGAAAAAAGAAAAATTATTGATAAGAGCACCAAGCAAAAAGCTACAAAAATCATGCCTAAGTACGAGTACCCACCTACTGGCAGTATAAGAAGGAATCAAGAGAGAGATTATGATCTTCACACTCTCATCGTCTCATTTGGATAACTAAGTACTTATCACTCTTGAGAGTTTATGTAAATGAGAATACTAAGCAAATGAGAATACTTAGCAAAAGTTACAAACTGATTCAACCAATTAATAAATCTTTAATTACGGGCAGCTATTGTTGAGTTTAGCATTTCTTTTGGCTTAGTTACAATTCCCAACAATGTGCCAAGTTGATTGACAGCATTAGCAAGGCTATGTTACCAGGACTCGGCACTTTAGGTCATCGTACCCGTGTCGACACGGCGATTTTCAGTGCGACACGGAGACTTCCAGTGCAACACTGCGATTTTCAGTGCGACACGGCGATTTTCAGTGCGACACAGCGGTACTTCAATGGCAATTTTCATAGAGAGAAGAAGAGAGGACGAGAGAGAAATTTGTAATAAAAAAATTTGAAAAAAAAAAGGATGAATTGACCGAACCAAATATCCAAGGAATGAGTAGAGAGAGGGAGATAGAAGGAAGAAAGAAGACATATGAGTGTGCACCTGTGCGGGTAAGCTCCTTCGCCGCCATTTCTGGTTTGCCCCAACAGAGCTTTCTGTTCTCTTTCTCTTTCCTGTGAGAGCGGCGCTTATGAACTAGGCTTTTGATGTTTTGAGGCTGATATTTTATCACGTGCAGAGGCTTTGTAGGTGTTCACCGAGTAGAGATAGTCGGGCAGTAGGTATTCACGGTAGGTTAACCGTACCAAATATGTGTCTCGATATGGTAATCGAAATTTTCGATTCGGCTTTTTTCAATATTGGTATCGTATTAAAAATAGTCAGTAATAAAAATTACGGTTAACTGTTGTTTTCGGTATGATTAAGCGGTTATTTTAAACAATTTATATATTTTCATTTTTTAACACTTCTTCTACAATCTCCATCTTCAAACCTTCATCTATAATTCTTCCGGCACTTCAAACTGTTGTTAGCACGCTTCTTTTCACTAAACAAAATTAAAGCCAAAAAATTAGTAATAATTATTTACAGTCAAATTTGAGTCTAAAAGAAATATAAAAAAAGAAAAAACTTAAATTAATGTTGCATATTTAGAACCACAGCAGCAAAATACCCCTTGATTGTATTAGGCATGAAAGTAGAGTAGGGAAATAAAATCAACTGCAAAAAATACTCTTACTTCTAAACCAAAAGCACAATCAAATAATAAAGCCAGCAGATAGATGCAATCTCTCATGTATTAAGGGGATTGCTTAATGTAAAACGTAAATTTTTTTCCAATAATACCCCTAACCATTTTGTCACACATTTTCTACTCTCCCTCTTTTCTCTCTGCCAATCCCTAACTCTTTTCTTGTCCGAGCCAGAATTGACAGCGAAAGGGGATTAGAAATGGGGATTTCATCAAGTTTCTTGTACTTAAAAGCAATAATTGAATCAATCACAGATTGTTGCAACCCAATTGTTGCGATATGCCAAATTGGATGATCAATCGACCCTTTGCAATGAACTTGTTACATCGAGCCATGTTTAATATTCATCTTGGCTGACAAATATGCCATGATGTCATTTGCAACATACCTATGACATCACTCTTTTTCTTCCAACGTCTCCAGCCAAGCCTAATTACTAGTTTGCGGATCATCATCATTATGTTCATCATTGTCATCTTGCTTGCCAGATCTTTCTCCTCAATCGATCTTGTGTTAGTTTGCGGATGATTCTTCGATGTGATGACCACCAGCCCGCCGCCCCCTCCCAACCCCATCACAAACCCGAAACCCATTCTTTCTCTCTCTCTCTCTCCACCACAAAATCCTTGTCAGCCCGATGTCCCCAACCCGCTGCCCAACAACCACCCTCCAATAAACCCTAACCTACCACCTACAAAACCCTAAATATTTAATAGTTTGAAAAAAAACTAATCTAAATTATAATCATAATCTCAATATCATCATTAATTTGATCAAAGATATTGTCTTGATCGAAAGAATTATCCATATTTATTGACTAGAGGAAATGAGGAGAGAGGGAGGAAAAGGAAGAAAAAGGAGATGCTCATTTACAAATAAAAATGGTAGTTTGGAAAGTTTTGTGTCAAAAAAATTTACATTAAGTAATATGCGAATTACGTTAAGCAGTTTCGTATATTAATCTCAACAACAAACATTAGCAACTCCATATAGTCTCCGTGAAGTATAACGCTGAGACTAGTGAAATGGCTAACAGACTGAGGTAACCATGGTTTGGTATCGTGTCTGAGGATGGCGAGGCTGGCATATTGAGTGAGAAGAGAGAGCAATGAGGACAGTGATGGTTGCGAGTGGTTAGGAGAGAGAGAGAGAAAGAGGAGAAAAAAAACTGTGATTGTAACCTAACTCAATAGTCAGTACACATAGGGTTTAGTCACATAAATATCTCAGTGGGCCTACTTTTTGTATAGTAAGGTGGGCCTGTTTTTGTTTAACTTATGGATTGGGCCGCCCATCTAAAATTTAGATTTCAGTTTTTCAGTTAACAGTTTCTCGAACCGTAAATGTGCAAGTTGTGTCCAAATAATTTCAATTGGACCTAAAAATTCTGATGGGCTTCCTTTTAAAAAGAGACCAATTCAAATTAAAGTATTAAACCTATTTCAGCAACACTTTCTATATTTACAACTTTTTTAACCGAATTAGAAAAAAAATATTTCTCACTTACAAAGAAAAATTCTTATTATATGATAAATAAATAAAAAAAAATCTTATTTTAAAAGTACAATCACCAATAAAAACAAGAAAAATATTAAATAAATGTCGTACCACCACATCCGTGTCCCAATTTAGAATAGAGACCCTACACCCGCGTCCCTAATTTAGGACAATATCCCAATATCTTGGTGTCCAAATTTCGAACCATAAAGTATCAGACACTTGGACCTGTACCCGACACACGTATCGAACCGTGATAATATAGTAGCAAGGCGAAGCATGTATACACTGATTTAAAGAGCATTCTTATCTATGACCGGGAATTTGGTCATTCATCCTTCTCTCTCGTACTTTCTACCTCCTCCACCTCACCATGACCAACACTATGAACATCACCAAAAAAATAAGTTTATCCATGAATCAAAAAGTTTTGTTCATCACTCTCTTTCTCCTACTTTTGACCCTACCCCATCACATTTTCTCTCTCCTCCCAACTTTATATTTATTTTGTTTCAAATTATTATGTATTGCAAATGCCAATTTTGAAAAATAATTATATCGAGTTAAAATATTTAATATTAATAATTTTCGTTTAATATAATTTTCGGTAATTAACTAATTGTATTATTTAATTATCGTTAATGGGTTATTCATGATTATCTTCATTAATTATTTTATTTTAAGAATCATTTAGTTATATGGATTTCGCTGATTAAAATAACAAAATATTACTTAATTAGAAAATGACATGATAATTAATGATAGGTAATACAAGAACATAACAACAATAGTTTGAAAATACAAAGTAGGATAGAGAATACCGCGTAACTTGTTTTCGCTTCTTCGATCAAGCTGAATTCTTGAATTTTTCTCATATATGTTCAATTAAGTCCTTTCTTAGGGCCATATGCACATTCTTATCGCGAAGGTCGCGTCTATTAGCCATATATTTAGTGATATCAACACGTTCACGGCGCTTTCTTCGTTATTCCTCCTCGTTGTGGTCTTCATCCTCGTCGTTGTCGTCAGATTGTTCGCCCCCTTCAAAGTTGATGTCATGCTCAGTTACCAAAACATCCTTGGGGGGTTTTTCATCCTCCACTATCATATTATGCAAGCTCGTAGTGATCGCGCATTCTCGCATAGAAAGATCTTTGCTTTGACCGGTGTTGATGATAACATCCGTGCTCACCATGAAAAATGCAGACATGATGGCCCGAAATTGCTCTATCGTCCACTTCGTCTTACCATATCCACCTTCTTCTTCTGACTCATGTTCCACAACTTCATCATCTCCTTCATCACGATGCTCACTACCGGCATCAAAAGTCTGGAGTGAAGGAGAAGATGAACCAAGGCTAACATTTGGATATGTTAGGTAAACATTTTGTGATTCTGTTTGGAATTGTGGGAAAGGAGGTTGTGAATTTTGAAATGGAGTGGGATAATTTGGATATGAATTTTGTAGTGAAATAGGAGCATTTGGATATGGTGGGAAAACATTTCGATTACTTGGATCGACTCCATACATTTGAAGATATTTTTCAAAACGAGGATCCGAAACAAATTCTTCATCGATTTCGGGATCGGGTTGGGTAGGAATAAGTAGGATTAGGATTTTGGTTGTTCCTATTATTTCCACCAAATGAAAAATTATTAGGATTCATATTGTAGAAGAAAAGGATTTTTTGGAGGAATTTAGGAATTTTTGGAATAATAATGAAATTAGGAGAGAGAAGGACTGATTTTAGAATTGTGCAAAACTATACTAAAACGGGTCTCATTTTATAGATCTCGAAAGAATATAGCCGTTGGTATTTTTATTTTATTTTTTTGATTTTTTATTTTATAGCCGTTGCAAAGATGCAGCGATAACAAAAAATTGAGCCAGTCAAGGCGCGACACGTGGCGCGCCAAGACTGGGCGCCTGACGCCGGAGTCAGCGCCTGACTGACTTAATTTTTTAGCGGTTTTCAGCAAAAAAAAAAAAAATTAACTTCACGTGGGGGGACCCACTATGACCGGGACTCGTTTTTGGGTGCAAAAACGCCTCAAATCCATTTGGGTCATATTTCTCTCTCCTCATGACCCATGTTTGGGTCATGATAAACTCCAATTTTTTTGATCATCCACTTTCTCTCTCCTCCATGACCAAGTTATTGCTCAAGGATAAGAATAGGACTAAATTTGATTTACCCATAAGGTAGTACACCCAAGCTGCTGGGGCCTAGATCTGGATGACGTGGCGCTATGTCATTGGCTGGAGTAAGTGATAAGAAAAAAAAAGCTAAAATGTATTTTAACTCATTTCATTTGAATTTGAAAGGGGAGAATGCCAAAATTTCAAATAACTCGTGCGGTCAAGGCACATTTTGGAGGGAAAGTGATTAATTGTTTAGCGAATTTTACTCCAACAAGGTTAATAATTCCGGCGACTTTGACAGCGAAATTTCCGGCGGCTTTGACAACAAAATTTCTGGCGGCAAATTTTTTTCTAACCCATTTTCTATCAAATTAGTTGAAATTCCTACAACTCTACGTCCTTGCTTGGGCCATCGATTAACCCCCATTCCCGATGACCAAACTTTTTTTTTCCCCCAATTTATGTATACCTCAAAATTTCATTTTGTTTAAGTTTGAATCGAAGAGTTGAGTTGGGTCGAGTAAAAAAACAATTAATCGGGTTTTTCCGGAAAGAAATTATAGTGGGTCTGTCCTAAACCGCCAAGATGAAGTACTTTTCCGGCGAGAATTAGATCCTTGGGGGAGAAACTTCAACCCAGATACGTAATTGGTTATTTACATGTGTTACTACAAAACGTTCTTTTTATATTTAGTTGTTACTACACAATTCCAAAGTGCATCAAGCCATCAACTGTTGATAACCGATAATGAAGATGATTGTTACTACGTAAACCATTACAGAAATTACGCAATCTAACTAAATAACATATTCCAGTCTCCAAACGCTAACAAATATCCATTTTGTTAAAATATCCCCAAATTTAGAGTGAAGTGGAAAAGTTGAACAGATATGTGGAGGGAAGACGTCAAGATGTTCAAGGCACATAATGATATTACTCCATCAGTTCCAAATTTTTTAATTGGAGTTGACTATGAAACGAAAAGCTCTTATTTGCTTTTACTTTAACATGATAGAGGGGGTTGGAAAGTAATGATGATAATAAGATGTAAGGGTAGATGAGTCTTTTAACACCCAAAACTTTACTAAAAAGGTAATTGGGTGGCAAATTTTGGAACGAATGTAGTATGCCACAAATTTGAGGTAAGTATCGAGATATAATAATTTAGTTAGGTGAAATTGTGGAACTTTGAAGGAATTGAGATTGGTTAATTGGCATGAAAATGATTGTGTTGCATAGCGTTTATATATATGCATGCATGTTGAATGACAAAATTGTGTTTAGTTTTAGTTGAATATGTATTATGAGTTTTTCAACCTGTAAGAACCCTCGCCTTTCCGGCGCTAATTTGCGAGTGTTAAATTGGAGTTAGTGGTTCTTAAATAATACGTCATATGCAATTTTAATTCAATTGTGATGGGGAATAATAATTTGCAAGCAATGAAGTCGCCACCAATTTTTAGGAAACAATTGAAAACCATCAAAAAGTGCACCCAATTCCTATTGGGAATTTACTCATACCCAATGGCATGGGCTAAATATTGAGTTTGGGGGTGTAGGTATGAAATAAACAAAACGAATCTCATCTAAATCGCCCGAATTAACGGCCTCTACTAAGCCTATCCATGTCAAATATTTATATAAGCTATATGGTGATCCATACAAATCCGGTCGTCCAAGATCCTAAATTTAACTAGGCGGGTTAAAGACAACCAAATTATCTAATGTTATCACTTTGCACAATTTATATCCAATTTACATGCATATTATTTATCAAGCGCAAACAAAAGATGAGAGCAATAATAAAACGCTCCAATCTACCATACTTTGCTAAACGCCAAGCATTGCATATGCACATCAATAAATTTGTTAGTAACTTCAATGGAAGAACAATGCAAAAATATTAACTTTATGATAAAATAAACCTAAGAGGTTGCTACATGCATGCATAAACATAAAAAAAAAAAAAAAAAGATGCAAACTTGCATAAAATAATAAAAAGATGCAAACTTGCATAAACTATTAACAAGATGCAAACTTTAAATTAAACTAGCATGAATAATTATTTACAAAGATCAAAACATGCATAATTATTCAACCATAATCAAAAGCTAAGTAAAACATGATCATGCTCTTCCCCTTTTTTCTCTCTCTCCTTCCCCCGAAGAAAAACCCTAGCCTCCCTTTTGGTTCAGGGGCTGCCATTAGCAATTCTTTGCTAATGGTAAGCCCCAATTCTTTTTGTTTCATTATTTTGTTCTATTATCTAGTTTTATTATGTCGAATAATATCAGTCTCTCCATTTGTGAGGGTTAGTTTGTTCCATACGTTGGGTTCGGCTGTCTCTCACTTTTTGAGAGTATTGTTAGTTTTTCGTTTTGTGGTTCGTATGGTACTTTGGTGGATCTATTCTATCAAGAGGAAAATTCTATTCTACCGGGCGTTAGAATACCGGTTCTGAATTTCAAAAAGATAAAGTACCGGCTCAACAGGTTCTCCCGGTAGAGTATCGTTTTGGGCCGCTTCTACCCTCACAACGCGGTAGAATTCCGTTTCCGCTTTATTTTTTAACCAATACTTTGTGGTCCCTGCGCGTGGGAGTTTGCAAGCTTTCCTCTCTCCTCATTGGGTACCAAACTCTACCGAATACATTCGAAACCGTGCAGTTGTAAACAGAATGATATTAAATGACCAAGAGGTCGTATGTTTGCTACTATCCTCTACCATATCACCCAAGAACAATGTTAGGGACCAAGAGAAACAGAATTAGGGACCAAGAGAGGAGTATTATATGAGCAAAAGGTTGGAATAATTACCTTTTGCCACTTCATCTTTAATTTCCCAAGGAATTGAAAACTCTAATTCGAACCTTCCTTGACACGGCATTGCTCATAACTCTCTTATCTCTCTCAACCTTCGAACTTAATTCAACCCAGTTTTCGAAGATTCTTGCAATGTCCCAAATGGGTCTGAAAGAAATAGACTTGTACAACTGGTGGCGTATAACTCTAATTCGAACCTTCCTTGACACGACATTGCTCATAACTCTCTTATCTCTCTCAACCTTCAAACTTAATTCAACCCAGTTTTTGAAGATTCTTGCAATGTGCCAAATGAGTTTGGAAGAAATAGACTTGTACAACTGGTGGCGTATATTCAATAATTGCACCTCCATTGTTTGATTGGGTCTGTTGCAATATATATCTCTTGCAATTGATATTGATTCTAGCAATGCATTAATTAGCGAGAGGGCTAAATCAATTAAATTTCAGAATAGTGAAGCTGATACATCCTGTACTAAGCCCTGGTCTAATGAGCCTTGTTATGATAACTTTGTGGCAATTAGTTGCTGTTCACAAAATTTGTGGCTACAGTATTAGATAATAACAGAGTGACCCAATATAACTAAAACTTGACCCTAATGAAAAACTACTCGAAAGTAGCACCTGTGGGATAGTCAACATTACAAGTAACCCTATTATACAACAGAAGTGACCATTTAAACCTGCATTACAGCTCTCTTAGCACAAAAGAAGTGACCCCTTTCTCAATTTTTGTAGTGTACCAGCTTCACTTAATGTTGGTTTAATTAATATATTCAGTATACAAACAACAGAGTAAAAAATATTAATTTATTATTGGAAATGAAACTTGTAAATTTTTCTATGGTGCATCAAAATTGAACAAGAGTTGAACAAGGACTCTAAATACTTAAAATGTGAGACTAGATAGTAATAAAATGTTGCTAGATAATAATAAAATGACCCTTTATAAGTAAAAGGTGACCCGGAATCAAACTGATTGAAAGTGGCCCTGTGAAACTCAACACTATAAGTGACCCTATAATACAGTAGAAGTGAGCAACTACGTTACAGCAAAGCGAATATTACGGATGCATTCAAGAATTATTATGTAGTTGTCCGCGAAATATAAAGAGAACAACTACGTTAGGGCAAATCGAATATTACGGATGCATTCAAGAATTATTATAGTGTACCAACTTCAATTAGTTTTTCTTATTCATGTTGTGCCAGGAGGCAATTATGATGATTACTGTTGGCCATTCAATACTAGCATAGTAGACGCCTATGCAAGAAGTAATACGCATACAGAATTTGTATAGTTGTCCGCAAAATATAAACAGAACAACTACATTACAGGAAATCGAATATTACGGATGCGTTCAAGAATTATTATAGTGTACAAACTTCGATCAGTTAATGTTTCTTTAAATCGTACCAAAATACCAACATGAAACTTGATGTCATTGTACCAACAAGGCACTGAAAAATGTTTATTCCCTTCAAATGGCGATCCACATGGAACTTACCTCTGCCAATAAGAACATGTAACGACTACTCGTAAGCTGTACTCATGTTATGAACTTTACTATTAGGCCACGAAATATTTATTTAAATTGTACCAAAGTACCACCATGAAACTTGATTTGATTGTACCAACACGGCACTCAAGAATGTTTATTCACTTCAAATGGCGATCCACACGGAGTTTACCTCTGCCAAGAACATGTAACGACAACTAGTAAGCATGACATTATGTATGGTTTAGTGACCCTAGATAATACTAAGTTTATTACCTTCGACTTGAGTGAAGTGACTGTAAATGTTTAAAGTGCGTCTGGCCGTAGATAATAATAATATCAATAAGTAGTTACTTCATTTAGTTTTTCTTATTACTTCAAGAGGCAACTATGATGATTACTTTTGGCCATTCAATACGCCTATGCAAAAGGTAATACGCATATAGAATTTGTATAGTTGCTCACGAAATATCAAGAGAACAACTACGTTAGAGCAAATCGAATATTACGGATGCATTCAAGAATTATTATAGTGTACCAGCTTCAGTTAATGTTGGTTTAATTAATATATTCAGTATACAAACAACAGAGTAAAAAATCTTAATTTATTATTGGAAATGAAACTTGTAAATTTTTCTATGGTGCATCGAAATTCAACAAGAGTTGGACAAGGACTCAAAATACTTAAAATGTGAGACTAGATAGTAATAAAATGTTGCTAGAAAATAATAAAATGACCCTTTATAAGTAAAAGATGACCCGGAGTCAAACTGATCGAAAGTGGCTCTGTGAAATTCAACACTATAAGTGACCCTATAATGCAGTAGAAGTGAGCAACTACGTTACAGCAAAGCGAATATTACGGATGCATTCAAGAATTATTATATACTTGTCTGCGAAATATGAAGAGAACAACTACGTTAGGGCAAATCGAATATTACGGATGCATTCAAGAATTATTATAGTGTACCAACTTCAATTAGTTTTTCTTATTCATGTTGGGCCAGGAGGCAATTATGGTGATTACTGTTGGCCATTCAATACTATCATAGTAGACGCCTAAGCAAGAAGTAATACGCATATAGAATTTGTATAGTTGTCCGCAAAATATAAACAGAACAACTACGTTACAGGAAATCGAATATTACGGATGCGTTCAAGAATTATTATAGTGTACAAACTTCGATCAGATAATGTTTCTTTAAATTGTACCAAAATACCAACATGAAACTTGATTTCATTGTACCAACAAGGCACTGAAAAATGTTCATTCCCTTCAAATGGCGATCCACATGGAACTTACCTCTGCCAATAAGAACATGTAACGACTACTCGTATGCTGTACTCATGTTATGAACTTTACTATTAGGCCACGAAATATTTATTTAAATTGTACCAAAGTACCACCATGAAACTTGATTTGATTGTACCAACACGGCACTGAAGATTGTTTATTCACTTCAAAAGGCGATCCACACGGAGCTTACCTCTGCCAAGAACATGTAACGACTACTAGTGAGCATGACATTATGTATGGTTCAGTGACCCTAGATAATACTAAGTTTATTACCTTCGACTTGAGTGAAGTGACTCTAAATGTTTAAAGCGCGTGTGGCCGTAGATAATAATAATATCAATAAGTAGTTACTTCATTTAGTTTTTCTTATTACTTCAAGAGGCAACTATGATGATTACTTTTGGCCATTCAATACTAGCATAGTAGACGCCTATGCAAGAAGTAATACGCATATAGAATTTGTATAGTTGTCCGCAAAATATAAACAGAACAACTACGTTATAGGAAATCGAATATTACGGATGCGTTCAAGAATTATTATAGTGTACAAACTTCGATCAGTTAATGTTTCTTTAAATTGTACCAAAATACCAACATGAAACTTGATTTCATTGTACCAACAAGGCACTGAAAAATGTTTATTCCCTTCAAATGGCGATCCACATGGAACTTACCTCTGCCAATAAGAACATGTAACGACTACTCGTAAGCTGTACTCATGTTATGAACTTTACTATTAGGCCACGAAATATTTATTTAAATTGTACCAAAGTACCACCATGAAACTTGATTTGATTGTACCAACACGGCACTGAAGAATGTTTATTCACTTCAAATGGCGATCCACACGGAGCTTACCTCTGCCAAGAACATGTAACGACTACTAGTAAGCATGACATTATGTATGGTTCAGTGACCCGCATGAAAATGACCCAACTTTGAAGATTGAGATGCATAATACATAATTTTTGTTGGACTATGTAATCACTTTGAAGATTGAGATGCATAATATGTAAATTTATCTGTTAGTTTTATATTTTCCTTTATTAAATTCGTTGTATCTAGTGTTTTTATAGCTTAATTTAAGTTTAATTATGTTCATGTATCTTAATTTAAATAGATAACATGGTTCATGTATCCTCATTAATTGGTTAATTACATTGAATTTAAAAGCATTATTAATGAAGCTTTAAAAGTCAAAAAAAATATTGCATTTATTTCTTTGACCCAAATGATGTGGCATCCATTATGGCGCTTATGTGGATGCCACGTGTCGATGCAGCAGTGTGTATGATCCAACTTTATATATATATATATATATATTAGATAGATTAGATATTAGATATATGATATGGTTACTCAACCATACAGTAATAATTAAAATGGGAATCATGGAGACTATTATTTCTGCGGGTCAAAATAATCAGATATTGTAGGAAAATAATATTGGTGTAGTCACACACATATCACACGGGTCACTTCATTCGTGTCCAAATACAACTCCGATACGCATTAATCTGCCTAATTAAATCTACCCAATAAAGTCCCTCAGACGGTTAGACACTCAGACACTCATACCCTCACCCTACTCTCCTAGACACTCCCAAACGCCATAATCACTTTGTCAGCTTCTCTCAGCAAAAGTAACAGTAGACAAGACAATTCACTATAACCTAATTTTTCCTCTCTTTTTTTACCTCGTCATGTTTAAGTGCAAGCTAATAAAGTAAATACACCAAAGCTTCCGGTTCTTCTGTACATGCAATGACCGTATTCATTGAAGAATCCTCGATCGGCTTTTCCCGTGATACGTAATTCATTTCACCCTTTAATGGTTCAAGTAGGAGAGAGAGTAGTGTAGGTCAGGTGAGAGTGGGAAAGGTCCTGAGGGGTCAAGCTAAGGATGATTGATAGTATTGACGCAAAACATGATGAACTTCTATAGTTTTAACGTTTTAAGCGTCGATTTATAATTAATGGTTTAAAACTTTAATAAAGATCACTTCTTTGTCAATGTATTCTTGTAATCCAATCAAAATGAAAATGAACATATACAAAAAGACGTTCATGTGTAATAAGGAGCGTCACTTTATCAGGGTTTAAGGATTACGTCGTACTCATTTTATTTTTTGCGCCACTTGTAATAATAATGTTTAATGATCACATCTACGGTCTACATTGCGCTGTATTAGATCAGAGCATAAGCAATGGTGCATGTCAATTGTCAATTTGTCATGCATGCACCAATTCCTCTATCTTCCACCTCATTTTTCATTATCTCTCCTTTGCCTCCTTCCCTAATCAGTATAATCTCTAGTTCTCTACCCACTATGGAATATAGTGACTGGTGCGTGCATCCAATATACACACTTTCCTACTTCAATTTAATGAGTGCAATCCTTTACCACTGAAGTGGTTGTGTGATGCCACAGTCCACAGTGGCCATGTGTAAGGGGGATGTAATCTGTCAATTTCTCACTTTTAAATTGAATAGATTAGTAATGAAATTAGCCACTTTATCTAAAACGAAATATAAAATTATCCCCTAATTAGAATAAAATAATCTTATTCGCTTATCTTAAGACTTATAATTTTATTTTATTCTGTTGGGGATTTTACGCCCCATTACCATACTACTTTGACCACAGCGGAAGCACAATAATAAAATACACAAGATAAATAAACACACACAATATTTAACGTGGAAAACCCTCTTAACTAGGGAAAAAAACACGAACCACTACTAGTCCACTAACATTGACAAAGAGTGAGTTCAACGACATACATCAACACCCCAACATCTCAATCTCCTCTAGCTAATGTATTGAAATAATCTACCCAACTCAATCCTCACTTTTTCCCTTCATACAATTGGACTCTCACCTCAACTACTACTACCCCATTTATGGCTTTATGCACGGGAAAGCCACAAAATTGTCCCCCACTTCATAACCTAACTTTTGAGGTCAAAGCTAGAAACCCTCCACATAGCTTTTGGGAAAAGCTACAAACCTTTCAACGTAACCCTTCAACTCTACAACTGCAACAAGGGAGCTCCCTCTCTACCTTGGGGCAAAGCCAACTTCTCCAATCTACCAGTACCTACATTTAAGGCCTTCATTAAGACTCCTATCACGACCACAATTAGGAAATCTCCTCCTTTCCAAATTACCACTCCCACGTAATATAGTACACCACCATAATAATTATATTCCTAATAAACTTCTTAAGTGGTGCCAACTCTTTTAAATCCTACCAAAATCTTCACGGCAATTCCAAGAATCCTACTACCAATAGTTGTCCAAACACCATAATTCTTGCCAAATTCCATCATTATTACCGTGAGCCCCATATCAACTTAACACCCAATATATCCAATTTTTCACTAGCAAAATATATTGACGTGGAATATATTAAAAACCCTAACATATTCACTCGAGGTTAATAAATCTATTTCTATCACTTATTTGATATAAGCCACAAACACCTAACTGAGCCAAACACCTATTTGCTAAATGATTGAGGTGTATATCTATCATTTTTAATGTTTGGCTCAGTTAGGTGTTTGTGGCTCAGTTATTTTAACAAATACTCTAGTATTTCTAAAGTTATATCAAAAAGGAGTAAGTAATTTATACATAAGTAATTTATACATATGGAGCAAAACGTGAACACACAAAATACAGAATTATTTTGGATTGAAGGTTGCTCCGACTAATTAGATAGTAGTACACTGAATACTCGCAATTGGATGAGTGTCTTAGAAGTCGTGCAAGTTGGAAGTAGAATTTCAACTCAAGATTTTTTTTTACTTTCTAGGAAGTTGCATGGAAAATTGGAGTCTCTATGCCGAATCGTAAACCATCCCAACAATTTCATCCGGGAATTTGAAGTTAGCCTCAGACATGGTAATTGTTTCACTTGTGGGAAGAACAACATGCTATGGGCCAACTATCCGTGCCAACATCTTCTGTGGTGCATCAATCGACATCTTCCCCAGTTATTACTTACTTTCCTCTCTTTTTGTGGCACAACGCCTCCATGTTATCATCCTCCAGATGTGTAGGTTTGAAGTGCCTTCTGTTCTCGTGAGGTGAGATTGTGGTATCTTCCACATTGCTAGAGAGGTATTGTCATGAAGGACCATGAGCATGCCCCAAGACCTCTTTCTCAATAATACTCCCATGTTTTTCATTATTAACCAAAACAACCACTTAGTCCGAATTAACTAGCACTTCCCACATTAATTTTCATGAATTCGCAATTCCTTTATTCAACCAAACAAGATTGATCGCTTCCCATTAAAAGTATTGACACGTTCGACTAATGGAACAAAGCAGTAGATGATTGGAAAAGAAATAAGGTAAAAGCTATAAATGATTTGGAGTATTATGCCAATGATATAGCTTGATCCTTAGTTTTCTTTAACTCTAATGGCTTCCAAATGATTTTAGAGTACTCAAGATTCAATGAGATACAAGATGAAGTGAAATGAAGTTTGGATTGCGATTTGTTGTATTATGTTGCAACCGATTAGAGAGAGAAGAAAAGAGAATAAAGTGCTCTTGCTTAAAAAAAAAATCGAATATTACAATTACTTAAGAGGAACTAACAAATTAAAAGGAACAAACAAACCTTCATGTTTAGATAAGAGGAACTAAAAAACTTTTGATAATGGAACTTATTAGGGGGTTGTGGACCTGTGGTGGATATTTGGTAATGGAACTTATTAGGGGGTTTGTGCAACTGTGGTGGATGTACAAGTAAAAAAGTTGAAGAGAAGGAATCATATTGAGAAGGTTGATGATGTTGTGGGGAGTATGAATGTGAAGAATGAGGGGTTTTATAGATGAGAAAGAAAGTCTGGCATTGTAGACTTGTAGTGTAAAGCTAATCTTAACTTTCTTGTCTATCAAAAAAATACTAGTAATAATGTTGAATTTGTTGTACTTTGACTAAATTCACGACTTTTGAGGGGCAAATACAAAAAACCAAGACTGAATTCTCGACTTTGGTCTACACGGGTGATGTGGACAAGAAATATAAGCATGTACATTGGAACTCAAATAAATTATTTTCAACTAAAAAAATAAAATATCAAAACCCAACCAATCATCAATTCACACATCACCCGGGTAGACTACCCGGTGTGTAAAAGCTATTGGCTTTTGGAGAAGTTGAATTACTTTCAACTTTGACTGAATTGAAATCTCCACTTTGAGGGGCAATAATTGAATGCAAAACGCAAAAAAGAGACTGATGTCTCGAGTATCGAAACAAAAGGCTACTGAATCCGGTACGCGTCCCACTGAAGCTTGTTTTGGTGGAGTTTTTTGCAGAGATTCAATGGCGTGTGAACAGCTTGACTAAACATGCAAATTTCTAGGAACACATTGCGTGTGAAATTAAAATTTCACGCAAATAGAAGGGTGATATGGGCTATGGAAAATTTCATGCTCTCTATCGAGATTTTGAAGTTCTAAAACTATTTTCAAATGTTTGAGGATCAATCCCCTCGATCTCTAATGTACTGGCAAAACACTTTATTGTCATTTTAAAGGGTCACTTCTACTGAATCAGAGGGTCACTTGTAAAGTTGTCATTTTATTGTTATCTAAGTTCAAAACCATAATGGGAGGGTCACGTTTTAAGTATTTTGATTTTTGAGTCTCTTTATTCTCGTCGAAGGTCAATTTAAAATTATCTAGGGTCACTCAACCATGATGTGTTCATAACATGCATGGATATTCATTATTATATAAGGTCGGTCACAATCATTATATATCTTGGGTGACTTCTACAGATTCTAGCGTCACTATATATTATTGCATATTTGCCCGTAGTCGTTACATGTGGCCCTTTAAACATGAATTAAAAAAGAAGTTTGTTTGATTTACAATATGAATCACCCACACGCCACACCCCTGTAATTATAGTTTGTTTGATTTGGAATAGACGGAAAAGAAACACATGTAGGTTTAAAAAGGTTACTTCTACTGCAGTATAGGGTCACTTATAATGCTGAGGGTTCACAGGGCCAATATTACGGTCACGGTTCAGAGTCACGGTTTACTTATCCGGGGTCACTTTATTGTTATCGAACGCCGTTTTATTGTTATCTAGTGTCACATTTTAATTATTTAGAGTCATCGGGCCATCAAAGCAGAGCTAAAGGATAAAAACGATGATTTAGAGGATATGGAGGACCTAACTCATCAGGCTCTGATAGTCAACCAACGAAAGTACAAAGACGAGTTGCTAGATGCACGCAATGTGTTGATCAACGTCAGTGGTTTCTTAGAGTATTGGCTTTTTAGATCTTGCATTTAGAAGGAAGAAAACAGAAATGATAATAGGTTTTTGAATTGTTGATGATCTTGGTGATGAAGATGAAGTGAACGATGAGGCCAGGGGATTTTTATACCTGTGAAACTGCTATTGATTCAGTGTATTCAACTATGTAATTAATAGGATGTTGACTAAGCCGGATCAATAATAGGATGATTTTTCTCTCTCATGTGGTTGCATGGAGACTCTTTAAAGTTAAGTCACTTGGTTCAGCAAATCAGAATAGGGGTTGACGGTGGATAACCCCCCAAAAAAAATATCAACTACCCTACTGACACCGAAGCCTTTGAAACCGTCCATATTCTAAAATTTATTAATTAGGTTACAGATTCAGTAGTAGTTTCAGCCCCTTATAAATAACCCCCCTCATTGTTAACTTCACCTTCATCCCTAAACACAAAAACAAACGTTCCATTTTTCTTCAGAAAGCCATAGCCCTCCTGATTAGTTTTACACCAAAGAAAGTACCAAAATATTTTCGAAAAGATTGGTTCAGTTTTACACCAAAAGAAACTACCGAAAGAAAAATCAAAATATGATTTCTTTTCGTCTCCTTCATTCGCTGTACATACTTTATTTCCCCCCTAATCATATTTATCTCTGCCTGTTTCTCTATATGTCCTAAATTAATTATGGGTGATAAAATGTCTTTCTAAATTAACTATGAGTGATAAAATGACTTTCTAACATCGCTCATAGTGAGATATGGTGCAAAAGGTTGGCGGTTCTCCACGAAGTCGACGAGTCTCCTCCATTTCTCGGTCTCTGTTTCTCTCTCTCACAAAAGGAAACTTGATGTGTCAAGTGTATAGTCATCAATTTCGTATGCGTTGACGTCTTGTTGTTCAATCCTCTATTCGTGAAGATATCGTCTAACCAATATTCAGTGGAGTTACAGTTACCTTGGATTGATATATCGTTGAAGTGTTCATAGGTGTGGAGCTCTATTAATTGACCAGCACTCGAAACTGACTATCACTGTTGTTCGTCTTCACCATCAACCCGACGTTGGGGGTGGAAGGGTAGGCTCGCAAGCAACCGTGAGGGCAGTACTACGGCCCTTAAAGAGGTCCTAATTAAATAAGTTCGAGGACTATCTTAGGGCAGACCACTCCCTATTCGAAACCTCCCTTCCACCCCTAACGCCGGGTTGACGGCGGACACGAACAACAATGATAGTCAGTTTCGAGTGCTGGTCACCTAATAGAGTTCCACACCAATGAACACTTCGAACGTTATATCAATCCACTTGACATCAACGCATATCTTCACGAATGGAGGATTGAAAAACAAGACGTCAACGCATACGAAATTAATGACTATACACTTGACATCAAGTTTTCTTTTGTGAGAGAGAGAAAAAGAGACCGAGAAATGGAGGAGATTCGTCGACTTCGTGGAGAAAGGGATGTGTTGTGTTTTGTTGAGGATTTTGTCTCGCTGACCGATACATTATCTCCTGCAGAGGACAAAGGACTTTCTTCTTCACTTAATGAGGAATCAACTTTTCCATTTGCACTACATGTACCGTTTAGCTGAAAATATTGCGACAACGTCAGGTGATCAGGATCAGAATCATCTTCAGCTTCCACCCCTTTTATTTTGAGGGAACTAGGAGTAGCATCCTCCACATTCATCTCCATTCTGGTCCCAGAACCAGCAGGAGATGCTTTACACCTCTTTGAGCTAGGTACAACAAATGACAGATCCGTAAATCCGTAATCACCCTTTTGGAACATACATGGAAGAAGATATGTGACAAATCTGGCGAAGGTCACTGCCCTATGTTTGAGCCAGTTGACAATCATCACAACGATCCACAATTGGTGACATGCATGCAACTTTTGCATGGTTCAACTTCAGATGTTCATTTTGAACCAACGCGATGGGTTTGAAACATAAGTACAAGAATCATCAATTAGTAGCCAAATTAGTTTGTTTCGTTGTTTAATTTTGGAGGGTTATGAAACTTAGCTTTAGTGTCATTCACCATCAATACTATTACAGTATAGTTTGGTCGCAAAATATGTTTTATGGGATACATATTGTTATTCGCCATCAATACTACTAATGTATGTTTATTGTTATCAAGGGTTACTGAACCACAATGTCATAGTAAATTTCATAACATACATGGTCATAATGTCATAGTAAAGTTTTGCTCTAGCCTAATAGTTCTGTTGATATTTATCTGAGAAGTATAGTGTACCAACTTCACTGATTGTTTCTTAAAATTGTACCCGGTCGAATATCACCCTGAAACTTGATTTGATTTGTACCAACACGGCACTGAAGAATGTTTATTCACTTCAAATGGCGATCCACGTGGAGCTTACCTCTGGCAAGAACATGTAATGACTACGGGTAATAAGCTATAACACATGCTATGAACTTTACGATGACATTATGGTTCAGTGACCCTAGAAAATACGAAGTTTATTACCTTCGACAAGAGTGAAGTGACTCTAAATGTTTAATGAGCGCATGACCGTAGATAATAATAATATAGATTTCTAAGATGAAATAACAAGCCACTGTCTAGATCGTCCAAGCTTGGGAAAACTGGGCAAAACATGGCAGACCGATTAAGAAGTGAGCCTTTAAACGATTATACGCATTACATTCCCTTCCGGGATACAAAAGAGTCATTCCGATACTTTCTATAATTGATTACATTTCATGCTCTCTAGCGGTCTTTTGAAGTGATAAAACTACTTTCAAATGTTTGAGGGTCACTCCCCTCGATCTGTAATGTAGGTTTAATAGGTCATTTCTACTGCCGTATAGGGTCACTTATTCTGTTGAGGGTTTACAGGGCCACTTTCTTCCAGTTTGAATCAGGGTCACGTTTTATGTATCCGGGGTCACTTTATTGTTCTCGAATGTCATTGTTTTATTATCTAGTGTCATATTTTTACTTATTTAGAGTCACTTGTAGTTTTCATCGAATGTATAAGGCAAGCCAATGGGTTCGAATCCCCATTCCCCTCAATGCCTTGTGTCTGCAAAAAAGTTCATACCCCATGTACTATATATTTTGGTACTGAAGCATGTTTTAAGCGTCACTGAAGCATGTTATATATTAAATCATACGGTGACTTCTTTAGTTGTACAGCTTACCCATAATCAAAGGCTGAACTTGCAATGTTGAAACAATAATGTAATACCTTAACAACCACTATTTGTAGGATAATATTATTTCTAAGTATATGATAAACAATTTTATACATAGAACGGTGTATGTAGAAGTAATGTGAAATTACACTCATAGTTAATTTAGAAAGACATGAATCACCCACACGTCACACCCCTGTAATTATAGTTTGTTTGATTTGGAATAGATGGAAAAGAAACACATGTAGGTTTAAAAGGTTACTTCTACTGCAGTATAAGGTCACTTATGATGCTGAGGGTTCACTTATAATGCTGAGGGTTCACAGGGCCAATATTACGAAAAACCCGTTCCTGAGTCATCAAAAGAATCAGATTTCTGCAATATCTCTTGTCATGTCGGGAGTTGATCCGATAGAGTTGATAACCGAAATCAAGCAAAGACTAATGGAGGTTTCCTTGTCTCCTACCTCGAAAGTTTTGATTGTGGACTTGTCCACTAGATCACGAGTAATGTTGAAGCCTATTAGGCATTTTGTTTCGTATGATTCTTGATTGGTAGAGGTGTATGTGTAAGCTACCAAGTTTCGTAGCACAATGGGTCATATATATAACTTGCAACATAGTATAAGATGTGTCCAAGTTACATAGCAAAATTGGTGCCCAACAACATAGTATAAGATGTGTACCAAGTGACATAGTAATAACGAATGCAACTTCACCCCCAACAAAACATTGTTTTATAAAAGCTACCAAAATACGATAGATGACTTCCCTACATTACATAACATTAGACAATATCTAGAACATCCATTTTGCTACATTACATAACATGAGACATTCTCTAGCAAATCCTTTTTGCTACATTACATAACATTAGACATTTTGCAGCAAATGAAGGTAGAATGAAACAAGATAACTTCCCTTAAGCAAGTGCAAACTGGACAATAAGGATATGTGTCTTCTAATTCAGCATTCTCATATTCAGGGTAATGTATATGTATCAAGGGACAGGGCAAATATGGTAATCCAAAATGGGGAAGCTTAATGTACGTAATTTGACGGGGACAATGATGAGACATAATTCTCCTTCCAGCAGCTTTGCCTCTCCCTTTGAACTGCCTGTACAGTTTGCCCATCATCTCTATCCCTGCATCCCAATTCCCATTTTTATGACCAGTCATAAGTAAGATAAAGCTCATTACATACATCCCCTCCATAAGCCCGTAATCTACTGCCTCTGATATGTATCGCTGTCCTTCCTCGAATCTCCTCTCAGCGAAGTACATGTGCTACAGAGGACGAAACTAAAATAAGAGAGAGACAATAATTAATCGTGTATTACACTTTCAATGATGAGAGTATACCGTCCCAAGTTCAATCCAAGCACCCGGGTTTTTAAATCGCGCACATGTATATAGAAACGTACGGGCACTGTTGTTTTGGGGTTCAATTGACACTTTAGATACGTCTGCTTTTTCATAGACGACTGGCCGTTGGCCAATTTCGTTCAATTTCCGAGCACTGTTGTAAATCAAAAACAAAATTGATATCCAAATCCGAATAAAAAAACTAGAAAACAATAGTTAGAAGAAAGTATTTCAAGAGAAGTATAAAACCTTAGCCTACAGCGAAGTAGATCAATTGAGGACCAATTCCCCAATTTAGTGACAATTTTTTGTAACAATTCATCGGGAAGACGAAGCAGTTTCGAATCACCAAAAGCAGGTCCATCTCGTTTTTCTTCAGTGGTAAATCGGTTTTTTGGAGCCATAATCACAATTGCAAAGATCGATTATCTTTTAATCTGTAGAAATTTCAAAGGAAGGAAATGATGCATTGCAGAGAATTTACTGATGTCAAACTGCGATATTTATAGTCGATGATATCGATGATAAGTCAGTTTGGATCCTCTACTGTTCTACAAAGGTCATATTATTGTGACTTTTTTTTTTGGTGAAATCATATTATTGTGACTTTGCTACCATAATCAATAGTTATGGAGTAAATAGCAGTTCTAGTGAATACGAGACAAAAATAACAACTTTTTATTTATTCCAAAATCCACTGCCAAAGTCCACCATTTACAATCACCACCAAATTCACTACCAAAGTCCACCGTTACAACAATTACATGAGGGTTAGGGTTTGGGGTAAAGGTTTATGGTCAAGGGATGGAGTATCCACATAAACCTTATTTTTGCTCTTACCAACCCGAACCCGAGCAACCAACCTTTTTGACTACTATAGTCTATATGTATAGAGTTTGGGAGTTCACATGGATAAATGATTGTAATAACTTAAGTTTTATTTTATTTATATTTTGTAATAATCTATGTAAAAGTCACACTCGTACTATATAACGATTATTCTTGTACATGGTTTGTTTTTTTGTTGGTGAAAGTTGCTTAGACTATAACTTTCATACAACAATGTTTCTGTTAATTTTGGTTAGACGTCGATTACTTTAAAGTAAACCGTTAATCATTGTTTTTTTTTGAGTGAATAGTGCACGTTTGTAACAAAGGAGTTAATCCCTTTAAAAACTAAAATCGCCCTCCCACAAATATTAACTTTGGTTAATCGCCCGTTGCCCCCCCGCCCCCCCTGTCTCTCAATGTACTTGGGATAGACGTTGCAATGTACTTGAGCTCCCTGTTGTTGTGCTCATACTAAAGGGTCATTTTCAACCGTTTGAGGATCACTCCACTCGATCTGTAATGTAGATTTAAAAGGTCACTTCCACTGCAGTTTCTACGCAATGAAAACACATAAACCATCAAAAGGTATGTACGTTTCAAAAGTGCATTAAAAAGCAACAACCACCCTCACAAAAACTACAAGGGTCCGTGGGGGCAAAAACACTAAAGCAACCTTCAATTACATGAAAAAAGCTACGCTCGACGGCACGTTCAAAAGTTATAGATCTACTGAAGTACACAAAGTTATCTGTAAACAGAAGTAACCACTGACGTTGCGGCATCTAGCAACTCGTCTATGTACTTTCGTTGGTTGACTATCAGAGCCTGAGTTAGGGCCTCCATATCCTCTAAATCATCGTTTTATCCTTTAGCTCTGCTTTGACGGCCTCCGGTCTTTGTACTCTTTTTTTTGACCGTTCATCTCTGAGTTTACTTCCACTTTCCCGGATATATTTTCCATCTTTCTTTTCTACGGGTATGTTAGCTACAAATCTAAAAGACCCTTCGAAGCCCACACAAACTTCTCCTTTTTATCACGCCTTTCATGTGAATTGCCCATTTCAGACTGTCCAAGAATGTCACCAAGACAATCTGAAAAGGGCAATTCACATGAAAGGCGTGATTAAAAGGAGAAGTTTGTGTGGGCTTCGAAGGGTATTGTGGATTTTTAGCTAACATACCCGCAGAAAAGAAAGATGGGAAATATGTCGGGGAAAGTGGAAGTAAGCTAAGAGATGAACTGTCAAGAAAATGAGTACAAAGGCTGGAGGCCATCAAAGCAGAGCTAAAGGATAAAAACGATGATTTAGAGGATATGAAGGACCTAACTCAGGCTCTGATAGTCAAAATATGATCAGGTGAAAAATGAAGTATGTATAATACGGAAAGGAGAAGAAAGCATATCATTTTCGGAAGCTTTTTGGTAGTTTATTTGCTAATCTATGTGTCAAACTGAAATGATATAAGTTAGAGTATTGGCTTTTTAGATCTTGCATTTAGAAGGAAGAAAACAGAGATGATAATAGCTTTTTGAATTGTTGATGATCTTGGTGATGAAGATGAAGTGAACGATGAGGGGATTTTTATACCTGTGAAACTGCTATTGATTCTGTGTATTCAACTAAATAATTAATAGGATGTTATTTTTTATATGGGATGTAATTAATAGGATGTTGACTAGGCCGGATGAATTTGGACGGTGCAAACACTATTTTTCAGGGCTTTTCAGTATCCTAAAAGTTCCTGACCTTGAGCAATTTAAATTAAGTAATATGTAATTTACATTGAACAATTCCCGAAATATGTAGTCTATGTTCATACTCTTTGTTTTGTCTTCCAAAACGTTTGACTGGGAAAAAAATGTAATAAATTATAATTAATGGTTACAGATTTGCACAGTAGAACAATCAACTACCCAGGACTCATCGGAGCAACTACAATGGTGACTTCTTAATGGGTAAAGTACGAGAGAGAGTTAGGTCAAGTGAGAGTCACTATTGTGGGGGAATAGGTCAGGACAAGGATGATTTTTCTCTCTCATGGGGTTGCATGGGACTCTTTAAGTTAAGAGTCACTTGGTTCAGCAAATCAGAATATTGGTCGACGATGGATAACCCCCCCAAAAAAAATCAACTACCCTACTGACACCTAAGCCTTTGAAACCGTCCATATTCTGAAGTTTATTAATTAGGTTATAGATTCAATTGTAATTAATAGGATGTTGACTAGGGCCGGATGAATTTGGACGGTGCAAACTCTATTTTTTAGGGATTTTTCAGAATCCTAAAAGTTCCTAGCCTTATTTCCTTGTGTGGCTATGAGTTAGCCTTATTTTTCATGTTTACTAGAGTGGTCACGTCTGTAGTTCTAGGCGTCACTTTAAAATGGTTTAAGGATCAGTTGTGGTTCAATTTGTATTTTAAAGGGTAAGTTCATAGAACGTAGTAGGGTTATCAATAGTAATGTTGATGATGGTGTGAACATTGACTAACTTCTCTGATAGAGTCTCAAACTCTCAAATAAACCTTAATGTTTCCATCTCAATGTTTTTGTCTTAAGAGAGAAACATAAAGGGTGAACTCACTATCTCCCAAGTGTCACTTCTATTGTTTTTAGGGTCACAAAAGCGTCGCGCCCTCTGTAATTGATGTTTAAAGGGCCACTTCTATGGTATTCTTTCAATGTACTTGGGATGAACGTTGCAATGTACTTGAGCTCCCTTATGTTGTGCTCATACTAAAGGGCCATTTTCAAATGTTTATTCACTTCAAATGGCGATCCACGTGGAGCTTACCTCTGGCAAGAACATGTAACGACTACGGGTAATAAGCTATAACACATGCTATGAACTTTACGATGACATTATGGTTCAGTGACCCTAGATAATACGAAGTTTATTACCTTCGACATGCTATGAACTTTACGATGACATTATGGTTCAGTGAAGATTATTAACTTCCTTCCTCTTTGGGCGTGGCTAAAGGGCACCTCCTAACGTACGACCCAGGAGGTTTGGTGTACAAATTGTAACTTGTTTACCAGTGAGCCAACCACCTCTGTTTTTTAAATCAAGGTTGAATTAAGTTTGAAGGTTGAGAGAGATAACTTTGTGTACTTCAGTAGCTAAATCTATAACGTTTTGGGGATTTTCGATCTGTAACACTCCCTTGATATGTAATGTATGTTTCAAGGGTCAGTTCTATTGTGTTAAGCGTCACTGAAGCATGTTATGCCATAAGGAAGCTGAATACGAACTGAGGAGACTAACAGTAACAAAATGCTCGATCGATCACTATTTGAAGCATGTTATGCCCTGTGTGAAACAAGTTTACCACTTTTTGCCTAGCCTTATCAGTACCACTATAATTAAAGCGTGCACCATAACAAATGTAGATATGAAGGTGAGAAATATATTTAAGGATCAATTTTTTTTTTTTGAGAAGAAAGGATCATATTATTTAGGGTCCTTGAACCATATATATATTGTCAATATGTCATCATTAACATACGTTTGGAATCAGGGTGGCGTTACTATTATTATTATTATTATTATTATTATTATTATTATTATTATTATTATTATTATTATTATTATTATTATTATTATTATTATTATTATTATTATTATTATTATTATTATTATTATTATTATTATTATTATTATTATTATTATTATTATTATTATTATTATTATTATTATTATTATTATTATTATTATTATTATTATTTAGGGCCACTTATTCTATAAATTTTGCGTGGCTTTATAATTGTTTCAATCTTACCGTCTAATCACACCTACGAACTTGCACCGTCCAAAACTTCCCCCAGCACCAACAATTCCCAGTCCCCAGACAATAGTAGTCAACAATTTCCTATTAATTAGAAGTTTGAATGTGGGTAAATCCATAAAAACAAGTATTAAGGAAAGGAATTGGTGGTAGTGGGAAAACTTACATATTTTATTGACCCAGTGGGTGGCCAACCCAGTGGGTAGATGCAAGTATTAATACCCCAAAATTCTTCACTTGTCTGCCAAAAACAATACAACATACATCAAAACACACCAGTCTCTACAGCCCCCGAAAAAAAAAGCAGTCTCTTTTCCATAGCAAAATAACCATAGGAAAATACAAAAAAAAAAATTAAAACCTTCAAAAATGATTTCTTTTATCATTTCTTCATTGTACATATTTTATTTACCACCAGATCATATTTTTTCTTTGTCGGTTACTATGAGTGATAAAAATATGAGTGATAAAATGTTTTTCTAAATTAACTATGAGTGATAAAATGTTTTTCTAACATCAGTCATAGTTGAAATCGGATGATCGGCTTAAACGTAAGGGCATGGCATAGTTGAGATCCATGGATACATTGGAGTTCTCAATTACAGTCATATTGCAAGCTTCGAGGACCACATCTTCTTAATAGATGAGCTGGCTAAAGAATGCGCATGATGAGCTCCTTCGATTCATCATATCAAGTGGAGCTACTACCAACTTTGTTGCAGCCAGAATGTGTTACTCCATGCTCATCTACTGAAAGACACTAATCCTAATTTCGTAGCTGGAATCATCCTTGAGAGTGATGAGATCGTCGGTATAATTGCTGGTGCACTAAGAAACTGTGCGCTCCCTGCTACCTTTCAAGCTGAATTTGCGATTTGGTAAAAGAGCCTGAATTCCCTCAAGGTTTTTGGGATGAACGTTGGATTTCTTCTCTCCCATTTGCGGAAAAACAACCAGATACTTCAGGGGTCACATTCTACTTTTATAGCATTAGACTCAGACCTCAACGGCCAAGAATTCATTTGGAATCAGGGTGACATTATTATTATAATTTAGGGCCACTTCTATAATTTTTTCGTGCGTGGTTTTATTATTGTTTTTTTTTTTGGGATGAACGTTGGATTTCTTCCCCCCCATTTGCGGAAAAACAACCAGATACTTCAAGGGTCACTTTCTACTCTTATAGCATTAGACCTCAACGGCCAAGAATTCTCTCTATAATCAGGGTGACGTTATTATTATTATTTAGGGCCACTTATTCTATAAATTTTGCGTGGTTTTATTATTGTTTTTTTTTTTTGGTTTCGCATTCCTCTTTGGGTGTGGCTAAAGGGCAACTCCTAAAGCACGGTCTCGGGTATTCTACGAATTAATTCGTGTAGGTGCGCCTCAGGAAGTTTGAACCCCTGACATGGTAAACAAGTTGCAACTTGGTTACCAGTGAGCCAACACCTCTTTGCGTGACTTTTATAATTGTTTAAGGCTTTGTTTCTCTCTTTGCGTGACTTTTATAATTGTTTAAGGATCCCTTCTTCTTACTTCACTTCTTTATTATATATATATGGTTACTCAACCATACAATAATAATTAAAATGGGAATCATGGAGACTATTATTTCTGCGGGTCAAAATAATCAGATATTGCAGGAAAATAATATTGGTGTAGTCACACACATATCACACGGGTCACTTCATTCGTGTCCAAATACAATTCCGATACGCATTAATTTACCTAATTAAATCTACCCAATAAAGTCCCTCAGACGGTCAGACACTCAGACACTCAGACACTCAGACCCTCACCCTACTCTCCTAGACCCTCCCAAACGCCATAATCACTTTGTCAGCTTCTCTCAGCAAAAGTAACAGTAGACAAGACAATTCACTGTAACCTAATTTTTCCTCTCTTTTTTTACCTCATCATGTTTAAGCGCAAGCTAATAAAGTAAATACACCAAACCTTCCGATTCTTCTGTACATGCAATGACCATATTCATTGAAGAATCCTCGATCGGCTTTTCCCGTGATACGTAATTCATTTCACCCTTTAATGGTTCAAGTAGGAGAGAGAGTAGTGTAGGTCAGGTGAGAGTGGGAAAGGTCCTGAGGGGTCAAGCTAAGGATGATTGATAGTATTGACGCAAAACATGAACTTCTATAGTTTTAACGTTTTAAGCGTCGATTTATAATTAATGGTTTGAAACTTTAATAAAGATCACTTCTTTGTCAATGTATTCTTGTAATCCAATTAAAATGAAAATGAACATATACAAAAAGACGTTCATGTATAATAAGGAGCGTTACTTTATCAAGGTTTAAGGATTACGTCGTACTCATTTTATTTTTTGTGCCACTTGTAATAATAATGTTTAATGATCACATCTATGGTCTACATTGCATTGTATTAGATAAGAGCATAAGCAATGGTGCATGTCAATTGTCAATTTGTCATGCATGCACCAATTCTTCTATCTTCCACCTCATTTTTCATTCTCTCTCCTTTGCCTCCTTCCCTAATCAGTATAATCTCTGGTTCTCTACCCACTATGGAATATAGTGATTGGTGCGTGCATCCAATATACACACTTTCCTACTTTTTGGTTAAATTATATGATTTCTTATCTTCCCATCTAAACTAATTAAATTTCATACCTTATCATTTTGTACAATTTCGCTACAATACATGACACTTATCCGTGTGCTTGTTGATTGGTATTTGGTAGAGGTGTATGATGTGTTAGCTACATACCATGTTTCTTAGCAAAATTTCGCTACAATACATGACACTTATCCTTTTTGCTACATTACATAACATTAGACATTGCCTACAGGTGATCAACAAAAAAAAAAGACATTGCCTACAGTATGGGTACAATGAAACCACAAAACTTCCCTAGCGCTTCTGCAAACTGGACAATGAGAACGAGTGTCTTCTAATTCAGCATTGTAACAGTCGTATTCGTCCAATCCTTGATCAGGTTCATGTATATGGCTAACCAAAAATCGCTGATCTTATTCGACCCCCTAATTTAATAGGGACAAAAGGGAGACATAATTCTCCTACCAGCAACTAGTTTGATAGGGACACAAGCGATACATATGCATATATATCTTATGTTGAAGCGTTTTTCAAATTCAATCCGACGGAGTCGATTTTATAATTTTCTGACATACGTAAATGAAGTTAATAGCTGGCAAAAACTGACCCGACCCGATGACCGATCCGAACCCGACCCGCCACAGACCCGACCGAAACCCAACCCGACAAGATTCCAACCCGAAATGACCCGCCCATTTTGACCCGAGAATGAAACGACCCGACCCGAACCCGACCCGAACCCGAATGTTGTGAGACAATATTTGTCAAACCCGTTGGGTAACCCGAAACCGAACCCGTATTTGACCCGATGTATTCGACCCGTATTTGACCCGACCCGTATTTAACCCGACCCGTATTTGACCCGACCCTTATTTGACCGACCGAAACCCGACCCGACCGACCCGTTTGCCAGGTCTATAATAAATATCCACGTGTTTCGCACGGACTCATAAAATAATTTTATAAATATATTTATTTATAAAATGATTAAAATATTTGAAGTGCAATTATTAATATTATTGATAAATTGTTAAACCATTTTATTTTTGCAAAGCTTTCGATCCGTAGGATGCATGCTAATCATTGAGAATGATATTTTTGTGAGATAATAGAATGCTTGATTATTATTGATGTAAACGATCCCTATTTATAGGTAGGGAGTCCTAGTGTTTTTTTCTTTTTTTTTTCGGATAAGAAGGGAGTCCTAGACTCCTAGTGTTATGAAAACTCTATTAAGTGACCAGTACTCGAAACTGACTATCACTGTTGTTCGTGTCCACCATCAATCCGGCGTTGGGGGTGGAAGGGTAGGTTCGCAAGCAACCGTGAGGGCAGTCCTATGACCCTTAAAATGGTTCTAATCAAATAAGGTCGAGGACTATCTTAGTTAGGGCAGGCCGCTCCCTATTCGAACCTGCCTTCCACCCCCAACGCTGGGTTGACAGTGGACACGAACAACAGTGATAGTCAGTTTCGAGTGCTGGTCACCTAATAGAATTCCACATCTATAAACACTTCGACGATATATCAAACCATGGTAACTCCACTGAATATCGGTCACAATCATCATAAATCTGATGGGTGACTTCTAGAGATTTAAGCGTCACTTTAAACTAACTGTCTAAGGATCAACTATTGTTCTATCAATGTGGCAATCAAAAAGTGAACATTTCACCGATTGAATTATTACAATCCCTTCCGGGCTACGAAAGAAACTTTTGGTACAAATATTAAGAAAGGGGTCACTTCATTCGTGCTAAGAGAACTGTAATGCAGGTTTGAAGGATCACTTGTACTATATAATTGGGTTACTTGTAATTTGAAGGTCCACAAGTGCAACTTTCGAGTAGTTTTTTTATCAGGGTCACGTTTTAGTTATTTTTGGTCACTGTGTTATTATATAAATGTATGTTTATTGTTATCAAGGGTCATTGAACCACAATGTCATAGTAAAGTTCATAACATGATCATAATGTCATGGTAAAGTTCTTAACAACATGGTCACTTTATTATTATGACGTGACTTCTACAGATATAAGCGACACTTTATAACTGTATGTTTCAGCAGCATCAACTCTTCTTCAATGTTAATGGCCACTATTTTTTATCGTACCAGCCCATACCACCCACCCCTAAGCCATAGTATGAGAGGTAAATTCTGAGGATTGTAATTTGGGAGAGTGAATAGTAGAATGTGAAGAAAGGCTCGCAAAGTGATGATAAGAAGGCTCTTTAGACCCGCGAGCTTAGTACCGGATGTATCAGCTTCACTATTCTGAAACGTCTACATAATTTTTCTATTTGTAAACAACAAGAATCTGTTTGGGAAGGAGTATATAGAGGCTATGGAAGGTTTGCATATGGTGATGATACCGCCTACAAGCCAGCGCGGGGAAATAGTCACTGTGGTCGACAGTGGATACCCTTGGTCGTGACTCGTGAACACAAAAAGCGAAAAAACAAAAAACAAGGCAACTAGTGCTCTAGTCAGTAGTGCACGTTTTTTTTTTTTTGTTGTTTTTTGAGTGAGCAGTGCATGTTTGTAACAAAGGAATTAATCCCTTTAAAAACTAAAATCGCCCTCCCACAAATATTAACTTGGTTAGCTGTCCAAAAAACCACCCTTCTTCCAAGGTGCACCACCGCATCGCCTCAGTCATCACACCCACCCCTACTAACAAAGTCCCCACAACGGGAAGACCGGAGGAAGTTTTTTCATAGTTCTACAGACTTAACAGGTTTTGTTTTCCACTCCTTTTGTACTAGTACAATTTTTTCATTTCATTTAGGGAATTTACTTCGATATGGTTCTCAAATTAAGATTTTTATTACTATATGTTTTAGATATGTTTTATGTTGTCCACTCCACTTATTTCAGTCTGATTTTGCTTTTTTTTTCATTCAATTTGTTGCCTTTGGAGAGAGGGGTGGGGGGTGGGCGACGGTGAGAATCTGTTGTTGTTGGTGGTGAAAGTATAGGGGAATAACAGTGTTTGTTTTATGTTAAAAAAACTTTAAATTTATGATAAGGATAGTCGATTACGACATATAAGTATTGATTAGTCTTTGTGTTGCCAATTCAATAGAGTGCACACCAACTGCTCTCTGTTTTATGTTGTCTTTGTGTAATTAGTCCAAGTATCAGTCTTTGTCTTGCCAAATGTTTATCTATGTGAAATGTCTCCACTCATGAGTTATTGTAATACTAATCCTGTGCAGTCATGGAAGACGAAATCATATCTTCTCCATCACAAACATCACCCATATCTTCTGCACCGTCGGCACCAATTTCGTCACTTCCACTTTTCCCACCACCTTCCCTATCACTGAGTGACTACCTCCCATTAAAGTACTCTGAGGTCATTATGGCATCATTTTTCTCAGCCCTAGCTCCCACACCACTACAAGTTGACCTGAATACAATGTCATTTCACTATAAAGGGAAGGGTGGTTTGAAGAAACAGGTTCCTGAAAAAATTGTGAGATCGATGATTCTGTCACCGAAAATCACAATGCCACCGTATAAGGATCTTCTTATGGTTGACTTCTACTCTAGGGAAGCACCAGCACACCTCCCAGACCTGGATGATCTAGTGAATGATTCATTGTTGCTGGGGATTGTTTTAAATGGATTCAAAGGTCTTGAAAAGAGAAACTCTCTTCTCATTCTGCCGCCACTTGCGAAAGCAGATGTGGACCCAGCCCCAATTCCCCTTCCAAGACCGACAGGTGTTAAGTTAAGTTCTCCAAAATCAGATATCAAAATAGCAAGCTTTGCAAACGTTCTTCTGGTGTACCAGCCGACCTCAATGCTGAAGCAGATAGAGATGATGATCACAACAAAGAAGGAAGTGTTGCTGTCAAAGAAAACTAGGGTCCACAACCTTCGTTTGGAACCAAGAGACTTATTTTGGAGAGTCCCTGGAAGGAACTGCTATGTGAGATCATGGGATCATCAAACATATGAGGATCATCTTGTATTTCACAGTTCGCCAAGCCTAGATGCTGATATGAAGATAGTAGCTTGGAATGCTAGGGGCATTGCAAGGCCCTCATTCAAAGGACATTTCATTGATTTGTGTTGGACCTTCAAGCCTGAAATATTTATCATCACTGAAACCCGTGTGAGCTCCTTAAACACCAGCTTAATTGTGCAAGATCTGCATTTCCTAAACTGGTTTCTTCTGGAGCCGAATGGAATTGCTGGAGGGGTTCTGGTTCTTTAGAGCTCAAGTGTCAAGTTTGACGTCATCAACGAGGATAAGGAGGGACTTCATGTCATACTTAAGGTACATCTACAAAACCTAGCTTGTCGATTTCGTTTCTTGTGTTCTCCATGGTTTCAATCAATGAGAGCAACTTGGATTGAAATTGTTGGAGCTAAATCCGTAACATGATGTCTCTGATTAAGTGCACTGCATATAGATCAAACATAATGACTGAAGTATTGCTTTACCACCTGATTGCAGGCTGCTTAGAGTGAATGGGCGATGCCAACCGAGTAAATATGTTGCGGATAGGATGTCATATGGGCGATGCCAACTTGGATGTATTTTAGATCAAGATGATTACCCCAAAACAATGAATGTTAAGAAATGGAGTATTGGGTTTTTTGGATGGGCTGTTTTACATGAACATAATGTGGTATTGTTTTGTTTATGCCCGCGAGTGGTGATGAGACTTTTCACTTATTTGCTATAAACATTCCTAGTTCCTACGACATACGCTCAAGAATTGGTATTAAAACCTTTTATTTTTTTTGATCACCATATTAAAACCTTTTCACTTATTTGCTATATACGAACATTCCTAGTTCATACGACATACGTTCAATAATTGGTATTAAAACCAAGCATTTTTCTCTGCTTCTCTACACATTAGCGCCGATGAACAAATAACAATGCAAATTAAACTGTCAGTATTTAAAATAAGTACAAATATGTACAATGCTGTCATTCTATACTGTTAACCGATATCCGATCCTCCCGAGTATCCTCAAGGCGGACCAGCAAAAGGGTCATTAGGATCACTTCTATTGTTTGAAGCGTCAGTTTTTATAAATGGTTTACATTTCATGCTTTCTAAAATTGATCGCGAGGAATAGAATTGATACTTTAAAATCCTCAAGGAGGACGATCAAAAGGGTCATACTTTAAAATTGATCGCAAGGAGGAATTGAATTGCTTTTTTTAAACTGAGGGTCATCACTTATACGTTCGATGTGCATATTCGCTTCATTGAAAGCAATGTTCAAAAGGTTGCATTTTTTTTTTTAGTTTTAGTAAACACCACTTAAAAAGTAAATTGTACTAGTATGGAATATGTGAACCCGTGTGAATCATCAGTGCTAACTACAGTTGTAGTACCGCACCAAAAAAAAAAAAAACTATAGTTGTAGTAAACTTGACATGAATATATATATATATATATATATATATATATATATACACCAACAAAGGGCACTTCTACTTGTCTAGAGAGTCATTTCACTTCTTCTAGAATTTTTATAATTAGGGTCATTCGTTTTCCTTGCATCTCTTGTTATCCTCTTTCTTTTGTAATCCTTCAACAGCATGGCTGAAATATGGTATCAAGAGAGAATTGCCACTTACAGTAATTACATTGAAGAAGTGCACAATGAGGTGTATGTCCTCATAGGCCGCCTACTTGAGATATTGCATGGTGATGAGGTACATGATTTAATGAACGTTGAACCTCCCTTGTTGAAGTTGGAGGAAAAATTCTTTGAGTGGCGGGGAGAAAATATAATTTGGTAAACGCCTAGTTGGTGCAGTAGCATTAGCGATAATTGGATGATGTTAATTAGTTTGTGTAGTATATGTTGCTGATGTAAGAAATTACTATGAAATTAATGGTAATGGTAACTGTTTGATTTGGTTATATTGATGACTGTTCTTTTTTTCTTTTTTCTTTGAGAAACATTGATGACTGTTATATACTCCGTACTATACATCTAAAAAATTCTTAATTGCGAATATGGAAACGATAATATTTAAGTAGTTCAAATGGTACAAATTAAAGCGCAGTTTTTTGAAGCACAGTAATTTAATATGATGAGATAAACCACCACCCGCCCCCCTGCCCAAACTATCACTGTCAGATCATCTATCCAAGTCGTCCGACCCATTCGGGCTTTCGAAATCTTCGTCATGAAGCCTCTCCTCCCAGCTTTCTTCATACGCCTCCTGTTCCAAATGTGAGTCAAATATCTCTTTCAACTTTGGTAGTGATCGAGTCTGTGGTCGAAGTATACGACCCTCACCAGACCATAGGTCATGAAGTACAAGTGGGCTGAACTTGTTAGATAGACGTTCCATTAGGATGGCCACCTTTGTCCTAATGTCTTTGTACAGTTTGACCTTCTCCTGATACTGTCTATCAAGTTCACCTACAAAACAGGAAATGTAATACCAAATCCAGGAAATTTTAGCGCCATTAATTCATAAAAGAGATTTAATTACACGTGTATTGTAATTACTACCTTGGCATTATTGTTACGTTACCTTGGTTGAGGGCACCATTGTTACCTTGGTTGTGGGCACCATTGTTACCTTGAGAGGCAGTTTCGACATCGTTATGATCCATTTTAGCGTCAGTTTTAAGTTTTTGAAAAGGATTGACATTCAAATTTGATTATGGCGCTCGAATTGACACTAATTTCAAATTGAAATTTATTTTGGCGTTCCAAATTGACACCAGTTTCAAATTTCAAAAGGACCGAGGAAGAGTATGAGAAGGAGAAATGTGAGTTGGCATTGCCGATTTTGGCAATGTATAGCCTATAGGTACCCTTGCTAATTTTGTACAAATTGCAGAGATGCCCGTATGTAATCTTGTGCAGTGTGTATTACTGCACATACTCCAATTGGCAAGAGCATTGTCCATGGCGCAAGCAACTTATTTTGAAACTGATAATCGAACTGATGTTTGACCATTCAAGAAGAAAAAAAGACATCTTATGGACACAATGGTTTGGATAGACGTTCCATTTAGGATGGCAACCTCTGTCCTAATGTCTTTGTTCTTTCGTTTTTCTATAGGAATTAGTCATATGAAACATGGAAGTAGGTGCAATGTTTGTACTGTATGTACTATATTGTTTTTTGCTAGTCCGTACTGTATGTGCTATATGTGTATGGATATACTCGTATATGGGTATGTGAATTAGGAGTTTAGGACAAGCACCATTTCTCTTCCAATAGTTGCAAATCTTTAATGTCAATTGGTAAATTGTTCATTAATCCAAATGCTTTAGTGGTCAAACGCCTAGTCAAAGATGATGTAAGCTTTGTGAAGGATAGTATATCAACATTGTGTTGTCTTATTACTCTTATCAAGTATTGGGACTTCGCCACTTTGGAGTTTGGATGTACATCAAATCTTTTTGGAGGATCTTTATGCAAAATTGGTGGGAAAAACCATGCTCCTATAACAATTATATCAATAAAAATGGATTCCCTTTGATACTGACTTTTTTGAGCCTTTAAGCCGTTTGAGCGAGGGGCAACTGCATAGCAAAAAACAAAATAGACTATGCTATATTTTCTCGAATACTCCGTATATTTTATCAGACTGAATTCTCGACTGTCGAAACATAAAGGCTGTTGAAAATTGAAATCAGTACGCGTCCCCATTCCAGCTCTTTGGAAGAGGTTTTTGCAGATTTTCAAGCCTATGAAAAACAATTTTATACATAGAAATGTAGAAGTAATGTGAAATTACGAATAATAACGGTGGAAAAGATACACAATTGTGAACAAAGAACACTAAATTTATAGTATTGAACCAAACCTTGAACCCACAAAAGACTGAACTTTTGGATTGAAGGTTGCTCAAATTGATAAGATATTAATAGTACTCCAAATTGTATAGTTTTTGGAACTATACAAAATAGATTGAATTTTCGACTGTTGAAACATAAGGCTGTTGAAAATTGAAATCAATACGCGTCCCCACTGGAGCCCTTTGGAAGAGGTTTTTGCAGATTTTCAATGGCGTGTGAACAGCTTGACTAACTAAAGTTCATTACAGGGTCACTTCTACTGCATCATAGGGTCACTTGTAATGTTTAAACCATCACGTAATACATTAACAACCACCATTTGTAGGGTAATGTTATTTCTAACGCATTTGATAAACATTTTTATACATATGTGATAGAGCTGTAGAAGTAATGTGAAATTAAGAATAATAACGGTGGAAAAGATACACAATTGTGAACAACGAACACAAATTTTATTGATATAGTATTGAGGCAAAACTTGAACCCACAAAAGACTGAACTTTTGGAATGAAGGTTGCTCTAATTGATTAGATATTAATACATTGAGTACTCCAAATTGTATAGTTTTTTGGAACTATACAAAATAGACTGAATTTTCGACTGTTGAAACATAAGGCTGTTGTTAATTGAAGTGTAGTGGACCGCTAATCCTGAAGTTGAATTTCTTTTACTTTAACTGAATTTATTTGCCACAGTATTGGCCGATCAAGAATTACTCAATTAACTCTATGGAATGAAGACCCTCAGCCACACTGCTTCACCCGACTCTCCTAGACTACCCTCTTCACGCCATAATCATGATTCTAGCTTTACTCAAAAGTAAAAGTAGACAAGACAATTCACTGTAATCTTCTTTTCCCCTCTTTCTTTCCTCGTTAATTGTAACCTTCTTACCTAGTTTCCAAATTGGTTCGTCTGTTCTTGCGATCGAAATTGTTGAAAGTGACACAATTACATTTGGACTCAGGTGGTCACTTTGTAATTATTTAGGGTCATAATCAAAGGGTGAACTTGTAATGTTGAAACAATAATGTAATACCTTAACAACCACCATTTGTAGGATAATGTTATTACTAAGCATATGATAAACAATTTTATAGATAGAACTGTGTATGTAGAAGTAATGTGAAATTAAGAATAATAACGGTGGAAAAGATACACACTTGTGAACAACGAGCATAAATTTATTGATATATCGTATTGAAGCAAAACTTGAACCCACAAAAGACTGAACTTTTGGATTGAAGGTTGCTCAAATAGATCGATAAGATATTACATTTGGACTCAGGTGGTCACTTTGTCATTATTTAGGGTCATAATCAAAGGGTGAACTTGTAATGTTGAAACAATAATGTAATACCTTAACAACCACCATTTGTAGGATAATGTTATCACTAAGCATATGATAAACAATTTTATAGATAGAACTGTGTATGTAGAAGTAATGTAAAATTAAGAATAATAACGGTGGAAAAGATACACACTTGTGAACAACGAGCATAAATTTTATTGACATATAGTATTGAAGCAAAACTTGAACCCACAAAAGACTGAACTTTTGGATTGAAGGTTGCTCAAATAGATCGATAAGATATTAATCGTACATTGAGTACTCCAAATTGTATAGTTTTTTGCTTGTCAAAAAGAGGGTGCAGGTTGCTCAAATAGACCGAGGCACCCCTCGCTACGTCATGTTCGGACTCTCGTGTTCAATAGCGAACATATCAGACTAGCTGAACAACCAGCGCAAGCACTGGCCCCGTCAACGTAGTACCAACAAGGGGCTAGTATAGTTCCTAGAAGCCAGCAGACACAAGACATGGGGGGGTGAATGGGGATTCGAACCAATGACCTTGCCTTACCAAACCACTTGGGTATAAGCTTGGAACCACTAGACCACCACCATTGTTGGTAAATTGTATAGTTTTTTTTGGAACTATACAAAATAGACTGAATTATCGACTGTTGAAACATAAGGGAGTTGAAATAAATACGCGTCCCCACTGGAGCTCTTTGGAAGAGGTTTTTGCAGATTTTCAATGGCGTTGAAGTAATGTGAATTTAAGAATAATAACGGTGGAAAAGATACACAATTGTGAACATCGAACACAAATTTTATGGACATAGTATTGAAGCAAAGCTGGGAGGCGATAGAAAAGTTACTTTTAAATTTCATTATCATTATTATGTTACTTTAAATTTGAATTGCACTTTCACCACATTAGATAACTAACCGAATTTCATTGATAACCTTCTTGATTTTCCAAAATGGAACACTGACTGATTTTGCCATACATCGGACTTTGCTTACTGCAATTTTTAAAAATTAAACAAAGAACAAAAAACTACACCAAGCCAACAGCATAATCCCCAAAACCACCCAACATTAACATCAAGACGCCATCATTTCCCAGCATCATCCTCGTCATTATCATCATCGTCGTCGTCTTCGTCGTCATCACCATCATCGTCACCAACAGCATGACCATCATCATCCTTATCCTCATATTTCTGAATCCTCCCCCTCAGATTCCAAATTTCCTCCTCCATCAAGGCAACTTGGTCTTTCAATCCCTTATATTGACGTTTTTGCTTCTTCATCGCCCGTACTTGCTTCTTCAATTCCTTCACCAGCTGCAAAATTTTGTCTCCCATTGAGGATTGAACTCTCTGGATCTCACTAATATAAGGAGGCGGAGCAATAAAATCTGATAGAAACGAAAAATCTCTATGTTAGTCGAAAAACATTACTATCTACTTTGTTACGGCAGAAAAATAATATGATGAAGTCCTGAAAATAGGACCACTGGAAAATTTATACCGGGTCTACAGTCATGGCTACGTCTTTGATGTTCCCGTATCAACTCAGTAATATCATCGTTATGGGTGGGGATCTTCAATATTCTGTGTTCTTCTGGTACGCTTGAGATATCGTATACAGTTCTACTTCTAGGGCTTGACATGGTTGAAGGTTGAACAGGAAAGTGAAGGTAGTAAAAGAAGTCGGTGGGGAAGGTGAAGAGCGGATTGATCTCCTTTTATATCTGCAGGGTAGCATTGTTCGTAATAACTGCAGGGTTTTTATTTTTTTTTAGTGAATGTAATAACTGCAGTTTGGTGGCAAGTACTGATTCTCTTTAGTAGTGTTGAACAATTTCTTAATTTTACACTTCTTCGTTTTGTAAACCATTTCTTTTATACAATCTACATTCAATTTTGCATTAATTGCAGATTTATTTCTCATGTTTGACTGGGACCATTTTGCTCAATTTGTGCTACCGTCCATGATTCATAGTATTGTGATTAACGTCTTATAGTACCTCACGCTTAAAAATATGGCACATCCGCATATCCTCTTTCTTATCTAAGCATTCGTTTTCCCAACTATTCTGATATTGATCTCGCTGTTCATAAGTTTCGTAGTATCCAAATTCCGATCTAAATTCCCTTTCTATGAGATTATGATTTTTCCTTGATCCATCTTTGATAAGGATTAAGGAGTAAAATATTTCAAAAAAAAAAAACAAAATATACTCCTCCATTCCAATGAAACACTACCATTTGCTTTTCGCACACAGACCAAGACAAACTGATTTTGCCACTTGCTTTCCCCTTATACCCTCAACATTGCGTTAATGAGTTATGAGGGTATGGGGAGGTTTTTAATTTACAAAAAGTAAGAGTGAACTGGTATTTGACTAGCAAATTATTGCTTACAAAATAGAGAAATGATAATGTTTGTTTGAAACAACCAAATTAGGAAAATGGTAGTGTTTCATCGGAACGGATGGAGTAATCTACTTTGAAAGAGAGATATTCGAATGGAGGTGCGATTTATTGAATATACATACGCCACCAGTTGTACAAGTCTCTTTCTTCGACACCCATTTGGGACATTGCTAGAAACACTTTCGAAGACAATTTTCCTTTTAAATAGTGAAATAGTACAACAGAAATTATAACTTCTATTGTAAACTACAATTGAATAACAAGAAGCAAGGTTGAGAGAGACGATAAAGATATATTGCTACAAAGGGTAACGCAATGAAAATGTATAAACCATGATAAATGTTGAGGGTTTACAGGGGTCACTTTCTTTCCTTTGACCCTGGGTCATTAAGTATTTAAGGTCACTTATTATTAGGAAAATGTTTGTTTCACCCTGATTCATCACGCCACAGCTTTAGTTCGAGATAAGTTTGTTCCTTCATTAGCTTTCTTTCCAACATCAGTCAATACTCTCTCTCTGATATCCGTATTCAATTTGTTGGCCTCACAGGTCAGAAGTTGTATCAAAATACTGAGCCTTTTTTTTAACAGATCCGCGTCCTGCAAATTTGCAGATTGCAATTCTAAGTAACAAAATTATTCACACTTAATTGCGGAAAACTGTATAAATATTATTTGTTGCTTACTTCAAAATCTTCTTGGGTCAACTTGTTCCAATACTTCCTGGCCCCTATTAACTCCATGCAAAATATGCCACAATCGCAACTGAATGACACAACTCCAATCAGTACCACGATACCGTTTTTCGCAATGCGTAGTACTAATCAAGTGAACATTAATTATTACTTGTTCTTCTGCGTGGGGGTCTTATTCGAAACTTCAATTTCAAACTCTTTCATCTCACTTAAATTTTCATATCTGTCATCCCTCTTCCCGGTACCCCGCCACATACGTAACCTGCATGTCATTATAATTTCTTAAATGGGCACAAACGATGTCTTTAATCAAGAACATACATGACGAATTGCCCAACTTGCCATTGTCTTGGCTGCCTATATCCAAAACTCGATTGTTCTCTCTGATCCCAATGAATCAGCCACGAACGTTCTTTTCTTCGCAACATCCACTATGCATAACGTCCAGTGATTCTGCTGGTTCATCGGGATGAATATCTAAACATTACACGAGGATGAGGAGATTAGAATATAATGTTGGTTTTTCTCTTTACTTAGAGACCACTTGATGTGGACATTAACTAGACTATAATGCACGCGGAAGCATAACTATAAAGAACACAAGATATACGTGAAAAGCGCTCCTTGAACATGAGGGATAAAAACCACGGGCTAAACTTTACTATACTTTGGCACTTGACATACTGAACTTGGTGATAGAGCACCAGGCTTTAACTTGATGGAGTCGGGGACAACTCCCCCGATCACACATACCTTTTGCCTTCTCCTATATGACCTCTTTATATAGGCCACAACTAGAATTCAACTAGACAAGAAAAAAAAAAAAAGAAAAAGAATTCAACTAGGTCATTTTAACCTAACTTGACTCCTAATAACATAATTAGAAAACTACTGCTAAGTACTCTTAACAAAAAAACTTTTAAAAGTAGTGCTTCAAATTAATTATAAAAAATAAAAGGAAAATTTTCATTTAGGTGCTTTGAGGTTTCGTGTTTTATTTTTTAGGCTATATGTGGTTTGAATATAATTTCACTTAGGTGACACAAGCTTTTCTAAATAATTTCACATAGGTAGGTGACAGGTGATGGCGGAGGCTAACTTCTGTTAACTTTTATCGACGTGTGAAGGGCGATTATCCTTGATGACCCGATTAATATTGATCAACTTGCTGCTAGACTCTATACTTAACACTACTACATGCTGGACACTTTTTGGTATTAGGCGTAGAAGCCTTTTTGTGCTTTCTTGAACTAAGCCTTTTTGTGCTAGACAATACTTGGAGAAAGAAACGACAATGACTTCCTTCAATGCTTTGCTCTTACTTGCTAATTAAATATTGCTTGGCTTGACTTGCTTAATATTGAGCGTGGTTAGGTCCACCAGATAATGTAGGAGAAAGTAACTCATCCACCACCTACTAATTTAAGGGGACTTACTTGATCGATAACATACGGATGGAGATACGTTCCCGCCACACTTTTCATCATTTTATCAAAAGCTTCCTGTGATGGAAGCCTACCGTTGAACCCAAGTGTAGACTGGATAATAAAGTTGGATTACCTACCGCACTTTTGTTTGTAGTAGTACTATCCAAACGCAAAACATATACTAAATCATTACATACCGATAGGGTTGTTCGTAAGCAGACTTCTGTGTATTTTGAAGCGCGATGATTTACATCATGTAGCATAGAAATCCTGCAATCCATTTCCTGAAACATAACACCATCGATACTTTAGTGGAATGATGCAAAATAAACCCATGGATCCGATCCATCCTCTGGGAAAGAAGTTCCTGAAATCAATTCGTTGTGCAGTCACCTTCCCATTCTGAAATAGCTTCTCACTGCAAGTTGGAGTTTAATTTGGTCAGATAAGTTGTTGCGCAGGAGTTGCAGTTAAGGGGATTGAGTATATATATGAGACGTACTCATCAGAGAAACTTTTGTTGTCAAACACATATTCCAACAACTCAACTTGATGAACTTGTAAATTAAGCATAGACACCCTTTCCTTTACAAAAGGGGTTACCGGGATTTTTTGCTTGGGTAACACCCGTTCACTATCACTTGACCCGAGTTCTATTATTTCTTTGGGATGCCCTTCTTCTTCGAAAGCTTTTGTTGGCTGGCTGCGCGTCTTGGGCAAAGTCGCATTTGGAAGTTTTCTCGGCCTGCCTCGCTTCTTGGCAACAGACTGCCCATTCTGAGAAATAGTGTCTTCGCAGTCTTCTTCTGGAGCTCGATCCTTTTTCGGATGACCTCTCTTCTTGGCCTTCCCCCCATCTCCCGCTACATCACCACGGTTAGGCTTATCATTCGTAGACCCCTCATTCTCGTATCTGCCTTTTTTCTTGGACATCCCACATTTCCCTGCTACTTTACCAAGGGATGGCTTAGCACTAGCAAACAACTCATTCCCGCAGCCCCATTCTTGTTCGTTTTCTTCCCCTCCATGTAAAACTTTCTTGGGGATTGTTGAGTTATTGTTTTTCTTCCGAATAGTCTTCTTCCGAACACTCTTCTTTTTCTTTTTCTTCGTAGGAATTTTCCAATAGGTATTTAAGTGTGGAAACTCATTGTCTAGGTTTACATGTCGTATTCTCTCGGACGACCCGGGCGGGGGAGTATGGATAGGAGCAGGCGACGAATGAGCATAAGGCCATACTGAATCAGCCACATCATAATGTAGATGGGAGCGGTCATTTTTCTTGTCAGGGGTTGGTATTATTATAGGGGAAGTACATTATTCTTCATCTTTATTGGTCTTCATAGGGGAAGTGTACTCTTCATCATTTGTATCTTTTTTGGGCATCTTGCCTTCGCTGCATCCTTTCATTGTACCAACCGGGCTGCCCTCCTTATTTTCTACTCCTTTTTTCACCTCCAATCTGACGTTTGCTTTGTCCTCACCCCTAAATCCTGGAGTCCCCGCCACAGCCTTTAACACATCCTTTAACAGTTTCCTACCCAAAAGTTCCATTTTATTCTCAAGTGCATCAATCTTAGTAGAAGTGGATAATTCACGAACTACTTCAGTTGAACCACTTTTAGTTTGCAAGGAAGTTTCAACGTCATCCAATCTTTGACTGAACTCCTCCATGATCCTGGAAAGAATTCTAACCTCCTCCACCATAGTGACACCATCTGCTGAGGATGGTCTTCGTGTATTATATTCGCAACCTAATCGGAATTGAACAACTTCAATCCCTTGCATCATCTACATAGTGCGACATCATCACAGTTACAAGCCGTGAGCACTACCATAGAGGGCTGTTAGCCTATTATATTAAGGATGCTACCATTGAATATTCTATAACTCATTATGCATGTAAGTTGTAACTATGCAAGGTCTCGTTGTAGAAATGCAAATACAGTGCACTGACATATGTTAACATAATTTGTGTGTAGCGAATCAGAGTCAGTTTCTAAGTATCTTGCATCACTTTATAGGTTTTTGGGCACACTTTATAAACATCTGCTATACATCGGACTCTATAAAAATTTAAACCTATGTAAAGAGGTACAATAATCTTCGCAGCTTATCTAATGAACAATGAATCCAGATACTATAGGAACAAGATCAGTTACGTGCATACATTCTTAACTTTTATGGATCTATTAAAAATTTATAACATATGGTGACTTTATTATTATAAAGGGTCTCTCAGGCTTTGTAGATTAAGTGGTTCTACAAACTAGAGTAATCAATAATGTTAGCTTTACCTTTATGTTTCTATCTTTAATATAACCACTGATTCGGTCCAGCTTTGTCTTCACATTCGCCTCTGTCCAGTGCCGCCATCGCGGATTTTCCCGCTCCTTCAAGGGTCGGGCAATACTCCCGTCCATGGCATACTCCAGGAAAAATATTTGCCACAAACAAGTCAATATTAAATCTTTGTGATTTTATGACTGTAAACTAAGGTCCTCGTATAAAAGTAAAACTTTTCAAGGATACAGTACAAACCATTAGAATGTGACAGCACCCTGGAATTCCCTTCATGTTGCCCTGTTTATGCCGAAGTAGCCCGTTGCTTAGGCTTTGGAGAACATACTTCGCCCAGTTAAATTTTGGCATAGAGTCACCTATGTTACTCAGGATGTGCATGAAAGCTTTCCTTGGCTTCGGATGAAGTGCTGGATTTAAGTAAAATGTCAACACATAAAGCACGGTAAATAATCTAAACTCCCGGACACCCTTAACCTCCTGAAAGGACAGTTCCACCATCTTTTTCTCCATGTCTTCCTTACCTAGGTCCCCATAGGTGGCAAAGGGAAGTTCAACTTCCTTTTCAGAGGCACTCTCATGAATTTCATCCTCCTCTTCCCTAATACCTAACAGGACCTCCACATCCTTAGAGGTGACACCAATGCTCCGGTTGTCTAAATCAATGGTATGTGCTACAGGATCATACACCTCTACCATGAATCTCACCACATCTTTCCTCATGAAGTGTGGAGGCATGTCCACCATGCTACTTAATCCAAGTTCCCTCACCATCTGCTTCTTATCATCATGTAGGCTTGATAGGAATTTCACCACTGATTTAGGGCAACATTTGATATTGTCTTGAATCTTAACTTTCTTCATTGATTTATAAAGCTCTGAACCTTTCTTCTGTTTCTCCTTCCAACACTGCTTTTCTTCCGCGGGTAAGAGGTTCCATGCTTCCATTGAATATTTGTTCTATGGCAAAGCAACTTAATATTCAGAATTGACAAACAACATTTGACTATACCATGAATTGAATCTTACCTTCTCAATCAGGGACTTCCCGATAAATGCGGGGTCGATTTTGTTTTGGGAAAAATAGTACTCCCTACACCAAGAAATGAATTGTTTCACAACAGTCAATTAGGATTAATTTCTTTTGGTAGTGATTCATCATCGTTTCTTACCTAAACAATTGCATTGAGTTCTTTGGCTTCGTTGCTCCTTCGTCATGAAGACGTTCTTCCCTATTTTGTATCTTTTTCGAACTACTACTCATCTTCACGTTGTAGACAAACAAAGTTGAACCAAAAACAATTCAGTGCTGAATGTCTAACTTTTACATTACTCAAGAAAGAAAGAAAGAAAAAAATAGAGGAAAAACACAATGCCTATGAAAAAAAAGACGAAACAACTCATAGATTCACTTACAAAATTCTCCTCAGCACTGTGTACATGCCCAATGAAACTTCTTTCAAACATTACTACTAATAATCAATTACCAATGTTGTATCATCATTTACAATTGCGTAAGGTTTGTTTTTCATATCCCAAACACGGAGACGAATACAACAGAAATGACCAATTCAATTGCATAGTACTGGCAACAAGCAAGTTTGAGAGTGACAGTAGAGATAATATCAATGTTGTATACCTTATCGTCGATCGAATTTCTACTTTGAATATTGAGCTTCGAACTTGAGTTTTGGATTCCTGAAAATTGAGGGAGTGTCTAACGGTTATTTTCCTTTTCAAGTGAAATACTAGTACGACTGAATAACAACAAGCAAGGCTAAGAGAGACAAGAGGTTGACCGTGATATTCCTTCGAATTCCTACTTTCAATATTCGAGGTTGAACCAATCAAACAATGGAAGTTCGGATTTGCGTTTTGAACAAGAGGAAGTATACAACGGTTATTTTACTTTTGAAGTGAAATACTACACCAGAAATTGCCAATTCAATTGCAGTTCGATTGAATAACAACAAGAAAGGTTGAGAGAGACAAGAGAGTTTTGAGCTTACCTTACTGTCCTTCGAATTCCTACTTTGAAAGGGAAGATTTGGATGCAGACCCAATCAAACAATGAAGGTTCGAATTTGAGTTTTGAATTCCTTGGGAGAATAAAAGATGAAGTGTCTAACGACTATTATTCCTTTTTAAGTGAGACTGTACAAGTCTCTCTATGATATAATACAACCTTTTTGTCATATAATATCATTCTGTTTACAGGTATTTTCGTGTACTTTATTAGATTACCAGAATAATACAAGTCTATTGCCTCATATAATACTACAACCTCTTGTTCATATAATATCACTCTGTTTACAGATATTTTCGTGTACTTTATTAGTAAATTACCAGAATAATACAAGTCTCTTTCTCATATAATACAACCTCTAGATCCTGTAATATCATTTTGTTTACAGATATTTTCGTGTACTTTAGTAGATTACCAGAATAATACAAGTCTCCTGGTCCCTAAAAAGTGAAAGGTACATAGGAAACCTGCCGAAAAAAGTCGCACGCGCAGGGGCCCACAAGAAACCTCTATACACAAAACCGTCTTTATTTCAAGTATATATGCTTTGGAATTACTTCATTTTTGTTAAAAATGCGCTAATGATGATATTAGTGCCATAATTGCACTATTTCCCAGCATGCCTTGGGAACTCGGAAGACACGCCTAGATATATCTGTAAACAATACCCCAATTCGAATCCTGTCACCATTGCTCCTAAGAGCATGCTTTGTTTGGTAATTAGCGGATTGAGGCAAAGTTAGCGGATTGAGGTTATTTAGAGGATTTGACAAGCAAATCCGCTAAGTTAAAGTGTTTGGTTAATAGCAGATTCGATTAGCGGATTGGGTTGAAACCTCTAATTTCAAATCCGCTAAAAACCTGGGAAGAGGAGTTCTCCAGGTGGACGGAATCTGACGTGGAAAGGGGAAAGGTGGTTCTTCGAAGAGCGAAAAATTCAACTTTGCAAATTGCAATGGTGTCGATGAGGATAGAAGAATTAAGGAGCTGAGAGAAAAGATCAGGTTGATACTATACGTGAGACGAAAGACATTTTAACATTCATGGTTTCTTCAGAAAGATATCCATAGTTTCTTTACATATGATCAAGTGGAAAATAAAGTATGTACAAGAAAGAAAGGAGAACAAAGCAAATCATTGGAAGCTTTAAAGATCACTCTTGTTCAATGTATTTTATTTTGCCAACCCAGTAATCACTCCTGAGTCATTTATAAAGATTTATTGAGAAAAAGCTTAAGTGTGTCTAAAAGAATAATCCCCACTGAAGTAGTTTTCGATGTTTGAACGGGTTCAATCCTATGAACACGGCCTTTATGGTCGAGCTCCAAATCTTGTTAAGCGGTATCCGATCCTCCCGAGTATCCTCAAGGCGGACACGCAAGAGAGTCATTGGGATCACTTCTATCGTTCGAAACGATCATTGGGACCACTTCTATCGTTTGAAATGTCGCTTTTTATATTTGATTACATTTCATGCTCTCTAGGGGTATTTTGAAATTCGAATACTATATTCAAATTTTTGAGGATCACTTCCCTCGATCTGTAATGCGTGTGTCAAGGGTCACTTCTACTGCATAATAGGGGTAAAATCTATAGTTTAAGGCGTCACTTTACAATTGGTGTAAGGATCGTCTCTTCTTGTTCAATGTGTTTTAAAGGGTCACTTGATAGAGTATTAGGGTTAGTTTATTTTAAAATCAAATTTCGGTAGGCAACCGGCAGTTAGGGTGGTTCTATTTATGATGTGGAAGTGGTGAATGTATATATATAGTATAAGAGAAGAAGAGAGACAATCATCTTACATGTATTGATTATCGCCGAGTATATATATACAGCCCTAGTATCTATACATATCTTTTAGAATATGGAAACAATTTGTATATGAAAACAATCCTAAACAATATCAAACTCTATGATAACTTGCCATATTCAGGCGCAACTGAACTTTCCGTAAGTCACGCCTGAAATCTCGGTAAGATCTCGTACAGATTGTCATTAGAACTTACCATTCCCCTTTATATTGTCAACATAATTTTACTGTTTGTGAAGAACAATAATCCGTTTGGGAAGGATTATAGAGTAATAGAGACTATGGCAGGTTTGCACATATGGTGATTATCCCGCCCTTAAGAGCTTTCAGTTACCCGATGCCATGCATGATTCCCCAGCTGGTCATGCTCCTTGTGGTGAAACTCATGGCACTGTATGGGACCTCATCCCAGGGACCAAGAGGACCTTATACCCTCATCAAAAAGAGGGTTTGGACTTTATCTGGAGGAACAAATCGAGAGGAGTAAAGATTGAAAATCTTGGTATAAACCAACAAAGTTTGGTTTGGGGTTGCATTATTTGCCAGCATGCCCTGGGGACTGGGAAGACACGCCTAGCTATCGTCCTCCTTTAATCGTTCATAAAGAAATGCCACAATTCGAAGCCTATCACCATTATTGCTCCTAAGAGCATGCTTTTGACCATGGAAGAGGAGTTCGCAAGGTGGAAATCTGACCTAGGAAAGGCGGTTCTTAGAAGAGCGATAAATTCAACTTTGCAAATTGCAATGGTGTCGAGGAGGATAGAAGGTTTAGGAGCTTAGAGAAAAGATCGTGTTGATACTATGAACGACGTCAGAAAGACATTTTAACATTCACAGCTTCTTCAGAAAGACATTTTAACATTCATAGTTTCTTCAGAAAGACATTTTAACATAGACATTTTAACATTCATAATTTCTTCAGAAAGACATTTTAACATCCATAGTTTCTTCAGAAAGAATTTTTAACATCCATAGTTTCTTTATATATAATAAAGGGGATAGCAAAATATGATCAGGTGGAAAATGAAGTATGTACAAGAAAGAAAGGAGAAGAAAGCAAATCATTTTTGGAAGCTTTTTGTTAGTTTTCTTTTTGCTGATGGCAATGGATGATGGTTTTGGAAGGAATTGTGTAATTTGCATTTTTGAGAGGTGAGAATTGAGTGTTTTTGGTAGCCCTGGTGGTGGAACTTCTGGTGATTGATATCCCAGCATGTTTTAACCTATTAGGTCGACCATGGCTCCATTAGTCAACGGACATCGTTTCGAAGAAAACAAAATGATAATAGCTTTATGAATTTTTGATGATGTTGGGGTTAAATTAAGATGAAGTGAACGATGAGGGGGATTTTATAGTTGTGAAACCGCTAGTGATTCTGTGTATTCAACTATGTAATTAATAGGATGTTGACTAGGGCTGGATGAATTTGGACGGTGCAGACTCTAGTGAAAGGGATTTTTCGGTATCCTAACCTTCACTCTATTAATTAGTCTCAATTCCTTTATTCTTTTTCAAGTTGAATGTGTTTATAACGCTATAAAAATCACTTCTTGTTCAATGTATTTTACTCCTATTTTGCCAACGCAGTAATCACTCCTGAGTCATTTATAAAGATTCATTGAGAAAACGCTCAAGTGTGTCTAAATGAATAATCCCCACTAAAGTTTTCTACGTCTGAACGTTTTTCAATCTTATGAACAAGGCCTTTATGTTCGACCTCCAAATCTTGTTAAGCGGTATCCGATCCTCCCGAGTATCCTAAAGGTGGACGCGCAAGAAAGTTATTGGGATCACTTCTGTCATTCGAAACGGTCATTGGGATCATTTCAATATTTGAAGCGTCACTTTTCATAATTGTTTACATTTCATGCTCTCTACCGAAATTTTGAAGTTCTAAAACTATTTTCAAATGTTTGAGGATTACTCCCCTCGATCTATAATGTAGGTTTAAAGGGTCAGTTTTACTACATAATGTTTTGAATCAACTGCATAGGGTCGTTTATATACATTGGCCACTTTCTTTAATTTTGAATCAGGGTCACGTTTTAATTATTGAAAGTCATTATTACTGTGTAATGCTTTTTTATTGTCATGAAAGTTAAAAACCATAATGTTAATATAGTAAAGTTCATAACATAGTTATATCTAGGGTCACGAATTAGGTATTGTGAGTTCATTTATTCTTGTCGAAGGTTAAATTTATTATTATCTAGGGTCACTGAACCATAATGTGGTTACCAGCCGGTCAAATCAGCTAACAATACCAGCCATCGACCACCAGCCACCAGCCACCAGCCATCAGCCAACAACTAATGTCACCAGCCAATTGCCAAACAGCTACAACTCTAGTAATCTAACTAAATAAGCTGGAAATTAGTTTTGAACTTTTGACAACTGGAAACTGGAATGGCTTTTCAGGATCAGATCACCATATCCACTTTTTTTTTTTTTTTTCTTGCCATCGTAGAAGCGCACACCCGAATTACCTTTGTTGACATAAACTTGGCAGAAACAATCAAACTGGAATGTTCTTCCTAATTGGAACGGTGTGAGTTGGGATTCTAGTAACAAAATTGATGTGATAGCCAATGCCCCAAAATGGGATTGTATGAGGCAGATATAACATTCTAGAAGGCTATGAGCTAAGCTGGGTGCATCATATCGCTCTGCTCCAACCCATACAAAACGAATTTTGGAAGTTGATAATATTTTTCATGTTTATACGAGTTCGGAAGAAAGTGGTCACCGTTAAGGTGCCTGAAGGTGTATTTGGAAACAGTACAGTGCATGGTGAAGTAGCAGGGGTTGTTGGGCTACTCTGTACGACAAACAGGGGTGACTTTGAGTGAAGACCAGGGGCGGGGATGTAAATGATGGAAATTTCCAGCCAACAAACGTTGTGTTTCAATTCAAACAATAATCTTCAAACCCTCTACTGGTTAGGCCATATGGTCCACATGGTATCATTCACCCAATCAGTTTATTGTGAAATGCAGTGGTTTGCCCATTATCCCAAAGCAGACAAACTACAAATAAGGTTATACCTAGTTAGCTCTTTTGTTGATGGGTTTAAAACAATGATCTCAAGTACGACGGCACAGGCTTGTAGCTTGTGAAAGAAAGGAAATTATATTAACAAGGACAAAAATACTAATCCAATACAGAAGCACTCTTACCTAGTAGCCGCTTGAACGATCCACGTATATGCATATTGCATTACTACTAGCCGACTAGGTATGCATGTTGCATTATATTCTAGTAGACATAAGATGAAAGGTAAAACAAGTAGACTACAATATTTTGTGTAGACTACATAACATCCGAATTAACACAGATTATGTATCGCCGGAGCCAGAGCAGGAGGTTTAGAGATTTCCAAATGAGAAAACCTGTGACGTCGCGGCCATATGTCGCGGCCGATATTTAATACCATGCTCGGCAGTTCATCTTCAGGGATTGAAAGATCATCCGCAAACACTCGTGTAGGAGTCAGAGATTCGAACTGATACCCTTTTGATAACACCAATCTTTCCACGTAGTTAGCCATGAAATGTAACTTATAGTCCGACGAAATTGCTAGCACCTCTTCGGCCTTACCCCCGACAAGATAACGACATACTCTATCACCTTCAAGTTGTACAAAAATGCCGCTGTTGTTAACAGACACATTATGCTCATCGACTCCAATCATAAACAATTTGGTTCCAAAACCTGTTTTCTCTTGGCAGTAGGATTTTTGCAAAAGCTAATCTTTAAAGTCTTTCGTACACCATATGGACAACTTACTCCAGGTATCGGAAGAGCACAAGAGTACCAGTGTTTCACCAAGAGCCGCAAGACATCGGCAATCAGGAGGGTATGACAACCCTGTCCCCCAGGGCAAATTTGTATAAATTAGTTCTTCTGATCCAATATCAAACGAGGCAAGCCGCTTCATATCTAAAGATATCTAGTGCACAACATCTTTACAATAAACGCTGTGAACTGCCCGGTACATAAAACCATTGTCGAAGTTCAAGGTCTTCATCCTCCAACATCCCTTTTCGAGGTCAAAAACTGCAGCCTGTGACCCAGACACATTGAATGCCACTACCTTATAGTTGTTAGTAGAGGAATGAAACCCTAAAACCAAATCGTGCGTACCATGACCTCCAGGATGCAGAGTAATCTTAGTCAGACTCATAGGACATGGAGGAAGCGAAAACGTTTTCCTGCTGGAAGGGTTCCACAAGTGTAACTCCTTTCTATACCGAGGATGAGATATTTTAGGTGTATATACTAGCATCAATCCATTAGCATACCCTACAATGTAATGGAACCCTAACCCACACAAATCAAGAGTCCTAATTACTTCAATAGGTTGATTCATGTGGTCAGGATGCCAAATAGAGAAAGACAAACTAGATTTAAATATATCGATCAGGTCTCCTTCCGAGGTTATTAAATCGAAACGCTTAGATTTGCAATAAATAAGGTGCAATTCAACGAAACTAGGACAATCAATGGTAGAGAGCCACAACTTACAAACTGACCTCAACCGGAGTAGAGGCTTAACGGGGAGCCTTGCCAGTACCTCCGACAACATTTCCGGGGGTAAGCTGTTCATCGACGATACCATCTTGCTTCTCTGCTGATATGTTAGTATTTGTTTGAGAGGGGGCAATTGGGTTTTTTTGGAATTATAATGATCTCCCTTGAAATAGAATTTCAATATTACAAGACGATTCCGCCGTGACCGGGTGGAAGCTCTCTCCGACGGCCGTCCTCCAGGATTAACACAATTTCGATCCGGACAAAGTGTGCACTCTCATTGATCAGATGATGTGACCAAGATTGTCTTGCTTAAACAAATTTTTCATTGTCTCAAGCAGTACTTTACTTAGAATAGCTGATTTTATAGAAGAGACTCAAGAGAGGACAGAGGAGAAGACTGGTGTACTCGTATTAGTTTTGGACCAAGGGAAATTTGGCTAAAAAGTCAAGTTATCAAGAATTGTTAAGGAAGAATAGGAAGTGAAGTGATTACCTTGGGAAAAGCCTATAATGTAAAAGGAAAAAGCGAAAGGTACAGAGGAAAGCCTGTGAACTCGCACGCGAAGGACCTACATTTTACAAAATAAATAATCAAAATCTATTTAAAACTCCTATAAAAAAATTTAATTAAAACGCGCGTTTTCTAGACCAAAACGACAGGCCTTCACAAACAGTAATTATTTTACGCATAAGTTATTACAAATTGTTGAGTTTATTATATGCTTTGAACAATGTCGCTTTTGTTAGGATAAATTGGCCAAAACCCCCTAGACTTTTGAACATTTTGGCCAGAGCACCCAAATACTTTGAATTTTGGCAAGTACCTCCTAGAAAAATTAAGAAGCAATGTTAATCCCCCCAAGCTTGATATTCCGGCCACTTGATAAAATTTTGATCCCATTTTGTCCTCATGGGTTTTTGAAAATATACATTTTTTCCATACGAAATGAAAAGTTACAACATATAAAGAAAAGCAAGGGGTAGTACAATGTGGTAACTTTTTATTTTGTATGGAGAAAATGTATCTTATGCAAAACGCATGAGGGCAAAACGGGATCACAACTTTATAAAATAGTTGGAAAATCAAGTTTGGGGGAGTTAACACGGTTTTCATAGCTAGAGTTATACTTGAGACCGTCAGTAACAGCTGGTGCAATAAGAAATTGTGCGGTCCTGCTACCACCTTTAATTTCAAGCAGAATTTGCGATTTGGTACAAGAGCATGAATTCGATCAAGGTTTTGGGGATGAACGTTGGTCACGTATACCAATGCATATGATCTTTTGACTACATTTGTGTGTTCCTATAATCAGTTTTGTTTTCTTTATCTATTTGATTGTCATTAGAAATTACCATTCCCCTTTATAACGTCAACATAATTTTACTCTTTGTGAAGAACAAGAATCCGTTTGGGAAGGATTATACGGCAGGTTTGCACATATGGTGATTATCCCGCCTTTAACAGCTTTCAGTTTCCCGATGCCATGCATGATTCCCCAGCTGGTCATGCTCCTTGTGATAAAACTCATGGCACTGTATGGGACCTCATCCCAGGGACCAAGAGGACCTTATACCCTCATCAACAAGAGGGTTTGGACTTTATCTGGAGGAACAAATCGAGAGGATTAAAGATTGAAGATCTTGGTATAAACCAACAAAGTTTGGTTTGGGGTTGCATTATTTGCCAGCATGTCCTGGGGACTGGGAAGACACGCCTAGCTATCGTGCTCCTTCAATCGTCCATCAAGCACTACCCCAATTCGAAGCCTGTCACCATTGCTCCTAAGAGCATGCTTTTGACCTGGGAAGAGAAGTTCGCCAGGCGGAAATCTGACCTGGGAAGGGGAAAGGTGGTTCTTCGAAGAGCGCAAGACATTTTAACATTCATAGTTTCTTCAGAAAGAGTTTTTAGCATCCATAGTTTCTTTATAGTACTCATATATAATAAAGGGGATAGCAAAATATGATCAGGTGGAAAATGAAGTATGTACAAGATAGAAAGGAGAAGAAAGCAAATCACTTTTGGAAGCTTTTTGTTAGTTTTCTTTTTGGTGATGGCAATGGATGATGGTTTTGGAAGGAATAGTGTATTTGCGTTTTTGAGAGGTGAGATTTGAGTGTTTTTGGTAGCCCGGGTGGTGGAATATCTGGTGATCGATATCCCTGCATGTTTAACCTATTTTAGGTCGACCATGAATGGCTCCGTTACTCAACGGACATCTTTTCGAAGGACACAGAATGATAATAGCTTTATTAATTGTTGATGATGTTGGGGTCAAAGATGAAGTGAACGATGAGGGGGTTTTTATATAGTTGTGAAACTGCTACTCTGCTAGTGATTCTGTGTATTCAACTTTGTAATTAATAATATGTTGACTAGGGCCGGATGAATTTGGACGGTGCAAACTCTAGTGATAGTGATTTTTCGGTATCCTAACTTTCACTCTATTAATTAGGGATAAGTATATATATTGGAACTCAAATAAATTATTTCCAACTTAAAAAACAAAATATCAAAATACCAACCGTCTCTATTATATTCCTTTATTCTTGTTCAAGTTGATTGTGTTTATAACGTTAAAGATCACTTCTTGTTCAATGTATTTTATTTTTCCAATGCAGTAATGACTCCATAGTCCTGAGTCATTTATAAAGATTCATTCAGAAAACGCTCAAGTGTGTCTAAATGAATAATCCCCACTAAAGTTTTCATTGTTCGAACGTTTTCAATCCTATGAACTACACCATAAGCGTCACTTTTCATAATTGTTTACATTTCATGCTCTCTACCGATAATTTGATGTTATAAAACTATTTTCAAATGTTTGAGGATTACTCCCCATCATCAATAATGTAGGTTTCAAGGGTTACTTTTACTGCATCATAGCGTCACTTGTATACAGAGGCCACCTTCTCCAATTCACGTTTTAATTTCTGACATCAATTTATTACTGTGTATTGTTATGATAAAGTTCAAAACACCATAATGTCAATATAGTAAAATTCATAACATAGTCTAGGGTCACGAATTAAGTACGGAATTGTGAGTTCATTTATTCTTGTCGAAGGTCAAATTTATTATTATCTAGGGTCACTCGAACCATACAAGCAAAAAAAACCAAAAAACAAAAGGGTCACTCGAACCATAATCTATGTTAACAAGGTTACATTATTATTATTATTTATGGTCACTGATTTATTTATTTATTACAAAAGTTACTGAATATTAATGTATGTTAGAATAACATCTGGATCCAAAATCACCCATGGGTCACCACTCACCCGTACTTAGCAAATTGGTCTCGGTACCTTGGCCATGCCAAGGCCATAACACATCAAATCAGATCCAAACTCACCCATGATTTGGCCCAACTTCAGAAAATAGAGAAAGTAAATTCAGACCCTTTCAAATTATTTTGTAAGTAATTCGAAGAATGTCAACCTTCCTGATAGGGTTCTGTATTACTGTCTCTACTTTTGGGATGAACGTTCGATTTCTTCGTTCCCTTTTGCACAAAAATAATAAGATATTTCAAAGGTCACTTTTCTACTCTTACGTAGCATTTTATCGCTTTAGGATCACCTGTTCTTCAATGTATGTCAAGAAGCTAAGGTTATATTACATTACTATTATTATTTAGGGTCATCACTGAATATTGATGTATGTCAGAGTTACCTTTGGAACCAGGAAGTTCTAAGTAAATGGGATATTTTATTGTTATGAAAGTTCAAAACCATAATGTGAATATAGTAAAATTCATAACATAGTCATATCTAGTGTCACGATCTAGGTACGGAATTGTGAGTTTATTTATTCTTGTCGAAGGTCAAATTTACTATTATCTAGGGTCACTCGAACCATACAAGCAAAGAAAAAAAAGGTCACTCGAACCATAATGTATGTTAACAAGGTTACATTATTATTATTATTTAGGTTCACTGATTTATTTATTTATTACAAAAGTTACTGAATATTAATGTATGTCAGAATAACATCTGGATCCAAACTCACCCATGGGTCACCACTTACCCGTACTTAGCAAATTGGTCTCGGTACCTTGGCCATGCCAAGGCCATAACACATCAAATCAGATCCAAACTCACCCATGATTTGGCCCAATTTCAGAAAACAGAGAAAGTAATTCAGGCCCTTTCAAATTATTTTGTAAGTAATTTGAAGAATGTCAACCTTCCTGATAGGGTTTTGTATTACTGTCTCTACTTTTGGGATGAACGTTCAATTTCTTCATTCCCTTTTGCACAAAAATAATAAGATATTTCAGAGGTCACTTTCTACTCTTGCGTAGCATTGTATCGCTTTAGGATCACTTGTTCTTCAATGTATGTCAAGAAGCTAAGGTTATATTACATTACTATTATTATTTAGGGTCATCATTGAATATTGATGTATGTCAGAGTTACCTTTGGAACCAGGAAACTTTAAGTAAATGGGACATTTTACAGTAAATTCTAACTCGTAACTAAATGTTTAGCTTGGTTCTCAATATCATCTCTCCGGCATAAGTGGTAATTAATGACACCGAAAAGATGCTCTAGTTTGTAATCGGCATCACTCTAAAAGTAAAAACAGTCGAAAACCACCCTCTTATTTACGTTTTCTTTTTTTTTGCTATAAGGCCTCACTAACTAGTCAAGCATAGACACATGCACTCAGTCCTACAACCTTGTTCCCTTGTCATGATCAACTTAGACTCTCGCTAACTAGTCAAGCATAGTACATAAAGACTAATGTAAACCCTGTTCTCTATGACCAGCACTAGAGCTTGAAGGAACGATAGACACATGCACTCAATCCTACAACCTTGTTCCCTTGTCATGATCAACTTAGACTCTCGCTAAGTAGTCAAGCATAGTACATAAAGACTAATGACAAATGCACTTAACTACTACAACATTACATGGTCTTCATGTCTTTTAAGGATCCAAGCATCTTAATTCATGAGCAATCATGCATCAAACGCTTCAACTTCTTGAATCCTTAAGTAAACCTGCTATCATTGTTTAATTTTTACCCTAGCACTTTTCCCAAGTTTGAAGAGACTGGCGTGTGAGTGTTAAACTAGTTTGAAAGTCTATTCATGTTTCAACCACAACACCCACAATAATGACCACAACTCCACATGCATGCCAATAAAGTAAATACAGTACCAAGGGTTCTGGACTTCTGGTTCTTCTGTACATGCAATGTCCGTATTCAATGAAGAAGCTTCGGCTTTTCAGAAATGCAGATGAGTGTACTATTTCACCGTGACATTACGTATGATGGGATTCCTATCTTGAATTCATGATACTAGTAGATAGGGGCATTAATAAATCTCCAAGTTTTGTTTTCTCCTTCTGTACGTACATGCATTATCCGTATATAATGAAGAATCGATCTTTGGGTATTATGTCACGGCCGGTGGCATTAATATTGCAGTTATCATGATAGTAGTAAACCAAGGGCTATTTATTTATTTATTTATTTGTTAATCTAAAAGAAGCTGCAAATGAATGGAGGACGCCAGGGTTATTAATACTACTTCGATAAACCCGTGCACTTTATTGCGGGGCTATCAACAATACATTGCCGATACGCTACCTAATTAAATCTACACAATAAGTCCCTCAGAAGGTCAGACACTCAGACCCTCACCCTACTCTCCTAGACCCTGTAAACGCCATAACCACTTTTCAAACTTCTCTCAGCAAAAGTAAAAGTAGACAAGACAATTCACTATAACACCTATTTTTTCCTCTCTTTTTTTAATTACCTCGTCATGTTTAACTTTCTAAGCGCAAGCTAAGAAAGTAAATACACTAGGTTCAGGTTCTTCGATCTGTAGACTGTACATGCCATGTCCGTGGGGAAGGGATAACTTCTAATGTTTAAGGAAACATCTACGGTTCTACAATACTGTTGTATTAGAGCATATGCATAAGCAATAATGGAGCATGTCATGCCCCAATTCCTCTCTCTTCCCCCTCATAAAGTAGCATTTTTCTCTCTCCTTTGCCTACTTCCCTAATCTCTACCCACTATGTAGTAGTAGTACTATGTAATGCTACAGTGTTACTAGATGCTCGCCTTTGATTGGGAACTTCTTCAAAATATCTTGTGACCCAATATGCATGCATAGGTATATATGAATTATGAGTATGAGTTATGACGTTCATTCGCCGCCGACTATCATTTTATGCATAATGATACAAGAACTCATTATTTTCCAAGGCTGTTTTACTCTATGCTAAAGCTGGTCGCTTCACTAGCTATATGAAATCGAACATGTCCATACAAGCTAAGAGTATTCTTTTAGTGATAAAAAAAGAGAAGAGTATTCTTTTAGGGGTCACTTTACCGTCCATAATAGTCACTTCAAAGGTTGTGTGGCTTAACTGGTACCGAATTCGTGAAAAGTGAACCTCTAGCTAATAAATTTATGCAGCTAATGGAAAACATGGAGCATATACCACTATTCCACTAACTAACTATCCACGTTTAATTACTGATGGTAAGCTACGTACAAAAGTGAACCTCTATCTAAATTTATGCAATGGAAAAAATGGAGCATTTACGGGCTAAGGATCTCTTTTTCTCTAATGTATGTTTAAAGGATCACTTTTAACAGTTATACAACAAGTGACACCTGTGATATTTTAGGCAATTAGAGGGCTAGAAAGGAACTTTGACTTCAAATAATAACGCTAAAATTAGTTGCAAGGGTTATAAACAATAATACTCGCAATACAATGATGGAGTCATACATTTAGTAACTTCCATGCATAAATAATTTCTACAGACATAACAAGCACTTAATTAGGAAATCACATGGCAACATGGGTGTACAATAATATTTTGGATTGAAGGTTGCTCTTTATAAAAACATGGCCCTTTTGATCTTGATGCTTGTAAATCCATGGCCACAATGAGGGCAACAAAATAAGTAGTGCCATTTGAAACGAAATAGTGACTTTGCTACTCCTTTTTCAAACAAGAAAATTAGTAGCTGCTGCTTAGGAGTAGTACTCATGGGCCGCTTAGTGGCACGTTGAGGAGAGAGAAAGGTACCGTACCAGATTACAAGTGGCTGCTGAGTTTATAGCAATAAAATGGCGGGTGGAGGGGAAGAACAAGGGAAGTAGTTAGTGGGAACAAAATTGGGGGCATCTGGGTTTAATTTTAATTGTTTGGTATGTGTTGGAACTCTGGGAGACGTAAGATAATGTCGAAGATGATATCGGGTGGCCAAATAGGAAGACATATTTTGCTAGAGAGAAACAAAGACTTTTGCATGTTTCTAGGAGTATTGACACCGATTACCTTCGATCGGATTTCCGGTGACAATCTGGCTGCGATGATGTTCAAGGCTGCTGTCAAGAATTGTTAATTAACATACCTTCATGATTAAAAAGGGCAACTAAGGAACATACATTTTATTGTGGTTCTTTATGGAGTAACAGATTGGGGGAGAAATGGTGAATGTACGACAGTACGAGTATAGTAAAATAGGGTAAGAGAGAGAATCATCTTCAAATATTCAAGGCTCGTTTACTAGCTTGCTTGCAAACAAATGCAATGCAATGCAATCCTTTTATAGAGCAGATGTGGGGTGAAAAGTGAAAAGTAGGAGGAGAGGCATGGGATAAGTGGGGTTGATTGCATTATCCAATGTAAATTATGTAATCAACAAATTCACGATTGTTCAACTTTTTCCATGTAATGATGATTATTTTGGATAGTGTAGTCAATCTCACTTTTCCGATCCCATCTTCCCCTCCCCCCCTCCTTCCTTTTCCACCTCACATGTACCTTATAAGGCTATAAAATGATTGCATTGCATTTACCTTAATTTTTTTATTTAGAGGATTGCATTATATTTACCTCAATGTTGACGATGGTGTAATGAACTGAAAAATGACGGGTTTTATGGATGAGAAAGAAGCCAAGAAGTTGAAAATTTGAACTTTATTGCATTTTTTTTTCTGTGGAAACAAAAGTGTGTTGCGGGCAATTAAATATTTATTTCGTTTTTGATAAACTTTGCATGCAATATTAATGTTATGTGAATTGTGAACACAGCTTGACTACCCTCAAAAAAACAAAAAACAAAAAGACAGCTTGACTAACTTATTCTCTGAATTTCTTGCTATCAAAAAATAAATAAATTGAATTTAAAATGCTTTTTGTTGCTATTCAGTATATATTCACGGTATCCAAACATGTCATTACATGTGGCGATTTTCTCAACCAAAGGTTCCGTATACAGTGATGCAATCCGTATATTCCCATTCTCATTATTTTGGGATCCTCTTACAAAAAACGTTTGTTTAATTACTTTTTATTCGTTTTGGTTGATCATCTTATTTTAAACAGGGTCACTCTGTTAACAGTTAGGGTCACTCTGTTAAAAGTTAGGGTCACAATAATCAAAGGGTGACCCAACATATCACAGGGATCCTTTCTATCGTTTAAAGTGTTACTTTTATGATGTTTTAAGGATTACAAGATTTTTTTTCTGAACCTTCACATTCGCTTGTCACTCGACATTTTGTAGATTAATTGGTTCCACGACGTTAACTACTACTACAAAGTTCATACTTTCAAATGTGAACAAGCAATGCATGCAATAACATATTTGTCATATATAGATAGTGTGTCTACCACAGGACCAGACCATCGTACCCGTCTTACCAGAGAAAAAGATAAGTACTTGTATTACGGCATCAAAACTACTTCTTGAGTCAACTTCTCCATCTTTTTTTTAGGTAATAATGCAGAAAATATATAAATCAAAGTGCAAAATGCAGAAATACTAATATTGAATTAGAGGATACATTAAGTACATCATATATATATAGAGAGTTCTGCCATATAGAGTTCTGCCGTATTGTTGGACTCTCTACAGCAGTGTTGTATCTCAAGATCTTGAATATTGTTCATGTTTTTCCTGCTAACTATGTCACCATTAATTAGTATTGAAGTACTCCTCCATCTTCGTGCATGATCTTCACAGCCTAATCGTAATTGAACAACTTCAAACCCTTGCAGCATCTAGACAGTCGGCCATCATCAGAGTTATAATAAGACTGAGTTGGTTATGTAGATAGTATAATGCCACAAAGGCGCAAAGTACATCAAATTTCTTCAATCCAAGATAATTTCAACAGAAATAAGCAAGCATTTAGGATACCACCACAGGGGTGAGGGGTGTACTAATTAGAAAATGCAAGCATGCCGCCTCCTCCTTCACGTACCACAATTTCGCTGTTTGTTTGTATAGTATATTATTCGTTGCATACTACTCCCTCCGTTTTTTGAAGATGCTTACATTTGCTTTTTCACGGTCTCCAATGCACTACATTGACCCTAGATAATTGTAATATGGAGTAATATGCAAATATAAATTATAAAATTATAATTTTTCAAACGTATTCTTTAAAATGAAAAAAACAATAGCATTTTTACAATGTAAATTCATAGTTTGTGAACTTTGACCTTGAAAAATTAAGTGTAAACATCTTGGTGAAATGGATACGGTATATATTCATCACATCATCAAAATATAAAAGTACTGAGTACCACGACACTTACCAATAAGTTAAAGAACACCCATGAAATTAATAAAATCCCTCAACTTTTAGTCAGTACTCTTCGTCAGGCTCATAATCTCCAAAAAGTTCTTCATCAGTACATTTTATAGCCTTCTCCTGCATCATTAAAAATTAATATAATTAAGATGTTCAATTTTGAAAATCAATGACCAAATACTCCATATATATATGAGTATTAATGATCCGTACCAGGTAATGGAAATTAATGTTGCCCTCCCGCTTATCGTCGGAGCGTGGCATTAAACCGGCAAAACTTTGTAGTGTCGTATGAGAGCCGGACATAGGGTACTGGTTTTATGATACCAGCTCTCTACGATACACCTGCTCATTATAAGGAGGCACCATGCTAAAATTAGGATTACGAGACCTCGTGCTAATAGAAGGTGGTGTGCAAGGAGGCCTCACAGAAGCTCTAGAAGGTGGTGTTGAAGGAGGCCCTATGTTGCTTACAGGCCTCTGACTGCCACTTGGAATGGGGCTTATTGCATTGTTAGAAGCCACCTCCTTGCTCTTGCCTCTAGCCTTCGGTGGCGGTTTTGGAGGATCATTCACCTTTGCATGTTTACTCCAATCATATTTGTCGGCAATGTTAATTGTGGAAAAGTGTTTCGAAAGAGCAGTAATGCCTTCCTTTGCGCTTTTAAAAAGCTCGCTATGCCTCGATCCCATGTAAGCTAACTGCTTACACAAGCCAACGAGGACACCGTACCACGCCGTTTGACAGGCCTCTTCCGAAGAATTCGGCTCTGGAGGAGCCTCCAAATGGGCTCTTGCATGAGGTGTCCACCTGTTCAGTATAAGGCCACTGGGCAATTCTGTCATGCCCAAATTCTTCATAACACAAATAACGTGTCGACAAGGGATTCCAACACATTCTATCTTCCCACAGCTGCATGTCATTATCTTTTGTGCCGGATCATTTACAACAACCCATACTGGGAATTCAAAACCAGACCTATGTAGAAAGAACGTTTTGCGGAGGCTTTCTGGATCGTTATTGATGGTTGGTCCACGACACACATACAAACCCTCGAATTCTATCTCTCTGAGTACCATGTGAAACACCTTTCTTGTGTATACACTAGCCGCATGCTTCTCGATGTTTCTCAACGCCGTGCGCAGAACTGGCTTTGTGTGGTTAGATATGAACTCCTGTTGCAACACTTTATGCCTCAATTCGTTCAGAGCTAGATCGTACATCTCAAAGAACTCATACATCCTCATCCTATATTGCAAGAATATCTTGAGGTATGAGTTCAGGCTCTCACATCTCTGGGTAGTTCTCATCCCAGAAAAAAACTTGCTTCCGAGATACGCTTCGGCCCATTTATCCCTCAATCGATAGAGTTCATCATTCACCCAAGAATTTTCTTTCATACCGAAATGTGACACAAACCTAGGCCAATGCGACTCGAATTCCTCCTTCGTACGGAAACAGTTCGAAAATTTTGCAAATGCAGCAGTAAATTCAATACTTGTATGACTCTTGGCATTCCGTGAAAGATGCCATAAACAAAGCCGGTGTTTAGACGTAGCCAACACTGTTTTAATGGCATAAGCCATCGCATGGTCACCGTTTGTTATAACTGTTATGGGGAGTTTTTTTTACCTGTTTCATTGCCTCAAGGAAAGTGTTGAGCAACCACACATAAGATTGTTTTCTTTCATCCGCCAACAACGCACATCCAAACACCACAGTTTGTCTATGGTTGTTCACACCAACGATGATGACAAAAGGCATCTCATATTTGTTCACCCGATAGGTTGCGTCAAATGCAACCGTGTCAGAGAACGCTTCATAATCCGTCTTTGATTCTCCATCACACCAAAACAGCGATTTCAGCTCTCCGGTGTCCTCGTGCACCTCGTAATCGTAAAACATCGACGGATCGTTCAAGCTTTTAGCATGCAAATATCCCATAGCACCCTCAGCATCACCTACTAGTATCTCACGCTCCCGACGTATCTTGGTAAAGAAATTGTACAAGTCTTTTGAGTGAATCCAACATTTTCGAAACCTCCTCCTTGAGCAGCCATATAGCGATTAATTTGTGAAACCCTTAACCCACTTTTCAACATTAGTTTGGCCTGTGCTCCACTAGCTTCGTCTACGCCTCGGTTACATTTAAGTAAATGGGTCATATTTGGAGGAACAATTTCGTGGTTGTGCTTAACCTGAAACTTGCGTACCGACCACATTTCACCATTAGTAGCATCGACGGTTAGTACAATTTCCGCTTTACAAGAACACCTTTTGGTTGACACGTTTCTTTTATTAATTTGAGCATGTCCCTCTGTTTTTTTTGGAGTCGACTCTCCTTCTCTGTAGAAAACTAAATGCTTTCTGATCGGTGTCTTAGTGCCAGCGGTGTAACCCGTATCACGGATCCGAACTCCAAACCCCAACATGCTGGCGTAACTTTTGTACCATCTTTCTCCTTCTTCTACTGTATTGAACTTCATCTGCATCACTTCCTGATGATTGGTAAATGGTTTGGATGAGTGTGTGTACACTCCTTCGTCCTGCACTTCGTTCATTTCTACTTTTGAATCATTTGCATCACTTGGTATTTTGATGTCCTCTGTATCAGATTCATGTTTAAATGATGATGACGATGCCTCAGGTACTGCTGCTGATGAATGGTCCCCCATATAACCTGTTTGTGTACAACCTTCATAAGAGTAACCCAAACCCATATTGACAGTGTAACCTCCTTCCGCATAAAGATTATGCCAGCCCTTCAAGAGAAAAATTAACATGATGAGCACTATATATGTAAAAGATTTTATCACATTTATGGACACCACTGAACTGAACTGAACACCACTTGAATGTGAGACAAAAATTATGTTTCCCAGATTCGATAATTTTTTTTCCTCTGGCTCATAATCAAAATCTGATTTTGACGACTGACACTGTTGTTTTAAGCCCCATTTTTCTACGGTTTATGGATCACTAACTTTTTCTGTAATAAAAACTGCCAGGAGATTAACAAATGCGAGATCGATCAGTCTCCTAGTATAACATTTATTAGGATTCTATCTCTCTGTCAAACTCTTGTGTTATAAATAGCTTTGCTAATCATCAATAAAACTTATACACAGTTCACAATCATAAATTTAACAACTCTTTCTACTAAATAAGTTTCACTCTTGTGTTATAAATAGCCTTGCTAATCATCAATAAGTTCACAATCATAAATTTTAACATGGTATCGAAGCCATTTCGTTCCTAAGGACCTAACCACAAGCTTCCACTTCGCCGGTGGCGCGGACACTTATTTATCCGCCACCGGTGGCGCGATTAAAAAGTGAGCCTTTAAACGATTATACGCATTACATTCCCTTCCGGGATACAAAAGAGTCATTCTGATACTTTCTACAATTGATTACATTTCATGCTCTCGAGCGGTCTTTTGAAGTGATAAAACAATTTTCATATGTTTGAGGGTCACTCCCCTCGATCTGTAATGTAGGTTTAAAGGGTCACTTCTACTGCCGTATAGGGTCACTTTTTCTGTTCAGGGTTCACAGGGCACTTTCTTCCAGTTTGAATTAGGGTCACGATTTACGTAACCGGGGTCACTTTATTGTTCTCGAACGTCAATTTTCTATTATCTAGTGTCACATTTTTACTTATTTAGAGTCACTTGTAGTTTTCATCGAACGTATAAGGCAAGCCAATGGGTTCGAATCCCCATTCCCCTAAATGCCTTGTGTCTGCAATAAAGTTCATACCCCATGAACTATATATTTTGGTACAACCTTGGCTAATTATTGAAGTTGGAAGCAACGAGTGGAATGACGACTCATATGAGAATTTCGAGACAAGCTCCAACAACTATGTGTAGTAGTGCGTATATTGACAACATGTAGGCATAAAGATATAGAGTTACTTTATTTCTATTCCTTAAGGTCACTTATTATTGTTACCTAAGTTCATAGTAAAGTTGATATAACTACTTAGTCATATTATTATTATCTACGGCCACGCGCGCTTTAAACCTTATCATCCAATTGACTAATGCAGTTTTTTTTTTTTTTTGGTTTGGCAAAGAAGAACTTCCTTCCTCTTTGGCGCTTTAAACGTACGGCCCAGGAGGTTTGGTGTACAAATTGTAACTTGTTTACCAGTGAGCCAACCACCTCTTGGGTATTACTGCATTAGTTAATGATGTAGAACCAATAAATCTACAAATTAAGGAGACCCCATATAGTAATAAAGTGAACATTTAAACATACATTCCAGAAGGTGTTAAACAGTTATGAAGTATAGAATTGACTCCTCAGATTATTGTGACCATGTACGTTATAAAGTTTAATGTAGTGATAAAGTCACAGAAACAGAAACAGGCCTAAACTTTATAACGTACATAATAATGTATCTTCGACAAGAACAAAGTGACTCTAAATATTTCAAACGTGACCCTAGATAAGTAATAGAGACACTCTATTAACATTTAGGGTCACAATAATCGTAGGGGGACCCAGGTTATCACAGGGGTCATTTCTATCATTTAAAGTGTTATTTTTATGAGGTCTTAAGGATTACTGTACTACTAGATTTGTTTTCTGAAGTTCACATTCAGCTATTCACTCGCAATTCTGTAGATTAATTGGTTCCACGACGTTAAGCTATCAAGGTACGCACTTACAAATGGTGTCAAAATTAATACTTTTTCAAATGTAAACAAGCAATGCATGCAATAACATATTTGATCATATATAAATTTTGTACCACAGTTACCAGAGAAAATAGATCAAAGTGCAATGCGGACTTATTATATTGAATTAGAGGGTACATTAAGTACGTCATATCTTTGTTTTCAAAAAACAAAAAAAAAAGTACGGCATATGTTTTATCCATGAAATGCAATTACAGAAACATAACTTTTAAAATGCATTGAAATAAAAAAATTTAAATATTCCCAATTTATACGACCCAAAAAGGTTTTTGTTGGAGCATATAGATGAACAAAGAAGAAACACATACTTGCCCAAGTTGAGCCCCGTGCACTGGTATATTATCCATGAAGTGTCTCTCGTATTCCAAATGTGTTCTTGAAGCTGCTAACCTTTGTGTATCTCTCTCACTCCCTGTGATCTGATCGATCTAGCTACTTCCCCTTTGATCTTGAAGGGAACAAATCATATATATATATATATATATATATATATATATATATATATATATATATATATATATATATATAATAAGGTATTGATGATGAGTAGTTGTAGAATCAATGTCGTTCATATGTATTTACTCTTTTCTTGCATTACGTGGCTGTTGATCCTCTACATCAAATCAGATTTGAATTGGACGCAGTTATTTAACCAAATGATTTTCAGTGGTTCTACGGTGGTTGTAGTAGTATTTACTATTTTGCCTTGAGTGGTAGTCACAATTAATATTGATTTATATATATCAGCTTCAATTTACTAACGAAAAAGGATTATAGGATGGTTGACACGGTGTAGTATTTACTATAATTCTTTCCTGAAGTGGTAATCACAGTATTTGATTTTGCATATCCTTCAAATTGCTCTTTAAGTGGTTCGTTGTAGGGTTGCTATAGACTGTATAGTATTTACTATTTTCTTGCCTTATGTGGAAATGAAATTATAAATATTGATATGATCGATCATCTTTCACTTCGTTCTTATTGACATAAGAAAGCAAGATTCACATATCTAACCAAATTTTTATAACAGACAGGTCTAGTTCGATCTTGCAGAAAAGCATAGCTCTTATTTATTTTGAGGGTTCAGCAATGTTAGGGTGGTTGTATGTTGTATATACTATTTTCTTGCCTTCTACTTTGATGATAATCTTTAAGAGAATCAATTAAAAGATCACATAACCAAAGAACCCTGTAGTGGTCGAAGGGCCCTTGTACACATGTATATTTATGTCTTCTCTGTAAAAATATGATCGACTTGCATTTCTATAAGGTAATATTATTAACTAATTAATCAATCATCACATTTTCCCTTCAATCATTTGGACTACTCTCTGTTGGAGAAATTTAATAATGGCACAGAAGAAGCAAATACACTTTGATGAACAATCTATTTTACTGTTTATTGCTTAAACAAACTCAATAATAGTAAATAATACTTATTTACGCTTACAATCTAGTGAACCTCACTCTAGCTAAATTTATGCAACTAATGGAAAACATGCATGGAGCATAATCTAGTACCCACTTGTCCACTAACCAACTATCCACGTTTAATTACTAATGCTAAGCTACGTACAAAATAGGAACTAGTTAAAACTAACACAGAATAACTTTTTGATAATTAGTATAATAATTAATAATTTTATTAAATTTTAGGGTGACATGGGACAATAATCAAAGGGTGAACTCAGATATTGAATCGGACAGCTCTACCAATTTGAGAATTTGAGCGTCACTTTATAACGGTTTCATTAAGGAATAAGGATGATCACTTCTTCTGTCATTTATGTTTAAACTTTGAAGGATCACTTCTTCTCTCATTTTTGTTTGAAGAGTCACTTTATTATTATTGCGTAGGGTCACAACAAATCAATGAATAATGCCTGATGATCAAAGCGGGTGCTTCTGTAATTAATGTATCTCTATCCTTTTATGCGTTCCTTATTCATGGTTTAAGGATCGTATATCACTCACTCCCACTGTAGTAATGTATGTTTAAAGGTTCACTTCTGTGGTTTTATTTGTTTAAAAGGCCACGTCTTCAGTGTTGTTTAAAGGCTACTAAAGCATGGTCGTTAAGCTACAAAAAAGCTGAACAACAAGTTAACAACTTCCTGGAGAATAAGAAAATCTCGATGGATTAGTACAATAATACTTACAAATATATAATGTCGATCATTAAATATTTATCCAAGCTAACCAAATCTGGGCAATATTAATATATTATACACTGGTATTTTATCCATGAAGTATATGAATACATAATGAAGTTTATATAGTAGATGGTCATGATTACATTACTAATATTTGGGTGAATATTACATCACTTATATTCATAAGAATCGTAACATAACGCAAATATATAAAACAATCTTCACAAAAAAAATTAAACAACTTTAAGTACCTCAATGAGTAACAACGGACGTTAATTAATATTTAAATAAGGTCAATTACAGATGTATGCCTCTGAGGACCGAATTATCAACTAACGTGTGTACAACACATTTTCTACCATTGTGAAGGTGAACTGTGATTATCCACGTAAAATCAGCTCCCCTGCTAGCTTAATTATCCGCTCGTTAATTAGATCGAATATATATAACATGCATGATCTACATCAGATCAAGACAATACGAAATGGGATACATAATATATGGGGAAGTAAGCACTATACTATCTACATCAGCACAACCTAGCTTCCTGTAATCGATTACCCCAATATTGCTTTAGATTGCATCTTCAAATTCTCCATAATTTCGGCCGGTTCCCTGTAGCAGACAACATGATGATTATCTCAATAAAGAAATTACAGTAATAACCATTAAAGTAAACTTTGGGGGATCGATTTAGCTAGTTAGTATAATAATTAAAGAACTATATATACCTCAATAAAGCCTTGAACACTTCGCGCACCAACAGAATTATTATTATCCAACCCAAACTTAATGATGTCTGAGTTCCACATTATAATTATACCGCCAGCAAAACCATAGGGATCAACAATATGCTAATCAGTAAAGTGAAGCTGTGAATCCATAACCATATTGGAGCCGGATCTACTCACCCTTGTTTCAGTGATTATGAAAAGATCTGGAGACTTAGGATATAATTGATAACAAATTTTGCGGAGGTTCTTCAAAAATGACGGTCTTGCAATCCCACGCGCATTCCAGCATATGAATGTGCAACCCTTTGGAATATCTTGTGCCTTTAAAGCCTCATATTCTGCATGTTGATCTAGCTCGGATAGATCAAGGTCTCTATTTGTATTTCTGTCGAAATGAAATAGGTGTCTTGGTTTAAAATAAATGTCGTGCACCCTTCCTCCTCTACTATTATTGGGATCATCAAGCCACTTCACTGATAAGTGTATTTGTTTGATGCATATAGTTGATCTCAAAATTTGGACAGCATCTGTGTAGCTCGATATAGCAATCCTCGTAGAATTAATGGCGAATGAATAAATATCTTCTGAACGCGTAGGAATACTTAATGATGGAGGAGCATCTAAAAGACTGATCAACTCGTTTGGTATAGGCTTATCCGGGTTGTTGTTCTTCAGCTCTTCCATCAGTTCGGCCCACAGCTCATTAGGGAGGTGAACAAGATCTGAAATTTGGGGAAGATGAGCAGGAACCATCGAATTCGTTTTAGGACAAACCATCATTAAACGTTTCCATGATGGATTGCCTAAAAGCTGTGGACATTCTATAATTTTCTTCAGGTCAACTATAGGGATGCGGCTCAACGATTTTAGAAGATGCTCCACGTTGGTCGGGTCTTCGGGGTCAACATAGTAGCCTGTGGAGTTCAACGGAACCTCCGGGGATCTCAAGGTCAAAGGTTTGTCAAATGTGATTAGCCGAGGAACGAATAAATGCCCAAGCGATGGGCTATTGTTAGAGGATGGATGTGTAGAGGATGTACAAGAACTGTCGTTGCTTCTATCAGATTCCATTGGAGAACAAACAGGTTATTAGGAGAAAGCGATCATGGACACATAAACAACTCTCGTAGAATATACTTAAAAGTAGGCTAAGGCTATGTTTGGCACGCAGCTTTTGAGAGAGCTTCAGCTTTTGGATGGAAGAAAAGCTATCAAAAGTTATGTTTGGTTGCACAATGTTTTAAGGGAGTTGTAGCTTTTGAATGCGATCAAAAGTTCATTTGGTGAACGCTACTCAAAGTGTACTGTTGGGGATTTTTCGCCCCACTAACATTAGATCAATTGACCAGGACGCTCTTATTTAACCAAATGATCTTGAGTGGTTTTACGGTGGTTGTAGTATTTACTATTTTGCCTTAAGTGGTAATCACAACTAATATTCAAATATATATCAGCTTCAATTTACAATCGAAAAAGGATCGGAGGGTGGTTGACTGGTTGTACGTAGTATTACTCTAACTCTTTCCTGAAGTGGTAATTACAGTATTTGATTTTGTTGGTGCCTCAAATTGCTTTTAAGTGGTCCGTTGTAGGGTTGCTATAGACTGTATAGTATTTACTACAGTATTTTCTTGCCTTATGTGGAAATCAAATTACTTATAAATATTGATATGATCGATCATCTTCCACTTCGTCCTTATTGACATAAGAAAGCAAGACTCACATAACCAAAATATTTATAACAGACAGGTCTAGTTTGATCTTGCAGAGAAGCATAGCTCTTACTCCCCAACAGTACACTTTGAGGGCTCGACAAGCAAAAAAAATAAATTATTTTGAGGGTTCAACAATTGCATTGTACGGAGTATGTTGTATATACCATTTCTTCCCTTGGTAATCACAATATACATACACGGAGTACATCATCATCACGCACCTGCTACTTTGACGACAATCTTTAAGAGAATCAAATAAAAAGATCACATAACCAAAGAACCCTACAGTGGTCGAAGGGTCCTTGTACAGATGTATATTTATGTATTCTCTGTAAAAATACGACTTGCATTTCTATAAGATAATATTATTAACTAATTAATCAGTCATCACTACTTTTACCCTTCAAACATTTGGACTACTCTCTGTTGGAAAATTTTAATGATGGCACAGAAGAAGCAAATACATTTTGATGAACAATCTATTTTACTGTTTATTGCTTAAACAAACTCAATAGTAAATGCCTATTTACGCTTACAATCTAGTGACCCTCGCTCTAGCTAAATTTATACTAATGGAAAAACATGGAGCATAATCTAGTACGTACCCACTAGTCCACTAACCAACTATCCACGTACGTTTAATTACTGATGCTAAACCTACAACATAGGAACTAGTTAACAGAGAATTACATTTTGATAATTATTATAATTAATAAATAATAATTTTGAAGCACTACTTTTAAGTTTTAACACTCTCATCGCCTTCAACCCCACATGCGACTTACTCTTAGCTCCCAAAGTCTTCTTCATATACTTTTGGTATAGGAGTACTACGTATCTTGTCCATGACGGACGTGCCATCACTTTTAATTTTTAAAATTGTCATCAACAAACTGATTTTTCTGACGATCTTCTTTTATGGGACTCAATTAGATTTTGATTCAGGGTCATTTTTTTAATTTTTTATTTTTTTTACGGAGGTAAAGGAGGCCCGCTCCCAGATTCAGGGTCATTTTATTAAATTGTAGGGTGACATGGGACAATAATCAAAGGGTGAACTCAGATAGTCAGATATCGAATGGGACAGTTCTACTGGCCAATTGGAGCGTCACTTTATAACGGTTTCATTAAGGATCACTTCTTCTGCATGTATGTTTACACTTTGAAGGGTCAGTTCTTCTGTTCATTTTGGTTTGAAGGGTCACTTTATTATTATGTAGGTCACAAATGATCGAAAAGTTAACGTCAGATGATCAAAGCGGGTCTCCATTGTAATTAATGTATCTTTATTATCCTTTTAAGCGTTACTTATTCATGGTTTAAGGGTCGTATATCACTCACTCCCACTTTACTAATAATGTATGTTTAAATGTTCACTTCTATGGTATTGTTTAAAAGACCACTTCTTCAGTGTTGTTTAATGGCAACTAAATGATGTTCGATATGCTACAAGAAAGCTGAACAACAAGTTAACAACTGCCTGGAGAATAAGAAATGCTCGATGGATTAGTACAATGACCTTGGAGGATATACACAAATATCACGGGGTCACTTCTATGGTGTTTAGCTTTACGTGAAATGCATGTTACATTTCAGAATCCCTTCTACCATGTGTTGTGGTATTGTCTTAAAGGTTACTTCCTGGATCGGAGACTAATTTAGGGTGTGTTCTTTTTCACTTATTTCCATTGATTGAATAAGGTCCTGCCACTGATTTAATTTTCACTGATTCTGTGAGTATTAGGAATGTGGGTCCTGCCACTGATCTCTACTGATTCAGTAAGGTCATGTCACTGATTCTCACTGATTCAGTAAGGTCTCTTGCCCCTGATTCTCATCGATTTGAATAAGGTCTTACCACTTATTTTCACTGATTGAGTAAGGTCCAATAAGTGAAAAGGAACACACCCTAACAAATGCCCCTTGGATCATTACTATGACCTGGGCGGACGTCAAGGGTCACTTACTCACTTCTATGGTGTTTAATATCTGTAATGCATGTTTCAGAATCCCTTCTAGGCTGCTTCTACCGACTACAATGGTGCATGTTGTCACTAAGGGTATTGTTTCAAGGGTTACTGCTACAATACATGGTCATTAAAGGTCACCGACCAAATCAGTGGTTCTGTTAAAAATAAAAATGGCTATTATTATTATTATTATTATTATTATTATTATTATTATTATTATTATTATTATTATTATTATTATTATTATTATTATTATTATTATTATTATTATTATTATGTCTTGTGTGGACTTAGTCCACCGTGGACCAAGTAGTTTTTAGGGGTGGCTCCAAGTGAAGTAGGGGGTGGCTCCAGGTGAAGTAGAGATGGTGCCAAGTATAAATTTGAGGGGTGACTCTATGTGAAGTAGGGGTGGCTCCAAGTATTGGTCCACCGTGGACTAAGTCCACACAAGTTTTTGTATTATTACTAATATTATTACTTATACTTCTTATTGCATTCACTTGTTTTAACATCCACATTTTGCCTGTTTCCTACTGATTTCAAAAATCAAATTGTTTTCCTGGTCTTACGGAAACAACCTCCCTTCCAGGCGACTAGTTAGGGGTAAGGCTGCGTACATCTGGACCTCCCCAGACCCTGCCCTCGGCGGGACATTTACTGGGTTGTTGTTGTTGTTGTTGTTGTTGTTGTTGTTGTTGTTGTTGTTGTTGTTGCTCAACAGTATCAAACTGATTATTGTACCGATATTGTTTAAAGTGACCCGTTGTTTTACAGTTTACACCATACTTTATCCTGGCGAAATACACGTTTCTTATAGTTCAGAACTTCACCCGCACCATACATTTTCTTGTTCCGCTGTTCTTGCACAAACCAAACTTCTATAGCCAGGTTTGAGAAATTCTCCAATATGTCCTTGCTTGTACATGCCTTATCTTTCCCTCGCTACAATTACAACTTCTAGACGGGCAAAAAAGCAACAAGTTACAAGAAAAGTAAGGGTGTGTTCGATCTGTTCCACTTTAATATAATAGTAATCAGATTAAATGTGTCCAATTAAATCGTGATTCATGAGGTGAATAGTAATATCATCAAATCAACCAATTAGCAGCTATGAGTCCAATTATTAATTAAACATGTGACAATCTGACTGAAACATACAGAACTATACAAGCCAACTCACACGCAGCAGGGATTAATTTTTTTTTTTTTTTTTTTGCTAGTCAGCAGGGATTAATTAAAGATATGACAATCTGATTGAAACATACTATACAAGACAAGTCACACACAGCAGGAAGTAGACATATGTGGCCTGGCCTGTGTGATGAGTACTACAGTTCTTCTTTAATTACTCAGTAATTGGACACAAGGCTGCTAATGGTTGATTTGATGGTATTACTATTCACCCCATAAATATGTATCTTATTGTGCCTGACAGTCTGAAAAGGATTGACCTGGCCTCCGCCCGATGACATCATGTCGCGTGCTAATCGATGTACTTTATATCCATCTACTCGTATTACTTTGCTTGTATTTCCAATCTTTGACTTTGGTAATTCCTCCAGCAGAACAAACAAAGTACTCGGTAACTGCCACCCTGTTGCCTGTATATAGAGTGCTGAAAAGCGAACAAACAAAATCGGAACCGTTCCTTGTAAAATACTCCTCCGTCCCACTTTAATTGTCCACCTTGAAATTTGTGAGTCACATATTTCAAAGTGGACAATTAAATTAGGACGGAGGGAGTAAATCCGAACAGTTCATTAGTCTTGACTCCTCCATCTCTCTCTACGTTTTCTCTTCTCCAGTCTGAAGTTTCATCTATCAAAAAAAGATCTTGAAGTTTCTCTCTCTTCCAAGTCTCTCTCCCCTCTGAATACTTAGCCAGTTAAGCCTGGTGCAGGTATTATACCATCCTCTCAATTTTATTTGTCTCGTTATTTTCTGTATATTATACTATTATTACATTTTACATGACATCTACGTGTACTTTAATTGATTTCGAAGATACATCATTGTTGCTTAGGGTTGTGTTCAACTGTTAATAGGTTTACTTGCGCGAAATATATACATGCGAATTTTTTTAATGAAAAAGCAAAAAGTAGTTTTTATTCCTTTTCTTGTGCACTGAGAGGAAGTGTTTCCAATGTGCTTCTGATAAGTGAAAACTTGCAAGAAATAGCCTCTTTATTACGAGATCAGATCCCCTCATCTAATGTCTTAGACGTCACGTGCGTGTTGGGCCAAAAAATATTGTTTGTCTATAATGTCTTCCCAAAATAATATCTTTCAAAATTACCCGTTGTTTTTCAATATCAGTCTTGACAGTCCATGGATTCTATTCGGCCAGTTTCGAGATATGTTTTCAGGGAAGGTGACAGGGTAGAGGTGTCAATAGATGAAGAGGGTTTTTTCGGATCCTATTACGAAGCTAAGGTACTTTGGTATTACCATCGTCAATTGCCGAAATTCGTCGGTATCGAGTACACTCATCTGTTATGTGATCCGCCGACTAAACCTCCCAAACATCTCCAAGAAAGTGTCAAACATTATCAAGTCCACCCCAGTCCGCCAAAGTTACCATGTGATCGTTTCGAAAGAAATGATATCGTAGACGCTTGGGATAATGACGGTTGGTGGGTTGGGAAAGTTGTCTAAGTTCATGAAGGGGATGAATTGATGTATGATGTTCACTTTGCACGTTACGGTGAGAAATGCTTCCGCCACGAGTCAATCCATGTCAGCAAGCAATGGGTCGAGTTCGCAGTTGAGGGGTACTTTTGGCGCCGTATTTGAGGATTCTTTTTTCTTTTTAGTCAGGGTGTCATGTACTCGAATGATTTAGTCAGGGAGCACTTCACCTAATGATCACCTCTATAGAAGTTCACTAGTTCTACTGAATGAGTATAATTTTTGGGTAGGAAAAAATCTCCTCCTAATTTGCTTCTACTCGTATTTCTTAAATGAATGGTTAGATTTCCTCCTATTTTGTTTCTTTATGTTTATTGAATGAGTATAATTTTTGGGTAGGAAAAAATCTCTCTACCCAGTAAGAAAAATGGAAATTATAGAGTAAATCAAAGAGGGGAACATTTTTTCCTGGAGTAGGAGGGGAAGATTAAAATAAAGATAAGGTATCTTCTTTTAGATGAGGGTATATTGGGGAAAAGAGGTAGACGAGTTGGTGGCCTTGGTGGCACTACAAAGTCCAAATAATGAAAAACAGCAGGGAGGTTGCTAGGGAAGAAAAATGATGATTTGGGCTACAGTTTATGGTTTATTGTATATTTGTATCGTGAGTTTTTGCCAGTATAGCTGGGCTTGACCCGACCCGCCCCATTTATTAAGTGGACGGACCCGCCCTGACCCTCCCATTTGACCAGCTCTAGTTTTTGGTAATTAAATTTACTTAGTTATCATTCAACATTTGAAAAGTCGAAACAACATTATTAGGGTCGGTTCTCCCCTGGCCTATAGTTAAATCTTTTATCGATGTAAGATGAATCACATATGGATGTTATTCAAAATAAGTTTTTACCAATTGTTTCTAATATATGAAATTATGAATCAGGTATTTAATGGGATGCTCCAAGCTGCTGCTGAAGTATCACAGATCAGGGACATGCCCTATGGGACATGGGTGATGAAAATTATAAAAGAACATATCATTACTGTGGTTGGTTTGGATTGTGCGCGCTTAAATAGGGAAAATGTAATCAATGGTGAAAACATCAGTCGTGGAATCGAAAAATACGAACATGAGCTTATGGAATACCGGAGGGGGGATGGCTCAAGTGAGTATGCTAACTCTTTTACATCGGATGACTCTGAAGGAATGATAGAGTGACCTTAGGGTTGGTGACCGGCCTCCTCGATATGTCTGGCTGGCAACTTTTGAAAAAACTTTGTCCGACATTGTTTAAGTTCTTTTGCTTGGTTGATACTGTATTATGGAGTACTATTTTCTTTGTGTACTGCATTTTGAGCTAATGAACCTCCGGTTACTGTGATACGAGTAGTACTGTTCTCTTTGTGTACTGCATTTTAAGCTAATGATCCTCCACTTACTGTATTACGGAGTACTGTTTTCCTTGTGTACTGCACTTTAAGCTATTGAACCTTTGGTTCCTAGATGCTATTGTTACTTTTCATCTTCTTACACTTGAAGATTTCGTCTTGACACCATGGGTTCAACTTGAAGACTGGAGAATGGAGATCAGACGATCATATTATAATCAAGCTTGTATTAATTCATCTTCTTATAGTAGGTAGTAAAGTAATTTGGGAGGTATCCAATGAGTTATAGGCTCGCTTATCAACTTATCATCACCAAATGTTGGTGGGTTCAAGATACAACACACTTCAACTGCTACCACTAGTTAAGCCATACAATGTTCTTATTTTAGATCGAGCTGTTTTAGTGAAGCAAGCAGAACTCCATTCATCTAGGTTTTTTATTCACTTACCAACAAGGGTGGTGGTCTAGTGGTTCCAACACTTCCAAGCTACTCCTAAGTGGTTTGGTAAAGAAAGGTCATGGGTTCGAATCCCTTCCCCCCCCCCCCCCCGGCCCCCATGCCTTGTGGAATTATTGAAGTGAAACCTACAACAACTCACACGCACACAGCACATGGCATATGTCACACATCAAGGAGGAAGAGCATCGTTATTGGCTTATTGCAGTCCTTGCAATCTCACCATAGAATCGGTCTTCCTCGTTTTTGGGCCATAGGATAGCACATAGCAGGGGCCAGGGGGGGTTTAAGGGGGTTGGAGCCTTGGAGGAGAGAGATAAAGAGAAGAGAAGACTTCTAGCAGTTCCTCTCTCCCTCCTCCCCAAACTCTCCAAACCCCAAACAAACCCCTCCCCCCCCCCCTATTTACACAGGAAACAGTAGGGAGTTATCCTCTTATTTACTACTCTACTTCTCATATTCATATATAGACAAGACAGAGTATTAGTGATTCTCATTCACTATTACTCATGTATAGACAGAGCTCCCTGTTCCACTTTTCCATATAATCCCTCCCTTTACCTCCTTCTTTTGTCGCAGCCCTGTTCGTGCTATCATGGAGGCGACATCTTCAAATGGATCCTCAAGAATGCAAGACTATCCAAAGTGCAAGTGCGGCACTGCAACCAAAAAACGGCTATCCAAAACTACTTCAAACCCCTTTAGAAGGTTTTTCATTTGCGCAAAATACAAAGAAAAAGGAGGATGTGACCGCTTTATCTGGATTGATCCTCCACTTCCAGATGAAGTTGAAAGGGAAGTCATTCACATGATGAAACAAAATTCGGAAAGGGAAGAAGAGACGAGGGCATACAAATGGTGGTTTCTAACAATGAAAGTTGTATGCTTTGTAATGCTTACGACCATGATTAGCATGTACTTAGGAAAATGAGTTGTTATGGTGCGTTTATTATTATTATGCGGTTTTAAGCCTTGAAGGGTTAGGAATGCTATTAATCGTTCTGTAGTACTGCTACTCCGTATTCCCTAACGAAATACAATGAATAATAATTTTGCTTTCCTTGACAATTGACATCATTGTTGACTACGTTCTTTCTTGCAGGCCCGTTCTTTACACTTTAGAGCATCTCCAACCCAATGACAAATTTTGGTGTAGTATTTTGTACAAAAACCATTTCCTTTAATGCACATACAAAATTTGACATATTTAGAGCCTTCGAGATGCTCTTATTTGGGCCTTAAACATCTAGAGCCTACAAATGAAGACCGAGTAAAGATCTTGAATTCCTCTCCAATACTTTCCTCCCTTATTTATCGGAAAATTCTTTTTTTTTTTTTCTTTCTGGAACCCCTGCCTTTCTTACCATGAAGAGTAATTGCCCGGTCACTTCAAAAGGAAATACTCTATAATACTCGTATAAAAAATGGACAATGATACTTGTACAATGGTTGTACATTACAATCTTTTTTTATGTGAGAAGAGTGACAAAAGTACCCTTGCTACTTGAAATTTCAGGGGGGTATTTGTGGTAGAGTAAAAAAGGGGAGAGGAGAGAGATAAACACACAAAAAAAAGTTGTAATGTACAATGATTGTACAAGATTCATTTTCCATAAAAAATCCAGAGTACTGAACATGAAGTACGGAGTAACTTTTTTGATGTTCTGGAGGTAGTTTCGCAACTTTAGAATTCGAATCCTTACAACTTATTTCTCGATTTCAGAAGCCAATGGTTTTGGTCCTTTGGACTCAGGTCCGTTTGAACACGCAACATCCACATTTAGTAAGTCTTCAGTTTTTCAGTAGGGGAGACTTTCCCTACGCCATCATTTCTTTGGGGGACAAATTCAAACGTTCAAATGTTGGCGTGGTGAAAAAAAAATGTTTTATCTTCTTTTACAGATGGTACATACCCTCAAATTTATGAAGACTCTACAACGTAACATGCCTAGACTCTCAGAGTAAAACATACGAGGACTGTACAAGTTCGTATCCCCCATGAGGTTAAAAATGTGACTCAAGACTCAAGACTCAAACCTGGCAAATGGGTCGTTCGGATCGGGTTCGGTTCAGCTTGTATGGGTTAGTTGCGGTTTTCAATCATTCAAGATGCTTCGGGTTCGCTTTTGAGACAAATACATTCGGATTGGTTATGGATTCGGGTTGTCGGTTCTTTCGGGTTCGGATTCAAGTGGGGTTTATGTTTTTGTAGCCTTACCAATAACCATGGGACATGATGATTTGTTTTCCTTCCGAAATCAACAAACTGATGTTTATAAGTTTTAAACAGTTGTGCGACTGTGCGAGTACGCGATTGTCAAAAGAAAGTGAACAACAAAAAAGCTGCTTCATTTTGTTATTTTAGATCGTAATCAATACTCGAATCTTCCGGCAGCATTGGCGTTAGCGAACGTTTTTGAGACCAATTCGAAGTTTCCCTGCTCATATTGGTGTAATGGTATAATGGTATAAAGGTCACTTCTATCCAGTTAGGGCTTTGTTTTTTTTTTTCTTTTTGAAAGTGACTGAGAAGGAAGGAGAAGAGACCCTTTTCTTTTTAAACGACACTTATAGCAGAGAGGGGAAGAAACATCAGACAAAACACTATGAAGTTAAGTCAGTCTCGTATTTTAACCAAAACACAATTTGAAACCATTAAATCACTTAAAAGCTAATTTTTATTTTATTTAAAATAAAAATCCGAAATTCCTTTTTTTCCTTTAAAAAGCTAACATCCAAATTCAATAAATATCTAACAAATAAATAAATAAATTATTCAAAATTAAATAATTTACGGGATATTACAGTAATAATCTACTCCTAATCGGGGAAGTTGACTCATGGGTTTGGAATCTAGGAGATTTTCCCGAGAAATCATTTCTTTCTCATCCACTAGGGGAGTTATCACTATGATCTATTCTCTACTCTCTATTCTAAACTTATTGGTGCACATTGCTTGAAAACTATAAGGTGCATGCATGTCACCGTGCTATCTAGGGTGCGTTCTTTTTCACTTTGTTTTTCCTTGTCAAAAAGAGGGTGCAAGTGAATGTCGACTCAGGCACCCCCTGCTACATCATGTTCGGACTCTCTTGTTCAATAGCGAATATATCAAACTAGCTGAACAACCAGCGCAAGCACTGGCCCCGTCAACGTAGCACCAACAAGGGGCTAGTATAGTTCCTAGAAGCCAGCGGACACACGACATGGGGGAGTGGAGATTCGAACCCATGACCTTGCCTTAACAAATAAACCACTTGGGAGTAAGCTTGGAACCACTAGACCACCACCCTTGTTGGTAGAGCTGGCAAATAGGTCGTGTCGTGTCATATTCGTGTTCGTGCCAAAGATAATCGTGTCAGAAATCTCCCGACACTAACCTGACTCATTTATTAATCGTGTCGAAAACCTCCAACACTAACCTAACCCGCTTAATAATCGTGTTATTCGTGTTGACCCGTTTAACTTTTTTAATGTGATTTCTTTTAAGAAAAATTTAAAATATATATAACATAAAAAACTAACAAAACATAGTAATGAAAATTTGAAACATCTCTTATAAGCTTCCATTGGTGTATTACTCAATTGAACTAATGAATATCATGGATTTAAACTTTATTTTTTTGTTATTATTATTAGTTAAGTGACTTTTCTCTCGACATGTTTGAATAATTGTGTCAGAGCGTGTCAACTTTGTGTGAAAATCTCAACACTAACCCAACCTATTTAACTAAACGGGTTACTCGTGTCGACCCGCTTAAGTTAATCGTGTCGGAAATCTCAACAATAACCCGTTTATTTCGTATCCGGTTCGTGTCGTGCTATTGTGTCGTGTCAGCTTTTGCCGGCTCTACCTGTTGGTGGGTTCTTTTTCACTTATTTTCACTAAATCTCACTGATTGGGGTAAGTACCTGCGTCACTGATTTCCACTGATTGGGTAATGTTCTACCACGTATTATCACTAATTCGGTAAGATCTTGGCACTGATTTCCACTGATTTGATAAGGTTCTTTCACTAATTCTCATTGATTAGTAAGGTTCTTCCACTGATTTCCACTTATTAAGCAATAGTGTGCATGTGTTCTTTTCCACATATTTGACCTTACTAATCAGGACCTCCAATCAGTGGCAGGACCCACATTCTTACTAACATAATGAGTTGCACGACCTTACTGAATCAGTGAAAATCACTGGAATGACCTTACCGAATCATTGGAAATCAGTTGCAACTCTCGCAAGGCATTACCGAATCAGCGGAAATAAGTGATGGGACCTTACTCAATCAATGGAAATCAGTGACACGACCTTACCCAATCAGTGAGAATCAGTGAAAATAATTGGAAAATAACTTACTCTAACACTCAGCAAAAATATGCCATACCTAATAAAGTACTCGTAAAGTCGTAATCAACTATGTAACACATTTCATAAAAAAGGAAAAGCCTGTCAATTTAATAAAATCAAAATGCCATTCCGAATCAATTTTTTATTTCTCTTTATAAAAACTTTCTGGATTACTGGCTTACGGCTTCCTAGTAGAGTTCATTCAAAAAAAGGTAGGAATTCATTTATTGATAAAAAAAAGAAGGTAGAGTTCATTTAAATATAAGATAACAGCTTCCATATTTGCTTATCTCGAGAAATATACATTTCATTACAAAGTTGACTGGAAGGGGAAAGGACCGGGTGGCAGTAAAAAATCTGCAGATAAGATTTTAAAAACTCCTTGGTACACGCAAGCGCAGTCCTTGAAAGACAAAAAGCCTTTGGGTTTTCCCAACCATCTCTTTCATACCTTTTCTTTCTAAAACTAGACCAAAGGCCAAACGCAGTGAAGTGCAAGAATAAGAAGAAGAATTTTTCAAACTTCAGAAAATACAAGTGTTATACCCCTGATACACTGACATATCAGGTACAATCTTTATTAAGTATCTAACAACTTTATTTGTAAACTCAAACCATAGAACTAAATTTTGGTGTTATTTAAGGTTTTTTAGTTTCGTTGACTGGAGTTTTCGTGGTGATTCATGTGTTTTGCATGTTTTATATGCCATATCTCAAATATTTCATAAAGAATTAAAGATATTTCATATCTCTAATAGATTTCGTTGGGTATCACTAAATCCTATTTCAAATGATGTTAAGATAAGTTTGTGGGTGATTCATGTGTTTGCATGTTTGATTGTAACCAAAACAAAAAATTGATTTTTTTGGGTAAACAGAACGATGAAGCATGATCAGTCGTAACCCCAGTTCAATTCATGATATGGAAGAGAAGTTTGTGGGTGATTCACGCGTGATTGTTTGATTTTCTTAGGTTATGCAAAATTGGGTACAATTGTTTTGGGTTATGCAAAATTGGGTACAATTCTTTTGGGTCGTTATGATAGAATATCACCTTTGATCTTATCTAAAAATTAACAAAATATCACTTCTGATACCTTTGATCACATACATTTTTATTATTTTGGATAGGCTAAAATTGAATATACATATGATAAATAAATGTTAATAGGATCGGAGTAATTTTTTTTGTCTTGCTTGGCAAATGCTAATAATAAGTTAATATGATTTGTTGATGATCCTAAATTTTTTTTTTACGTAGATATGGATCTACTGGACGATTTGTTAGTGAGTAAGATTTTTCCACTATGTGATGACAAAACACTTGTCATGTGCTACCTAGTATCCAAGGGCTGGAAGAAGCTTGCTAAAGAAACTAGGATAGTCCGCAGTTGGAATGACCGTAGGATTTTTCAAATTCTAGTAGAGCATATCTTTGACAAACTTGATACTACTACTCTCCAAAAATGTGAAGATGTATGTGAGGAATGGAAGGTTCTAGTGAAACAGAGACAATTTATTGACGACGTTCTAGAGCACAAGGACGAACATCCTCAAATAGTGGCCTATATTCTGAGCAGCTTGAGTTATTGTGATCTTGGTTCCGAGTCTGAACTGGGATTTGCATTTGGAAGATATACTGATTCTGATGATGACGATTAGTATGAGCAAATGACGAAGGAATCTGTTTTGTTGTGGGTGTGGGTGCACGCATGCAGGTGTCAAGGAAATATTCTTATATGTGTTCTGTTATGTATTGTACCTAATAGGTTGGTTTGTTTTTTGTACGAAGTTAATGTCAACTTGACATGTTAGTTTGTTTTGGTACGAAGTTTGTCTTGAGTTCTGGTTTATGCATTGTACAACTTGACAAGTGAAAAATGTAAGAAGTTAGGAACTACTATTTGTATGTTGTTTGACAAGTGGAAAATGTAAGGATTGACTGACCCCAAACTAGTTTAATGTGCAATTGCAATTGGGTCTGAATTACTACCCATATTTGCTACTCCATGTTCTTATTGATGCCTAAATGACTAAATGTTATTTTGCTGCGCTGGAGGGCTGGACACAGTGTCCCTCTTGTTTATTTTGCATGCCATTGATTATTCTATTTTGAATGTTTGCAACGGTTCCCACCAAAACCGCTTGGAGGAGAGGCTCATTCTTTCTCTTAGAACCGGCCATTGAGACAGTAGTAACCAACAAGGGTGGTGGTCTAGATGTTCCAAGCTTACTCCCAAGTGGTTTGGTAAGGCAAGGTCATGGGTTCGAATCCCCATTCCCCCGATGCCTTGTGTCTGCTGGCTTCTAGGAACTGTACTAGCCCCTTGTCGGTGCTACGTTGACGGGGCCAGTGCTTGCGCTGGTTGTTCAACTACTCTGATATGTTCGCTATTGAACACCAGAGTCCGAACATGATGTAGAAGGGGGTGCCTCGGTCGCCATTCACTTGCACCCTCTTTTTGACGAGCAAAAAACTAAAGTGAAGAAAGTTAGAGAGAAGGATGAAGAGAATATCGACAAAAGAAAGCAAAGGACATTTCTGAGATGGAATGAAGAAAATTCTTAAGATGCCCCTGGTAATTATTTTGTTGGGAAATGGAGATAATAATATATGCAACTTCATAAACTTCATTGTTTGATCTCCATTCCATTTAATAAATTAGCATAATATATACTTATATACGCAAACTTAATATGGGTACATGCCCACTACTACCACTAACCATTTAACTCCACTAACATCATTACTACTAATTTTTAGGAAATAGCAGCTATTGCCACTAAATATTTTTCATTAATAAATAATTTTGAAGGAGCATAATTCAACAAATTATAGACGGAAACCCCAAGGACTCTATCTTGGTCAATATTTAAGTATAATGGGGGCAATGGAAATTTGGACAAATTTAACTTCTTATTATAGTAGAAGAACAACTACAACAGACCAGAAGTATGGTCGAAACAGGAGAAACACCTAGGCATCTAAGGCCTCGCTCTTATGCTTAATCTCAAGCTCGAAGGCCTATTGTTTTTTAACCAAGGAGGGATGCAACGACGTACCTCCTCCAGCGCCTTGGTCCTCTCGTCAACCATTTGCCTCGCCTCCCTCAACTCTTGTCTCTTCAGATCGTTGTTCAGGGACCCTAGATAATACGAAGTTTATTACCTTCGACAAGAGTGAAGTGACTCTAAATGTTTAACGCGCGCGTGACCGTAGATAATAATAATATAGATTTCTAAGATGAAATAACAAGCCACGGTCTGGATCGTCCAAGCTTGGGAAAAATGGCGAAACGTGGCAGAGTGATTAAAAAGTGAGCCTTTAAGAAATAATTCTTGAATGCATCCGTAATATGCGATTTGCTCGAACCTAGTTGTTCTATATATATTTTGCGGACAACTATATTAATTCTGTATACGTATTACTTCTTGCATAGGCGTTTACTATGCTAGTACTGAATGGCAAATAGCAATCATCATAGTTGCCTCCTGGCGTAATAATAATAACAAAAACTAAGTGAAGTTAGTACAGTATAATAATCCTGTATTACAGACATAAATCCGTTTTGCTCTAGCCTAATAGTTCGGTTGATATTATCTGTAATTATTATAGTGTACCAACTTCACTTAATGTTTCTTAAAATTGTACCAAAATACCACTATGAGACTTGATTTAATTGTACCATTATGTGGTAGTAAAGTTCATAACATGCATGGATATTCATTATTATATAAGGTCGGTCACAAATCACAATCATCATATTTCTTGGGACACTTCTACAGATTCTAGCGTCACTATATCTTATTGCATATTTGCATTGATCATTATTGCAATACCATTAGTTATTTCATGTTTTGGTAGTGCAGATGGAACGGGTGATGATGGAGAGATTAGCCTCGGAATAGTGAATTGAACATTTTGTTTCATAGGACCCTCACATTATCATCCAATTGACTAATGCAGTTTTTTTGTTTTTTGGTTTTGCAAAGAAAAACTTCCTTCCTCTTTGGGCGTGGCTAAAGGGCACCTCCTAACGTACGGCCCAGGAGGTTTGGTGTACAAATTGTAACTTGTTTACCAGTGAGCCAACCACCTCTTGGGTATTACTGCATTAGTTAATGATGTAGAACCAATTAATCTACAAATTAAGGAGACCCCATATAGTAATAAAGTGAACCTTTAAACATACAATCCAGAAGGTGTTAAACAATTACTCTATATAAAGTATAAAATTGAATCCTCAGATTATTGTGACCATGTACGTTATAAAGTTTAATATGCTGATAAAATGACAGAAACAGGAACAGGCCTAAACTTTATAACGTACATAATATATGTATTTTCGACAAGAACAAAGTGACTCTAAATATTTTAAACGTGACCCTAGATTTAATAATATGACTATGTTATCAGATCAACCTTACTATGACAACATGGTTATGAACTAAAATAACAATAATAAATGATGTTAAATTGTAATCAAATGACCCTAAGTAATTAAAACATCACCTTTTGTTTGAACAGTCGAGAATTCAGTCTATTTTGTTTTTTGCATGATGTTGCCCCTCGTGTCGAGGTTTCACTCAATATAGTATGTACACTCAATATATAGTCCATGTAAAAAAAAAAAAAAAAAAAAAAAAAAGAGAGAGATTCAAGTTCTCGATCGTATAGCGTCAAACTTGCATGATGGACGTCATCTCCAACTTTCATCAAATTGTTCCGATAAAGTGAATAGGTTTATGTTCATACTAGCACACACCTACCAAAGTACAGTATATACATAAAAGGGGCCGTTGCGATAGATATCTATGTTCACCCTTTAATTGTGACTCTACATAATTACAAACTGACTCTGAGTACAAATAAAATTGTGTCACCTTCAACAATTTTGATACGAAGAACAAACGAGTCGAGTTTTGGAAACTAGGTAAGTTGGTCACAGTTAACGAGGAAAGAAAGAAGGGGAAAAAGTAGATTACAGTGAATTGTCTTGTCTACTTTTACTTTTGAGAAAAGCTGGAATCATGATTATGGCGTAGAGGGTCTAGGAGAGTAGGGTGAGGCGGCGAGGCCTGCGGGTCTTCATTGCGTAGATTTAATTTCATTTTTTGCTCTTAGCAACTACAATGATGACTTATTCTTAGTGGGTCAAGTAGGAGAGAGAGTGAGGTCAAGTGAGAGTCACCATTGTAGGGGAAGGGGTACAGGATGATTTTCTCTCTCGTGTGGTTGCATGGAGAGTCTTATACAAGTTAAGAGTCACTTGATTCAGCAAACCAAAATGTGCCACGTGGCACTTCCTTTTAACCCAAAATCTGGTGGGGACCAGAAAATGAAGGAGAGAGAGTGGAGTGACTTGGTTATGAATGGGGATAAAGAGTCATGAAAAATAAAAAGTCAAACCTTGTTTGGTTGGGTGTAAATCAACAAAGGAACTTCAACTTTCAAGGAAGAATGAGAAGTTACATGGTTTGGTTCATCCACTTCCATGGAAGTTGGAGTTCCATGTAAGTTGAACTTCCCATGAATCATGGGAAGTTGCTTACCTAGGGGGGTTAGGTAAGTCCAACTTCTCATGCTAATTAGCTCAAATGACATTTTTGTCCTTGAAAGTAATTATTGCATATGAATTGGGCAACTTGTCATTTTGCTTTTACTTCCAAGGAAGTATACTTTATGAACCAAACTAAGGTATTTCCATTGAATTAAAACTTACATAGGAAGTTGAAGTTTTGAGTGGAAAAGTGAGGTGGGGGAGAGAGAGAGGTCTTGACCCTTTTAATTAAGGGGTCATGGTTGTAGTATCTTCATTTCGTAGATTTAGTTGCCTCTCGTTCCTTAGTTCTTGTTGATGCGGACGTATCTGTCTTGCCCCTGATCGACGATTGGACGACTATTTACAATACTCAACTATCTAGAAGACATTGTGACGGTTAAAAGTTATAGAAATAACCCCTCTGATATCTGATTCTTGTGACCCTAAATAATAATAAAGTTACCCCGTCCTGGAAATGTATTTATGACATTATCGTTCAGTGTCCTACGAGTATATAATAATAAAGTGGCCCTTGAAACATAAATTAAAAAAGAAGTTTGTTTGATTTACAATATGAATCACCCACACGCCACACCCCTCTAAATGTAGTGTGAGGTCCCTAATATTACAAGTTCACAACTATAACTATAATAATTCTAGAATGAATCCGTCATATTCGTTTTCTAACATAGTTGTTCTGTTCATATTTCGTGGACAACTGTATAAATTCTCTTGCACAGTATAATATAGATTTCTAAGATGAAATAACAAGCCACGGTCTAGATCGTCCAAGCTTGGGAAAACTGAGCGAAACATGGCAGAGCGTTTAAAAAGTGAGCCTTTAAGCGATTATACGCATTACATTCCTTTCCGGGATACAAAAGAGTCATTGCGATACTTTCTATAATTGATTCCATTTCATGCTCTCTAGCGGTCTTTCGAAGTGATAAAACATAAAACTATTTTCAACGTTTGAGGGTCACTACCCTGTCCCCTCGATCTGTAATGTAGGTTTAAAGCGTCACTTGCAGTATAGGGTCACTTATAATGTCGAGGGTTCACAGGGCCACTTTCTTGCAGTTTGAATCAGGGTCACGTTTTACTTATCCGGGGTCACTTTATTTTTATCGAACGTTATTTTTTTTATTATGTAGTGTCACATTTTACTTATTTAGAGTCCCTTGTAGTTTTCACCGAATGTATAAGGCAAGGCCATGGGTTCGAATACCAATTCCCCTCAATGCCTTGTGTCTGCTGGCTTTAGTAGGAGTATAATTTTAGGGTCACTGAACCATATTATTAATCTCATAATTACATTTGGAATCAGGGTGACTTTATTATTTCCGGTCACAATAATCAAAGAGCGCAGGTTTCACTTTTATAATACGAAGCGTAACATTACAACAGGGTCACAGACTCACAGTAATGAAACGGTGAACTCAGATATCGCAGTCGTTACTTCTAAAATTCTAAGAGTTACTTCATATAGTTAAAGGAATACTTTTGTAGTGTTTCGTATGGTGAACTCCCTTACGGATTAATTACGCAATGAATTGAGTCCCTCAGACCCTCCCTCACCTCCTCAGTCTACTGTCCTTGACCCTCTAAAACGCCAAAAGCACGATTCCAGACCTTCTCTAAATTATCAGTAGACAAGACAATTCACTCTAACGTTCTTTTTCCTCTATTTCTTTCCTTGATGACTCTAACCTGCTTACCTAGTTTAGCTAGTTACCAAAACAGTCACCAACAAGGGTGGTGGTCTAGTGGTCCAAGCTTACTCCCAAGTGGTTTGGTAAGGCAAGGTCATGGGTTCGACTCCCCGTTCCCCCCATGCCTTGTGTCTGCTGGCTTCTAGGAACTATACTAGCCCCTTGTTGATGCTACATTGACGGGGCCACTGCTTGCGCTGGTTGTTCAGTTAGTCTGATATGTTCGTTGTTGAACTCGAGAGTCCGAACAAGATGTAGCAGGGGGTGCCTCAATCGCCATTCACTTACACACTATTTTTGACGAGCAATCAATTTGCCTATACGACAGGCTAAACTGGTCGATCAAAACAGACATCAGTCTCATCGGGCTAAACTAGTCAAACGACCTAAGCCTTACTCTGGGCCTAACTGATCAGTAGATCTAAGCTTTACATTAGACTCATAGGGTCCAAACGACCCAAGTCTATCTGCAAACCGAATGGGTCAACGAACCTAATCTCTACACAAGCTTTACGTCTTGTGCCCAAATACAACGACCAATAGACACAAGCTTTACGTCTTGTGGCGCAATTACAACCGGCAAACGCCTAACACTGCCCTACAACTAGGCTCACAAGGTCCACCGACCAAATAAGCCTCGCGCAAGAACATAACATCAAAAGGGTCGACTGGTCAAGCCAGGACCTCGCAACAAAACGAAGCACACAATTCATTCAAACGACAAGATATGAATAATGAAAGAGATCGAGAATTGAAAAAGTTGGTCCATTTTCATTCCATTCATCCTTCAAAAAGTTATAGGCCTTATCAGGCCGATGCCAAAAAATTACAGGCCATTCAGGCCAACGTCACATTCAAAAAAAAAAAAAAAAAAAGGAGAACTGCTAGACTATGAACCAGTGCCATCAGGGGCAGGTTCAAAAGCAAGTCGGAGACTATGCTCCTCAAGAAGGGCATGGTCACCACCGGCCCTCAGCAAAGCAGCCTTATGACGGGCAACCTCGTGACGAAGTTCCTTCAACCGAGCCTTCTCACTCTCGATTTCCTGTTTGATGGACGCCACCCTCGATTCGGCCTCCTGGAGCTCGATGTCTAACTCCTGCAGATTATGCTCGGTCACTGTCATCTTCTCAGACGCAGAAGCAAAGCGCGATCAATGGCTCTTCCTGGTAGCCAACACTTCATCCTTCAGAACCTCGATAGCAGCAGGATCAGAAGAAACACTCCTGTTCAAGGGAGGAAGATAACCTCTCCTCCTCCGACTAAATCAAAGGGCATCAAGGGCGACAAAGAGGTCGCATTTGCAGTGCTCCCCACTCTGGCGTTGCTCCGGAGACAGATGGGTAGCAGGACAGTCACTCGGGCCGGTAGAAGGCTTAACCTTAGGCACAACTGGTACACCGCCCATCGTTATAGTTGGACGAGGGGTAGATCGACCGCCAAGGTCAAGTCTACGACTCTTTGAAGCTGGAGAAGACATTTGAAACTAGACGACTTCGTGAATCTGGTTAAACTTAAAGAGCTAGAGAGAGAAAGTGAAAGCAAGAAGGTTGGTGCAAAAGGAAAGATTTCCCCGAAACCCAAGGGGGGTATTTATAATCTTCCCAAGGAAAACGAAGCGTCATTTCCCCAACCAGCGTCTAAGAGACGAAGAGTCTCAGAGCAAAACTGACACGTGTAAAATAAATGGCAGAACAACCCAACCGTCACATTTATCAGGAGTAATTATTACAGGGATTACAAGGAAGGGCAACAGACACTCAGAAGGGGAAGCCCGGCGGAAAACGGATTCCCTAGTTCCTTGTCGGACCGTCTCAGGTGAACCATCAGGCCCCGAAGATACATCTATGGGCGAAGACATCGACATGAAAACAGAAATAACCACAACAGATGAACAAAAATTTGCCCACTACTCAATCCGGAATGCGCGTGTCCTTTTTGGTAACAACACATGCAATAATTTGCCCACTACTCAATCCGGAATTTAAAACACAGTCAACATTGAGTCAAAAACATAACCCAGAAAGCACTTTTGTCCTTTTTTTTTCAATATCAATCATCAATATATATATATATATATATATATATATATATATATATATATATATATATATATATATATATATATATATATATATATGTGAAATTGAGTTCTCACCAAGCATTGAATAGGTGATAAATAGCCATAAATGCATGGGTGATTAAAAAGAAATTAAAAATAATTTTATTTTATTTTCAATATCAATATATATATGTATAATTGAGTTCTCACCAAGGTGGCATTGAATAGATAATAAATAGTCATAGATGCATGGGTGATCAATCAATATCAATATATATATATGTAAAATTGAGTTCTCACCAAGCATTGAATAGGTAATAAATAGCCATAAATGCACGGGTGATTAAAAAGAAATTAAAAATAATTTTATATTATGTTAATAAGAAATAAGTAACATAAGTATTATATTTATTATCCAAAAAATAATATATTATACATTCACTAAAAATGTAATTTCTTTGTTAAATGTGTTTCTTTTTTGTTGATAAAAATATTATTATTGTTCTTTTCTACTCCTATTATTCAACTCTACATATTGATATGATTAAAAAATTTATTATATTTCTTCTAATAACAGAGTATGCATGATAAATAAGAGCCCCTGCAATGTCAAGTGAGAAGATAAGAGAGGGACGGAGGGAGTAATACTAATAACGTAACCTAACCCTGATTCCAATTGTTAATGATGACATATTGACATTATATGGTTCAGTGGCCCTAAATATTAGTAATATGATCCTTAAACATATTTCTCACTTTCATATCTACATTTGGTGTAGAGCTTCAATTATAGTGGTACTAATAGACAAAAAGAGGTAGACTTGTTTTAGACGGGCTTATTGTAACTTGTATATATGTAAAATTGAGTTCTCACCAAGCATTGAATAGGTAATAATTAGTCATAAATGCATGGATGATTAAAAAGAAATTAAAAATAATTTTCTTTTATTTTCAATATCAATATATATATGTATAATTGAGTTCTCACCAAGGTGGCATTGAATCGATAATAAATAGTCATAGATGCATGGGTGATCAATCAATATATATATGTAAAATTGAGTTCTCACCAAGCATTGAATAGGTAATAAATAGCCATAAATACATGGGTGATTAAAAAAAAATTAAAAATAATTTTGTTTTCAATATCAATATATATATGATTAAAAAGAAATCAAAAATATTTTTATTTTATTTTAATAAAAAAATTAACATAACTATTATATTTAATATCCTTAAAAAAGTATATTATTTATTCACTATAAATATAATTTCTTTGTTAAATGTGTGAAAAAGATTATTATTGTTCCTTGATACTCCTATTATTCAACTTTATATATTAATATGATTACAAAATTTTATCATATTGATTTTAATAACAAAGGATGATGAACAAGAACTCGTGCATTGCACCGGCACGAAATCTAGTATATACATGTAAAATTGAGTTCCCACCAAGCATTGAATAGGTAATAAATAGCCATAAATGCATGGGTGATTAAAAAGAAATTAAAAATAATTTTATTTTATTTTAATGAGAAATAAGTAACATAAGTATTATGTTTATCATCAATATATATATGTAAGTAGTTTTCACCAAGCATTGAATAGTTAATAGATAGCCATAAATGCATGGGTGATTAAGAAGAAATTAAAAATAATTTTATTTTATTTTCAATATATATAATTTTATTGTAATTGAGTTCCCACCAAGCATTGAATAGGTAATAAATAGCCATAAATGCATGAGTGATTAAAAAAAATCAAAAATAATTTTATTTTAATAAGAAATAAGTAACATAAGTATTATATTTATTATCAAAAAAAAATTATACATTCACTAAAATGTATTGTGATTTCGTTTTTAGTTGTGTTTTTTTTTTTTGGTTGATAAAAATATTAATATTGTTCTTTGCTACTCTTATTATTCAACTTTACATATTGATATGATTAAAATTTCTATTATATTTCTTCTAATAATAGAGTATGCATGATAAACAAGAACCCGCCCATCGCACGGGCACGAAATCCTAAAGGGATACTTACCATTGTTAATCCAATAATTTCGTTGATAACAGCCTGGACATGTGAATTATTGCCTCAGTTTAGTCAATATCAATATCAATATCAATATATATATATATGACCCCAGAATTGATAGTTGAATGAATAAGGGGTTTTTTGTCCAAACGAAATTTGGAGTCCCAAAACCCCGTTCTGGCTTTATAGAATATATATATACGTGTACCAACGCGTATTTATACTGTATATTCTTTTAATATTTTTGTATTAAAAGTTTATTTACTTGTGGATTCTTTTTTATTTAATAAACCTCTTGATCTTTTTCACATGCTTAATGATTTCATCTACCGTAAAACAAGTCCATTTTATTTCGTGTGTAACAACTGCCCCCTAACATACATAAACCTTTCGCGTTTACCTTGTTCGTTTCCCGCGCTTGGTTAGACGGCTGCTTTTTGCAAATAACTGCCCATTGGTCAAGTGGTGCCATGCAGCAGTTAATAATGACCTTGTTCACTCCAGAACCATTAAAATCACAAATTCTGGCGCCTCACTTTCTTCTTCTTTACTCACCTTCTTCAATCCCTAATTTCCTCCTTCGCAATTTTCTTCTTCGATTTTCCTCAATCCTTTAATCCTTAGAACCGAAATGGCCACTCATTCTCTTTTCTTGGATTTGGTTAGGATTGAATCTCTTAATTTCGCCTTCAATGCTCAGGAACTATTTAAATTAATCTCCACATATTCCGATTCGTATCATCCTCAATGTCTTGTGCTTCATAATTCATCATACGAATCTCCTGAAGAACTTCCTTTTCGAGGTCAGCTTCTTCGATCTTTTTCTTTGGGTCCTTATTTTGATCCTTCCCCTACTCGAGGTGTTTCTCAAGGTACCTTTTTATCAGCTTTATCTTCTACTTTCCGTGGTCGTGGTTTGCCATTGATTTTCTCTGGTCGTAATTTTCGATCTTCCTTTCCCTCTCTTAGTAGGCCTATTCATGGGTGGGTTAATTTTTCGGATGAACGCCCTAGACAGTGGTTTAAACGTCTTCTCGACTTTCATCCTCGTTGGCGTTCTAATAAAATCCTTGATTTCATTCGTTTATCTCTTTTCACAACAATACCTTATGATGGTAATATTTCTACTGCCCTTTGGCTCGCTTGGCACCCTTCAATTAATTGTTTTGTCACTGGAGAGGGTGTTCAAACCATAACTCTTGAGGATATTGCCTATCTTACTGGACTATGTCCAGATTATCTTCCTCAAGTAATGTTGGGCTATTCTTATTGTAATTTTGCCCATGTTTCGAAAAAGTATTTTGAACCTGCTAATATCCTTCTGAAGTCGTTTACCAGCAGAGTTGCTCCTAGGTCCGTGTCTTATTCGAAATTACTTTTTCATTATTCGATTCTTACTCATTCGATTCCCGTAACTGATGCGGAAGTGGTGTTATTCTTGAATTATGTGTTACATAGGTTGCTAATGGGTTATAGTTCATCAATTGGGAACACTTTTCTCTGTCTAGCAGCCAATATGGCTTCAATTGAAGGTCCGATTCCTTTAGCTCCTTTTCTTCTTTCTCATTTTTACCGAGGCATGTCGAATTTAACTCAGAAGCTTTTCCCGGATAGTACAGTTGTTCAAGCATCTTGCCCTTTTTGGCTTCTTACGGCTTGGGGTTTTTTGTACTACCCTTCTCGAATGGCTATTTCGAACATCGAGGCCCATGGTTTGGCATACCAGAGGGAGTTGGATCTTCATGAAGGTGATTCGGCTCTTTGCAATCTATCTCCTCAATCCGAATGGACCTCTGTAGTTGAGATGTCATTTAATCTACTTCAATCCTCGAGGGTCGAGGATCTCCCTCTTGTACTTTTTGAGGTTTTTTCTTTGAAATCTCAATTTGTCTGGCATCCCCATCGACATCTGGGGTTACATGGTTTTGATGTAGAGGATACTCGAAAGGTGTTACCTTGGTGGCTCCAGGATCTCAACGCTTTCCTAATGACCCCTTCCTCTCAACCTTATTGGCGATCAGTTCTTGCCTGCAGGGATCTTTTATTCTTTAAGCTTCCTTGGCTCAGTATTGAGGTGTATAATCGTCAATTGGTGGCTCGCCAATTTGGTATTTGTCAGACCCTTGATGTGCCTTTGATCAAGACCTTAAATCGGCCTTGGAATTTAAGGCAGTCCCAAGCTTCTATCGATCGCGCTGCTGAGTTGAAGCTTCGCAGCCACCTTTTGTTACAAAACCAATTGGGAGATGTTGATATTCCTTCTTGGTTTTGAACATGCTCTGTCGAACCAGAGTATGCTTTTTGGTGGGATCAATTTTTTCAATCTTCGTTCAATGTTTCCAATCTGCCTTCGCGTTTCGAGAAGATTCTTAGACAACTATTTCCCACTAAAGTTGATTCTTTCCTCCAGATGCTGGGTGCAATATTTGGCTCCAACGCATTGGTACTTTACTTTTCAAATCTCCTTATATAAGTTCTTTTGCTTTTTCTTTTCCAATTATGTATATATCTGTTTCACAGGTTCTACCTGAGCCAGACCCTTTGAACACCGAGTCTGTTGAGAGTAGTGTTGACGGAACAAGGGTCTATTAGTAGGAAAAGAAGTAGAGAACAAGGTATTATTTGTTTGTAATATATTGTCCTGCATCTCAAGGTACCTTTTTTTCGCAGTATTTCGTAGCCACTATCTCTGTTTAAATAAAATCTTGTTCATTTTATAAATTTATCAGGAGGGATGGATTCTCCAGATGAGGATTATTATCAGGATGAACAGTTTTCTCCTCCAGCTTTACCGATAATGGAATCTCAACCTGCAGCCACCTCTTCGTGTATGAGATTTCTTTTGATTCCTTGACTTTTCTTTTAATATTAATTTCTTATTTTATCTTCGAATTATCTCTCAGATTCCCTTATTAGCAGTATTGATGATCTCCTGACCCCTCGTCTTGAGGCTTCTGATGGTGTCAAGCAAGAAGGTTTCAGATTATTGAATGTTCTTCAGACGGATTGGTCTGATGTTTCTGCAGCATTGGCACTGGATAATTTTATCAAGACTCATCGCCAGAGTTTTCCTACGGATCTTGGGGATTTAATGCTTTAAAACATCGTTCCCCTACTTTTTGCTGTGCAAGATCTGAGGAGTGCTCGCGCTGAAGGCATTCCTGAAAACGACTTAGATACTTGGGCTCGCCCTGTAGACTTCTTGAATGATCTGGCTGCAGGTAAGGAATCTCTTCAACAGAAGCAGTGGCTTTGTGATTCGGCTAAGAAAAAGCTTCTTGCTACTGAGGGTAAAATAGCCTCGTTGTCGAGTCGTAAGGCAGAAGTTTCTAGTCTACTTTCTGCCCTTGATGCCCAAGAACAAGATATTCGGTCTCGAATATCTGATCTTGTTCATTCCCGGGATGCTCGAATAGCTCAGGTTGCTAAATTTCAGAGTGTTAAGGCTTCAATACTGTTACTTCTTCGTAGCATTGAGCAATTTATTAAGCCTTCTTAGTTTCATTAACTGTTTATTTTCCGTTTATTTCCTCCCATAGCTGAGGAAATCTTTTGTAAAAATAATCTTTATATATATCCCAAGTTGAAGGAAAATATTTCTTCAGATATTTACCATTTATTAGAGCAAGTCCAAATTGCTTTCCATTAGTGAACAGCAGTTTAAATGCATTTCCTGGTTCAACACTTTCGATGATGAATGGTCCTTCCCAATTTCGTGATCACTTCCCATAGAACTTATCTTTTTGTCCGCCACTTCATTCAAATATTTGAGAACTGGGGCTCGATGTGGCTGTGAAGTCATGGGTAATTTCCAAATAGATACATAGGAATTTACCTCTTTCAATGATGCCATCTCTTTCGAAGACTATTCTCAAACAAGTTACAATGATGCGGTCTCAAACAACTTTACCACTTTTTGCCAATTAAAACCACTATAATTAAAGCTCCACACCAATGTAGAAATGAATGTGAGAAATATGTTTAAGGATCATATTATTTAGGGTCACTGAACCATATAATGTCAATATGTCATCATTAACATGTGGAATCAGGGTTACGTTATTATTATTTAGGGCCACATATTCTATAATTGTTGCGTGGCTTTATAATTGTTTAAATCTATCCGTCTAATCACAAGTACCAGCTTTTGCCCCGTCCAAAACTTCCCCCAGAACCATCAATATTTGTGGTATGCTTAAATGGTCAATTTGTTATTACTCAACTTCTAGTGTTTTAAATATAATGGAGGTTTTCCCACAACAAAAATTAAAAATAAGAGGTTTCTCACAAAAACATAAATTTCATGGGGGGTTTATGTCGATTTGGCCTTTATTTTATACTTGTGCATCTTTGTTTATTTCTTCCCAAGACAACTAAGTAGAGTTACAATGGATTAAAATACCAATAGGATTTTTTCACTGATTCATGGTCAATGTCTTGTGAACTTTGACCTTGAAAAATGAAGTGTAAACATCTTGGTGAAAAAGATTAAGTACTACACAAGTACTTCATTACCGTATAGCTCTATCGTCGTAGCTTGTTAAACATTTCGCGTACACTTAGTTACCTTTTGACCTCTACTGTGTTAGTCATTTGCGGGTAGTACACTAATATCGAGTTGCCCAATGGAACCATTCTAGTGGCCTTAGTCCATATTTTTTGGAGCTAATTGTTACTCTGTGTGAGTTGAGTGAGGATAGAAAATATGTTAACTCTCCTAGATCCTCTAAACGCTTACTTTTCAATTTTTTCTCAAAAGTAACAGTAGACAAGATCATTCACTGTAACCTACTTTTTCCTCGTTACCTGTACCTGCTTACCTAGGTACCAAAACTGTATTTCTTCGCATCTCTTTCTCCTCTGATCCATTAGTCCATTCCCAACAAAATCCTTTACCGTATGGCTGTGTCGTAGTAGCTCGTCTAATAGTAACGACATACTTATAACACCTCAACATCTACTATATTATGCATAGATATGTATGAAACGAATTCGAAGTAGCTCTGTGCAAACTTTTTAGTTGGTTTGTTTCGAAACTTGTATGAGGTCATAGTTATTCTGTTTCGAAAATATTAAGACCCTCACCGCCTCACCCTACTCTCCTAGATCCTCTAAAGGCTTACTTTTCAATTTTTTCTCAAAAGCAACAGTAGACAAGACCATTCACTGTAACCTACTTTTTCCTCGTTACGTGTAACCTGGTTACCTAGGCTTCTCCTCTTTTATATTTAAAATTTGAAGAGACAGAAATCAAGTACACAAGTACTTCACTTCATCTAAACAATTACACAAGTACTCACTTCATATGTAAGTTTGGACAACGCCATAAATGTGAAGTTGGGACTGTAGATTGACACCTTTGCAACGAGGAGAGTGCGATAATGATTTTGATCACTAGTAATTCGGGGAAAAAAAGATACTTCATTCGATAAATTGAAACACGATAGTAATGTTGTAGTGTTAGTAGTTATTGTAGGAGATAATAGGAGTTGCCAACAATGGGTAGTGGACTTGAATTAAGATTATTCTTTCTCCGTTTTACTCTAATTATCCCGTTATCGTTCTTAATTTTACATTACCGAACTTCAATTAAGATTGATCTGTCTCAAACTCGATCAGGAAAAAAAGGTAATGTTAAACTTCATCAATAATGACTTTCTTATTATTTAGGGTCATAATAGCTTTTAAGCTTCAATTTATAATGGTTTGTGGATCACTTGTTCTAAAATGAATGTATGCAAAAACTCTTTTAGGGTCACTTATAAAGTGCTCAACTTCTAGTGTTTCAAATATAATGGGGGGTTTCTCACAAAAACATAATTCATGGGGGGTTTATGTCGATTTGGCCTTTATTTTATACTTGTTCATCTTCTTTTGTTTCTTCCCATGACAACTAAGTACCATAAATTTTGGTGTTTATTTAATGCTGTTTAGTTTGGTTGACTGGAGTCTTGATGGTGATTCATGTGTTTTGCATGTTTTATTTTGTTGTGTCTCACTAATTCCCATTTCAAATGATGTTCCGGAAGATAAGTATGTCGGTGATTCATGTGTTTAAATTGCATATTTGATTTTTTTGGGTGAACAAAAATTTGAAGCATGATCAGTTACCCCAGTTCAATTCATGATACAGAAGAGAAGTTTGTTAGTGATTCACGCGTGATTGTTTGATTTTCTTGGGTTATTCAAAATTGGGTACAATTGTTTTGGGTTATGCAAAATTGGTACAGTTATTTTGGGTTATGATATAATATCACTTTTGATCTTATCTAAAAATAACAAAATATCACTGTTGATACCAAACATTCTTATTCTTTTGGATAATAAAATACTGTATTTTAGCTAACATTAGGAGTCCGTTTTTTTTTTTGAGAAGAACATTAGGAGTCCTTATTAACCTTTCAAGGGTTAAAATTGAATATACATATGATAAATAAATGTTAATAGGAGTTAAAATCAAATTTTACTTCATTGGCAAATGTTAATAACTAATAAGTTATTATGATTTGTTGATGATCCTAAAAAAAAATCCGTATATATGGATCTACTGGAGGATTTGTTTGTGAGTAAGCTTTTTCCACTATGTGATGACAAAACACTTGTCATGTACTACCTAGTATCCAAGGGTTGGAAGGAGCTTGCTAAAGAAACTAGGATAGACCGTAGGATTTCTCAAATTCTAGTAGGACATATATTTGACAAACTTGAAACTCCTTCTCCTAAAAAATGTGAAGATGTGTGCAAGGAATGGAAGCTTCTAGTGAAGTGGAGACAATTTATTAATGAAGTTCGAAAGCACAAGGACGAACATCCTGAAATAGTGGCCTATATTCTGAGCAGCTTGAGTTATAATCTTGGTTCCGAGTCTGGACTGGGATTTTCATTTGAAAGATATGCTGATTCTGATGATGATAACTAGTATGTGTTGTTAGTGCAAAAGATGAAGGAATCTGTTTTGTTGTGGGTATGGGTGCATGGAGGTGTCAAGGAAATCTTCTTATGTGTTCTGGTTTATGCATTGTCCGTAAGAGGTTAGTTTGTTTTGTGTACGAAGTTAATGACAACTTGACAGGTTAGTTTGTTTTGTGTACGAAGTGTGTTTTGTGTACGAAGTTTATTTTGTGTACTAACAGGTTAGTTTTTTTTTGAGTTCTGGTTTATGCATTGTCAACTTCACAAGTAGACCATATTTTTGACAAACATGAAATCCCAACTCTCAATGAATGATATTTTGCTGGAATTAAAATACTCTTTGTTTTGCTTGCATCCATTTCATTATTGTATTTTTGTATGTGTGTTAGATATGGTTTTGAAGATGTGTTAGTGTTTCACATATTTCCAAAGCTTCCCACCAAAACACATGTAGTTTGCACTAGAGTATGCAAAAGGTGAAATGAGAGTGGGAAGTTATAGATATGGCACAAGGCTGATGAGGATGGGGAATTGAGAGTGGAAGAGGCGATGATCCTGGATGAGGGGATGATCCACAACACACTGAAATTGTCTTCGTAGAGGAACTGAATGAACTTAAGGGGGGATGGCCATGGGTGTCATTTGTGAATTTGAGGACCTATATTTTTGGACTTTGTAGCTCCTTTTTGATTATGCTTTTATGGGCGCAGTTATTAGATTTTACTTTAAAAGTTCCTCAAGGTATTGTTACAATATGGACCTAGTCAGTGATATTTACTACCCATACACATTAACATATTGAGTGGACCATTTATGAGTAACAAAATTTTTGTAACTCTTTCTCATATAACAATTTTCTTCTGCTGAATTTATTAGTATAAAGTAATATTGACAGGATGTCACCTTCCAAGCGTTCTATTCATGATATGGCCTCTCCCAGTCAGCCTACCATCAGTGCCAGGCACCACTCTGAAATTACCGCGCTGGAGGTATTGGGGTATTTAACAACTGTACGCCCCAGCTGTGTCTCCTTGCCTTTTTGTACTTGTAATGTATGTGGCCCCTTGAAGAAAACTAGGAGGGCCAGGCGGGTTTCTACTGACCCGTTTTCTTCTAGTGACGAGAATGAGGAAGGCCGCCACTCTCCTGACCCTCAGAGGGAGGAGAAGGTATTGAGGACCCGGAAAGACCTGGAGGGCGCCAGGAACGCTTACTCCAATAACTTTGAGGAGCGTGCTTACACGAAGTTCATGGTGAAATACCTCGAGCACGATCTTCATCATGCTGAGGCGAAAGCTGAGAAGATCAAGAAGGAGTTGGAGGTTCAGCGAGCCAAGCTACTGCCTCTCGATACCAACAAGGCTGCCTTGAAGATCAAGCTCCTTGGACTTGTTGGTGACGCCGCGGGTTATGACTGCGAGTCTGACTGAGCAGTTTCTCCGCCTGGCTTGGCGGCATATTTTTTGAAGCTTTATATATAATCTCCATGGTGACACTCTGGCAGTTTATATAGTAGTAGTCTAGGTACTTAAGTAGTATTATTCATGCTGATTATAAACTTGCATACTCGACAACACAATCCATTACCGTATGGCTGTGTCGTGGACTTGAAGTAGCTCGTCTAATATTAATGGTATACTTATAGCACCTCATCATCTACTATGATATGCATAATTACGTATGAAACTAATACGAAGTAGCTATGGGTAAACTTTTTAGGGGCTTTTTTCGAAACTTGTATGAGCTCATATAGTTATTCTATGCCGATAGAAATATAGCATTGCCTATGAATTAGTGCCTGTTTGGCACGCCTATGAATTACACTACAATGGGTGTACGCCAAACTTAGCATTGACAATCGAAAATACATGTTGGCACTTCTACCATGTGTTTTCTGTTAATTTGGCAGGACTGACGAATCGTGCAAGTAAGTTCAAGTAATTAAGGAGTACTAGATATATCTCCCATGCATTCAAACAAGCACAAAACCCCAGCTTGACACTGATGCTTGAAGGGTGTGTTCGACAAGCAAGTAACCCCCATCTTGGTGAAACATATTAAAGGGATGAACTCACTTCTCCTAAGAGTCACTTCTATAGTTTGTAGGGTCACTTCGGTCACTTCTACTCTTTTAAGGGTCACCAAAACATCGCTCGTTTAATGTATGTGTAAAGGGTCACTTCTACGGTGATATTTTCAATTTTTACTTTGGATATTTTCATTTTTAAATGTTTGAGGATCACTCCGTTCGATCTGTAATATAGGTTTAAAGGGTCACTTTCGAAGTCTATTCTCAAACAAGTTATAATAGCCCGTCTCAAACAAGTCTACCACTTGTTGCCTATTAGTACCACTATAATTAAAATTCCACACCAAATGTAGAAATGAATGTGAGAAATATGTTTAAGTGACCCTATAATGCAGTAGAAGTGAGAAACTACGTTAGAGCAAATCGAATATTACGGATGCATTCAAGAGTTATTATATAGTTGTCCGCCAAATATGAAGAGAACAACTACGTTAGGGCAAATCGAATATTACGGATGCATTCAAGAATTATTATAGTGTACCAACTTCAATTTTTTATTCTTATTCATGTTGTGCCAGGAGGCAATTATGATGATTACTGTTAGCCATTCAATACTAGCATAGTAGACGCCTATGCAAGAAGTAATAATCATACAGAATTTGTATAGTTGTCCCAAAAAATATAAACAGAACAACTACGTTAGAGCAAATCGAATATTACCAGTTAATGTTTCTTTAAATTGTACCAAAATACTACCATGAAACTTGATTTGATTGTACCAACACAACACTGAAAAATGTTTATTCACTTCAAATGGCGATCCACATGGAGCTTACCTCTGCCAATAAGAACATGTATCGACTACTGGTAAGCTATACTCATGTTATGAACTATGCTATGACATTATGGTTCAGTGACCCTAGATAATACTGAGTTTATTACCTTCGGCTTGAGTGAAGTGACTCTAAATGTTTAAAGCGCGTGTGGCCGTAGAGATAATAATAATATCACAAAGTAGTTATATGAACTTTACTATGAATTATGGTTATGAACTTAGGTAACAATAATAAATGACCTTAATTAAGCTGTAGAAATAAAGTAACTCTATATATTTATGTCTACATGTTGTCAATATACGCACTACTACACTTAGTTGTTGGCGCTTGTCTTGAAATTCTCATATGAGTCATCATTCCACTCGTTGCTTCCAACTTTAATAATTAGCCAAGGTTGTACCAAAATAAATAGATGATGGGGTATAAAAATATCTCTTAAAGATAATTTCACTTAGTTTTTCTTATTAATGTTGTGCCATGAGACAACTATGATGATTACTGTTGGCCACTCAATACTGGCGTAGTAAACTTCTATGCAAGAAGTAATACGCATAGAGAATTTATATAGTTGTCCAACAAAAATAAACAGAACAACTACGTTCGAGCAAAACGAATATTACGGATGCATTCCAGAATTATTATAGTGTACCGACTTCACTTAATATTTCTTTAAATTGTACCAAAATACCATCATGAAACATGATTTGATTGTACCAACACGGCACTAGATAATGTTTATTCACTTCAAATGGCGATCCACGTGGAGCTTACCTCTGCCAAGAACATGTAATGACTACGGGTAAGCTATACACATGTTATGAACTTTATTATGACATTATGGTTCAATGACCCTAGATGTACTAAGTTTATTACCTTTGACTAGAATGAAGTGACTCTAAATACTTATTGTGCAATAGAATTTATACAGTTGTCCGCGAAATATGAACAGAACAACTATGTTAGAACAAAACGAATGTTACGGATGCATTCTAGAACAAAACTTATTTTTTTGCTCGCGATTTAACTCTCGACATTGTAAAGTAGAAGTGACCCTTTAAACCTGCATTGCAGATCTCTTATTTTTTTGCTCGCTCGTTAAAGGAGGGTGGAAGTGAATGGCGACCGAGGCACGCCCTGCTACGTCCTGTTTGGACTCTCGCGTTCATAGCAAACTTATCAGACTAGCTGAACAACCAGCTCAAGCACTGGCCTCGTGAACGTAGCACCAACAAGAGGCTAGTATAGTTACTAGAAGCCAGTAGACATAAGGCATTGAGGGGAATGGCCGAATGAGATTCGAACCCATGGCTTTGCCTTATACATTCGATGAAAACTACTTTTTTACTCTAAATAAGTAAAATGTGACACTAGTTAATAACAAAATGACGTTCTATAAAAATAAAGTGACCCCGGATAAGTAAAACGTGACCCTGATTCAAACTCGAAAAAAGTGGCCCTGTGAACCCCCAACATTATAAGTGGCCACTGAACCATATAATGTAGATATGAAAGTGAGAAAGATGTTTAAGATCATATTACTAATATTTAGGGCTACTGAACCATATAATGTCAATAATGTCATCATTAACAATTGGAATCAGGGTTAGGTTACGTTATTAGTATTATTATTTAGGGCCAGTTATTCTATAATTTTTGCGTGGCTTTATAATTGTTTAAAGCTAACCGTCAAATCACACCTACCAACTTGCACTGTCCAAAACATTCCCCAGCACCATCAATTTTTGTGGTATGCTTAAAGGGTCAATTTATTACTTACTAAACTTCTAGAGTTTTAAATATAATGGAGGTTCTCCCACAACCAAAATTAAAAATGAGGGGTTTCTCACAAACACAAATATTTTATGGGGGATTTTTGTCGATTTGGCCTTTATTTTATACTTGTTCATCTTCGTTTATTTCTTCCCATGACAACTAAGTAGAGTTACAATGGATTAAAATACCAAGATGATTTTTTCACTGATTTATGGTCAATGTTTTGTGAACTTTGACGTTGAAAAAGAAGTGTAAACATCTTGGTGAAATAGATTAAGTACTACACAAGTACTTCATTACCGTATAGCTCTATCGTCGTAGCTTGTTAAATATTTCGCGTACACTTAGTTACCTTTTGACCTCTACTGTGTTAGTCATTTGCGGGTAGTAGCGTATGGTTGTGTCGTAGTAGCTCGTCTAATAGTAACGGCATACTTAAAACACCTCAACATCTACTATATTATGCATAGATATGTATGAAACAAATTCGAAGTAGCTCTGTGTAAACTTTTTAGTTGGTTTGTTTCGAAACTTGTATGAGCTCATAGTTATTCTTTTATGAAAATATTAAGACCCTCACCGCCTCACCCGACTCTCCTAGATCCTCTAAACGCTTACTTATCAATTTTTTCTCAAAAGCAACAGTAGACAAGGCCATTCACTGTAACCTACTTTTTCCTCGTTACGTGTAACCTGCTTACCTAGGCTTCTCCTCTTTTATATTTAAAATTTGAAGAGATAGAAATCAAGTACACAAGTACTTCATTTCATCTAAACAATTACACAAGTACTCACTTCATATGTAAGTTTGGACAACGCCATTAATGTGAAGTTGGGACTGTAGATTGACACCTTTGCAACGAGGAGAGTGCGATAATGATTTTGATCACTAGTAATTCGGAGAAAAAAAAATACTTCATTCGATAAATTGAAACACGATAGTAATGTTGTAGTGAGAGTAGTTATTGTAGGAAATAACAGGAGTTGCTAACAATGGGTAGTGGACTTGAATTAAGATTATTCTTTCTCCGTTTTACTCTAATTAGCCCGTTATCGTTCTTAATTTTACATTACCGAACTTCAATTAAGACTTATCTGTCTAAAACTCGATCGGGAAAAAAAGGTAATGTTAAACTTCATCAATAATGAATTTCTTATTATATAGGGTCATAATAGCTTTTAAGCTTCAATTTATAATGGTTTGTGGATCACTTGTTCTAAAATGAATGTAGGCAAAAACTCTTGTAGGGTCACTTCTAAAGTGTTCAACTTCTAGTGTTTCAAATATAATGGGGGGTTTCTCACAAAAACATAATTCATGTGGGGTTTATGTCGATTTGGCCTTTATTTTACACTTGTTCATCTTCTTTTGTTTCTTCCCATGACAACTAAGTAGAGTTACAATGGATTGATATATATCATAAAGACATTGTTTTGATTGTGATAAAACCCCTTTTTTGCAAGTCGAGGAACATGTGAGTATATACTGTATGTTTTTCTTTGCATCTCTTTCTCCTCCCATCCATTAGTCCATTCCCAACAAAATCCGTTACCGTATGGCTGTGTCGTAGTAGCTCGTCTAATAGTATCGGTATACTTATAGCACCTCAACATTTTGTATATTATGCATAGATATGTATGACACTACTACTAAGTAGCTGTGGGCAAACTTTTTAGTGGCTTGTTTCGAAACTTGTATGAGCTCAAAGTGATTCTGTTGCAAAAATATTAAGACCCTCACCGCCTCACCCTACTCTCCTAGATCCTCTAACAGCCGTTACCGTGTGGCTGCGTCGTAGACTCGTAGAGTTGTAGTAGCTCGTCTAATAGTATTTATTGCTAGTTTTCCCATCTTACCCTCTCCTTTTCTCTTTCTTTTCTCTCTTCAATGTTACATTTAATGCGTAAGGATAGTTTAGTCTTTTTACCATCTCTTTTTCTTGAATTCCCACGAGACATTTTAATATTCAAAAGAAAAAAAAGGTCCACACAATGAGTGTAAGAAGATAAATATGAGTAGGTTTGAATTATTGCCAATTTGCAGTAAATAAAATCTGAAGATAAGATTTCAAAAACTGCTTGGTATACCGTACACGCAAACGCAGTCCTTGGAAGACAAAAAGCCTTTGGGTTTTCCCAGCCATTGCTTTCATATTTTTCTCTCCAAAACGAGAGAAACTACTAGACCAAAGGTGAAGTGCAAGAAGAACAAGAATTTTTCAAACTTCAGAAAATACAAACGTTATACCCCTGGGCCTTGAATCTGATACACTGACATATCATCAGGTACCATAAATTTTGGTGTTTATTTAATGCTTTTTAGTTTGGTTGACTGGAGTCTTGATGGTGATTCATGTGTTTTGCATGTTTTATTTTGTTGTGTCTCACTAATTCCCATTTCAAATGATGTTCCGGAAGATAAGTATGTCGGTGATTCATGTGTTTAAAATGCATATTTGATTTTTTTGGGTGAACAAAAAATTGAAGCATGATCAGTTACCCCAGTTCAATTCATGATACAGAAGAGAAGTTTGTTAGTGATTCACGCGTGATTGTTTGATTTTCTTGGGTTATTCAAAATTGGGTACAATTGTTTTGGGTTATGCAAAATTGGTACAGTTATTTTGGGTTATGATATAATATCACTTTTGATCTTTTCTAAAAATAACAAAATATCACTGTTGATACCAAACATTCTTATTCTTTTGGATAATAAAAGACTGTATTTTAGCTAACATTAGGAGTCCGTTTTTTTTTTGAGAAGAACATTAGGAGTCCTTATTAACCTTTCAAGGGTTAAAATTGAATATACATATGATAAATAAATGTTAATAGGAGTTAAAATCAAATTTTACTTCATTGCAAATGTTAATAACTAATAAGTTATTATGATTTGTTGATGATCCTAAAAAAAAATCCGTATATATGGATCTACTGGAGGATTTGTTTATGAGTAAGCCTTTTCCACTATGTGATGACAAAACACTTGTCATGTGCTACCTAGTATCCAAGGGCTGGAAGGAGCTTGCTAGAGAAACTAGGATAGACCGCAGTTGGAATGACCCTAGGATTTTTCAAATTCTAGTAGGACATATATTTGACAAACTTGAAACTCCTTCTCCCAAAAAATGTGCAGATGTGTGCAAGGAATGGAAGTTTCTAGTGAAGTGGAGACAATTTATTGATGAAGTTCGAAAGCACAAGGACGAACATCCTGAAATTGTGGCCTATATTCTGAGCAGCCTGAGTTATAATCTTGGTTCCGAGTCTGGACTGGGATTTTCATTTGAAAGATATGCTGATTCTGATGATGATAATTAGTATGAGCTGTTAGTGCAAAAGATGAAGGAATCTGTTTTGTTGTGGGTATGGGTGCATGGAGGTGTCAAGGAAATCTTCTTATGTGTTCTGGTTTATGCATTGTCCGTAAGAGGTTAGTTTGTTTTGTGTACGAAGTTAATGACAACTTGACAAGTTAGTTTGTTTTGTGTACGAAGCTTGTTTTGAGTTCTGGTTTATGCATTGTCAACTTCACAAGTAGACCATATTTTTGACAAACATGAAATCCTAACTCTCAATGAATGATATTTTGATGGAATTAAAATACTCTTTGTTTTGCTTGTATCCATTTCATTATTGTATGTGTGTTAGATATTGCTTTGAAGATGTTGCGAAATATGAATTGAACAACTATGTTAGAACAAAACAAATGTTACGGATGCATTGTAGAACAAAACTTATTTTTCTGCTCGCGATTTAACTCTCGACATTGTACAGTAGAAGTTACCATTTAAACCTGCATTGCAGATCTCTTATTTTTTTGCTCGCTCGTTAAAGGAGGGTGGAAGTGAATGGCGACTGAGGCACGCCCTGCTACGTCATGTTTGGACTCTCGTGTTCAATAGCAAACTTATCATACTAGCTGAACAACCAGCTCAAGCACTGGCCTCGTCAACGTAGCACCAACAAGAGGCTAGTATAGTTACTAGAAGCCAGCAGACATAAGGCATTGAGAGGAATGGCCGATTGGGGATTCGAACCCATGGCTTTGCCTTATACATTCGATGAAAACTACTTTTTTACTCTAAATAAGTAAAATGTAAAACTAGATAATAACAAAATGACGTTCTATAAAAATAAAGTGACCCCGGATAAGTAAAACGTGACCCTGATTCAAACTCGAAGAAAGTGGCCCGGCCCTGTGAACCCTCAACATTATAAGTGGCCACTGAACCATATAATGTAGATATGAAATTGAGAAACATGTTTCAGGATCATATTACTAATATTTAGGGCCACTGAACCATATAATGTCAATAATGTCATCATTAACAATTGGAATCAGGGTTAGGTTCCGTTATTAGTATTATTATTTCGGGCTAGTTATTCTATAATTTTTGCGTGGCTTTATAATTGTTTAAAGCTAACCGTCAAATCACACCTACCAACTTGCACTGTCCAAAACATTCCCCAGCACCATCAATTTTTGTGGTATGCTTAAAGGGTCAATTTATTACTTACTAAACTTCTAGAGTTTTAAATATAATGGAGGTTCTCCCACAACCAAAATTAAAAATGAGGGGTTTCTCACAAACACAAATATTTTATGGGGGAGATTTTTGTCGATTTGGCCTTTATTTTATACTTGTTCATCTTCGTTTATTTCTTCCCATGATAACTAAGTAGAGTTACAATGGATTAAAATACAAAGATTATTTTTTCACTGATTCATGGTCAATGTTTTGTGAACTTTGACCTTGAAAAATGAAGTGTAAACATCTTGGTGAAACAGATTAAGTACTACACAAGTACTTCATTACCGTATAGCTCTATCGTCGTAGCTTGTTAAATATTTCGCGTACACTTAGTTACCTTTTGACCTCTACTGTGTTAGTCATTTGCGGGTAGTACACTAATATCGAGTTGCCCAATGGAACCATTCTAGTGGCCTTAGTCCATATTTTGTGGAGCTAATTGTTACTCTGTGTGAGTTGAGTGAGGATAGAAAATATGTTAACTCTCCTAGATCCTCTAAACGCTTACTTTTCAATTTTTTCCCAAAAGTAATAGCAGACAAGACCATTCACTGTAACCTACTTTTTCCTCGTTACCTATACCTGCTTACCTAGGTACCAAAACTGTATTTCTTCGCATCCCTTTCTCCTCTGATCCATTAGTCCATTCCCAACAAAATCCTGTACCGTATGGCTGTGTCGTAGTAGCTCGTCTAATAGTAACGGCATACTTAAAACACCTCAACATCTACTATATTATGCATAGATATGTATGAAACAAATTCGAAGTAGCTATGTGTAAACTTTTTAGTTGGTTTGTTTCGAAACTTGTATAAGCTCATAGTTATTCTTTTTCGAAAATATTAAGACCCTCACCGCCTCACCCGACTCTTCTAGATCCTCTAAACGCTTACTTTTCAATTTTTTCTCAAAAGCAACAGTAGACAAGACCATTCACTGTAACCTACTTTTTCCTCGTTACATGTAACCTGCTTACTTAGGCGTCTCCTCTTTTATATTTAAAATTTGAAGAGATAGAAATCAAGTACACAAGTACTTCATTTCATCTAAACAATTACACAAGTACTCACTTCATATGTATGTTTGGACAACACCATAAATGTGAAGTTGGGACTGTAGATTGACACCTTTGCAACGAGGAGAGTGCGATAATGATTTTGATCACTAGTAATTTGGAGAAAAAAAGATACTTCATTCGATAAATTGAAACACGATAGTAATGTTGTAGTGAGAGTAGTTATAGTAGGAGATAACAGGAGTTGCCAACAATGGGTAGTGGACTTGAATTAAGATTATTCTTTCTCCGTTTTACTCTAATTAGCCCGTTATCGTTCTTAATTTTACATTATCGAACTTTTATTAAGATTGATCTGTCTCAAACTCGATCAGGAAAAAAAGGTTATGTTAAACTTCATCAATAATGAATTTCTTATTCTTTAGGGTCATAATAGCTTTTAAGCTTCAATTTACAATGGTTTGTGGATCACTTGTTCTAAAATGAATGTATGCAAACACTCTGTTAGGGTCACTTCTAAAGTGCTCAACTTCTAGTGTTTCAAATATAATGGGGGCTTCTCACAAAAACATAATTCATGGGGGGTTTATGTCGATTTGGCCTTTATTTTATACTTGTTCATCTTCTTTTGTGTCTTCCCATGACAACTACGAAGAGTTATAATGGATTGATATATATCATAAAGGCTTTGTTTTGATTGTGATAAAACCCCTTTTTTGCAAGTAGAGGAACACGTGAGTATATACTGTATGTTTTTCTTCGCATCTCTTTCTCCTCCGATCCATTAGTCCATTCCCAACAAAATCCGTTACCGTATGGCTGTGTCGTAGTAGCTCGTCTAATAGTATCGGTATACTTATTGCACCTCATCATTTACTATGTTATGCATAGATATGTAAGACACTACTACAAAGTAGCTGTGGGCAAACTTTTTAGTGGCTTGTTTCGAAACTTGTATGAGCTCATAGTTATTTTGTTTCAAAAATATTAAGACCCTCACCGCCTCACCCTACTCTCCTAGATCCTCTAACAGCCGTTACCGTATGGTTGTGTCGTAGACTCGTAGTAGCTCGTCTAATAGTAATGGTATACTTATAGCACCTCATCATCTACTATGTTATGCATAGTTATGTATGAAACTAATACGAAGTAGCTCTGGGTATACTTTTTAGTGGCTTTTTTCGAAACTTGTATGAGCTCATATCGTTATTCTGTGCCGATAGAAATATAGCATTGCCTCCGAATTAGTGCCTGTTTGCCACGCCTATGAATTACACTACAATATGTCATCATTAAAATTTATCAATTCAGTGGTTGTTACTAATATGCCTCAATAATATATCAATAATATTTATGTTGTTGTTTACAGTTGTGAATATCTTTTCCGCCTCTGTTATTCGAGTAATTAAGGAGTACATTCAAATGGATATGTTCATTTTCAAATGTTTAAGGATCACTCTGCTCGATCTGTAATGTAGGTTTAAAGGGTCACCTTCGAAGACTATTCTCAAACAAGTTACAATAAGCCCGTCCAAAAGTCACTTCTATTCTATACAGGGTCAGTTTGATTATTTCAAGAGTCAAAAGCATCGCTCCTTCTGTAATGTATGTGTAAAGGGTCACTTCTATGGTAAATAAACTTTTTCAACAAAAAGAGGGTGCAAGTGAATGGCGACAGAGGCCCCATCAACGTAGCACCAACAAGGTCACATTGGATACGTCCATTTTTAAATGTTTGAGGATCACTCCGCCAATTAAAAACCACTATAATTAAAGCTCCACATCAAATGTAGAATTGAATGTGAGAAATATTTTTAAGGATCATATTCTTTAGGGTCATTGAACCATATAATGTCAATATGTCATCATTAACATTTGGAATTAGGGTTAAGTTATTATTATTTAGGGCCACTTATTCTATTATTTTTGCGTGGCTTCATAATTGTTTAAATCTAACCGTCGTCTAATCACACGTACCAGCTTTTGCACCGTCAAAAACATTTCCGCGGGCACAATCAATTTTTGTGGTATGCTTAAATAGTCATGATCCGTTACCGGATATGTTCAATTTTAAATGTTTGAGGATCATTCGTTCGATTGCATTAACAAAAATCTTTATAATGTTACCGTATGGATGTGTCGTAGTAGCTCGTCTAATAGTATCGGTATACTTATTGCACCTCAACATTTACTATGTTATGCATAGATATGTAAGACACTACTACGAAGTAGCTGTGGGCAAACTTTTTAGTGGCTTGTTTCGAAACTTGTATGAGCTCATAGTTATTCTGTTTCAAAAATATAAGACTCTCACCGCCGCACCCTACTCTCCTAGATCCTCTAACAGCCGTTACCGTATGGCTGTGTCGTAGACTCGTAGTAGCTCGTCTAATAGTAATGGTATACTTATAGCACCTCATCATCTACTATGTTATGCATAGTTATGTATGAAACTAATACGAAGTAGCTCTGGGTATACTTTTTAGTGGCTTTTTTCGAAACCTGTATGAGCTCTTATAGTTATTCTGTGCCGACAGAAATATAGCATTGCCTATGAATTAGTGCCTGTTTGCCACGCCTATGAATTACACTACAATATGTCATCATTAAAATTTATCAATTCAGTGGTTGTTACTAATATGCCTCAATAATATATCAATAATATTTATGTTGTTGTTTACAGTTGTGAATATCTTTTCCGCCTCTGTTATTCGAGTAATTAAGGAGTACATTCAAATGGATATGTTCATTTTCAAATGTTTGAGGATCACTCTGCTCGATCTGTAATGTAGGTTTAAAGGGTCACCTTCGAAGACTATTCTCAAACAAGTTACAATAAGCCCGTCCAAAAGTCACTTCTATTCTATACAGGGGCAGTTTGATTGTTTCAAGAGTCAAAAGCATCGCTCCTTCTGTAATGTATGTGTAAAGGGTCACTTCTGCGGTAAATAAACTTCTTAAGCAAAAAGAGGGTGCAGGTGAATGGCGACAGAGGCCCCGTCAACGTAGCACCAACAAGGTCACGTTGGATACGCCCATTTTTAAATGTTTGAGGATCACTCCGCCAATTAAAAACCACTATAATTAAAGCTCCACATCAAATGTAGAAATGAATGTGAGAAATATGTTTAAGGATCATATTCTTTAGGGTCATTGAACCATATAATGTCAATATGTCATCATTAACATTTGGAATTAGGGTTAAGTTATTATTATTTAGGGCCACTTATTCTATTATTTTTGCGTGGCTTCATAATTGTTTAAATCTAACCGTCGTCTAATCACACGTACCAGCTTTTGCACCGTCAAAAACTTTTCCGCAGGCACAATCAATTTTTGTGGTATGCTTAAATGGTTATGATCCATTACCAGATGGTTGTCTCGTAGTAGCTCGTCTAATAGTAGGTGCATTGAAACCCCTTGAAAAATGACGTATAAACATCTTTGGGAAACAGATTAAAGGGTGAACTCACTTCTCCCAAGAGTCATTTCTATAGTATGTAGGTCACTTCTATATTATATAGGGTCACTTCTACTGTTTTAAGGGTCACAATATCATCGCTCCTTCTATAATGTATGTGTAAAGGGTGACTTCTATGGTAAATTAACTTTAGGTCACTTTGGATATGTTCAATTTTAAATGTTTGAGGATCATTCGTTCGATTGCATTTAAAAAAATCTTTAGATAAGATTTCAAAAACTCCTTGGTATACCGTACACGCAACCACAGTCCTTGAAAGACAAAAAACCTTTGGGTTTTCCCAGCCATCGCTTTCATACTTTTCTCTCCAAAACGAGAGAAACTCTCAAGTCTATTCTCAAACAAGTTACGATAAGCCCGTCTAAAACAAGTTTACCTCTTTTTGGCTATTAGTACCACTATAATTAAAGCTCTACACCAAATGTAGATATGAAAGTGAGAAATATGTTTAAGGATCATATTACTAATATTTAGGACCACTGAACCATATAATGTCAATATGTCATCATTAACAATTGGAATCAGGGTTAGGTTACGTTATTAGTATTACTCCCTCCGTCCCTCTCTTATCTTCTCACTTGACATCGCACGGGCTCTTATTTATCATGCATACTCTGTTATTAGAAGAAATATAATAAAATTTTTAATCATATCAATATGTAGAGTTGAATAATAGGAGTAGAAAAGAACAATAATAATATTTTTATCAACCGAAAAGAAACACATTTAACAAAGAAATTACATTTTTAGTGAATGTATAATATATTCTTTTTTGGATAATAAATATAATACTTATGTTACTTATTTCTTATTAAAATAATATAAAATTATTTTTAATTTTTTTTTAATGACCCGTGCATTTATGGCTATTTATTACCTATTCAATGCTTGGTGAGAACTTAATTTTACATATATATGTTGATATATTGATTTGATATTGTGAAAATATAATCTAAAGCGAATCTAAGAAATGTATTTTGATCTTATAATTCTTTATATATTTTTCACAAATCAATGGTCAATATTTATAAAGTTTGACTTAAAAAGTCAAATGAGAAGATAAGAGAGGGACGGAGGGCGTATTATTTAAGGCCAGTTATTCTATAATTTTCGTGGCTTTATAATTGTTTAAAGCTAACTGTCTAATCACACCTACCAACTTGCACTGTCCAAAACTTTCCCCAGCACCATCAATTTTTGTGGTATGCTTAAAGGGTCAATTTATTACTTACTAAACTTCTAGAGTTTTAAATATAATGGAGGTTCTCCCACAACTAAAATTCAAAATGGGGGGTTTCTCACAAACACATAAATTTAATGGGGGGTTTTTTGTCGATTTGGCCTTTATTTTATAATTGTTCATCTTCGTTTATTTCTTCCCATGACAACTAAGTAGAGTTACAATGGATTAAAATACCAATATGATTTTTTCACTAATTCATGGTCAATGTTTTGTGAACTTTGACCTTGAAAAATGAAGTGCAAACATCTTGGTGAAACAGATTAAGTACTACACAAGTACTTCATTACCGTATAGCTCTATCGTCATAGCTTGTTAAATATTTCGCGTACACTTTGTTACCTTTTGACCTCTACTGTGTTAGTCATTTGCGGGTAGTACACTAATATCAAGTTACCTACTGGAACCATTCTAGTGGCCTTAGTCCATATTTTCTAGAGCTAAGTGTTACTCTGTGTGAGTTGACTGAGGATAGAAAATATGTTAACTCTCCTAGATCCTCTAAACGCTTACTTTTCAAATTTTTGTCAAAAGTAACAGTAGACAAGACCATTCACTATAACCTACTTTTTCCTCGTCACCTGTAACCTGCTTACCTAGGTACCAAAACTGTATTCAATGGTTACAGAGTTGCAGTACATCGTCCAAAATCTAAACGCCCAAACCCCACCCGTTTGACCGTTCAAAATCCATTCCCCCCGCTCCCTAGTCCACAGTCAACATCCTTATTAATTAGGTAGACTGAATGTACTGAATCCATAGTAGTTCACAAGTATTAATACCCCCTAATCCACACTTTATTTTCAAAAATACAAGATCTATATACGTTTCTGTTTTCTTTCTTTTCCAGCAAAGACTGTTTCTCTTTTATCACAGATCACCAAAAACGAATACCAAAAATCTTCAAAAAATGATTTCCTTTTTTCTCCTTTACTTGTACATACTTCATTTCCCCCCGGATCATACTTTGATATGCCGGTTACTAAATATATGAAGAAAATATGGATGTTAAAAAGTATTTCTGAATTAACTATGGATGTTAAAATGTATTTCTGACATCATCCATAGTGGGAACGTGAGTGTGGCATCTTGTAACTCGAGCTCTATAGTGTTGATGGGGCTTTAAGTTCGTTGTGTAGCATTTTTTATCAACTCAGTTTTCGTACTAACCGCGAAGCTCGAGGTACGAGAAGAGGCCTTATATTTGCGAGCTAAGACTACAGGAAGGTCGACAGTAATTAGCGTCATAGTGTCTTCTATGACATTTCAGCTTACCCCAAGGGAAGGTATAGGAAATCATACTCTGGACATGATGAACCATCTAGGTTCTGATTTTCCTCCCGGCAGTGGCGGTCAAGGATATTTATCAATTCAGTCTTTGTACTAATATCTTATCACTTAGAGCAACCTTTAATCCAAAAATTCAATGCAAAAATTGAGTATTTTTGTGTGTAAAAGTTTTGTGTCAATAATAAATCAATAAAATTTATGTTGTTGTTTACAGTTGTGAATATCTTTTGCGCCTCTGTTATTAGTGTAATTAAGGAGTATTTCGATGGAAAATATGGCGTGGTATAATACTCGTAATTCACTATCTAGTTTCACAAACGTGGGCGTACGAAAGACAAATGAGGGAATCGGCATGCAAGTGCAGTCGAGTAATTAAGGAGTGTTTCGTAGTAGAAATTCTCTACTGATTTAGAATGTATTGACCTCAAGCAAGGTAACTTTCACACTCATTCGTTTATTTCTTCCCTTTTAGTGGCCTTGATCCATACTTTTTGTGTGTAAAAGTTTTGCGTCAATAAAATATCAATAAAATTTATGTTGTTGTTTACCGTTGTGAATATATTTTCCGCCTCTGTTATTCGAGTAATTAAGGAGTACTTTCAAATGGATATGTTCATTTTCAAATGTTTGAGGATCACTCCGCTCGATCTGTAATGTAAGTTTAAAGGATCACTTTCAAAAACTATTCTCAAACAAGTTACAATAAGGCCGTCCAAAAAGTCACTTCTATGTTATACATGGTCACTTTTATTGTTTCAAGAGTCAAAAGCATCGCTCCTTCTGTAATGTATGTGTAAAGGGTCACTTCTACGGTAAATAAACATAAGATCACTTTGGATAGGTTCATTTTTAAATGTTTGAGGATCACTCCACTCGATCTATAATGTAGGTTTAATGGGTCACTTTCAAAGACTATTCTCAAACAAGTTACAATGATGCCGTCTCAAACAACTTTACTACGTTTTGCCTATTAGTAATTTAGTACCACTATAATTAAAGCTCCGCACCAAATGTAGATATGAATGTCAGAAATATGTTTAACGATCATATTATTTAGGGTCACTGAACCATATAATGTAACCATATCATCATTAACATTTGGAATCAGGGTTACGTTATTATTATTTAGGGCCATTATTTATCTTCGTTTATTTCTTCCCATGAAAACTAAGTAGAGTTACAGTGGATTAAAATACCAAGATGATTTTTTCACTAATTCATGGTCAATGTTTTGTGAACTTTGACCTTGAAAAATGAAGTGTAAACATCTTGGTGAAACAGATTAAGTACTACACAAGTACTTCATTACCGTATAGCTCTATCGTCGTAGCTTGTTAAATATTTCGAGTACACTTAGTTACCTTTGACCTCTACTGTGTTAGTCATTTGCGTTGCGGGTAGTACACTAATATCGAGTTGCCCAATTGAATCATTCTAGTGGCCTTGATCCATATTTTTTGGAGCTAATTGTTACTGTGTGAGTTGAGTGAGGATAGAAAATATGTTAACTCTCCTAGATCCTCTAAACGCTTACTTTTCAATTTTCTCATAAGTAACAGTAGACAAGACCATTCACTGTAACCTACTTTTTCCTCGTTATCTATAACCTGCTTACCTAGGTACCAAAACTGTATTCAATGGTTACAGTCTTACAGACTTGCACTACACCGTACAAAATCTAAATGCCCTAACCCCACCTGTGGAGTCTTCTCTGAGATGATAATCACAATAAAAGTTAAAAATGGGAGGTTTCTCACAAAAACATACGTAAATTTAAGGTTTTTGGCAACTTGGCCTTTATTTTATATACTTGTTCATCTTCGTTTATTTCTTCCCATTACAACTAATGGATGATAGGAGTATGTCGTAAAGACTTTGTTTTGATTTTGATTAAACCCCTTTTTTGCAAGTCGAGAACATAGAAGTTATGAACGGTATGTTGTATTGAAAGTGAAATGGAATTAGTCTGTTGTGTATTTATAAATTTGCATTTGCTCTTCGCATTTCTTTCTCCTCCGATCCATTAGTCCATTCCCAACATGATCCGTTGCCGGATGGCTGTGTCGTAGTAGCTCATCTAATAGTAGTGGTATACTTATAGCAACTCATCGTCTACTATGTTATGCATATATATGTATGGGTGGGCGATTGGGTGTAATTCATTGTGTAACAAACTCTATATTAATCAATAAAATTGCACCCTAATTTTCCAAAAAAGAAAAAAATGCATAGATATGTATGAAACATTTACGAAGTAGCTCTGTGTAAACTTTTTAGTGGCTTTTTTCAAAACTTGTAAGAGCTCATATAGTTATTCAGTGCCGATAGAAATATAGCATTGCCTAGGAATTTGTGCCTGTTTGGCACGCCTATGAAATACTCCGTATGAATTATACACTACAATGGATCATTTCTATAGTATATACGGGCAGTTCTATTGTTTTAAGGATCACTTCCGTGCGGGCATGATATGTTTACCTGGAAAATTATGCATGATGTAAGTGCAAGCTTTACTCCTATTATTATTCCAAACCCCATTCTCTTCATTTGTGGAAATAATGGCTTTTACTCTTTTATATCTTAGATTTGAAGAGATTGTTTAAAATGGTAATTTAAGGGTCACTTCTGTAAGGTTTCAAGGGTAGTGGAGTCTTTTATATCGAAAATATTAAGACCCTCATCGCCTCACCCTACTCTCCTAGATCCTCTAAACGCTTACTTTTCAATTTTTTCTCAAAAGTAACAGTAGACAAGACCATTCACTGTAACCTGAAAAAAAAAAAAACAAAAAAAAAAAAAAAAAAACATCATTTCTCTTCTATAGCAAATTAACCAAAGAAAAAAAAAAAACCTTCAAAAAATGATTGCCCTTCTTTTATTATCCTTTCTTCATTTTACATATTTTATTTCCCAGCGGATCATATTTTTTCTAGGTTGGTTACTATATATAGCCAAAAATATGAGTGATAAAATGTTTTTTCTAAATTAACTATGAGTGATAAAATGTTCTACAACTTTTGCTCAACTCTAGATTGTGACGGAGGATCTTGTGCCGTTGTAAGGCATTTCAGCTTGACCAAAAGCGAGAGTTTATCCCTTTTGAGAAGTTAACCAAGGCGGGAATGATTCAGCCGTTGGCGGTTAGACCACCATCAGCCCTAAGGCCCGGTCAGAATCCGAATGATCATTGCAAATTTCACCAATATGCCAGGTACTCGCTCGGTTCATGTTTAGCCTTGAGGCACAAGATCCAAGACCTGTTTGATGAAGGAAAGCTTACCATTAACACTTCCAAAACCAACAGTAACCCTCCTAACATCACGAAAACCCCGCTCCCTAGCCATCAGAATAAACAGAATTCTGTGATATCTCTAGTTACCACAGGGATTGACTACCCTTTTCAGATTGTCTTGCTGACATTCTTGGACAGTGGTACTTCTCCAAGTAATCTGCCAACGCCATATGGTTCCCCTTTTTCTTTAGAGGTTTTCTTTAGCTATGCCTTTAGCATGCTGCAATAAGTCTTGATAGAGATAACCATACTTTTTCTTCGCAGCACAACCATGGTAGGTGACTGGCCATCAAACATGGGACACTCTTCAAATGAAGAAACTGATATAAGTGCATCAGAGTTAGATGACTATGTATACAAGGTCTACAATCAATTAAAGAACGTAAAGAGAGTTTATAAGGTTTCAGCAAACCATTTCAGGTGTCCATATTAACACTTGAAATGATTTGCTGAAACCTTATCTCTCTTTCCGTTCTTCAATTGCTTGTAGACCTTGTATACATAGTCATCTAACTCTGATGCACTTATATCAGTTTCTTCATGTGAAGAGTGTCCCATCTTGGATGGCTAGTCACCTGCCATGGACATAAAAATGATGTAATACCTTTTGGTATACGACTTCCAGTACTAAGAGAACACAAAAGGGGTCTGAATAACCATTCAGCTGCGGATACAAGATATCAAGAGCGATGTCAGAAAATCATGTTGCTACTATGAACTATGTCAGAAAGACATTTTAACATCCATAGTTTCTTCAGAAAGACGTTTTAACATTCGTACAAGAAGGAAAAGCGAAGAAAGCAAATAATATTTGGAAGCTTTTTGGTAGTTTCTTTGCTGATCTATGTGTAAAACTGAAATCATATAAGTTGGAGTATTGGCTTTTTAGATCTTGCATTTAGAAGTAAGAAAACAGAAATGATAATAGCTTTTTAAATTGTTGATGATCTTGATTTAGAAGTAAGAAAACCCCCGACTTGATCGAATAGCATGGGGCTGAAGAACCTGTTGAAAAGAAAAAATGTGAGATAATAATCACCCGTTAAAGAACATATTAACGAAAGATAGAAACCTGTCGAATTTTCTCTAAGCCTCAGGGAACTTGAGACTTAGAAACCTCAAAATTGCGTAAAGATGCACAACAGCTAGTCAAAGATTACAACGTACCATGAAATATACGTTACACAAATTCATTAAGGCACTGTGTTTTTATTTTTTGCTAGTCCATTAAGGCACAGTCTAAGAGAAGCTAAATTTTCGCTAATTGAGGCCAATGAAGAGCGAATAAGAAATACCCTATCAACACGGTCCCTAACCATCTTCACTAACTCATCCATACGAACCTCATCATCCACATACTTAGATTCCAAAGAACGAATCTGGCCTTGAAGTTGACTCTGGCGTTCATAAAGAACTTCAAGCTGTTGATCAATACCAGAAAGCTCACCAGATAGAGACTGACGAGATTCTTCGACCTTTCGAAGTGATTCCTGAGCCTCCTCGAGTTGGACAGAAAAAGCATCCAAATCTGATTCAGACATATCCCTTATGGAAGTATCATCAACATCTCGATTAAGTTGAACAACGGCAACCACCATATCAAGTATTAAACCCCTAATCTCCTCAGGGAAAAATGCTTGAATGTCAGCAAATAAACTTTGAAGCTCAAGGGCAGCACCAATATTCAAAATGTCCATAGATAAAGAGGTAATCAAACGAAGACCTTCTCTCGAAGGAGTGGGCGGAATGACAAGGGATGATGAAAGAGGCACTAAAGAGCCTGTCGAAAGAAAACATGTAACCTAATAAGTACCCAATAAAGAACTAATTAAAAAAAGAAATAAGTAATGACATTAACCTATGATGGAAGGGGTATCTACATCAGAAGGAGGTGGTAGTTCAGAAGCAGAGGCCGTCTCTATCTGCTCGAAAGAATGAGCAGGGGAATTTGGAGGTTGAAAGTCAATCCCAGAAGAAGTAGCTATCGTTGCCTTTCCAGAATCAGAAGAGATAGAAATCTCTACACTCTCTGCAAAGAAGAGAAGTTATTATTACTGGAAAGGGAATATAAATTATTTGAGAAGAATGAAATATAGAAACCTGTATTCGAAGGGTTAGCAGACGCACCAGTAGGGTCATCTGGAATCTGCTCTGAGGAAGCTTGAGACTTAGAGACCTCAACAACATTCTCAGGGTGAGGAACTATAAATGAAACAGCATAATCAGCTTGAATCGAAATACAGGAGGGAACGAAAATAAAAAAGAAATCCCAAGAAAACATTTAATAGAAGGCGCTATACCAGATGAATAGACCACCAAGGCCTGAGAAACCTGGCCTACCACGAGTGACAAAGGAGGAGGAGTGCCATCAGAAACACGTTCATTTCGAGAAGACGTAGAAGAAGCTCTCCCTGATTAAAAGGGAAATAAGTCAATAAATGTATACATGGAATAGATACATCAAGGAAAGCATAAAGAATAATACCCCATCTTTGACGACGCCTAAAGATAAGAGGCTCATCCGAAGAAGAATAACCAGGATCAGCAGCCACCTCAGGTGTAGCCACACTTGACACTCCTCGACTAGAAGAAGGCACATCTCTAGGACGCTTTGAACAAGAAGATGAAGTGAGAGAGATTGAGAAGGAAGGGCTATGCTGATAGGTGTGACACTGAGGGGCTGTTCATCAGTAACATCCTTAGCAGCAGATTTTTCACCAGAAAAAGCCTCGAAGGAGGGCTATAGTAGACAGAGGAAAACAATAATTCACAACAAGGAAAATATTTACTCAAAAGATGAAAGAAAAACGATGAGAAAAGTACCTCAAGATGAAAAGGAGGGGAACCAATAGCCTCGAACTTAGATAAAACAATGGCCAAATCCTCAACTGGACAGAGGTGCTTCAACACAGCTTCAATTCTTCTGCGAATTGAATCAGGACGCAAATGAATAGAAGCAAACCTGTTCCACCAACGAGCATACCCAGGCTCAGTACGATTGGCTCTTACCCAGGGAAGAATCTTCCGTTTAGTTCGAAAAGTAACCAACGTTTCATTATTTCGAACAGTTTGTTCACGATCCTTAGCTTCAACCTTGCAAGATGCTAGATTAGGCCTCGATGACCAAGGCCGGTTAAGAGTTTCGATAAAAGGAACAGCACAAGTTTGCACCAGCCCAAATTGACGAGCTACCAATTGAGGATTGTACACCTCCACACCAATTCCGTGAGGATCAAAAAACAAAAGGTCACGAGCACACAATACAGAATTCCAGAATGATTGACCCTGATTCTTAGTGATAAGGAAGGGGTTTAGAGCGGGCAACCATTTGGGAACAGCTTCTCGATGAGGATCAGTTACACAAGGAATGACACCCAAACTACTAACATGATGCCAACCAAAAGAGGGTGTCCTCGATAGAAATGCAAGCATAACTCGAGGAAAATCCTTTGCATTAGAAGGGGAACATTTGTTAAAAACAGCCTCTCCAACGCACCCCTAATCTGATCGAGGGGATCTACTACAATTAATTAATGCACCCCTATTCTCAACTTCAGCCTGAAGCTCATCCTCATATTCCTTATCAGTTAAACTATGAACCAAACGAGGATAATATACATGTCCCCACACAGTCAGAATCCACAAAGGACAAGTTTGACGATAGATTCGACTAGGATCGAAAATCATGCAGTTTAAACCTCAATATAACTGAGCTAATAAGAAAGGAGCCAAAGGTATGGGACCTTCCATGGAAGCTTATATTAGCAGCAAGATGCAGGTAGGTGCGACCTATATTGAGAGATTTACCCATATAGAGACGGTTTAAGACATACACAAGAAAGAGGACAATTTCCCTGTTCGAAATGGGACCAGTACCTGATAAAAGTTCAGCCATAGCACTCCAAGACTTATTTTGACCTAATAAGTGGGCAGCAGGATTAAAATAATGTTCCTCAACATCCTTCGAACAGTAAGTGAAAATCAATTCAACAGAAGAAACATCAAGGCTAAGACCAGTAAAAAATACTATGTCTTCAAGTGTAATGGTCTGGACACCATTTCCGGTAATAAAACAGTTAATTGCTGGATTCCAAGATAATAAAATAGCAAGAGACAAATTTGCTTTGAAAGGGATATTCCCGAAGATTGCTAAACGAATAAAGTCATATATTTGATTACCCCTCCATCGATCATAAAGATCAGAAAAACGGTTGAACCATCTACGAGGGTAGCTACCTCGAAGATCATTAACCTAACCATGAATAGGCTTATTCCCAGAAGACTTGGTATGATTCAAAAATTTACAAGTAAACGATTTACCCGAAAAAAGTAATGAACGACAATCTTGGAAATTAGAAAAAACCTGGTCAAATTGAGAAATAAAGGAGTCGTCTTCTTCTAGAAAGGCCTTCGAACAGAAACTGGGACCAATAGAAAAGCCAGGAAGTGATTTCGAGGAAAATGGAGGTTCTGGAGGGCAGGAAACCACAGAATTACGATGTTGAAGCCTCGCAGGTCGATAAATGTCAGGTCTAGAAGTGATAATTTCATGAAGACGTACCGCATCCGGAGCTTCACCTAAATCTGCAGCATCTTTCAGAGTAAGAATGGGTTTAGTTTTCATCATAATGGGCAAAGAAAGTTAGAGATTGATTGAATACAGAGAATTTTTTTTTTTTTGGCTAGTCGAAGACAGAGAAGTTAATCGAAGAAGAAACTTGGAAGAAGGAAAATAGGGATTGAAGAAGGGGGAAGAAGGTGAATAAAGAGTGAGGCATCCCTTGACCAATGGGGTTATTTGCAAAAGGTAGCTATCTAATCAAATGCGGGAATGAAAAGTCCTCAGTTCAATAGTACAAAAATAAACTCGGAAAGTTGTTACATACGAAATAAAATGGACTTGTGTTACTGTAGATAAAATTACCAAGCAAGTCAAGCAGCCGGAGAGGCCAATTAAATTAAACGGACTTGATTACTAAAATGGACTTGTTTGCACCAAAAAACATGCAACCTAACTACACAATCAAGCGTAATGCTCCACATAATCATATTTTTGATATTTTATCACACAAAATAAGTGTTGACAACACCGAACCAAACAAACAAACAAACTCACATTTTTTAAGTAAAAAAAATAAACGGGCCGGACGGGTCCGCCCATGGGCCATTTTTTGTTGTCCTTGTCCGCCCATTTATTTAAACGGGCCGGGCTAAAATAATTTTGTTTCCTGAAAACTTGTCCCTAATCAGCTCCACACCCACTTTGCCAAGCCAAAAAATAAATAAATAAAGGAGGGAATTAACTTGAACGGTTAAGTTCGAAAATTAAAAGAGAAAGACTTGAGCAGTTGGAGGACAATAAAAGCAATAAATAACAACACATAACAATTAATGGAATGACAAATATTTTGGGGGTGTTTGGATGTTGGCTTGTGGGTTGGCTTTTGGCAAAATTAGATGTTTGACCGGTCCACCATCCAATATTGGTGTTTGGATGTTAGCTTGTGAGATTAGGTTTTGAGTTCCCACAAGCAAACTATTGAAAAGCCAATGTGGATAGCTTATGGGTATTAGCTGGTGACATTAATGTAGTATAATGAGAAGATAGTCCAAGACTTGCAATTAATGTTAGCAGCTAATGTAACCAGCCAATATTACTACCAAACATCTCTTTCCAAACATCCAATGTTACCAGCCGGTCAAATCAGCTAACAATATCAGCCATCGACCACCAGCCATCAGCCAACAACTAATGTCACCAGCCAATTGCCAAACATGGCCCTGTAGAAGTGCCACGTGGTGAGAATAAACTATGTAGTGTATGTTTTATAACTTCTACTATACAACATAACTATCCATGAACTTGCCCAAGTTCATAAGGGATGAGAGAGAGTGATGAAATAGAAGTAGTAAATATTTTTTCATGCTCTACAAATTTAGACCCATTTTGTTATGATTTGACACAAATTTACTCTAAAATGCTTTAAATTCCGTGTTGAGTATTTGGTACGGGAAGGAGAGAGAATGATGAACAATTCAATTGAGTTCATGAATAGACTCACTTTTTGGTGGAGTTCATGAAATAAGTAATGGTGAGGTGGATGGTGAGAAGGTAGGAGAGAGAGAGAGATGAATAAACAATTGCAAGTTCATGGTTAGCCATTAGCCCATTATAGAGACCAACATAGTACATATGTACTCATTTAGTCATTTTAATGTATTTTCGGAACCTGATTCAATGAATTTAAAATTTCTAAAGTTGCTTAACAAGAGTTATTTTATTTTCCGAACATGATCTTCAAAATTTCATCAATTTGCTGTTTAGTTACGTAATTACATATGAGAAAGAGGAAAATGTGGGAGAATGCTTAGTTTACCCACCGGGTAGTCTACCCGGGTGATATGTGAATTGGTGATTGGTTGGGTTTTGATATTTTGTTTTTAAAGTTGAAAATAATTTATTTGAGTATCGATGTAGATGCTTATATTTCTTGTCCACATCAACTGGATAGACTACCAGGTGGGTAAGCTAAGCATTCTCCCGAAAATGAGTACCTGGTGTACTTAAGTGTTGATTCCCACCTTGTTCCATGGAGAGTACAAGGCTAATTTAGCCAGATTACTAGATTGAATGGGAAATTGAGTGAAGATTCTTATGAAGTTAAAGAAAGTGGCAAAAGTCAAGTATTTGAAGAGAGAATAAGTTGTTAGATTAAGAGAGAGATGGACATTAATTGCATATGAGGTAGATAGAGAGAGAGAGAGAGGAAATTAAGAAGTCAAGAAGAAAGAGGAACTGTGAAAATAAAGGGGAGAGAAAAATGTGCTCAATTGGCCTGAATATTTCCTGATGATGTGTCCAACATTGCTGAATTAATTAACATTCTCAAAAAGCAAAGAAGAACATTGCTTAATTAACTTATTAAATGTATCAATGCGTAAAACATTATTAGGTGTATCAATACATTACAAATGGTAGGTGTATTTTAGCAAATTTTCCTTGAATTTATTTACTTAAGGATCTATTTTAATGGGCAATTCCAATTGGCAGGCCTCAGTTTGTGGCGTTTCCAATTGGTAGACATTTTTAGCTGTGAAATCCAGCTGATAGGCCTGTACTTTTGACGTCGTCCAGTCCATGACCTCTTCTTTAATTTTCTGTCAGCTTTCCCGTTAATTTTGGCGTTTGACCATATTTCTTCGTTGATTGTTATTTATGGGGGTTAACGACATTTTCAACATTTAACGGGCAAGCTGGCGGGAAACTAAAAAAGAGGCCACGGGGTGGACGACGTCAAAAGTATAGGCCTATCAGCTGGATTTCGCAGTTAAAAATGATTACTGGACTTGTAGTAATTTTATCTACTATAAAATAAGTCCATTTTATTTCGTGTGTAACAGTTGCCCCCCTAACATTCATCAACTTTTCGAGTTCCTTATTTTATCTATTATTGAGCTGATAACTCTTCGTTTCCCGCTTGGTTAGACGGCTGCTTTTTCCAAATAACCGCCCATTGGTCATGTGGTGCGGTGCTGCAGTTAATAATGACCATAAAATCACAAATTCTGGTGCCTCACTTTCTTCTTCTTCACTCACCTTCTTCAATCCCTAATTTCCTCCTTCGCAATTTTCTTCTTCGATTTTCTTCGATCCTTTAATCCTTAGAACCGAAATGGCCGCTCATCCTCTTTTCTTGGATTTGGTTAGGAATGAATCTCTTAATTGTTCTCCTAATGCTGAAGGTCTCTTCAAATTGATTTCGACGCACTCCGATTCATACCATTCACAATGTCTCGTACTTCATAGTTCAACTTATGAAAATCCTGAAGAGCTTCCAATTCGAGGTCAGCTTCTCAAATCCTTCTCTTTGGGTCCTTATTTTGATCCTAATCCTATTCGAGGTGTCTCTCAAAGTGCTTTTTTATCCGCCTTTACCTCTTCATTTCGTGGTCTTGCTTTGCCGTTAATCTTCTCCGCTCGCGGTTTTCGATCTAGTTTTCCTATTCGTAGTAGACCTGTTCATGGATGGATTAACTTTTCCAGTGAACGCCCTAGACTGTGGTTTAAACGTCTTCAAGATCTTCATCCTCGTTGGCGTTCTAACAAAATTCTTGATTTCATTAGCTTGTCTCTTTTTGCAACGATACCTTATGATGGTAATATTTCGACTGCCCTTTGACTTGCTTGGAATCCTTCCATTAATTGTTTCGTTACTGGTGAGGGTGTCCAAACCATAACTCTTGAAGATACCGCCTATCTTACTGGGCTATGTCCAGATCATCTTCCCCAGGTAACTTTGGGTTATTCTTTTTGTAACTCTGTCTCGGTGCAGAATGAGTATTTTGAGCCAGCTGATGCCACCTTCAAATATTTTACCAGCAAAATTTCTTCCCATACGGTTTCTTATTCGGATCTAATTACTCATTTTTCGCAGCTTCCCCCATCGTCCCCAGTATCCAACTCTGAAGTAGTTTTATTCTTGAATTATGTACTTCATAGGATGTTAATGGGCTATAGTTCGTCAATTGGGAAGACTTTTCTCATTTTAGCAGCCAATATGGCTTCAATGGAGGGTCCCATTCCTTTGGCTCCCTTTCTTCTTTCCCATTTTTATAGAGGCATGTGGAATGTGACCGATAATCTCTTCCCGGATTCCCATCAAGTTCAACAATCTTGTCCCTTTTGGCTTCTCACGGCTTGGAGTTTCATATACTACCCTTGTCGAATGGTAATTTTACCTATTGAAGCACATGGTTCAGCTTATCAGAGAGAATTAGATCTTCATGATGGTGATCCTTCTCTTTGTAATTTTTCTCCCCAATCTGAGTGGTCTTCTCTAGCTGAGATGTGTTTCAACCTAGTTCAGCCCCCCAAGGTTGAGGATCTCCCTCAAGTGCTTTTTGAAGTCTTTTCTTCGAAACATCATTTCATCTAGCATCCTCACAAATATCTAGGGTTGTCTGGTTTCGATGTGGAGGATACTCGAAAGGTGATACCTTGGTGGCTCCAAGGTCTTAATCCCCTTTTGATGACCCCTTCTTCTCAGCCTTACTGGCGTTCAGTCCTTGCCTGCAGGGATCTTTTGTTTTTTGAACTTCCTTGGCTGTCTACTGAAGTGTACAATCCCCAACTGGTAACTCGCCAATTTGGTATCCACGAAGTCGTTGCTGTCCCTTTGATTGAGACTTTAAATCGTCCCTGGCAATTAAGGCAAAGTCAAGCTTCTGATGTAAGGAAGGATAATCAAGCTGCTAAACTAAACCTTCGTAGCCATATTTTGTTACAGAATCAATTAGGGGATATTGATATCCCTCCTTGGTTTCGAATGTGCTCTTTAGAACCAGAATATGCCCTATGGTGGGATCAGTTTTTTTCTGTCTTATTTTAATACCTCCATTCTGTCTTCGTGCCTCGAGAAGGTCCTTCAATTGTTGTTTCGTACTGGCGTTGACCCTTACCTTCAAACGCTGCGCACAATATTTGGCTCTAAAGCACTGGTACTTTTTAGTGCTTTTCAAGTCGTCTTAATTTAAATTTCCTTTTGCTTTTCCTTTTCTAACTGTGTATAATTTTTTTTTAGGTTCTGCCTGAGCCGGACCCCTTAAACATCGAGTCTGTTGAAGAGGGTAGTCCTGATATTCGAACAGGATCTGTTAGTAGGAAAAAAGCTAGAGAGCAAGGTATTATTTCTTTATATACATCGTCTTTCATCTCCAGGTATTTTAAATAATACTTTATTTCTCTTATAAATTTATCAGGAGGGGTGAGCTCTCCCTCTGCTTCCACGGATTCCTCTGCCATTCATACTATCACTCCGTCCCTCCAGCCATCTGGGTCGACAAGCATCATTCCAACCAGTGAAGATCTTTTCAAGATTTCGCCTATTTCTGCTTCCTACGCTAGATCTGAGGTCATGTCTGGTCATGAGGATTCAGATATTCCAGGTATACTGGATGTCCTGCTATTCCTTTTTCTAGATTTCTTTCGTTTTACCAGATCTTTTGCAAATAGTGGATATTCTTTGTTTTCCTTTTTGTTTTGCTTTTAATTCGCTAGGTTTTTGTTCTCTTTTGCAGTGTCCCAAGAATCGGATATTGCTCCTATTCCCCAGGCTGCTAATCAGCTTGTGGCCACTTCTAATTCCACTAGTCTGCCCCTCATTAGTCGTCCAGATGAGGATTATTATCAAGCTGAACAATTTTCTCCTCCAGCCTCGCAACTAGTGGAATCTGAATCTGCAGCTACTCCTTCGAGTATGAGACTTCTTTTGACTCCTTAACTTTTCTTTTAGTCTTCATTTCTTATCTTGTATTCAAACTGTGCTTTCAGATTCCTTGATTAGCAGTATTGATGATCTCCTGGCCCCTCGAGTTGAGCCTTCTGATGTTGTCAGGCAAGAAGGTCTTAGATTGTTGAATGTTCTTCAGACGGATTGGTCTGATGTTTCTGCAGCATTAGCACTGCATGACTTTATCAAGACTCATCGCCAGAGTTTTCCTACGGAACTTGGGGATTTAATGCTTTTAAACATTGATCCCCTAATTTCTTCTATGCAAGATCTGCGGAGTGCTCGCTCTGAAGGCATTCCTGAAAATGACTTGGATGCTTGGGCACGTCCTGCAGACATTTTGAATGATCTGGCTGCAGGCAAGGAATCTCTTCAATAGAATCAGCAGCTTTGTGGTTCGGCTAAGAAAGACCTTCTTGCTATTGAAAGCAAAATAGCCTCATTTTTGAGTCGTAGGGCAGAAGTTTCTGGTTTACATTCTGCCCTTGATACTGATGAACAGGTTCTTCAGTGTCGAACGTCTTATCTTGTTCTCTCCAGGGATGCTCTAATGGATCGGGTTGCTAAATTTCAGAGTGTTAAGGCTTCAATACTATTACTTCTTCGTAGTATTGACCAATTTCTTAAGCTTTCTTCTTAACTTTGTCAATGTCTATTTTTCGTTTATTTCCTTCCATAGTTGAGGAAATCTTTTGTAAATGTTATATCCTTAAAAATCCCAAGTTGAAGGAAAACATTTCTTCAGATATTTACCATTTACAGCTCTTCCAAATTTCTTCCCATTAGTAAATAGCAATTTAAATACATTTCCTGGTTCAACACTTTCGATGATGAATGGTCCTTCCCAATTTGGTGACCATTTCCCATAGAACTTGTCTTTTTGTTCTTCTGGAAGTACAAAAACGCCGCCTACCCGGGATTCCGGGAATGCGAATATAAATAAATAATTACACATGCAATTTGATTAAATAATATTGCATCAAAAGAGTTGGGTAGATTCGTTAGAGATGTAATAATTACACAAGCAATGCGAATACAAAAAAAAAACACGTATAATGAAATATACGTTACAAGTATTGGTTAAGGCACTGCCTAAGATAACCTAAAATGGCTCTAACTGTAGTCTGTGATGATAGAATACAAGGCGTTCTAACAGCACGGTCCTCAACAGTGTTCACCAAACCAGCTATACGAACCTCATCATCCACATACTCAGATTCAAAAGAAGAAATCTGATCATGAAGCTTGTCTTGCGTTGATAAAGAACTTGAAGCTGTTGATCAAGACCAGAAAGCTCAACAGTCAGAGACTGACGAGACTCTTCTACCTTTCGAAGTAACTCCTGCGCCTCCTCTAATTGAACAGAGAAAACAGTTAAATCTGCGTTAGACATATCCCTTATAGAAATATCGTGAGCATCCCGAATAAATTTCACGAGGGTAGCGACATTATTAAGTATCAAACCCCTAATATCTTCGGGAAAAATTGCTTGAATGTTAGCAAAGAATCCTTGAAGCTCAAGTGCAGCCTCAATATTAGAAAAATCTAGGGATAAGGTGGCTATCAGACGAAGACCTTCTTCATTCGAAGGGGTGGATGGAGTAGCAAGGGATGCTGAAAAGGCCGCTGAAGAACCTGTCGAAAAGAAAATATGTGAGATAATCACCTATTAAAGAACATATTAACGAAAGAAAGGAGTTAAGACACCGACCTATGATGGAAGGGGTATCTCCACCAGAAAGAGTTGGCAGTTCAGAAGTAAGAGTCATCTCTATCTGCTCCAAAGAGTGAACAGGAGAATTTGGAGGTTGAAAATCAGACCCAAGGAAATTAGCCATCTCTATCTGCTCGAAGGTAAGCAGCATGATTAGCCTAAATCGAAACACAAATGGGAATCATAATAAGAAGGAAATCCCAGGAAACCATCAATGAGATAGGGATGCCATCAATGAGATAGTGATGGGATTTTGAAATCATGGGGATGGGGATGGGATTTGTCTTAAGGGGGATAGGGAATTTGTTTAGTTAATCCCATTACCTTGGTTATGTGGGTATGTGGCCATGTGGGTATTTGATTTGGGGATTAAAAAGTTAATTTACCAAAATGCCATTTAAAATGGGCAAGACAGTAATTTGACTTAAAAAGCTCTATTTCCTCCTTCAATTACCAGTCCCTCCTGTGGGATTAAACGTGGGAATAGATGCCTCTTAATCCCTATCTCTCCCCCTTATCTATTCCCCATCTCTTATACCAAACATGAGATTTTACAATCCTATTTTTCTAATCCCTATTCCCACTAAACAAACGCCCCGTATGTACTATACCAGATGAATGGACCACTAAGGCTTGAGAAACCTGGCCTACCACGAGAGGTGGAGAGGGAGTGTCATTAGGGATGGAAAGCCGTTCATTTCGAGAAGAAACGGAAGAAGCTCTCCCTACGGCTAGTTAAAGATACAAGTAAATCAATAAAATTGTAATCGAGCAAATACATTATTAAGAAAAATGTGAACAGAGCCATACCTATGTTACAAAAAGATGGTCGCAATTTTGAATGAGGAAATTAGGGATTGAAGAAAGAAAAGAGAAGTGAAGAAACGAAAAGCCAGAATTTGTATTTATAATGGTTCTTGGTCATCATTAACTGCAGCACTGCACCCAATGACTAATGGGTTGTTACACGCAAAAAAGTAGCCGTCTAATCAAGCGCGGGAAAGCAAGCGTCATCAGTTAAATAACAGTTCTTGGTCATCATTAACTGCAGCACGACACCCCATTACAAAAAGAGTGTGTGTGTGTGTGTGTGTGTGTGTGTGTGTGTGTGTGTGTGTGTGTGTGTGTGTGTGTGTGTGTGTGTGTGTGTGTGTGTGTGTGTGTGAGGAGGGAAGTAATGTGATACGGATACGGGTTCTTGTTTATCATGCATACTCCGTTATAGAAGAAATATAATAATTTTTTTTAATCATATTAATATGTAAAGTTGAATAATAGGAGTAGAAAAGAACAATAATAATATTTTTATCAAAACAAAAAAAACACATTTAACAAAGAAATTACATATTTATTGAATTTATAATATATATATTTTTTGGATAATAAATATAATATTTATGTTACTTATTTCTTATTAAAATAAAATAAAATAATTTTTATTTTTTTTAATCACTAATGCATTTATGGCTACTTATTACCTATTCAATGCTTGGTGAGAACTCGAATTTACATATATACTAGATTTCATTCCCATGCGATGCACGGGTTCTTGTTATCATGCAAACTCTGTTATTAGAAGAAATATGATACAATTTTTTAATCATATCAATATATTATGTTGAATAATAGGAGTAGCACAGAACAACAATAATAATCTTTTTATCAAAAAACAAACATATTTAATAAAGGAATTACATTTTTAGTGAGTTTATAAAATTTTTTTAGGATAATCGATATAATACTTGTGTTACTTATTTCTTATTAAAATAAAATAAAACTATTTTTAGTTTCTTTTTAATCACCCATACATTTATGGCTATTTATTACTTTTTCAATGCTGGGTGAGAACTCAATTTTACATATATATACTAAATTTATTGCACGAGTTCTTTTTTATCATCCTCCGTTATTAGAATTAATATAAAAAAAAATTTAATCACATCAATATATAAAGTTGGATAATAAATACTTATGTTACTTATTTTTATTACAAATAAAATAAAATTATTTTTAATTTCTTTTTAATCACCCATGCATTTATGACTATTTATTACCTATTCAATACCACCTTGGGGAGAACTCAATTATACATATATATTGACTAGATTTCGTGCCCGTGCAATGCACGGGTTCTTGTTCATCATCCTTTGTTATTAAAATCAATATAATAAAATTTTATAATCATATTATTATATAAAGTTGAATAATAGGAGTATCAAGGAACAATAATAATCTTTTTCACACATTTAACAAAGAAATTACATTTATAGTGAATAAATAATATACTTTTTTTAGGATATTAAATATAATACTTATGTAACTTTTTTTTATTAAAATAAAATAAAAATATTTTTAATTTCTTTTTAATCACCCATGCATCTATGACTATTTATTATCTATTCAATGCCACCTTGGTGAGAACTCAATTATACATATATATATATTGACATAGACAGGGGCGGATCTAATGGTTAATTAGTGGGGAGAAGGCCCCCCACTGACACTTGGGCTGGACTAGTAAATATGAGTGCTCAAGCTTGTGTGCCTAGTTAAAATTTGTTGGTGCCCCCAGTGAAAGACTGACGATGCCCCCAAGAATGAGAGACCAAAGGTTTCTACTATCTGAATTATAATAGTTCAATCTCCAGCCTCCAGGTGATCTTTTGTCCTCTCTCATCCTCATCTCTCTCTTCCTCTTGGGCCCTCAGCTAATTTCTCAATTTGTTATACTCAATCTCACAATCTTTCAAATTTCAATCTCATCCATTGGATCATGAGAGGCATTTTGTGTACTCCGTATAAAAATGTTAAGTAATATTTTCTTTTTTTGGCATCTAAAAGTAATAAAATTTTGAAAAGTTGAGTATGTAGATCAGATGGATGCCAATAGCAGGTGTTTTTTTTTTTTTTTCTTTTTCTAATTTTAATTTTACTCTTTTGGTATTAACCTACTAATTGATTTTTAGGTGACTAATGAAAACTATCCGAATTATCACTAAAAAGAGAAGAGCAAGTCTCGTATGAAACTACCTCACAAAAAAATGGGGTCACTATTTAAAAATGTAGGGGTCATTTATTAGAAACCGCAACCCTTATTAATTCCACGAACATGGTCTACTAAAAGTTATGGTAAGACCATCTTTAACAATTTTTGTACAAAACAAAATATTTTAATTTTAAAAATAATTTCATATATTTAAAATGTGCCCCCGCTAAAATTCTTTTCTGAATCCGCCACTGGACATAGATATTGATATCATGCTCTTTATTGTATGTTTATGCTTTGAATAGCGCAGTTGCGTAGGTGTCCCTTTTCTCTTAATTACATTTGCATTGCAGGTTTCCCTTTTAAAATATGAAGCGTAACTTTACAGTTTACAATAGTTTAAGAAAAATATAGGGTAAATTACATTGAGGTATAATGAGGTTTGGCGAAATTGCAGAGATCACGTTTGACTAAATACACTCAAAATTGCGAAAATGCAGACATGTGTACAATTTTCTTAAAAGTTGTGGTTGTTTACGTTAAACTCACTCTCTCTCCTCCATACCCATATTTAATTAACTGAAATTTGATCAATTATTATTACCGGCAACTAGATCATTAATTCCGACGGCTTCGCCATCGTAATTTTTTTAAAATAAAACCCTAAGATGGGAAGACTGAACCCAAAAACCTCCACAATCTCAAAAAGAAAACCCTAAGATAGGAAGGGTAAACCCCGCCAAAAACCCAAAAAGAAAATCCTAAGATGGGAAGGGTGAACCGCAAAACCCCCCAAAACACCCTTAAATAGAAAAAGTGAACCCCAAAAGAAAAGAAAAAAGGAGAGAAAAAGTGAATTTTGACACGTGTCGGCTTGTGGGAGTGAGGGTGCAACTAGCATCATTCTAATGGTTTTGGACTCTGCTAGTACTACTCAACACGCAACATCCCCATTTAGAAAATGTTTTCAGATCTAATCTGGACAAAATCCACATTTAGGGAAAACATTCAAAAATTCAAAATATAGTGTGGTATATTAAGTTAATCTTTATTCACAGACGTAGGCGTACAAAAGACAAAAGAGGGAATCGTGCAAATGCATTCAAGTAATTAATTAAGGAGTATTATCATTTGGAATTAGAAATTCAGTACTGATTTAAAATAAAATGTATTGTCCTCAAATATTTTTAATGTGTCAACAAACTTGATGTATTTTTCGCTTTAAAAGAAATTGAATGACAAGTAATAGAATCACAATTATTTATTTGGTACGTAGGAGTAGGACTGTAGGAGTGTAGGACTGGTGAATGTAGTGGAGCTTTTTGGAGATTTAAAATCATAACTCACAGAAGTGTATTCTGGACGGCAACTTTCTGGACATATCAATTTTTTTATTTTTTTAGGATGCGAGAAGTCATGTCACATTGAGGTTCAAATTTCAAACAACAATATATACCCTTGAGCCATAATCAAATCAGAATTCACACTTTAGTCTTCACCGCCATGTCAAACACCAACACAGTTGAAGAGGCCGTACATGCCCTCCCAGCTGATGCAAAGAACGAGCTGTTACGGGCTGTACTTGATAAACGGTCAAAGACCATGGTGAAGTACTTCCAGCTGTGCACCTTACGACGAAGCGCATATATTGGCGTCATTGGAATCAAATTCCATCCTCAGTTCCCGTACATCACTCCCTTCAAACTCGGTAAAGCTAATTTGTTTCGCAAAGAAGCCTACTGTCTTATGTGGTACTTACTTGATCTGTACAGTATACCAATTACATTCCACCTCCCAAGTTTGCTACGCGACCTAACAGATTCTTCGATGACGCTTGCGCCTTATCGGTATCTGGGCCAATTCTTAAGCTGGTTCAAATCGCTAGATGATTGGGAGGCCGATATGCGTGGTCTCCTACAGGAAGACAACCAAAATCCGTGGGCGCTGTATACCTTTTCGAGACGTCACCACGTCCCCAACGAAGCTGAGAGTCCATAGATAAAAGTTATGTTGTGGCGTCGTTGGAATAAGGACTTCTCAACTAAACTGCATTAAATGTCCCCAGACTATGGCCTCTTCAAAATTCAGATGTTTGCTGAAAATGGACTACATTACCCAGAAGACTGTCCGGAAATCGTGGACAGGCCAACTCTTTTCGGAGACGAAGGTTTCAGTGCACAACAAAACTTACAAGTTCAGGACGCGATTGTTTCTTATATGGATAGGGTAATTGTAGACCGAGATCGTGGGAGCTCAGACTAAGGAGGCAGTGCCTCCGACTATGACTCAGACCATAGCAACTAGCCTACTAGATAATACTATGGATTATAGTGGTGTTTTATCTATTCAACCCTGCCGGTGCACAATTAATTAGTAACAGCGCACGAGTGGTTTTATGTAATCTTTTTCAAGCAATATGCTTACTTGTGTGTAATTAACTACCAACCATCTTTCCGAATGGTTATGTGACCCCTGTGGCTGTAAGGTCTGTAACAACTATTCCATTTAGACATCAATAAGAACATAGCAAATATGGGTAGTAAATTCACACCTGAATGCAGTTGCACATCAAACTAGTTTGTGGTGAATTCCTAAACAAATTAATGTATTACATTTCCACTTGTCACTAACTTCGTACACAAAACAAACTACTCCTGCATGTTCTGGTAAATTAAAAGGCATACATACACCAGAACACATCATAAGAAGATATCAGGCTGCAAATGCCACCCATACCCAGAACAAAACAGATTCCTTCATCCTTTGCCAGTCAGTCGCCAAAGGTAACAGATACGTACTACTAATTATCATCATGGGAATCAGCATATCTTTCAAATTCAAAGCGCAGTCCATCAGAGTCATCAGAACCAAGATCTTAACTGATCAGGTTGCTGATACGCCCACAAGTATACGGGTATTATCAAAATAATACAAAAGATCTTCTCCACAAGGAGCGAGGCGTTTCGAATACCAAATTCTCTAAAATCGAGAAAGCTAAGCAAATTTGAGTAATTGTGATGTTGGTTCAATTTCACAAGACCTAAAGTTGAGCTAAGATGACAAACTAAGATAAGAGGAAAGGATAATTTACAATTATAGAATCAAGGATTAAAGATAGAGTTGGGGGTTCACCCAACTAATGATGCTCTAATGCAATGGATGGTAATTATAACATGCAATCAAATGTGTAATGCAAGAGAACGATTAGAAATCAAGTAACCCAAGGCCTCTCTCAAGGTCCAAAGGAAGCACCTAACTCTAACTAACCACCTATTTTCATGGGATTAGATCAAAATAGGTCCATTAAGTCCAAACTAATCAATAAGTTCCCAAGGTGATTCATCCTACTTTCGTGGCTAAATCTCCTTGATAGGCAGTAGCGGATCCACTCTTTAGAGAGTAGATTCCGCCGAACTCACTTGAATTTTTTTTGTTAAAAAAATCCTTTATAAATTAATATTTTTCAATCCGATAATTAAGAATTTCCTTATGTATTACAAAGGGTGAAGGGACTTGACTTGATTTCTGCATCCCCCACTGTTGATAGGTTGGTAAGACCCCTCACAATCAACCTTCCCCTTTCGGTTTTATACTAATTAATCAAAATAAAGCCATAAACTCATTTAGGCATTTCATCAAACACTTGGGGTGCATACTACCAAACAAGCAATTACCCAAATAATAGCATTCAAAACATATCATCCAAGAATTAAAAATACCATAATTGGGCTAATCCCAACTCTATTAAAGAGGATTAGCCACTAAACATCATAAAGTCATCAACATTAATTAACCAAAACATAATATTCAACATGAGAAATAACGAAAAGAAGAGAGAAAAAAAGGAGAGAGAAGGGTCAAGAAGATCTTACAAAGGTCTTCAATAATCTTCTCCAAACCAAGTTTAATTACCCTAATAATCTTAAGCAATGAAGTTCTTAAACCTAAAAATGGAGGCTAGTCCTCTTTAAAGAGATAATACTAGGTTAGAGAAGAGATCCGATCCCTTTAGATTTCTCAAAATTAGGCTTATCAAGAGGATTTTTACAAGTGAAAAGGTTGAAATCTAAGCTGATTCGGCGAACCCCGAGCAGGTCGTGGTTCGTCCTGATGGTTATAAATGAGATACAAGGTAGAGACCGAACCCCAGGAAGGTTGGGGTTGGCAATTTCAGGTCGTGGTTGACCCTATGAGCTTTCAATCTCCATTTCCTTGACCCTTGGAGGTAAACCGCGACCATGTTTGAGACATGGCTTGCCCGTGGTTCATCCCTTGGACTCGTTCTTGATTCTTCTTCATGCTCTTTTGATAGTTCTCACTCATATCCGAGTCTCTTTCATATTCTTCTCAACGCTTGAGATCATTCCATCAACTAGATGGCACATTTTTGCTTGCAATTTGCTATCTGCAAGATAAAACAAACCAAAAGCGTAGACTAGAACAAAAGTGGATAAAAATAATAAAAGAGAACGAAAACCATCGATTAACCTAACGAACTAGAACTAAAGTCAACTAAAAATATATACAAATGAGTGCTTATCAGTTGCCAATAATAAAAGCCACTAGTTCAGGATGTTCGTCCTTGTGCATTAAAATGATATCAATAAATTGTCTCTGCTTTTACTAGAAGCTTCGATTCCTGGCATACATCGTCTTTGCATTTTTAGACAGATTAATTGCCTAAAAACTTCGATCTCTTTCGTAACATCATTTGAAATGTTGTAGGATTTATACACCAATTGAGCATGTACTTCTGGTTAACCCATCAAGATAAAACATGCAAAACACATGAATGTTCATCAAAAATCCAGTAAACCAAACAAACATAGCTAGCATTAAATGAACATCATGCAAAACACATGAATGTTCACCAAAAAACCAAACAACCAAACAAAAATAGCTAGTGGACCCGGTGCAAACAAGATTAGCCTTGGCACAAAGGTATTACATGAACTTGTGGTTAAACCCCCCCCCCCCCCCCCCAAAAAAAAAATAGCATAGGAAAACAAAAAAACAAAAATAGCTAGCATTAAATCATCATGATATTGTACCTCATGAAATGTCAGGGCCACAGGTAGTCAGGTATAAACGTTTGAATTTTCTGATGTTTGAAAGATTCTTTTGGACGCTTTCTTCTTGTTGTACTTCACCTTTATTTGGTCTTTGAGACTCCTTAATTTAAGACCTGGCACTGCTAGCTTGCCTAGCTATTCTACATGAGACATGGCTTGCAAAATTGCAAAAAGACTGATGATACCAAAACTTGTAGCACAGACAGACTCCGAGCTTGCGTGCAAGATGCTCAAGGCACCTACACCTCGTTTTAGCCCACATTATTTTGTCCTAGAGCAATGCAAGGAAGGAAATTATATGTGCTCAATGAACTGGGAATTCAAGCTACAGCACACCTATCGTGAAGCAAACGAGGCAGCATATTGGCTCGGTAATCATAGCCCTGCGATCCCTGACAACTACAAGGAATTTGAGGGCTTGAGGCCCCTATCCCTAGTATGATGAGTGTACTCTTCACGGATCTAGTTGAATTTTTTGTTATTTATAGACGATCCATATCACCAAAAAATATATATATATATATATATATATATATATATATTATTTTAAGCCTGGCAATCCTGACCCGAAACCGACCCGATTAGTGGCTATCGTTTTAGAACCGATTATCCGAATCGATGCGAACCGAAACTGAAATGATATTGAACACGACGACGACCCGTATCCGAACCAAAGTCGTACCGTTCACATCCAAAACCGATTTGACCCGAACTAAAGGCAATACGATACAAAATTGACCCAAACCGAACATGACCGGAAACAAAAATTAAACGAACCTGAAGTTGATTTAATGTTAATATTTAATAAAAATATTTATTTTACTCAAAAGAATTCAAAGATTATACCACTAAACTCATTTATTAGTGTTAACTTAATTTGTTGAATGAAAATTTGAAAGTAGAGGATCAAAATATAGCATGCTCAAAATTGACCCGACATTTCGAACCTGTATCTGAAATGGATCCAAAATGACACAAAACAATTTCAGCCCGACCCAAAACTAACTGAATTTTCAAACAAAAAAGATCAGGTCTTGACCCGACCCAAATTAACCGACCCGAGCTGAACAGAAAAAATACCAAAATCGGATGAACCTGAACCAGAAGTACAATCGAATCCAAACCCGAGTATAGATCGACCTAAGTGTGTTCTTTTTCACTTATTCCCACTGATTCTCAATGATTGGGTAAGGTCATGCCACTTATTCCTACTGAAACCGTAAGGTCCTTCTTTTGATTCTCACTGATTCAATAATGTCCTGCCATTGATTCTGTGAGTAGGAATGTGGGTATTGCCACTAATTTCCATTGATTGAGTAAGGTCCAACCACTGATTCTCACTGATTGAGTAAGGTCTTGCCACCTATTTCCACTGATTGGGTAAGGTCTAACTCTAATAAGTGGAAAAGAACACACCATTAGAACCGAACCAAAACTAAGCCGATCCGATTGACCCGTTTGCCAGGCCAGCAATAGCATGCCAACCCCACACATGACACACCAAACAAGCCAACAAGATAAATCTTGGAGATAGGCTCACGAAAGAGGGCTTAGTAGGATTTGAACCTTGGTCTTCGCTATGAAATCTACCTCACAAGTCACACGTCTATTCTTTATTTTCCTAATTATTTGAATAATTCAAAATAACTAATGTTTGTTGTTGATAATAATTATCCAAAATGCCTCTGAGTTAATTGAAACGTTAAAATAGAATTCACATATTTGACAAAAGTTCGAGTTCGAGCTCAAGTTTGGTAATTTTTAATCAAGGCAAGCTTGAACCATGTTCAGCTCAATTTTTTTTCTTGAACCAAGTTCAGCACAATTTTTTTCTCGAACCAAGTTCAGCTTAATTTTTTTTTCTCGAACCAAGTTCAGCTCGATCGATTTCGATTTCTGGAATTTTCAAATCTAAGCTCGGTAGTGCTCGGCTCGGTTCGGCTCGTGGCCAACCCATGGGCTGATTGTGATTGTGTAGAGGCCAATGTTTTCCGCATAAAAGCACTGTTCATTTCATCTCTCTCATTTGTTTAGTTGAAAAACGCAGACTACCCCGTCGTTCAAAGAAATCCAGAAAAACTCGCCCATCAGTATCTGACCTTACCAATTAGGCAATTACTGTTCTTAAACCCGTCTTCTACCAAAATTGTCCGAATTCCATTTTTACCTTCCCATTAACGCTCATTTTGGCTTGACTAAAGAGAGAAAACTTCCTTCATTACACTGACAGAACGGGAACAACAACCGGACAGAGCATAGAAGAGAAGCGAATGCATCGACGACCCCGTCTACCACTAAAGCTATGGAGAACCAGGTATGTAACGAACGATGTATTCCACAATGTGATGATGGTTAGTTTGTCTTGCAATAATTTAGGGTTTATTGGAAAGTTCAGTGATTATTGTGGGGATTAGTTAAAAATTATTGCTTTCTTTAGATAGTAGTTACGATTTTTGAAATGTGCAATTGTTTAATCTGAAAACAAGGGTATGGAGTACTTTGTTTGATATCTGTGCTGCTTTTGTGTATCTGTAAATAAGTGAAGATAGTGAGGTATTTTATTCGCATAGTCGACATATTAGCTTTCTTGATTGCAGAGCGATGATTATGGGATTGATTCAACATTAATAATTAAATTGAGGCATGGAGGCGCCTTTATTGATGACATATATCAGGGAGGGCATGTAATTTTATCACAACAATGGCTTGCACTTTCAAATAGAAGAGGTGTCAAATGAATTAATTAAGTTGGGGTATAGGAATATTAAAATGTTTTCGTGTAAGGTGCCTGGTCAAACCTTTCCTAAAGGTGGGTTGAAGCCATTAGAACCGCAGAGTCAGAAATCAATCGATGACATGTGAAAAACTGCAAATGAGTCTGGTTTATTAAATATTTATGCACTTCATTCGGTTGATACCGAAGAAATTGTAGAATATTCTGAAATACTAAGGATTGAGACCTTGACATTACAGGACCACCATGAACAAAGTGAAAATGTTCAAACCAGATCTGAGCCCACTGACAACCCAATGTCTAACCCTCCAAAAAAAAAATTGATAATCAAACAATTTGCTAGGAGAAACCGAACACAGCCCCAAAAAACAGATAAAGCCTCTATAGCTCAATCTCCTCTACATTCACCACCATCCAGTCCCACTGCTCAAAATTCCTCTGTAGCTCAATCTCCTCTACATTCACCATCACCCATTCCCCCTGCTCAAAATGCCTCTATAGCTCAATCTCCTCTACATTCACCATCACCCAATGCACCTCTTCAAAAATCCCCTCTAGCTCAATCTCCTCCTGTTTCACCAACATCCAATCCCTTTCCTCATATTGATTCCCCTCATCCTGATGATTCACCATCTTGTAGTGATGATGACTCAATGGAGGATGAGACCTGGAAAATTGACCTCACGGCTAGAGACTGTGAAAATGAAGTGGATGGGCACAAGAGTAAGGGGAAGGATAAAGATGCATCGGGATGGAAGGGGAAAAAAAAAAGATGCAAGGGGAAGAAAAAGGATGCTGCAGGAGGTAAGGAAAAGAGAAAGAAAAAGGATGTTGTTGGAGATACGAGGGAAAACAAAGGTGCTGCAGTAGCTAAAGGGAAAGGAAAGGCTGATCGCAATGCGAAGGGGAAGGAAAAGGTGATTGTTACTCCAGAACAAAGTCTAAATGCTTCTAAGCGAAAAGGTATTCATCAATGTCAATCAATGTCTGGTTGTTTAGTATCTGTTAATATCTTTTACGCTCACGTTTTTTTCCTCTGTATCTGGTATTTTACTCTACACTATAATGTCTTAAAATGATCTCCTATTCGTAGCCCCTCAGAAGGACAATCAGTTAACGCCAAAAAGAGCCAAGCGCATTAGATGTGAAGACACTGAAGCAGATGGTGTGAGCACAACTCCAACAAGGGAACAGAGAGACAATCATAGTGCTTCTTACATCAAGAAGCGCAAGGGCAGTTCCTTACAATTTGACAAGCCAAATAAATGTCGAGCTGTCAAAAAAAAGAAGCTCGATACCATAGACGACCAACAGTGTGATGAATACCGTGCATTTATTACTAAACGAAGTCGCAATGCTAAGGGGAAGGCAAAGGAAAAGTTGATTGTTACTCCTCAACAAAGTCAAAATGCTTCTAAGAGAAAAGATATTCATCAATGTCAATCAAATTTGTAGTCAGTCTTGGAAGCACCTCAATGTGTTGTGTAATAAGTTCTCTATATCTAGTGGTTTTGTAACTGTTAGTATCTGAAACACTCATGCATGTTTTCTCTCTACCTGGTATTTTACTCTATAATTTAGTGTCTTAAAAATATTCTCCTGTTCGTAGCTCCTAAAAAGGATAGCCAATCAACGCCAAAAAGAGCCAAGCACGTTAGATGTGAAGACACTGAACCTGATGGTGAAGACTCATCGGAATCTTCCGGGTCTGTTCTTCAAACTGATATTTTGTGATTTGTGTTAAATCTGTTTGATGTTTTGATCTTTACTACTATGTGACCTAAAAATATCTAGTAAGTCAGCTCTTTGTCATTTCTGACCCTTCATTGATCGTATGAGATCCCATAGTGGTTACAGCTTACAAGTCAACCCATGTTTGGGGTGTTTAGTTTTGCTTGGTTAAATGTTACCCAGCTAAATGTAGTTCAAGTGACCCCTTACAATTATCAGACATTGTGCTTGTATTCGTTTTCAGTTTTGATTGTGCAATTGAATCATTTGTTTCTTATTTCTAGTGAATTTTCATGAGGTAAACTGAAGAAACGGATCATTACTACATGCGATCAGTTCTGACCTTTCCTGCTTTTTCTCATTCATGAACCTTTTTTATAGATAACATGGATTTCCAAGATTTGCTTGACTAATCCCATGGGCCCTGAAGTTAACGACCGGTAAAACCTCCAGTGGCCCTGAGAGGACTCGATTCATTCACGAACCTTTTTATGTAGCACATTTGAGCCGATGTGACCCCTTGGTGACTATAAGTCACCCCTTTAGCTTTACATCATTGCATTGAACTGTGGTCTGTAGTGCAATTGGGTTGTTTAGTTTTGGCGTTGCTGAATGTGACCCTATATAAGTATAATGGAATCACCTGCTTATTATCGCTAATGAATTTTCTTTTGCGGTAAAATAAATAAACATATAATTTGTAGATGCTATCATATATGATGTTTACTGCAATATGACCCTATATATATAAGTGGAACTAACTCTGCCTTCTCTTACCCTTTTCATATATCACATGTGAGCCTTGGTGATTACAATTTACAAGTCATCCCTTTATCTGTATGTCATTGCATTGAACTACGGTGCAATTGCGGTGTTTTGTTTTGCCTTTGTTAATGTGACCGTGTGTACCGTGTAAGTGACTCCTTACAATCATCAGAGATTATGAGTGCTTCTTTCAGTCCCGATTTTGCTTGTGCAATGGAATGACCTGTTTATAATTACTATTGAATTTTTATAGAAAATACCGAGACCGACCATTACTAGATGCAGACCAGGGGACTTGGTCAGCATAATAAACAAGCTGACTAAAGAACAAAGAGCTGCGGTCGAAGAGATTGGTTTTGGTGGACTTCTCAAGTTACAACTAACTGTTACCCGTAGTGATATATTACCATTTTTAGTCAACAGCTTCGATGACCAAAGCCGAATGTTCAAAGTATGTCCAGCGAAGGAGTTTGTAGTGACTCCTGATGATGTTTATGATGTTTTCTGTCTGCCTAGAGATAGTGCAAGAATGGTGGAGGACGTAAAGGTGGTCCGAAAGGGTAAGAATCCTGAAGGTCACTTCAAAAGTAAATGGAGGACGAGGTTTAATATTAAAGGAAAGAATGACCAGATACCCCTCAAACTCTTATACAAACAGTTGACTACCGCAGAGTATCACGACATGGATCAGTTTAAAAGAGACTTTGTTATGTTCGCAATGTCCTCATTCTTAGCTCCTATAGCCAGCAGGTCTCTCGACTTAAGAATCACGAAGGCAATAGATGATGTAAAACAGATATCAAAGTTGGACTGGTGCTCATATGTTCTAGATAGGATTTGTGAAGGCGTAAAGAGTCACAAGCAGAAGAAGAAGGGTAAACCAAACCTCCATTTAAGTGCCTGCGTTGTTCTTCTTCAGATTTGCTATTTCCATCGGCTGGAGTTCCAGGGTAAAATTTACCCTAAAATACTGCCACTCATACAACACTGGACTGATGCACTTGTCAGAGAAAAAATTCATTTAGAGACTAACAATGGGCGACCTTTTGGAGTAGGTGAGTTAAACAGGAAATCATACCCTGTATCAAGGGTACGTGAATCAAGAAGTTCATGTCTGCCATACAATGACACACAGGAGTTCATTCTATACGAAGTTCCACTTGGTGAACCCTCAAAGGAGGAACTTGAGAAAGATGCAGAGAGTGTAAGCTAGAATTCTTTTTTGCAAACTTATTTATATCACGCCCTAGAGTTCTTCCCTTTATTGTTTACACAATGTTTCTTCTTTTGTGTAGAAGATGGACAAGATATGCAGGATTTGGAAAAGAGATTTGGAAATTGTGTCAAAGTTCCATTTAAGCAGCATCTCAGCCAGCACAAGTGCCCCCACTCATCAAAGCTTCTTATCTGACAAAGAACTTCATGCTTGCATAGCTAAACTGGTTCGGAAAATGATTGGTGTGAAGGAAATCGATTTGGAGGTCGCTAAACAGGTTGCTGAAGCTGCTTTGCCCAAAGATAAAGGTGACACTTTTGGTAATCATAATGAAGTTGATGCTGATAAGGTGGAAGGAACTAACGATGATGTGAACAAGGACTACGAGGATGATACTAGCAACGTTGTTCAGAAGGGGGGATACACTCAAGTTATTGATGTTGAGGAGAATGAAACCATTAATGACAACAGGGGCGGTAATCATTTTGACGTTGGCGATGGGGGTCAAGATGCATCTATTTCACCTTCTGTTGTTGCTGATGACGGACAGGATATTAATCCCCCGCTGGATCCGCCAGAGCGAGAAAAGGATGATGGCAGTGCTGGCAGTAGTTCTAGGAATGCTATTGAGAAGGAGAAGACTATCATTAGTGACAACAGGGAAGGCGGTAATCATTTTGACCTTGGCGATGGGGGTCAAGATGCGTCTATTTCACCTTCTGTTGTTGCTGATGAGAGACAGGATATTAATCCCCCGCTGGATCCGCCAGAGGAAGAAAAGGAGGATGGCAGTTCTGGCAATAGTTCTAGCAACATTGTTGAGAAGGGGGGATACACTCAAGCTATTGATGTTGGGGAAAATGAAACCATTGATAACAACAGGGGCGAGGATGATGCTGATAAGGGGGGATACAGTGAAGTTATTGATGCGCCCAACTCGAAATTATATGAAACTGATCATGAGAAGGAGAACAGCATCGTTAGTGACAACAAGGAAGGCGGTAATCATTTTGACCTTGGCGATGGGGGTCAAGATGCATCTATTTCAGACGTCACAGTTGTTGCTGAGGCCGGACATGATAATAATCCCCCGCTGGATCCGCTAGTTGAAGAAAAGGAGGATGGTATTGCCGGTAAAAGTCCAAGCAATGATGTTGAGAAGGAGGGAGAACCTGAAGGTTCTGCGCTTAACCTCAAAGTATGTGAGGAGAATGAAATCATTAATGACAAAAGGGACAATGGTAATCAGGATGAGCAAAAAACTGAAGATGACAATGGCGATGGGGCTCAGGATGTATCTGTTTCACCTTCTGTTGTTGCTGTTGAAACACAGGAAGATAATCCCCCGCAGCATCTGCCAGATGAAGAAAAGGAGGATCACAATGCGGAGAATAGTCCTACCAATGACGACAAGAAGAAGGGATGCTCTTAAGTTGTTGATGAGCTTACTCCAAATCCTCTGGTACTGGTCTTGAGGAGAATGAAACCATTAACGAAAACAGGGTAGACCATAATCATGTTGATGAAATCAAAGATGAATATGACAATGACAATGGGAGTCAGTATACCCTTTCACCTTCTGTTGTTGCTGATGAAAGACGTTAAGATAATACACCGCAACATCTTCCAGATGAAGAAAAGGAGGATTCCAATGCTGACAATAGTCCTATCAATGATGCTGAGAAGGGGGGACACTCAGAAATTGGTTATTTGCGTGAGGTTGACGGTGATGGTGATCCTGAGGGGTTTGAAGTAATATTCTGTAATGATCATTTTGGTGGTTCCAATCCTACGATGCGAAAAGTAATTGCTTCAACCTCAACAACTCTTTCACCAGGAAGAAAAACTCGCCCTGCTACACGGCACAAGTTTGTTTCAAAATTTATGAGGGCCAACATCAAGAACATGGCAAACCTGCCTAAGTTTCAACAGCAAGTGGTAGATTACTTCCTTATCAAGTCAAATGACTCAGATCTTAAGTAAGTAACTACACTCGATACAATGCTTGCTCAAACTATCTTTTATTATGCCATTTCTTGTGTTTAATTGAAAGTTTTCCTGGTTTTGGTGCAGTGAATATCTTGTTTGGTCAAACGAATGCATGTATGTCACAAAGGATGACATGCTAACATTAGATACCAACCTTTTATCGACAAGGGTTATTGAATGTTGGGCACTGCATCTCAATGAGATGGAGTTCAAACACAGCGAGCAACGGGTGGTAAGCTATCAACGTCATGTAGCATATTGATTAACATTTTGATTTGAATTCGTTAGCTGATATCTGATTTCTTTTGCTTGTCAGATTAAGAGGTTTTTCTTTGGTCTAAACCATATGGTGAGAAAATAATTACTAATCTTTTTGTGTGCTACCTTTTTTTCAATAAATGATTCACAACTATTATAGTTGTTAACCTTGTTTTTTTAATAAATAATAGGGATTAACCTCGTTTTTTTAACTATTATGTAGAGAGCATTGTCACAGTTGTGTCAGGGAGATCTCTCTTGTACTGCTGAACTGACAAATGCGTGGGATGTTTGGCTAGATTTAAATCGTCAACCCCCTAAAGACGTTGGACAATGTCGATTTGGTAAAATATCATCGTATGCTTGTACTAAATCCTATATTCAGAAAATCACAAATGCACTACCTAAATTGTTTTTATGTACACCAAATTGTTTGCAGATTTTTGTGCCGCTGATTTCGATGGACCACTATAACACCATAGCAATCAATTTCCAAACGAGCGAAATTGATTTTCTGGACAACTTCAGAAATGGCCAAGAAAAGAATGGAATTGATCCCCTACTGAGAGTCTTGGTATGCGTATAGATAACATTTTGCAAGTTACTTGTGAATTTTGAAAAAATTACTCATATTTGTCATTTCCTACAGAGATCGCAGTTGGGCTCATATTTGACGAGAAAGAACCATCGATCTGGAAAGTATGTTGGTCAATTTAAGATCCACCCTGTCCAATTTAACTGGCAAAAACCAAGAGGTTCAGATGTTGACTGTAGTGTCTTCCTAATGAAGCACATGGAATTATATGAAGGTCAACATTTTCAATGTGATGGTCTGAAAACAGTTAGTACTCTCTTTTTCCAACCTAACACTTTATTGTTTCCATGATGATCGATTATTTTTTGCGTTTTGCGAGCACACTTTAAACAAATGGAAAACAATTTGTGATGTAGGCTGCGGGGAGAAAGGTTTTGCGAGCTCAAATATGTGCTTCACTTGTAATGAGTGATATCAACTGTTTTGCTGATCAAGTAACTGAGAAGGTGAAAGCTTTCGAACACGAAAAGACTAGAACTGTAGAAATGGAGAAGAATAATGTGAAACTTAAAAGAGAAAATAAGAGAAAGGGGATGAGTGATAAAGAACAAAATGTCATATGTGCAGTACCTCTGGCATCTTTACCTCCAGCTTGATGTATGTATAAACTATAATGCTTCTGTAATGTATGTGACACCTTTTGGAAGGCTATTACGACATACCCCTAGTTTAGACAAAGACATAATTTAGCATGACTCTTGCACACGCCCACAATAATGGCCAACTCAATTACTCCCAAAGACGAGGACATACATACAGGTTCATACAAATGGAAAGATCAGGGATTCATCCAAACTTACCTACGTTGAAATATTTTCGTGCACGACCCTTAAGGCACAAGGAAAATCTTGGTAGGGAATCAGGGAGTAGTAGTTTATCTATGGATATTCTGATCATCGAGGCCGCTCTTGCACTTCATAGATTTTTTTGCTAATACTCAAGCAAGTTTTCCTGAGGAGATCAGAAGTTCTATATTGGATGATGTTGCTACCCTTGTGCAACTTATTCAAGATTTTCACAATGCACCCTTAAGGGGCATGTCTGACATGGATTTACACTCCTGGGCTTACTATGGTGATCTTTCTGTCCAGTTAGGGGAGGCTCGAGAATTACTTCGAAAGATTCCTGAGCGTCATCAGTCATTGATTATTGAACTTAATGATTGCAATCACGAACTTCAAATCCTTTATCTTCGAAAGGATGAGCTCCATAATCAGGTTCTTTCTTTGGAATCTGAATATGTGGACAATGAGGTTCGCATGGCTGGCCTAGTGAAGACTGTCAAAGACCGCAATGATAGGGTGTTGTCTATTTGATCGTCAAGAACTGCAGTTGGAATTATTTTGGATACTCTTAAGCAATGTCTTAAAAGAATCTATGTAATATATATTCTATGACACGTTACTTATGATCTTTGACTGTCTTCATTCGTATTTTTCAGTTTGACTACAGTCGTTGATAGGGAGCTCATGTTGGGCTATTCGAGTATCGATACCTGGCATTTTGTGACGTGCCCATGCGAAACAATCCTTGTATTCACTTAGGATTTTTATGAAATCTTCTTTTTCGTTTGAAGTCATATTTGCACTAATATATGTCATTCGAGGGCAAACATAACTAAACATTCTTCAACTAGGTAATGATTTAGTACACCACTGGTCTACTAATAACTGAAGCTAGATATTAGGAAGTCAAATAAACTAATTCATTTTGAAGCACTATAATTTTAACACTAGAAGCATCACAACGAAGTGCATTCTCGAGCTCTTAAAGACGTGGCCATTACTGTGGAAATTGTATTTGGCCCGCAAGAACGACATATTTTCGTGCACGGCCCTTACGGCATAGGGAAAATCTTGGTAGGGCATCAGGAAGTAGTAGTAGATTTCCCTAAAAAACAGTAGTCGTATATAGTATCATGGCCACTTAACATACTAAGGACACCTGCCAATCGTCTCCTCCAAAAGACAATCCCTCGTCCGCCAACAGCATCTATGACGTTGCTAATGTGAGCAAGCCCACTTTCAATCTCACATGTGCATAATTTAATTTGACCCAACACCTAAGTAGCCCCATTGTGCCCTGAATTTGCTACCTTTACTAGAGTACTAAGGGCTTCCGAGCTCTTCCCATATTGAAAATACTGAACCTGCATATATAGTAATAAGAATGAGCTTATAAATAAAGGGAAAGAATTAACAAGTTTAGGAAATTAAAATACTGTAGTTAAGTTGATAAAGTTATGTATACATCCATACTTACTGACCGTGCCCTGAAGGTAAAGTGCTTCAAGGTTGTTCAGTTTAGCACATCTTGACAACAACTGGTGACCATTCTCACTGATAAAATAGTTGGGCACAGAAAGGGTGTGGAACTCCAATCTCTGGATAACTTGGTCAGTCATGGCCATTTCATTTAATGTCCTTGAGCTACGCTTTAGCAATAATAGTACTCTAATTGTTAATATGTGGCTCAATTGTATAGTTGGTAATAATAATAATAGTAAGTTCGATGACATCGACCATAAAAAAAATACAGAGTAATTTAGTTAGCCAGTACCTTTCCAAGACCGACTTTGAAGCAACTCGAGCCAAGATTTCACCGATCAGCTCAGGGGGAAGAGACTCAATTCTTGATGGCGCCATTGTAGTATGAGATAGCTAAAGATGCCTATAGTGGCCGATCAGGGAGGATCAGAAAGTGGATGCATCTAACGTGGTACCAGTATATGGAGCAATATTTATATACTCTCAACCTACGGTTATCAATCAGATTTGTGCACCAGCAAAAAAAAAGGTATTTTAATTCAGTTGAATAGCAAAAGAAAAGGTAGAGTAATTTAATTCAGTTATACATTGAAAAAAACCAAATTTGTTTCACTAAATCCCAACAACGGACATATCAGCTTTCATAAGAGAGGAGACATAGGGCTGCTGATGGGTTAAATATTTGATTGTATAACTAAATAGTGTCAATCCTGTGCATTCCACTGCAATACGCAAAAGCTGAAATCGCTCAGGACATCATATCGTGGTCTAATCGATGTACTGTAGACTAACCAGCTGTTTTTGTATTTCCAATATTTCCAAAGGCATATCTGATCTCTAGCAGAACAAAAGCTCGGTGACTGCAATCAAGAAATTTACATGTCTATATATAGTACATTGCGTATTGAAAAACCTAAAATATTCATTCCAAAAAGAAAACACAAACATAAAATAAACTATATCCCTTCGTAGCTAAAGTAAAGGTGATTATCAGCTGATTTTTTAATTTTTTTTGATAAACAGCTGATTTTATAATTAAACGTCGCTCACAAGTCCACAACCATCTCTTGCAAAGTTGATTAAAGCGACTGAAGAAACTCCCTTGCAAGTCGACGAACATACTTGTTCGAAGAACTTAACTAACTGTTCGATTGAATTGAAAGTGGGCGGTTGTCCTAATTTCACTATCTAGCACGCTTATATCTTATGTACATACATTAAACTCCAAGGTGATTAAAGGTGACCCCTCAACTCGTACTACAGATACCAGTTTTATTCATGTGTTTCATGTGTATATATATGTTCGTTTTACATTTTTCGGTTCATGCTTTGAATGGTGAGGATGGAACGATAAGACTGCCTTAAATAAGGGTGCACGTCCAAGAAATCTCAAAGCATCCACAATTTCAAACAAAGTCCACATCGATTCCACCATTTTGTTCCAAAATAATCTGTCCCGCCTCCAGCCCTCTGTCCCCAACAAATCTTATCATTTAGTTTTAATTTTCTTCTTTTTGCAAATAAACTGTGTTCCCGTAAATGAATAGTTGCATAACCAAAAAAATTTAAACCATATTTTAACACGTTAATCAATAACTATAAATCATGGTCATCAAGGATAGTCACCCTACCCTTCACACCACAAAAGTTAACGGAAGTTGCCTCCGTCATCAACTGTCACTTATGTGAAATTATTTACCAAAAGCTTGTGTCATTTAAGTGAAATTATTCAAACCACAAATATCCTAAAAAATAATATGCAATACCTCAGAGCACCTAAATTAATTTTTTCCGAAATTGTAAACCTTATTACTTTTCAAAAGTACTAATGAAAATGAATCAAATAAAAGTGTTAAGAGTACATTACATTGTAATCATGTTTTAATAATTTATCTTCGAAATGACGAAATCAACAAGGTTAGAAATACGCACCCAGACAAAATACTGGAGTATTACAAGTGCACTACATACAGTCCTTCTAAGCAAGAGCCAAAGCAACAAAATTAGCTCCAACAAAATTCCCAAAAAAAAATAATACTCCAGTATATACAGTTGATATGATATTCCTAATACTGGAATATGTCTTAAGGGATTAACGTATCGTCGGCAAACACCTGTGTGGGAGTCAACGATTTGCAGTTAAACCCCCTCGACAACACCAAGCTTTCCACGTAGTTATCCGTGAACTCGAGAGAGACTCCAGAGACGTTGAGCACCTCGTGGGCCTGACCCCAATATTATAACTATACACTATTCCAGGATAAACATGGACGAACATGCCACGGTCGTTAACAGACATTTTGCATTCAAGGTAGCTTCGAACCATAAACATTACATTTTCAAAAGATGTATTAGCTTCCTCGTACCACTTTTCCCAAAGCTGACCTTTGAAGTCATTCGTCGTCCATAAAGACAACGTTTGCAAGGTGTTACATGCACACAAAAGTACCAAAGTATCACCACGAGCCGCAAGAGACAATCTTTGACTTCCTGTCTCCGACGGCAAATTGGTGTAAAAAAATTCTTCTGATCCAAAATCAAACGAGGCGAGCCACTTCATATCTGTAGATATCCAGTGAACAACCTCTTTACAATATACGCTGCGAATCTTTCCGAACGCAAAACCCTTGTCAAAATTCACGGTCTTACTCGTCCAACATCCCTTCCTGAGGCCAAAAATTGCAGCCTGTGATTCATGCACATTGAAAATAACTACTTTATAGTTGTTAGTAGAGGAATCAAACCCTAAAACCAGATTGTGCCGGGAGAATTTGCCAGGAAAGATTTCCCTACTTTTCACGGCCGATGGGAATGAAGGAAGCAAAAACGCTTTCCGGATGGAAGGGTTCCACAATTGTAAACGACTTCTAGCGTCATGTCGAAATACTGTATTTTTATATACTAGCATCAGTCCATTAACATACCCAACGATGTTATGCAGCCTTAACAAAGGAACAAACCTAATTACTTCAATTGGTTGATCCATATGCTCAAGATGCCGAATTGTAAAATTATTTTGAAAAGGAAAGGAAATCAGAAGTCTTTCGAAGGATATCAAATTGGTACCGTTTGCCTTACAGTACGTAAGATGCAATTGAATGAAATGAGGACAATCGATAACTGAGCACCACCCCTTACAAACTAACCTGAACCGTAGAACAGACTTAACGGGGAGCCTTGCGAGGACCTCCGTCCACAACTCATGGGGAAAATTGTTCTCCGACAACGCCATATGCCTTCTCTTGGAAGAGGTGGGTGAGAGGGAAAATTCTTGGCTACACTTAGTAGTAGCCAACTTGACTACAGTCATTGACTAGCAAAAGAAAACTTGACTACAGTCATTGATGATAAGCAAAAAAAAAACTTGACTACAGCCACAATGAATACTGGGTCTCCAAGAATGAAGTGGTGGCTTAATAATATTGAATTCTACCACATATGGGTGGGGTTTGCATTTGTGGTTGTGGTTTGAAAAATGAGAGGGGGGGTTTAGGTTAGGTGTCGCTGCAGCTAAGGCCCCCAAACAAACGAAAAGCTTGTTTCGTTTTATGGGTCACAATAAAGCTAAATAAGAGCATCTTGGTAGCTCACTTTATGACTCTAATGTTGCTTAAAAACTATTCTTTTTTTTTTTTGCTCATCTGCTTAAAACACTATTCAATATGCCACCTCAAGCATAAAATTTCTTAAATGGCCCCACACATCTACTCTCTCTCCTCCATGACCCATGTTCTCCCTTTCTTTTTCTTTTTGTAACAAATGCTGCTTGATCGATCAGTATGATTGCGTACATTCACACATATACCAAACGGACACTTCTAGATGAGTTCTATGGTTTAAGGATCAATCTACTGTGTTATTTAAGTCACCTGTAATGTTTAATGATCGCTTCTATGGTTCAACCATGTTATATTAAGCGTATCAATTTAAGGGTCACCTGTCCTTAAGGCTGCGTAGCTAATTGACTTCTTCCGTTTTTAGTTTTTACTATAAAATGTTAGGGAATATTATTCTAGTACTAGAATAATATTCCTAAGAGTACTAGAATAATATTCCCTAACATCGAATTCGTGTATATTGTCCCGATACATTCGGAATCGGGGTCAGTTTATTATTATTTATGGTCATAATTTACAATAGAGATCAATTTATCAACTTATAGTATCCATCTATAATTCTATATATTACTTTGCGTGTATTTCCAATCTTCCACTATGGTAATTCCTCCAGGGATGGATACTATATGTTATATAATTGGTTGGCTTTCCCATGTGATGATGTGCATGCATGTGGTTTGCGGGCTATTGCATGCGTCATTGTGGGTTAAATTTCATTTGTCCATGCCAAGTGACCCTTTAGGGTCATTTATTTCCCTAATTCATTGATGTAAGGTATAGCACATTAGCACCTAGCAAGGACTTGTAGCAGGCATGTATGGACTATTATGAGCATTTTCTTTTAGCAAAGGTGTCCATACACGGTCCCAACTCAACATGTTCAAAATCTCATTGCACCCTCCTCATTATAGCAATGGTACGGTCCCTAACTCAACACCCAAAAAGCCTTGTCGAAAAACAAGGTTAATTACCAACGTGATAGTTTCACTATTACAACCATACATCGAAAAGCATTACCAACTCTTCGAAAAGGTCATACAGTTGGTCGAAGTGTGCATAGGTGTGGAGATCTATTAGTAATCAGTACTCAAAACAGACTATCACTGTTGTTCGAGTCCACCATCAACCCGGCGTCGAAGTTTATGACTTTCTTATTATTTAGGGTCGTAATACCTTAAGTGTCAATCTATTATGGTAGTTTACGAATCACTTGCTCTTTTTTTTTTTAGTGAAATACGAATCACTTTTTCGAAAACGAAAAACTATTTTATGAGGCCGGCTCATGCATGAGGGATAATTTTTTCGCGCCTCATATGAGTTCTTGTGGTATGCTTAAAGGGTCTTTTATTCTTCAAAGTTCGTTTAAAGGGTCCCTTTGGTTTACATTTGGATTCAGGGTTACTTTAACTTTGGGTGTCACTTTTTTCGATTTGTGCAGGCGTCTTTTTTTTTTTTTTTTTTTTTTTTTTTTTTTTTTTGCTGCTAATTGTCTTTGCAGGCGTCACTTCGAAAATATGAAGACCCTCACACGTCACACCGCCTCACCCAGTCACCCTACTATCCCAGACCCTCTAAACGCCATAATCACTTTTCATTGTTTTCAATCTTCTCTCTAAAGTAACAGTAGACAAGATCATTCACTGTAGCCTACTTTTTCCTCTTTTTTCCTCGTTAACTGTAACCTGCTTACCTAGTTACCAAAACTGACCCCTTTTCAATGGTTACAGACTTGCATTGCACCTTCACCACAATTCTACAAACATCCCAAAGTGTACTTCACAGTTGATTTTGCCCCCTCTACTGCCATGCAAGATACTAGTTCTTTACGCAAAATTGCCCCATCAGTGAAGACAGCGCACCATAGTCACTACTATCCAGATGCAGTTCCACCTAATTCGACCCGATCCGGCCCTATTACATGGGAAAGAGATATTGACTTCAATTTTCATTCACCACCAACAACAAAAAAATTGGATTTGGATCCAAATACCCATTACTATCGTCTACTAAAAAAACAAGACTTAAGCATCGGGATCCAAGCGGAAGATCTCAGAAAAATTATTTTAAGACCAGATAAAACCCCACAACATTTGCTGGACCTAATAATGTTCAGCCCGGAGTGTGCAATCCTACCGCCTCATCTTCCGGACATAACAGACGCTGCTGCAAGGGAAGAAGGTGTGTACAAAATGATAATGCAAGCATTTGAGGAGCTTGAGATCGAAAAGTCTGAACTCATTCTCCCAGCTTCTGTCGCTTCTTTGGTTGCCCCCCCCCCCCCCCCGACTCCCCTCCCAACACCAGTTGGGTGTCTGTTGAACTCAGAGAAAAGGAAGGTAGACATTACTGGTTATGCAAACGCACTTTTGGTTTTCAAGGCTGAACGGACGTTGAAGCAGGTGGAGATTCGTATAGACTCAAGGGATGAAGGCGTATGGCCGAGGTGTTTTAAAACTTAACATGTAGACGTGAAGCCCATGGATGAGTATTGGAGGATCCCTGGAACCCATGTGTTCGCAGAAGCTCGGACTATGGAAACACTAAAAAAATTTCCGGATGTTTATAGGTCACCAAATTTATATGATAATATGAACATTGTACTGTGGAACGCTAGGGGTATTGGTAGACCTTCATTCAAAAATCAACTTTTGGAAATTTGCCACTATCACTACCCTGAGGTGTGTATCGTGATAGAGACGAGGCTTAGCCGAAAAAATACGAAGGCCATTGTGAAAGACCTTCCCTTTCAACACACATTTCTGATGCAGCCCATAGGTCTTTCAGGGGGTATATTGCTTCTATGGAACAATCGCGCAAAGGTTGACATATTCAGCAGCAGTATGCAGCTTCTTCAACTACTGGTCCAGGTAATACTTCAACTACTTTGCATGTCGTCGTACCATTAGATATACTCCTATGATGACAACACAAATAAAACAATTTCGATAAACTGGACATTATTTTTTTTTAGAAAAATAACGTTGATATGGATCTCTTATTTGGCTTATAGTTTTACCCATTTCATATTAGAATTAATCTGATTAAGACTACTTGTTAACTTTATTTTGTTCACTCGTTTATTAAGTTTCCAATTGTACTTCAGACTAGTTGTATATTAAAGGGTCTTTTTATAATTAAATAGGGTCACAAATTATGAAAGGGTAAACTCAAATGATCAATGGGTCAGTTCGGTAATAAGGTATCTTTATCCTTATAAGGGACACTTTTTCATGGTTTAATTATCACTTCCTCTGCGACTAGCAAACAATAATAATAATATATCACTCCCTCTGTAATAATGTCTGTTTAAAGATTATATGGTAACGTTTCAAGGGCCACTTCTGATCTACAGTAGAGTGTTGTTCTATGGGTCACTAAAGCATGCATGCATGTTATGCCACAAAAAAGCTCCAATTTTTATTTATTTTTTTTGCTTATCTCACCAAAATAAACCAATAAAAATTAAAAAATTCTGTTGTCTCCTCGGTCTTGTCTCGTCCACTCTTCAGTTCACCATTTTAATTAATACGGTATCGGAGGGGTCACTTCTATAATTTTAAGCGTCATTTTAATGTAAGTTTAAAGGGTCAGTTATTATTGTTTCACTGAATCATAATATCATAATTACATTTGGAGAACGGGTTGACTTTATTATTATTTTAGGTCACCAACTCACCATAATATCGAGAACGGTTTGACTGGATTTTTTGGTTTTTTTTTTTTTGTAGAAAAATAAGGTTAATATGGATCTCTTATATTTGGCGTATAGTTTTACCCATTTTATTATTACAATTAATCTTAGATTACTAGTAAACTTTATTTTTTCAGTCGCTTATTAAGTTTCCTATTCTACTTCAGACTAGTTGTATTATACATATACGTACACAGATATAGTTGATTTTAGTTCAGAAATCCAAATCAAGATAATTTGTTGATCAGCTCTTGATTTCTGTATCCTTTTTTGTTGAAGGCTGGCAATTATGAATAATGAGAAATGTGATGATGCAAGCCTGCAACGGAAGGCCAAGCTTGGTGTTCTACTTATTATGTGAACATTTTGGAATTCTGTTTCGTTAGCATTTCTTGCTTCTTGCTTGACTTATTTAGAATAATCCTATTTTGGTTGTCCTTCTTGATTTCCTGTACTTTTGTTGTTGGACATGTGGATTTTTGTACCCAGAAGTTTACTTATTTAGTCATTTTATTACGTGTTGTTATGAATTGGGTCTTGTCTCATGTAGTCTTCAAAGTGGCAAGCATATGGTAGCTCAAATTAGGATTTAGGTAGGGCTAAACTTCTTGAGAGCACTCAAATTGTTCCAAAAGTAAAACGTTATTAACCTAGAAGTCCAGGAATAGGATCATGGGTGTATGCCTACACACATATGACATGTTCCACTTCTATAGATGGTGTTAAGCATTGATTGCAACTTGGGAGTAATGTTTGAGGACCACTTCTACACGGATCTAGAAATTCATTCAAGTGTGTGCACTCTTTATGTTTTATGGGACACTTTCTAAATATTACACCAAAAGAATATATATTCTACAAAGGAAAATTTGAAAAACAAAAACCCAAGTGGTCGGTTCCATGCATGGAACACTATACCCATAAGGTAGATCCTCTTATTAGTCAATGTGTACAAAGGGTATTGTTTAATATTATTTCTTTAATGTTCACTTCTAAGACTGTAGAAGGGAACCTTATACTAAATATTACCCTTAGTACAAAATTGACCATGGTAGAAGTGATCCTTTAAACATTGCAATGATCTATCCTTCAAAATTCGTGGAAATAAAGTGACCCAATTAGATTTGGATTCAGGGTCCCTTGCTTTATACTATTTAGGGTCACAATAATCGATCCTTTAAACATGGTAGAAGTGATCCTTTAAACATTACAATGATCCTTCAAAATTCGTGAAAGTGACCCAATTAGATTTGGATTCAGAGTCCCTTTATACTTCTACTATTTAGGGTCACAATAATCAAGGTTGAACTCAGAATCGTATGGGTCAGTTCTATCATTCGAAGCGTCACTTTTTTTTAAAGGTTTAAGGATCAGTTTTTCAATAATTTAGCATTATCTAGGGGTAAACTCAGATGATAAAAGGGTCAGGTCGGTAGTAAGGTATCAAGCTTTATCCTGTTAAGTGGCACTTTTTTCATGCGGTTTAAGTATCACTCCCTCTGTAATTATGTCGGTTTAAAGATTGTATGGTAATGTTTCAAGGGACACTTCTACAGTGTTGTTCATTCTATGGGTAGCGCATGTTATGCCACAAAATAATTTTAAATAACAACTGCCGGGAGTTAACAAATGCTCGATGGATCAGTATAATGACCTGGGGCCTGCGCTAAGGAAAAACGAAAGAAAACCCTTTTCACGCTGAAAATAAGAAAAAAAAAAAAAGAACTAAATGATTGTAATCACGAACTTCAAATCCTTCGTGTTCGAAAGGATGAGCTGAGAGCTCCATAATCAGGTTCTTCCTTTGGAATCTGAATATGTGGACGATGAGGTTCGTAACTTCGTATGGCTTGTCTAATGAAGACTGACAAAGACCGCAATGATAGGGTGTTATCTATTCCATCGTCAAGAACTACAGTTGAAATTATTTTGGATACTCTTAAGCACTATGTAATATATAACTACCACCAAGGGTGGTGGTCTAGTGGTTCCAAGCTTACTCCCAAGTGGTTTGGTAAGGCAAGGTCATGGATTCGAATCCCCATTCCCCCCATGCCTTGTGTCTGCTGGCTTCTATGAACTATACTAGCCCCTTGTTGGTGCTACGTTGACGGGGCCAGTGCTTGCGCTGGTTGTTCAGCTAGTCTGATATGTTCGCAATTGAACACGAGAGTCCGAGCATGACGTAGCGGGGGGTGCCTCCGTCGCCATTCACTTGCACTCTCTTTTTTGATTAGCAAAAAAAAATGTAATATATAACTACTATATTCTATGACACGTTTCTTGTGATCTTTGACTGTCTTCTTTCATTTATTTCATTCGTATTTCTTAGTTTGACTACCGTCGTTGATAGGGATAGGAGCTCATGTTGGGCTATTCGAGTACCAATACCTGGCATTTCGTGACGTGCCCATGCGAAACAATCCTTGTACTCATTCAGGCGAATATGTGACTCATAGAGTAAGCTAGGTCATCAACTTGGAGGACTGTATCTTGAATTAGTATTTGTTAAGCAGGTGATACGCAACAAAAATTCAATATCCCTTTCCAAAGCAACTCAACTACAATATATATACATGAAAAACAAAGGGTTACTTTAAAAAAAATATTCGAATGTCCCTTTCAAGTGACCCTGCATTCTCTCACAAGTGACACTGAATTCTCACACAAGTGACCCTCATTTGTACAAGTTAATTGAGCGAACAATACTACTCCACGATGTATAATAAAAAATTCAAAATCATAGGCTCCTTTACTAAAAGTGATCCCTTTCGTAGCGTCAATTTAAAATTGGATTGTCCTTCTTGCTCTTAAAGTGTCTCGTAGCATCAATTTATAAAATATCTTGAGTTTCTTTAAAATTTTGAAGTTATTGTTGAAAATTTCAAATGGTATGGAAATTTTGGATGGTGTGGAAATTTCGGGTGGCCTTGTAGACGTTGGAGACCTTGGAGTACACTGTACATATTCGTTGGAACTCTGATTATACTAATCAATTTAAAAAACAAAATACGAAAAAGTAACCGGCCAATTATTTCTCACACATCGCCACAGGAAGGAGTACAACAATTTGCTACTCCATTTCCTTTAACCGAAAATTCTCAAAGGAACAACAATAATTTATACTAGAATTTCACACAAAAGTAATATAAATCGATACCATATATATTAATTAACGATCAAGCACTCTATTGGGGTACCAGAGTGCTGCAATAAACAAGCTTGTTCCAAATAATCCAAAATAATAATGGAACAACAATTGGTTCCAAATATAAAACCATTGGGCTCCGGACAACAAATAAAACTAAAGGTCCAAAACACAACGCACCTTAAACCCCCGGATAACCGAAGTGACAAAAAATCCCATGATCGAATGGATAACCATGAGAACCGAAGAGATCATACAGAAACGAAACTCATTAATTCTCATGTAACATATGCTAGTTCAAACAAAATTGTGAGCTCACATTCGCATCTACAAGTATCACAACGAAGATTATTCTCTTCCTCTTCAATCAGGTTGTCTTTGGAAGAATCGTGCACCAAGAACGGCTTTAGTTTATGTGAAACCTCATTGGGACAGCAAAAAACGTCATTAGGTTGACGAGACACAAGTGACTTGTAGATGCTATCATGTAACCAGAACCATCTAAGAATAGCTATTAGTCGTCTTCTGCAAAAATTTATCGCTCGTCCCCCCCCCCCAACCTGCAGAACGGTATTAGAGTAAGGAACCCCTAATAAGCCAGTGTCATCAGTTCTGCATAAGGGAATGCACCCTAACGCATACCGAGCCGCGATATGTCCTAATTTTGCTGATTTTTCCAGTTGTTCAATGCCTTCCTCAGCATGTCCTTCTTGAAAATATTTAATCTACATAAGATGACCAAAAAAGGCTAAATAATTAACAAGTGGATATCGGTATTTAATTTAAGAAAATATACACAAGACGTACAATATTAGTGTCTATTACTCCTATTATATATGGATATATAATATATAGTATTACTCCTATGTTGTGCTGCTACGTACTAACCACGCCAAGTGTGTAAAGTGCTTCAGGGTTGCCCAGATCAGCGCATTCTGTAGCCAATTTACGAGGATAAGCTTTGTAAGCGTAGGTGTACGAGGGAACGATTGCGAACTCCAAATGCTTGATAACTTCTTGTGATTTGGCTCTTCGTTTCATTGTTGATGAACTACGATTTGAATAACTTAATTGTTAGTAAGTGGTATCAATCTAAAAAGAATATGAGAGCTAATACAAGGTAATAAGGTAAGCGTAGTAACGTACCATTGACTGAATCTGAGCAAATCATGGGTTGAGTTTGCTGCAACTCGCTCCAAAATTTTTATGAGTAAATCAGGAGGAAGGTTTTCTAGTCTTGATGATGTCATTGAATAACGATAGACCAGAATGAAAGTGCGCGTGGAAGCTTACTATGCTGACAAGGTAGAAGTGTAGAACAGAACCAGAGTATAAGGATATTTATATATCAACCTAAATTGTGAACCCATTGAACGACATTATATTTTATAAAGCCTAAAAGAAATTTATTTCTTTGAAACCAGTGCAACACCAAAATCAGCAATTCAAATGTAAAGGACTAGGAAGCATAAAATTCGCTATTATTTCTAAATTTAGCGATTGACCAGCATAGGCTTTGGAAAGGTAGATTTGAAGGTACTACAATTCAGTCCAAAAATATGTAACCTCGGTGTAGTACCCGGCCCTACTAAATATTATATTGCACCTTTTAATTTGTAAAGCATATACAAATCGGTAATATCTGTATCACAACAACTGTGTGCCTGTCGTATATTGCGTGTTGAAACAGTGATCACAAACTAAAAGTCAAGTCTTCACAAAAAAAAAAAAAAAAAAAAACTAAACTAAAGTCTAGTCAATCTATTCATTTCCTCGAATTACATGACTATCCTTCGTGTTGTTCGATACTCCAAGGTATCCGTTTCAATTATCCTGAAAGAGGACAATTGTTTGGTGATCGATCTGATAGAACTATTGACATACCCTTGCCAATTTTCCATACTGCAGCGAACGGTGTTAGAACTATAAATTGATAAAGCATTTTTAAAATGTTATTGTTGTGTGTTTATATTTTTAACATCCTTTAACGATAAACTAATTGTACCAAAAGAAAATGTCGTGTGTTTCTATATATGTACCAAAAGTGTCAAAGGACGCACTTCAAAACAAAAAAATAAAAATAAAAGGTGTCAAATGAAATAACTCATTCAACTACTATAATATAGACAAAAATGAACTTTATCAATGGAGTATTTAAAATGGATAAGAATTTATGTAACTTTCCATTACGAATATTTTATCCTCAATTGTTAACCCTTATTTTGTGGTCCACAGAGAAATGGAGAACAAATGAAAACCCCCGGCCTTTTACTATAATCAAGGGCAGTGTCGTCTTTTTCTAACCTTTTTCAAATTACAATTTAAAAAACAAAAATAAAACATTATAATCACCTTTTTGTGATCGTACTTTTAATCCCTATTCTTATCCTTGTCCCTTTTTTGTTTTTTTGGAGGAAAAGGCCTCTTCTATTCTTGTACTCTTATAAGTCTTATTGGTCTTGAAAAACACTCCCATTCCACTCCACTCCACTAATGTATTAGGGAAAACTCTATAGGATGTCCGCTGTACCTTTCATAATTCTACTTTCCTAATTAATGCAAGTATATAATACCATGCGGGCTAGATGACTCTTTGTAAGCACATCTCAAATCGAGAATTGTGTTTTAATTATATCTTCCGTCATACTATCAAATTAGTGGAGAGTGACACTATTACATTCACCAAATCAGTGGTTTTGTTAACGATAAAATCGCTCATCAACAAATTGATTATTCTGTCCATATTCTTTTAAGTGACCCACAATTAGATTATTTACGGGGTCACCTTATTTCGATTTAGAGTCATAATATTCAAAGAGCGGTTTCAGATTTTGCATGGGTCAGTTTTACCATTTGAAGCGCTACTTTATAAAGCATGTTATGCCACAAAAAAAGCCTAATAACAAATGTCCGGAGATTGACAAATGCTCGAAGCTAGGATTAGTACAATGACCTAGGCGGATATACACACATATCGTGGGGTCACTCCTATATTGATAAGCAATAATTGGAATTTTAAAGGATCACGAGGGTCATTTCTATAAATGGTGTATTTAGCGTTGCTTGTGCCTGTTTCAGAATCCCTTCTACCATGGTGCACGTTGTCACTATAAGGGATTGTTTACTTGCTTGCAATCAAATGTAATGCAATGCAATAATTTTATATATGAGTAGTTGTGGGGTGAAAAGTGAAGGGATGGGAGGAGAGGGATAAAAAAAAAAGTGGGGTCGATTGCATTAATTAGTAATTGGACATACTATACAAGACAATCACACACAGCAGGGAGGAGAAATATAGTTCTTCCTTAATTAGTAATTGGACAAATAGGCTGCTAAGGTTGATTTGATTTATGGTATTATAATTATGCACCCCATAACTATGTAACTTATTGTGCCTGACAGTCTGAAAATGATGAAGCTGCCCCAGGACACCACATCGCGTGCTAATAGATGTACTTTAGTATGCATCTAAAGTTCTATATATTACTTTGCGTGTAATTCCAATCTTCCCTTTGGAAATATCCTCCAGCAGAAGAAATTTCCTCTTCGCACGTAGTTACAAAGTCAAGTTGATAAATTGATCTCTATTTAAGTTATAATAGTCCATTCTACTCCTATGAGTTATACTCCGTAATTGGTTGGCTTGCCCATGGTGATGATGTGCATGCTGTGATTTGCGGGCTATTTCTTGCGCCCTAGTGGGTTAAATTTCATGTCCATGCCAAGTGACCCTTCGAGGTTATTTAATTCCCTAACTCATTGATGCAAGGTATAGCAACTAGCAATGACTTGTAGCATGCATGGACTATATTAAGAGCTTTTTTTTGTTGGAAGGCAAATACTCGTATGATTTTAGCAAAGGTACGTGTCCATACACGGTCCCAACTCAAGATGTTCAAAATCTCCTTGCACCCTCCTCATTATAGCAAAGGTGTCCATACACGGTCTGAACTCAACACCCAAAAGGCCTTGTTGAATGTAACAAAAATAAAAGCCTTGTCGAATGTAACCAAAAACAAAAGCCTTCTCGAATGAAAAGCAAGGTTTCCAACGTGATAGTCAACTTCTTCTGTAATACTTGAAGGGTCCTTATTAGAGATAAGATGTTAGAAAATATATTATATGAATACTTTAATTATTCGTAAACCTGGAAATGGGTCGTCCGGATCATTTTGGTTCGGATCATTTTCGTGACAGCTTTTTTGGATTCGGTTGACATCAGTTCGGGTTTGGATTTCATTTAATTTGTTCAAGATTCTTCGGGTTCGTTTGGTTACGGGTCAAATATAGTTGGGTCGGGTTTTCGATTTTTCTCGGGTTTGGATTCAAGTCGGGTTTATGTTATTGTATGTCACTAAGTCTTACCAATAACCATGGGATAAAATGATTTGTAATATTGTTTTCCTTTCAAAAACAATAAAACGATGTTTGTAAGTCTCAAAATGTGGACATTAAGGAGTTAAATTATATTTTTTTATCATACTATCTTAAGGGCACAAATAAGCAAAAGTGATGTTTTTAAGCTTGCAATCTTTCGGGTTCCATTCGAGGTCGGTCATTATTATTAGTAGAGTATTATTTGGTGTCACTTATCCAATAATTAGTACAGTATTATTTGGGGTCACGTACTCACTTATATCGTGGTAAGCTATATCCTCCGAGTATCCTCAAGGCGGACGCGCAAAAGAGTCATAGGGAATTAGGGATCAGTTCTATCGTTTGAAGCGTCACTTTGTATAATTGTTTACATTTCATGCTCTCTGCTCTCTAGCGGTCTTTTGAACTTCTAAAAATATTTTCAAATGTTTGAGGATCGCTCTCCTCGATCTGTAATGTAGGTTTAAAGGGTCTCTTCTTGCATCATAGGGTCACTTCAAAAGTTGTAATGTTGAGGGATCACAGAATCACATGGGCCACATTCTTTCATTTTGAGTCGGGGACTCAGGGGCAGGTTTAAATTATTTAGGTTCATTTTAGTATCGTGTAAGGCTATTTGTTTATCTAGTGTCACGTTTTAGTTATTTAATAAAAGTCACTTTAGTCTTATCGAAGGTAAAATTTTTATTATCTAAGGTCACTGAATGAACCATAATATCATTTGAAAGTTCATAACATGGTCAATTTATTTTCATTTGGGTTGGTCACAATCATCATATCTGAGGGATGACTTCTACATACAGATTTAAGCGTCAGTTTATGACTGTTTATCATATATACAGAGGTTCTTTAGACCCGGGCTAAGAACTACGACCTTCAATAGTTGGAACAAGCCCGGCTATACGTGTTTCGTGATCGGCATATTAAAGACTCCAATTCTGGTAAATAATTTTGAATCTCGTTCCAACGATTTTGTAAATCTGCAATTTGACAATGACGGTCGACATCATGAGGTTCAACAACCAGATGCTGACGAAGGTCACTATCCTTTTGAAGAGACCTTTGCTCATCGACCAGCCGTGTCATTAGTTATCAAAGAGCTATTGACCTTATGAATAAAAGGATGTTGGCTAGGCCCAGATGAATTTGGATGGTGAAAACTCTATATTTCAGTATCCTAACCTTTACGAGTACTAATGGTTTTTTTTTTCTTTTCATTTTGCTAGCTTACGTGCGTGTCATTACTATGTGGCGCGTTTCTACTCCCGATCTAAAATTTATGTTTCATGAGTTAGAGAGGGAGAAATCGTAATTCAGATTGAGTAATGTGAAAGAATAATAGTGAGCAAAAGATAATGAACAATGAGAATAATAACTATTATTTTATTTTATTTTTGAGAAACGAATAACAAATCGTAATTCAAATTGAGTATTGAACGAATTGACGCAAAACCTGAAGACACTAGTATTTATATATTGGATTGAAGGTTGCTCTTTTAAATTTAGTAAATAAAAATTTGATTATTATAACCACAACTTTTTCCCCAACCACGAGATGATGATGTCAACAGGAACCTGGTTTTCACCCAGCATCAAGGCTATTCTTGTGCTTTTTCAGTAAATCTTTGAACTCTTGAGCGAAAGGTGCACGTACGTTGAAACCTTTCCATTCTTATACTATTATGGTGCAGCCACCGAGATAATCTATGACCCTGAGTCAGAGGAGCAGATGTATGCAGTATGAATTACATACAATTGATCATCGTCTAAAAAAACTGGCAAGACAAAAACAAGGCTTTAATTTCATCATCTAAAACCTAAATATTAAGAAGGCTGTTAATTAAGAGGAAATAACAAACCTTCATTTTTAATTAAGAGGAACTAACAAATTTTAATTTAATTTTTATTGTGAAGCGTCATAGTGGAACTTATTACGGAGGAAGTGGTGAATGTTTAAGAGTAAAGAACCACAAGAGAGGGAAATATCTTAGAAGGTTGATGATAGCGTTGGAATTAATTGGAAGTATCAACTGAGGAGCTTTAATAGATGACAAAGAAACCTTGGCATTTGTAGATCATCTATTCTTATTAGGCGTTGGGGGGAGAGGGGGGGAAGTGGTGAATGCAAGAGTAAAATAGCATAGGAAAGGTAATCATCTTGAGTTGATGATGGTGTGGGATGTAAGTAAAGAGCCTTTTATAGATGAGAAAGAAGCTTGGGCATTACTGGAACATTTATTTTTTGAGGGGGGCATTACTGGAACACTCAGTATGAACGGAAGACTTTTATAAGCATTGGCATTAGTTGAACGCTAATCAAAGACTTGAATTTATTTTTACTTTGACTGAATTGAGTGAAATCTGGAGACTTTAAGGCCTTAAAGGGGCAACTACATGCAAATAAACTGAGTTCTAACTTCTTTTTTTTTTTATAAAGCGGACTTTTAAAAAAAAATCTAGACTGTTGAGTGTTGAAACAAAAGGATGTTGCAAATTAAAATCACTACGCGTCGCCATTCGATGCTCTTTGGAAGCGGTTTTTTCAGATTTTCAATGACGTGTACTCACCGCTTGACTAACTTTTCCACATGCAAATTGCTTTCCAATGGCATAGCAAGATGATGGGATGGCTAAAGAAGACCATATATATCAGTATAGCACATGGGTGTAATATAATCTGTCAATCTCTCACTTTTAAATTCAATAGATCAGTACTTATAAAATTTAGTCACTTTATCTTTGCACCAAAAACATTAATCACTCTATCTAAAACAAAGTACTACGAGTACAAAATTAGCCCCTAATTATAATAAAATAACCTTTTCGGCATGGACTTTTCGTTTTTCCTACCCCTTAGTTGTTGTTTTTTTTTTTAATTTTTTATTATCTACCACTGGAGGTTTACAATCTGCAACCTGGTAAGCTTGAATGTCCGACTTTTATATGATTTTATAATAATAAAGGTAAATAAACTAAATTATACTCGTCGTTGTTACTTTATTTATAAAATCAGCGATGTTTTCGACCTTCATTTTTATGTACTTTGCATGTTGGCACAAGCGTATTCTCAATTACACGTCCCATTGTCAACTGTCTTTAATATTGTACACATCAGCCATCCACAGCCATAACAAGATCAGGTTTGCCTATGTATAGTTTAGAGATGCTTTTTTTGCACCCAATAAAAATAGCTTAGATATGCTTTATTGATGATCATTATTCATAATAACTAAAAACTAAAAACTAAAAACTAAAAACTAAAAATTAAAAACCAAAAACGTGTGTGACTCTGTGAGTCTGTGAGCCTGTAATTGTGAGGCTGTATGTGAGTTATTCTTTATCATTTCAAAACTGTACTCTTTGTACTTGTAATGTTGTATCCCATTTTCATATATATGTTACTCGTAGTATTATAGGACTCCCAGTACTTGTAATGTTGTATCCCATTTTCATTTTCAACCCTTTGGAGTTTGGGGACCTCACACACATTTAGACAGCTGGCTTTTAGGGAATCTATTTCTTTTCCATCCCTTCCAAATCAAACAAACTGTAATTACAGGAGTGTGGCGTGTGGGTGATTCATAATGTAACTCAAACAAACTTCTTTTTTAATGTATGTTTAAAGGGTCACTTTATTATTATATACTCGTAGGACACTGAACGATAATGTCATAAATACATTTCGATGACAGGGTAATTTTATTATTATTTAGGGTAACAATAATCAGATATCAGAGGGGTTATGTCTATAAATACTTGTAACCTTCACAATGTCTTCTAGATAGTTGGAGTATTGTAATAGTCATCCAATCGTCGATCTGGGGAAGGACAGATACGTCCGCATCAACAAGAGCTAAGGAACGCCAGGCAATTAAATCTACGAAATGAAGATATTACAAGATCTTCTAATAGAAGAGCAAAAAAGAAATTAAATCTACGCAATGAAGTCCCGCAGGCCTCACCGCCTCACCCTACTCTCCTTGACCCTCTACGCCATAATCATGATTCCAGCTTTTCTCAAAAGTAAAAGTAGACAAGACAATTCACTGTAATCTATATTTTCCCCTTCTTTCTTTCCTCGTTAACTGTGACCAGCTTACCTAGTTTTCAAAACTCTACTCGTCTGTTCTTGCTATCGAATTTGTTGAAAGTGACATAATTTCATTTGTACTCGGAGTCACTTTGTAATTATGTAGAGTCACAATCAAAGGGTGAACATAGATATCACAAGGGGCCCTTTTATGTATATACTGTACTTTGGTAAGTGTGTGCATTATGAATATAGACCTATTCACTCTATTAGAACAATTTGATGTAAGTTCGGGAAGACGTCCATCATGCAGGTTTTACGCTATTCGATCGAGAACTTGAATCTCTTTTTTTTTTTTAACTTGGACTGTATTGAGTGAAACCTCGACTCGAGGGCCAAAAGCATGCAAAAAACAAAATAGACTGAATTCTCGACTGTTGAAACAAAAGGTCATGTTTTAATTACTTAGGGTCACTTTAATTGTTACAATTTAACGTCATTTATTGTTAGGGGCAACAACATGCAAAAAACAAAATAGACTGAATTTCGACTGTTGAAACAAAAGGTCATGTTTTAATTATTTGGGGTCACTTTTATTTCAATTTAACTTCATTTATTATTTTATTTTAGTTCATAACCATGTTGTCATAGTAAAGTTGATCTGATAACATAGTCATATTATTATATCTAGGGTCACGTTTAAGTATTTAGAGTCACTTTGTTCTTGTCGAAGATAAATTTATTATTATCTAGGGTCACTGGAACCATAATGTCATAACAAAGTTCATAACATGCATGGTCACTGTATTATAATTAATATATAGGGTCGGTCACAACCAGCATCATATATCTGATGGGTGACTTGTACAGATCTAAGCGCCAATTTATGACTGTTTAACGATCAAATCGATCTCATTCAATGCATGTGGCCACTATTTCTTTTTTTTTTTTAATGCAAACACTATTTTTTTGAACAGTAACTAATTGCCACAAAGTTATCATACAACAAAGGTTCTTTAGACGCGGGCTTAGAACCACGACCTATAATAGTCGGAACAAGCCCGGCTATACGTGATTCATGATTGGCATATTGCATTGAAACTCCAATTCTGGTAATTAATCTTGAATCTCATTCCAACATTGTCTCATTCAAACAATGTTGTGAAGCTGCAATTTGGCGATCGAGATCATCATATTCAACAACGTAACAAGACGCTGACGAATGTAACTATCCTTTTGAAGAGACCTTAATTTTCTCATCGACCAGCCGAGTCATTAATTCTGTAGGACGGTACCAAGACGCTAGATCCTCATAAGACATACTTCCTAGTTGGGTACCCTTGATACCCTGGATAAACTTCACTAGGGTACCAACATTCTGAAGTATCAAATCCCTCCAAGAGTCAACTTAATGGCTAGATAAGCAAAGCAACAGGAACTTACCCAAAATCAATACCTCCAAGTTCTTTATTTTATATTTTCAAGGGTTCAATTCCTACAAAAGAAAAAAATAAAACACACTATGTTGTTTTCTTTTTTATTTGGTTCTACATACTATACTAACAATCTAACATAGTATCCTCGATTTGTATTGTTTCCGGATCACATGGGCGTACGTACACAATAATCAGATATCATGGAGTCACGTCTATAGTTTTAGGCGTCACTTGATAAATTTTCTAAGGATCACTTCTTGTTAAATGTGTTCTAAAGGGTTACTTGATATTATTAGGGTTAATTTATTAATAAAATTAAATCTCGGGCAGTTAGCAGATATAGAATTACATGGAATGGTGGAGTCATTAAAGTGAGACTCATTAATCTTAGACATTTGATAATTGTGGTTCTTTATATAGTGTAACTGACCTATGATTAGGGTGGAAGTGGTGTATGTATATATAGTACTTCTATAAGAGAAGAAGTCTCAAGAAGAGATATGATCACTCATCAGATATATGATGGGTCGTCACAACCAGTACTTCTTCACTAGACTGATGGGTGCAATCTCTTTTTTCTTTTTAATAGATTTTCAGGACAATTATGATGAAGGATTTAGTACATTCACCAATCAGGTGTGTATGGTGTATTAGTACTATACTAACATTCTAACATTAATAGTAGCCTCGATTTGTAAAAATGTTTCAGGATCACATTTGGGCGTACGTACACAATAATCAGATATCAGAGGGGTCACATATCTAGTTTTAGGAGTCATTTTATAATTTCTCTAAAGGGTCACTTGATAGTAGTAGGGTTATATTATTAATAAAACTAAATCCCTGGACAGTTAGAATAGATCAATTACATGAAAAGGTAGTCATTAAACTGAAAGTCACGAATCTTAGACATTTGATTGTGGTTCTTTATATAGTGTAACTGACCTATGATTAGGGTGGAAGTGGTGTATGTATAAATAGTCGAGTACGATCGAGTCTAAGAGAAGAAGAGTGACGATCATCAGAAATGTTGATGATGGTGTGAACATATACTTATTCACTGGATCCATACGTACAATTGGTGGAAATTGGAATGACGTCCATCACGATGGAAGTTGGAAACATACTACGAGTCGGTATCCCAGAATTTAAGGATGACAGGTAAAAAGTATTATTGTTAAAACAACTTTAATAACCCCTATTTTGGTTACTCTTTTGCGTTTGATAACAAACACGCACGTACAACTAATGGATAAGGCGGTTACAATACTACAACTAATGGATAAGGCGGTTACAATACTATCCCCATTACTACAATAATTTGTAAGGTAATGAATATTTCAATAATATTAAATTAAGTGGTTCATGTTCTACGTGAAATTCCTGCTTTAGCTTTATCAATCTGATTCTTCCAATTCACTATTGCTTCCCCTAGGATGTCCATTTCCACTTCCAGTAAGCGAAAATTTCGGTTCTGCACCCTCCACTCCCTTAGTTGCTCGTCCATTCTCTTTTTCCTACCTTCTTCAGAACTGTCCAGCCCGCTCATGTGTGCCTTACTGTTATCGTAGATCTTCAGAGGATCATCTGATGACTTTTGGGAGTTAAGTTCCTTCTTGATGTGCATGTTAGACATGTTCAGATCGATAGTAAAGAACATTCAGTATAGAGGGGATTTTGGTATAAAGTATGAATTGAATTTATTGGGGAAGGTTTTCATATAAAATAGGAAACGGGATGCTAAGTTCCAAGCATATAAGTAGTACCATGCATTCGTATAGGGAATTGATCAATGGTCTCATTGTTGACTGCATTTTCTCATTTATTGTTGAGTTATATTTTCTCATTTTTGATTGCATTTACTCAATATTGAGCCGGGATATTCATAATCTCTCTAGAAATGAGTGAATTATATTGGTGATTGGTTGGGTTTTAATATTTTATTTTTTAAGTTGAAAATAATTTATGTGAGTTCCAATGTTCATGCTTATATTTCTTGTCCACATCACCTGGGTAGACTACCTTGTGGGTAAACTAAGCATTCTCGCTAGGATTCACTCTGAAGCGTGATGTTCCTGACTATAGCTAAGCTTTACATCGTCCCACTCACCCCTACAATTTAACGTCATTTATTGTTATTTAAGTTCATAACCAGCATGTTGTCATAGTAAAGTTCATAACATGGACACATGGTCAGTGTATTATACTCCATATAGGGTCGGTCACAACCATCATATATCTGATGGGTGACTTGTACAGAACTAATAAGCATCAATCTGTAACGGTTTGACGATCAACTCGATCTCATTCAATGTATGTGGCCACTATTTCTATTTTTATTTTGTGCCACCACTATTTTTTTGAACAGTAACTAATGGCCACATAGTTATCATACAACAAAGGTTCTTTAGACCCAGGCTTAATTAGAACCACGACCTTTAATAGTCGGAACAAGCCTGGCTATACGTGATTCATGATCAGCATATTGAGACTCCAATTCTGGTAATTGATCTTGAATCTCATTCCGACAATGTCTCATTCCAACAACATTCTACAAACTGCAATATGACGATCGAGATCATCATGTTCAACGACAACGTAACCAGACGCTGACGAAGGTCACCATCCTTTTGAATAGACCTTTTCTCATCGACAAGCCAAGTCATTAACTCTGTAGGACGGGACCAATGCAGGACGCTAGCTAGATCCTCATAAGACATACTCCTTCCTAGTTGGGTACCCTTGATACCCTGGATAAGCTTCACTAGGGTACCAACAGTATGAAGTATCAAATCCCTCCAGGAGTCAACTTAACGGCTAGATAAGCAAAGCAACAGGAGCTTAATTACCCACAATCAATATGTCCAAGTTCATTATTTTATTTTTTCAGGGTTTCAATTATTCCTACAAAATATAAAAAGAAAACTATATACTCATGTTGTATTTTGTCTACATACTCTACTAACAATCTAACATTAATAGTAGCCTCGATTTGTAGTGTTTCCGGATCACATGGGCGCACGTACACAATAATCACATATCAGAGGAGTCACGTCTATAGTTTTAGGCGTCACTTGAAAATTTACTAAGGATTACTTCTTGTTAAATGTGTTTCAAAGGGTCACTTGATAGTAGTAGGGTTATATTATTAATAAAATTAAATTTCGGGCAGTTAGAATAGAATTACATGAAATGGTGGAGTCATTAAAGTGAGAGTCATTAATCTTAGACATTTGATTGTGGTTCTTTATATAGTGTAACTGACCTATGATTAGGGTGGAAGTGGTTTATGTATATCAGTATATATAGTACTTTTATAAGAGAAGAAGTCTCAAGAAGAGATATGATCATCTTAAATGTTGATGATGGTGTGAACATTGACTAACTTCTCTGTATTTCTTTTCTTTTGTTGTGGTTGTTACTGTACTTTGGTAAGTGTGTGCTAGTGTAAACATATACTTCTTTACTGGACTGAAGGGTGCTCTCTCTTTTTTTTTCTTTCTTTTTTTCTTTTTTTTTTATTATAGATTTTCAGGACCATTTTGATGAAGATTTAGTACATTCACCAATCAGGTGTGTATGTGTAGTACTATACTACAGTAACAATCTAACATTAATAGTAGCCTCGATTTGTATTGTTTCAGGATCACATTTGGGCATACGTACACAATAATCAGATATCAGAGGGATCACATATATAGTTTTAGGCGTCCCTTTATAATTTCTCTATGGATCACTTCTTGTTCAATGTGTTTTAAAGGGTCACTTGATAGTAGTAGGGTTATATTATTAATAAAATTAAATCATTGGACAGTTAGAATAGAATTACATGAAATGGTGGAGTCATTAAACTGAATTATTACATTCCCTTCCGGTCTACAAAAGAAAATTTGGGTACAAAAATTAATGAAGGGGTCACTCCTATCGTGTAAAGCGTCAGTACAAATGCTGGATGATGTAGTTCAGTACAATGCGCGGACGTACACACTCTGGGGTCACTTCTATTGTGTTAAGAGACATCTGATCCTCCCGAGTATCCTCAAGGCGAACGCGCAAGAGAGTCATAAGGAACGCTTTCTACCGTTCGAACATTATGAAGAATCAAATCCCTTCATACCCTGGATAAGCGTCACTATAAGGTACTAACATTATGAAGTATCAGATCCCTCTAAGTGTTAACTCAACGGCTAGATAAGAAAAGCAACAGGAGCTTACCCACAATCAATGCCTCCAAGTTGTTTGGGTCTTTGTGATGTATTGGAGGGAATGATTGGAGAGGATCTTAAAATGAGGACTTAAGGATTACTCTTCTTAACGTATTGTTGTAAGCTTTGGTCTACATACTATACTAGAGTAACAATCTAACATTATCACTGCCACTGGTACAGCCGTGTACAGGTCTGGTTAATCTTCTTAACGTATTGTCCAACATTGTCAAGGGTATCCACCATCGACCACAGATTCTATTTTCGCACGCTGGTTTGTTGGCATCTCTAAGCGTGGGTGCACATGCCAAAGAATTTAAAGTTGCTCCTTGCCCAAGGCGAGATTCGAACCCTCGACCTTGGTTAAGGATGGATGAGTTCCTACCACTCAACCACACCTCCTTCGTTCACAGGCCTGGTTTCGATCTCTCCGAATTTGGGCCTTATTCGTATATTGGTCTTAGCACCAACACCATCGTCATGTTCATGTTTGGTTGTTTTAATTTAGGATTTTAGATTTCAGATTTTTAAAACCCTTGAGCAAAAAAAAAAAAAAAAGAGAGAGAGAGAGAGAGAGAGAGAGAGAGAGAGAGAGAGAGAAAAGTTTGGGCTCATTCGCCACCTTCTTTACCTATTTTTTTACTTCTTTGTTGTCTGGGTGTTGATTGCTCTTTTTCCCAACCTACTAGAAACCTTGGATGGTGAAGCTGCTGGTGGTCCTAGCGGTAGACGATCGGAGTATATTCGTCTGGTTGTCACCGTGACTGGTTCTTTAACAGGATTTGAAGAAGTAGCGGTTGATAGTCCGAAGGAGAAGGCGAATGAGGTTGTGAATTATCCGGTTAGCCCATTTTAAGGCAAGTGGATCTCCCCGGTGGGTACGATTTGTGATGTTCTAGAGAAATTGTCCTATCAACTCGACAACTGGACAACTCGGATGGGAATTCCTGTAATTTTATTCTTTTTGGGTTTCTTACTTTGACAGTAGGTATTCATACTTTGTGGAATGGGAAGGACACACGGGATATCAATTGTCAAGGGTCGCAAGGCATCGACAAAGGTTGATGCTTTGAAAGCTGATGATGGAAGAGTAGCGGCAAAGAGGTATTCCAAGAAAATGAAACAGCGTGACGAAGTAGATGAAGAATCGTCGGAGTCAGAGTATGATACGGGGGATGAGAATACAATAGAATGCTACTGCTCGGAAGAGGAAGACTCAGAAGAGCACGAGTCAGAAGAGGACCACTCCGGAGACGACGACATTGATAAAGGCGTGGATGAAGATGCCAATGATCTTAAAAAGCAGAAAGGGCAGGCGGCGATGCCTTACAAGAAGGTATGTTTCTTGTCGGAAAAATTCACCCTGGTATAATTCTGCTTCTCAATGAAAAAATCAAGTTTCCGGTGACCGGAACTTGTAAAAAAACTATTGTAACCCTCATTGGTAAGATTTTCTTTCGCTCGTTAACCATCTGTATTAGTGGGAGTACTCTATCATTGTCGGATATTACGCAAATACGAAATTGTCGAAATTATCATAAAATGTCGGCGGAGTACACCATAACTGAACCATTTCGTAAAATGTCAGTATACTTTGGCGACGTAATGCTGATGAGTATACCTTGGTGAAACTTTCCTTGTTTTAATTGTAAACTTGTCTGTCCTTGATGAATTGATAATGAACACATATGTAATCGTTAATCATTTCAAATCATTGTTTATGAAGAAAAATGTAAATTGTCGAGTAGAGAAAATATGTAAAATATGTGCCAAATTGCTGCAGAAGAAACTCAACATTGTAGAGGATATGGGGTTTGGCTGGTTAATGGATTTGAGAATTACTAAGTTGGATAGGAAGTATTGCAAGTGGCTGTATGAACATTTTAGTGCTAAAAAAGTAGGGTTATATTTCAAGGACAGAGAGAATGGGTTAATGATGATTTCAGCAAATGATGTCAGTTGGGTGCTGGGCCTGCGTTTATCAGGGCGAGTGGTGCCAACAAGTGTTTCATGTTTAAGTGAAGAGCGAAAACAGAAGATGGAGTACTTGAGGAAGAGGTACTATGTGAATAGGGGACTAAATGCAAAGAAGGTGGAGGAGGATGTGGTCAGTCCTGATGTGTTCGGGGTGAATTTTCGAGTGGCATTCTTGTTGTTACTGTTGGGGACTGTACTCTGCCCTACCACATCTCTATCAATTTCTCCCGATCTACTACCTGCTGCCACGGTTGCGGATAGAGCTCACGAGTATGGATGGGCAGAATTCGTTTATGAGTGGCTGGTGACGAGTGGAATAAAATATGCAAGTTATAAAAGGAGGAAGATGCATGGTAAAGAAAGAGGCGCTAGAGGATGTGCACTTTTTTTGATGGTATGAAAAGTTTAAGGTTTGAGGCATCCAAATTTTTAGTACACGAAATGTGTTTAATGTTTTTCGTCTTTGCAGATATACTATTTGGATAGGATCTCAGGAAGACGGGCAGTGAACTGGTATAGATGGCCTAGGGTATTGGCGTGGACAGATGATCACGTGGATCAGGCTATACAAGCTGATGGTCCGCACCTGCAACGGAACAAGAAAAAAAGAAAGTTGATGGTCCGGGACGAAATGAGTTCTGCAGCAGGAAACGTGAATATGGCTTCTCTAAGGTATGATGATAATGGTCACTTGAAAAAAGTCGGTTGTTTCGGTTAGTTAAGGTTTGTTTGTTCAATTGAGGTGATTTCTTCACAATTTTAACAGTTGTTGAAACTACGTTACGGAGGTCGACATCCAAAGGAGTCCAGCTTGAAAACAAGTCCCGGGTAATCGGCCCTGTTATTTGAAGCTTTTGTTACGAAATCTAATTCTTGTAGGGGGTTAGGAGGAATGATTGGTGTGGAAGGTAGTATAAGTGGGGGTAAAGCGATGGTTGGTGGATGGGGGTGTGAGGAATATTGTACGAAATTCGATGGAGGTGGAAATGGGAAAGCTTCTTTCACTAACTTCTCTAATGAGAGGAAGTTTGCAAGGTTGGTGCAGTGTGAAAACCAAATAAACGGTAAAGACGAGTTTAGTCTGGCAGAAGCATTTTATCGCGCCCCAGATGCTGCAGAGAAATCCTCGAGTCATCATACGAATTCATTAGAGGGGGTTTCCCTAAGGGAACAGATAAATCTGGACTCCGTAGTTGGTAAAACTGTCGCTTATGGGGCAAAATACATCAGTGCAACTTCACATCATGTGGGTGGGGGGGGGGGGGGGGAAATTATTCAGAATCAAGGAACAAGGGAGTTGAGAGTATGGGCGATGAAGTGGTATCTCAACATGCAGCCCGGAGCAGTTATGGAGTTGACGAAGAAGGCACTAGAAATATCAAGTGTGCTGGCGATAACGGTAAGAATGAAAAAGAGCACAACAGTCCAGAAGTGGACCGAGGGAATGAGGACGGCCTCCATTACGAGTAGTCATTCGAACAGCTTAATGACGAGGATCAGTGTGAAAACCAAATAAACGGTAAAGACGTATTTAGTTTGCCAGAAGCATTTTATCGCGCCCTAGATGCTGTAGAGAAATCGTCGAGTCATCATACGAGTTCATTAGTGGAGGGGGTTTCCCTAGGGGAACAGATAAATCTGGACTCCGTAGTTGGTAAAACTATCGCTTATGGGGCAAAATACATCAGTGCAACTTCACATGATGCGGGTGAGAGGGGAAATTATTCAGAATCAAGGAACAAGGGAGTTGAGAATATGGGCGATGAGAAGGTATCTCAACATGCAGCCCGGAACAGTTATGGAGTTGACGAAGAAGGGACTAGGAATATCAAGTGTGCTGGCGATGACGGTAAGAATGAAAAAGAGCAGAACAGTCCGGAAGTGGACCGAGGGAATGAGGACGGCCTCCATTACGAGCAGTCATTCGGACAGCTTAATGACGAGGATCAGATTGAGGATGAGGAGGATCCACCTGCAGCTCTGGACGGATGTATACGCGACGAAGAATGGACTGGAAATAATTCTTTTCCTGGCAATGAAGATAAGAACAAAAAGCAGAACAGTCAAGCAGAGGACAGAGTGAATGCGTTCAACGAAGAGGCAAATGCATTTGGAGAGCTCAAGGATGAAAGTAAGATTGTGTACTTACCTGGGCAGAACGCTACGAATAACGTGGCATGGAGAAAGGGACGGTGGCAAAGGAGGATAAAAGTCGAAATGATGTGGTTAGCAATGTGTGCGGGGAAGATGAGATACAGGGGGATGAGGTTTGTGGAGCTGATTCTTATTGTGATGCGAATGACATTCTTTCTGATGGAAGCACCGGGGAGAACGAGGTCTCTGATCAATGCCCATCTTCCCCGGGATGTCAAAACCTTGAATCAAAGAAAAAAGCCGGGAGCAAACGAAGGAGGAATAGGATTCAAGCCGGACTATTTCGTAGTGGCATCTACATCATGGATTCTTGTATGCCTGGCAAGCGACTGAATCGAGTGAAGAGAGATGTGAAAGAGCTAATATTCGAATACATCACAACCTAAAGTGCAGGAATTGCAACGTAATGAATTAGTCACACCGGTTCACATAAATCATGCTCCTTTTTTTTCCGACCTGAAAGTATTAATTTTTTTCCCTGCAGGAATGGGACGCCCTCTGCATTGGTTGTCGAAGATGGCCATGGATTGACAATGCTGGACATGGCTCTAAGCGTGGGTGCACATGCAACGACGATGACAAGTGACTGTGTGAGAGCCGTGGCAGGGCTGTTCAACTATAAATGGCAGTCTGATATGAGTGCATCGCCTAATTTCATGTTGGATCCAAGCTTGATGGTAATGTAACGTTGTTGTCATTTTGTGTCAGTTGGTATCAAAATAGTTTTAAAGTCTAACTTCCTATGCTTGTTGAGAAGCAAGCCGCAATAATAACAAGTTCGAATTTGAAGGAAGAATTTTTTGATTTGACCAAAATTGAATTCAAGAAATCTTTAGAGGTTATGGTCACAACATTAGCCCACAAAGACCCAGTGAAAGTAGACATCAAAAAATGCTCTTTGGTATGAGTTTTCTTTTTCTAATGCGATGAAAGTAATCAAAAAATAATGTCCAAGCATAACTAACTCTATAAAGTTGCAGATCTATTTGCCATTTTATGTGAGAGGACACTGGTGCTGCTACGCTTTTTTTGTGAGGGACACTAGGGTGGGTATATTGGACTCATTGTATCTCATATCTGACGTCTTTCACAAGGACTTGATGGATACTGTGGTAAGCAAAGAATCATTTGTTATATAAGAAGACAGAAGTGGGGTATAAACATATAAGAATTTTTTTGATGAGTTATTGACTCTTGCAGATAATGGCAGCGCAGCAGCTGTTTGAAGGAATTGGTCATCCAGCAGCAAAGGACATTTCGACTTGGAAAGTAATGGATGTAGAGATTGCAAAGCATCCTGATGAGTGAGTTACCACAACTTTTGTTTGTTTAGTTAAATTTCAATTGAGAACAATCATTCATGGAGTAATTTTGCTCAAGTGATGACTTTATAATGCCTATGCCTTCAGGAGATTATCTGGTCAGTACATGCTGATAGCCATTCAACTATGGAAGGGGAATTGGTCATGCATCAAGTCAGAGGTAAAACTAGTTAATGCATAATTCTCGAGTAAAATTGCAACGTTGAACTTAATTATCCATCGATGCATGTTTATGGTAGGTTGAGCCAAAGTTCAAAAAGAAGCTTGACAATTTCATTCCTGATTTGCTCCTGGATGATGCCAATAAAGCTAAGGGGGTAATCCTCCGAGCTGTCAAAGCGGACAAAGATGCAGCTGACTGGGAGCAGAAAATGAATAAACTGTGCTTCAAGTAATTGAAGACAGGGACAACCACACATAAGTACGTCTAGGTATCAAATGATTTAGAAGAGATCGTTTGTAGTTTTAGAACTCGTTTTAATTTGGATGCATGCCTCGATGGATCAGGACAATGCGTGGACGTACACACATATCACAGGGCTCACTTTTAAATTAACTTTTAAGGTTCCCAGGGATTACTTTATTACAAAATCAGGGTCACTTTATCAGTAGATTAAACTTTATAACGTTCATGGTCACAATAATCTGAGGAGTCAATTCTATACTTTATAACTGTTTAACACCTTCTGGAATGTATGTTTAAAGGTTCACTTTATTACTATATGGGGTCTCCTTAATTTGTAGATTAATTGGTTCTACATCATTAACTAATGTAGTAATACCCAAGAGGTGGTTGGCTCAACTGGTGAACAAGTTACAATGTGTACACCAGGTCATGGATTCAAACCTCCTGGGGCCGTACGTTAGGAGGTGCCCTTTAGCCACCCCCAAAGAGGAAGGAAGTTCTTCTTTGCCAAACCAAAAAACAAAAAAACTAATACGGTAATACACAAGCTGTCACGAGAACCAGATAGAGTCTCATCTGAACCTTTAAGTTTGGGTGTGTTCATTTTCACTGAACTCGACGTTTAAACGCACCACATAACTACACAACCACTAAACAATATATTTCTAATCGATTCATTTCTAAAGAGATATCTAACGTTGTCAGTTTGTCACTTTAATTGGTGGACTGGTGTTACAAAGGTCGCCATTTCATTCTCTATTGGTGTGATGGTCAACTATGTCACTTACAGCAACTTATAATTCACCGTAATATGTCACGAGGAACAAATTCACAGTAATATGTCACGAGGAACAAAATCACATAGGTATCAACAATGCGGTTGCATATAATTTGACAGAACATACGTGCCTATTATGAACTATAACTCAAATTTTCGGAGTTTGAGTGCAGTATACTGGAAGATGATGAGGTCAGTGTTTTCACAATGAGTTCTCGATACAATTGGTTGGCCTGAGTGGTGAGAAAATCTATCAAAAGTTCGAGCCTTAGTTGTAAACGATCCGCATCCTGTAAAATTGCAGAATGCAATAATAAGTAACGAATTTATACACACTTAATTGCAGAAAACTGAATAAACACCATGCGTAGCTTACTTCAAATTCCTCCAGGTCCAACCTATTCCAAAACAACCCGGACCGCATTAACTGGATGCAAATGACGCCAGAGTCGCAACTGAAAGACACAATTCCTATCAGTACCACGATACCATTTCCGCAATGCGTAGTAATACTAATAAAGTTAACATTAATCGTTACTTGTTCTTGGGGGTCTTATTCGAAACTTCGACTTCAAAATCTTTCATCTCACTTAAATAGTCACATCTGGGATGCCCCTTCATGTGCCTCGCCACATACGTAACCTGCATGTCATTATAATATGTTAAACGGAACAAACGATGTCTTTAATCATGAACATACATGACGAGTTCCCCAAACTTGCCATTGTCTTGGCTGCCTGTATCCAAAACTCGTTTGTTTTTTCCGATCTCAATGAATCAGCCACAAACGTCCTTTTCTTCACAAGATCCACTATGCATAACGTCCAGTGATTGTGCTGGTTCATCGGGATGAATATCTAAACATTACACGAGGATAAGGAGATTAGAATATAATGTAGGTTTTTCTCTTTACTTAGAGACCACTTGATGTGGACTTTAACTAGACTATAATGCACGCGGAAACATAACTATAAAGAACACAAGATATACGTGGAAAACCGCTCCTTCAACATGAGGGATAAAACCACGGGCTAAACTTTACTATACTTTGGCACTTGACATACTGAACTTGGTGGTTCATCGGGATGATTATCTAAACATTACACGAGGAGATTAGATAATGTAGGAGAAAGTAATTCATTCACCACCTATTAAGGGGACTTATTACTTGATTGATAATGTAGGAGAAAGTAACTCATCCACCACCTACTAAGATAAGGGGACTTACTTGTTTGGTACCATCATACGAAGGGAGATACCTTTTCGCCACACTTTCCATTACTTTATCAAAAGCTTCCTGTGATGGAAGGGTCGTCGACAAGCCGTTGGCCCACAGTGGGTCATGGATAATCAATCTGTATATTACCTAGCGCACTTTTATTTGTAGTAGTGCCACAAAACATTTAGCAAATCATTACATACCGAGAGGATTGTGGGTAAGCAGACTACATTGAATCTATAAGACAGTTCATCAAAATCATGTGTCACAGCAATCCTGCAGTCAATTTCCTGAAACATAAGACCATGGGCACGTTAGTGGAATAATGCAAAATAAGCCCCAAAATCAAGCATAACGAACTACATTCACCATATACTTACCTTGCTTCCGATCCATCTTCCCAGAAAGAAGTTCCTGAAATCTAGTCGTTGTGCAGTCACCTTGTCGCCCATCTCCCGAAATAGTATCTCACTGCAAGTTATTGGAATTGAATTTGGTCAGATAGTTTATTGCAGGAATTGCAGTTAAAGGGATTGAGTAAATATATGATACGTACTCGTCAGGGTAAATGTTGTTGTTAAACACATATTTCAACAACTGAACATTAACAGCGTGTATATTAAGCTTAGCCACCCTTTCCGTTTCGCGTTCAGAAGGGGTTACTGCGCTAATTTCTTTGGCGTGCCCTTCTTCGGAGGTTTTTCTTAGCTGGCTGCGCGTTATGCGAGCTGTCACATTATGTGAACCCAAATCTTCCTTGCGTTTTCCTTTCTTAGGAGTCTTTCCTAATTTTTCATTGCCCTGCCTCTCTGCTGATCCAGTTAGAATGTTGGCATCTGAAATTTTTCTTGGCCTGCCTCGCTTCTTGGGAACAGACTGCCCATTCTGAGAAATGGAGTCTTCGCAGCATATTTCTTGCTGTTTTTTACTCTGGCGTTGTGTCCCGCATACGTCCTTATTCTCAGAACACAATTCTTCTTCTGGAGCTTGTGCCTTTTTCGGACGACCTCTCTTCTTGGCCTTCCCACAATCTCCCGCTAGTTTGCCAAGCGATTGCTTAGTACTAGCAAACAAATTCCCGCAGGTCCACTCTTGTTGATTTTCTTCCCCTTCATGTAAAACTTTCTAGGGGATTGTTGAGTTATTGTTTTTCTTCCGAACAGTCTTTTTCCTATTATTTGTAGGACTAGAAGTAGCTGGAGGACTTTGCAGAAATGTATTTAAGTGTGGAAACTGATTGGCCGGGTTTTTATGCAACCTTCTCTCCACGTTAAGCAAGGCTTCAGCAGTCTTCGACGGCCCGGGTGGGGAAGGATGGATAGGAGCAGGCGACGAAAGAGCGTATCGACATACTGAAGCAGCCACATCATACTGTGGATAGGAACCGTCATTTTTCTTGTCAGGGGTTGATATTATTATAGGGGAAGTACATTCTTCATCATCTTTATTGGGCTTCAGAGGTGAGGTGTACTCTTCATCATCTTTATTTTTTTTGGGCATGTTGCCTTCGCTGCATCCTTTCCCTTTACCAACCAAGCTGCCCTCCTTTTCTACTCCTTTTTTCGCCTTTGGTGTGACGTTTGCTTTGTCCTCACCCCTAAATCCTGGAGTCCCCGCCACAGCCTTTAACACATCCTCCAATAGTTTCCTACCCCAAAGTTTCATTTTATTCTCAAGTGCATCAATCTTAGTAGAAGTGGCTAATTCATGAACTACTTCAAGTGAATCACTTTTAGTTTGCAAAGAAGTTTCAATGGCATCCAATTTTTGAGTCAACTCCTCCATCTTCCTGGAAAGAGTTCTAACCTCCTCCACCACAGTGACACCATCTGCTGAGGATGGTCTTCGTGTATTATCTTCGCAACCTAATCGGAATTGAACAACTTCAATCCCTTGCATCATCTACATAGTGGGACATCATCACAGTTACAAGCCGTGAGCACTACCATAGAGGGCTATTAGCCTATTATATTAAGGATGCTACCATTGAATATTCTATAACTCGTTATGCATGTAAGTTGTAACTATGCAAGGTCTCGTTGTAGAAATGCAAATACAGTGCACTGACATATGTTAACATAATTTGTGTGTAGCGAATCCGAGTCAGTTTCTAAGTATCTTGCATCACTTTATAGGTTTTTGGGCACACTTTATAAACATCTGTTATACATCGGACTCTATAAAAATTTAAACCTATGTAAAGAGGTACAATAATCTTCGCAGCTTATCTAATGAACAATGAATCCAGATACTATAGGAACCAGATCAGTTACGTGCATACATTCTTAACTTTTATGGATCTATTAAAAAATTATAACATATGGTGACTTTATTATTATAAAGGGTCTCTTAGGCTTTGTAGATTAAGTGGTTCTACAAACTAGAGTAATTAATAATGTTAGCTTTACCTTTATGTTTCTATCTTTAATATAACCACTGATTCGGTCCAGCTTCGTCTTCACATTCGCCTCTGTCCAGTGCCGCCATCGCGGATTTTCCCGCTCCTTCAAGGGTCGGGCAATACTCCCGTCCATGGCATACTCCAGGAAAAATATCTGCCACAAACAAGTCAATATTAAATCTTTGTGATTTTATGACTGTAAACTAAGGTCCTCGCATAAAAGTAAAACTTTTCAAGGATACAGTACAAACCATTAGAAAGTGACAGCACTCTGGAATTCCCTTCATGTTGCCCTGTTTATGCTGAAGCAGCCCGTTGCCTAGGCTTTGGAGAACATACTTCGCCCAGTTAAATTTTGGCATAGAGTCACCTATGTTACTCAGGATGTGCATGAAAGCTTTCTTTGGCTTCGGATGAAGTGCTGGGTTTAAGTAAAACGTCAACACATAAAGCACGGTATATAATCTAAACTCCCGGACACCCTTAACCTCCTGAAGGGACAGTTCCACCATCTTTTTCTCCATGTCTTCCTTACCTAGGTCCCCATAGGTGGCAAAGATAAGTTCAACTTCCTTTTCAGAGGCACTCTCATGAATTTCATCCCCCTCATCCCTAATACCTAACAGGACCTCCACATCCTTAGGGGTGACACCAATGCTCCGGTTGTCTAAATCAATCGTATGTACTACAGGATCATACACCTCTACCATGAATCTCACCACATCTTTCCTCATGAAGTGTGGAGGCATGTCCACCATGCTACTTAATCCAAGTTCCCTCACCATCTGTTTCTTATCATCATGTAGGCTTGATAGGAATTTCACCACTAATTTAGGGCAAAATTTGATATTGTCTTCAATCTTAACTTTCTTCATTGATTTATAAAGCTCTGAACCTTTCTTCTGTTTCTCCTTCCAACACTGCTAAGAGAGACAAGAGGTTTTACTGAAATACTTGTACGACTGAATAACAACAAGCAAGGCTAAGAGAGACAAGAGGTTGACCGTGATAACTACTACTCATCTTCACGTTGTAGACAAACAAAGTTCAACGAGAAACAATTCAGTGCTGAATGTCTAACTTTTACATTACTCAAGAAAGAAAGAAAGAAAAAAACAGAGGAAAAACACAATGCAATGAAAAACAAGACGAAACAACACATAGATTCACTTACAAAATTCTCCTCGGCACTGTGTACATGCCCAATGAAACTTCTTTCAATCATTACTACTAATAATCAATTACCAATGTTGTATCATCATTTACAATTGCGTAAGGTTTGTCTTTCATATCCCAAACACGGAGACGAATACAACAGAAATGACCAATTCAATTGCATAGTACTGGCAACAAGCAAGTTTGAGAGTGACAGGAGAGATAATATCAATGTTGTATACCTTATCGTCGATCGAATTTCTACTTTGAATATTGAGCTTCGAATTCGAGTTTTGGATTCCTGAAAATTGAGGGAGTGTCTAACGTTTATTTTCCTTTTCAAGTGAAATACTAGTACGACTGAATAACAACAAACAAGGCTAAGAGAGACAAGAGGTTGATCGTGATAACTACTACTCATCTTCACGTTGTAGACAAACAAAGTTCAACCAGAAACAATTCAGTGCTGAATGTCTAACTTTTACATTACTCAAGAAAGAAAGAAAGAAAAAAACAGAGGAAAAACACAATGCCAATGGAAAAAAAAGACGAAACAACTCATAGATTCACTTACAAAATTCTCCTCAGCACTGTGTACATGCCCAATGAAACTTCTTTCAAACATTACTACTAATAATCAATTACCAATGTTGTATCATCATTTACAATTGCGTAAGGTTCATTTTTCATATCCCAAACACGGAGACGAATACAATAGAAATGACCAATTCAATTGCATAGTACTGACAACAAGCAAGTTTGAGAGTGACAGGAGAGATAATATCAATATTGTATACCTTATCATCGACCGAATTTCTACTTTGAATATTGAGCTTCGAATTTGAGTTTTGGATTCCTGAAAAACTGAGGGAGTGTCTAACGGCTATTTTCCTTTTCAAGTGAAATACTAGTACGACTGAATAACAACAAGCAAGGCTAAGAGAGACAAGAGGTTGACCGTGATATTCCTTCGAATTCCTACTTTCAAGATTCGAGGTTGAACCAATCAAACAATGGAAGTTCGAATTTGCGTTTTGAACAAGAGGAAGTATACAACTGTTATTTTACTTTTGAAGTGAAATAGTACAACAGAAATTGCCAATTCAATTGTAGTTCGATTGAATAACAACAAGAAAGGTTAAGAGAGACAAGAGAGTTTTGAGCTTACCTTACTGTCCTTCGAATTCCTACTTTGAAAGGGAAGATATTGGATGCAGACCCAATCAAACAATGAAGGTTCGAATTTGAGTTTTGAATTCCTTGGGAGAATAAAAGATGAAGTGTCTAACGACTATTATTCCTTTTTAAGTGAAACTGTACAAGTCTCTCTATGATATAATACAACCTTTTTGTCATATAATATCATTCTGTTTACAGGTATTTTCGTGTACTTTATTAGCTTACCATAATAATACAAGTCTATTGCCTCATATAATACTACAACCTCTTGTTCATATAATATCACTCTGTTTACAGATATTTTCGTGTACTTTATTTGTAAATTACCAGAATAATACAAGGCTCTTTCTCATATACTACAACCTCTAGATCCTGTAATATCATTTTGTTTACAGATATTTTCGTGTACTTTAGTAGATTACCAGAATAATACAAGTCTCCTGGTCCCTAAAAAGTGAAAGGTACATAGGAAACCTGCCGAAAAAAGTCGCACGCGCAGGGGACAACAAGAACCCTCTATACACAAAACCGTATTTCAAGTATATATGCTTTGGAATTACTTCCTTTTTATTAAAAATGCGCTAATAATGATATTAGTGCCATAATTGCACTATTTCCCAGCATGCCCTAGGAACTCGGAAGACACGCCTAGATATATCTGTAAACAATACCCCAATTCGAATCCTGTCACCATTGCTCCTAAAAGCATGCTCTGTTTGGTAATTAGCGGATTGAGGCAAAGTTAGCGGATTGAGGTTATTTAGAGGATTTGACTAGCAAATCCGCAAAGTTAAAGTGTTTGGTTAATAGCAGATTCGATTAGCGGATTGGGTTGAAACCGCTAATTTCAAATCCGCTAAAAACCTGGGAAAAGGAGTTCGCCAGGTGGCCGGAAACTGACCTGGGAAGGGGAAAGGTGGTTCTTCGAAGAGCGAAAAATTCAACTTTGCAAATTGCAATGGTGTCGATGAGGATAGAAGAATTAAGGAGCTGAGAGAAAAGATTAGGTTGATACTATACGTGAGACGAAAGACATTTTAACATTCATGGTTTCTTCAGAAAGATATCCATAGTTTCTTTACATATGATCAGGTGGAAAATGAAGAATGTACAAGAAAGAAAGGAGAAGAAAGCAAATCATTGGAAGCTTTAAAGATCACTCTTGTTCAATGTATTTTATTTTGCCAACCCAGTAATCACTCCTGAGTCATTTATAAAGATTTATTGAGAAAAAGCTCAAGTGTGTCTAAAAGAATAATCCCCAATGAAGTAGTTTTCGATGTTTGAACTGGTTCAATCCTATGAACACGGCCTTTATGGTCGAGCTCCAAATCATGTTAAGCGGTATCCAATCCTCCCGAGTATCCTCAAGGCGGACACGCAAGAGAGTCATTCGGATCACTTCTATCTTTCGAAATCATTGGGATCACTTCTATCGTTTGAAGCCTGAAGTTTGAAGCGTTACTTTTTATATTTGATTACATTTCATGCTCTCTACCGGTATTGTGGAATTCTAAAACTATTTTCAAATGGTTGAGGATCACTCCCCTCGATCTGTAATGCACGTTTGAAGGGTCACTTCTACTGCATAATAGTTAAGTCTAAGTATATCTTCTTGTTCAATGTGTTTTAAAGGGTCACTTTTTTATTTTTTTGATAATCATTTTAAAGGGTCACTTGATAGAGTAGTTGGGTTATTTTATTTTACAATTAAATTTCGGTAGGCAACCGGCGGTTAGGGTGGTTCTATTTATGACGTGGAAGTGGTGACTGTATATATAGTAGGAGTATATAGTTAGGGTGGTTCTATTTATGACGTGGAAGTTTATTTTTAAAACTTGCAGTCTCAATTTTGCACTAGTAATCCTTCTGTTCTTTCATCATTACCCATATCTCCATGAGACAATAATAATCACGGTCCCTCAAGATTACTTGTGTGATTTGAACCTTCAACATGCAAAGCCCACGTATCACATTAAAGCTACTTTCCCAAAATTGCTATCAGGTGGGCAAAAAGGAAAAGGAAAAGAAACAAAAGGTTTCTCAAATCAATTCATCACCCATAAAATTGCTATATATCAACTAGTACTCTACTAAAGATGGAAACTTTGCCTTCTAAGTATCCCAAATTTGGCAAGACAACTAACATATTAAAACTTATAAGCAAAATTCCGAAATAGAGAGCATTATCACAACACGTACTACCCATTGGCTGATATATACATGGTGATACCACGGTAATGGTGTTAGGAATAAGAATATAAGAGAAGAGAAATTAGCAGTGAGAGGATGACATGTTGAGTGGCATTGTGGATGTAGTCTATAGGGACATATAAGGCAACACTATGAACTATGAAGGGGCATGTATATATCAATAGATTTCTCAACCCTCCCTTACTGTTGCTCAATCATCTTCCATGGAAGCAATTTATTCTCCTCATGATCATGATAGTGCCGGTGGTCGAGCATGGAGAGAAAGTGGAGATGGAGGGTTAAAACTTTGCCAAATGAGCTATTTGTAGTACAAATATATATTTAGTGATTGATGGGAAGGGGTGTGGTTTTGATTAATGGCTATTGAATACTACTAATCCATATAAGGAGAAAGAATGTGAAGGGCCACATCGATTTAAGGAGAAAGAATGTGAAGGGCCAAATCGATTTAACGAGAAAGAATCTGAAGGGTGCCCGAACCGGCCAAATCGAAAGGGTCAAGATACATGAACATGTCATGAGGTAGTGAAAATGAAGAGCAATAAACTCTACACTTAAGCATTATTCACCACTTCTTTTTAGAAGTCACCTGTAGGTAATAAGTAATATCTTCATTAATGAGTCGTAAATTCATCACTATTTAGAACTCAATTATAGCATATGAAAAAGAAAAACAAATGGCAATAATCCGTGCATTGCACAGGGTGCATACTAGTCACGAGTACATAAGTAACACAATATATATGGACAGTAATTTAACATTGTTTTTCTTTGTCAACAATTCTACTCCTTCCCATCAATCGTTTTCCATCTTATTTGTCACATCTTCTAAAAAAACACCCCTTAATTCATGTGCTTACCATCTTCTTCTTCTTCTCTTCTTCTTCTTCTTCTTCTTCTTCTCCTTCTTCTTCTTTTCTTTCCTTCATTAACTTCATCCCCAAATCTATAACCACAATGTACGTAAAGACGTGTTAAATAGAAGAATGGCTTTCCATAGTCTTATCTTGATTATGTACGTAAAGACGTTGAGCTTAGTTTTAAGTAGCTTTCATAGACTGTTTTTGCTATTCTTCAGATAGTTTTCACCCAAATCCCAAGAGTGATAGATTATAGATAGTAGATACTTCACTGTGGGAGATGGGATTCGAACCAGGGGCTACACGGAATTCAAGCGGAGTACTCCTAGTAACCATCTCGAGTTCTCAGACTCCCACTCCAATCCCAACTAACATCCTAGTTAGCTTGAGTCAAAGCTGTCAAACAGATGCATCATTTTATCTGATGGACATTCACAAGTAAAGATGTGAAAATTATTGTTACAAGTTACAACCTGTCCATTACCCTCATGGGAGAAATGTTACAACTTCATGACCCTCTCATTCGGAGGTACCTGACATGACATTCAGAAAACAAATTTCATCAACAAACAGGGGTCAACGTCTTTACTACCTTGCTGATAATATTCCGAAGAGAATAGACGGTATGCAAGTTCGATACCAGAGAATATTTCCGCTACAATAAATATCCATTTACATAAGGCACAAAAACAGATATCATAGAGTACATGAAGCTTTGGAGGGAAGAGATGAATTATTGGTGCTTAGTATACAGAAACCATTTGAAATGCCTCCTACTTGCAATTCTGACGCCTAACAGATTGAATGTTTCACCCTGCACTGAAGCAGCACCACAGCAAGTAAGTTCGTCATGCGAAAGATGTTAACCAATAATAGCAGTTAAATATAGATTGCACGAACTCATGGATACACTGCCATGGCTTGAGGTTTCTAAAAGAGCTATTGTTTCTCGCTGCCTCCCTCACTCATCTTTCTCCCTAAGAACAAAATGATGAATCCTCCCTAATGGGCCTAATGGTTTTCTCCATCCACAGATTAAAGCAAGAAAGTAATTAGCTTAACAATACATCGGACAAAGAAAACAACTGTCAACATCAATATGAACATTACCCCAGTGCCTCCAAAGAGGCTCCCGCCTAGGCAGGGTAAGCGGGGTCGGTTGTGCGCAGCCTTTCCCCTGTGAGAGTCTCACAGAGAGGCTATTTCCGTTAAAGAAAACAACTACGGAACTAAAATTAGTGGCAACATATGTATAAATGCCATACACTCCCCCCCCCCCTCCTTCCACTTTTTCATCCCCTTCTTCCTCTCCTTTTCTTTCTTTATCCCCTTCTTCCTCTCCTTTTTTATGCAGGACTCGACTACCACAAAAGCAAAGAGAGGCTATCAGTTTCAGTACCAACTAGTCAACTACACACTGAACTTGTAACAAAGAGAGGCCCGGATCAGGAAACTCATTATTCATGAAATTCACTTAAATCATTGTGCATAAAACTCCACACAGATGCAGACATATGCTTAGGTTAACTGTATAGATAAAAGCAACATCAAGCAGATACGGACCTCCAAGTCATCCCCTTTGACGTCTGTACCCCTTCCATGTATTCAATATATATGAGACACCTTCCTGCAATGTGGCCTTCCTTCCCTCCTTGTTCCACAGTTCAGTAATAATGTATCTCCCACTAGGGTTATACTCGTTAATTTCCTTCAATGCAGTTGCAACAGCATTGTATACATCATCACCCCACTCCTCCTTCAGGTCTCTTAGTTTTTCATTCTCTAAATATATTATTTCCTGTACCAAGCAACTCATAATTCATTAGATCTCAATATCATTTGAACAAACTGTGGATACATTTACAATGCTCAGCTGATAGCTAGCTCTAAGTCCCCCATGTTTATGTTACAGGCAGAATGCAAAGAACAAAATGCTCTTAAAGGGTCTACTTCATGTCTGCATCTACTACCAGTTGAACATCTCTCAAAAAGAGTCCAACTTCTTTGAAGCCTAGAAGATATAATCAACCAACCCCAAACATAAGGGGCGAGGGGGGGGGGAGGAATTAACAATTATCCTAGATACGGAGCAGTGATACTTTGCTCAAGCATCGGTAAAGATCAACCCCTGAATCAATACAAGACAGCCAAATCTTTAAGTAGATACAAGAAATAACATACCTTATGCTCTCCAAACATCCCAATCACCTTAAAAGGATGCCATTCAGGATCCCTAAGATACTCATCCCACAATGAGCACAACTCTGCAGCTTTATCCTCTGCTATTTCTTCAGGATACCTTCTCCGGCAAGCTACCTGGAAAATAGAAGTATCCAATTCTCCCATCCTCTTGATGCCAATATTCCCATGATTGGACAGTTCATTCAAACCCTTGAATCCAAAACAGCATTGCAAAAAGGTTATTAGGAATATAAAATAGATAAGCTACTCCTTATGCATGAGAATATGTCAAAAGTAGCTAGTAAAATCTTCAAAGCTTACATTTATCAGTTCCTTCCGAGCTTCCTGATGTTCCTTGTTGCTCATCCGCTCCTTGATGATGAGGGTCTGATTTAAAGATTCCACCTCCTCTAGATTTTCTTCTTTCTCTCGAAGATATTTCACCATCTCATCCACCTTTTCAATCCCTTCCATATCTCCTTCATCTCCCACATGCTTCATAACATTTAATTTCCCTATCAGCTACTCAATTTCCAGCTCAAGTGCTTGCTTTGCCTCTAGCTGATTTTGAAGTTGCAAAATTCGTTTGTGTAGATCCTCCTTTTGTTTCTGCCATTAAAATATGCCACAATTCATTTGAAATTTCACAAATCTGCAATGACACATTGCTATATAGCACAAGCGAACAACCACACTAACCTTCTGCACTTCTACCAACTTCAACACATTCTCGTCAACATTGAGTTGCACATATGCGGCATTCTGAAGTGAGCTATTCTTCACAGAATTCTGGAAAGAGCAAGCAATTGCTGTCAACTGAAATATTATAGCAACACTGGCTCTACATAAACAAGTAAGTAACACACTCCATTGTTACATCATAAGTAACACGCTCAAAATTATTTTTAGACAGAGAGTGGCCTGACTTGTGCAAAGTTGCAATGTTACTGAAAGGGTGGGTGAAAGGAAGGCTAAAACTCTTAGAAACCAGGCCAACATGCTCTAATGCCCGTCTGTAGTGTTCTAGAATGAAGAATCATATACCTTTTCAATGTCCTCTGAAAGCTTTTTCCTTTCACTTTCATTTCGGGCTTCACGCTTCTCCAACTCTTGCCCACGCAACTCAAGCTCAGTCTTCTGAGATTCCAATTGCAACTTAAGCTTGGCATGGTCATGAAAGATCTTTTGAAAATGTTCTCGAGCACTCAGCTGAATCTTTTGAATCTCTGATGACGACAAACACGCATACATATTACAGTTGTAGCCACAATGTACTAGGAAGGAAATACATCAAAGACTATTACAAATTAAAAAGAAGTTTATGAGCACTTCACATTTGTAGACACAAAGTCTTACCTTCACTATATGCCTGATGAAGCTTGTCCTTTTCTTCTGCCAACTTGTTGAAGGAATTGGAGGTCTCTTTGAATCTTGACTCCATTTCTATCAGACTCTTCTTCTTGCTTTCAAGAACATTTGCAAATTCAACACGAGCTTGTCTGCCTTACGATCTTCTTCTGCTTGTATTTCAGCAATGGTCTTCACGTGTGCAATCTTCCTCAAGTGCTCTCCAATTATCCCAGATGAATTGTAATCATCAGAACGCGCAACCCAAGCATAAAGCCCAGATTTTTCGGTCCCCTTGGCATGCCAATGCTGCTTTCCATGAAGATTCAGTTCATACTCCTTCTCAAACGACAAGGCGCTATTCAAACCCAACCAATCTTTATTGAATTCTACTATAACAGAACCTGAATGACCTCTGAAATTTCACAATGGCTGGACTCTCTTGGGATTGAATCCCCTAGCTCTAAGGTCATCCCTCAACCCTGAACCACTTTTCCCTACAAACCGACCGCCCTCGTAATGAGTTGGTATATTCACCACAATTCCTGTCCAAGGCCACACAAACCTCTCTTCATGGTCACAATCAGATAGAGGGTCCCCATTAGCAGCCTTCTTTGACGAGCTAGCTTGACTTTGCATGTCATGTTCCAAATATTTCGCTAGGCCAAGGTGATTTGCCTTCTCCCTTGCCCTTCTCTTTTTTGAGCTAGCAGTGCCAATCCCAGAAGCATGCTGGAGCAGTTCTTTGAAAAGGTAATCCTGCTTCCTTTTCTTTGGGCAGTATGGACATGTGTATTTGCCTTCTGAGACCTTCAACTGGCGATCTCCCTTTTTGAGTTCTTCGAAAGATATTCCTCCATACTCTACAATTTCTGAATCACTAATATCTGTGTCCTCTTCAGAGCTGAGATCCATGTACTTCTCGTATTCTCAAAATAGCAGTATCAACCCAAAAGGCTGTACATTTTACAACACAAGGAACATCAAGACTAACACTAAACATAGTAACAGAACAGCGCATCGTTATGTTAGCTATTCATTCCACTAGCACAAAAAAAAAAAAAAAAAAAAAAAAAAAAAAAAAAAAAAACCAATCCTAGTGATATATGTCATATAATATGACACAAATTTTATGACCAAGAGTTTACGTGTCAAATGGAGAGCCATCAGTCTCCTCACAACCCTCTTTTTCTCTCTCTTTTCCCACCAATCACCATGGTTACCTCCAGGTCCTCCACTGCCACCCCCTTGCTCCATTATTGCCACCACAGAGCTCCATGACCACCACCACGGCCACCTCCATTCGCACCACCATGGAGCTCCATGCCGCCACCACCAGCCGACATCTCTCTCCTCATACCGTCTCCACTACCATTTTTCCTCTAATCTCCACCACCACCACCACATCTCTCTCCTCGAACCAACTCCACTACCACCAAAACACCATCTCAGTTTCTCTCTCCTCTGATCTCCACCACCATCTCACCCCATCTCACTTTCTCAACAGTGCACCACCACTACCACCCAACCTCCCGTACCATAATCCCGAAACCCCGAAGTTGAACGCCGATGGCTCCAATCCGGATGGTCCTAGAACTTCATATAGTGGTTTTTGGTGGTGGTGGTGGTTTACATTAACAAAGCATATGACAATGACACTGTTCTAAAAGCAAAAAAAACAGAGCATATGACAAAATGCCCGTCATATCATATGACGGGTATCAGCGCCCATAAAAACCAGTCATTTGGAAGAGCTGAGCATACAATCAAAAATCCCAACATGAGCATTTGAAAAATAACACTAAACAATAAACATAGCAGGGGCATCAATAATAAGTCCACATCCCACTAGTCCACAAAAAGCATCCTAGAGAAATGACATGAGAAGTAAATTTCTCCCCTTTGTCTAAAGCAACAATAATAAGTCCACATCCCACTAAGATAAATAATACTCGTACATTGTCAAAACCTAGTCATCAAAAAGAGCATATGTACTGCCTTTTCTTCAAAACTGATTACATTCTAATCAACACAGAAGCATGTCATTTCTGTAATCGAAGCAACTCAACTGTTCTACATTGTTCCCTAAAACTTACAGAATGTTAAATGACACTACTAATTTTCATAAAAACCAAATAAACTTCAACACAACCATAGACCAACAGAAGAAATGAACGCCATACCCATTTACACACATGCACACCCACATAAGAAGAAAAAAGGTTCGATTTTTCAAAATTAAATAAAAGGGGTATCTTAATTCAACCTTCCTGAATTCCAAAATAACCAACAATAACAATTTGACCTCATTTGGTTGATGGATGGAGAGTCTGCATTTGGCAAATTGGTTAGATAACGAATTATATGAACATCATCAATCAATATGTCATAAAAAAATAAACCCCAATATCAAAAATTTGAAAATTAAAGGGAAATATTGGTCACTCACACGAAGAACAGTGCACCCAATTAAGAGAGATAGAGAGATGAGCGACCAAAGGGGCTAGGGTTTTACAAGCGCATTGTGATGGAGAGAGAGAAGTTGCTGAAAATGCGAGATGTTGTTACTGGGAGTATGAGAGTAGGTTGTGACCTACGAATTTGAATGCAAAATTGGTAGATTTTATTAATTTATAGAGGTTTTAAAAGGTCACTTCTACTGCATAATAGGGGTCCCTTCTACTGCATAATAGGGGTAAACTACATTGGAACTCAAATAAATTATTGTTCATATTTCGTGTCACTTCATTACTCTATTGTCATTTTATTGTTCTCTAAGTTCAAAACCATAATGTCAGGGTCACATTTTAACTATTTTGAGTTACTTTATAAATTCTCTATGCGTATTACTTCGTGGACAACTATATAAATTCTGTTCATATTTCGTGGACAACTTTATAAATTCTCTAAGTGTATTACTTCGTGGAAAACTATATAAATTCTGCTCATATTTCGTGGACAACTAGAATTATTATAGTGTAGGAGGCAACGTACTATGATGATTACCGTTGGCCATTCAATGTGATATTTTGGAGTACAATTTTAAGAAACACTCAGTGAAGTTGGTACACTATACTTCACTTAGTTTTCTTATTATTTTTGGGCCAGAAAGCAACTATGATGATTACTATTGGCCATTAAATACTAGCATAATATACGCCTATGCAAGAGGTAATACGCATAGCGAATTTATATAGTTGTCCGCCAAAAATGAACAGAACAACTACGTTCGAGCAAAAAGAATATTACGGATGCATTCTAGAATTATTATAGTGTACCGACTTCACTAAATATGCAATAATATATAGTGACGCTAGAATATGTAGAAGTCACCCAAGATATATAATGATTGTGACCGACCTTATATAATAATGAATATACATGCATGTTATGAACATTACTACCACACATGGTTGAGTGACCCTAGATAATTTTAAATTGACCTTTGACAAGAATAAAGAGACTCAAAATACTTAAAACGTAACCGTCCCATTATGGTTTCCAACTTAGATAACAATAAAATGACAACTGTACAAGTGACCCTATGATTCAGTCGAAGTGACCCTTTAAACCTACATTAGAGATCGAGGGGATTGATCCTCAAACATTTGAAAATAGTTTTAGAACTTCAAAATCCAGGTAGAGAGCATGAAATTTGACATAGCCCACATCACCCTTCTATTTGCGTGAAATTTTAATTAGTTTTTATATTATTTTTGGGTCAGGAGGCAACTATGATGATTACTGTTGGCCATTCAATACTACCATAGTATACGCCTATGCAAGAGGTAATACGCATATAGAATTTATATAGTTGTCCACCAAATATAAACAGAACAACTACGTTAGAGCAAATCGAATATTACGGATGCATTCAAGAATTATTATAGTGTACCAACTTCAATTAAATTTCTTATTATTTTTGGGCCAAGAGGCAACTATGATGATTACTGTTGGCTATTCAATACTAGCATAGTAGACGCCTATTCAAGAAGTAATACGCATACAGAATTTGTATAGTTGTCCGCGAAACATACTAATTGTACTATTTGAAAAATAACCGGCTCCTTGTAACTTGCACGACCTCTAAGGAGATTCATCCGCTTGGGCTTCCGATTCATCAGAATCATCTCCATCATCATCAGAATCACCTCCTTCATCAGATGACGAGTCGCTGTATGAACCTCCTTCATCCCTTGACCAATCGCTGAATAAAAGTTGTGGTGGACCCTCTTGCGTCCTTATAACACCTTCCCACCTTGCATCTTCAGTAACCTGAAGATACTCAGGGTCCACAGGGTGAATTGGGCTAGTTAGAACACCACCTTCGAAACCATTTTCGCTTAACATTAGTTCCAGAAACGAAGTCCCCTCATACACTTCAAAACTGGGCGGCGAGCAACCGAACCCGAAATCGTCGTCACAGGTGGTCATCACCCACCTTGCAACCACATGATGGGATGCGTTGGGATGGTATTGGCGACGCAACAGAAGCAGACCAAAGTAAGGCTTGCTTGGGCTATCCATGATGTTTATGACCTGATCCCTCCATTCAGACAAAGGGCATATCCACTCCAAGAAAGAAATCAAATAAGGGTTGTTATGACGTAATCCTTCCACCATACCGAACAAAATGCTTAATTGAAACTCCATGCATACCGAGTAAAGGTCCAGAAGGTACCACATGAAAGCTCTGGCTTCCATCCGGAAATAGCGGGGGTCACCCATCCTGAAGATAGTCAGAAATGGGTAATCTGGATGGTAGTCTGCTAACCCATGAAATACACGTTCTGCAGAGTTGGCCAGGGTCATCAATTGCCAGCCACGTAGCATTTTCTTGTTTCTTGCTTTTAGTGTCTTTCCTAATATTAGGTTTTGGAGTTCTGGTGGTAAGCTTGGTATAAAAGTGGTCATGACAATGGAGGTGACATCCATTATTCTTGATAGTAATTGGAAGATTTTTTTTTGAAAATGTGTTCTGGAAAAGAAATGTGCGATCTAATATTGTGTTTTTCGAGAGAGGAAAATGTTTGGTTGACCCAGTGGGTGAGTAACCCATATTTCCTTTGTATCTCTATCTCTCCTACCTTAAATGTCACTTCTTGGAAATAGAGGAAAGAGAAATTGAAAATAGAGGAGAGATGGATGTATAACTCTAATGTCAGTACTTGTGTTTTTCGAGATATGCCTTCACTGTACACTTGACACATAATGCATGGGTCAGTTCAATTGTCATACTTTGATACAAGGCTAAATATTGCGTGTGTTAGTGTAATAAATCATTGCAAAGCATTCGTATCTAAAACCGTTGGTATTCTTACTCTATGAATCATTATAATTCAAGTAAGACGAAGGGCTAATAATTGAGTCGAAAAGACAAAATGAAACTCCCAATTCCAAGTCAAAGATAAAAATCCAAATTTGAAATTCAATAGTGGATAAAATCCCAAATTGATACTTGATTCATTATTATGAATGAACTTAACAAAAAATTCCAAATTCCACACATTAGTCATAATAAAAACATTAAACCAAAAACTTTACTAAGGCTCTGTTTGATTCAACTTAATTTCACTTAAATTAAGTTCTGTTCAGTTCATTTCAGTTCAGTTTAGTTCAGCTCCAATAAGTTCAGTTCAGTTCAGTTCAGGGCCAATAGGTTCAGTTCAGTTCAGTTATTATTATTATTATTATTATTATTATTATTATTATTATTATTATTATTATTATTATTATTATTATTATTATTATTATTATTATTATTATTATTATTATTATTATTATTATTATTATTATTATTATTATTATTATTATTATTATTATTTAATAATGCTAGGTAATACCTTTAAAATTAGAAATTATGTTTTATATTAAACACAACAATAATAGTAAGAAAAAAAATTAAGGGGCAATTGGTTTGTTACTTGATAAGGGAAAGGATCAATAAATAATTAATATTAGAAAAGGAAAAATGAAAGAAATGAACCTAGTTACCCTCCTTGATTGATTCACTCTAGTAAAGTAGTAGAATTACTTTCAATTCAAACCAAGTTTCATGCTCCTATTTTATTGCTCGCTCGTTAAAAGAGGGTGGAAGTGAATGGCGACCGAGGCACGCCCTGCTACATCATTAGCGGACTCTCGTGTTCAATAGCAAACTTATCAGACTAGCTGAACAACCAGCTCAAGCACTGGACTCGTCAACGTAGCACCAACAAGAGGCTAGTATAGTTACTAGAAGCCAGCAAACACAAGGCATTGAGGGGAATGGGGATTCGAACCCATGGCTTTGCCTCACACATTCGATGAAAACTACAAGTGACTCTAAATAAGTAAAATGTGACACTAGATAATAAAACAATGTCGTTCTATCAAAATAAAGTGACCCGGATAAGTAAAACGTGACGGATTCATTCTAAAATTATTATAGTTATGAACTTGTAGTGTTGTATCCCATTTTCCATTTTTCACCCTTTGGAGTTTGGGGACCTCACACTACATTTAGACAGCTGACTTTTAGGGAATCTGTTTCTTTTCCATCTACTCCAAATCAACCAAACTATAATTACAGGGGTGTGGCGTGTGGGTGATTCATATTGTAAATCAAACAAACTTCTTTTTTAATTTATTGTTTAAAGGGCCACATGTAACGACTACAGAAAAATATGCAATAATATATAGTGACGCTAGAATTTGTAGAAGTCACCCAAGATATATAATGATTGTGACCGACCTTATATAATAATGAATATACATGCATGTTATGAACATTACTACCACATCATGGTTGAGTGACCCTAGATAATTTTAAATTGACCTTCGACGACGAGAATAAAGAGACTCAAAATACTTAAAACGTTACCCTCCCTTTATGGTTTCGAACTTAGATAACAATAAAATGACAACATTACAAGTGACCCTATGATTCAGTAGAAGTGACCCTTTAAACCTACGTTGGAGATCGAGGGGATTGATCCTCAATCATTTGAAAATAGTTTTAGAACTTCAAAATCCAGGTAGAGAGCATGAAATTTGACATAGCCCACATCACCCTTCTATTTGAGTGAAATTTTAATTAGTTTTCATATTATTTTTGGGCCAGGAGGCAACAATGATGATTATTGTTGGCCATTCAATACTAGCATAGTATACGCCTGTGCAAGAGGTAATACGCATATAGAATTTAAATAGTTGTCCACGAAATAAGAACAGAACAACTACGTTAGAGAAAATCGAATATTATGGATGCATTCAAGAATTATTATAGTGTACCAACTTCAATTAGTTTTCATATTATTTTTGGGCCAGGAGGCAACTATGATGATTACTGTTGGCGAATTAAATACTAGCATAGTATACGCCTATGCAATACGTAATATGCATATAGAATTTTTATAGTTGTCCAAGAATTATGAGCAGAACAACTACGTTAGAGCAAATCGAGTATTACGGATGCATTCAAGAATTATTATAGTGTACCAACTTCAATTAGTTTTGTAATTATTTTTGGGCCAGGAGGCAACTATGATGATTACTGTTGGTCATTCAATAGTATCGTAGTAGAGCCTATGCAAGAAGTAATACGAACATAACAACTACGTTAGAGCAAATTGAATATTACGGATGCATTCAAGAATTATTGTAGTCTACCAACTTCAATTAATGTTTCTTTAAATTGTACCAAAATACCACCATGAAACTTGATTTGATTGTACCAACACGGCACTGAAAAATGTTTATTTACTTCAAATGACGATCCACATGGAACTTACCTCTGCCAAGAACATGTAACGACTACTGGTAAGCTATACTCATGTTATGAACATTACTATGACATTATGTATGGTTCAGTGACCCTAGATAATACTAATTAAGTTTATTACCTTCGACTTGAGTTAAGTGACTCTAAATATTTAAAGCGCGCGTGGCCTTAGATAATAATAATATCACTAAGTAGTTATATGAACTTTACTATGAAATTATGGCTATGAACTTAGGTAACAATAAAAAATGACCTTAACGAATAGAAATAAAGTAACTCTATATATTTATGTGCTTCATGTTGTCAATATATGCATGCACTACTACACTTAGTCGTTGGCGCTTGTCTGGACATTCATTCTCATATGAGTCGTCATTCCACCCGTTGCTTCGGACTTCAATAATTAGCCAAGGTTGTATCAAATTAAATAGAAGTGACCCTTTAAACCGGCATTGCAGATCTCTTATTTTTTTGCTCGCCCGTTAAAAGAGGGTGGAAGTAAATGGCGACCGAGGCACGCCTTGCTACGTCATTAGCGGACTCTCGTGTTCAATAGAACTATTCCCGACGTCAATAGTTATGAACTTGTAGTGTTGTATCCCATTTCCATTTTCCACCCTTTGGAGTTTGGCGACCTCACACTACATTTAGACAGCTGGCTTTTAGGGAATCTATTTCTTTTCCATCTATTCCAAATCAAACAAACTATAATTATAAGTTGCTTTGGCGTGTGGGTGATTCATATTGTAAATCAAACAAACTTCTATTTTAATTTATGTTTCAAGGGCCACATGTAACGACTACAGGAAAATATGCAATATATATAGTGACGCTAGAATCTGTAGAAGTCACCCAACTTCAAATCGAGTATTACGGATGCATTCAAGAATTGTCATAGTGTACCAACTTCAATTAGTTTTGTTATTATTTTTGGGCCAGGAGGCAACTATGATTATTACTGTTGGTCATTCAATACTATCGTAGTAGACGCCTATGCAAGAAGTAATACGCATACAGAATTTGTATAGTTGTCCGCGAAATATGAACATAACAACTACGTTAGAGCAAATCGAATATTACGGATGCATTCAAGAATTATTATAGTGTACCAACTTCAGTTAATGTTTCTATAAATTGTACCAAAATACCACCATGAAACTTGATTTGATTGTACCAACACGGCACTGAAAAATGTTTATTCACTTCAAATGACGATCCACATGGAACTTACCTCTGCCAAGAACATGTAACGACTACTGGTAAGCTATACTCATGTTATGAACTTTACTAAGACATTATTTATGGTTCAGTGACCCTAGATAATACTAATTAATTTTATTACCTTCGACTTGAGTGAAGTCACTCTAAATGTTTAAAGCGCGCATGGCCTTAGATAATAATAATATCACTAAGTAGTTATATGAACTTTACTATGAAATTATGGCTATAAACTTAGGTAACAATAATAAATGACCTTAACGAGTAGAAATAAAGTAACTCTATATATTTATGTCTACATGTTGTCAATATATGCATGCACTACTACACTTAGTCGTTGGCGCTTGTCGATCTGGACATTCATTCTCAAATGAGTCGTCATTCCTCCCGTTGCTTCGGACTTCAATATTAGCCAAGAATGTACCAAATTAAATAGAAGTGACCCTTCAAAACGGCATTGCAGATCTCTTATTTTTTTGCTCGCTCGTTAAAAGAGGGTGGAAGTGAATGGCGACCGAGGCACACCCCGCTACGTCATTACCGAACTCTCGTGTTCAATAGAAAACTCATCAGACTAGCTGAACAACCAGCTCAAGCACTGGCCCCGTCAACGTAGCACCAACAAGAGGCTAGTATAGTTACTAGAAGCCAGCAGACACAAGGCATTGAGGGGAATGGGGATTCGAACACATGGCCTTGGCTTATACATTCGATGAAAACTACAAGTGACTCTAAATAAGTAAAAAGTGACACTAGATAATAAAACATTGTCGTTCTATCAAAATAAAGTGACCCCGGATAAGTAAAACGTGACGGATTCATTCTAGAATTATTATAGTTATGAATGCATGCACTACTACACTTAGTCATTGGCGCTTGTCTGGACATTCATTCTCATATGAGTCGTCATTCCACCCGTTGCTTCGGACTTCAATAATTAGCCAAGGTTGTACCAAATTAAATAGAAGTGACCTTTTAAACCGGCATTGCAGTCACCATTGTAGTTGCTAAGAGCAAAAAAGAAATTAAATCTACGCAATGAAGACCCGCAGACCTCGCCGCCTCACCCTACTCTCCTAGACCCTCTACGCCATAATCATAATTCCGGCTTTTCTCAAAAGTAAAAGTAGACAAGACAATTCACTGTAGTACTAGCATAGTAGACGCCTATGCCGTGTTGGTACAACCAAATCAAGTTTCATGGTGGTATTTTGGTACAATTTTAAGAAACATTAAGTGAAGTTGGTACGACTAGCAAAAAAAAAAAAAAAAAAACTGAAGTTGGTACACTATAGCTCTCAGATAAATATCAACAGAACTATTAGGCTAGAGAAAAACCGATATTATGTTTGTAATATAGGATTATTATATTGTACTAAGTTCAAATAGTTTTTCTTATTGTGTTTGGGCCAGGAGGCAACTATGATGATTACTGTTGGCCATTCAATACTATGACATTATGACCATGTTATGAACATTACTATGACATTGTGTACGACCATGTTGTGGACATTACTATGACATTGTTGTTCAGTGACCCTTGATAACAATAAACATAAATTAGATAATAACACAGTTACCCAAAATTACTTAAACGAGACCCTGATGAAAAACTACTCGAAAGTAGCACTTGTGGACCTTCAAATTACAAGTAACACTATTATATAGTAGAAGTGACCCTTTAAACCTGCATTACAGTTCGCTTAGCACGATGGAAGTGAACCCTTTCTTAATATTTGTACCAAAATTTTGTTACAAACTTGCACTACTCACTCAAAAAAAAACTTGCACTACTCACTCAAAAAAGAAAAAAAAACAATGATCAACAGTTTACTTTAAAGTAATCGACGTCTAACCAAAATTAACACAAACATTGTTGTATGAAAGTTATTGTCTAAACAACTTTCACCAACAAAAAAACAAACCATGTACAACAATAATCGTTATATAGTACGAGTGTGACTTTTACATAGATTATTACAAATTACAAAAAACTAGGAGTATACAATTTGGAGTACTCAATGTACTATTAATATTTTATCAATTTGAGCAACCTTCAATCCAAAAGTTCAGTCTTTTGTGGGTCAAGTTTTGCTTCAATATTATATATCAATAAAATTTGTGCTAGTTGTTCACAATTGTGTATCTTTTCCACCGTTATTATTCTTAATTTCACATTACTTCTACATACACCGTTCTATGTATAAAATTGTTTATCATATGCTTAGAAATAACATTATCCTACAAATGGTGGTTGTTAAGGTATTACATTAGGGGACATTATTGTTTCAACATTACAAGTTCACCCTTTGATTATGACCCTAAATAATTATTGTACAAATGTAATTGTGTCACTTTCAACAATTTCGATAGCAAGAGAAGACGAAACAATTTGGAAACTAGATAAGAAGGTCACAGTTAACGAGGAAAGAAAGAGGGGAAAAGTAGATTACAGTGAATTGTCTTGTCTACTTTTACTTTTGAGTAAAGCTGAAATCATGATCTTGGCGTGAAGAGGGTAGTCTAGGAGAGTCGGGTGAAGCGGTGCGGCCTGAGAGTTAATTGAGTAACTCTTGATCGGCCAACACTGTGGTAAATGAATTCAGTTAAAGTAAAAGAAATTCAACTTCAGGATTAGCTGTCCACTACAGTGCCAGGGCTTTTTTCTTATCTATAAAAAGTAAACCCTTAATTCTTCAGATTCATTCTACCCACAGCGACCTTCTCCAGATGATTCCGTCTCTTCAACTTTTTTACTTATACATCACCACAACCCTCTAATAAGTTCCATTATCCGCAATATCTCTAGTTCACATATCACATATTAAAGTAAACACAAAGATGAAGAAGTTTTGTCCGTTATTGGTTTTCAGGAGCTTTGAAATGGTTAAGATTTGTTGTGAAGAGAGCTTCGACCATGATACTCGTTGTCTGCGGCGATGAGAATCTCCCATTTTGTGTTTCTCTATCCTCTGTTTTTTAGTTATAGTCTTGTCAATGTATACAGAATTAGAGATGTAGCAAAGCTGTTACCGCTATATTTCAAGAAGGTTGTTCTGAGTTAACAAAGAGAGAAAGAGAGATACCAGTGCTTGAACGTGGAGCTGGTGGGTACAAGTTCTGGCCCTCACTAGTGCCACCATTGAGCTGGTGGGTGAGGGCCAGAACTTGTACCCACCACCTCCTGGTTCGAGCACTGGTATCTCTCTCTTTCTCTCTTTCTTAACTCACAACACCTTGAAATTTAGCGTGAACTGCTGCATCTCTTTTTCTGAATACATTGACAAGAAGACTATTACTCAAAAACAGAGGATAAAAAAACACAAAATGGGAGATTCTCATCGCCGCCGACAACGAGTATCATGGTCGAAGCTCTCATCACAACATATCTTAACCATTTCAAAGCTCCTGAAAACCAATAACAAGACAAAAATTCTACCTTGGGAGCATCTCTACCTTTTTTTCGCTAAACAGGGAGCATCTCTACCTAAATGAGACTTTCACTACCTTCATTGGTAGATGGAAGATAGTGGCCTCCCAGGTGTGATGATGTTAGTTCCCGAAAACTATACATTTGGGACTACTCATTGTACTAATATCTACGAAGTAATCAATTAGAGAAACCTTGAATCCAAAACTTCAGTCTTTTGTGGGTTCAAGTTTTGCTTGAATACTATATCTATAACCCCAAGTATTCAACAATTCATAAAGCTATCACTCCTATCATTTTGTTTTTCAGTCTACTAGAGTACTCAAACAGGTATTTTTACCTTTTTATTTCTTTAATTTTATTTTCTTGGGCGGGGGGAGGGGAATTGTAATGGGTGTGTTGGCTGGAAGCTTGTCTTCCTCACAAAGCGATCTCGAAATGACCTACCAGTACCCAAACGAGATTTTCACTACCTTCATTGGTAGAGGGAGGGGAAAAGCCTCCCATATGTCATAAACCGTCCAACAGAGGAGGATCAGATACAAATGATAGTCCTGAATCTTACACCAGTTTTGAACGGAAAAATGATGTTCCAACCAACGTACCAAGGTTCGAAGCTTGGTATGATGATGATGCTGATAATGATGATGTTAGTTCCGAAAAACTACAGTTTACGATTGGGAGTACTCAATGTACTAATATCTAATCAATTAGAGCAACCTTCAATCCAAAAGTTCATTCTTTTGTGGGTTCAAGTTTTGCTTCAATACTATATCAATAGAATTTGTGTTCGTTATTCACAATTATGTATCTTTTCCGCCGTTTTTATTCTTAATTTCACATTACTTCTACAGTTCTATCATCTATGTATAAAATTGTTTATCATATGCTTTAGAAATAGCATTATCCTACATGTATGTTATGAAATTTACTATGACATTGTGGTTCAGTGACCCTTGATAACTATACCGAAGACATTCGTATTGATGGCGAATAACAATATGTATTCCATAAAACATATTTTGCAACCAAACTATACTGTAATAGAATTGATGGCAAATGACATTAAAGTTTCATAACCCTCCAAAATTAAACAACGAAACAAACTAATTTGGCTACTAATTGATGATTCATGTACTTATGTTTCAAACCCATCGCGTTGGTTCAAAATGAACATCTGAAGTTGAACCTTGCAAAAGTCGCATGTCATAATAAATGACCCTCAAGCAGTAGAATTAAAGTAACTCTATATATTTATGTCTACATGTTGTCAATATACGCACTACTACACTTAGTTGTTGGCCCTTGTCTCGACATTCTCATATGAATCATCATTCCAATCGTTGCTTCCCGACGTAAATAATTAGGCAAGGTTGTACCAAAATATATAGACCATGGCGTATAAAAACATCTCTTAAAGATAAATTTACCAACAGTCCTAGGAGGCAACGTACTATGATGATTATTGTTGGCCATTCAATACTACCATAGTACACGTCTATGCAAGAAGTTATAAACATGGAGCATTTATAGTTCTCAGATAAATATCAACAGAACTATTAGGCTAGAGCTAAACGGATATTATGTCTGTAGTATAGGATTATTATTATACTGTACTAACTTCACTTAGTTTTTCTTATTATTGCTGGGCAAGGAGGCAACTATGATGATTACTGTTGGCCATTCAATACTAGCATAGTAGACTCCAATGCAAGAAGTAATACGCATAGAGAATTTATATAGTTGTCCACGAAATATGAACAGAACAACTACGTTAGAGCAAATGGATTATTACGGATGCATTCAAGAATTATTATAGTGTACCAACTTCACTTAATGTTTCTTAAAATTGTACCAAAATACCACCATGAAACTCGATGTGATTGTACCAACACGGCACTGAAGAATGTTTATTCACTTCAAATGGCGATCCACATGGAGCTTACTACCTCTGCTAAGAAAATGTAAGGACTACGGGTAAGCTATACACATGTTATGAAATTTACTATGACATTATGGTTCAGTGACCCTAGATAATACTACGTTTATTACCTTCGACTAGAGTGAAGTGAACTACCGATTGCATTCATATATTGAGTATACAAACAAAAAAATATATTGAAAGGTCTATTTGGAAGGCGTATGGTTGTTTAAATAATATATTGAGTATACAAACAAAAAAATAACTCTATTAACAAAATAAACGTGGTAGCAAAATACAATAAATTGGTGGTATGAATCCACAATTAAATAATTCTAATGATTTTATGTTTTCAATTTTTAGGTGAGAAAATAATTCAGTTGATATATCCAACAGAGTCAAAAATCTTAATTTATTATTGGAAATGAAACTTTTAAATTTTTCTATGGTGCATCGAAATTGAACAATAGTTGAACAAGGACTCTAAATACTTAAAATGTGAGACTAGATAATAAAAAAATGACCTTAGATAATAATAAAGTGACCCTGAATAAGTAAAACGTGACCCTGAATCAAACTGATCGAAAGTGGCCTGTGAAACTATCAACACTACAAGTGACCCTATACTGCAGTAGAAGTGAGCCTTTAAACCTACATTACAGAAATCGGACGTTTTTTTATATTGATTTGAGATCGTGGATACCTTTACTGTAATGAGGTGGGTTCGAGGAGATTATGAATACTAGTAATTCGGAGGGAGAAATAACATTCATTGGATTGGTTGTAAACAAAGTACAAAAGGCTACATTGCTATACTCCTAGCGACATTACTGTATCCTATTCTAGTCTTACGAACGAAACGAAGTAAACGCATTTCTTGGTAAGATTCGATCTATCTTAATCCTTGCTTCATCAATCTGATTCTCGATCTATTTTTTTCTCGACGAGTCTCCTCCATTTCTCGGTCTCTTTTTCTCTCTCTCACAAAAAGAAAACTTGATGTCAAGTGTATAGTCATCATTTTCGTATGCGTTGACGTCTGGTTGTTCAATCCTCTATTACTGAAGATATCGTCTAACCAATATTCAGTAGAACTACCTTGGATTGATATAACGTCGAAGTGTTCATAGGTGTGGAACTCTATTAGGTGACCAGCACTCGAAACTGACTATCACTGTTGTTCGTGTCCACCGTCAACCCTGCGTTGGGGGTGGAAGGGAGGTTTCGAATAGGGAGCGGCCTGCCCTAAGATAGTCGTTGACCTTATTTAATTAGGACCTCTTTAAGGGCTGTAGTACTGCCCTCACGGTTGCTTGCGAACCTACCCTTCCACCCCCAACGCCGAGTTGATGGTGGACACGAACAACAGTGATAGTCAGTTTCAAGATCTGGTCAATTAATAGAGTTCCACACCTATGAACACTTCGACGATATATCAATCCAAGGTATCTCCACTGAATATTGGTTAGACGATATCTTCACGAATAGAGGATTGAACAACAAGACGTCAATGCATACGAAATTGATGACTATACACTTGACATCAAATTTTCTTTTGTGAGAGAGAGAGAAAAAGAGACCGAGAAATGGAGGAGACTCTTCGACTTCGTGGAGAACCGCCAGCCTCTTGCACCATATATCACTATGAGCAATGTTAGAAAGTCATTTTATCACTCATAGTTGATGTAGAAAGACATTTTATCACCCATAGTTAATTTAGGACATATAGAGAAATAGGCAGAGAAAAATATGATAAGGGGGGAAATAAAGTATGTACAGCGAATGAAGGAGACAAAAAGAAATCATATTTTGATTTTTCTTTTGGTAGTTTCTTTTGCTGTAAAACTGAACCAAGCGCGATTTTTCTTTGGTGTAAAACTGATCAGGGGGGCTATGGCTTTCTGAAGAAAAATGGAACGTTTGTTTTTGTGCTTAGGGATGAAGGTGAAGTAAACAATGAGGGGGGGTTATTTATAAGGGGCTGAAACTCATATTGAATCTGTAACCTAATTAATAAATTTTAGAATATGGACGGTTTCAAAGGCTTAGGTGTCAGTAGGGTAATTGATTTTGTTTCTTGGGGGTTATCCACCGTCAACCAATATTCTGATTTGCTGAACCAAGTGACTCTTACTTAAAGAGTCTCCATGCAACCCTATGAGAGAGAAAAATCATCCTTTTCCTGACCTCTTCCCCCACAATAGTGACTCTCACTTGACCTCACTCTATCTCGTACTTTACCCATTAAGAAGTCACCATTGTAGTTTCCCCGATGAGTCTTGGGTAGTTGATTTTGTTACTGTGCAAATCTGTAACCATTAATTATAATTTATTACATTTTTTTAGCAGTCAAACGTTTTGGAAGACTAAACAAAGAGTATGAACATAGACTACATATTTCGGGAATCGCTCAATGTAAATCACATACTACACAAGTAATCAATGTAAACGTTTTTTTAGTAGTATTACTTAATGTAAATTGCTCAAGGTTAGGAACTTTTAGGATACTGAAAAGCTCTGAAAAATAGAGTTTGCACCGTCCAAATTCATCCGGCGTAGTCAACATCCTATCCTATTAATTACATAGTTGAATATACAGAATGAATAGCAGTTTCACAGGTATAAAAATCCCCACATCGTTCACTTCATCTTTATCACCAAGATCATCAACAATTCAAAAAGCTATTATCATTTCTATTTTCTTCCTTCTAAATGCAAGATCCAAAAAGCCAATACTCTAACTTATATTGTTTCAGTTTGACACATAGATTAGCAAAGAAACTACCAAAAAGCTTCCAAAAATGATATGCTTTCTTCTCCTTTCCTTATTGTACATACTTCATTTTCCACCTGATCATATTTTGCTATTAAGCAAACTATGGATGTTAAAACGACTTTCTGAAGAAACTATGGGTGTTCGAATGTCTTTCTATTAGCAAATGGAGAGGATCCCAACTCGATTTTGTGTTATCGTTCTTGATATCCCAACTCGTGATGGAGGATTCATTATGCTTGCTCAACTATCATTGGAATGTTAAGGCCATAAGAAACCACTGACGTTGATTAACACATTGCGTGCATCTAGCAACTCGTCTTTGTACTTTCGTTGGTTGACTATCAGAGACGAATCGTGACCTCCAACCGGTGTTTGAGAGAGGGAGAGCCTCAGAACCTCACTGACACGTGTAATTCCCCCAAGGGGTGTGGCGGGATAGCCCAATCGTCACATCTGTTAGAAGTAATTATTACGAGGGAGAGCAATAGACACTTTGAAGAAAATCGGATTATACAACTTCTGATAAAAAGAAAATGCTCGACTCCGCAGAGAATCGCACCTCGAGTGTGGGGGAAGGGTATTCTTACCTCGTTACATCTTACACCCGAGGTACGATAACAGACAAACATTAAAGACTATGTACAACGGTATTAAAAAATATACTGGCAAATTCAAACTCGACAGATTCAAACTCGACAAGCTCAAAAATTTTCAAGATATGATCTTTGATTAATCAGAGAAAAGGATTACACAAGATCAAAACAAGGGATTACACAGTTCTTCTACAAAATTCCAAGTCGGCATGCAAGCTCGACAAAGCAAAAGGATCTACCTACGCACTACCAAGGAAGAGGAGAAGAAGGAGGTCAGGGAGTAGATTCCCGCCCCCAGACAAAGCCTAAAGAGACAGGAGGGGAGAAGTAGGAGGTGGACCCTCCAGCTCATTCCTTAGAACCCTCACTTCATCGAGGAGTTCCTCTTTCCGCCTTCGGAGACAATTCAGCTCCTCGACCCCGCCAGTGATCCGGGCAGCTAGCTCAATCCTCGCATCCAGAAGAGAGCTATCCCTCTGCTCCCAGCGATGGATTCTAGCCCGACAAGCTTCCTCCATTTCACAAGCTCCACCGATCTCTCGATGAAGCTCCTGGAGACGGTTAGACAACCGCTCCACCCTAGCAGTAGCCGGGGGCAACAAAACAGGCTCCCTGGCAGTAGCCGCAGGAGGGGCTGACACACCCTCGGTAGGAAGCATTGGACCATCTGACTGTCGACGCTCCGCTCGAGACCTCCTGATGGCAGCAACCAAGGCCCGAGCCTTAGAACCCATGCTCGACCCAGAAGAAGATCGAGGAGTAGCTGGGGTGTAGGACTCGGAAGAATTGGAAGCCCGACTCTTCCCAGTTCCATCGACCTTACGAGCCTGCCTACTAGGCTGACCACATTGAACGACTGCGGCTTTTCTCTTGGAACCAGCCATCTTGGAGGCAAATTAAGTCTCAAAGAAAAATTACTGAAAAAGAAGAGTGATTCTAGAGAGATAAAGTGCTGCGAGAAAAGATGGGTGAAATTGTGAAAAGTTCACCCAGGTATTTATAGGCAAAATACGAAGGAGACCAAACGACGCCTCTCTTCGGAAGACAGGTGGCCTCATGGTACGTTGTGAACACGGTTCACGACCCCACCTGAAAAAGTAAAAACGCTTCAGATACCTCGTCCTTCCTCCCAGAAACACAAGGAAGGAAGGACGACAGGGAGAAAAGCACGAAAACCCTTTAAACCTGCATTAGATATCTCTTAGCACGAAAGAAGTGACCCCTTTCTCAATTTTTGTACCCAAAGTTTCATTTTGTAGCCCGGAAGGCAGTGTAATAATTCGATCGGTGAAATGATCACTTTTAATCGCTACATAGATAAAAACAAAAGTTGATCGTTAAACAAACAGTTATAAGTGACGCTTAAATCGGTAGAAGTCACCTGATTGTGACCGACCTAATGTTATGAACTTTACTATGACAAAATGGTATAGTGACCCTAGATAATAATAAATGGACCTTCGATGAATAAAAAGTGACTCTAAAAAATTAAAACGTGACACTAGACGCTAATAAAATGACGTTAGATAATAATAAAGTGACCCTGAATGACTAAAATGTGACCCTAATTCAAACTGAAGGAAAGTGTCCTGTGAACTCACAACATTATAAGTGACTCTATACTGCAGTAGAAGTGACCCTTTAAACCTACATTTCAGATCAAGGGGAGTAATCCTCAAACATTACGATTTGAAATTAGTTTATCACTTGAAAAGACCGCTAGAGAGCATGAAATGTAATCAATTATATATATATATATATATATATATATATATATATATATATATATATATATATATATATATATATATATATATATATATATATATATATATATATATATATATCTGTAAGCAGGATGCTTTTATATGACCAAGAGGTTGTATTATATGAGCAAAAGGTTGTAATCTACTGAAGTGGGCGAAAATATCTGTATGCAGAATGTTATTATATGACCAAGAGTTTGTATTACATGAGCAAGAGAATTGGCTTATTCTGGTAATCTACTGAAGTAGACGAAAATATCTGTAAGCAGAATGCTATTATATGACCAAGAGTTTGTATGACCCTGCAAAATAGACTTGTATTATTCTGGTAATCTACTGAAGTAGGCGAAAATATCTGTAAGCAGAATGCTATTATATGACAAAGAGTTTGTATGATATGCTTTCTTCTCCTTTCCTTATTGTACATACTTCATTATCCACCTGATCATATTTTGCTATTAAGGAAACTATGAATGTTAAAACGACTTTCTGATATGAGTGTTAAAATGTCTTTCTTTTAGCAAATGGAGAGGATCCCAACTCGATTTGCTGACATCGTTCTTCATATCCCAACTCGTGATGGAGGATTCCTTATGCTTGCTCAACTATCATTGGAATGTTAAGGCCAGAAGAAACCACTGACGTTGATAAACACATTGCGTGCATCTAGCAACTCGTCTTTGTACTTTCATTGGTTGACTATCAGAGCCTGAGTTAGGTCCTCCATAACCTCTAAATCATCATTTTTATCCTTTAGCTCTGCTTTGATGACCACCAGTCTTTGTACTCCTTTCCTTGACAGTTCATCTCTTAGCTTACTTCCACTTTCCCCGACATATTTCCCATCTCTTAGCTTACTTCTACGCAGTTCATCTCTGCTATTATATGACCAAGAGTTTGTATTACATGAGCAAGAGAATTGGCTTATTCTGGTAATCTTCTGAAATAGACGAAAATATCTGTAAGCAGAATGCTATTATATGACCAAGAGTTTGTATTACATGAGCAAGAGAATTGGCTTATTCTGGTAATCTACTGAAGTAGACGAAAATATCTGTAAGCATAATGATATTATATGACAAAGAGTTTGAATTACATGAGCAAGAGACTTGTATTATTCTGGTAATCTACTGAAGTAGGCGAAAATATATGTAAGCAGAATGCTATTATATGACCAAGAGGTTGTATTATATGAGCAAGAGACTTGTATTATTCTGGTGATCTACTAAAGTAGACGAAAATATCTGTAATACAAACTCTTGTTTGAGGTTGGAATAATTACCTTTTGCCACTTCATCTTTAATTTCCCAAGGAATTGAAAACTCTAATTCGAACCTTCCTTGACACGACATTGCTCATAACTCTCTTATCTCTCTCAACCTTCAAACTTAATTCAACCCAGTTTTCGAAGATTCTTGCAATGTCCCAAATGGGTCTGGAAGAAATAGACTTGTACAACTGTTGGCGTATATTCAATAATTGCACCTCCATTGTTTGATTGGGTCTGTTGCAATATATATCTCTTGCAATTGATATTGATTCTAGCAATGCATTAATTAGCGAGATGGCTAAATCAATTACATTTCAGAATAGTGAAGCTGATACATCCTGTACTAAGCCCTGGTCTAATGAGCCTTGTTATGATAACTTTGTGGCAATTAGTTGCTATTCACAAAATTTGTGGCTACAGCATTAGATAATAACAGAGTGACCCAATATAACTAAAACTTGACCCTGATGAAAAACTACTCAAAAGTAGCACCTGTGGGATAGTCAACATTACAAGTAACCCTATTATACAACAGAAGTGACCATTTAAACCTGCTTTACAACTCTCTTAGCACAAAAGAAGTGACCCCTTTCTCAATATTTGTAGCCCGAAAGGCAGTGTAATAATTCGATCGGTGAAATGATCCCTTTTTAATCGCTACATAGATAAACCAAGAGTTGATCCTTAAACAAACAGTTATAAAGTGACGCTGAAATCTCTAGAAGTCACCGACCCAATGTTATGAACTTTACTATGACAATATGGTATAGTGGCCCTAGATAATAATAAATGTACCTTTGATGAATAAAAAATGACTCTAGAAAAATGAAAACGTACCAACAAGGGTGGTGGTCTAGTGATTCCAAGCTTACTCCCAAGTGGTTTGTTCAGCTTGTCTGATATGTTCTCTATAGAACACGAGAGTCCGAACATGATGTATCAGGGGGTGCCTCGGTCGCCATTCACTTGCACCCTCTTTTTGACGAGAGAAATGAAAACGTGACACTAGAAAATAATAAAATGACATTAGAATAATAAAGTGACCCTAAATGACTAAAACGTGACCCTAATTCATACTAAAGGAAAGTGTCCTGTGAACGCTCACGATTATAAGTGACCCTAAACAGCAGTAGAAGTGATCCTTTAAACATACATTTCAGAGCATGAAATGTACTGAACTATAGAGAGTGACGCTTCACACGTTAGAAGTGATAGGAATGACTCTTTTCTATCCCGGAAGGGAATGGAAGGGAATGTAGCTTAACACGATAGATGTGACCCCTTTGGTATGTGTGTACGTCAGTGCTCATTTGTACTGACGCTTAGCACGATACAAATACCAACAAAGTAAAACTATTGTCATTTTCACAACTAAAGAAGTCACCGTATGATTTAATATATAACATGCTTCAGACTTCGGTGACCCTTAAAACAGCGCGGATCAACCATGTGAAAGTGGGGTCACTTGCTGATGCCAGTACATACTTCAAGTACTCATCGATCGAGCATTTTGTTACTGTTAGTCTCCTGCAGTTCGTATTCAGCTTCCTTATGGCATAACATGCTTCAGTGACACAATGGAACTGACCCTTGAAACATACATTACATTACAAATCCCCAGAATTAGTAGTTATCTTAAAGATAGAGACAATAAGGTAATACATATATAGTTGATTATTGTCCATCATTAACGCAATGTAATGGCCGATCCGAAGTATATTAGGGTGTAAGAGACTTGTATTATTCTGGTAATCTACTAAAGTAGGCGAAATTATCTATAAGCAAAATGCTAATATATGACCAAGAGTTTGTATTACATGAGCAAGAGAATTGTATTATTCTGGTAATCTACGGAAGTAGACGAAAATATCTGTAAGCAGAATGCTATTATATGACCAAAAGTTTGTATTACATGAGCAAGAGAATTGGCTTATTCTGGTAGTCTTCTGAAGTAGACGAAAATATCTGTAAGCAGAATGCTATTATATGACCAAGAGTTTGTATTACATGAGCAACAGACTTGTATTATTCTGGTAATCTACTGACACACGCGAAAATATCTGTAAGAAGAATGCTATTATATGACCAAGAGGTTGTATTATATGAGCAAGAGACTTGTACTAAGCTCGGGTCTAAAGAGCCTTCTTATGATAACTTTGTGAGCCTTTCTTCCTAGTATGCTATTCATAACACATTGGCCCAAAATAACTAAAACGTGACCCTGATGAAAAACTACCCGAAAGTAGCACTTGTGGACCCTCAACATTACAACTAACCCTATTATACAGTAGAAGTGACCTTTTAAACCTGCATTACGGATCTCTTATTTTTTTGCTCGCTCGTTAAAAGAGGGTGGAAGTGAATGGTGACCGAGGCACCCCCTGCTACGTCATGTTCGGACTCTAGTGTTCAATAGCGAACTTATCAGTCTAGTTGAACAACCAGCGCAAGCACTGGCCCCGTCAACATAGCACCAACAAGAGGCTAGTATAGTTAATTATCAAAAAAAAAAAAAGAGGCTAGTATAGTTCCTAGAACACTTCTAGATACACAAGGCATTGGGGGGAATGGGGATTCGAACCCATGACCTTGCCTTATACCTTCGATGAAAACTACAAGTGACTCTAAGTAATTAAAATGTGACAATAAAGTGACCCCGGATAAGTAAAACGTGACCCTGATTCAAACTGGAAGAAAGTGGCCCTGTTCACCCTCAACTTTATAAGTGACCCTCTACTGCAGTAGAAGTGACCCTTTACACCTACATTAGAGATCGAGGGGAGTGACCCTCAAACATTTGAAAATAGTGACCCTCAAACATTATAAAAATATGATTTTGTGAAAGTACTTTAAAAAATGAATCTAACAAAAGTATTTTCATATTGTGAATCTTTATAGAAAGCATCAGAATGACCTTTTGTATCCCGGAAGGGAATGTAATGCGTATAATCGCTTAAAGGCTCACTTTTTAATCGCTCTGCCATGTTTCGCCCAGTTTTCCCGTCAACGTAGCACCAACAAGAGGCTAGTATAGTTTCTAGAAGCCAGCAGACACAAGGCATTGAGGGGAATGGGGATTCGAACCCACGGCCTTGCCTTATACCTTAGATGAAAACTACAAGTGACTATAAACAATTAAAATGTGACACTAGATAATAACAAAATGACGTTCGATAACAATAAAGTGACCAAGAGACTTGTATTATTCTGGTAATCTACTGAAGTAGGCAAAAATATCTATAAGCAGAATGCGAATGGCGACCGAGGCACCCCCTGCTACGTCATGTCGGACTCTAGTGTTCAATAGCGAACTTATCAGACTAGCTGAACAACCAGCGCAAGCACTGGCCCCGTCAACGTAGCACCAACAAGAGGCTAGTATGGTTCATAGAAGCCTGCAGACACAAGGAATGGGGGGAATGCGGATTCGAACCCAGGACCTTGCATTAGACTTTCGATGAGAAAAAAAGTGAATCCAAAAAATTAAAATGTGACACTAGATAAGGGAAATATCTTATGCAAGAAGTAATACGCATTCAGAATATGTATAGTTGACTTTGATTTAAATTATGTATTTATTTAGGTATTAAGAAGGAAAAGTTAAAAAATAGGGATGCTAGCAGATACAACTGATTTATTGGCCATTTAATATGTTTGTGTCATAAGATATGTTTGTGAAATGGTGCAGAGTTCTCGACGGCTAAAATATGACAGGGAATCACAGAGGTATAAGTACAGGTAATACAACTCTATGTAGAGTCAATACATTACGCTGGAAAAATATGCTCGGGCAGTGTGCTACATATACGGGTAATACAACTCTATATATGGGTAATACAACAGTAGTGGGCCCACACTCAAACCGGTTGCAACCTTAAATTGCCTGTGAAAAAGTGCTCCGAAAAACTCGCGCAGTCCATCGTTTCTAGTGCGACGCGCGTAGTTTTTGACACTCGCTCCCTCACGCTCTCGGTATTCTAACGCCTGGCAGAGTAGAAGCGCCCCTATCAAGAGGTGGTCTACTATGTCGGATCGACGCATTCAAAGTTATAGCAGAGGCTTCCGCGAAGAGGCTGTAATATGGAAAACAGCGATTAAATGGAAGCCGGTCGGAATTGTTGAATCTCTAGTGCTACATAGCTTTTTCATTCGAATGTATTCTGAAATTTTAGATCAATTTCTTGTTGAATTCAACCCTTCTTGTAAGTGTCGTATGGCTTCAATTAATGGATTTTATTTTCTCCTCAAAAAAAAAAAAAAAGAAAAGTAAAACATGATCATAAATAATAAAAGAAGAAGTTAAATAAGAGATTTAGGCCCTTAGGATGGTTAACCTGGACGTTCTATTCAAACGAGACTAGTAGAATTGGAATTGTTCTTCAATCTTGGGTGCTAGGTTGGGTGCAATGGCTTGCTTGAGTCTTCAGAATCTGAATTCTCTATGATTTTGGGTATTTGTGCTCTCAAATTGCTCTCAAAATTATAAACTGACCAACCTCCCTCAAAAGAGGGTGAAAGGGAGTATTTATAGAGTTAGGGGACGAAATTAGGGGACTAGGATTGCAAACCCGACGCCAAACTCGGCCTAGCGGCTACCCGAAGGGCAGCTGGGGGCCAGCGGCTGCCCTGAGGGCCCCCGTTGTCACGCGTGTGCCATCGGGTTGATAGCGTTAGCCGCTCGACTAGGATTTTTTGACTTTTTGTTCTCAATAAATTACGAAATTGCCCTTGGGCTGACCCAGGGGGTCGGGATTGAGCGGTTTCGACCCAAATCTTCAAAATGCGATATCTCTTGATCCGGAAACCTGATTGAGACAAGGTCAAAGATGTTGGAATCCTTATTACAAGGGTTATCCAAAGACTAAGGTTTCAAGGATTTTGGTCTAGATTTCCGAGCAATGTCCTTTTCTACTTACATCCATGTAATTCCATTACCATCATCATCGGGCTTTGCGGTGCCAGGGGATGAGAACCTATTAGGGTGTCTACACAAACCTATTAACTCACACGGTAGAGCATTTGTGCTATTGCACAAAAGACGCGGGTTCGAATCCCACATAGGCTAATTTTATTAATATTATTTTGATTTTTTTACTGTTAAAAAAATGAACAAAAAAGTAAAAGAAACAAAAGAAAGTAGACGTTATTTATTTAAAATTACTGGTTATAAGATCCGGTTGACTTAGCGGCTATAACCTTTGTTTAGATATATCAACAACTACATCTCTTATGCGTCCTAAAGAAAGACTTTCGGTTACGAGTAATTGTAAATTATATATATATATATATATATATATATATATATATATATATATATATATATATATATATATATATATATATATATATATACACACACACATATCAATGACTCTTATGCCAAGTTTCTATGATTAATTTTATTTATTTCTTATTTGCAAGTTTTAAAACTTCTTTTTTGAGGGAAAGTTTTGAAATTTCTAGTTATTGAACAACAATGCTCAATACAATTAATTATAAAATTGCATGTGCATGTATATCATTTATGTTTAAACTGTATAAAACTATCTGAATTGGTCAAACTACATTTCAAACAAGTTTGTGTTTACGACATAATTTACAATCAATAAGTTGGTGATTCGATATTTAAATCTATAATAAAACAATATTTATAAAGCCAATAAAAAAATTCAAAATCAAAACTCACTCGTTGCACTTGTATCCCTGAAACATTTCTACTTACTTTTTGTATATTCAAACTTTAAAATATAGAAAAATTAATATCGAATGATATTGACATAAAATTTAATTGCACCTATTATTGTTACAAGAATATGACCACTTGTCTCAATAATTGAAATTTGAGACAACTTTTACGATATCATTTATTGCTCTTATTATGTATATACTATGTAATCACAATCCGATGTTAAGATTTTCTTTTCACCTAACCTTATAAGGTATAATTGTTACTATCATATGACGAGCGCTCTTAAAATCACATGAATATGGCACATATTGTTCCTATGAAATGTACTCATAAATTATTAATTAAATATTGCTTCAACTTCACATTACCTTGTAGGATATAAGATATAGGATATAAAATCTAGGATATTGAAATAATACAAATGAAACACTGATATGAGATGAGTTGTTTAGTTAAATTCATGGTTATTGTCTGAAATTGTGGAACTTTGAAGTATTTGAGATTGATTAATTGACATCAAAATGATTGTGTTGCATCGTGTTTATAGGCTAGGCATGCATGTTGAACGAATGAATTGTGTTTAATTTGAGTTAAATATGTTTTATATCCTTTCGAAACCTATAAGCTCAAATAGTATGGCATTTGTGCTATTGCACAAAATACGTACTCTTCCACTAAAGGTGTATGTTAGGGGTCTGAGTGGTGCATTCTTGAGGTTAGAGGGTTTGAGATATTTATTGACGAAATTAATGAATAAATAAAATAATTATGTGAATTTATTTCATATTACTATTACATAAGTTTCAATTAGCAAATGTATTTCATAAATTTAGTCAAAATCAACTGGATCATTGAAAATAATGATTAATGTTTTACGTGACTAATGATAATGATTTTGAGCCCGGATGATCTGAATCATTCTAGAAATGATTTTGATAATTTATATTACTATTACGAAAGTTTCTTGTCCAAATGTATTTTATAGTTTTAGTCAAAATCAAATAGATCATTGACAATATTAGCATTTTATGTGACCAATGAGCTTGATTTTGAACTGAGATGATCTGTAATATTCTAGAAATTGATTTCGATCAATTATATTATGATTACATAAGTTTCCTTAGCAAATGTATTTTATAGTTTTAGTCAAAATGAACTGGATCATTGAGAATGATGATTAGTAATTTATATGACCAATGAGTTTGATTTTGAGCCGGGATGATTTGAGTCATTTTAGAAATTGAATTCGATTTATTATATAAATATTGCATAAATTTCCTTACTAAATGTATTTCATAGTTTTAGTCAAAATCAACTCGATCATTGACAATGATCATTAGCATTTTATTTGACCAATGACATTGATTTTGAGTCGAGATCATTCTACAAGTTGATTTCGATCAATTATATTACTATTACATAACTTTCCTTAGCAAATGTATTTTATTTAGTGAAAAGCAACTCGATAATTGATGATTAACATTTTTATGTGACCAAAATAAGCTTGATTATGAGACGAGATGATCTAAATGATTCTAGAAATCAATTTTGATCAACTACATTATTATTACATGTTTTCTAAGTAATGTATTTCATAGCTCTAATCAAAATCAACTGGATCATTGAGAATAATGACAAGTAATTTATGTGACCAGTGACATTGATTTTGTCTTGGAATTATCTAAATCATTTTAGAAATTAATTTTGATCAATTATATTAATATTACATAACTTTTCTTAGAAAATGCATATCATAGTTTTAGTGAAAATGAACTCGATCATTGACAATTATGATTAACAATTTATGTGACCAATGACATTGATTTTCTATCCGGGATGATCTAAATCATTCAAGAAATTGATTTTGATCAATTATTTTAATATAACTTAAGTTTCCTTAGAAAATGTATCTTCATAGTAAAATACACAATAGCTTACCTTAATGAGTTATTTTTATTGGACAAAAGTTGGAATGACTGCTGACTTAACCTATTATTGTTGGCAGAATATGATCAATTGTCTCAATTTACTTGAAATTTGAGACACCTTTTACTATATCACCCATTGTACTTCCTATATATAAAATGTAATCAGAATCTGATGTTACGATTTCATTTTCAACTCACCTAATAAAGTATAAATGTTACTGTAATATGACTAGAGCTCTTCAAATTATGTGAATATGATACATAGTTGTTCCTATGATATGAACTCATATATTATTAATTAAATATTGTTTCAACTTCATATCACCTTGTAGGGTGTAGGGTATAGGGTATATGATTTAGGGTATTGAAATAATCCAAAAGGAACATCGATATGAGATGAGTTGTTTAGTTAAATTCATGGTTATTGTCTGAAATCGTGGAATTTTAAAGTATTTGAGATCGATTAATTGACATCAAAATGATTGTGTTGCATAGTGTTTATAGGCATGCATATTGAAGGATGGAATTGTGTTTAGTTTTAGTTGAACATGTATTATGAGTTTTCGAAACCTATTAGCTCATAAGGTAGAGCATTTGTGCTATTGCATAAAACACATGCTCCATGTCACTAAAGGTGTATGTTGAGGGTCTGGGTGGTGGATTCTTGAGGTTAGAAGGTTTTGGGATATCTAATGACGAAATTAATGAATAAATAATATAATTGAGTGAATTTATTTCATATTACTATTACATAAGTTTCCATTAGCAACATTTCATACTTTTAGTCAAAATCAACTCAATCATTGTAAATGATTATTAACGTTTTTACGTGACCAATGACATTGATTTTGAGACGGGGTGATCTGAATCATTCTAGAAATTTATTTTGATCAATTATATTATTATTACATAAGTTTTCTTTCAAAATGTATTTCATAATTTTAGTCAAAGGATATTCAATCATTGACAATGTTAGCATTTTATGTGACCAATGAGCTTTATTTTGAACCGGGATGATCTGAATCATTCTAGAATTTGCAAATGTATTAGTATTAGATAAGTTTCCTTTGCCAATGTAAAACTATTACATAAGTTTCCTTTGCCAATGTATTTTTATAGTTTTAGTTAAAATCAACTGGATCATTAAGAACAATGATTAGTATTTTATGTAACCAATGAGTTTGATTTTAAGCCGGGATGATTTGAGTCATTCTAGAATTTGATTTCGACCTATTATATTAATATTACATAAATTTACTTATCAAATATATTTCATAGTTGTAGTTATCAATTCGATATCATTGACAATGATGATTGGCCTTTTACGTGACCAATGACAATGATGATTGGCCTTTTACGTGACCAATGACATTGATTTTGAGCCAAGATGATTTTAATCATTCTAGAAACTGATTTCAATCAATTATATTACTATTACAGAACTTTCGTTAGCAAATGTATTTCATAGATTTAGTCAAATTCAACTCGATCATTGACAATGATGATTAGCATTTTTATGTGACAAATGAGCTTGATTTTGAGCCGGGATGATCTAAATGATTCTAGAAATTAATTTCGATCAATTATACTACCATTACATAAATTTTCTTAGCAAAAGTATTTCATAGTTTAAGTCAAAATCATAATATGGATCATTGAGAATGACGATTAGCAATTATGTGACCAATGACGTTGATTTTGATTTGGAATTATCTGAATCATTTTAGAAATTGATTACGATCAATTATATTACTATTACATAACTTTCCTTAGCAAATGTATTTCTTTATTTTAGTCAAAATCAACTTGATCATTAATAATGGATACCAGTTTATGTGACCAATGACATTGATTTTTGATCCCGGATGATCTATCATTCAAGAAATTGATTTTGATCAATTATTTTACTATAACATAAGTTTCCTTAGGAAATGTATTATTTCTATTGTAAAATACACAATAGCTGACCTTATTGGGTTATTGGACAAAAGTTGGAATGACTACCTATTATTGTTACTAGAATATGACCAATTGTCTCAAATTTACTTGAAATTTGAGACACCTTTTACGATACCATCCATGATTCTTCTTATATATACTATGTAATTAGAATCTGATGTTAATATTTTGTTTTCAACTCAACTTATAAGGTATAGTTGTTACTATAATATGACTAACTCTCTTAAAATTATCTGAATATGATACAGTTGTTCCTATGATATGAACTCATATAGTATTAATTAAATAATGCTTCAACTTCATATCACCTTGTAGGATATATAGGGTATAGTGTTTAGTATCTAGGACGTTGAAACAATCTAAGTGGAACACCGTTATGAGAGGCTTTTTTTAAATTTAATAGTTATTGTTTGATAATACTACACCTTATACGTATCATGTATGCGTAAAATATTTGATACGACTCTAGTTACGATTTGACTCATCTTGATATGTGATAATGATGTACATCTAAACCAATTACATGTTATACTCACACTTGATATATAGTCAATATGAGTCATTAATTATTAGACTTTTACTTTGATGATTATTTGATTTCCTTAACTATATACAAAGAGGCTAGAGGTTTGCGGAATAAATCGTTATCATGGTTGGCGACTCTCAGCTCTTTTTTTTTTTTTTTTTTTTTTTTTGGGTAATCGACTCTCAGTTTGTTTAAAAGGTAAAACGCCTCCTTTACATTCTTGTTTCTCTCTCTATCCTTTTTCCCTGATGTGCATGTCAAGTTTCTCACTTTCTGATCAAAGAGCGACCAAAGCAAACAAAGCAAGCCAGAGAGAAAAAGAGAGTTAGCGGGTTTATTTAGGGTTTGGGTTTTTTTAGTCTAAAGAGAGCACAAAGAAAGCAGAAACAGAGGATTTAGAGGAGAGAGAAAATGAGTCGATCGAAGTATAGGAATACCGGTGGAAATGATGCACGAAGCCACTGGTGATGTCGTCACTGTCGAGCTCAAGAGCAGTGAGGTTTATCGAGGCACAATGATCGATTGTGAAGATAACTGGAAGACTGGAACTGTGAACTTGACATATCACCTTCATTGCTAAGGGTATGGTCATGTTTTTTATTTCTTTTTTTGCTGTTTCTGGTGCGTGGTAGCAATTTGATGATTATTTGTATTTGATTTAAGTAATTGCATGTTGATTTTTATTCGCATTATTTGTTTTTGGGTTGTTTTATTTATTGGAGCAATTGCAGGAGTATGTGACTTGCTGATGCCAAAATTTTACTCCGATCATATAAAGTGGCAAAGAAAATCCGTTGAGTGTTTTCTCTGGTATTTTCTCTTTCCAAATTCTGTGTAGATTAATGATCAGTAATTCCTTGCTGACCCGTGATCTTATTAATCTTATGCAATTGAAGCAGATTAAGACTTTGCAGTTTGCATGTAGTGTATTGTGTTATTTGCAATAGATTATGTATTGCACGCCCACTGTTCGATAAAAGTCCTCAACCAAAATGTCACTATTATTGCTTTGCATGTTATATCAGAATGCTCTAAAACTACTGATGATTTAGGAGGAGCTAATAGTCTACCGTTTCAAAGCTTGAATTGATAAGAAATCTATATAAAAGCTGCTGGAAAATAATTTGAAGTTCTGGGCATGTGAAGAGATGGTGGTAGGGATGTTGTTGTGCATGCTGTTGGGGTTTAAACAAGAAGACAAATAGAGTAATTAGTGGTAGGTTGATGAGTAGAGAAAGAAAGTGATGCCTTGGTCTTAGTTTGCAATTGCATACAGTATAAGAGAAGCATGAAAATGGAAGGTTCCTCTGGCCCTCAATCTTGAAATTATAATTTTCAATTTGTCAAAGTGTTGGCAATGTAAATTAACCTGAGATGTTAAATACATAAGGCTGAATATGCTGTTTTTATTTATGCGGAGCAAGATTTATAAGTTCTGTTCGTTTTTGTAGGAGTAACATCTATGTGATTTCTCGATCAGAAAAGAACAACGTAATCATGGGACGGAGGGAGTGTGCTATTAGCCAAATTTTTTGTAGACAAGTGAACTATTCTATTGCTGATGCAAAGATGAACCTTGGCCTGTGTTCTGCATTATCTTCAATAGATATGGTAGATTTTCTGCTTCACATGTCATGTAATCTGATATGTGATTAATTGATTTATTTCTACTTTCTAGAGGTCTGTTCATTGTGTTATGTCCTGTGTTAAAATGGAATCATGCAAGATGTCAACGGGTTATGAAGATTTGATTTGGTTGTGTCTTATCAAATGTTTGAATTTACTCAGCTTCTTTTATTTCAATTACTCCTATTAGCTATAAACTTGTAGTTCACTACTTATGATATGTAAAGTTTCTATTGCATGCATATCTAATATGCTGTCATGGTTTGTGTTCTTGTGGTTTTAAACCAATATTTCTATTTGTACAACGAAAGAAGCTAAATGGTAATGTTAACTAATATGCTGATGATTTTTGATTAAGTAAAGTTTTATTTTTTCATTTACCCTTTTGTTTTATTTAGTTGGTAATTGTAGTTTGGCTGACAGTAAATGGAATTTAGGATGCATGTTTAGTTTAGCAACAAATCTTTTATATATTTCGGGCTTTGGAATTTGATGATCAAGTGCAAATTTAATTATTTTTCACATTTGTTGTTTAATATTGGTTTCTCTTGGGTGTTCTGCTTAATGTACAAAAATTCTGTTTGGGTTATGGGAGATTTTGAATGATAAAGTAGGATGAGTAGTAAATATGAAGTTTTTAAAAAGAGTGTGGTAAAAGATTCACAATTAAATTTGTGGGCTTTAGATAAAAAATTGGTATTTGAGCTTGACTAATTTAGTTTAGTATAATTAGCTGGCACTTTTCACCATTGGTGTGAAGCTTACATGTTTGTTTAATATATGTCTTCAATTCTTTTAGCCCTGCTGTCATAAGGTTGCTAGATGTCTGGTGTTTATCATTTATGTGCTTTCATATATTAATGGTAAAACCTATGTGTAGTGAGCTCGGTAGATTATACTGGCTACACTGAAATCTATGGTAGTAAATAATTTTGAATTGACAAGAATCAGCTATGTGTACTTGCAAGTGCAAATGTTAATTGCACTTGCATACCCTTTAGTCCTTTACCGCACGAATTCAAAAAGAAAGAGAGAAAAAGAATTTTTGGGAGGTTGAGATTGCAATATGTACTGTCCATGACAGTGTACTTAGTTTGTCCCAAAAACAAATTGTTGCACTTCCATAGTCCATATACATAAAACACAGTCGGTCTCCCATGGCTCAGATTAAAGCAATGCCCTTTGCTTTGATATGCTTTCTGAATCTCAGTTCGCATTGACCACCATGCTTGGGATGTTTCCAGAAAAAAGAAACCTTTCAAGCTAACTTGGGAATGTTTTTGCTTGAAAATCAATAGATTTCTACCCAAAAGTGTCTTTAGTGTAACTTTAAAGTTTTTTTGCTGCCCTCAAACTTGCCTGTAACTTTTCTACATAACTACCGTATTTACTTTCCCATCTTAAACATAAATGTTATATGCAGGAAGGTGATGATGAGGCAGATTCAGCAATGGTTGGGAAGTATGATCAGGTTATCTTCTTTCCCTTGCACTGAGGTTTCTTTTTGGTGCATGAGACTGGCTTCATTTAACTCTACCTTTCCATTATGTAGCTGACGTGCTAAATTTCACTCATGAAACATGAGATTGGCGTGTGCAATTCAGGGGTTCCCATGTCATGATTATTTTTGAAGCTTTGCTTCACATTTTGTAGATTCTTTTGGCCTCTTGACACATGTAGGCTCATTTCACTGGCAATGGCTAGCAGTGCTGAAGAGAAACTTATGGTCTTTGCATTTTTCTGGTTACCTATGGAATATGGTCTTCAAGGCAAGTCACTTTGGCTAAAACAACATTGCATCAGATTAGAGAAGCAAATGCTCAGGCTCATGAACTGGTGAAATAAATACTGTATCAAATAACATGATTTACACGTGCAACGCACGTGCCTTTTTTACTAGTTATATAACATAATTTTAGTATCTTTATTTCATTCTTCAAAAAGGTAATATTAATGTAAATATGTACCATTGTCTTACAGTCCACCATTTTCACCGCGGTCAAAAGTTTTACTACTTTTTGACTTCATAATGTAATGGACAAAAAGCAAAATGACTCGTGAAACTGTCGATAATTCTTATTTTTCGTGATGTGTTGATGGTCGTCGCACTTTGGATCTTGGTTGCGTAGAACCGACCCCATCTCTTACCCTGCCTAGGCGGGAGCTTATTTAGAGGCAATGGGGGTAATGTTGACGTTAATATTGTTGATATATGTACATATGATTGTCTTACATTTGAAATGTCATTGCAAAATAATATTGCAAGTTTTTCACAATATCAAGTTTTATCAGAGGTATTTATTTTATAGTTTATAACCTAATGTTTTTATGTCTTATTTGGAGATGGATATCCATGTATTTTGTAAAAAATAGAAAGAAGGAAATTTGTATCTAAAACTATGAAACATAGTGAAAGAGGTAGACCATTTTATCATAACTTTTTTTTTATAGAACATTTTATCATAACTTTATACTAAAGTTCCAAAAATTTAGCGATTTTCTGCTAACAATCAGTATTATTATGTATTTATGTTATTTCGTATTAGTAATTCAAATAAAATGCTGCAATGTTTTTAGGAATCTTTGGGAACAATCAGGATTGTCAACCAACTTTAACAACAATTATTTGCCATGTGTCCATTCCTCCACAGTTATGTCCTCAGTATTATGTATACTACCTGATTCCACGCTATAATTGACTCCTTACATGATATGTAAAGAGAAAAAAATAGTGGTTAGCCATTCATTTCCATATCATTTGCTCATATCAATTATCTCTTTGTTGAAAATATTTAACTCTACCAGTGCAATTTCACTAGATACTATTGTTACTACAATATAAAACATCCATGGACTATTGTTACTATAATATAAAATATCCATGGACTGTTGTTACTACATATTTTTAAAAAATAATTTTTTTTTTACTACTGTTCATCTTTTTCCTCGCAAGTCGCAACAACCAACAATGTCGTAAAATTCTGGTTAACGCTACAGAAGTTATGAAATTACTTGAAATGCTAACAACGAAATTAAAAACTTACTCTAATTAGATTTTCCTTCTCAAACAATTTATCAATATAGTCCCGTATCTTGAACTTGAAGCCTTAGCTAACAATGTCACCAGCGTAATCGAGTTTCCACTCTCATTGACTCATGGGTTTCTCGCTAGGGGTAGGTGACTTGCGCTAGTGCAAAAACCCACTAATTGTCGCCGGTAATTGCTTGTTCATATCAAAAAGGGAAAATCGTAGAACCTAAATTTCGTCGGAAAATTAATGTTTTCACCGAAAAATTAACTATTGCCAGAAATCACTAATTAAACCTCATTAATTTTAAGTTACAGCCCTAAATCGTTAATCAACTTGAAAATGTATTAATTACACTAAAGTTCACTTTTGGGGATTTTTAGGAGGGAAGAGCTCTCTTGTTTTCCCCCATTTTGTCAAATATATTCCCTCCCAATTTGGCCCATTTTCCCTCCCATTCTCAATTTCATCTGCCACATGTCAAATTTTTAGTGGTCAAAAAATTGGGTATACTACCTTGTGGGTATACCAATCAGGGTCCATAAGAATGCTCTAATAACATGTCAGTATGAATTAATATCCCTCTTAACTTTTTTTGGATAGGATAAATTATATTTACCTCTTGGTTTGTTGAAATATCCCTACTGAAATGCTCTAATAACATGTCAGTATGAATTAATAGCCCTCTTAACTTTTTTGGATATGATAAATTATATTTACCTCTTGGGTTGTTGAAATATCCCTACTGGGCAGATAAATCATTAATAATTATTGAGACTTGTCGTGCTCTTTCACCATTATAAACACTTCTTAAGTCGCAACATCTTGAATATCCTTAAAAAAAATTGTAATACCTCATGTTTCATATCGGAAGAATGTGAAGATTGAGAATGATTTATTAGTGGTTTCACCCACCTACTAAATAACAAGGCATTCCCATTTTGGACTTAAGTATCCATTTTAAGTTAACAACAGTAAATAGTGTTAGGACTATGTTTGACAAAATTAACTGTAGCTGAAACACAAAAACTTAAATGCGGCGCCCTCAACGTGCGGCCGCGTGTAGTGACATCAGCATTTCAATTTTTTTTCAGCCCAAACTTTTCTGTTCGCATACTTCTCCAGCCCACGTTGTTCTTCTCTCAGAGCTCGATTTTCCAACTTCATTATCCCAATCTCAATTCAGGTAAATTCAATTCTGTCACCTTGACATCTCTCCATTGAAACAAAATTTTATTATTTCGATTTTCTCCATTGATACTTATTTTAGATTGCGAAATTCATATATTAGGGATAGATTTGAAACTTTCTGTGTCAATTTAGATTGTGATTTGGTTGATTCTGAGCTTCCTATGGCCAATGAAGTTTAGTGTTCTCGTGTTTAATTTTAGTTTGATGGTAATAATACTTGTTTTCCATTGGTTATTTTCAACTTAATGTGAATTTGATGTGTTTGATTCTGTAGCGTTTATATATATATATATATATATATATATATATATATATATATATATATATATATATATATATATATATATATATATATATATATATATATATATAGTTTTGCTGTATTTTTATAGGTGATAGATGTGGTTGATAATGGAATTGTGAAATATGTTCTTAATATCAAGTTATTATTAAAATGTGATACGTGATAGGATAAAAGTGATACATGGATGTAATAAAGTAATACAAGGATGTATATAATGAAATTAATACCTTAGAGGCTTTATGCAATTTTGTACAATCTATATGTGATTTTTGCAGTAGTCTTAATGTTATACCACTGGTTGATAATTGAATTGTGAAAGTTGTTACTATTAATGTGCCAATGTGCAGTTTTATGCAAGCTATAACTAAAATGTGATACCTTATAAGCTAAAAGTGATACATGTATGTAATAAATTAATACTTGTCTGTATATAGTTTTGATTATTGTGTCAGGATGCAGTTCATGCAAGTAAAAGGTTTTTTAATATCTCAGGTGATGTAATTCTACTATTGTAGATAAAAGCGATACTGAGATAGACAGCGAATCAGATTTTGATGTAGTTGGATCATTTTTTGGGTTTAATGAAGGCTACTATTGATGATATATACATTCGCGTTGTTGTTTCGATTGATGAAATTATTTACTCTGATAGAGCTTGTTTGGAACATTCACATCATCAGCCTAGGGCAATTAGTTCTACTAATCAGCATCCTGTGGTTTTGGATTCCACATGCCCAGTTACAAAAGACAGAATCAAGAGGATCAAATGTCATTTTGATGGTAAAAAAGCAAAAAGGCAAAGAAGACTGTTCTAAAGATCAAGGATCAATGATCAAGTGCAGCTGCTGTGAGAGAGTTTGGTTCCAAATCTCCAGTTGTAACCATTTTTTGAGACACAATTTGTGTCATTAGAATTGATACCATGTTTCGATACTGAGTTGATATAAAGGTTTTGTAAACCTGATACTTCAGTGTAAAACCTTGATACACAGTGGTAAAAATTGATACCAATATCATTTACTTAATTTGTTTTGTTAACACATGAATATTATAAGTTGTTGAAGGTTTTCAATGGATTCTTTGGTTATTATGTTCTTGGCAGTATTAGTTATAAGATCAGTTGTATTAGTTTAATATTTGTGGTATTGGTTTAGTATATATGGTATCATTTTTAATATTTGTGCGTGGTCTTAGATTTTGAATGTGTGTATCAATTTTAGTATCTGATTTTAGTTTTAATATCTGTGGTATTAGTTTTAATATATGTGGTATCAGTTTTAGTATCTCTAGTATCAGATTTGATATCTTTGGTATCAATTTCAATATCTCTTGTATCAGTTTCAATATCTCTGATATCAGCTTTAATACATGTGGTATCTGTAAAAATAGTTTGTTGTATCTACTTGTATTAGTTTTTGGATGTGTGTTGTTAGTGATACTTATGTTCAATATATCTGGTATAAGTTTTAATATCTATGGTATCAGTTTTAATACATGCGGTATCATTAAAAATAGTTTGTTGTATCTACTTGTATTAGTTTTTGGATGTGTGCTATTAGGCCCTGTTCTCTTCAACAGAACGAAACGGAACGGCGCGGTGCGGATAATTCAAAAATATGTGAGACAAAATGAAGTACAAAATCCGGCGCGGAACAGAACGGATTGGAACGGAATGCAACATGGAATCGACGAAAAGAACAGGACCTTAGTGATACTTCTGTTCAATATCTATGGTACCAGTTTTAATATCTCTGGTATCTGTAAAAAATAGTTTGTGGTATCTACTTATATTAGTTTTTTTGATATGTGCTATTAGTGATAGTTCTGTTCCAGTGAGCAATGGAAGCAGTTGAGTTTCCTTATCAAACCGTATCAAGTTAGAAATATGGCAGAGTTTCCTTTGAATTTGGGCATCCCAAGTTATCGACTTTTCAAAAACCTGCGCAAACAGAAAGTTACTACAAACCAACTTTAGTCATATTCATTGCCACATCCACTAATACCAACCAGAGCTTCATTGCCACATCCACTTATACCATCTTTAAAACACAACAAAAGCATACATGAGATGCAATATATGATACCAGCTCAGCCAAACTTGATACTAAACTAAAACACATCTAGTAATATACTAAAAAGTCATTTACAACTTTAGTTCCATAAATATTTCATTCCCTTTTGTTTCTACCATTTCATCTTTCTTTTCCTTTTTCTTGGCCTCAGCAAGTTGCTTGTTTTCTTCTTTCTCCTTCTTCTTCTCTTCTGCTTTTTGTTGCGTCTTTTCCTCAACTTCCTTCTTATACTCTTCGGCAATCATGTTGACTAATGTAGGCTTAGCGTCCTTGAAATCCTTCACTTTTTTTATTTTTTGGGAGGTGTCTTTTTCGGAGGATTACGGTTTGCCAGAGTCTTTCTAATCCGGGGTTGTAGTTTCTTTTCAGAAGTTGAAGAACTCGGTTGAGTTTCTGAAATCAAGTAAATAGAACTCAAGGCATACCACAAGTAGTGAATACTGATACTATGCATCAAAAATCTAATATTAATGAAATTTGTTAGAAGTTACAATCAAGTCCTCAATCGCTCTCTAATGGTAAAGTGACAAACATTCAATCAGTTATGAGTTCATCCAAACTCTGAAACTTCACATTTTGATAAACACCAACCAAAAGACAAACATCATCTTACAAAATTGTGCACTATGATAACTCATATCAGAAACAAAGTAACTGATACCACACTTTTTAAAATCAATACTAGACATGGAAACTAATACAACATATTGCCTGAGACATTGACAGTAATAGATGATCACTGGCAACAACAAAAAGCATGAAAGTATGATAAAAATCAACCAAAAGACAAACATTATCTTACAAAATTGTGCACTATCAATCTATCATAACTCATACCAGAAACAAAATAACGATACCACACTTATAAAAATCAATACTAGATATGGAAATCAATATAACACACACGAAAACTCATACTACTCAAACAAAGTACTTATTTATAAAATGCAAATTATGGTTAACATAAGTAACAAACATCAACACCAGAACTCAAATAAGTCAAAATAAGTGAATTGATACTTGTAGCTAAAAGCTAGATGATGATACTTGTAAGCTAAAACCTAGATATTGATATTACTAAACTAGACTATCTAAAACCATGACACTAGTACATTACAATTTTCGGAAAAAAAGTGAATGAAACTAAAATTGACGAAAGTTTAAGTAACAAAATAGTGATAACCTTATGTTGTTGATTGTATTGTAATTGGCTTCCTCACGACGTGCTTTTCCTTCACCATTGTTGCTAAACAAACCAGCTCAAAAAATAGGCGAAATCTAGGTCAAAAATTGAATTTTCGTGAAAATTTAAACACGAATTTTGAGTTTGAAACCAATTTTGCATTTCTAAGTAGCTAATTTTGCGAATTTGAGCAATGAAATTGCCTGAAAAATCGCGATTTTGAGGAGAGAGAGTGAGAGCGAGCTTCGGTTTGAGGAGAGAGAGTGAGAGTTAACTGTTTGAGAAGAGAGAGGACATTAAATATGTCCGCTTTTTTTTTCGGGTTTTTGTTTGGGCTGGGTGTAATGATTTGGACTCGGGTTTGAGGTTTTTTTAGTTGGGACGTGGGCCTGTGCTTCTAGCCTTTTAGTGTACATAAGGCCTCAAGGTGAGGTAGCCTCACACAAGACGATTTGGTAGCTGAAATGTTAATAAGGGCTATAGTTGCAGACTAAAAATAATCTGTCAAACTGTTTGGTAGCAGAGAGTAAAAAAACACTAGGTGCAAACTTCAAGCCACGACACTCAAAGACCTGAACGAATTAAAGTATATGGTGATTGGGGGAACGAATTAAAGTATATGGTGATGGTTGTAATTTCTCTTTATTGTTTAAGGCTATGTTTGTTACGCAACTTTTGAGAGCTTTTGAGAGAGTTTCAGTTTTCAGGGACACTTACAGGAGCTTCAACTTTTGTGTTGGGGTCAAAAGCTCCGATTTCGAACGCAGAAATTTTCTAGTGTTTCAGTAACACCACCTGGATTTGTTACCCTCTAATACAACCTTGAAAATAGGGGGTGGTTTTGGAGTATTTGTAAAAAAAAAAAAGAAAAAAATTGGTTTGAAAATATTCTATTGGTTGGGTAACACCACATAAGCAAATAGTTGGTTTGTTACTGAAACACTTAGAAATTTTTCGTTATATACGAAAAATTTCTAGTGTTTTAGTAACAAACTACCTATTTGCTTATGTGGTGTTACCCAACCAATAGGATATTTTTAAACCAATTTTTTTCTTTTTTCTTTTATTAACTACTCCAAAACCACCCCCCCTATTTTCAAGGGTGTATTAGAGAGTAATATATACAGGTAGCGTTTCTGAAACACCAGAAAATTGCTAAACGCTACTCCAGCAGTTTTGGGATGAAATTGCCTGTTTTACCCTCATCTGTTCATTCTTCATTTTTTTTTTTTCTTTTTTTCTCTTTTTCTTTTTTTCACGCTCGCTCTGTCTTCTTTCTCTCACCTTTCCCTCTCCCTGCGCGGCTGCGCCCACACTCGTCTATCACGCCGGCAATCAGCCGAACTCCGTCAGCCTGCCACCGTCGCCTTTGACGGCTCTCCAGTTGCCATCATCTCCGGTGAGTTTTTCCTTTCTTTTTGGGTGAATTTGTAGATGAATTGCCTTTATTTGTATAAGAATTTCGTTTATTTGTATAAGATTTCGTTTATTTGTATATGAATTCACTTCTTTGTATATGATTTTCCTTTATTTCTATAATTGTATATGATCGATCTACCACCATTTTTTGTTCTCCATTTTCGTTTGCTTTGGGATTTTGTGATTCTATCATTACGAGGTAATTTGCTGTGTATGTCCTAGGGTATTTGGATTTTGTGGGATAAGGCATGTTGCTGCCAGTAGCTCTTTTGTGCCTATTAGCTCAATTAATTGATGGAAAATTCTGGTTCTGTTGAAAAGTAAGATAACAGGAGTTGATTCAGTTGGTATTGTTTGTTTTGTTGCCAATGTTCTTGTATATGGTTTTTGTAGGGCAAAGAAAAAGAACTTGTACCTTATACCAAATGCACTAGTATTCATGTCCATTTTGTGGGCATTGTTTTTGTTCTGCTGTTGTTCTCATATTTATGTGGGTATTGTTCAAATTTCAATTTTTGTAGGCTGAATCTTGTGGGCAACTTTTAATGGAATACAAAATTATTTTAAATGTCATATGGCCTTTGTTTGGTATCTATAATGTAAAACATGGCTAGAGATACTCTCATGTGCGTGTTATGGTGGCGTGGGCAGGGTAAGATGATTGGCATCGAAGCGAATCTGTGACTGTAAAAGGAGGCCGAAGAAAAAAGCAAAAAAGGCTGCTCTCTCCTCACCCACAAGGCTCAACAGTTAGGTAATCGAGGAACTTCATTTATACCAAAACCGTGAAGCACAAGGGAATGTTTGAGAGAGCCATTCTAGCTCTCCTCGAACAAGCAATTACATCCCCTCTCCAGCTAACATATGAGAAAATACCAGAATTTTGCGTCAAAGAAGTGACTTAAGGTGTTGTTGGTGCTGCTGTCTTCTGTTGCTTTCTGCTTTAGCTGTCTACTGCTGCTGGTTTCTGTCTGCTGTTGCTGGTTGCTGTCTACTGCTGTTGCTGCTTGATGTTTGCTCACTTGCTGGTTGCTGGCTGCTCATGTTTCAGCATGCTGTTAGGTTGTTAATCTGATTGTTGGTGGGAAGAACTCAGAGAAATTCGCACTCTTCCATGGCCTTGTGGGAACAACTACTCATTTCTGTTGAAAGTAATCTGATGGTTGTTTTTGTGATTTGCCTATGCGAGTCTATTGGCTCAATTGGTAGAGCGTTTGTGCAATTGCGCAAAAGGTGTAGGTTCAAATCCTACATAGACTTACCATTATTATTGCCTATGCTATTGCTAGTCTATTAGCTCATTTTTGCTGTCTGTTGTTGTTGTTGTTGCCGTTGCTGCCTGCTTGCTGTCATTGTTGCTGCCTGCTTGCTGTCACTGTTGCTGCCTGCTTGCTGTCATTGTTGCTGCCTGCTTGCTGTCATTGTTGCTGCCATTGTTGCTGCTGTTATTGCTGTAACCTGCTCTTATGATGCAAATTTCAAACGTAAAACAGATTGCAAATACCAACTTGTCTTCTATCAGACAGTCTTATACTTGATCCAAAAAGAGAAATTAGATGTTTAATAAGTGAACTCCAGAACAAAACGGAAATTACTTGAACTAAAAAACATAGTGAATATATACATGTGTTCTTTTATGTCATTTACACCTTAAAACTCACAGCTACAACTAGTTTTGCCAAACACTTTAATTTAATACATCTACAGGTAGTGGGAGCTACAACTCACAGCTACAACTCATAGCTACAGCTTACAGCTACAACTTGCAGTTATAGCTACATTTAGTTTTGCCAAACATAGCCCAAATCATCTAGCTGAACATACTTCTTACTTTAATGTGGAGTAGTGAGTTACCTAAGGCCATCCACATACATTTACCCCAAGTTGAAAATGCTTCTTTTTTGTCCCGATAACTAATACTACATAGAATGAGCATAAGCTCTAGAGCCGAAATTCTACTCAGTACATCCCTAAAATTTGAGCTCAATACAGCCACAAAAAATAATACACCTATACGAGTCTTAACTCAATCTCAAAAAAACCCAAAATGAAATCCTTATAGTCAAAACTCGATCACCATTACACTTGAAGCTCGAAGCACCTAGAGGACACGAGTCAAACCCCATATTGACTAGCACTGCTGTTGATGTTGCTGGGGTTCCGATTTCCAGCTGTTGCTTTCAATTTTTACACCTGTGAGTTTACAGTCATTTTTGAGTGACAAGATATGCTTGTGAAATTGTCAAGTTGCTCACTAAGGTATGATTTATTTGGCTGTTTCATGGTCCAAACACATTACTCTAACATCACATAACTTGGAATAGATTTCTTGTTCCTATCTAATAGATGAAATAGGAGATATCTAATCACTTCCAAGTTTCGACTGCTAATGGTGACGTAACAATAAATACAAAATCTGCTCTCATTTTCCTTGGCCTATTTTTTGGTCACAGGCTAATAGCATAGAACATAGTGTATACAACTAATAGCTAGAAGAAAAAACAAATTTTATACAGTTACAAACAGTGTCTAATTTTTTTTCTGGCGTTTTAGCCGTTCCAAAGCTCCCAGAGGCGCATCTGTTCCCTTGGCCTGATCAGGTTCTTCCCTCTTCTGGGCCAACCCACCAAAAACAGCATCTGGCACATCTTTTTGGGTAATTTGAACTTGAACTTTTTCTTCATCTTCCTCCTCACTGTCATCAGGAAGTTCAATCTCCTCCTGGTTTACATTTCTTCTCCCATTTTCGTCCTGAGCTTCAACCCCAGCGCTGACAAAGCCAACTGTCCTAGGTTTATCTTGAACTGCATCATTATCGACAGGAGCCAACTTCTTCTCAAGGGCAGCCATTTCATCTTGAGGAACCCCTGCTTGTTTCAGTGTATCAACAGCCTCTTCAAGGGTCACCTTTTCATCTTTCTGCATCAGATACTCGGGGAGAATAAAGTGTGTCTGCAGGGAAAATAGGTGTTAGAGATCACAAATTCCAGTGCTAAACACTCATTTGATATAGTGACAAGCGAAATACTAGAATTAGCAAACATAAATAAGAAGCTTGCATGGTCAGAAGGTGAAGGGGCAAAACTTCTTGTGACTTCTCAGAAGAAGTCAAAATAACAGTGCTGTCCAATACAGACCCACCCATCCACATCCAAATGGATGTTTCGCTTACTATTTTGGTTGTCATAAAAAAATTGAATACTAAACTTTGTGTTAGTGTTCTTTGCTTTAATCCAGCAATCCACTCCAATCTTAATGCAAGCCTATTTCCTAAAACCCCGTAAAAATGAATCTAATACAAAATTTTGGACAACCAGGTTATCAAACACCTTGGTGACCGAAGAAATTACTCTTTTTCTGAAGGGTAAGGAGAGCAAGGAATAAAGCAGAATTCCCCTCCCCGATGCGACTCAAACCTCTGGTTATCAAACACCTTGGTGATCGAAGAACTTCTACAACAGTAAGGAAAGTTAAATCCTATTACTCCCCAAGCATAAGAGTACACGGTCTTCTAGTGCACCAACTTTCTGCTACATAAACTTGTAGCATTTATTCATGAGCAAGCCTAAGAATATTACACGAACTGCTAAACCTTAGGCAACATCACCAACTGGAGTTTACTCTATGCATTGGCCTTTAACTTACTCATTTTCCTATTTTCTTTTTCTCTGCCCCGGGGGGGGGGGGGGGGCACTAGTTGCATGCTAGTATGAGTTGCTAGCACTTGTCACCTTTTTTGAATGTGGAAGAATTAATTCATATCCCATTAAAAAAATCATGTCACTTTAGAAAGGATAAATGAACAAACCTGGCTGTAACTTGCAGAGACGGTTCTTTTGATGCGAAGCATTTCTCTAAAGGTGTCTTCATTTCCATGCTGAACCTCAAAGTCGTGCCACTTGCTCCAGAAATCAGGGTCAGTTCTCGGATCTGCAAACCCGGAGGCATATGTGTAAACTGCACGGGCACGATTAATCTCTCCGAGGCTCTTTTCAAGCTCAGCATACTTCATGCACATGGTCTTCACATCTTTGTCAGGGAGACCAGATTGGATAGCCTGCTCATATATTTCCCTGGTTTTTGGCACACCAAATATTTCTGTTGCACGAGCTATGTAGATTTCATACATGCTTAACTTCTCACTACCTGGAACAGCTTTCGTAGCTTGATCATAGACCTTCATTGCTCGCTTTGCTAATCCATAATCCTCTTCCAGCTTTGCATATTGCAAGTACAAAGGCTTTACACATTCCGCGGGAGCCTAAAGGAATAAAGAATGTAAGGAAGTTTCGGTCAATACATATTCAAAAGGCTATACTCTACAGGATAGAGAAATGTAACAATCAAGTTCCACCACATAAACAAACATAAGAAGCCATAAATAGACGTAGCTAAATAACAGTAGAATTAGATCGCACTCTATGCTTCGGTGTTCTTTTCTCAATTATAAATGTTTTGCATAATAACAATATGAAGGTCAGACTTTGATACTTAAGTTCCTCAGTGATTAAGCTTCAGATGCTACAGAAAGTAAATATAAGCCTTTTTCAAATTGCAGCGTTCTCAGATTCTCAAGAAAGTTCCAGATAAAACACTCATCCCACAGCAAGGGGTCCTATTTGTCATATCAAGATATTTGACCTTCAAATAAGTGGCTTTTTGAATATTGAGAATTTGAGATACACAACTCCTCCAATAACAGACCATATGCTTCAAAGGATAAAAAATAGAGAGACAAGACTTTTTTATTTTTATTTTCCCTGCTTATTTGGGGGAGGGAGTGAAGTGTACAATTCAATGACAGATACATGCTAATACAGTTTAAAAAAGGCATAAAAACATGGAATGCTAAACTCAAAACACAAACATACCGTTTCAACAGCATTCTCAAACAGCTCTCTTGCTCGCTCCAACTTATTCTTCCCATATCTCTTCACAAACTTGGACAAATATGTAACCCATATATCCTTTACATGAGGGTATTTGAAGATCTTCACACCTCTTTCATACACCCTAAAAGCATCTTCGAAATATTTATGTTCCTGAAAACATCAATGTTAGTTCACCAACCACAAGAAAGTAAAAAGGGAGAACCATACTAAAATCATTTAGGGGAAGTCATACCTCCAAAAGCATTGCATAGTTTATTATAATTTGTGGAGTGGCAATCCTCAGATCCAAAATCCTTTCATAAACAGCACGAGTGGAGTCCAAATTACCAAGGCTTTCCTCCAAATCCACATAAAATGTCCATAACCTCAATGATTTGTGCAGCTTTATTTGTACAGGTTCATGACCATCGGCAGCAACTATTTAAGGAATGCACACAAGTCAGTTCTCATGAACCAGCCAAACACTGAAGAAATAAACTTTAAATTTTACAGTACTTGGAAGAAAACAACTTCTCTGACCCCTAAGTGTGAGAAAGATGACAATAGGCATCGCCGCATCGGTGTTTTCGTTTTCCTTCACAAACTAGCACCCCCCAGGCCCCATCCCAACACCCAAAAGCATAAACATAATAAATAATCACAAGTGTGAAATACCACCCTTTCTGCCAAACCAAGAGTAAATGCCCCCTTTACATGCCAAAAGGGCACCATGCAGATAAAGAATGCCATTCATCGAATATATTCTGAACCACATTTCTTCAAAAGCTTTAGTGTAGTCAAAATATAATTTTTTGTGAAGCCACTAGTCAAGTCCTACATTTTTAGGAGGCTTACAGAAGCTAACAGTATTCACTATAGAAAAAATCGCCACATGCACCAGATGACGAGATTAGGGTCATACAAATTCCATAAATTTTACAAAAGCAAAGCATAATCAGCAAATAAGCAATTTCCCAGATCCACAACACCTCTATTTACCATTCTGGTGTAAGTCATGGTTACTGAACAACGCGGGGCAATAACAACAACAAATAGAGAAAAAAACAACTAAAACTCTATCCAGAATACCATGCTGAATGAAAACTAAAAACAACACCAATGCAGAAGTAAGAAATTACCTCTCCGCTTAACTTCAACAGAGGGCTCTGCTGTTGCACGTCGCATCAAGTCGAGTGCTCCTTTGAAGTTCTTGTGCCTCAATTCCATCTCAGCCCACTCACACCAAATACTCGCCAAATGATCCACTGCTTTATAGTTCACTTGCACAGCTTTGTCGAAAATCACCCTACCGTTAGCAACATCTTTGTGACTCTCATAAAGCTTAGCAAAAGCAACCCACAAAGTGTGAGGCTTTCCTATTGCCTTCATGGGATCCACTGTCCTGACAGCCTCAGTATAAGTCAAAATCTGCCTAGTTGGATTACCCTCAAACAGCTTCACCCTCCGATGCCATTGCTCCACATTATGAGGATTTTGGCGCAAAAGAACACTATTCGCCAGCTCTGGCCGTCTATCCATCAAATGCTCCAATCTAGCTAACCGCAAATCTACATCATTATCATCATGCAGCCAAAACCTTTTGAGAATCTTCTTCTCAAACTTCCCCACCGAAAGATCAACATCCTTCCTGATATCCTCCTCCTCCTCTTCCTCTTCCCCATCCTCATCTCTCTCCCCCTCACCATTCTCCACATCCTCATCACTCAAATCCAAATTCTCCATCTTATACGCCAACATACTCTCCTCAAACTGCGAATACGCATCAAAAATCACACTAAAATCCCGAACAGTCACCACCGTCATCATCCCCTCCTCAAACACATCCCTCGCCTTCTCAGGCAACTTCCTCCTGATATAATAATCCGCCAATGACGTCCACAATCGTCCCACCTCATCCGTAAACTTCCTAATCCCACCCCTAATAATAGCATCCACATTCAACCCCTCCACCTCAGTAGCATGCTTAGTCAACAAATCACACAATTCCAACCAAAGCCGATGTTTGGTCTTCCCTTTAATGGAATAAAACCTATCGTCATTCAAAACCCCAGCCAATCTTTCAGACCCCTCTTGCCACCGTTCGGAATTAATCAAAAACTCAATAAAATCCTCAATATGAGAAGGGTCGTACTTCAAATACCTCCTATAAACCCTAAGTGAAGTCTCAATTGGGATCCCCTTTTGAGACACAAAAACCAAATAGGGTTCCCAAATTCTATCATGCTGAGTAACAGGCAAAGCACATAAAGCTCTATCAAAAGTCAATCGAGTTCGTGTAACCAATTTCTGCTCAGTTAAAGACAGCAAATACATAATCCAAATTCTGGGCATCTTATGCATAGTAACAAGAGCTCTTTCAAAAGTGTTATTTAGGGTTTCATATTGTGAATGAGTAATGGGTAAATTTCTAACAAGTTCTAAACGTTCACGAAGATAAGCGTACCAGAGCTTGTAACTACCTGGAAGTGCTTTGAGAGATCGTTCGTAGATTATGAAACGTTTCTTGAAAGGTGAATCTGTTCTTGCTACGAGATAACGCCACCATAGACGTAAACTGAAGGGGTTTCGGAGAAGTTCTTCTTCGTATGGGAGGTCATTTTCTGATGGGTAAAGGTCCTTTGAGATTGACATGCTCAGAAGATTTGATTTGGAGAGAGAGAGGAGAGGGGTTGAAGATGAGAGTAAGTCCTGGAGTGTTTTGAACGAGGGCTGGGGACTGGGGAGGACGAGGAGTGAGGTTAGAACTGGAAAAATTCCAAACACCGTATAAATACGGAAAAACCGGAAGTATAGCTATAAAACTAAAGTTCTACAGGAAAAGCGAACGTATGGCCAAAAAAAAAAAAAAAAAAAAAAAGTTATTAACAATGGTGAGCGCAACCGGATACCTAGTATTTATTGGGTATTGCACTACTCAAAATAGAATTGAATCTATCGTTTCCTAATTCATAGAAATTGTAAGTGGAATAAGAATTGGAATCGAAATTGGAATTAGAATTGATTGCACGGACTGAAATTATTCCGTAGTCCCGAACTACCACATCATCTATACTCTCAGCCTATCAGAACAGGATACGTAGCTTTCATTGACAAGTCAGCATTCCAATCAAATTTGACGGAAACCACTGACGCCGTCCAACAAATTTTAAGGTCCCGCCAATTTGCAAATCAAAGCACGATCTCCATCTTTCCTTTTTTTTTTCGAAGTTGCTTAACGTAAATCAAAAATTGCTTAATGTAAATCTTTTTTACACAAAACTTCCCAAACTACCCTTTTTATTTGTAAAGGAGTATCCCCTTCTTTTTCCATTTCCTCTCTCTCCCATTATTTTCACTAGTCAATAAATTTGGATAATTCTTTCGATCAAGAATTCAAGACACTATCTTTAATCAAATTACTAGAATGAACAAGGATAGGTTCCACATTACAAGGTTTATGTAAAGCGGAATATGGAGGAACGAACTTAGTAGTTGGGCTTATGGCTATTGCCTTCCACAAAATGGCTTGGCTGCTTAAGTCAATATAGATGCCGAATTTGTTGATCGGAAACCTGATGTGCGGTGTTCTACAATCCAAACCAACTTATGGCAATCAAATTTTCTAGAAGATGTTTCGGCAAAACAACTTTAAAGGGACAAAAATGTTAAAGGGCATCTGTTTTTAAATAAAGGACATCATATATATCAATCATGTCTAAGCAGTTGATGTTTCTAAATAAATAAAAAAAAATTGAAACCCCTCTCAGATCCATAGTCGGACTCCCCCACCCTCACCCACCGTCCCCCCTCTCTCACCGACCCGCCTCCTCCCCCATCCCCCTCCGGCAGCCACCTTCCCAAACCACCCGCCCCCACCCCCACGAACTCCCAAACCCACGACCCCAGCTACCGGCGAAACCCCAAACCCACGACCCAGGCCACCGGCGAAACCCCACTCCCACCCCACGATCCCAAGCCCTCCGGCGAACCCCCAGCCCCACCACCTGCTGGTTGCAACTCCACCGGCGGACCCCCACCCCTACGCCATTTTTTCTCTCTCCTCTTATATCCTCTCTCACGACTTTCTCTATACTCGTTCACCCTCAGCCACCAGCTCTATCACCACCACCCCTAGCCCCTGTCAATTCCGGCTCAAAAGAAAAGAGTTAGGGAACGGTAGAGAGAAAAGAGGGAGAATAGAAAAGGGGTGACAAAATAGTTAAGGGTATTATTGAAAAAAAGATTTACGTTGAGCAATTTCTGATTTACACTAAGCAATTTTTTTTTATAAACTAATCTTAACACAAAATCTTTTCAAAACCAAAAAAGGGGAAAAAAAAAAAAGGAAATCAGAATCGTGTTCAACTACTAAACGTGTTCTTCTGAAACTAGTAGTTGTAGTCTTAGCTGTTTCATTAGTGGTTAGTTGTTGAATTAGCTATTGGCTGTCAAAACTAGCCGTAGCTGTCAAATGTATATTAAGGAAAGAAATTAGTAGAAAACTGCAAAAAAATTGCTACAAAATGCTAATAATCTAGTTGTAATGTAGATGAAAGCGTGCAAGGATAGCTTTCACAAAATTAGCTATAATTGTAGCTGAAAATTGAAAATCTAATGACAAACTACTTGGTAATAGAGAGTAAGAAGTACTAGTTGCAAGATTCAAGTTGTAACTTTTATTGAAAAGCTAGTTGTTCGCGCCTAAAAATAGCCTCCATCTCTCTTAGTTCCTCTGTTTTCAGCCGCATCCTCTGAGCTCCATTTGATCGTTTGAATTGGTATTTGATCGACATAGTTTTGCTTGAAGGCGTTGATTTCATTCATCAGATATTTGATTTCTCGTCTTATCATTATCGTTCGAGGTTTGTTCTGAACTCACCCTGACCCCCTTTCTCCAGGTTCGTACCTTTTTTTAAAAAAAAAATTGTGTTACACTCGAAAATAATCTACCGGGATATTTCGAATAGACCGATACTCGAATAAAAATATATTACGAAAATATATTATTTCTTATCAATAAAGATAGTGGTTGAAATGGACACTTCCATTATCTCCTACCACTACCCACTAATACACTAGACATGGTAGTTATTTCCTACAAAAACTACCCAATTAAGCACTACCCATGAAGTGAATGTGTTAACCATTCAAAGAAGGATATGGGATAGTGGTTGACTACACTCCACCCATGATTGAATAATGGGTGGTTACTAGAGGACCAAGAACTCTCCTATTTTCCTATAAATAAGATCGACGGAGCAATGAAGAATATTAGACCGAGTGTCACAGCAAAGATGCGTTTCCTTGGTTAGGAGTAGAGTAATGTCGTCTCTAGTGTAGTGTAGTTTTAGCAGTAGATTAAACATAATTTAGTGTATCATACTCCATTAAATCCTCCCGTTTGTACTCTGTTTACATCAATCGAATGATGTCTTTTTCCGAATTACTAGTATTCAAACTCCCCTCGCACCCCTCCTCGTTAAAGTAAAGGTATCCGCGATCCCAACACAACGCCCAAAAGACCTTGTCGAACAACAAGGTTATCAACGTGATAGTCAATTTGAACCACGCATCGAAAAGTACTACCAACTCCCCGAAAAGACCGAACAGTTGGTCGAATTGTGCATAGGTGTGGAATTCTATCAAATCACTAGAAACTGACAAACGTTGTTGCCCGTGTCCACCGTCAACTCGGAGTTGGAGGTGGAAGGGTAAGTTCGAGTAGGGAACGACCTACTTTAAGATAGTCCTCGACCTTATTTAGGACCTTTTTAAGGGCCGTAGGGCTGCCCCTTACAGTTGCTTGTGACCCCTAAGTACCAAGCACATCAACAATTTGTATTTCATGATTTTCTTTTTATAAAGGCGAAACAACGCTATGTATATGATCTAGTGCAATTATTTACGTTGATCTACGGCAAATGTTTTATACTGCACTGGTCTATTTAATGAAATTCATTACTCGTATTTTGTTTTTCCTTGGGTAACTGCTATGTCTTTGGTGTAGCATTCTCTATCAGAGTTCATAAGTTTATAGTTCGCCTTGTGATAATAAAGTAGGGATAATGAGGTAAGATTATATGTTTGAAAGTAGTTTGATAGCTCAATTAATTTCATATACAATGAAGTAAAAAACAACACTGGTATTAGAATTTCTTTTCAAATGATTAATAGTCTTTGTCAATCAATACAGGTGTCTTGATTCTTAAGTTTTGACTTGGACTCGTTTGCTAAGTAGATGGAAAAAGGTACATTTTTTCATATTTTACATATTTAGTTCAAATGGTTTTTTCATTAAATGAACTCACTGGTAAGTAAGATATGACCTTTAATAATTTGTAATCTTTAGGGAAAACTATAATATTGGAAGTGACGAAGAGATTATAGAGCAAAATGACAACATGAACATTGAAGATGCTCAATTAGTGAACCGAGATGGAACTTATGATAACACTTTGCTTGGACGTGTGTATATGTAATGGACAAGAAGCATACGATCTGTATAATGCATATGCTTATATGATCGGTTTCAACTTTTGCAAGGAAAAACCTAGATATTACCCACGGACAAAGGGGATTCGTTTAAAGGAGTTTTGAAAGCAATGGGCACAACACATCTAAGCTTGATGAAATTGTAGCTCTTTGAGTATTATTGTAGTGTGTGGTCTTATAGTGAAGAACAAGGATTTTAGTTTTTTTTTTAGCTCTTTGCACTACCTTTACTTTAGGTGTAAGCTACATTTAGTAGTTAAAAGCTTTGTTGGATGTGGAATGTGGTTTAACATTGGCTAGTGGTTGTGCTGACCTTGTTGTCGTAGGGAATGGGTTATGTAAGTTAAATCTGAGTTGGATGTGAATTTGGAACAAATTCTGTTATCATATATAGCTACAGTTTCAGCACTTTGGACTGGTGGAAAGCAGAGGCCAATGACTTAAAAAGCTTTTCACCATATACAGCCAGCTAACCTTGTAAAAATCAATATGCTAGGAGGAAAGACACTAATGTACAGGCAAGCATGCTTTAACCGTTTAACATCACACGCTTCTCATTCTGATACCCATGGGTTGTTTTCAAGTCTATCGAACCTTAGTGCCTAGATCACAACACAAACATTCCAAGTAAAATCCCAAATGCAATTAGCGATAGGAGGTACTCTCCTCCATATGTATGTACTATGTAGAAGAACTAAGTAAAACAACATAACATGAACACTTGTGGAGATGAAAGAATCCACATTAGAACATTCTACCGTCAACTTTCATTAACTTGAGCAGTGAACAACTTCACTTCACTAAGAGAGAATTGTAACAAAACTAATCTCCATTCATCCCAAAAAAAAAAAAATTACCGAAGATGAGGTTGACCTTACCAATCTGCATCAACTTTACTTAAATTCATTGCTCAATTTAATTTAATGGAAAAACAATTTGATTATAATAATCTAATGTCAATATACAAAAAGCAAAGATGACCAAAGAGTTCCACAATTTCATAACTTTTCCATTTTTCAGTTCATCCACAACTTTTGTATCGCTCAACCTCGTTCACAACGATTTGTCCTGTATTTATGCGGGTTTCATTAGTGCAGGCTACAAAATTCACCAACAAAATGATATAGTGATATCAAAGTGTTTAGAAACCGGAAACTGCCAGATGCACTTTGTCTCCGTGTCCTTGTGCTACAAGTAGAAAAAAATTCGGTGCAAACATTCAATTAAACCAGTACTCCGTAGTTAACAAATAAGAGTCACAAGCAAATTAAAAGTAAAGAATTTGATTACTAGTATAGTACTAATCTGACAAGGAAGAAAGTACCTACATATCAGTTTAATCATAAGTTGAAGCATTTTAAAGAAAGAAAACATATACCAGACGGATAGAAGAAAGAAAACATATACTTGACTTTAATGCTGAGAGGGACTTCATGGAGTACACCAAAGTCCTAGCAATAAAGAAATTAGCTTCATAGAGTACTAAGAGGACTTCAATAGATATTCCCAAGTTCAATAGAGGATCCAATTCAGTATCCACACCATGTAATATTGTTCTAATAGCCATGATGTTATGTTACTAGAAGATCACAAGTTCGGAGCATGATTCTTCATGTATCAATTTAGTTTTCCCGCCAAAGGTTGCTAAGAATAAATTAGTCGCAAAAACTTTTCTAGTTCGCACAATGGTTAAAAATTCCTTTAAAGAACTGAGAGATATTTTATTTTTAAGCTAGATCCCACTCATGGCAAGGTTCACCAAATCTTTTTTACTAATTCTTATTCTCACACCCAAATAATACATTCAACGATTCATTTTAGATGCTTTAAAAAACATGCGCCAAATGTAGTAGGTTATATGCTCGCAAGATTTGCGTTGGTTCCAAAAAAACGTATGTACTCTGGCGGGCGAGGAAATCTATAAGAATGAGCTAATGATTCCTATTAGACAATGAGATGTACGAGTTCATGAGACATGGGATAGTTTTATTTTCCGATGTACCAACTTTGTATTCTTTAATTTTAGAGACGGATCAAGAAAGGGATGGTTGAGGACCTTGAGGTGGAAGTTTCGATTACAAAAGCCCATTTTAGGTGACCTCATGCATGAGATATGATACCTATGAACAAAAAAGTGATACCACTGTACATGAAAAGTAATATCTCTAGACAAAAAAGTGATATTTCCAAACAAAAAAGTGATACCTTGTGCATAAGACCACCTCATAACTCATAAGAGAGTTTGTATTTCGATGGACTTCAGTTAAAGTGAAAAGGATTGGTCTTACCAAGTGAAGGTGAATTTCTCCGAAGGTTTCAATTTCAAGGGACTTCATTGTGAAGGCTTGGAAGTTGCATTGGATGCATAGAAGTGATGCCTGCATTTTAATCTTTTGTTTGCTTCCTTGTACACTTTTGTATTCACGCTCGCCAAAAGAGAAAAGCAAAAGTTACAGCAATTTAAACACTAGAATATCACCGAAATTGCCGTTTTCATTAATTCTCTCCTTGTCACTCAAAAAATAAAAAAATAAAAACTCATTGGATCGAACTAGTGGTCGAGCATTAAAATTACTAATAATATTTCTTCACATTGACACAATATTCATCTACCAAAACTTGTAACTCCCTACCAGTAAATGTACCTAGCTCTCAACATTTTACAGATATATTTAGCCGCAAATGACGAGAAAAATAAGATGAACATTCATTATACATGAGATATACTCTATCAAAAAGGATCTAAAAGAATTCCACCTCGCCTACTATGGTAACAGGCGGATCAATTTCTACTCGAGAAGCCTTCCCCTCTGAGACGAGCTGTGGTAAAGTATTTGCTTCCTTCGTAGCAACTCCTTCTGCAGTCCATATAATAACATGGGGCCACTCATTATTCGAATTGATATTTTCACCATCCACAGAACCAAGCCGTGCTTCTAGGGCTGCTGTTTTATCAGTAAACAGTAAAGCAGTCATCTCCACAGGAACTCTATGGTTGAGGAACTGAGGATACAGTTAGCCAATGCTGTGACACCATGTGCTCTTTTGTGAGCAAGGGTGAGATGAGCCTTTCTAAGGGTATCTTCAAAATGCTTATCTTTGAAGAAAGCTTCAACATCTGAGTGCTCTTTAGAAAAATGCAAGCATTGACAGAGAGAATTTAACAGCATGATTATTTCAACACATGGTTTTAACATATGGTTTTGCAGCTCCCATACTAGTGTTTCTACCACATGAATGCGACACAAGGAAACATAAAATAATTGGGTAAGAGATGAAAACATCACTGCTACCACATGCAGAATTAAACCCTGTACAGCCTGCAGGAGATTAGTACGAGACTCCCTAACCACAGCCACATTAAAGATTTTGTTTCTTCTCTTGTTTAGTTTAGGGGGGCTGGAAGGTTGAGGGGTTTTTGTTTAGGCAAGAGTATTATCGGTTATGAAAGTACTTTATATAGTGTATCTCATGTTAGGAAATGATATTAGTTGGGAATATTCTAGATATATATTGGAAGATGTAAAAAAATGATAATTCACACAATTGCTTGATACATATATTAATGAGATAAAGGACCATATATATATATAGAGGTATAAGCCTCCTATATATGGTAATACAAGATACAGGATCATAAGATATTATTCTAGAATAATTAGGATATTATCACAATCTTCTAATATATATCTAAAATATTCCCAACTAATACCATTTTCTAACATATTCTCCAATACGCCCCCGCAATCAATCACAACGATCGATTATCAAATGATGTGATTGGCCATATTGAATGAGATATTTGTCTACCACGCCTCCATAATTAGCCTGCCGAAATAAGTAGCATTCATGTAAGAATTATCCTCCACCAATCTTTTTACTTTATTTCTAACATATATTTGGTACAGGTATCACTAAAATAGATCTTTGCACCAACCTAAATTAGAGTGGTGTTCTAACCAAAAGTTTTATGCATGTTAATGGGATACTGACGGATCATCTCTCCGAAAGGGGACAATAACGTAATCATGTAATAATGATCTAATTATTCATGAGTACTATAGTTGATTAGATGCGTGCAAAGTGGTTATGAATCCAAATATCAACTACCAAACTAGTAAGAATTTCAGGTTAGGCGGATGTTTGTAGGGCATAAGATCCCATGGACACCCCGTGTATATATGCTAGCAAATATTTTCATGGTGAGTATCACAAAATCATTGTTGAGCTTTTTGTTTTCTCTCGTTTCTAGTGCAAGTTCTATTTGTTTTGAGGATGAAGATTTCATGGATGTTTGATTCTACATGTGATAAATACGTATGTATGTTGTTTCCCTTGAAAGTAACTACATCAAGATCAGTTGTGAAGGTCCCCCTACTGAAGAAACAAAGATATAGAAAATTGTTCATGACAAAAAATAAAACCAAGATTTTGGTGTTTGAGTATGATTTCTGTTAATGATCTTGTTAGTGAAATTCCTGCGGTTTTCATAGATTTATTGTGTTCTAAATTCTAATTAAAGGTAAAGAATACATAAAGTTGTATACCACTATCTAGCTGCTTTTTGGTTTAGGGGCTACCATTAGCAATTTTTTGCTAATGGTAAGCCCCAATTCTTTTTGTTTCATTGTTTTGTTCTGTTTTTTAGTTTTAGTATGTCGAATAATATCAGTCTCTCCATATGTGAGAGTTAGTTTGTCCCATTCATTGGGTTCAGCTGTCTCTCACTTTTTGAGAGTATTGTTAGTTTTTTGTTTTGTTATTCGTATGGTACTTTGACGGATCTATTCTATCAAGAGGTGGTCTATGATGTCGGATTGGAGCATTCAAAGCTATAGCAGAGTCTTCCGCGAAGAGGCTGTAATATGGAAAACAGCGATTAAATGGAAGCCGATCGGAATTGTTGAATCTCTAGTGCTACATAGCTTTTTCATTCGAATGTATTCTGATGTTTTAGATCTATTTCTTGTTGAATTCAATCCTTCTTGTAAGTGCCGTATGGCTTTCAATTAATGGAATTTATTTTCCCCTCAAAAAAAAAAAAAAAGGTTGTATACCACTATAAAACGGTGAGACATGATCACTTTTTAGTAAAATATGGTTTATTTATTATAAAAAGCACAACTTGCTCAAACGACTTGCATACTCATATAAAAAGTGACATCGTCTCATATTGAGACAGTCAAACATAGTCACATAACTTGCTCAAAAAAGAACATGTAGTATTATATAGTATCATTCAATTATCTTCGGAAAATGCCTCAACCACAATCGTTACAGAGATCGAGTTTATTATACTTCACAAGGCCTCAACCACGTTACAGAGATCGAATTTATTATACTTCACAACAATCATATAGGATAATTAAAGATTCCCTTCTAACTACAACTGCAAATAATATTTAGTTGTTTACAATCAATGAGTGTTTGACTCAATACTCCAATCTCTAGGTCCGAATCTAGAGACACATGGAATTTTAGAGTGGACGGAGGCAAACATTTGGGCTCAACCAAATCTTTTAGGAAGGCAACGACGTAGTGTGCATTGCTCTAAGACTACCTAAAAAGCAAATTCCACTAGCAGTAGGCTTGTTCCAATAATAACTAAATGAAAGAGCCAACCATGTATATCATACTCCCATGAAACAAAGGAATGAATCAAGAAAACTCATGCAGTCTGGGTCTTACTTAAGGTCGACGGGGGAACTTCGAGAAATCTGGGCGTCTATGTTCATTATATGCAGTCTTCCCTTCCAAACCTTCCTCAGTTCCATAAAACAAGAGTGTGGCATCCCCTCCAATTTGCTGTTTTCAATGAAGTAAAAAGGTAAACACATTTGCTGGATGAATAAGATTTCTTAAATGGTCTATAGTTGTGCAAAATTTTCACCAAACTGAATGAAAAATAGTATTGTTACAGTAAGTCTTGTATAAGACCGTCCCACTATGGCCTGTGGGATGGGGTGACATTTATGAAGAATAAGGGTGACGACTTGTCCACAAGTCACCCTTGTTTTTCACAAAAGCCACCTCGTCCCACCATAGAGACGGGCCTATTCAAGTTTTTGTGAAATTCCGATAAGGTACCTGGAGTCCTGCATGGCCATCATCAACTGCGTTAAGAGCTGCTTTGAGCACCCGAATTGCAGTGGGGCTGTTCCTCAGAATTTCGCGGCACCATTTTACTGTCTCTTGTTCCAATTTTTCCAGCTACACATCATATAAATTCAAAACCTCCTACGTAAGGACTACAAGAAAATAAGGACCCAACAGATGACATAAATTCAGGAAATCAAACTATTTTTCTTTCCTAAGAATCGCATACAAAGCGCAGTGCCTAGCTAGAGAAGAATCATATATCACATTGATACAGTTTAATAGGAGAGTTATTGTAGTTAAATAGGAGAGTTATTGACCACTGAACTCACCGCTACAACTGTGTTGACAAGTCCCATTTTTTCTGCCTCACTCGCTGTATAGAACCTGGTAAGAAACCACATTTCACGTGCCTTTTTGGGTCCAATCTGCTTGATCACAATTCCATGTGAAATGGTTGCATTATGACTCTCTGATTTTACACAAACCTTTTTTTGGAGAGTACACAAAAAGCTTAAGCAAGTGTATCTTCAAGTTTCAAGACTAACCAAACGGGACATGATGGAACTTCCATAGCCAGCATCAAAACTGCCGACCTGTGATTTGCACAGGTTTAGATACACTTTCAGCACCTAATTCACATACTTTTGCTGCAAACCAGCTAGTAACAATCACAAACACATTTATCATCTATAGGCCTATTATCACTCTCTTGATAAGGATGGAAAAGGCCGGGAAACCCCATTAAAAGAGGCATTTGCTCGCATATGCATCTGGGTTTTCGAAAGAGAGTGAAAGACAAAAAACAAAATTACAAACCTTTGGACCAGTCTGACCAAAAATGGCATTATCTGCAGCAATCGTTAGATCGCAGACCATGTGTAAAATATGTCCTCCTCCAACAGCATAACCAGCAACCTGAGCTTGAACATAGATAACTAATGAGCTTCCAAGAATGTCACCATTGACACGAGACAGAGAACAACAATGACTATAGGGGCATACCATTGCTATCACTGGTTTTGGAAGCCGCCGAATCTGGACCTACATAGAGATGAGGTCAATTAGAGTTAGATGCAAGTGGCTATGGCCTATGAGTAGCGACAAGCTTCACAGCACTAACTGAGAAATGCAAAGCAAACAATTCCGATGTTGCCTCCTATATACAAGGAGCTAAAATATGGGAGCCATATCACACTTAATGGACTTTAGAAACTTTAAAAATACTCATTCACTTCTCCTAGGAAAATGACCATGGCATATCAAGAAACATAAAGTGTCAGTGCGCTTAGTCCTGGACATTGGACAATAAATGTAAATTCTTCCTCTCTTTTTCTCTTGCTAATAATTCAGCTGCCTTTTGCATTTCTAGGAAATACTAGCTTGGTCCTTCCATTACCACATAGGCACACACTTGAGGCAAAGCCTTTTCTTCCAGTTTTTAGGAACGACGTTGCACATGTCATGATTTCACCATTTGCACACTTTGCACATTGCATGATTTCACCATTTTCATTCTGTTTACCCAGCCAAGCAATCAGTAAGTGGGCTTCACAATTGATTTCAAGATAGAAAATTTAGTTCGTTCTGTCCTGAACTCAAATTCAGATTCAACTTATACCAACCCGATTACATACTTAAACAATGAAATGGTGAATCAATGCAATCTGTGAGCTGAAGATCCTCATGACAAATCTTAAGAGCAATAAAACCCAATGTTAAAGCAATTATCCGGGAGCTGTCAGCCAAATATTAAGTACTAATCCCTCTTAAGAAGAGTAGGACTAAAAATTTTAATTGCAACTAGTAGTCAACCCATAACAAGTCCTGCAATAATTCAGAACCCTCACCAAGCACCGATACAACATGCCAAAATCAAGAGATGCACATGTGTAGTCAAATGAAACCAAAACAGATACCTCTCTGCCTTGATATAACAAGATTGGTATTGTCATGACTTGAGACAGCTGAGTCACATTAGTGAACGATGGTCAAAGAGCAATGTACAGAACACAAACTATGCAGAGCTTCAAGAAGTCAGTCACTACCAAATGATACTTTGTCTTATTCTGATCCAGACATCAAATGGGGAGAAAAGTGATAACTTTGTAAGGAGAAATCTTGCTCACTTTCTCGGAACTCTTCATGTGTTCTATTGAAATCTATTCAGGAGCGAATAACACAGTCCTCTTTTTTCTGTTTTCGGAAGATTTTGAGGAAACAGAGTTGGATATTAAAGGGGAGAAGACAACAAGGAATGGAGTTTCTTATGTCTGGCAATTATCAACTAAGACAAAAATAGACTTCTAGTGTCATGTCATGACTCAGGTTTCAGGGCCTGCATATGTCATATTATAAAATCGAGTGAACATTCCGGCAGCAACCTGGACTGAGGTGGACTAGGTCCTGAGAGTGAGGAAGAATAGTTTGAGTCTCCACAAGCGATATGCTCCCACGTCCCAAAGCTCAAGTACTTAATAGGCTTTTATCCAGTACTTCTGCATCCCTTGGTGTTTTCCAGTCAATCAGAGGGCAAAAATGTTATATGAATCTACAATACTTCTTCTTCTCCTCAATAGCCATCTCTCGGATTACAGTTAGCACCCTGACAGATGACCCGCTTAACACATTCCGAGTTTGGCGCAAAGCAGCCTGTTGATGAAGGTTTATGATGGTAGTGGAGGGGACTGACCCCTTCATAGAAACTTGAGCATGACCATTGGTACACTCATTGTTATTATTACTTGGTGTATGGTGGAGCATGTATTCAGAACAAGGAGTCTACTGGGAGGTACTCCACCTATTTTCAACAAGTGGATTGTTGTAACCTGTACACGGGAGGTTTGTTTGTTTTTTCTTTTAAGTCTGTATGTCATCTTTATTTCCTTCAGTTCTCTTCATTAGCCAGATTGATTCTCATTAGTTCAGTGTGAGATTGCTAGAACCCCCAAATTCATGCACCCAACTAATCAGATCTACATGTCAATATTTCATGCTCAAAGAAAATGAAGTACCTTTGAGAACCCAAACCCTTCACCTCACATCTGCATAAAACATACTCAGGCTGATGCTTGGGAATTTCTAGCCTTTGCTTCTAGCTCAGGTTACCTACTCCAAAAACCATTCACTTTATTAGCTAGGAACCTCCACCCCAGGAATGGCTCAAACTCAATACCGAAGGCTCCTATAAATCTGCAAATAGTGCTGCTTGTGCAGGGATATTTAGAGATGAAAGGGGCACATGGATTATGAGTTCTCAGAAATGGATTGGCAAAGTAGATGCGCTGCAAGCTGAGCTTTGGGAAGCACTCACAGGGTTAAAGTTAGCTGTCACAAAAGGATGGAAAAACATCATATTTCACATGGACTCAGCCACGACTGTTCTCCTACTGAAAAATGATAGCGTTGCTAAGTGCTACGTCACTAACTTGGTGTTTCAATGCCGGGACCTGATCAACCAATTCGATAACTTCCAAATTGGGCACACAATGCTGGAGGGAAATCAAGTGGAGGATCTTCTAGCTAATGAGGCAAACGAGCCTAATGTATTTCGTAGTATCATCATGATTCAGGACTTACCATCAAAGCTTTGTATGGAAGCTTTCAAAGCTGATTTAAGGGGAGTATGTTTCCCTAGGTACACTCGGTCTGTAACTTAACTTTATCATTGAACAATCATTTGCACCATAAAAAGAAGAAGCAAATGTAGTACCTGCAAATCTAAAACATTAAGGCGGCCAACATCCTCAGAGTCAGCATAGCCATCCTTGTTTCTCAGTGCCTGATCACCACCACTGCAAAATGCTTTAGTCCCCTGCAACAACATACTAGATGAGACACTTGATATGCCAGAGCCCGAAATCTCAATCTACAACAAAATTCCCTATCCAGCTACATCGGTCATATTGTTCATTAATAAAACCAGTGTCAACTGTCAACTAATAAGATCAAGGTGAACTGTCAACTAATAAGATCAAACTGAACTGGCAACTAATAAGATCAAAGTTAACTGTCAACTATATCTTGACATGTGTATATCAAGAAGAAACTATCCTTTTCAACCATGCAGCAAAAAAAGACCAAATAATGATGAATCCTTCACCGGATCACTGATAAAACTCCACCCAAAATAGATATACTGATATAACAAGCATAAATTCAACTTCACTAAACAAGCTCATATGACTGATGGAAGACTCAGTGACAAGAAAAATTCAACTTACCTTGCCAGTGAGAATGATGACACCAATCGAACTATCATCCCTCGCGTCATTAAAAGCTCGAATCAACTCCTTAATTGTTTGAGGCCTGAAAGCATTCCTTCTATCTGGGCGGTTTATTGTAATCTACTTACATGTATAATTACACAATAGGAAAAAAAAAATCAATTATCAGCCAAACCCTCATTCTCAAAATCTAAAAATCAATAGGCACCACACTTTATTATAAATGACATGTTCCATACACTAGGAAGCACGGACACTCCATATGGGTGTCGTGTCCCGTGTCCAAACGTATTGGACACTTTGATACGCCTTGGACACTTGGGACACTTCGTCTAGTTCTCTCTCTAAATTTTTTTCTAAAACCCTAAAATCCCTCCATTCTGCCGAAGCTTTTTTTAGTTCTTTCTCTATCTTCATTTTTCACTCTTTTTCAAAGCACAATTACATGTGGTAATATCGTTTTCTGTTTTCTTTAATATATTTTTTATTTAGTTTTCTTTGACGTGTCCGCGTATTTGGGATTTTGAGAATTGCCATGTCCTGTATCCGCGTACCCGTACTCGTGCTACCTTGTCCATACATATCAGTACTTCTATATATATACATTCCAGTATCAATTAGCAAGCATGTCTAAGCTCATGAAACATATTACTTCCAAACCCTCATTCTCAAAATCCATAATTCATATGAAATGTAGCATAATATTGCATTTCAGGTAAACAAAGTTATGAACATGATTGACCAAATAGATAGCATACCATCCAATCATTCATGTATGGTCAATTCAAAAGTGTCTCAATTCAATAGAAATATAGTTGAATAAGAAAACCTTAGCAATGTCTTCATCAACAGCTTTTTCATAGATAATGTCAGTAAATTCTTTCCCAGAATCATCACAAGCAGTTCTCCAAACAACTGGGTTGGTGGGTACTTGACCATGAACCCGGTGGTAGCTGTCATTCAAACAATTGGATAATCCAATTGAGTTCTCAAATGGGTTCGGGTCAGAATTTGGGCATGGTGGGTTTAGATGGTTGGTGACATTTGAGATTCTCCTGCTCACAGCTTCCATTTCTCTGTTTTCGATTTTAGCCATTGAAGTGAGTGTGGTGAGATTGGAGAAAAGTGGTGTTTTGTGTTAATGGGATTTGGTGTTTGTTGTTTTGAAACGAGGAAATGAGAGAAAGGAGAGAGAAATTGACATTTTTGATATGGGATTTGGGATGGTGATAGCCTGAATTGAAAGGATAAGATAAGGGAAAAGGAATGGACTAAGTCACATGAATATTATGGCGCGGAAAAAAACATTCACTATCGGAATTTAACCTGTCTCACATAATTTTATTTTTTTGATTTCTTAATTTTTAAATTTTTTTTTTCAAAATGTATTAGAATTCATTATTATTTAACCCACTATTTCATTCTTGGACAACCACTACTTTATTGTAGGTGTTAGCTAAGTTGGCTCCTCCCAAGTGTAGCCAAGAATTTGCCGGAAAAAGTTGCTTCAACAATCACCTGTCAATAGTTACCCTTCTTTCCCCTCGATTTGTAGTCTTGCTGAAGTTTTCGTCGAGTTAACTTCGGTTAACAGTAGAATTGGTCGTAATTTGTGGGATTCGATTTCATGACAAAAATTATGAATTTAATCTTGTTTGCTAAGTTGTCTTAGAAAAAAAAAAGGCACAAATTTGGTTAGAGGAGGCTAGATTTGGGAGACGCTTTTTTTTATCGGTTTCAATTTGGGTCTATTTGAAATGGCTGATAATCGGGTCATAGAATATTCGGTTTGGTTTTAGGTCGGGTCACTTTCAGATTTGTTGTCAATATGCTTCTTTAAATCCATATGATTTTAAAAAAAGAATTGGGTTCGTTCTGATCGGAATATGACTATTTGGGTTCCGGTCAAGTTCTTAGTAGTTGCTTCTGAAGTTGGGTTTACTTGGGTCAGGACAATCAGGTCAAGTAACTATGAGCTGAGACCCTTTTCTGTTGACATATAAGCGTCGTTTTCGTTTTTCAATGTTAGAATATTGACCACTAATGTTTATGTAAAATTTAGAAAACAAAATGGTACATTAAAGGTGTTACTCGATATAAATACAAGGTGTATGTTAATATATTGTATAATTATGATCTAAACTAACAATGAATGTACGAAGGAAACTTCTTCGGAAAAAATTTAAGAAACGTGGGCTTAAAAAATAAATGTGAATAAAATGTATACTTTTATACACTTGGACTAAAAGGACAGAAATGCGATTCTCTCTACTTTCTCTCCTCAAGCGCACATTAACAGCTTATGCTAACTTGCACGTAGTTCCATGGTGAGGAAGGAAAAGGTAAAGTAAGGTTCTGATAAGGAGGTGTAAGGTATTGTTAATGAAGCTCAACCTACGAACGAAGTAACAATGGAGATTCCTGATGGTTTGCATAGTACACATAGGCCAAATCTGGATAGGATTGTACATAATTTAGCTAATGACTTGAATACATCGGAGATCCTAACGCCGGGGTTTAGAATGGGTTGGTTCAATAGATTGAACTTGCGTGGGAGAAAGTAAACTCATGGTTCTCTCAATTGCAAGAGATGGCAAAATCTCGTGGGTCTTGGGCCGATGAAGTTGTAGCAGCCGGAGAAAGGTAGCTCATCTAGCGATTCAGAACAAGGTAACCTACAACTTGGGAGAGTTTTGACATATCTAAACTAAACAATGCTAGTTTTAGATTAGAATATGTTGAACCCACTATAATTGAAGGTAAACCTGTTAATGAAGTTAACATGGAAGATATTCAATCAGAAATTGAATACTGGAGTCAGGCCCTAGTTTTTCTATGTATTAGGAGTTAGGCCTCCACTTAGTGTTTTCAGTGGGTTTTTGAGACGCATCTGGGCTAATAGGGGGATGAGGAGATTGCTATGATGAACGATGGAATTGTGCTTGTTTGTTTTGATCCTGTGGAACATAGGGATCCAATCTTGCAGGAGGGGGTTTTCCATTTTGATAGCAAATCATTGATTGTCAGGCCTTGGTTAGCTAAGATCAATTATGCTAAGGAAGAACCTTTGTTTGTGCCAAAATGGATGAAATTCCCAGGTCTTGATGTCAAGTACTTAAATGACATTCGCTTAAGTAAAATAGCTAGTCTCATTGGCAAACCAATGATGACAGATAATATAAAAACACTGAATTGAAAGTTGACATTAATTTTGTGAGAGTCTCGAAAAAAGTTGACATTGATTCCAATTTTCCTGATAAGGTTCCCTTTAAAAGTGAAAGAGACATTATACTATAACAACAAGTTGACAACAGGTCTAAATGGGGTCATTGAGAACTTAGGGTAGGTAAGTGGTGTGTTTTTGTTCTGGTTATGGTTAGGAATTTTTTGTACCTTAAGGGAGTGTTTTGGGTGTTTTGTGGATTTTTGAATGTGGAGAAAGTGTCTGTCACGTAATACTATTTGATTTTGGCTTTTTGGCTAGGTTTGTAGCTTATTGTAGCTTGGCCAAGCAGTACGCTTGTTGCAGGGTCTTGGGTGAGAACATTCTCACCTGTACACTACTAAAAAAACGAAAAACAGCAGCGGAATTTTACCGTCGCAAATCGTCTAAATCTGCCGCTAAAAGAGGGTTGCGGCGGGTGCCGCTGCGGGAAGAGTCGGCCGCTATTTTCCTCGACGCTGAGCAAAAACAGCTGCGGATTCCAATCCGCAGCTCATCTCAGCGACGGTTTGTTTGGTTTCCACAGCTGACATCAGCTGCGGAGTAAACTCAATCCGTCGCTGATGTCAGCGACGGAATAAAAGAATACCGCCATTGAGATTTAATTTTTTTTAAAAAATGTTATTTTAGACGCTTGGGTCGTCGCCCACCTTCTTTTCACGATTCGAATCTCACTCACTGGCGTGGGGGAAGGAGCCTCAAACCATTGTGCCACAAGTTTTTGGGCTTTTAGCCTTCCATGTAACAAAAAAAAAAACCCATTGTGCCACAAGCCAAGTTCTTAACCTATAATGTTACGCATTATATTTAACTCGCTTTTCATACAAGCCTAGAAAATATAATTAGCAACGAAATTAATTAATTTCGTCTCTGATTTAGCTGCGGATATTATTTCTCAAGCTAATTTTTTTTTTATTTTTAATTTTTTATTTATTAGCTGCGGAAATTGTTCTGCAGCTAATTTAGCTACGATATTTTTTGTCAATTAAACAAGAAGTAAATGTGCACTTCTCAGAAAGTACCACTTCATTTGTTTTTAGAATGTCAACCAAACAAGCACTATGTGTATAGCTGCTAGCATTACCTTAAAGTTTGAAGGTATATTATCCAACTGATAAAACTGCTCATACGATGAAGCCATAACTTCAAGTTTTCTCCATTAAACTTAGGAAAATCAACCTTGATTAACCTGAGTGAATAGTTTCACATTAAGTGGCTCTGGGTTTCTAGGTTCAGTAATGATCCTACCACCACCTGCATTAGAACTTTCAGGTTTCCCTTGCCACTTATGAGCCTTATCTGTCACTAACTGAGTGATTTGCAAAGTCAACCCAGTAACACGGTCACCTATCTAAGAAATAGCCTCTGTATTTTTAGACACAACTAATATATTTTTCCAGGGACATGTTCAATTTTTTGATGAGTATCTTCTAACCCCTTACTCAAATAATTCTGCAATTTTTGCACATCAGATTGCATTTTCTCCTGATCGAACTCATTATTTTGATCGCCTTCCTTACTTCCCCCTTAGCCATAACTTAAATATCAATTAAGCTACCTATAGTTAAGAGAAAATCTACCAAATTAAATGAACTAATCAAACAACAATCACCATTTCATACGCAAGAGCTACAAAACATGTATAATAATAACAATCCACGGGATAAAATCAATAATCTAGACTAGCATTAAGCTAATGAAGATTGAAGAATTGGATTGGAGAATACATTTAAGATGGATCCTCGAATAACCAACTCCAACAAAAAGGGTTTAGGGAGAGAATTCAAGATAGAGAGGGAGAGAGCTTCTTATCATTATAATTGGATAAATAAATGATTACAGAGTTGTCATTCAATTAACATACCCTCATACTCTTCTACTCTCACCTCTGGACAAGTGTCCTTATAATAATATGCTAATGTAATAGAAGAGTATAGTCCCGTGATTTCAGTGTCTTACCAACGATATTTTCAGTGAGTACATCCCCCATTGACTTCAGACACCTCATCATTCCCTTACAGTACTAAAATCAGTTGTACTAGGGATCTTGACTCTTCATAGACCTCAGGGCAAAGCAAACAAAATGAGCCATTAAGATGACAATAGACTTTTTTTTTTTTTTTTACAACCAAAGGGAGACATATTTTTTGGGGCCTTCTTTTCCCTTCTTTTTCTTTGGGCCCTGGGCGGTCGCCCTCCTTGTCCTCTCCTCTGCGCCGGCTCTGCTAGGGAGTATAGTATCCCCTTGTACTTCTTTGAGCAAATAATCACGTGTGGTTTTCTTCACTTTCATATCATGATGGTTCTGTTGAGTTTGTTAGTTATCCTTCATTGGTTGCGAAGAGAGAGATAGAGAAAGAACTTGAGTGGGCTCTTGAGATTGGTGGCTGATTTGAGCATAATTGTTGTTTTAGAAGCACAATCCTAACTTTAGGTTTCTCCAAAAAAAAAAAATATTAAAAGTTGAGATCGGTCTCAACCGGTCAAGTTCGGACCAGTCGGCCCGGTTCGGGTAATTGACCGGAGTTGCTTGGTCCGGTAACCAGTTCTTTACATTGAATTTTCCAGTCTCCGATCCGGTCCGGATTAGAACCGATCTACAGCTCTACAAACTAGCCAGTGAAATTCATAGGTATAGGAAGAAGCCCTTTCAAATATTTTTTCTTCTAACCATAATTATTTTATTTTATTTTTTTTTTGGCTGTGAGAAATACAAGTTATTTACATACAGATACTATATTTCCTAGCAAAGCTTAATTTTATTGTTGGTTGCATATATTATAAACACACAAATACTGCATAAAAGCTATTTAATATATATCAGAAAAAGATTTGGCAAAATATATAGTGGAACTTGGTATTATATACTGTACCGAAATCAATATTGTACATTTTACAAGCGGTTTCCAACAGAATTCCTCAATTACAAGAAACGAAGGGAGACAGGCCCCCCAAAATCAAACTGAATCAAAAAACCACTATCAACCAGAATTCATAACTAAGTTGTGTTTGAGGAGACATTTCGTATATGCTCCACCCGTTGCTTGGTGCCATGGCCCCTGGATGGTGTTCAAGTACCTTCATACACAAAATCATCGGAATCAGTTTCTACATGGTAATCAATTTTTAAAAAAATGCAAAGGTAAAACTTGAAGAAATGAACTACTTGATCAAGTACTTATACTAATCACGCAGCACACTCTGGATTAGAAGATTACAGCTAAATCAAACAACTTGACCCATTTAACAAGTGAAGAAACACAAGGGTAAGGGGTAGACGTGCAGTCCATGACCCAAGCAAATAATACAGTCACAAAGGATAATTCTGATATACCTGGAAAACTAGACTCACCTGACCTAATCTTCCTAGTGCAATCTGAGCCTCTCTGGACAATGTGCACCTGCATTAGCATCATTTGTGATATTGTCAAGAACACCTTGCTCTCAAATATGGACATTAACCTAGCATACATGCTGCAACTGTTACATCCATTACTTAAATGACTTCGAAATAAGAACAAACCTCAAGTAATGCTTCCCTCTGGTTCTCAGAACAGAACGAACTGCTTCAAACAAAAAATAATGAATCGACAGAGAGGATGTGGATAACAATAATAAGAAAGAGGGTTGTGAACTTTATGTACCTAAGCAGTGCAATGACAGGTTGCAAAGCACCAGTAGCAAGAAGAAATTATTTCTTTAAACTTGGAGAGGACTGATGAGTGGACCAGATTACCAATTACACCGACCTGCAAAACTTATTGCATTAACAAGTGAACCACTATCAGCAATGCATAAAAGCATCGAGACTGTATCATGCATGAGAGCTAGCCGTTTCAAAATTACATGATGAGAGATAACCGATTCATAATGAATATATGGATTCACAGATCAAAGAATCAAGATTAGGGTAGGAAGAGCGTTGCATTCTACAATCTGTAGGCGTGAAAACAGGTTAGTAACTACACACAATTCCTGAGTAGAAACCGCATAAAGCAGAGTTAGTAGCAAAACACAAAGCTACACAACAAAATGAACCAGACTAGAGATAAGTCAGATAACACAAATGCCCATCAAACAGGATGGAAAACAGTAGCAAAGGCAGTTGAATACATAACTCATGCAGCCCACCAATGACACCGCACATCATGAAATCTATTGGAAATTAGCGCTGTATCTAGGCAGTCCATTTTTGTTGTATATAAATACATCAACAATGGCCAGTCATATTACATATGCAGTTTCAAATAAACAAAGGTGCATAAGAGGAGCTGGTCCTACATAATATACATGAGAGTCCCCACATTGTACCTTGATTTTTCTTTGAGTTTCCAGCCTACTAGCATGCAATATCGTTGTTAAACAGCAAGTATTCAGACCTGAAATAGAGCATCAGAAGCTTAGTTCACCTAATGTAGCTACGGCTAAGAGAACTCAGATTCTTAACTACTACCTTTATTTCCTTTGTCATCTAAGAGAACATTAGTATAAACCTTAACTACGGCTGTCTTAGTAGCTAGAACAAAGAACATGCCAGCAATTGTAATAGCTGGAACATTAGCAGCTGCGGCGTCTTTGCAAAAAGGATATTGCACGCATGCCTTGTTCAAGACATTAGCTCTAAGTTCAACCTACAAAAGTAGATATATATGTCCTTATCTGACTATGCTAGGTTTAATTCAGCATATAAACTTCTGAAATCATGCAAACAGATCACCGGAACAGATTACACTTTAATCACAATCTTCAAACTATAAAGTCTGCAATCATAGAAACACAAAATTGAACCAAATGCTTCAGGAAAAAAAAAAGTTAGTACACTTCAAAATAATGCCAAAATTTTATGTTCAGCAATAAAATTACTTGGGATTTTCTACCATTGGCTTTTAAACAAGATGTCATCTTCTGAATAAAATTGTCAATTAAATAAAATCCCTAAAACTATTCATGGCTAAATCTGAACAAAAATTTGAGCATTCACTCGTTTATTCATATCTTAGACGATTACCAAAGTCAATTTTCAAGAAGTTGAATCAACATCAACATATATCAGAGAAGAGGATGCAGAGATTAGAAATTTAGGGTTTCAGAAATTTACCTTACAATTTAATATAAATGAAAACAAAAATTGCAGGCTAACTGGGATAATAATAAGCTTCTTAAATCTGAAATCAATCAAACCACAAAACCTTGACCCAAATGAACTTAGAGATGCATAAATTTAACTGATTTTGAATTCTGAGTAGAAAAGAAGAAAAAAAAAAAGCACATAAACGAAGCAGAAAAACGAACCCATGAAGATGAGGATTCCAGCACACATCTAAATAGCAGAGAAGACGGAGAGGGAGAAGGGATAGTGAGAGGGAAAGCGAGAGAGAGTGGGAGAACGTTAGTTAGGTTTTTGATTTTCGTTGTTTTCTTTTTCTTTTTGTTTTTCAATGGCGCTCAACAAATTAGAACTGGGAATTCGCAGCCCTTGAACCGAGAATGTGGGCCGCGCGGGGCATAATACAACTGGGCCGCTCTAAATTTCATTTCTCGACGCTTCGAGAAGACTTCTATACACCAAAACGCGTCGAGAATTGACGCGTATTAGTATTTTGCGCATGACGCTATGCAAAGTGTTGAGGTGAAAGCGTCGAGAAGTCACTTATTTTCTAGTAGTGAAGGTAGCATATACATGAGCAGACCTTACTTGCTCCCGAGTTACTTTGAGAAATTTCAAGTGAGAGAACAAAGAAAAGCATGATCTAATGTCCATAACCACGTCCAGCAAGCTAGCAGGTGGCTCCAATTCTGCACGAAGGATTTTAAGCATTTGTAGACAATCTGTCTGGATTATGATAGCCTTCCAACCCCTTTTCGCCGCCCTAAAAGAGCCCGGAAGCAAGCAATCAGTTCCGCTTTAAGGGCAGACTCTAAAAGCAAACCATCTGATCCAGCTTTATCATCATCAATCAAGTCTATGTCATCAAGACACCAAGCAACACCTGCTCCAAGTGTACTAGTCCCAAGATCCATCAGTGGAAATAACCTTCACATTTGGTTGAGGTTCGCTCCAGCAAAGCGTGAAATTAATTGACAAACTGCTGCCCCCATCACAGGTATTGTACTTCTCTTCATTTGCTTCATTGTCATGCCTAGTTCGAGATGCTTGAAACGCATCATGAGCTGACTGACTAATATGGGTAAGAATGATGGTAGGATTTACATCCCCACCATTAAAGATAATGAAATTTCGAGCCAACCAAATATTCCATAAAGTCGCTCCAATCCAGATAATACTCCCTAGCTCCCTTTTATCAAGTTTATGCGCATATTCAATCAAATCCGCCAGCCATGAAGTGAGGGGAATGATCTGATTAACCTGTGTGTTGATGCCCAACTGTCCACAATTCCAGATATGCTGGACAACTATGCAGTCACGGAAGAGGTGACTCAAAGACTCCTTGTCTCTATTGCAAAATACACACAATCCTGAAGTTTTCAGTCCTCTTCTCCCTAAATTATCCATCAAGGGCAGAGCATTATGCAATATCTTCCATATTAAAACTTTCCACTTTGGCAGAATAGAAGAAGCCCAAACATATTTCCACACTCGTATTTTCCATGCCACCGCTCTATCAACAGGCTCCAAGTTCGCTAAAATAAAAGCATACCAAGATTTAACCGAGTATTTACCATTTTTTGTCCATCTCCAGTAGAATGAGTCCTCGCCAAGATCTGGTTGAATGTCAGTGGCAAGTATCCTTGCAGCAGACTTTAAGGTCCTGTTCTCTTCAACGAAATGGTGCGGGACGGTGAGGAACGGAACGGAACGGCGCGACGCGGATAATTCAAAAATATGTGAGACAAAATGAAGTACAAAATGCGGCGCGGAACAGAACGGATTGGAACGGAACGGAACGAAACGAAACGGAATGCGGCATGGAATCGACGAAAAGAACAGGGCCTAAATCAAACAATTCACCAATTTTGGATTTATTCCAATTGAGACACATCGTAAGAGAGTAGATCACAAACCCAGATTGGCCTATTAACAAAAACTTGAGGTTTAAAAGAAACCTTCTCATTACAAGCCCAAATCTCATCTTCAATCCGCACTTTGTCACCCTTACGAATACGCCATGCTACACCCCTACTAGCAATCTCTGCACCACTCATTAAGCTCCTCCAACCCCAGGTTGCATCAGTTCTAACCTTCTTCTTGTTGATCATATTCCAAATAGGGCTACCAACCATATCGAGCCCTGAAGACTTGAGACACCAAGAGCTCACTATTCAGTTCAATTCTCCATGCCTCCTTTACCAGCCTTATTGAATGTGGCAATATCCCTAATACCCAGACCCCCCATACCTCTAGGTAAAGCAAGCACATCTTTCCCTTTCCAATGACTTCCTCGTCTCTCCGAAGAACTTTGCCACCAAAATGTGGCCAAGATAGAATTAATCTTGTGAGATATAGACTAAGGAATTAAGAATATAGAAATGACATGTAGACTGAGGGCGGTGAGGATAGCATTAATTAATACAAATTTTCCAGCCGGAGATAATCCAATGTTATGCCATAACTTTAGTTTAGACACCACTTTATCAATGAGGAACTGAAAGTGAGCTCTTTTACTGTGATAAAAAGTTACAGTAGTTCCAAGGTATTCACCAAATTCATTTTTAACTTCAACTCGAAATATTTTTTGAAGTTCATCCTTCTCAGAGTTAGGAATGTTGTTGCTGAACATAATAAAGGATTTTTGAACATTAACCATTTCCCTTGAGCTGGTACAAAAAGAAGATATGAACTGATTTACCTTTACACAAGATGTTCTGGATGCACGAAAAAACAAGAGAGCATCATCAAAGAAAAGGTGCGAGATGGGAGGGGTATTCCTAGCCACTTTGATACCCTTCAGTAGTCCATCCTCCTGAGCTTTAGATAGCATAGATGAAAAAACTTCCATACACAAAGCAAATAAATAAGGTGACAAAGGGTCACCTTGTCGTAAACCCTGCCTTGGTTTGAAAGGGAAGGATGACTCTCCATTTACAATGACTGCATAGGACACAGTGGTGACACATTGCATGATCAACTGAATCCATCTAGAGGGGAACCCAACCTTTTGTAACACCAACTTAAGAAAATCTCAATTGATACGATCATAAGCTTTATTAAGATCCAACTTCAAAGTTGCAAGGTACTTATTACCAGTTTTCCTTCTCTTGAAGTAAGTAAAAAGTTCATTAGCAAAGAGGTAGCTATCTGCTATCAAACGACCTGGTATGAAAGCATTTTGAAATGGCCCTATCAGCTTTGCAATCACCTGCTTTAGCCTAGTGGTTAGAACCTTCGAGATGCATTTATAGATGACGTTGCATAAGCTGATTGGACGAAATTGAGAAACAAATTCTGGGTTTTTAACCTTAGGTATGAGAACTATATATGAAAAATTGATTTCCTTAAGCATAGACCCAGGATTGAGGACTTCTAATACTGCTTTTATAACCTGATCACCCACAATTGGCCAAAACTTTTGAAAAAAACAAGCTGGTACCCCATCCGGTCCTGGTGCTTTAGTACCTTTCATATCAAACATTGCTTGCTTAACTTCCTCAGGCGAAAATTCCTGTTGCAATGAGTTAATATCCTCAATGGACAAGCTGCGTTGCAGGGTACCAATTGAGCTTTGAATCAGATCAGCAGATTACTCATTCAATTTTCCTTGATTGGCTCCAAAGAGATCTTCAAAAAAATTTACAAATAATTTTGTAATTTCAGCTGGTTCCTGGATCCAATCACCACCTGGGTTCTAATCATCTAAATTTCGTTAAGTGCCACTCTCAGTTTGGTGGCTTGAAAGAAAAACCTGGTATATTGGTCACCCCAACAGTCCCATCTTGCCTTAGCTCGTTGTCTCCAATAACTATTTTGACATTGCACAAATTCCCTAGCATTTCGAACCATATTTGTTATGGGACTACCTTGCACATAATTTTCAGTTTGTGAAAGTACATGTGTAGACACCCAAATGTGTCCCCCCTGTCATAGCGCCCAATGATGATAACCTATAATCATGTTAAAGAAACGAATGTCATTGCTCAAAGTATTTGTGCTCATTTGAACCCATTTATCCATCCTCACTCAGGATCAAATTAATTTCCATATACACAAATAGCCCTTTCCATAAGCTTTCCAACACCATCTCATTTGTCCCAATCATACAGCGGAGTCAAAAGTTATGATTTAATGAAGATATGGGCTAAAAACGATGTTCTCATACCCGCATATCATAGTTCAAGACTGATTTTTAGCCAATAAAGTATTAATGGAGTATTAGACCACTAGGCTTGTATTCCACTTTGAATTAGCTTTCCAATGATGTATTATGGGCCAAAATCCCATTAGAAACGAAAAAGATATGATTCGATCATTGTTTAATGCGCTGAAACTGACACTTCTCTAGTGTTTGGGCAATAACTCATAGGATACTTGTGCTATTGGAGCCCAGAATATGTCAAAAGAAATCCCTTTGAAGAAGGAATCCAACGCACTAAGAATCAGGCCAATCGGAGCTTAAACGAGCGCTCCAACGGCCTTTTCGCGGGAGCGGAGGCCATGAAGCGGGCCGCGGAGCCCAGCGGCCAGCCGCTGAGCCCATGCTGCCCTACCGAGGCCGCCGAGCCTCCAACGGCCCTCCGGGTGATTGTTGGGCACCGTTTTTGGCCCGCCAACCCTAATTTGACCTCCTTTTCGCCCAAATCCCTATAAATACTCCTCTAAACTCCGTTTTTCGGAACCAAGACTCATAATTACGGGATTTTCACCGATTAACTCAAGAGAACCCTAATCTCTCTCTCTCTCATGCAACCATAATCAAATCAATTCAAGCATTCATCAAGCCTCATTCAAGAGAAACTTAATAACCAAGAGCAAAGCAAATACAAGAGCAATTGACATTCAATTCTAGTGCAACAAAAGATTAATCTGAGGGCAATTTTCTCAATCTTTCAAAACTCTTTTCAAATCATGTTTTACTTTGATTATGATTATGGTTGATTTGTATATCATGTTATGATTGTTTTAGTTTTTTTATTAATTATATTCATGTCTAGATTATTAATTTGCATGTTTCAATAAGTTTAATGCATGTTTAGTATAAATATTGCATCTTTGCATGATTAGCATATTTAATTACAATATTATCATAGAATTAGGGGTTTTTGCATATACTTAGTCCTAGATTGCATATTAGCATATTTTTATTATTTTTTTTCATTTCTTATTTTACTTCCATTGAAGTTGCTAACAATCTCATTGATGTGCATATGCAATTTGGCGCGTTTAGCAAGAAAGGTAAGGTGGAGATTTATTTCTTTTATCTTATTCTTGGTTTGGTTTGTGCTTATTATTTAATGTGGATAATATGTGCAAAGTGATCACTTTAATAATTTGGTTTGTTCAACCCACCTAGTTAATTTAGGATCTTTGACAACCGGATTTGTATGGAACCTTGCGATGTGAATTATGAATCAACATGGATAAGATTAGTAGAGACCGTTAATTTGGGCGATTTAGATAGGATTCGTTTTATCTTTTTCGTACCCACACCCTCGAACTCAATCTTTGGCCCCTTTTGGGTATGAGTCAATTCCCAATAGGAATTGGGTGCACTTTTGTTGGTTTCCAATTATTTCCTTAAAAGTTGGTGGCGACTTCACTATTTGCTTATTATTTCCCCATCACAATTAATCAAATTGCATATGACGCATTATTTAAGAACCATTAATTCCAACAAAATATTTCAATTAGCGCCGAAAGACGAGGGTTCTTACAGTGACGACTTCACTGGGGATTTAATAAGAGGGTGTAATTCGAAAGCTTGTCCATGTTGATTATTAATTCATATTTCTTGGTTCATGGCCTTTATGTGTTCATTATTGCTTTGCAATTCATATCATCCATTTGCATGCGTTATCTTCGCAAGATGTCGAAAGACATCACCACACCATAAATAGGAATTACCCTTTGGAGCATTGTCTATGACTTAGGTCGGTGACCCACTCGGTACGAATTACCCTTTGGCATTTACATGTTTCCATTCGAGATATGTAAAACGGTACGTTTAGTTTTACTATGCATCCCATAGATGACGAAACGCATCCGGTCGTGGGTTACCATATCCAACCATAGATTGTGTCAACCATTGCATTTAGTCTCATGGTCCATTCAAGGTGCTTGATGTGAAATAAGTAACAAAACGAAAATTAACCTTTGATAGTATCACACAAAGGGATCTTGTTCAAGAATCACTCAAGAACAACTCACGAATCACTCGTAAGGGTTTCAACCTGAATCACTCAGTTTGAGGAGTAAATACTCACGTATTCAATAATTAATCATCAAAGCACGAGTTTACAGTAGCAAAGCTCTCCCCTATTTATAGACCAAGAAATCTAAAGTTATTCGGAATCCTAATCTTAGTCCAAATAGGAAACTAACTACGAAACTGACTACAATTGTAAAACGAGGTAATTAACAGCTTTTCTAATACATAATGGACTTCTAATACTAATAACAATCAGATTATTACTCTCCTAAACAATAATCAAACAATTTAATGAAATACTAAACGAAATCGAACTAAACAACTGATTACTTGGCGTCCAAGGCACAAACCCGTTGGAACAGCTTTTCACTGTAAATTCAATCGTCTTTTTAATCCTGTTACGTTTTGAATATGGGAAAAATCAAAGGACAGGAGTTTTAGATCTCGTTTCCAGCTTTCTACAGAATTTTGAATCACCGCGATCCCACGTCGTATGAGTGAGTTATGATCGAAATACGAACCCGTGTAGAAGCTGTCAAAATTACGGGAATCCTTATAACGAATGAGATCATATAATAAGAGCTTTAATCCCGATCTTGTGTGTAAACTCCATATAATTATCTTTGTAGGAGTCAATTTAATGCATAACCACCAAAGAAACTCGATGTAAACAGGAATAAATGTTCTCTTGCTAGTTCCTTGGTTGTTCTATTTACTTTGCACACTTGCTCCCGCATCAATCACGCTTTCTTCAAAAAGAATTGTCCTTAATTCTTCGTATGTAGTAATCTTCTCCCCAACGTGTATGTGTATATTCATCAAATTTTCCTTACAAATTTCCAATGAACCCACAAGGTTAAGAGTCTTGCTGCTGTCTTCTTGATGGACATCTTTCTCTTGTTCTTGATCAAAGCTAGATTCAAGAAGTCCCAACTCCATCTTGGATTTCTCTTGCATGTCATCAATGTAATCAAGATCTTCAAGGAAATCACCAATATTTTCTGGTTCAATGAATATTTCTTCGATAAACTCATCAACCACAGTTGGTAGGCTTGAATTATTAACTTGAACAACAATAAGGGGGTCAATGTTATTGGTCTTTTCTTGTGAATCTTTCATAGGAACAATATCTTTAAAGTAATCATCAAGATCTGGTTTTCCTTTGAATGTATCCACAACAAAGAGCCTATCTTCATTGATGGGTTGATCATTTATTATGCACCCTTTTGATGTACTCCAACTTATGATTTCGACGTTGAAGCGCTTGTTGGTATGCTTGTTGTGCTCGTAGGTGCACTAATTGTTGCTCCCTCTCTTGCCTCTCAATCTTGAGAGCTATCTTGCATACATACTCAAAGGATATGAAAGGAACAAGCTCCACCTTGTGCCTTAGAGTTGAGTTTAGTCCTTTGATGAATCTTGCAATCTTTAACTCCTCCTTCTCCACGAGATCACACATCATGTGCGCGTTTTCAAACTTTTGGAGGTAGTCTTGTACACTTGAGGTTTCTTGGCTTAAGGACGTGAGTTTCAAGAACTGTGCTTGCTCAAACTCTTTAGGCAAAAATCGGTTTTTCTTGAGTTTGTCCCAAGTCTCAATCTTTGCTTTCCCGTCCTTCTTGCGTCGAGCCTTTAGTTTTTCATACCAAAAAGAAGCATGCTTAGTGAGTTTATGCGTGGCTAACTTGCATCTTCGCCGCTCATCATACTCCTTGTATTCAAAGACTCTCTCCATAGTTCTAAGCCAATCAAGAAAGGCCTCTGGATCGTAAGAACCGTCATATTCAGGGAGTTCGACTTTCAAGTTCCTATCATCATCATAGGGGTGTCGTGGTTTAGGAGCGTCATTGGTTCTAGTCCCACTTGTGTCTTCAAACTCCTCATCGAAGTTGGGGTCACGGTTGTGGTTTCTCCAATGAATTCCGCGCATCCTTGTCTCCATGTTTTCCCTATCTTCTTGGTTTCTTCTTTCCATAGCAGCCATCCGCTCTGCCATCCGCTCTTCTTGAGTTTTGAAAGATGCCCTGAGATCCTCCATGGCTGTTAACAACTTTGCTAGTTCGTTGGGCTCACCCACAGCTTCGGTTGTTGGTTTCTTGGGGGTTTCTTGGCTGTCTTCTTGAACAAAGGGCGGATCTTGCAAAAATGTTTCTCGAAAGCTCGCTATGGTGTCGTGTTTATGCTCAGGACCGTGTTGTTTAAACTTAAGAAAGCTCAAATCTTTAGCTCTGTTACCAAGTTGATATGAAATAAGTAACAAAACGGAAATTAACCTTTGATAGTATCACACAAAGGGATCTTGTTCAAGAATCACTCAAGAACAACTCACGAATCACTCGTAAGGGTTTCAACCTGAATCACTCAGTTTGAGGGGTAAATACTCACGTATTCAATAATTAATCATCAAAGCACGAGTTTACAGTAGCAAAGCTCTCCCCTATTTATAGACAAAGAAATCTAAAGTTATTCGGAATCCTAATCCTAGTCCAAATAGGAAACTAACTACGAAACTGACTACAATTATAAAACGAGCTAATTAACAGCTTTCCTAATACCTAATGGACTTCTAATACTAATAACAATCAGATTATTACTCTCCTAAACAATAATCAAATGATTTAATGAAATACTAAAAGAAATCGAACTAAACAACTGATTACTTGGCGTCCAAGGCACAAACCCGTTGGAACAGCTTTCCACTGTAAATTCAATCGTCTTTTTAACCCTGTTACGTTTTGAATATGGGAAAAATCAAAGGACAGGAGTTTTAGATCTCGTTTACAGCTTTCTACAGAATTTTGAATCACCACGATCCCATGTCGTATGAGTGAGTTATGATCGAAATACGAACCCGTGTCGAAGCTGTCAAAATTACGGGAATCCTTATAACGAATGAGATCATATAATAAGAGCTTTAATCCCGATCTTGTGTGTAAACTCCATGTAATTATCTTTGTAGGAGTCAATTTAATGCATAACCACCAAACAAACTCAATGTAAACAGGAATAGATGTTCTCTTGCTAGTTCCTTGGTTGTTCTGTTTACTTTGCACACTTGCTCCCGCATCAGTGCTTAATTGATTGCTTGCCATATTGTGATTGATTGTTTCCTTGTTATGTGATTTATTTCCTTAGATCGCTAGATTAGGTCCCCTTTAGGATCTTAGTGGTCTAGAGTATAGGAAGTTTACTATTTGTGTATATGACTAACTTTGTTAACTAACTTAAGATCGAGTCTAGAATCTTTTCTTTTTAGGAAGTAGAATCTATGAATCTTCCCGACGATGCTAGTAACCATATTAGGGAGACTTATTTTCCAAGAAAATCAATTTCGAGCAAGTAATATATTTCGACCAATGATCTTTCCCAAAAATAAAGAAGAGTCTTATTTCTTTCCTTAAGCAAGTCAATAGTATATTTTCATTTTCTTGAGTCTGGAATATATTTCCTATATCTAAGTCAAGAGTCTTATGGCAAGTCAAGAGTAGCGTTCTTATACTTTCCATAGCAAGTCAAGAGTAATCTTTTGCTTCCCTTATTTTGTTTAGGGTCTAAGTCCATCCTTTTTCCCTTTACTTATTTTGTAGGTCAAGAGTAATATTCTTTCTTTCTTGAGTCAAGAGTATTTTTTACTTTTTTCTTTTTAATAAAAGTCGAAAGATCATTGGTTAAAATACGTTACTTGCATCGCAAAAATTCCAAAATAAATCCAGTCTCCTTTAGAAGTTACCATGTTGAGGGATTATTCTAGATTCTTTTCTCATCTTTTTTCTAACTAAAAAAATCAAAAAAAATTTGCATTGCATTTCATTTTTAGAAGCTCCATGCTAGGACATATAGAATCATTTTAGATTGAATTACATATCATTTTGCACCATCTTAGAACATTGCATACACCCACTTGCCATAGGTGGGTAGCTCCATCATGCATCTCATGCTAGATATTTTGCATACATATAGGACATCATATATCATATTGCATATCATTCTAGGACATTCTCGATTTTCCCATATCATTTGCATGTAAATCATTTTAGGCATATCTAGGACACTATAGAGTCTTGCATCACAATCGTTTATCTCATATAGTTGCATTAATCGAGTCGTAGTCCACAAGGCATCTAGAAAGAGTCTTCATTGCATGTTCGTGTCAAGCTTGCATATAGAGTTCTCATCTTTGGATTTCGAGGGTTAATATAAGAGTCTGTCTTCTTCTAAAAGCTTTTTTCGAATTTCCTTCCTTAGTGTCCCTTACTAAGTTGAGAATTGCATCCAGGATCGAGAAGCCCAAGTTTACTCCAAGCAACCTAAGGCCAATATGACTGGAGAAGGTGAGAAAACCCAAGCCCAAATGATGGAAGAACTTTTGACCCAAATGACCGCCATGAATGCTAGCTTCGTTGAATTAGAGGCTAAGATCGCTAAGCTTGATCCTCACTCCAAGGATCCTGAAGAGCCCATTCCGAATGATGATAAGCCCAAACCTCCCACTAAAGAGGTCCAAGAACTTCAAGATAAGATAAATTGGCTCGAATCCATTTTAAGCAAGAGTCGCAACTTTAACGACATGATAGTCAATTATGAAGGCTTTTCTCCCCACATCAAGGGAAAAATGCCCACCAAGTTCACCATGCCCGAAGTTCCCATCTTCAAAGAAACTGATGATCCACAAGATCACATTAGAGCTTTCACTACTGCATTGGGCCTTAGAGGTGTAGAACACGATCTGTATGTTCACCTCTTTCCCCAAGCCTTAGACCCCGCTGTAAGGGCCTGGTTTTTCAAGTTGCCCACTCAAAAGATCCAAAAGTGGGAAGACTTATCCACCTTATTTCTGGAGATATACACTGATAATGTCTTGCCTCCCATGACTTTAAGAGAGCTAGAGATAACCAAGCAAGGTGATGAAGAAGGATTTACCGACTTCGTGAAGAGATGGAAGACCAAGATTGCCGAAATGATTGATCACCCATCTGAAATGGATCAAATTAGAATGCTTGTCTACAACTTGACACCCAAGTATCGTGAGCACATGAAATTCCAGCTGATCACTACTTATGCCCAACTAGTTGAAGTTGGCATGGTCATTGAAGATGACCATCTCACTCAATTAAGCAACAAGCAAGGCAAGCATGGCTCTAATAATGGAGGCTTATTCGATCCATGAAATGAAGCCAATGTCATTGTAAGTAAGCATAAAAGAGTATACACACCTCTTAGCATGACACAAGATGAAGCATTTGACAAACTTCTCGAAGAAGGCTATATTTCGGCAATCGGTCCCACACCGGACCTAGAGCCCAATAAGAGAGGCAAGAACTGGAATCTTAATGCCTACTGCAAGTACCATCAAGGAAAGGGTCATATGACTGAAGAATGCATGCACTTGAAGCGCGAGATCCAAGATTTGATCGACGACGAGGCCATCCCTGCACCATGAACCCAAGAGTTCGAATTGGACGCCTAGCCCAGTCGCGAAGCCCAAGCTCAAATATCATAGAGTCATAGTCTAGTTGGAGAATTCCCTTTCCCCTTTCTTTCTTTGTCGAGTCCAAGTCTTGTCTTAGGATTTTCCTTAAAGCACTGTCTTGCTTTCTTTTCATTAAATAAAATAAGCTGCATTTCTTTCTTTATTCATTCATGGAATTTCTCTTAATTGCAAACCCAAAGATGAATCTGAGTTGCCAAACTTAATTAATGCAAAGGACCTTAACTATAGAAAAGAGGACCAAAAAAAAGAAAAAAAAATTACAAATAAGAAAAGTAAAGAAAAGCAAAAGGGACACACATCCTATAAGTCATACCGAGGACATGAGACATTCATTTGGCACCCTTTATTATTATCCTTTCACCCACAATGCAAATTACCACTTGGAGCCCACTTGAGCCATCAAACACAAGCCACATTCTTTCTTAAACTACATTATCCTAACCCGGGGTATGGTAAGTGTGCAACAATTTCTAAGTGTCACCAAATATCAAGAGAGGTGAGAAAAACTCCAAAAAGAGTTAAAAAAAAAAACGAAAAAAGAAGCAATTGCCGAAGATTCAAAAGAGAGAGAAACAAAAGTTTCAAATACATCAAGAGAGCACCAAAAATCAAGAGAGTTTCCTCATCTCGAAATATCAAGTGACACCCAGCACATTGGGGGCTTTTATGGGAATTTGAGCCTTATTAATGTATTATCCATTCTTTGGCAACCCGCACCTTGGCATAACATTACAACCCAAAAGACCTATTAGAGGTATGAATCTTAAAAGACGTGTGTGCACCTGCAAAAAATAAAGTAAAAAATAAGAGCCCACTAGGTTGAAAACCCGAAAAGGGCGACCTAGGCAAAAGTTGGGGCATAATCATTTAAAAGCCCGCTAAGTCTATTCATTCAATGGCTTAGACAAAATTGGCAAGCCCGCTGGATCGATCATCCAAGACAATGATCCAGGCACAAACATGGGCACTAAAAATTAAAGGTCCTCGAACTACGTTTTGGCCTGATTCCTCCGTGGATACATAGGTAACCTCTTTGCATTGAGGCCCGACCGTACTCTAATGTTTCTCAATCTCAAGACCCGTCTGCCATTTACACATGGGATTCATTAAAGGTACTAACTCAATAACATCATTACATCAATGGCAACTCAAAATTCTAAGGGTTTTAAAATTTTCGTGATTTTTACCCCTTTTAGAGGCTAATACTTGGATTCGAATCTGCTCCCCTGCATCGCTCCCTATCTCATAAAATCTCCCCATTTTATACTTTTTTGCACCAAGCCCAATTTCTTTCATAATCCCACATCTCTACACTGGAATTCTCCACTTTACATCGACTCTCTACTCATAGTTCGTGGCTTCCGTAGCCATCTTCTCTTGGAACAATAACTCCAACCAAGCATCCATCACTCATGGCATCTTCACGGATCTCATGTGATCACTTCATGCATACTGGGGGCTTCGATTACTCCTAATTATTAGCGAAAGATGTTTGAATACTCAAAATCTCACCCGCATGAGCATACTCGCTTTACGATCCAACTAGTAAACTGGGGCTTTGCCCTTGCCTCAAAGGCACCAATCATGCATACATTTCATAGCTTAAGAGGGACACTTTTGGAACAAAAATCCTTTTGCAAATAAAATGAAATCTCTCGTTTATCCCTTGGAGTCCAGTCTCCTAAGCATTGCATATATGTCATTACTATTGAGCCGCATGCATCATTATTCATAACTAGGTTGCATGTAGCTATAGGCCTAGTTAGCATTGCATTTGCACACTTTGAGTGGCGTTTCACTCATTTGCACTTACTAAGCACTTTTTGCCTCCGAGGCACATGCATAGCACACACGCACATAGCATTGAATGCACTTAAGTCTTCGTGTCTTTACTTGGAGTTCGTTCTCTAACATTCTTTTTGGGTCCGTCCTGTCGCATTTAGCAAGGTCCGTCCTTTTGGGTCCGTCCCGTTGCATTGAGCAAGGTCCGTCCTTTTGGGTTCGTCCCGTTGCATTGAGCAAGGTCCTTCCTTTTGGGTCCGTCCCGTTGCATTGAGTAAGGTCCGTCCTTTTGGGTCCGTCCCGTTGCATTAAGCAAGGTCTGTCCTTTGGGTCCGTCCCGTCGCATTGAGTAGAGTCCGTCTTTTTGGGTTCGTCCCGTTGCATTTAGCAAGGTCCGTCCTTAGGGTCCGTCCCATAGCATCCCCATACTCTCTATGTCTTTCTATTCGATTGAACTAATATGCAGGTTATAAAGCAAAGTACAAGCATTATTTAAGCAAAGCAAAGCAAGAACCGAGAGCGACGCAAAGCTCTCCGACGATGGGCTATTACAATTAGCACCACGTCAGCAAGGCAAAGGCATGAGAGCGACGCAAAGCTCTCCAATGGTTTATTCACCACGTCAGCAAGGCAAAGGCACAAGAGCGACACAAACTCTCCGACGATGGGCTATTACAATTAGCACCACGTCAGCAAGGCAAAGGCACGAGAGCGACGCAAAGCTCTCTGACGATGGGCTACTACAATTAGCACCACATCTGCACAGCAAGGCACAGGAGCGATGCAAAGCTCTTCGACGTCTGGACTATCACAAATAGCACATCGTGTGCATTCGTAAAGCAGGTAACCCTGACCACAGGCGGTCAAGATTTACTTTTATCGCATCTTTTTCTAACATAAATGTTTTCAAAGCATTGCATGCATTTTTGGCAAATACTTTGACCGTCGCTTTTACAAAGCTCGGCCAAAGTGGGGACTTCTGTAGACACCAAAATGTGTCCGCCCTGGCGTAGCGCCCAATGATGATAACCTATAATAATGTTAAAGAAACGAATGTCATTGCTCGAAGTATTTGTGCTCATTTGAACCCATTTATCCATCCTCACTCAGGATCTCATTAATTTCCATATCCACAAATAGCCCTTTTCATAAGCTTTCCAATGCCATCTCATTTGTCCCAATCGGACACCGGAGTCAAAAGTTATGATTTAATGAAGATATGGGCTAAAAACGATGTTCTCATACCCGCATATCACGATTCAAGACTGATTTTTAGCCATTAAAGGATTAATTAGAGTATTAGACCACTAGGCCTGTATTCCCCTTTGAATTAGCTTTCCAATTATTTATTATGGGCCAAAATCCCATTAGAAACGAAAAAGATATGATCCGATCATTGTTTAATGCGCTGAAACGGACACTTCTCTAGTGTTTGGGCCATAACTCATAGGATACTTGTGTTATTTGATCCCACAATATGTCAAAAGAAACCTCTTTAAACAAGGCATCCAACGCACCAAGAATCAGGCCAATCGTAGCTCACACGAGCGCTCCAGAGGCATTTTCGCAGGAGCGGAGGCCATGAAGCGGGCCGCCAGCCCAGCCGCGGTGTCCCAGCGGCCAGCCGTTGAACCCATGCTGCCCTACCGAGGCCGCCGAGCCTCCGGCGGCCCTCTGGGTGGCCATTGGGCACCATTTTTGGCCCAGGAACCCAAATTTGACCTCCTTTTTGGCTCAATCCCTATAAATACTCCTCTAAACTCCGGTTTTCGGGACCAAGACTCATAATTACGGGATTTTCACCCATTAACTCAAGAGAACCCTAATCTCTCTCTCTCTCCTCTCTCTCACGCAACCCTAGTCAAATCAATTCAAGCATTTATCAAGTCTCATTCAAGAGCAACTTCACAAGAAGTCACAACCAAGAGCAAAGCAAATACAAGAGCAATTGACATTCAATTCTAGTGCAACAAAAGGTTAACTTTAAGGCAATTTTCTCAATCTTTCAAAACTCTTTTCAAATCATGTTTTACTTTGATTATGATTATGGTTGATTTGTATATCATGTTATGATTGTTTTAGTTTTGTTATTAATTATATTCATGTCTAGATTATTAATTTGCATGTTTCAATAAGTTTAATGCATGTTTAGTATAATATTGCATATTTGCATGATTAGCATATTATTATAGAATTAGGGGTTTTTGCATATACTTAGTCCTAGATTGCATATTAGCATATTTTTACTATTTTGTTTTTATGTCTTATTTTACTTCCATTGAAGTTGCTAACAATCTCATTGATGTGCATATGCAATTTGGCGCGTTTAGCAAGAAAGGTAAGGTGGGGATTTATTTCTTTTATCTTATTCTTGGTTTGGTTTGTGCTTATTATTTAATGCATGCAATTGGATAATATGTGCAAAGTGATCACTTTGATAATTTGGTTTGTTCAACCCACCTAGTATAATTTAGGATCTTTGACAACCGGATTTGTATGGAACCTTGCGATGTGAATTATGAATCAACATGGATAAGATTAGTAGAGACCGTTAATTCGGGCGATTTAGATAGGATTCGTTTTATCTTTTTCGTACCCACACCCCCGAACTCAATCTTTGGCCCCTTTTGGGTATGAGTCAATTCCCAATAGGAATTGGGTGCACTTTTGTTGGTTTCCAATTTTTCCTTAAAAGTTGGTGGCGACTTCACTATTTGCTTATTATTTCCCCATCACAATTAATCAAATTGCATATGACGTATTATTTAAGAACCATTAATTCCAACTAAATATTTCAATTAGCGCCGAAAGGCGAGGGTTCTTAAAACATGATGAAAATTGTCCCATTGGATTCCCTAGGATTTTTTTCTTGTTTAAGCACCAAATTCGCAGCTTATTTCTCACTTGCTTCAGCCTATTAGTGATCTGGAACATATTGGAACCAGCAAAATTTCCTTGCCAACCATCAGAAATCATATCCTTAACGTCCTGGTATTGAAAACACCACTCATCTAACCTGTATGGTCTCTTTTTTTAAGTTTTTTGGGCGAGGTGGAAAGGATAATAGGCGAGTGATCAGAAATGAAGAAAGGCAAGTTAAGTAAAGAAGCATTTGGGTACAAGATGCTCCAATCATCAGTTGCATAAACACGATCCAGGTATTCAAGAATTAACTCATCTCCTTGCCTATTATTAGTCCATGTAAATCGTTGCCCAGAGAAAGGAATATCCAGTAATCCCAACCTGTTTTTCCATCTAAAAAACTTCTCAAGTCCCTTGATGAAATCTGAACCCCCCAATTTATCATCTAAAACTTCAGTTTGATTAAAATCCCCCATAAACAGGCAAGGGCCCTGCAGATTACTGACAAAATTGAATATATCCTCCTAAATAGAGGCTCGAGAGGATAGGTAACGGAAACCATAAACAAAGCATATATACCACTTACTTAAGTTATTATTTACAATAGAACATACAACAAAGTGACGAGAACGAAAGATAATATCTAAAGCCACATACGGGTTCCAAAGCAAAAATTAACCCACCCTTTGTACCATCCGCATCAACACCATCAACATGAGGTAAACCCCAACAATGGCCCAAGAATAGCAGATCAGGTACCCGCATCTTAGTTTCCATAAAAAAGCACATGAATAGAGTATTGACGGACTAGCCATTTAATATACGGAACTGCAAGGTTGTCTGTCGACCCTAAGCCCCTGCAGTTCCAAGCTAAAAGATTCATGGATCCTGTGGGGGCTGATTCTGGGCAGCCTCCCACACCCCTTCAGGAATTGAAAGAGAAATTAGAGAATCAAACCCAAACACAGCATTGGATACATAAGCACGCAAATTATCAACAGTAGCTCGAGAAGGACCAGGATTATCAGAATCATCAAATCTCACCTTCTTTTTCCCTTTGTATGCAAAAGCAAGGGAGCAGAGTTTACCTCAAAATCATCATCAATTTCTACGCACTCCGGATCAGTCAGTGCTTTGCGCTTTAAGAAGGTTCCTTTATCCGTGGTGACAGGAATAAAGGCACTTCCCTTAGAACGCCTAGTTTTTTCTCGCTGGACCAATCTTGCTCTCTTAACTTGGGATGAAAAAGTAAGGACAGGCCCCTGTGGTCCATCAGACATACAGTTGCGACACCCTGGAGGAGGTAATTTGCGTTTAACTGGAAAAATCAAACCAGAAGTAGTCGAGGACTCCAGTTGAAAAAGAGCAGAATCAGCATAAGGAATATTATCATTTGAAGAATGATCCTCTGCCACAACAGGTTCTGGGCTAGCTTCAGGAGTAATATGTTCGCCCGAGATAGCTTCTTACAAATTATCAAGTGGATCCCATAAACGCTGACGAGTAGCGGGTGGATCATCAGCTGAGGAAGAGCTTTCCGAGGATGGAGCAGAAGAATTAGCCCGACGAAAAGCATATGGGTCTATAGTTCCCGTAGGAGACGCCCTTAACCGACCCAAAGCAGAAGAAATAAGTTGACAAATGGTCCCTCGCCTACTTCGTGGCCTACTAGGCCCATCCAAGTCAGGCCCAGTAACTGGAGACAAGCTAGAGAAAGATTGTCGAGTAACATGGACCGGGCCAAAATCAGAAAAACGTCCTTGAGAAAGCCCAAAACGAAATCTTCCACGTCGATGGGCTTCGTTGAGGCCTAATGAGATTTGAGTTAGAAGGCCTATTTAATGCAACTCCTCCACCCAGGAAAATATTAGAAAATAAATCCAAGCCTCTTGAGAATGGGCCCTCATCACGTGAAGGAACAGGCCCATGTGACGAAGTCCACTGGTCTAGCCCAGTAGGGTTGTCATTTGACAAGGCCATGTGGGCTGAAGAAGTTTGATTGACGTTTTGGTGGGAGTCATGATTACCCATATGCATAGACGTCAGGTTTTGTGACGCAATATGACCAAAACCAACACCACCTCTTTGAATTCTATGACCAGAATTACCATCATTATGGCTAATATGCAGAAAATCAGCTTGAGAATTCCTTCTAGGATTACCCAGAAAATTATATGGTAAATTAACATTTCCTTGACTTGGATTTCCATATTGAACCTGAGAATTAATACCCACTGGAATATTGGTACCTTGACTAAAGGATCCACCATGCAGCTGGGAAATCTGGCTCTGAACATCCTTTTGACGAACTGGAGGGGCTCTGGAAATATTAGGCATGTGAAGCCATTTGTCAGGATCATCCCATTCTCGATAAAGAACTTCCTCTTCATCACTAGAGGTAGGTTCTGGTGAGAATTGTCTAAAAGGGACTTTAGAAGTAAGATTTCTTTTATCGACTCTTAAGCCTCGAATGTCATTAGTATATAAAGGAAAATCCTCAAGGCTAACATGCATCCTGTAACCTCTTTATTCAACTTCAGAAAAACGTTGGGGGTAACTGTTGTGCAGTACAGGCAGAAGAATTATGACCCACACAATCACACAATTTACAGAACCAAAAAACTCCTTCATAACAAAAATTAACCCAGAAAGTCGTTCGATCATCAAAATCAAAGAAAAAACCCGGGATTAGGGGTACAGAAAGGTCAACGAGAATTTTACCTCTCATAAAAGAGTTAGGATGAATGTTCCTGATTAGAGGTAGCACTATAGAAACATCTCCAACAGCATTTAGCGCATGCATGGCCAGATCAACATGAAACATATCCGGAGGAAGCCCCTCAACACGAACCCACAAGTAAACAAGGTGCCAGGGGATGATCCGAGGCCATCCGAGGCACTGCACCAGGAAACCATCTTTTGAAAACCAACAAAGCACCATCAATGTTTGCGCTATGCCTATGCAACAGATCATCCCTATCCAAAGGATTATGAAACACAAAGAAGAAGTATGGTCATCCATCTTTTGAACTAAAATCTCTTCTCTTGAGAACCATCTTTCACCAACAAGGGTGGTGGTCTAGTGGTTCCAAGCTTACTCACAAGAGGTTTGGTAAGGCAAGGTCATGGGTTCGAATCCCCATTCCCCCCATGCCTTGTGTCTGCTGGCTTCTAGGAATTATACTAGCCCCTTGTTGGTGCTACGTTGACGGGGCCAGTGCTTGCGCTAGTTGTTCAGCTAGTCTGATATGTTCGCTATTGAACACGAGAGTCCGAACATGATGTAGCAAGGGGTGCCTCGGTCGCCATTCACTTGCACCCTCTTTTTGACTAGCAAAAAAAAAAAGAGAACCATCTTTAATTAACAATTCTTTGAACATGTGCTGCTGAGAAAACCCTAGAGTCAATAATGGAACCCATAACCACCAAGTTCCACCAACTATTATCACGCTGTAAAAGACAGATTAACGAGATGCCAAAAGGGCAAACATAGAAACTGACAAATTAACGAGAAGAGACCCAAACAGGATCACAAAGAGGAAAAGAAAAAGAAGCGAAAAGGACAGAAAAAGAGCGGAGAAAAAGAAGGGAATCCAGGAGGACAGATGGTGTGATTTCCTCAAATATACATCATTCACAAACTAATTCCCAAATTAGCTTCGGTTCTAAACTATTTCCCCACATATACACCACGTAGGATCGGAAAAGCAAAGCCGCTGTGGCCCACAGCGACTTTTGCCGAAAAAAAAAAAAAAAAAAAATCAAAAGGCAAAATAAAAAATTCGCTTTAGCCCACAGCGGCTTTGCCAATTTTTATTTTTTTTTTTATTTTTTTTTTTTATTTTTTTTTTTTTTTTTGGCAAAAGTCGCTGTGGGCCTAAGCCGCTGTGGCCCACAACGGCTTTGCTTTTCCGATCCTACGTAGTGTATATGTGGGGAAATAGTTTAGAACCGAAGCTAATTTGAGAATTAGTTTGTGAATGATGTATATTTGAGGAAATCACACGGACAGATGAGAAGGATTAATTTTGTAAAAGGAAACTGAGCAAATATACTAAAAGGGAACTGAGCAGTTGTACTGGACTTTAAAACAAGGTGCAGAGAATAAATGAAGAGACGCTAGGAATTAAAGTGGAAACAGGAAAAAGAGAATAAATGTTTGGAGGTGGAGGTTGAGTGTTGAAAGGAGAACCTCACTTGAAGTGAGAGAGGCTCTCATCTTAGAGAGAGAAAGTCCCTTAATTCAAGTTTGTAAACCGACTCATACCATTTTTCAACAAGAATGTAGCCTTATACTTGCTGATCTTATGGCTCCACCCTCGACTCCTACACATTACCAGTTTACCACGTGCGCCTTTTCAGAAAAGGTTTCAAGATCTTACTTTCCGTCAACAATGACATCAGTCAACTAATAAACATAACGCAATATGATTCTTGACCGGTCAATACAATGGACCAAGAAGGATTAAACCCTCATAGTCACAAGTGAATAAATCACCCTTTACAAATGGGAGTTGTTTCAAGAGTCACCAACTAAAAGTGACTCGCCACTTCGGAGTTGGTCCATACTCTAAGGGTGTGTTTTTTTCTACTTGTTGGACCTTATCCAAACAGTGAAAATAAGTGGCAAGACCTTACTCAATCAGTGAGAATCAATGGGAGGACCTTACTCAATCAGTGAAAAACTGGAAATCAGTGGCAGGACCCACTTTTCTACTCACAGAATCAGTGGCAGAACCTTATTAAATCAGTGAAAATCAGTGACAGGATCTTACCGAATCAGAGAAAATCAGTGGCAAGACCTTACTCAATCACTGGAAATCAGTGACAAGACCTTAATCAATCAGTAGGAATCAGTGAAAATCAGTGGAAAAGAACGCACCCTAAACATGGCAAGAAAAGAACCGAGGGAACAAACGTTTGCAATGTCTTCCGGCTTGTTCATCAATGATAGTAGTGAAATATTATGCCACAATTCAAGGGATCAAATCAGCTAAAACAATTAAAAAAATAAAAAAGAAAGGCATCAAAGAATACAATGTAGTTATCCAGTGTAGTTTCCATAACGAATGCACAATAACTGTGGAAGACAAGAATTAACATGGTACTGAACTACTGAACAAAACCCCTACACAGTGACTACCATATTAGACAAGAAAATGTGCAGCACAGCTGCATACAAGTGCTAAAGCCATGAAATTGGAGCAGAGCATGAAACAAGAATGAGCTTTTGAATAAGGGCTCAATATATGACGGGATAAGCAGGAGCTACTGTTTAAGTTACTCCACTTTTGCATGTTGCTGGCTGCCACTACGAAGAACAAAGAGCAGAGATGCTACCATGCCAACTGCATAGCCAACCATTGCTCCATAGGTCACACAAATTGGCCATTCCTGCAGTTACAAACGAACTTTAGAAACATTCATGAGTTTCAAAGGTTTAAAGAAAGATTTGAATTTTGTGGCTTAAGTTCGGAGTGTCAAGTAGAAAGTCCCAAAGAGTATCAAGTAATGAGACTTAGAAACAGTGTCGAGTAGTATTGGCTGGCTGGGATTTGGGAGATCGAGTAAAAGAAATTCTCTGTGAGAGTAAACACGTTTAAGCTTTGAAACAACTAATAAAGGAAAAGTTGCTTACTCAAGACACATTTCCAAGAGGCAGGACATACTCTACCCAATCTTTTGCATGTCCAGATGTAGACAACGAGACCACATATTGTATGAATTTTATTATTCTCCAAGATAAGTTTCACTGAAAATGTGGGGTTTTTCATTCATATTTGTAGAACTGAACGAACATTGCAATCAGAGAACGACTGAACGAGTTGTACCATTTTAAAGTGCAGAAGCAATGATGGATGATGCGTTTAGTAAAAAGTATATTTAACCTCGGTTGAGAGGGATGACAGGAGTATGACAGCTTCAAAACCCTCACAACCCGCCCAAGGAGCAGCTAGTTATACAGCTGTACACTGTGCAGTCTGTGCAGTGCACAACCGTGACATTACTGTATCTGATGTCACTTTATGGAGATTAGGATGCGGCAGCTGTTCAATTTGTGCCTGTGGCTTTGAATATTAAAACCGCTATCTTATCTGGGAAACTTTAAGCTTATTAATGCCCAACCTACAGAACAATGAACGTGTATGGAAAAAAAAGACTTTCCAGAGTTGACACTTTGCTGGGAAACTTATACGAGAAACGTGTAAGAGTATGCTTATATTGAAATGAAAGGAACACGACAATTTGGTTATTTGATGACCATGAAATGACTTCTAATTGGAGATGCACCCTTCCAAGTCAGGGTGCACCAAGAAAAAAAAAAAGAAACAATGCATCAGCATTCGGCAGTTAACAGAAGTTCAAATTTACCTGCCATGGCCTCTCCCAATCAAGTGGCATTGGCCAAGCCCCAAACCAAGACCCAACAAGGGCACCATGTGCTGGAAGACAGACCATATAATCAACAGATCCAGCTGGCCTGAGGGTAAAACTCTGAGATGTTACCTGCTAAACATGACAGGGTAGCAAAAGATCCCCCCCCCCTCCTCGAACCATAATAAAAGTATGAAAAGAAAAGAATGTCCCATGATTGGGGATGTCTCAAAGGATAATCAACTACTTTTAAGTAAATTGACTCTCCATTTTTACCCTTAAGTTCTCAATTACCAAGCACAATTCAAGGAATAAGCAATGACAAGACACCTTCGTCAAATCAACACGCACAATTCAAAATACAGGGCATTAGCGGCATAAAATGTTTAACAAAGACAAGTATTTCTTTAAACATAAAAATCCAAGGGGAAAGTCCTTTCGGGACACAGTGAGTGCAAATTATTGGCAGTAGAGTTCAAAAATATTAATGGATTTCTTAGTCCACAAATCAAAAGGTTATGGCAGTGCAAGAAGATCACTTGAGGGAAGTGACTCTAGCAAGTTCTGTAGGATGATTCTTTTCAACTGATTTTTGCCTCCTCTGCCAGGCTAGCAACGAGTCCTCTTCACATGTCTTTCTTAGTTGTGAAGTTGTGCATACTCTTTGGAGCAGATTATCTGGTATCAAAGGTGATGCGTGAGGCATAGTGCTATTTTTGCAGGACTTTGGTGCGTCTGGCTAGAGAAGAATGCTAGGCTCTTTACTGGTGTTTCTATGTCAGTTAATGTGGTGTGGAATAGGGTAGTCTACTTAGCCTCCTTGAGGGTTAAGGCTACGGGGTGTTATCGTAGCTATCCTATTACATAAGTTATGCTCCATTGGGCTCATGGGTAAATAGACTCCTTCCGAAGACTCCTTGTTTTCGTAACTATTAATAATACTTTCTCTATATCTTTTTTTATTTATTTTAAATATCTTGGATGAATTGTTTCAAACAATGAGATCCATGAGAAAGCTCAAGTTTTCTTTATCAGGAGTTTCGATGATTCTGTCACCCATTTGTTAACACTTTAGAAGAAGCCCTTGATCAATTGTAAACCTCATAGTCATAGGTCTGCTGGATGGACAAATTCTTAATGTGGCAAGTCAACTGTTTGTTAAATCCATAATCCATACAATATGTCAATGCCATACACTTAACAGAGGACCTTTAACTGTTTCTTAAACTGTTCAAAAATATTATGCTATTTTTGGTCCGGCAAGCGGCCAATAGAAGCAATTGAGTAAGACCTATCTCCATAAATATATAAAGTATGCATCATTTTTAAGACTTCTTCTAGGTAAAACGTAACATTGTTTCTTCAAAAACAACTAGTGGTTGTTTGGTTAACAAAAAGAAGCACACTAAGTACAACTTCCTGGGAAGTGAGAAAAAACAAAACTGTTAGGTTGCCAAAAATGTAGGAAGTTGTACTTCAAAAAATGAGGGAAATCACTTACCTAGTCCCCATAGGTAAGTGCCTATTAAATAACGAGATAACTAACTTTGACTGAGGAGTACTTTGTCAAACCTTCCAACATCCTGGGTTTGTATGGCACGTCAACTGAAGAGCATTGAGACTTCTTAAGGGCAAATGAACATAGGGCTTTCATTGATCGGAAGCAAGGTGGCAATCTTCACAAAATCACACTAGATCCATTCATACTACGAATAGATCTCAAAATGAAGTGCATGTGGAGTTTGGAAGGTTTTCTAATGAAGCAAGAGCCAAGAGGCGCTTTGGAAGAATGTCATCAAGGTGAATGTTGTGCAGAGGCTTGGTTGTTGAAACAAAAAGGTCTTGTGTCTTCTCATAAATTGGGAATATGGACATAAGTATAAATTTTTGGTGGAATGTGGAGTGGAGTGGTCCAGGATTTTTTGTTGGCATGGCAATGATACAACAAAGGTCTCTCCCTTTCCCATATCTTTTTCCGATGACATCTCTCAAAGACACACGGTGTAGCAAGAAGCAGTGAATTGGAATGCAGTGAATTGGTATGGTAACACATGCCTATGGAACTTAATTTCCCTAGACTTCCTAATGATTTGGTAGAGGAAGACATTAAAGTGTTACATTTGCCCTGCTCAACACACGTTGATCTAGAAGGTGCTAATATGATGTGCAGGCTAAAGGATAGCAAAGGTTCCCTTTTAAGTCAAAAAGATAAGGTAGGTAGCTCAACCTTTCACTTTGGCTTTTAGGCTATTTGGATTTGGTGGACAAAGGCTCCTCCTAAAGCCTTTTTCCTGAATGGGTTTATGTCAAGGACACGATCCAGCTTTCTACTGCTCGAACTTTATCCAGGTATGCTTAAAACAAGACCTTTTGTCTAGCAAGAATGTCCAGCCTTTGTCATAAGGATGAAGAAACGGGGGACCATCTCCCAGTTCATTGTGCTTGGCTGCTCTCTCATAGCGACTTGTCTTGGTCCTTGCTTGGGGTTTGTAGCATGTAAACTAGTGGCATAAAAGATGGTATGGTAGCTTGGTAATGATGGATGAAGATAACCTAAATTGATTTCTTATAAGAAAAAAAAAATGAAAACCTAAATTGATAACTTTGGAAGTGAATTCCTTTTGGTGCACATGATTGTCTCAAGAATTTGCATTACTTTTTTGAGATTAATGCACAGTTAGTGCAAAGTGCTCATGAGTCATACTTATGTTTGCTTGACTTTACAGCTAGGGTTCTGCATGATTCGTTAGGGTTTAGCATGTTGAATAGATGATTTTTGTTCTTTGCTCTCCTTTTGTACATGGTTGACACTCCCTTGATGTCCATCTGATTTGATTATTTATTACTTAACAGAAGAAAATGAAATCATAACGGAATCTTACAATCATATTGCAAGACCTGGATAGGCCTCACATATAGTCTACCAACCCTTGTCCCCACTCAAATCCATGAATGATGTCCCATCACCCTATTTACTGTTCTAGGATCATTAAAGTCCAAAGGTGGCTAATGAATCAAGCTCCAACAGAGTGTCAGATGGCAAGCTTTTATTCAGATTATAAACAACCACGCAGCATGTAAATATGCCCAGGCATTGTTGGCAAGGACAACCAAACTAGCAAAGAAGATGACATTTGGCAGGATATACATATTGTCACTCATGAGAAAACAGCGTCATAGAAAGATATAACAACTAATTACAGGGGAATTGGGGGGGGGGGGGGGGGGGGGAGGGGGCACTTGCCTGGTGTATGCAAATATACGTTGCCAATCTAGCCAAGATGAACCAAAAACAGCCGCAGCAGGAGTAAACTGCCAGAATACATCGACTTAGAAATATAATACGACTCAAGAGCCACAGTAAAGCATAAATGCATAACTGGATGTGAGTATAGATCATAGTGCACCAAAATTATTTCTATGAAGACATTAAACTGTTCTTGCTTTAGAGGAAAAGTACTCCTAATCAGTTGGTTCCAGGAACTTTTTACACGCAAAAAACTTCAGTATTCATAAACACCAATCACAAGACAGTACTGCCATAATACAAACTTTGGTGACCAGTGACCACACCACAGATTCTGGTTAGTCGCTACTTGGTTACACAACGTTGGGATAGCCAAAATAAATTCACACTTGTACATATTATGCTTGAAAAGGCAATGTACAACGGTAAGTCGGTAAACATTCGAAAGAAAGAAAGTTTTGTCAGACCACCAATTAAAAAACTAGTAGAAATGGAAACTTCACAACAAAGAGCATAATTGTCATTAATTTACCCACTGAGGAAGACAATTGTACTGAGGAAGACAATTGAAAAAACTTAAGCTCAGTATAGAAGAGCATGCACATTGAGAAAGATATTTTCAAACTTAATTATGTCACACAGTCAAAAATGATTTTTTAAGATAACGAAAAAGTATATTAATATGTATCTTAAGTACAGCATAAGAGAGGGTAAGGTATCCTCTAAATTAAACATTTATATATTGCCCCAGTTCCTTTGGATATCACTAATAGTATAACCCTGGAGAGCCCCCGCAGCCCTAGGCCAAAGAGAAGCTAGGTAAGTGCCCTTCTCCCAAAGCATTGGAGGTGGAACTGAAATCCCACGGAACGCACATGCATCCCTCTCCAACCAGATACACGGCATACACCACAGAATCGAAGAAAGTAGCATTATGCCCTCTCCTTCCCACCCCCCAAATCGGAAATTACATCTGTAAGAATGCCTCAACACTGGAAGGATAAACCCACAACTCCTTGGGAATCAACCTACGCCAAAGGCTATGGGCCACATCACACCAAAGGAAAAGATGTGCAGAAGTCTCGCTACAACAACTATTATTTGCTAAGCAGTACGCATCCACAAATAGCAATGTTTTGTGCTGGAAGACTGGAGAAAAGGCTACAAAAAGTTGGCCATTTTTCATTAAACTACAAATCTTGAGATTGTGTAAAATAAATCAATAAAAACAGCATCACATAAAACGAATCAAACACTACATTGAACAATATCACAGGCATCAGTAGAAGAAAATGAACAATTATACAAACAATAATTCGTAGAAGGCTCGCAGTTAATGAGTAATCACAGGAGTCCACTCTCAAGTTAGAGAACACTCCTGGTTTTTAAGGATCAAAGTATGAAGGACCATTAAACTGTAATATACATACAGGAGAGAGAGTGATATAGCACTCGTTAACCGTTGTCACAAGAAACAGAACATATGCTGCAGAGAACTTCTTCCTTCTTAATTTTATTTTTAGGGGAGAGGGGATACACATATGGTGAACAAATAAAAGATATATTACACTTAACTGTAAACGATGACATCAGAAGGGACCAGTTTAATGTCGTAAATACATACCTGATCCAAAAAGAAAGGTACTTTATTAGTTCATCTATCAATTAAGTCCTTAAGGAAGAATGAAGCCAAAGCAAATGTAGAAACGATCACAAACGATCACAAGAACTGTAGAGCTCATGTACAGACGACGAACTCATTCTTGTCTCTGCTTAGCATTAAAGGCTGATACTAACCTTGGAATGCATTTGAATAATATATTTATTGGTCATTGCAAATAGAAAATTGGAAATCAGTGAACTACACAATTATCTAGGTACCTGGTACCACAATTCATTATACAACAGTTCCATTGGCCTTGATCAAAAGAAGTACAGTACTTATTCAAAATTTAAAAGGGTTTCTTATGGAAAAAACCACTTTTTTTAGAGAACAAAAAAGTATACTAAGTATGAGCAAGTCTTCTATGAGACCAACCCACAGAAAAATGGGTCACTATTAAGAAATGTAGGGGTATTGTGAGCAGTGACCCTTATTTCACTAAAAAGTGACCCCCGTCTCACCAAAAGTTACGAAAGACCGTCTTAAACAAGTTTTTGTGATTAAGTATATGGGGTCACTATTAAGCAATGTAGGGGTCATTTATCGTGAGCATTGACCCTCGTCTCCCCAAAAGTTACTGAAAGACCGTCTTAAACAAGTTTTTGTGATTAAGTTTACGAATCAGCAAAGCAAATTACAGATTTACAGCACAGGAGGACAAGAAATCCTCCCATGGAAACTAAATCAAATTAGCCCAGTTTCTTAGGACTATAAATATAGAGTAACTCTTAAACGCCCAAACCGCCATAGACCATAAAGAGACAAAATAGGTAACTATATCCCAAACCACCTTTTAAAAAAGTTTTATTTATAAACTTTTTATATTTTATGAAACCAGCTCTTAGGTATTTTTTTGAAAATCGCCATTTACGAGGATACCTTTTCTTTTTAACAAATAAGATCAGTTTCTGGCGAAAAAGGTACATGGCTTGGACGGAGTAAAGTACCCCCACAAGGGTGCCACATGTTTTTCTAATCCCACGAGCCTTGGAGTTTAACGGTCAAGAAAACCTCCAGTAGAGAGCCTGAACTAGTGACCTTTGGAAAAGATCTCAGAGTTCTGAGTTCTGACTAGCTGAACTACCCGCTCATGATTAACCATACAAGATACAAAACCAATCTCCATTACGATATAATTATGACAACAAGGATACTGTCCATTGTTTGACATACTTTGCGCCAACTGGTGCACCCAAGGTAATAGCTCCCAGTCCAATAACTAGTGCTCCTGAATGATACAAGAAATGAAGCATTAGAAACCTGACTGTTACATGTTAAATGAAGAATTGTTGGATAAGGAAGAAAATAGAGCACAACATGACAGTTGACATCCTCCCACAGACATTAAACCCGAAAAAGCAGCAAACTTTTCCTCTTTTTTTTATAAGAAAAAGAATTTTATGAAGGAAGAGAAAGAATACAAGAAGAGAATCGTCCTCAAGGAGAGGAGCTACCCAAAACCAACCAAACCTAAAAGAATAAGCCTATACAATCAATGATTATTCATAAAGTTTTTCTTTAATTTACACCCATCATAGTTAACACTAGACTTCAAATTTTCTAAGTCTCAACTACCCCTCTTTTTCCTAGGCTTGGAGCTGTAATCCATTCCCCCGAAAGGCTCCTTTCCCCAAGCATCCACTTCGTCAGTTACCAAGAGTGTGACTCGGCAGTCGGCACTGACAGGTTGGAAGAAGACCATCTTCCTGACACGCAATCTGCTGCAACGACTCCGGCTGCTGTGTTGATACACCCTGTGGAGAAGGATCAGACTGCAGCGTTTGCTCCACTAACCTAGCCTCCTCCTGTCCCTTATCCATCATATCCCAAAAATGTGTGGAGTCTATGGACTGTTGAGGATACACCCCTTGATCCACAGAGCAACATGCTATTACCTCGTTAAAAATACCAGCGTCTTGCAAATCTATAGTTGGCGTGTCACTGTCAGACACGTGTGAACACCCAGTCCTCCCTCGACTCATTTCCCCTGAGCTCATCTGAAAGCAAACAATCGCCTTCTATGCCAAGATCATCAGCAAAGAAAGAGCTATCATCCCCCTCTAAACTGGCACCCTCTAATCGACCATAGAGTACCCATAACCAAAACTACACCCTGAGGCCACCTCCGTCCAATCCCCATTCTTGCTTACATAGCCCAAGCAGTTCTGAGAACCCCAAGCAAAATTTTCCTTTTTACATTTGGGATATGTGAATCTAATAACATGAACTGTGCCCCTTATGTGGAAAGGGTGAATCTAACCGGCATAAGGAAGCCAAATCTGGGAGGATACATTTCTTGCACACAACAGAGAATCATACAGCCACTTTTGTCTTCTGAAGATGTTAGCCTACCTCAAGTACAGGTAAAGTCCGTGGAGGTAGTACCTAGACCTAGGTTCCAACGTCCTCTCCATTAGCCTACGCGCCTCACTTTAAACCAAAGCTTCTGGAGGAGGTTTGACCCATACCCATAGAGCAGTAGGTAAAATAGCAACCTTTGGTTGTAGATGATCACCCTTTCAATCACAGCTAGCAACTCCATTCACCTTCAGCAGAGAGCAAGGAGTTTACTGGATCTACGAAAAAATATCTACCGACATGCCAGTTTCTCGAGCTGCAGCATAACTTATCTTTTGTATGGTTCCCTTGAAGGTTTATGAGTGATCTTTCTTGTGGTCGGGAGCCGAGGAGAATAGGAGGGACCATTTTCTTAGTTGGGACTTAGTGCGTCGACCTATGACGGAGGGGGGGGGGGTTTGGCTTTGGTTGGTTTGTGTCTAAGAACATTTTGTTGGTGGGTAAGTGGTCTGCGGTTGTGGCAGTTTCCTTTGAACTCCAACTTCCTATGGCACCGAGTGATCAAGAGCAGGTACGGCCTTCATCATAATGGATGCTACGTTCATGTTGGCTCTAATGTCTCCCATGCTTGCCCTTGAAAGTTCGTCTCTCACAAGTTGACTTACTTCCAACCTCTAGTCAGGTACAGGGTGGATCATGATCAAGTTCGGTTCTGTGAGGATGTGTGGAAGGGTGATTTTTCTTTCTCCACCACATATCCTCAGGTGTATCGGCTGTCCACCTCTGCATGATGTTCTGGATTCTGCCTTGTATTCAAGGACTGATGGTTCGTGGGACCTTCGTTGACGGAGAGCCTCCTATAATAGATAGATGGAGGAACTCACTTCCCTCCTTAGTGTTAAAAACACCATTCACCTTGTCTCTAATGACGATTATTGGGTTTGGGTTGGAGACTCTTCTGGGGTCTTCTCCTCAAAATCCTTCCTTCCTGCTCTTGGTATTCCCTCACAATACCCCCATTTCCCCTTAGCTAATTATATATGAAAGCTAAGGCTCCACTGAAGGTGTGCGCCTTTGTTTGGACTATGGTATTGGAAAAACTGAACACCCATGACATGATACAGCAGACGAGACCTGGGTGGGTGTTGCTACCATTTATGTGTGTTATGTGTTGACAGGGGAGCGAGAGTTGTTTGCATTTGTTCGTATAGTGTGAGTTTTGAATTTTGATCAACCTGCTACAGTTGGATTGCTTTGTACATATGGGGAGGAGGAACGAGTAAGCTGCTACGGCGATGCATCTGTATGGCTATTTTTGGTGTTTATGGTTGGAGAGGAAATCGAGGGTTTTTACGGGCACTGTCAAGCCTGTAACTTTTTTTAGATAAGAAAAAATTTGTATCAACAAAAACAGAATTACACCATAAGTGGACAAGGAGTCCACAATAGAAATCTAATTACAAATCAGCCCAATGAAGCATAACATGAGTAAGAGGGTAACTCAGGAAACACCCAGAAGCCTTCGCCCACAAAGAGGCTACCCAATCCCAAAACAAATGAGTCGACATAGATACACCAGATAAGAACCTCGCATTCCTCTAACCAATTACACCACAAGAACAACATTCTTCCACAACAACCTTTTCCGCTCCCCCCCCCCCAACCTCATCTGCATAATTCTCATAATACTATCAGGACACTCCCAATCCTCCCCCATAACAGAGGACAACTCACACCAGAGAACCCAAGCTAGCCCGGCAAAGCATGCACATATCAGGAGACAAGCCTGAATTTGGCCTCATCCGTTGCCGTATATCATTAGTATTAATATCCAACGCCAAAATCCACACAAACGCACATACTTAAGTGGCACCTTCACCTTCCACAGCCACTTCGCAATCGGGAACCCATGCTGCTGTATTGGCAGCCCCAAGTGCTTCAGGAAAGATTTACATGAAAATACCTCACAAGGATCACCACCCCACCTCCTAACATCCTCCCGATCCTGTGGCTGAACAGACTCGAAAACCTCCAGCAAAGATGTCACCTCCCCCAGCTCCCACTCCTGGTGAGATCGCCGTAGATGCAAGTTCCACGAGCCTGTCAAAGAGGAGTAGAACTGAGAAACAGTAGCTTGGTGTAGTTTGGGATCAGGTAATTCACTTGGCCTAGCTTTGGACCAAAGCGGTTGGGGCTTTTCGACTGATGACTCTTACGGATTTTCAGCGTTCATTAGGCTGATTCGTAATTAATTTTTCTTTCTATTTTTAGGACACCTTGTCTTCCATCTTGTAATTTTACACTCCTTTCATTATTAAAATTTTAGAAATTTGATTTTCCTTGCACCAAAGAATCTAAATATTCTTTTGTGTAATTTTGTTGTTTAGATAAGAAGATTTTGAGAGAAAAGATGCAGTTGTTACAAACCAATAGGACAAGGAGCCCTCAATAGACAAACTAATTACATATCACCCCACCCTAAAAAAACAAAAAGAATAACAAAAGACCCAATGATGTTGGATCTCAGTGATACACCCCATTAAAAAGCAGCAATTGCTTTAACCCACAAAGAAGCAAAATCCCCCACCCAATCCTACCAAAATCCTAAGAATGTGCTGGAGTTCCGCTCTAGGCCCTCTGAATAAAGGCCCCAAAATATCGTCATAGAAACACACCTCCACAGCAAACCCTTCTCCTACCCCTTCCCACCTAGCTGTAGCCTTCCATTAATGAATAATAGTTTCAGAAAACTCATTAACTTCCCCATGACACCAAAAAGGCATCTCCTTATAGACCGGGCCATGTCACAATGCAAGAACAGATCCAACTTACATCAATATCATTAGCACGGTAAGCATTCTTTAAAGAAAGATATACATTGTTTTAACCCATACTACTTTGTATTCAGTTTTCTGCTTAATCGTGTAGTTAGATGTAACTTGTCCAAAATCAAATTACTATATGCTTACGAGTAAATTTGGGTTACATTGATTGGCTCTTAACCAACCTATCAGTCTAATACACTCGAAAGAAGCACACTAAAAAACAATGACAAGCTTGAGCATGACGATTGCACAAAGAGGTTCCAATGAGCTACTCTTGACATCAAAGTGCTTGACAGCATAGAGGGCTTACTATGAAGAAATTTGAAAAAGAGTCCTCACATGGAATCTGATAATTTGTTAGTCCTATATTCAACTAATGTTCCACAGAAATGTCATGTGCATGTGCAGTCTCAATAGGTCAAAATATATAATGCAACGGAACTTGGAAAATAGTCTGCAGACCAAGTGCCAAAAAGCTCCCCTCACATCCATCGAGTATCAGTATGTTATAGTTTCACAACACCAAGCTCTATGGACTACTCTAGATGAGTAGTTTTCTGGCCATTCCATTTTTTAAGCCCCCGTTACTTAAAAGCCATTCTCACAAGCCCTTAAACAAATAGCAATCACGCTATCCAAGGAATGGATGTAAAGGTGTGAAATCAACAACGTTTTTGGTTTTTTTTGTTCACTTAGGAAGTGTCACTTTGTTCCATGATTTCATTTAGATTAGAAAACGCTTGGATTAATAAAAATCAGAATTACATCCTAGGAGGAGGATTCCTCGAAAGGAATCTAATTATAAATCAGCCTAGTGAAGCATAACCTGTGTAAAAGGACAGCTCAGAAAACACCCCAGCCTCCTTACCCACAAAGAGTCTAAGTAGACTACCCTATCCCACAAATCAACTGACGTAACAATAGCAGAAAAGACCCTAGCATTCCTCTTTAGGCATATAGACCACAGCACAGAAAAATTAGCATTCTTCCACAATAACTTCTTCTCCTTCATCCCCCCAATCTCACTTGCATTATCTCCGTAACAGTGACCAGACAGAACCAAACCTCACCCATGATAAAAATAAACCTGCACCATAGAGCCTGCACTACTCCGCACCTCACCAAGACATGATGATTTGCTGCTAGCCTGACAAAGCACACATGTCGGGAGACAAGGCTGAACTTGGCCTCTCAGCTGCCATAAAATCATTGGTAACTCTATTTTTTTAGGTAAAAGCCATAAATCATAGGAATTAACCCTATCCAACATCAAAGACAAGACAAATACCTGTACCTTAACATGCATTTTTGCCTTCCATAACCACTTTGCAATTGGGAACCCAGGCTGCTGTGATGGCAGACTGCTGAAGAAGAGATCTCCAGGAAAACAACCCAGAGGGAACCCATCTCCAAGAGTCGTCCCAATTGTGTAGCTGCACTGACTACAGAAACTCAAGCAGAGAAGTGACCTCTTCTATCTCCCAATCCCAAGGGGGCCTCCGTAAATGCAAGTTCCATGAAGCTGCCAAAGAAGAATAAACTGATACAGCAGCCTCATGAAGCGTTGAGAGCTGGAACACTCTCGTAAAACACGACGTTCTTAGACACCACCCTCCCAAAACCTGACCCCTCAATGTGAACCAGGAACAACGCCATTCTAATTAGTTGTTACATTATCTGGAATTTAAAATAGGTGTGCATGTGCTTTTTAAATTCAGTTTATGTAATAAATATGAAAATCAATGGATCCCCTATCTCCAAAGTGAACAAGGAAAGTTAGTCACCAACATGAACAAGGAAAGTTAGTCACCAACGTGAACAAGACTTATCAAGCAGAAAGATAATAATTTAAAAAATAACTATTGATCCATTATTCGAAAAGGACATATCTAAGCTCTAAAATAGGCATCGGAAGAGAATAAAAATCCTTCTGTCATTTTATAAGATCAAAGAGTTAACAACTAATAACTAATTGTTAAACCTACCCAACATCTGCCGATCTGCGTACAATCGGCTGGTTGACCCAACTAATACAATCAGCTAATGGAAAAGAAGCCCACAACTAAAGATGTTGTAAACCCAATTATAATAACGACTAGGTGAAAAGCATGAGCAAAAAGGAATTAATTGGAGACAAGGAGATGGGAAGAAAATCTAACCTGCAAAAAGCCCCATTAACCCTCGTCCTACTGCCTTCAAGTACTACAAAATCACATGAAAACCAAATAAGCAACATTTAAAAGACAAACAAAAACAATAAAAGTAACAATTGTCAATCGTACAGTGATCATACCGAGCATTTTGCTGGATTTTGCCGGAAAATACTGTAAAGTAGGATTACGATGGGGCACTCAATGACCTGCAGAAACCGAGATTTGAACCCTTCAGAAAGTGCACTAAAGCAAGGAACTTTTACATCAAAAGCAATAATAGTAAAGTTGTTGACTCACCCAAAGAATAAGCAATGTACTATCAGGATGAGTAATGAGATTGACATGATAGATATTATGGGCCACCCAGAAAGCTGCTGCTAAAGCCAAACCACAAAGCAAATGCAACCACAATGCAGAAAATGCTGATGATGTCACAGCTGCTTTTTCCGCCATCGAATGTTCATCAACAACCTTGGATTTTTGCCGAATATTTTCTACAGCCAATGAAGGGAATTACAAATTAAGTATAAGAGACACTGTATTAAACCCTTAATAGTTTAATCACCCAGAAACCCATTGGCAAAACCCAAGTCATAAATCACATCAATTGAGCTCCAAATTTCTGTATACTTGTATCAAAGCACACAGAAAATTGCCTAGCAACTATGGAATCTGTGATCTTTTTCTTGTAATCAAAGGCTGTATTATAGTAATTGAAAAGTATGCACTCCAGGACAGAATATCACAGAAGGTACTAGACTACTACCTCTCAGCACATATATGCAAAGTGTTCAATTTGCAACCTTGAAATTTCTCAATTTCAACTCCACTAAGATTCTACCATGGAAAAATCAAAACTATAAGCACAAACGTAGAACAAGCTATGCTGGACAGAATCAGCTGTATGGTAGTACAGATTTCTGAGTTTGAGCCTATTAGGATTAAGCAAAAAAATAGAGCAAGCTATCCCATAGCCTAAGTTTCAGTTCATGATATGCAATTCTCTGAGAAGCCTAAGCTCTACCCACTAACATTCTGAGCATCATTTTGCTACATCCAGGTTGTGCATTTAAAGGTCCAGTTTTTTCCTTTTTTTTTTTTCTTGTATAATGTCACAGAACCTAACTTTTTTGCATACCCATCTCATGGAATTCAAAAATACACTCATACAACTCAATTAAGGAGGCACACATTGTATAAGGAGACCCAATTAATCAACATTTTCATTCAGTCATTTAATCAAACACATGGTAGGGAAACCAATAAACCAACTTTCTTACCGAATAAAACCCAAAAACGCTACTTTGAACTAACCAGGCTAAAATTGAACTTATGGGCATGAAACAAACACACAAGATAGAGCACACACCTGTTGTTCTGGAAAATTCAAGCTTCTGGATCTCAAATTTGAAGAGAAAACCCAAATCTTTCAGCAGAAATAGGTCCTTAACTTCAAGAGCACAAACCTAATACTGTGTCGTTGATAGAGAAAGATATGATGAATGAGCTTATTGATTCGAAATTGATGAGTGAAAACCTTAGTCTGCCATTGGTGATTTGATGGAGTGCATAGGAGAAGAAGGAGAGGTGTGAGAGAGAAGAACAACTAGGGTGAAAAATCAAAGGGACACGAAGAAATTAAAAAAATTCCTTATTTTTATTTTAAAGCGAAAACAATATTCATTATTTTGAAAGAAGCTTTCGCGCGAGAAACTGATGGAAAAAACTACTCCCTCAATACCGTCCGTCCATGCATGCCGCTTTTAGGCCACCCCCTTTCCTTGGCGGCTGATTTTCAGACAGTCCACCTCTCCTGCCGGTTGTATTGGTGGGAGCTTGCAGCGTGTTTGTGTGGACTTAGTCCACCGTGGACCAAGTAAACTTGAGGGATGGCTTCAGGTGAAATATGGCTGTATGGGGTGGCTACACTATTAGAGGGGTGGCTCCAAGTGAAGTATTGGTCCACCATATACTAAGTCCACACAAGTTTTTGTATTTGCTTTGGGTCATCTCTAGTTGCCGCTACTAATCTGCTCATGATGGTTCGATCTTTTTTTTTGCTTTTGTGAAAGAATGGTTAGATCTGTTTTGTAACTTTGTTCCATCCATGTGGATTTTGGTTGCAAAAGTAGAGTTTGTTTCTTTTTGGTTTAGCTCTACTTCTCTTGTATAAATAAATTTCAAGTTTTTGTTGTACTGTTCAGTGTATAGTCGTGTACTAGGGTCTCCAGTGGCACGGGTCTTCGGGCGTTGTACCAAATTTGAGGGGTTCTCAACCATAGGTGAACTCATACCTACGGTTGTATTCAGCGGTGGGGTGTTACCCTCGTGAAGAGGGGCCCTGCTATCTTACCGCTTATCAATGGAAAAAAAATACCGTATTCACCTTTCACGTTTTCCACTTTGCATCATCCCTTAAATAGTGTTAGTATTTTTTTATTCAGTAGGTCTCTTATGAGGCCGCTGAGGCGCTACGGGCAAATCAAACGTAAATCCCGTACGCGCGAATTAGACATAAGCCCCGCACGCGCGTCCTCCCTCTTTCATTTTTTTATTCTAAAATTTTCTCTGTTTTTTGTCATATAAATAAAGTGTGTTTTCTAATTGCAAAACATATCTAGCTCAGCTGGCAATTCCCACTTAACCTTGGCTCGACTCTAGCTACTACTGTTTCTTTTTCTTTATATTCATTTCTTCTTCTTTTTTTCCGATTTCTATTTGCCTACTATTTTTTTTGCTTTACCTTTCTTCTTGTCCTTCTTTTTTTTCTTTTTCTTTGGTTTCCTTTCTCCACTTTTCTCTCATTTTCCATTTCAAATTCAAACTCATACATAATGAAATCTTTCTAGTATAATATTTTAGTGTATCAAGTATCAACTTTTATATTTGAAGTACCATTAGAAAAAGAGCACGTATTGTGAGAGATCAACTCACTAAAAAATGGAAAATGTAATGGTCACTTATTATGAGCCGCGAGCCCGCGACCCTTGTTTTACTGAAAAATTATCATCATCTCACCAAAAATTACAATATGACTGTCTTAAACAAGCTTTTGTGTTATAAAAAATAACAAATACTTCAATTTCAATAAATCGTGCCCATTTAGTATCGATTTTATATATTCTAGTATCATTTTTCCAGTAGCACTTTAGTTCTTAAAGTATCTTTTTTTTTCCCTCACTCAGTATCACTTTTATATTTTCAAAATCATTTTTCTATTGTGGAGGATCACTTTGATTTCTTTCAGTATCACTTTTCTATTATGGGCATTGGGGTACCAATTTATTATTATTATTATTTTTGTCCATATCAATTTTCTTTCATTTAGTACCACTTTACTAATGTGGGGCATCACTTATGTTTCTCCTGGTATCACATCAACTTCTTTCAATAACACTTTTAATTCTCCCATTATCACATTTACTTCTTTTTGTGTATCAGATATTGGTTTGGGAGGATAATAGGCCTGATAGTCCACTGAATTTGAAACAAGTAATATTTGGATCTAAGTCAGAGGGGACAAGTGACAGTTCTGGGAGTGATAAGGGTTATGTGCCAAGCTGTGAGGTTTTAAGTGATGATGACAGTTCAGATGGAGAGGGTTAGGTGCCTAAAAAAGGATTCACTACTGCAGCAGGACAAGGTCACAGAGCTACAAGTGCAGAGGCTACAAGTGAAGACCCTAAAATTGCAGAGCCTACAATTGCAGACACCTCAGATTTTTTAGGACATACCTGAATATGATTCAGAGGGTGATAACCTTGAAGCATTGAAGGTTGGAGACTTAGTGAAGAAGTGGAATGAGCAGAAGAGCAGGGCACTTGACAAGCTCAATTATTCGTTAGTTTAGACATGCATATACAAAGAAACTCCTCCATCAGACCCTGGCAGAGAACATGCAAAAGAGATGCTGAACTTAGAAATCAAATCAAAACCAGAAGGTGCAAGATTAATCAAATTAAAAACCATAGAAATCAAATGGAAGCAGAAGGTGCGAGATTAATCAAAATTGGAAACCCTAAAAATCAATGTGGAAGGGAGAAAACGAACCTTTGCTAGTTGCGAAATTGTAGCTCGGCAAGTGAGGAGACGAATGAGGCGTCGATAAGTAGCCCAGATCCATGCATGGAAGAAGGTACTGATAATAATTGTACAAGGAGTAGCGAAGCCGTTGAGTAGCAGCAGTGGTGAGCAGCTTAGAGAAACAAAGGGAAGAGAGAACGAACTGATGGGCTGAGACTTGAGAGTAAGACCGGCAATGTCACCCGCATTTACGGATACCCGCTCCATCCAACCTAAATAAATGAGTGAAAACTCGTTTAAAACAGGTGATTCAATGGGTGACGGGTGGATCGAGTGATATTCGGGTGATAATTTTCCACCCACAAATCCACTCATCACCCATTTACTATATTTATATAAAAACCAAAAAAATATAAGCCAAAAAAAAAGAAAAAATCTTAAATTTTCATTAAACTTCTTCCTTCCTGAGGCATTCCCTTATTCTCTCTCCTCACTGACATCTTCCCCCTTCTCCTGAATAATGAAATACGTAGTACAACAAAAGAAGACATTAATGTTCTGGCATAAATGGAAAACTAACCTCATTTCTCTTGTTCATCAAACGTATTTAGGGTCATAATTGCAATCTCTTATTTTATTCTTGACAACCAACATTGTCACCCAAAACATCTAACTTGATTTTTTAAATTTGTGGAAATTATTGCCCAAATGGGTGAAAAATTTTATCTCTTTATTCTATCCAATTGGGTAAATATTTTCACCCATTAATGACCTGATCCACCCGTTCACCCGACGGATGACGGGTAGATTGGATACGGGTGGAGTGTTTCGCGGGTGACAAATGGATGGATAAAGCTGAAAAATTAAATGGGTGGATGCGGGTGATACTCCACTCGACCCAAATCCGACCCATTGCCAGGCCTACTTGAGAGTCCTCAAAATGAAAGAACAAGGGTAGGACTTGGATAAAAAATTTATATGGACCTAAGTCTAGCCAACTTAGCTGGACTTTGGTGGCACTTTCGTAATATATTGGACAGGCGGGGCTGTTTTTGTAATTCCTTCCCTCCTCTCCTCTCACGTTCTGTCGCACTGTATACAATGAAATATAACTTTTTCTCTCCTCAAATCTTCATGGATATCAATGAATTTTTTGAGGCTTCAAACTAAAACTTAATTCATGAAATTTGTATGGATAGATTCCTCTTCATTTTTAGAGCTCATCGAGTACCAAATTGAAGCGGTTTAATACTCTTCACGAAGAGAGAGAATATCAAACGAATTGGGTATGCTTGGCGGTGGTTGGGCGATGAGATGATGTCTTGCGTGGGGCTGGGCGATCAGGCGAAGGGGTAGGCAAGGGTTGAGCGGTGGCTAGGCGATGAGGCGAGATGTGTGGTGGCTGTGCAGGAGTCGAGTACATTGACTTGGCGATGGATGGGAAAAAGGGCGAAGGGCCGTAGGAGGTGCGCCGATGATGGGACTTGGGAGGCTGGCATTGGTGGCTTCGATGTGCTGGAGGGGGTGAATTGGTGAAGCACGTATGTCCAAATGGGAGTAGAAGTTACTCTACCCAAATTTGATGCTGTAGGAGTTACTGTACCAAAGAACAATGAGTCAAAATATTGTTCAAACAAAAAAAGAATTGAACATTTCTTATTGAACATCAGCAAGTATTGTGTGAGACCAACTCATAAAAAATGGGGTCACTATTTTAGTAATGTAGGGGGTCACTTATGGTAAGCAGTGACCCTTGTTTAATTGAAAGTGACTCCCGTCTCACATAAAGTTATAAAAAGACCGTCTTATAAAAGTTTTTGTGTAAAACAAATGGTTCATAAGTTATAAACGTAAGGTTCATTAAATTAGTCTAATAATTCATAATCTTTAAACAAAGTTCATGTAAAATAGTCTAATAGTTCATATAAAGGTAATGTTCATTTAAAATAGTTTAATAGTTCATAACTATGTACAATTAATTTAAGTAGTCTAATAGCTCATAAACTATAAACGTAAGATTCATTTGAAAATAGTCTAATGGTTCATTAGCTATAAGCGTGAGGTTCATCTAACATAGTCTAATAGTTCATAAGTTATAAACCTAATGTTCATTTGAAATAGTGTAATGTTCATTTTAAATAGTCTAATAGTTCACAAAATATAAACGTAATGTTCATTTAAAATAGTCTAATAGTCATAAGTTATAAACATAAGGTTCATGAAAATGGTCATAATATATAAACTTAAGGTTCATTAACAATAGTCTAATAGTTTATGAGTTATAAATTTATAATTCATTAAAATAGAGTAATAATTCATAAGTTACAAATATAATGTTCAAAAATTGTATATGGGAGTTTTATGAAAAAAATAGTTTAAAGATTTACAAAAATGAAAACAAATCTTCATAAATTAATCTAAATGATGTGTACATACACTCCAAAAAATGATATTTACATATAACAACAAAATAAAAAAGACAAAAAAGAAGTAAAAGTGAGGTTGATTCAAAAAGAAAAAAAAAAAATTAAAAGTCACGTGGGACAATAATTCATTTGGGATGGAATCAGTGGGTCCCTCACAAAGAAAATAAAAGGAGTGAAATTTTCATATGAAGGTGTTGGGCCTTGCGCGCGTCATCAAAATTAAGAAGAAGAACGGTAGTCTTTTTAAAATGAACTGGCAGAGCGAAACGAGGCTTCTTAACGACTTCGTTTGGGGCTGGGTCCAGCTATATTGGCTGAACGCATATCCAGCAAATAAGAATTGGTACTTGGGGCGTTGTGAATTTATAAAACAAAAAAAGAAAAAAAAACTTACAACGTCAGTGTTTTGAAAAAAATGATGTTATAAATCCTTACCTTCAAAGTCGTTTTCCACAAAAAAGCGATTTTGTATGCTTCAAGACCTACAACATCGTTTTTTTAAGAAAACTGATGTGATAGGCTGCAACCTACAAAATCACGTTTTCTTTTAAAACCGATATTATAACTACCACATCGCTTTTTTCCAAAAAATCGACGTTAATATGTTTGACTTATTTACAAGTTTACCACCGCCTTACTTTACACACCCTTTTTCTCAAAGCGGTGTATATTCTGCGATGTTGTATCTATATTCTGTAGTAGTGTGAGTATGGGGATATTGATGACGACAATGACACTAGGTCAAACACTGGTAAGGAGAATGAGGGATTGAGGAGGAGGAAGAAGACAATTCCAGTGGTGAATGAACACACAAACTGGGAGAAGTTCAAGTGGGCATCTGGAATTTGATTTCCTAGCAGATATGAATTCAGACATTCAGTTACAAGTTATGCAATCATGTAAGGTAGAGATTTGCATTATGTTGTGAGTGATAAGAAAAGGAACAAAAGTTAGGGGTCAAGTGTTCCACAAGTTGCCGTTTTTATATGTATGCATCTTGGGAGACAAAAGAGAGATTATGATTACAAAAACAGTTTGTAGCCATCATAGTTGCACTAGAGATATGAACAAAAATAGGCAATTAAAATCTAGATTGCTAGCTGAGCAGTATTTAGATGTTTTTGCATTAAGGCCTCATTGGCCAGCTAAGAAATTTGTGAAGCTGTGAAACAAAGATTTAGGGTTTGCATAACTAGAGATGGGGCATACAAGATTAAAGCACATGCACATAAGATGCTACATGACACTATGACTGAGCATTATGCCAAGCTTGGTAGTTAAGTGGAGGCTCTTAAAAAAGCAAATCCTAATTCTGTGTTTGAAACAATCCCCAATAAGGATAACTTGATGAGCCAAAAGCTTTTAATATAATGTTTGTGTACTTTGATGGGTTGAGAGATGGACCGTTTGCTGGGTGTAGGAAGGTCTTATCCCTTGATGGTTGTTTCCTTAAGACTTTTCTAGGGGGGATGTTACTGTCAGTAGTAGGCAGAGATGTCGATGGGCAAATGTACCATGTAGCATGGCTGTTGTTGAAGGAGAGAATAATGAATCATAACAATGGTTTCTAACTATGCTAAGTAAATATTTGAATGACCCATATGAAGATGGGTGGACTGTACTATCAAATCAACAAAAGGTTAGTGTGTGCTAACATCTTGTGAATTATAATGTTGATATGCAATTGTAGGATTCTGATGTGGTTGTTATTTGCATGACAGGGTTTGACAAGTGCAGTTGCTCTAGTATTTCCTAATGCTGAACACAGAAATTGTGCAAGGCACATATTGCAGAACTAACACAAGACATACAAAGGGGATGAACTGAAGGGCTTGTTTTGGAGAGCAATCAGAGCACATTGTGAAGTTGATTTCAAAGAAGTTATGGAGCAGATGAAGGTGGTTTGTCCTGAAGTTGCACATGCATTTTGGTTCAAAATCCAAGAGTATTCTACAGATCATTTTTGAAAACTTGGACTAAGTGTGATGTAGTGACTTGAAAGCATATCATATATATGCTTGAGAAGATTAGGTCTTCATTGATGCAGAGATTAATGAGGATGAAGAAAGGTGGGTTGGCAAATGTGTGTTTGATGTTTGTCCAACAATTGCAGAGAAGTTAGACAAGGAGAAAGATGAATCTTGCAACTGCCAAGTGATGCCCTCTTCAAAAACAATTTTTCCATTCAGTCATATGAAAAAGGCAATACAACAGAGCCCCCCAAATGGATGAATTGGTGGTTGACTTGGAGATAGGTACTTGCACTTGCAGGCAATGGGATCTTACTGGTATCCCATGTTGCCACGCAGTTGCAAGTGTGTTCTTCATTAGAGGCAAGCCTGAGGTTTTGATGAGTGAAGTTTACAAATAAACCTACATATCTAGATGCTTACACAATAACCAGTGCCCCATGTGTTGGCCAAAGGTACTGGCCTCAGGTTGACCTCCCATTATATCCCCTCCAATCAAAATAGGCCCAAGAAGACCCAAAGATAAACAAATAGAAAAAAAAAGATCCACATGAGGACCCTAAGAAGCCTGGGAAGTTTACTATGCATGGCTTAAAGCTACACTGCAGTATTTGTAGGGCTAAAGATCATACCAATAGGAAATGCAAACACAAGGATGACCCTGCACATTTGCACCTCCACCAAAGAAAGAAAATGGAAGGCCAAGGAAGACTGTGGTTCTGCAGAGCTACTGCAATAACACTCCGGCAACCTCACAGATTAGAAGAAAAGGAAGAGGACAAGCTACAGGTAGAGGTGGCAGGGGATAAAGGTCAGGGAACCCACTGATAGAGGAGGAAGGGCAGGAGGTAGAGGTTTTGGGGGGGGGGGGATATTGATCAGGTAAGTGTGAGGTTTTTTGTTTACGTTCAAATTAGTGTGTATCTATGACAGTACAAGCTAAAAAAAATTTCTTCTTTAACTACAGCAAACATCACAAGCAATCATATCAATCCTAATAAGCAAAGTTAGTGCTCCACAAGCTTAAGTCACCCCCAACCAAGTCAGCCTCAAACCCAATCAAGTCACAACTAACTAGGTGGTGGTAATGTTGTTGTGTTTATGTGTTGTTATTCTAGTGTATTTGAACACTTTTGTCCTTTTGTTCTGTATTTGAACAACTTAGTGGTGTGTGTATTTGAAACATATTGGCTGCAAGCTTTTGGTGGTGTATTTCAACAACTTTTGTGGAGTATTACACAAACTTGTGCTTTTGTGGTGTTCATTATTGATGTACATAATTGAATTAGTAGTTAACATTTAGGAAAAGAAAGGCTCATTTGCATTGATAGAAGACTAATTTCCATTTCATTACACAAATTCAGACACGTACATCACCATAAACCTACATTTACCCATACATGTCATCATTGCCTACCTATCCAAACACCACCACAACAATCACATTTCATCACTGCCTACCTATCCAAACATCTATCACACATGCCAATAAACAACAAAAAAAAGAAAAATGCATCCATTTTCATCTTCTCAGTCATTGCAGCACATGATAGATAGAGTTTCAACACTTTTTCCTCCTTGGTTCTTAAAATTGTCAGTTTCTCCTCCACCATCCTCTTCTTTGTTGCAATTTTCATTATCTCTTCCCTCAACATTAAGTTCTCCAGTCCTCAAATGATCAATCTCCCCAAACAAATGCTCATGTTCCCATATGAAAAGCCCACAATCATCAATCTGTAATGTCATTAATTTTACCAATTTAGCAAAAAAGCCCTAATTTACCAATTCAATGAAATTCACCAAATTAATTGAAAATTTAACACTTACATGCCATTGAGGACACCTAAAGAACCTCAATCCTTGGTTGGTCCTTTCTTTTTCACAGTTAGAACCAATGCATCTTCATTATGTTCACATTGGATGAAAAGGATTGTCAATGGAGAGGTAGCTCCTCACTAGCAAAATTGGTAGCATGTCATTTTCGAGAGGTAAAAAATATAGAGAGAAAGAAGAGAGAAAGAAAGGAGGTTGAACATGAATGGGGAGAGTGTGTGTCTGCGTGAGAGAGAGGAGGGGGAGATTGAAGAAGAATGGGAGATTGAAGATGAATGAGAGAAAGGAAGAAATAAATGGACCTGGTGGTTTAAAAGGATAGGAACATATCTAAACGTCTTTTTTAAACGGTAAACGTGCAAATAACAACGTCATAATCCGTTAACGGAGTGGAGACGACCTCTTCATTTAAAGCGTTTTGGGCGAGAGGGTACGAACATCAGACTATTTGGGGCTAGGAATGCACACCGTTCCAAATCCGGATCGAACCGGACAAGACCGAAGATCGGTGAAACGAAAAGGGAGGATCGGAGATCGGACCGAGTAGTCCCGCTCAATTGCCCGATCTCAGTTTTTTTCTTTTTTTTTTTATGTACCTTTATTTACATGTAGTTGAAGCTCTCTGTAAATATATCCCTCATCTTTCTCTTTCCTCTCAACATGCCAGACTATCCCTTTCTCTCTCCTCATCCCTTTTTCATTCTCCTCTTAAAATCCAAATTAATCCACCTCCAATATAAAATCAAAACCAATTTCCACAATATTCCAAACCCAACCATAAGCTATAAATCTCCCAAAGGACGATTGACATTTGTTGGAAATTTAGAATTGATTTGATAAACAAATTCAGAGGAGAACTTTCAAAAATCTCTACTAAATGGTGGATACAGAGGCGTAAAAGAGGGATATGGGGCAACTTTGTTTTCTTAATTTTCTTAGGTTTCTCTTTCTCTCTCCACTTTCTGATTTTTTTGGGTATCTCTTCTATCCCTCTCGTCTGCTAGTGAGAGTAGTGAAGGATATTATCACCATTCTATGCACGCAGCTTTAGAATAATGAGAGATATGAAGCCATGGAGTAGGAAAGAGATGGAGCCATTGAGGTGGAAAAAAAGGAGGCATAGAGGAGGAGGGAGGATATGAGAAGCGGCGGTTGAAACATTGGATGAAGAAAGATCCGCAATTTTTTTTTAAACTCACGTTTTAAAAAAAATGAGGAAAATTGGCTCCCAAAAATCCGAATTTTGGGCCGTCCGCCGCGAATAGCCCCAAGTTTTCTTTCAGCCCTAAATAATCCGAAGTTTAGACTCACCCGCCCAAAACAGTCTAAATGAAGATGGAGTTAGACTCCGTTAACGGTTGTTAGTAACTTACACCCAAAACCCCATTTTTTTCCTTCGTCTCTCTCCTCTTCATCTTCAACCCCCTTTATCCTTCTCACACACACACACACATATTTTCTCCAACCCCTCTTGTCGACTATTATCCCCATTTTCAGTTACATAACTCACAAAAAAAAAAACTCTTCCTTTCAATTTCCCTCTCCTCTCTCTGCAAAATTCCATTGAATCAACAAACCCTCTGCAAAATTCTCCATTGATTAATTTCAGGAAAGAGAAAAATAAATCATTTTCTTCGCTCTCCTTAGTATAATCTTGTAATTTAAAGAAACCAAATCAAAACCCCCCAAAATCCAATAAATAAACAATATTCGCTACGGTTTTTTATGTACATTTCCGCTTTCATATCTTATAAAAGTCCTCGCCTTGAGTGGAAGTTGTTGCTGTGCATTGGTTGTGGAATTGAATTGGGGGCTTGGTTGAGATTTGGGGTTTGGAAAGAGAGAGAATTTGAGTTTGGGGGATGATATCTTTAATTTGGTCAATTTAACATCAAATTTAGAATGTATTATTTGCAAGTACACATTTCAGGTTGGAGGAGTGAGAATGGTGGTTAGGGGTTTAAGTATGTGTGTGTGAGAGAGGGAGAAATGAGGTTGAAGATGAAGAGGAGATAGAGGGGTTTTGGGTGTAAGTTATTAACGGACGTTAACGGAGTCTAACTCCGTCTTCATTTAGACAGTTTTGGGCGGGTGACCCCAAACTTCGGATTATTTGGGTCTGAAAGTAAATTTGGGACTATTTGCAACGGACGGCCCAAACCTCGGATTATTGGGAGCCAATTTTCCAAATAATAATAATAATAATAATAATAATAATAATAATAATAATAATAATAATAATAATAATAATAATAATAATAATAATAATAATAATAATAATAATAATAATAATAATAATAATAATAATAATAATAATAATAATGCATTCAACCCAGTCTGGTCCGGTCCAAACCCGACCCGGACACCGTCGGGATTTTGACCGGACTGGACCGAGACCCGCCAAGAGGAAGTTGAGAACCGGTGACCAGACCGGCCGTGCTCGGTCCGGTTGAACAGGTCCGAATCGGTCCGGTCCCGGTAAAAAGCTCGGTCTTTATGCACAAACTTATTTGGGGCAGAAATGATACTTGGGATTATTTTCGTCTGACCGGCCAAACTTCGGAGTATTCACAGCCAATTTTCCTTTGAAAAAAGGAGATGATAGTTTGGAAAAATATTGGTTACCATTTGAAAAAATCACAAATACAGATGTACGAATTGAAATTTCCTATAATGACTAGCAAAAAAAAAAAAAAAAAAAAAAAAGGAATTAACCTTATCATAATCCACCATCAGTTCAAAATGGATCAAAGTTAGGCCTAAACGTAAGTCTAAAAATATTTCCACTGCCAAAGACAAAGGGAAAACTCTTTTTCCTACTGATCAACTTGTAGACTCTCTCTTTAGAAGTCTACATTTGGTCCCTTCTCCCACTCATAGCCCTTCACCTAAAGCACAACCTGAAGCCACATAAAATCAGTATCGACTACTAATATTTGATGCTCAGAACAATTCTCCCTTGATAGTCTCCGCAAGTATACGGATTTTATAGAGTAGTATAAAAGATTATCGTATCCACAGGGTGCTAATATGTCCAAGTATTAAAATTTCTCAAATATATAACAAGCTAAGCAATTCAAATTGGATTTTGGATGATTCAAGCAAAGAAGACTAACACGAGTAAAATTACGAAATCTAGCAAGATAAAAGATCTAGGGTTGACTTCACTTAACTAGATTACTTGATGCGATAGATAAACTTAACTAGCATGTCAATGTCAATCATTGCAAGGACGGTTAAAGAAGCCTAAATCTTCTCTCGAAGCGATAAAGGCAAACTCAATGCAAACTTAACTACCTATTCTCATGGAGTCAAGTAACATCAAGAGTATGAAGAACGAAAATCAATCAGCCCACAAGATATTCTAATCTACTTTCGTGATTAGGCAATCAAGATGATTATTCGAAGTCCGACAATTAGCATTCCCCTTTCGATTTTATACTAATCATCCAAGTATTCAAAACCCTCTTTCAAAAATTATGAATAACAATAAGCAAACAAATAATCATGTGCAACAATTCAACAAACATGCTAGCATCAATTTATCAAGACATCAAATGATCCAAATTAAGCTTCATCAGCCCTAGAATAAGAAAATTAGCTACTCATGATTAAAGAAACTAATAAGCAAATGATAAGATTCAAACTAAACATGAACTAGCAAACTCGAAGAAATAACAATCATAAACTAATGGATTAAAACTAAAAGCAATTGAGAGGGAGAAGAGAGAGAGTAGAGATGAGAGATAAACCAAAAGCTTCAATTGAAATTGCCAAAGCTTGAACTTGTTCTTCACAATTGCAAATAAAACTAGAGAATTGAGAGTAATCTAAGTGCTTAATTTAAACTCTAAGCTATTCTAATGGAGTAGAGAGAGATGATGGATAGAGTGTTAGTGAGTGAGAGAGAGAAGAAGAGAGGAGAGAAGGCCTTTTATAAGCCTATACATGTTTAATCTAATGGGAGAAAAGAAGAGGAAAGGTCTTTTGTCGATTATGCATAAATCGCACAGGAGCATGATCGTGCCAACATAGGCATGATCGTGCTTGCTCTTTTCTTCAAGATTTTCGTCACTGACATCCCCAAATGACGACACATGATCATACCTATTGGAAGCATGGTCATGCACTGTATAAAACTCTAAGACTTCACATTTCTAGCATCTCTTTTCATTCCAACTTCGATTCCTTCTTCTTTGCTTCGTCTCTTGACACTCCAAAGTCCATGTTAATTCCAATTGCACATTTGAACTCCAAAATGATCCTAAAATCACATTAAACGCACAAACATACCAAAGTAGTGATCCTCATAATAAAATAAATAAAATCCAATCAAAAGCGAGGATACTCACACAAATATAGGACGGATGAGTGCATATATACAATGAAAATCAACACTATTTAGGCACTCATCAGCCCTCGACAAAAACCCTTGTGCTGTGGTCTGTGCAAACCCCCACACCCACAGTAGGTCATAACATTGAACTCGTTGTGTCTCACCTGAGCTCGAGACTGATGACCCTCTTGATGGGGCAGACTTCCACATATGGTGTGATGAAAATCTGGGAGATTTGGGAGATGATATGGGAGATGATTTCCTGGATGCCGAGATATTGATCGCATGTCGGAATCTTCCGACTCCACTAAGCGTCGCTGTTTGGATGCACATAGGGACTCCACTTCTTCTACATCTACTAAATGATTAATAGTGACTATTGCATGTTATATTTCCAAGTCATTCAGACTTTAATTAGTATCTTCTTATATTTGCTTTTGTTTGTACCTTGTTACTTTCTGTCTCTGGCGTACAGGGACCATGTTTGTTATGGCAATCCTGGGACTCCTTGCTGTCTACTATGATGGGCGGCACCACAAGAGCACCTAACTAGATTGCTAAACCACTATGTTATCATCCGTAGTGTTAGTTGTCGATATAATATGTTCCGAACTCAACATCCTGAGTTCATGGAAGGGTTTAGTACTGAGTTAGTGTCACTTAATGTACTACAAAGTCAGTTTACTAGTCCATATTAAGTGGTTCAAGTCAGTTTCGTCTGTTTTTAAGTATGTAACTGGGTATACCCCAGAGCTTGTACGTGTGATTGTCAGTCAAGTTTATGTATATCTGTGCACTTTGTATTATAAATAAAGATGTACTTCAGTCTTATACGCCTTGGCTCCTCTTATGTTATCCTTGCTTTGTATATCTCAAACGACGTTATGTGTACACCTTTAACAAACTATATCTGCACACAGTAAGCACCCTTGTAAAGATGCATGATCAGTGCTGCAGTCAAAAGTGTACAGGTCTGCACACAGCAAGTACAATAGCTATGTGTTGCATCAAAAAATGTCCTTATTGTTCTAGAATCAGTTACTTTGTACTACAAAGTCAGTTTAATAGTCCATATCAAGTGTTTCAAGTCAGTTTTGTCTGTTATTATGTATGTAACTGGGTACCCAGAGCTTGTATGTGTGATTGTCAGTCAAGTTTATGTATCAGTATTCTTTGTATCATAAATAAATATGTACTTCAGTTTATTCCTTGGCTCCTCTTATGTTATCCTTGCTTTGCATATTTCGAACGACATTCTGTGTACTACACCTTCAACCAACTGTATCTGCACACAGCAAGCACCTTTGTAATGATGCATGATCAGCGCTGCTTTTAAAAGTGTGCATGTCTGCACACAGCAAGTACACTAGCTAAGTGTTGCATTAAAAAATGTCCTTGTTATAGAATCAGATACTTAGCTATTTTTTCTAGCTTGCTAAATAGGTATGCCATTTGTGAGTACTGCACCTTTTCCCCTATCAGAAGATCACATCTCCAATCTTTATTTGGGTGGCTACTGTATCTAACTATCGCAATTCCAGACAACTATTTACAAAACTCAAGTTAAGCCAATACCATACCTGCTGGATAGTGAGTGCTGGGTATTATCACCGATCTGCACCTTCAATGACTAACAGGTGATTTTCATCTTCATGTATATGTCTTGCGAATCATGTTATTTTATGTAAAATTCTGATCGCTATTATTAGAACCATCATTATGCATGCTTCTTGGATCGAAGTTGTAGCTCCTTGCTTATATTTTCATAGATTCTACATATCCCCTTCTTGGAATATGGAGTGTATATATTTTGGCAAAAATTACGAATCATTAATCCATTAATTATTAGTTATTAATTATGAAGATAATATTAATTATGAAGATAATATCATGGAATATTAGAGTAGTAAAAAAAAACCCAAGCCCTATCAGAGTTGCAATTTTTAATACGTAAGTATAACCCTGATATTGTTTTTATTCTAGAAACTCGGGTGTCACGTTCCACTGCCACTGCTCTTATTCGATATTTTTCTCGACATGGAAAAGGATTGTTATTGATCCTGTCAACAACTCAGGATTAATCTGGGTAGGTTGGAATGAAACAGACATTCAAATTTGAAAGTTGTAGCTAATGACCGACTTCTTAAATTAGAATTCATTAATAAAGAGACAAACTTGGAGCAATGCATCATTGGTACTTACGCTCCGGCTCAAGAAATGGAAAAAGATGAATACTGGCAACAACTTAATAATCTTCTTACAAATACGAATCTACCAACATGTATCTTAGGCGAATTGAATGAACTATATCAGCTCAATGAAAAGATAAGCGGTGCTCAAATAAGTATTCAAAGAACATCTCGTCTCCAATCTTTTTGTTCGCAAAGATCCTTACTACAAGTACCTCACTCTGGATCAATATTCACTTGGCGAGGATCTTATCAGAATGAATGGTTTTATGAAAGACTTGGCAGGGCTTTATGTGATCACAATTAGTTAGATGTCCATCCAAATGCTATCATCTATACCGGGCAATTCACATGTTCAGACCATACTCCCCTGATCCTAGATACTAGATCTGTGACAACTCCTATCAAGAAGCAATTCCGCTACAATAAAAATTGGAGTTCTCATAACGACCTAAAAGAATTATTACTAGGCAGTGGAGCACCCAATTTAATGGTTCCGGATTTTTTAAGATCACTCGTAAACTTAAATCTCTTAAATTCGAGCTAAGACAATGGAGCAAGACTGTGTTTGGGAATATTCATGCTAATTTAGATCAAAATCTAGTAAAGCATCAACATATTCAGGCTCAACTCTTATTGAGTCCCTCGAACCATAGGCTAAATGAGATTAATACACGGCTTATTCTCCAAAGAGAAAAACTTCTCTTATTTGGGCAGAATTATTGGGGCAAACTTGCACGAAAAAAGTCACACACTCAAGACGATCGTAACTCCCGTTATTTTCATTTGAAAATACGCGGACAAAGGAAAAAAAAAGTTTTATTTACCGCATACAAGATCCAAGTGGCATATGGATTGACGATACAATGATTCACCAAAATTTTATTTCAGAATAACTAATAGATTTAAATCAATTCATAATACAGGTGACACAATCCCACTCAATGATACGAATCTCGTATATCAGAAAATGACAATAATTGCCTGATTGCCCCCATAACAGATGACGAAATTAAACAAGTTGTATTTGAGATGAATCCACTGAAACACCAGGACCAGATGGTTTCGGTGCCGCTTTTAACAGAATCATTGGATATTCTATGAAATGATATAATTAAAGTTGTTAATTCGTTTTTCCATTATGGCAAAATTCTCAAGGAAATTAACCATACTTTTATCACGTTTATCCCTAAAATCAATAATCCTTCAAGTCCAAATCATAATAGACCAATTAGTCTTTGCAACTCCTTATATAAAATCATAGCAAAAATTCTAGTTAATAGACTTGGATCACTTCTTACAAAATTGACCAGCCCAGTTCAAGGAGCATTTATTCCACAATGATCGATCCATGACAATATATACTTATAAGTCAAGAAATTATGAACTTCTTTCGTCATACCAAGTCCAAAGAGGATGGCTCGCAATGAAACTTGATACGGAAAAGCATATGACCGTATAGAATGAGACTTTCTATTTAAATCCCTCGCACAATATGGCTTTCATCCTAGATGGATAGACTGGATTAAACAATGCGTCTCCACAGTAACATACTCCTTGCTTATTAATGACTCGCCTGCTGGATTTATCACCCCCTCTCGCGGACTTCGGCAAGGAGATCCCTTATCTCCTTACTTGTTTATTCTTTGTATGGAAATCTTAACTCAACGTTTATGTAAAGCTTCGGGAGCCAATTCTGGTATAGGCATTAAAATTAGTCCAGATGGACCACAAATACCATGCTTATTATTTCCAGATGACAACCTCCTGTTTTGCAAAGCTAATCGCCAAGCTACCAGCTCCTTAAAACAATTCTTGACAAATTCTGCACACACTCAAGTCAACTTATTAACTATCAAAAACCTGCCTTAATTTTCTCTCATAATACAACCTCGCGAAAAAAGAAGTTTTTAATGTTGTTTTCAATATTCCACATCGACAAAGTTTAGGAAAATATTTGGGATGTTTATTTCCAAATCACCGTATTAATCATGTTACTTTTAAGAATATTATTGAAAAAACTCAACTAGATTATGACCTTGGAAAGCTACTCAATTATCAAAACCTGGATAATTAGTCCTTATTCAGTCCAATCTTGAAGCACTCCCTTCACATATAATGCAAAGCTTTAAACTACCATCGCATATAGCAAACCTTTTGGACTCCATGCACCGTGATTTCTTCTGGCACACTTCTTCAGACCATAACATCCCCTTGTTGCATGGGATAAAATTTACCAACCTAAATCTGTGGGAGGTATTGGGTTACGCAAAATAGACCATGTTAATAGAGTTTTTTTAGCCAAACTAGGATGGAAAATTCTAACTGACCACAATAATCTATGGGTTAATCTTGTACGAAGCAAATATTTGCGTAAACGTAGGTTTTTTAGCGCACAACATAAAAATCATGACTCCTGGATTTGGAAGCATATTTTACGACAACGTCCTATCTTGCAACAAGGTATTCGGTGGATCGTCAGTACGTGATGTTGAAAATATTTAATTTTTGGATTGATAATTGGGTTTTTCAGGATAATCTGATTATGCATCTGGGGCTTCATTCTCAGGTCATCGAAAATATAAATTTAAAAGTTAAAGATTTCATCCTTGCGAATTCCAAATAGGATTTTGCAAAACTCGCCCAATTTGTTCCTCCCTCGGTAATTAATGTTATTAAAGGAATTCCGATCCCATCAACAGATACTCCAGATTATTTCTGTTGGGGTCTCGCTAGCAATGGCAACTTTAACATCAAATCAACCATTTGGTTATGCCATGGACTAAAAAAAGAAGATAACAACAATAGGCCACATAAAATGGATATGGACTATTAATATCGCCCTAAACTACAAATTTTATTGTGGCAGCTCTTTCATGATGGACTACCAAACCGCACAAATCTCGTTAAACGAGGCATTAATCTAGATGATTCTTGTCCACTTTGCACTCAAGATCAAGAACACATATTTCATATGTTTTATGACTGTCCATTTGACAAGGATATCTGGCACGAAACCAGCTTCTTAACTGGCTCTCGCTTAAGGATTCCAACCTTCACATATTTGAATGGTGGGATCATTTGAAAAATCTCAATATGACTGAAGAAGTTCAAAAGAGTATATACTTAATATGGTATATTTGGAAGACTATGCCAACACCTAATGTCCATCTCACGATCCTTAAAGCACAAAGAGCCTATCAAGAATGGATAACTAGAGATAATTTAGACTCGGCATATAGCACATACCACGAAACAATGAAAATGATCAAATGCATGTTCCCCAACGCTCTTCGCCAATGTTAGTAGCTTGGAAACCACCCCCACCAACCTTTGTAGAACTCAATTTTGATGTGCCCAAAATGTTTCTGGATCAAGAGCATGCTATATAATCCGTGATCCAACTGGCAAAATGCTCAGAGCAGGTAGTTATTTTTTAGGCAATGCCTCTTTACTAGTTGTTGAAGCCACGACACTCAGAAATGGTTTACAATAAGCCATATCACTGGAATATTCAAATATACTAATAGAGGGGGATAATATGCCCACCATTTCCAGTGGAGTCAAAAGCTTCTTTACTTTTTGGCTTCGGAATGTAATGGACTAAAGCAAAATGGCTCATCAAATTGTCGGCACTTCTTATTCATTATGAAGTTGCCGAAGTCGCACTTTGAATCTCGGGTCAAATGGAAACAGCTTCTCTGTGAGACTCTCGCAGGGGTAAGGCTGCGTACAACCGACCTCCCCTTACCCTGCTTAGGTGGGAGCCTCTTTGGAGGCACTGGGGTAATGTTGATGTTGATGTGAGTTATAGAGGGGGATAATAAAGTCGTCATTCAGGCTATCCAAAGAAAATGTCAAATCCCTTGGATCATTTTTAGCCTGATAATGGACATTCGTTTGCTTATTCAATAGACATCACAATATCGTATCCAACAACACTACCGTGAGGCAAATAGAACAACAAACTGGATAGCCAAGTTTGGCAGGTCTAATTATGAAAATTTCACGTGGGATAATTACCCGACTATTGAATTAAGAAATATCTTTTTTTCTGATTCGATGGGAGTAACTCTCGAGAGGAGGGCCTTCTAATCGCCTACCTCCTTACCTTTATATAAAAAATAAAAAAAATTGGAGGTTAATAGTATCAAACAAGCTTTCGATATCCTTGATAATTACTCCCTCCGTCCCGGATTCTTCCTTACGTAAGGAAATGGACCGGTTACCAAGAAAACTAATTTTTGTACAAACCTTCCCAACATGCCCTTATCCTCAACCTTTGGTCCTTCTCCCCCTCTCTCCTGTAAAGTGTAAAACCACCAACTTCACTTTCACTTTCATCTTCACCTTCACCACCACCTCAAACACCTCCCTCTCTCTTGCTCCTCTTTCCATCTCTCATTTTTTTTATCTCTTTGGTGATTTCAGATTCGGTGGCTCTCGTTCTCTCTCATTGATTTTTGTTTGATTTGATTTTCGATGGCTCTCATCGATTTGGGGGTGGGATGGGGTTTCGTGGGTTGGGGCTGGGTTTCTGGGTGGAGGGATTTCGTGGGTTTCGGGGTGGTTGGGTTTCACGGGATGCGGGTGGCGGGGGGTTTTCGGGGTTGAGAGTGGGTGAAGTTTGGGATGTTTTCCTGGGTTGGGGTGGGTTTTCGGGCTGAGTGCTGGTGGGGTTTGCGGTGGGGTGAGGGCTGGTGGAGGTGACCAGGTGGGGCTGGTGGGTAGCCAGGTTGGGCTGGTGGGTGAAAGGGGTGGGGGCTAGTGGGTGGGTAAAGGATCTGAATTCTGAAGAGAGAGAGTGGTGGTTTCTCACATAAAAATGCGAAGGCATTGTAGACTTTTGATCACTTAAAAATTGCTAAAATAGGTAACGTAAGGAAGATTTGTGGACATCCTAAAAAGGAAAAGGTAAGGAAGAATCTGGACCGGAGGGAGTATTCCCCATTGGAGTTAGCAACATTTTAGCTCAGTAGCCACTAGCCAGTGTCACAACGCCGAATGGAACAACAATGAAACTCACAAATGACTACAGCCATTAAAGGTTTGTGCCCTTAGATGCTACTCCAAACAACTAATTCAGTAATATTTATGTCAATTATTTAATAATACACAGAATATATACAGACTGGGCAAGCCATCGACGATGATCTTTAACACGACTTATTTGCAAGGAGCATCACTACATACAGAGTCAAATGACCAACATATATTCCTACAAAATTTCCACCCCCAATAATGTGATATACCTTGGACTCCAAATCTAATCACTCATCCCCCAAAGGAAGGTAAACAAAAACCCAAAAGAGATAAATGCATGACAGGATGGAATTTGTTCCTTCTTTAGCTTAGCTGCCATATTAGTCATTCAAGTAAATTTAGCTAGGTTTGGTGGTCTTTCAAAAATCTAATTATCCAGATGCACTAGCTGCAGTACCCTTATCGTATTCTCCTTGCTCTTCTTTCACAAATTCTTCAATAAGTCCCCGCTGTCTTGGTGTCAAACTCCTGTCAAATTTATACCAGTAAATATTAAGCCCCACATTCACGATATGATATAAGGAACAATCAATAACAATAAACAACATTGATAAAATATTAGTCAAAGTGATCGATCATACACGCGGGGAGGGGGGGGGGGGGATATCAAGGCCGTCAAAATTGTTCATAGCGCGCACATACACATGCAAAATATGGGCAAACAAGAAAGTATCACAGGAAAAATCCTAACAAACTTACGTAGGAATGCTGACATTGAAGTGCACAAACTGGTCACCAAAAGAGGCAGAGGTCCTTGCTTTAATCCCTGCAAGATAACATATTAAGTGCGTCAATCTCATATCTCAACCATGGCATCTGCAAACAAGCACCAGTGGGATAAAGCAGCTAGCTTCATCACCACAGGTGCCACAACCGAAGCGGCAAAATTTTGGGTGCTCCCATTAGCAGCCAACTAGACACCCACTTGGTTTTTAAAAATCAGGCCCACTTGGTTTGTAGATGAGACCCATCTGATTTAAAAAGATTGGGATATCCAAGTGAGTACACTTGGGAGTATCCATAAGGCCTTGACCAGAAGCCAAGTCTCCGTAAATAATGCCAACCAGTCTAACAAGCTACAACTAAAACCTGTTACATGCACCAGGCCAACACTAAATGTAATCCAGCACAACATAATCCACTATCATATTCTGGAAACTTTTATACCATTCTCCCATAGCTCTGACAACTTTTTTTCTCTTTAAAATGGACATGATTTATAACAGAAATAATATCCATCTGCACATTCACACACCCCCCCCTAAAGAAGGCCTTTCACAATCCATCAAAACCAAACCCCCCAAATCCCCCCCCCCCCTCCATGATAGCGGAATAAAGACATTTGCAACAAAAGCATTTGCGTTGGCTAAGCAGAGACTACTGCAGCCAAGATCTGCCTAATGGTTCACATTAAAAAAGGCCATTCACAATCCATCAAAACCAAACCCTCCAATCCCCCCCCCCCACCACGATAGCGGAATAAAAACATTTGCAACAAAAGCATTTGCGTTGGCTAAGCAGAGACTACTGCAGCCAAGATCTACCTAATGGTTCACATTAAAAACCAGAACCAAGCAGCCGTGGCGTAAAGGATACTTTGAAGTGAGTGCACAATAAAAACAGCTAAATGATTCAATTAACCTGTTTGATTCTCATCGATCCTAAAGTACAATTATACCACAAAATGTCAACACTATTTCCATTTAAGTCACTTGATTAACAACATACTTAAAGCCTACAGGAATGAGTATAATGAGCCACCTTTACAAAAATGGGAACGCAAGAAAGTGCAGATACTAGATAAGTTGGGGAGGAAAGGACTTTGCTCCCCGCATCAATAAATCGAAAAGAGACGAAAAGAGACGAAAAGAGAGTTGGTTCAGAAATTTAAGCTTTCTTCTCACCTTTCTTCTTCAGCACTACCTTCTGACCAGGTTGGGTCCCAGGACGAACCTATTCAGAACAAACAAACAAAAAATGAAATGTATCCTTGTGGTGAAATTAGATGTACATCCAAAATACGTTCACAAATCCTGGACACACCTTAAGGACAACATCCCCTGTGAGGGTTGGAACCTGGATAGTCCCTCCCAAAATCGCCTGCGTTAGAGAATCAAGCATCAATAATTGATTAATGCAGAAAAATAAACAGGAAGTTGCTGGCAAAACAATGTAACAATCTAGGGAAATTTGGGGAACATCTCTGGTGCAAAAACAAAGAACAATGTCACTATGATATCTGGGAGAGCAAACATAATTGATCTTCAAAGAGTTGAGATAGTCAAAGAAGAAAACCCTTCAGCCCCGAATAATAATGAACTAGATTAGATGTCTTCAACTTCATATCATGGTGAAGTAGTGCACAACTGATATATTTTCAATTAGCCGTCCCATGGGAACAGCTCTCCATAGAGTTGAGGCTATGTACATATGAATGCAAGATCGCCATAGTTGGGCAGCCTCATGCACCATGTCGATGGTTTGATTTGAGCAAACATAATCTACGCATGTCAGTGAGAATCATAGAGGGCTACTGCAATAAGAAGCCCACTCAGTAGTGAAAAATCTTGTAAAATCACTCCACTGAAAGATGAATGTCTTAGCTTTCACAACTTGCCTGATCTTATTATTTCAGCACTTGTCCTTTGTCCAAGAAGGTCATAAGTACCATTAGTCCATCATACCGTGCAACGCACATCACGTGCAATTATAACTCGCCCTCATAAAAAATAGGCTTGTGTTTTTGAGGTCAAACTTTGTTATCTTTGATCATCAATTTGTGAAACCATATAGAATATAGATTTATAATGTGCATATGGTATCACTAAATTTGTTTTTGAAAACTTCACAAACCTGTATCGGCTGTATGTTAATAATTTTTATCGTGTCTGATGATAACAAAAACGCATGGTCAAAGTATCACATAGGAGACCACAAAATTTTCAACATGCTTTTTTTTCCTGGGATAGAGGGAGTAGTACCAGGGCGGATCTAGTTCATTGGGATAGGGGGCACTTGCCCCCAACTAGACATGGCCTGGTTGAGCATATTAGTACAGACCCATAGTTGCACCCTTTACAAATCTTTTCGCCCCCAACTAGTGACTCAGTCTAACATATGAAGGCCCATAAAATTTGAATTACTCTCCCAATTCCTACTCCCCAGGTTGCCCAAAAGAACACAGTAAGAGAGAGAAAGGGTTGTCCCTACACGAACACTCCTATTCTATCCTATAGGTGGCTTATTATTAGTCCTACAGTCCTACTCCTAGTAATTAAATTAATTGTTGCAGCAAAGGGCATTTATATTTGTGGAAATGTCAGCTTAAAACTTTCATTGCCAATAAAGGTAAACTAATGAGGCTTTTCACTTGTTTGTCACCACTTCTATGCCTAAATTTTGAGGTTTTTATAAGTGCAATACACAATCATAACAAATGGTTTCGAATCCCCTCAAGGCCACTGAAGATTTCCCCGGTTGTTAACTTCAGAGCCCATGGGATTAGTCAATCAAAAAGCTTGGATAATATATAAGCCATGTCACAAATTTATCATTCCTTTATAAATTTTAGATGAGTCCATTTTACCATTTGTTTGAGGTGAGAACTAATTTAGTTCACTATATTTTTAGTGAAAAATCACCCTTTTTATTCCTCTTGTCTGGATTTATTTGATAATGGTACTTGTGATGGATCCCTCCTTCAAAAAATGAAACTAGTAAAGAGCATTTGTAGACGTAATTTATTTTTTGACCAAGAAGACTGTATTTTTTTTTAAAATAACTTGATATTTTAAAACTGCCCCAAACAAATTTGCCACCACTGTAGTATAGGCCAGTATAGGGGTTCATCACTGTTTATAGAAAGAAATGTTTTTTAACCCCAAGCATGAGGAACAAAGAAAATAACAGAACACAAACCTGAGTAATACTGAGGACCGCATCCACATGGATGTCTGAGCCTTCTCGCCGAAAAACTGGGTCTTCCCTGACCTGAACAACAAATTTGCTCGTAAAGTCATTGCCACACACAGGCTACCCAACCCAACAACAAAAGAAAACAAACATTAAGAATAGTAACAGTACCTTGATGATAACATAAAGATCACCGGGCCCATATCCATCAGGATCTGTTCCACCACTCCTAGATACCTTGATAGTTTCATCATTATCCACACCTGCACTTATACCAACACACCAACATTGGTAATGTTACAACTCCTATTAAGAAACTAGGGTGTAACCTCCAAAGGAGTGTAAGGTGCAAAATTAGGGCTATTCATAGAATTTCAAACCCAAGAATCTGACCCGAATATTTTATTGGATAACTAAATCAGATTCAAATATGTTTCCCATTTTTTCCGTTTTCATTTTGCAGTATCCATTTATCAAAATATCAATAACTAAAATAAGGCACACTTTTATCTTGCAAGGGAAGGCACTAGTTCAGAGATAAGTAATGTTTTATGCTTGAGAACCCTGATTCAACCACTTTGCAGCATTGACACATAATTCGCTCACCTCCCCTGTTCCCAAATTGGCGTACCGCGTTAAGGAAACACAATTCAGTGAACCCCTCCCTAATGCACTCCACAAGCCAATCAAGTTCCCGTACCCATTCTATGTACAACAATTTAACACGTACTATGTGAGACTGCACTACAGTTTAAAGTGCGGAGGTATCTTTTCTGTTTTCTCATTTGAGTAAGTCGGATTGCTTTTTCCTAAGCTAAAAAGAAAAAAACAGAAAGCATTTCTCATTTCAGTTGCTGCCTCGCCGCCTAAAGAGCCAAGGCCTCAAGTCCTCAACTCAACACTATTGACCACAAGAACACGCTCAATCTCACCCCATCCCACCACAACCACTCTGTCCATTTCGCTCTCGAGCACCACAGCCACTGCACTGGGCGTCTAGTTGGTTTTGAAGGAAATTTAGATAGTCATTGTTATTTTATTCTACTTATATACTTGTGCCTTAATTTTCCAAGAGTGGTGAAAGTTCCTCTGTGCATTAGATTGGCTACAAACTTCCCATTGTCCTATAATTATTCAGAAGGGCTTGCTCGAATTGGAGAAGATGCAACATGGTTAAGTTTAATGCTTCAAACCAATTATTCTTGTTATTTTGTACTTTGCAGAAACCACCTTTTGTATACCGTATTTTGCTTTTAATGAGACACGCCTTTCAAAATAAAAGGTTGTTACAGGCATGTTTTCTTTTTTCTTTTTGTAGATAATAGAGGACCAATACAAAATTAGAAGACATGAAGTCCTCAAAGTGAAAAGCAAGTCTAACTAAAAATAAAATAATTCCAGCCGCCTTGGCCCAGAGAGAAGCCAAGTACACCACACAATCCCAGACCAACCAACAGGCTGCCAACCCCTAAGACCCTCGCATTCTTCTCCAACCAAAGGCACCAAAAGATCGCCAAACACAATCAACGTCACAACAACTTGTTCTCCTTCCCCCGCCCCACTGGTACAAACCGCATCTGAATAAACTGTCCAACTGCAGCGCACGAAGTCCTGGCAATATAACAGATCACATACAAATGCACAGGACTCTCTCTAGCGTGGTGACACGTCACACAACATCACTAACAATACCCACCCAGGTCTCCTATGCTGCAACATGTCATGTGCATGTCATGCCATGTGTACTGGAATTTATTCTTATTAGTATGATTATCTTTGTCATAGTTATCATAATTTTAGGTTGATTATACATTTGTGCTACTCATATAATGAAGATATAGCTTTATGTGAGCCCATAACTCAAAAAATTGCATAGTTAAGCGCATTTGGTCAGTATTATCCATATATGTGAACTACTGAGAAGCTTCTCAACAATCTCAAGACAAAAATTAATAACAAAGCATGCCGGAAAGACTCGCGGTGACTTATGGGACTAATTGTCAGCCCATGTAGATATTACATAATGGTATTAAAGGAACTCAAGGACTGCATTCTAAGTTTTTTTATGAGACAACCAAGGTCATTCGCATGGAGGGGAAGGATTCAGGGACCAGGGACCAGACTACAGGCTGAGAGGATGAGCAAGTCGATAAGTTAAGAGCAACCCTATTTCGTAGTCATCTGAAGATAAATATAACACCCAGTAGTTTGATGGTAGTACTACCCGTAGGACCAAGGTCATTCGCATGGAGGGGGAGGATTCAGGGACCATACAGGCTGAGAGGATGCGTAAGTCAATAAGTTAAGAGCAACCCTATATCGTAGTCATCTGAAGATCAATATAACACCCAATAGTTTGACGGTAGTACTACCCATAGGACCAAGGTCATTCGCATGGAGGGGGAGGATCTAGGGACCAGACAACAGGCTGAGAGGATCGTAAGTCAAGAAGCTAAGAGCAACCAAATATTGTAGTCATCTAAAGATGAATATAACACCCAATAGTTTGATGGTAGTACTACCCATACGACCAAGGTGAACCTTCATTTTTGTATTTTTAAGAGTGCTTGTTGATAGCATGAGAAGGTTTGGAGGACTCAAAGAGCATGCGAGTGAGGACAAAACATGCTAAAAGACTTCTCATGATTGTTCAGATAATAACTCTTGCCGCAAAGAGGTGGCCGAAATGTTATTCGTTTATAAGTTGCATTTTGCATACACAATGCTATATTTGTTTTCCTTTGCATTACAGCAATGAAGGACTTGACCTGAGAATAATGCATATAATGATAATTGAGGAGAGCCCTACGGGATTAGGACTTGACCTGCTGATAATGTATGGGATCCAGTGGTGTGTTTAGCATCTCTTTGGGCTAAGGAAGCTTGGGCTTTTAAAGGGGTGCCTCTAATTGTCATTTAACGTCATCGGGAAGATTTGTAATTAGCTTTTATATTTGTGAGAACTCCTCCTCTTATGTTGTACAACTCTTTCAATTTTAATGACAAATTTCTTTTATTTCACAAAAGAAGAGATACGCCTTTGAAATTCGGACAACTGATATTAGATATTATGTTCTCTTAGGAAAATTATCAGAAACTATAGTAGGGTACCTCGAAGATTCAAAAATATCTCAAAGTACCCTTTTTTATAGAACTTTTTCCAGCCATTAGAAATGTGTGATGTTGCGTTATTCATTCAAAACCGACTTAGTTTTAAGGATAAAATCATGCGGTCAATACTTGCTGATGATCTTTTTGCCTTCCATTTTCCATTACATTTTGCTATCAAATGCAAACATAGAATGCGTGTTAGATTGACAAGGATATTAGAATACTTGTTTGCCGATATAGTCAAACGGGCTAAAACATTGCAGAGACGAACAAAAAGGAGCAATCCAAGTGATGTCTCTATGATTCACTTGGATTCTAGAAACTCTTGTCCATAAGGCACTGTTAACAGACAGGAAACAGATGCTACGAGCAGTTTTATGTACGTGCTTCGCACGGACTCGTGAATAATTTCAATGAGATTAACCAAATTATTGTTGATGTTTTATATTAGATTATACATAATATATTACTAAATGTATATATTCGCATTATATTTAGATATCTAATATTCATATTTTTACTAAAAATGATTATGGTAATTAATGAACTCAAAGATCAGCCATCTTTATTTTAATACTATTTTTTTATTAGTGTTTTGTATGCCTTTAACTTCAAAAATAAATCTAATATGAATCTTTATTCTAAAATAAAAATAACAAATATTCCACCTATAATTATCAATATTATAATAATTCGCTTAAGGGTGTGTACATCTATAAATCTGTTCGATGTTATAGATGTGAACAATCGTCATGCAGTATATAAGAGTTATGAATTCTAGAGTTGCGCAAAAAAAATTATTTGTAATTTCAAAAAATAATACGTTAGAAATCATAAGTGTGATATTTCATTATTATAACTCATGTAATTAATAAGGATGCATTATTGGAAAGACATGGATGATTTTCTTAGTTGACAATCATACGTGTCAACTCCACACGAATATGGGTCACTTAGTTGGCGTCCTATGTGTCCTCCCCACACAAAAAGGATCGAACTTTAAGTGTGTAGGTCAAATATAAGACATATATATCTCATTTTGAAATACTTGTCAATTCTTCTAATCCAATTATGTAATAATTATAATTTTTTAAATTGAGTGACAAAATTATTTTAGATTATAATTTAAACAATAACTAATAAGTTTATTATGTGATATTAATTAAGTCAGTAAATGATGATGCATTAATGCATGTGCCACTTGGATGACTTGCTTGCGTGTCGGCTTATGTGTCAGTCCAACACGAATATGGACCTCCTATGTGCTAGTTTACGTGTCAACCCCACACGATATGCCTCGCAAAGGTGGCGTACCCGTGTCTTCGCCACACGAATAACGACTCGGTTATGTGGCGACATACGTGTGAGTTACACACGAATATGACCTCTTACGTGACGCATATGACCCATCTCTACACTAACATGGTGCTCTTATGTGGCGTCCTATGCGTTATAGAAAGAAATCTAACTTTATATTAGAGTTAAAGATTGGACATATATATATGATTTTTATGTACTTTTCAATTCTTATCCAATTATGTAAGAATTACTATTTTTAAATTGCATAACAAAAGTTATTTTAGATTATAATTTAAACAACATGCTAATAAGTATATTATGTGATATTAATTAAGTCAAGTAATAATGATGATGCATTAATGCGTGTGACACTTGGATGACTTGCTTGATTGACGGCTTATGTGTCAATGCAACACGAAAATGGTCCTCCTATGTGGCAGTTTATGTGTCAACTCCACCACACGATGTGTCTTGTAGGGGTGGTGTCCCTGTGTCGTCACCACACGAATAATGACCCAGTTATGTGGCGACATACGTGTGAGCTCCATGCGAATATGACCTCTTACGTGGCGCCTATGTGTCATCTCTACACCAAGATGGTGCTCTTATGCGGCGCGTTACGTGTCATAGAAAAAGACATAACTCTATATTAGAGTCAAATATAGGACATATGAATCTCGTTTGAAACTATTTTCGATTCAGATCCAATAAAGTAAAAATTATAATTTTTCATGTTGCATAACAAAAGTTATTTTATTATTTATTTTGAACAAATATGCTTTTAATTATAATATGTTGTATTAATGACGACACAATGATGATCAATAAATGCATGACACATAAGTATAAGCTGCTTACGTCGCGTCTTACATGTCAACTTCACACGAACTACACTTCGTACGTGGCGCCTATGTGTCATGAGCATACCAATTTGACCCGCCTAGTTGGCGTCCCACGTGTCATCACCACACGTGTAACACTCAACTTTATATATATATATATATATATATATATATATATGATTTTCCACCTATATGTGGTTGCTTAAATTAGCAATGACTGGTGCACCCCTTCCTAACCCCACCCCACCCCACCCCAAAAAAAAAAAAAAAGAGAAGGCAAAAACCTACCTATATTGTTAAGAAAACAAAAAATACTAACGGAAAGAGGGGAGAAAACAATATAAGAATCAAGAAGCAAAAGAAAAGTAAATGAAGAAAGCTAGAAATTGAATATTATCTGCTTGTCAGAGATCAGCTATTACCAGGCATGATATCCAGTCTGACAGCCTTAGATCCCCGGACCACACGGTTACCATTGCATGTTTTGCAGTGTGTCTGCAAGCCACATATCATAGTCGAACTTAGAAGCATTTAAAAATGTATACACCACATATTCACATTTCACAGAAATACAGAACACTTGCACTGTTCATTATATAACAATCTGTAGAGTCCTATATCCCAGCCACAAACTTGAAGTGCAATAATTATAGAATAAAAACAAGATATTCACTGTCCAGCGCGCTGGATGTGTCCATGTCCATAATTAACTACCAAATGTATGATATTCACTCAACTTATTACAGAGATAAAAACATGGTTAGTTAACTAATTTTCTGTTTTCTTTTAAAGATTCAGTTTACTGTAAGTGTAATGAACAATAAATATAAAAAGTTGTGTAACTTTATTATATATAATTACAACTTTTAGGCTCCATGCAAAGCAAGATTTCTTGCCGGTGGCGGTGGGACCTTGGAATTCCGGGGCATCACATCAAGTTTCACCAAAATGCCCCTCCTTTTTCCCAGACCCATTAGAGCCCGAGTTAACTGAGTCAACTCAGGCCCTTGATTTTGCGTCGCTGTGCTAGACGGTTCCACAGGGCGGCGTTGCCTTAGTCTCAGGTGGTGGCTGAAATGGTGGCTTTCAAGCTGAAAGTACGAGAGCTACATTCCCTGTGATCTTGTCCCTTTTTTTCATGTATTTACCCACTTTTTTAATTTGGAGTTGGTTGTTACAATTTCATCTAACTGAAGAGAGACGGGTTTTCAGAATATTGAGAAAGCAGGGCAGGAGAGAGAGAGAGAGAGAGAGAGAGAGGAGGGAAAAGAGAGGGATGGGAGGGATTTGTTAAGCGGCGGTAGTGAATATTATGTGACTGATAGTTTGCCCATTGTTGCTTTGAGTCAATTGTTCACTGGCTGACACAAGTGCACAACATACCTTGGTGTTATCACTTATCAGGGAGGACTGGAGGAGAGAGTGGTGGGGAGTGAAAATTCAAAGAGGGAGTGAGTTTTGACCAGCACAGGCAAGGGAAGGAGGGGCATAACGAGCAAAAGTTTATATAACTTACCAGATTTCAACCAAAATTGTCATTTAGTCTCATATAACAAAGAAAAGTCTCACAAAAGCTATTTATTGACAAATTCTTAAAGGACTTTCCCACAAAAGTGGAAAACTTGAGGTACTTTCGGCCTAAAATCCTTGAAAATTTGACATTTAAAGGTAGTTTTTGACAAATATACTTGTATCTAACTTTTGTTGCTCAAAACTCATCCCCAGTCCCACGTACATGAGACATAATTGCCTAAACAGGTAAATGGAATCAAGAGAGTAATACAACAGAACATGAAAAAAGCAAGAAGTACAGACAACAGCATAATGACATAGTCAATGAAGAAAAAAAAGAGTCAATCTATGTCAGCTGACCAGAATAATCAAAACATTTCCCCCTCATATAAAGAACAGATGATGAAATAAACTGGCTGATTAATCCGATATACAACTAGGCAAGTGAAAATAACATTATACATCCGTCCAATACGAAACTGCGGACTGAATATACGTACTAATTTCAACTATAGCTAGCACAGTAGCTGCAGTGAGAACTACACATTAATATGACATATATTTCCAAACACAAAACATCTCATCTAGCATGATGTTGCATCTCAAAAGAGAATAGGAAAGAAAAACATTTTACCGTATATATTTTCCCTGTTCCGCCACAATGCATACAAGTAGTATGCATGGAAATTGGACCTTTTTGCATGAACATCTGCAGATTTCGAAAACCAAAATATCAATATAACACACTCGTACATAATGCACCAACAAATACCAACTCATAATTTTGTTTGAAGTTCACTGACCATGCCTCTCCCTTTGCAGCGTTTACATGTCTCGGGCTTGGTTCCGGGAGGAACACCAGTTCCACCTAAACATTTGACAAAGAACCAAAATCTAACAAGTCAGAAGAATATCTCCCAGAAAAATAAATATAAAAATAAAACAAGTCAGAAGAAGGCCAAGAAGCACAGTCACGAAAATCTAAAGAGTCGAAGGTCACATGACACAATTGAGTTCATTATGACATACCGCAAGCTTCACAAGCCAAAGTAGCCTGGAATGTCACTGTTTTCGTGCATCCCTGCACAGCTTCCATGAATGACAACTCTAGAGATACCTTGACATCTTGGCCAGTTCTTGATCTGAAGGGGTTATCAAATATCTACACTCCAAATGAGAGCCAGCCATTAATTCCGACAAGGATATGAAGGGGAGCATGGTCATTTTGACAAATCAAAATAGAGAAAAGAGAGGCTGAAAGAAAGATGAGGAGAAATGACAAATGTCCTTATTACATGTTATGTACTAAAGTCGTATAAAAATCATCTTGGTAGCTGTAAAATCACTAGATACAGTGTCTTTGTCCTACAGAAAGCATGCAAGCCTAAACGTCTAGTCTTCAGTTAAGAGCACAATAAAGTATAACACATTAGAACTCTACAACACGCACTGAAACAATAACCAGGAAATCCTAAAACTAGAATACTCCCAACAATCACCAACTCCTTTTTGAGATATAAAGAATATTACAATATAAGACGACAAGAAGTCATCAAAGAAAAAGCGAACTTACAAATCGCCCCAATGTCGTTGCACGACAGTGAGGGGCACCCCATAAAAAGCCCCCGAGGCCTTGGCCCAAAGAGAAGCCAGATGCCCCACCCGATCCTAGACATAACCAAGAGGCTCAGAAACCCCAATTAAAATTCCAAGATTTCCGTTCCAACCAAACACACCAGAAGATAACAGAGAAGCCACACTACCACAACATTCTATAGTCCTTGCCCCTACGAAACCCAACGATGACAAATCATTAAGACACAGTTATTGAGGTGCCACACTGTAAGTTAAGTAGGAAAGAGTCCACTAAATGGCTATTTTGATAAAAAAATTTCAGTTTTTCATCCATAGATATCTTCTTTTCAATGTTGTTCTTCAAACACTAGTTGATACAAGATAAAGAAGAATAAGACCAACTTTTCAGGTCAAAATAAACACCGGTTTAGGTATTATTCAACCACCCTCCCTCCTACCAATTGATTCCCTTAGCTTACAAGATTACCAGGAGAAAAGCAAGAGGCAGTGAAGGTCAATGGTTTGGGGGGGGGGGGGGGGAGGGGGGGTTGTCAATGGTTTGGGGGGGGGGGGGAGGGGGGGTTGTCAATGGTTTGGGGGGGGGGGGTTGTCAATGGTTTGTTTACTCCCGTGATATGAAATTCAAACAATCATTCGTGGTTGCAATTACAATTCTGTCACCATCCTAGATCCCAATGTCAAGGTCTAGCTAAACAAAACTACTCTTATTGCACCCTTGGAAGACCAAGGAGGAGACATCAACAGGCCAAAAACACCCATAATATGTTGATCAATATCCAGAAACAACTGGTTCTGGGAGTAGTATCAAACTATCAATATTGCATGACAACAGGGCTTACCATCCAACAAAAATCAGCAAGGAAAGCTTCCTAGGCTGCTGCATGATACAGAGGGGGATGCATATGGTTCATGAACCTCAAAGTCAACTAGAAATTTTAATAGATTAATTCACAATGACAGGAACATTTCAACAATCAGGCATATAAAGGATGTAAGAATGTAGTACTATTTATTTCACAGCACTTGCACAAGAAAAGAGCAAATACTGGCATATGCTTTCCTCATGGTGACAAATGAAACTAAGCGGTTAATGAATGTAAACTAGGTGCCTGACTTATACCCATTTCAAATAGGTCAAATATATTGACTACCAGGCCACAGAATAATCAAGATCGAAACTCTACTTCACACAAAATTGCATAGATGCATGCGTGAATGGAATTACGAATCAATAAATTGCCCACTTCAATGGAATAAAACATAGATCAATACGATTGTATCCGGCATCCACATCATATGTAGGCAGTAAACCTTAGACTCGCAAGCACAAATGCAAAAAATTATTTTCAGTAAAAATCTGAAATTAACCATCACTGAAAGTTCGGAAAAGGAAAAGGAAACACTTACATCAGCAAAAGAGGACGCAAATATATCCTCAAAATTAATACCACCAGTCTGATATGGACCAGCACCTCCAGCTTCTTTGCCTTGCACATATGCATCATGGCCAATCTACATTGATCACAGGTGGGGAGAAATTTATAATCATCATCAATCTATGATTTGACAAACGACAGACTCCCTTTCAGACGAATGATAATAAACAAATACAAGATTCTCTTCATCCCACCTCTCACTCCCCATCCCCAACCAAAAAAAAAAACACACAAAAAAACAAAAAAGAGAGAAAAAAGTTCAGAGTATCTCAAAGAAAGTTCAAACATCAACTTCTGAACGTGTACATTCACATTACAAAAGACACATATGATTAGAATAAATACGAATCAACTAAAAAACTAGAAATAGAAAAATTACACAAGCAACAGCATACTCTCTGACACCGTTGTTCCAACAAATTAGCACAAAAATGAAGATGACATCTATCACCTATGCCCTCTGGTGTTTGTATAACAGTGCCACGTATAGGTCTATAGGAAGAAGCAAGAAAGTCGTGTATGCACAATCAAGCTTTGTTATTTTGAGCACTAGATGCAATGCATAATTCAGCTTTTGTTGTGATTCAAATAACTGATTGAAATGAAGGGACTTATGAAGCAAGAAAGTTGCCAATGTACACTCATGCTTTAGTTATTTGAGCATTAGATGTGATGCATAATTTCGGTCATTTGGTTTGAATCAAAGCTCCAAATAATGTATTTCAAGCTTCAACTAACAAATGTAGGATCAAAGAAAACCATGAAGTACACTACATAATTCTACTCAAAGAATTACAGAACTAGTCAACGTATGCGCATAAACTACCTCATTGCATCTTATTTTAGTCGAATTCAAAGTGTCAAACACGCCAGCGTGACTGTGGTAGCAAATAAAAGACTTCCGAGTAATAGAATTACATAAAATTAGGGCTGCCAAATAGGTCGAATTCCAATTGTCATCGATATTACATTAATCAATCAACTCCCCACCCTGACTTATAAACGGGGTGGAGTTCCTCAGCTCATTCTGACTTGCTTAATGAAGAGGTAACCAGCTACCAACTCAGTTAACCAAACTTATTCTTTACTTTGAAATGGATGAATAAATAAGGAAAAAAGGAAACCGAAAAAACAATAATAGTTAAAACCAAGCACACTAATTGAACATTACTTCACCTCGATAGCTAAATTGCTCAAAATTCAGTCATTATATATCCTAAACACTAACTTAACCTATGTAATTAAACAGGGGGGCATTATCAGCCCATTCAGATAAACGGGTTGAAAACATGAAACCCCAACCCGTTTAATTCGTGTTTGGTTCATGTTGTGTTTCATGTCGTGTTCACATTTACATTCAAGACCCAAGCACACGAGAAAATAAACAAAAGGATAGAGAATGAATGTTTAAGAGTTGAAAAGTGAAAAAGAAAAAAGGGAGTACCACCACATTGAACATGATAAACAGCTAAACCAAGTGTCAGCAAGAAGAAAGCACTCCCCTAACCTGCGGACTTATTAAGACTAAGAAGTCAAGACCAAATTTTAGATTTTCTTTTACAAGCCCTCCAGCTTCATGTAGCTGGAGTGCTGGACCCAAGTACTTCATAGACCATAACATCTACATCGTTGAGTTTGATAACAAGATCACAGGGGATCTGCGGTACATGGTTCTAATCCAATTGTCTTTAATGGTTATTTGCTTTAGCATTTATTATTAGCACCAGTATTATTAGTTTTTTTTTTTGTTAGATAACATGGGTGTCCAAGCTTTGCTTGACTAATCCCATGGGCCCTGAAGTTAACAACCAGGAAAACCTCCAGTGGCCCTGAGGGAATTCGAACCTGGGACCTCTGGAATACATCTCAGAGTTCTTACCAACTGAGCACCAGTATTACTAGTAATCTAGTACTAGAGTTAGTTTTCTAGATAAAGAAAAAGGATACTAATATGAACTCACAATTACAGCATGAGAGAACAAGGAGTCCTCAGCAGAAACCAAAGGAACTATTTACAAATCAGCTTAATGCCTTTGTATTTGTGAAATACTATAGCTCCTAAAGGCCCTTGCTGCTCTACACCATAAAGAAGCTAAGTAGATTACACTATCCCAAAGTAAATCAGAAGACAAGAGTAGTCCCAGTAAAAACTCGTGCGTTCCTCTCCAACCTAAGGCACCAAAGCACCGTGAAAATAGCATTCTTACAAAGCATTCCTCCGCCCAAATCCCATAAACAGTAACTGCAGGAACTCCAAAACAGTAGCAGGACAAACCAAAGTTTCCCCAAATATGTCAACAGTCTACCCCAAACGCTCCGTGCAACATCACACAGAAAGAAGAGATGTGCCTCAGTCTCACTACTAGCCCCACACAAGAAACGGAGAAATAGATACCCCAGCCTTCTCCATTGGCGCAAAACATTGGTATTAATCCTATCCAGTGCAGAAGTCTACATTCCACACAAACGCCCGCATCTTTACGGGACCTTTGCCATCCAAAGAGAAGTGGCAATGGGGAACCGTTGAACCTGTGACGACATTTCCAAATGCTGTAGGAGTACTTCCAAGAAAAATTCCCCGATGAATCAGCACCCCACCTCCTGGAATCACTAGCTCCAGAAAGCTGCACCATCTCCAATATATAACGAGAGAAATGAGCTCATGCAGCTCTCAATTTTGAGGTAGTCTCCTATAATGCATTTTCCAAGAATATTACACAGCAGAATAGAACTCAGAAACAGTGGCGCCATGAAGCGTTGAAAGCATTTAAAGAAATTAGTGTTTGTCTGATATTTTGCGTACATCTACTTTCGTTCACTACCTCTTCTTTTGTCAAACCTTCTCTATTGGTCTTTGAAAAACAGCCACTATCACACAACCTTGCACACATGTTAAGACAAGCCATCCAAACACCCCAGTGAGGTGCGAGGAGATTAATATTAGAGACTTTAAACCAAGATGAGGGAGACCTAAGAAGAACTGGGTAGAGGTGATCAGCTTACGGAGGACTAGGCTCTCACCAGGAAACTTTGGGGAAGGAGAATATGTGTGGAGGATCCTAGATAGAGAGGCATTTTGCATTTCCTAGGAACATTTGTTTTTTTAGATAATAATTTTTTTGTTAAAGACTAAATTGGAACATTAAAAAGCTAGAGGACAAGGAATCTTACTAGGTGATGGAGGTTGTTATCACCCAAGCATGCATACAACTTGACACCCCAAAACAAAATCACTGATGAGGCACTCACTAGGTGCCATCATTATCATTGTTTTATATGGTTCTTGTGTAAGTGGAGCAAACTCTCGCCACTACCAGAAGAATTTAACTTTTACTTATACATTCCATACCCTCCTCCCCTTTCCAGGCTCCAGCCACAAATAGGAAAAAATTATCTCAAATCTTAGGTTTTGAATCATAGAAAATCGATCCCCCCCCCCCCTTTTGTGGAGCTTAAGTGAAACATGGAGAGGTTTATATCCCAACTAGATGCTAAGTTGCAAGGCACCCAAATGTCATCTCCTGTACAACCCAAGGCTAGAAAATTCCAACTAGGCATGGCATAGGTGCTATGATTTTAAATATCGACCACGACACGACCGCCGTGTCAAGGCTTTTCTTTTCTTCTACTCTTTTTCCCTTTTTCTTTTGGTTTGAGGGGGATTAGTTCCAATTGCCTATATTCTCAGTTCTTTCCTCTAGAAATTTTACTGCATTTTAAAAATTCCAAGAAAATGATTTTCGAGCTTCTATTCATACCCATGAAGACACTTACTAGCATCAACCCCCTCTCAATGTCTTGTGATGATAACCAACATGTTAATGCATAGGGAACCTCTGCTCACTTGAGTTACACATCCCATCCACACATCAAAAATCCATTCCTTGTTGCCCGCAGTGTTTGAAAAAGCGTGCTTAAGGCGCGTCTAGGACGAGGAGTTTTAAGTTGGGCACTTTTTGATTAAAGACGAGGCAAATCTAATGAGGCGCACCTGAGGCGATTAATCGCTCTTTTATTTCCTCAAAAAAAATGAAATGGTGTTTCATTGGGAGGATATTAATAGTACATCATATGGCATAGGGTACTATAGTACATTTCAACGGTAAAATAATCATTGATTTAAAAGCAAATTTTCAATTATGAGGCATTGTGCCATACTTCAATTCACTTCACTGAGGGGCGCGCCTCTGCCTCGCGTCTAGCGCCGCATCTCCATAGACCTTTACCACCTCATTGCGCACTTTTTCAAAACATTGGTTGCCCGTCAGAAAGCATATCCCAAAACATTCCACTACCACCAACCACACAACGAAATGACAACTAGTTTGAGAGATATCATGTTTCAAACAAGTAATGGCAAGCCAAAATCTTAGTGCCAAGTTCGGCCTAACACAGATTGCAAGAAGGTTTGTAGGTCAGGAAGCCGCGTCCCAATTGGACAGCAATGTTGGTAAACACCTGGGTTGCTTATCATTTCAATACTAACCATTAAGTGAGGTTGCCATGAGTTTCGCGACTTGTTTTCCCCAATCAGTCCTTGAAGTCTCCTTCGCCTATAGATACTTCCAGGATGCTAAGCGGCAATGCAAAAGTCGGCACCTACAAAGCTCTAGGGAAACCAATTTCATTGAGCGCTGACAAGGGGCTACAAGTAAGGTTGCATCCAGCTATAAATTGAATAATGGAGGTTGTAAAGAAACAGGCTTCCCTTTCCTCTTAGACTAATGATTGCGGCCTTTGCGGGTTGGCGGAGATGTTCAAGCGGCAAGATTAATGATGATGACAATTCGGCAAGGGCAGTGGGTACATAATATAGGAGGTGGGAAAAGAGTGCTGATTTTTTTTTACTTTTGATTTTCCTTCTTGATTCTCTATCAACCAACAAGCAACAGATTAAGAGGGATGTTCAACTGCCCAATGAAGAGGGGAAGTAATGGAAAATTTGCGTAGAAGCACCTAATAAAATTGTCACTTTGCGAAGAAACACCTAATAAAAAAATTTTGTGTACAAAAACACCTAATAAAATTAAAATCACTCACTTTGAAAACCACCCATCACTTTCCATCCATTTTATATGTTTTCCTTCCTGTTTTGCCCTTAGCTGTGTTTAAGTCTAATTATTATCTTTAACCCTGAGGGGGTAGATTAGCTGGTAAGACCTGTGAGAAGTATTCCCAGGTTCGAGTCCCCTCAGGGCCACACTGGAGGTTTTCCTGGTCATTAACTTCAGGGCCCAAGGGATTAGTCAAGCAAAGCTTGGACACCCGTGTTATCTAAAAAAAATCTAATTATTATCTTTCATTAACCCCACTTCAAATAATTGTATCAGTTCCTAACAAATCATTCCTTCCGCCTCTTGTGAATTCCGAATTGATTTTTACTAATCTCATCCCACCTATCATACCTAAACCTCCAGAATTACTACCACTCCCATTCTCTCTCCTAGCAACAATAAACTCATCCCCACAATTAGAGACAACAAATTAACCCACCAAAATTGCAATCATCATCATCAACAACAACACTATTACCCTCCAACTAAAACTCAGACCCTAACCCTAAATCTAACCCTGGACAATTGAGTAGGTGTTCTCCACATTGCTTAGATATTTGCAGCCAATGGTCAGAAACATATGAAAGAGTATTAATGGTGTTGGTGACAAATAAGTAGGTAATAATCAGACTCAGGTAAGGGAAAAAAGGGAGGGAAAACACACAAAGTGGTCGTAAAGTGATGGGTGGTGGTTAAAGTGAGTGATTTCATTTTTATCAGATGTTTTTGTACAAAAAAAAAATATTAGGTGTTTCTGCACAAAGTGGCAATTTTGTTACGTGTTTCTACACAAATTATATTAAAAATAAATATAAAGGAACCACCATTTTGAAGAAAATGGTGTTTCCATTTAGGGGTTGAAAGTATAATGGACTTAGTGATCAAAACACTCATCTAAGTGTCCACACTCTTTATTTATTGTTAAGTTGTTAAAGGTTGTATTTGTGGGCCTACGGCATTGGATCAAGGGTCAAATCGAAGCAGCCTCTCTGTTTTCACAAGGTAAGGTTGCGTACACCTGATCTGCCCCCCCCCCTCCCTTAGCCCAGCTAGGCAGGAGCTTGTATGGGGGCACTCAGGCAATATTGATGTTGATATATTTAAGGTTGAGATAGTCCAATCAAACGAGCATTCTAGTTACAACAAAGCCAAAACAGTTGGTCAGTATTACATTTTCACTAATGGCGATTCTCAGCATCACTTTTCGGTAATGCGTGAGATCATATGATGCCGAACACCTATATTAGAATGGTCAGCTAATGCAATAAAAAAAATCCTAAATATCAGGTATCAAAAAATTAAGAAAAATTGAGCTCACCAGCCACCTGGCAGGTGCAAATGCAATGGACTTTGAAAAATACGAATTGACAGATTTCTCTGTGCCATGGGTTTAGCATGAAGCATAAACTCTCGATGGCTATTCATTACTTTGGTTGGACTAGTCAAGATATCATGTAAGACCATTAGAGGACCTAAGCTCAAGTTGTGGGTGTTACGGACCTGATCATAAGCAGCACGCTCTTGCTCATCTTTCAGAACCTACAAAAGATGAACAAGTATTTAAGCGAGATCATCCGCCAACAAGTCTATTCATAGGAAGAAAAATGAAGCTTACACCTACTATAGGAGTTGGAAGCTAGAAAGTACCTCATACGCCTTATTAATCTCCCGGAATTTTTCATCAGCATCGGGCATATCCTTATTCATATCTGGATGATGCTTCTTTGCTAACTGTACAATTCGTTTCCAAATAATTTAATAAATCAAATGACAGGAAGAGCAGGAAATGAAGGTCATGTAATTTCCTTCTTCAGTGCCTTTTGCCCGTTTCCTTAGTTATACAATTCTTACAAATAAGGTTCAGCCAATAGCATACCGCATAAAAAGCCTTTTTGATCTCGGACTGAGTTGCATTCTTTCCCACACCAAGGATGTCATAATAATTTGACATTGAAGCTAGCAAAAAGAACCAAGCAAACATTCAATTCAATTGAAGCATCACAAATTGCTAGTCACAGACTAAGCACATCATAACCAAAATGGGAATGATTTTCATATAACATGCAACTGCCCTCTTGATGACTCCAATACTGATTTTGTACCATGATGCTATCAAAGTGCAAACATGTTTTGAAAGATAAATGCCCCATACCTGTGCCATGAATAAATCTTGTGGTGCTCAATCCTCCATTTTGGATCCCAAGCAGCAGCCGATTATTGCCATGAACTGTTAGTCCAGAAATTTCAACTTGAATTTAGAAAATCAAATAACACAAAAAAGACAAAGCTTTTGGACAAAAACGTACCGTTTTTTATGGTGGGACTTCCAATAATCCCGGCCAATCTACAGGTGGAAGTACCAAAAGAACGACAACCACCTGCGGCTAACAGCTCACTGACCTGCGGCTGTAAAGTGACAAAAACTTCATCATCAAACAGCCAAAATTTCCAGGACAAGAAAACCAGGAGGAGAGAGAATTTGAACAAAAGAAAAGAAGTCGGAGGACAGACCATGGTGGAGGAAGCATCATCGAGAAGTTTCTGCCGGACAAACATCCTGAAAACCCTAAAGCTATTGGAATTGGGGCGAACCATTTGGGCGAACCACCTGATAATGAAAACTTACATAAAAGTATTACCAACAAAATTGTTAGCAGGAGCCCAAAAAAGCAAATTTGGGAGCCTCTAATCTTGGAATGAAGAAACAAAAACAAAAGAGATGTTCCAAGCATGGATTTTGTTCTCATGGAAGGGGCTACCTTTTCTATTTTCTTTTGATGGCCACCACTTTAACCACAATGTTTGTTAATGCAGTGTTGATGACTTCGGCCTGTTGGACAGAGGCTTTGCCGAAGGGATCAAATTGTCCGCATAAAAAAGGCAATAGTCTTGTGTGAGACCAACTCACAGAAAAATGGGGTCACTGTTTAGAAACGTAGGGGTCACTTATAGTGAGCAGTGACCCTTGTTTCATTGAAAAGTGACCCCTGTCTCACCAAAAGTTATAAAAAAACTGTCTTATAAAAGTTACACCATCAAAAGTAATTATCATTACATGGGAAAAGTTGAGCAATTGTGATTACATTGGATAATGCAATCAACCCCACTTTTCCCATTCCTATCCTCCCCCTCCTTTATTTTTCACCTTACATCTACTCTATAAAATGATTGCATTGCATTGCATTTGATTGCAAGCAAGTAAACGAGCCCTACATTTTAGTCCATCATCTTACACCAAGTAAACACTAAGGAAAAACCCAAAAAAAGAATCATATAACCCAAAGTTCATTACTCAAGAGTACTGCACACTCTTACATTACATAAGCATAAAAGAAAACTCAACCCCAATTTCATGGAAGCACAAATTATGCATTTGATAACTCTAGCTGGGCCAAAAGATAATAATATTGTAGCTCACACATTAGATACTCAATTGCATAAGGACTCATCAATGCATAATTATTATCGTTGAGGTCCCAAATACTCTACTCACTTACATAACCTTCATAGCAACAAATTGGACAGCACAGCAGTAATCATCCCACAACAAAATTCACAGTAACAAGTTAACAACCCACCCTTAAAACAATAACTCGAAATTGACAGCAATAACCAACAAATTTGACAGCAATAACCAACAAATTTGACAGCAATAACCAATAAAGAGAATAAGAAATAAAAAGACAACACCAAACATAAACACCCAACAACAACCATAGTTTCTCACATTCAATTTGACAGAAGGGTGAGAAATTGTTTGCATTAATACCAAAAACGAAATAACCCAGCCCAGAAAACATACCAAGAAATTGGAGAGAGAATATGGTAGGCAGAGGTCGCCGGTGACAGTGGGTGCTGACTGCTGAAGCTGCGTGACGAGAGAGACGGTGGAATGGAGGAGAGGAGAGAAAGAGCGAGAAGCTGAGCGAGCGTTCTTTTTTTTTTTTTTTCTTCTCGTTTATTTCAGTTGTCTTCGGACTCACTTTGGCCACTTTATTATTAGAAAAATATTCCCCTATAAAAAAAGTGATTAGAAAAAAAGATAGTGTATATATTAAGGGAGCGTTTGATTTACACTTGCCAAAGGAAAGGAATCAAAAATGGAAAATAAGGGTACCGAAAGAAATGAAATGCATTCCCTATTTTGTTTGGTTCACTATAGAAACGGAATAGAAATCTTTATTCCTTTGTTATTGTGTGATTCATTAATTAAAAATTAATCTATATTTATACGTTTTTTTTACCTTCAAAATCTTTTTGCCCAAATTTTACTTTCAAATCATAAACCTTGACTCCGTGATACCCATGTTAAATCAATTTTCATTAAAATATTCATTTTAAAATAAGGATGCGTTTTTTAGAGCTGAATTCCAACACCACTGAACTGAGCTGAACGGATGGACACCACTGAATTTAATTTAACACTTGATATGTGAGACAAAACGTATGTTCTTGTAATCATCACCACTGAATTGAACTGAACATCACTTAACTTAACTGGAAATCACTGAACTGACACGTGAACTGAACTGAATTGACCGTAGAAGTTGTAAAGAACGCACCTTAATTCCCTATAAACATTAACCCAAGAATAATTGGAAACTTTTTCTCAAAAAAACATAATGAAAAAAAAAGCTTTGAAACTGAGAACTACAGTCTACAAGTTACTTTTTCAATTTAAAATTGATACTACAGACTACGAGCACCAATTGATAATCTCATGTTGGTTTTTCACTTTTCCAAACCTACCCTTATTTTTATTTATTTTTGCTCATCTTAACCCATTTTTCTTACCTTATCAGAAAAGAGAGATAAAAAGAGTACGGACATTGTTATCTTCGTTTAGAGCAATCTAGCCGAGAGTGGCAGCAAAACATTTTCCTTTCATAGGGGCATCGAGTTCAAAGAGCCCACCTAAAACAATTCTATTTTTCCATTTCATTTTGTTGCTCATTTTTTCCAAGAAATTCTATCTTATTTGGGCGAGTAGGGGGCATAAGTTCGAAGACCTGAATACTGAAAATTAATCAGAAAAAATGGTGTAAAGTTTTGCCGGAAAATATGGGTAGAAAAGCATTATTGTATGAATAAGTCGACAACAATCGGGATCCTCTTTCGCCGGAAAATTCGCTTTTCGCCGGGATATCGTCAGAGAGTAATCGGAGAAGTTGGAGATGACCGTAAACAATGGAGCTCATTTTTTTTTTATTTCCTTTCTATTTGCTCTACAATGGTTTTAGACTTTATTTTTAGAGGTTGGCGGAGAGAGAAGCTCGCAAAAGTGTACCAAGATAAAATGGTGGAATCTAAATAGGAACCTAGGGAGTCAGCTCAAGGCAAAGGTGGAGTTAGACGAAGCGTGGAGACAAGAGGGAGATGCGAATCAGATGTGGAATGGAGTGGCGAGTATGATCAGAAGGGTAGCTAAGGAAGTGCTGGGAATTTCAAGAGGTGTTGGGAGTTGCAAAAGGGAAGCGTGGTGGTGGAATGAGGACATTCAACACAAATTGAAGACCAAGAAAGCTGCCTACCTTACCCTAAGGTATAGCAACACAGAGGAGGAAAGAGAGGCCAACTGAGGGAGTTATAGAGTGGCAAAAAAGGAGGCAAAGATGGCAGTTTTAGAAGCCAAAAGTAAAGCGTATGAGAACCTGTATCAAAAACTAGAAACTAAAGATGGGAAAAAGGACTTTTTAAGGTGGCTAGAGCTAGGGAGAGGAAAACAAGGGACTTGGATCAAGTTCGTTGTATAAAGGATGAAGTAGGGCGTGTGCTAGTGGATGAAGTCGACATTAAGAAAAGGTGGCAGAGATACTTCCATGAGCTCTTTAATGTAGCCTCAAACAACAACATTTCGTTAGGGGAGCTTAGTACATCCGAGCAGCATCATAACTACACCTTTTGTCGTCGTATCTCAAAGGAGAAAGTTAAAGGCGCATTGAGGACAATGAAGAGTGGGAGGGCAGTGGGGCCAGACGAAGTTCCCGTAGAGGTGTGGAAACACTTAGGAGAAGGAGGCCTTAATTGGTTAATTAAGCTTTTCAACGTGATCCTTAGGTCGGCTAAGATGCCAGATGAGTGGAGATTCAGCATGGTGATCCCCTTATACAAGAATACAGGCGACATACAAAGTTGTAATAACTATAGAGGCATCAAACTTCTCAGCCACACCATGAAGTTATTGGAGAGGGTTATTGAGAAGAGGATGAGGAAGGGAACATCTATCTCTGAAAATCAGTTTGGATTCATGCTAGGGCGATCCACAATGAAGGCAATTCATTTGCTTAGACGCTCGATGGAATGTTATAGAGAGAGACAGAGAGACCTACACATGGTATTCATTAATTTAGAGAAGGCATACGATCGGGTTCCTAGAGAGGTATTGTGGAGGTGTCTGGAAGCTAAGGAAGTCCCGATTGCCTATATTCGAGTTATTAAGGACATGTATGAAGGTGTGAGGGCTAGAGTGAGGACGATGGGAGGGGACACGGACCATTTTGCGATTGACATAGGACTCCATCAGGGTTCTTCTTTGAGCCCTTTCTTATTTGCAATAGTTATGGATGAACTCACTAAGAGTATTCAAGGAGATGTGCGTTGGTGCATGATGTTTGCTGACGACATAGTTTTGATGGATGAAACAAAAGAAGGTGTTAACAACAAGTTAGAAATATAGAGGGATACTCTGGAAGCAAAGGGTTTTAGATTGAGTAGGACAAAAACAGAGTATTTGGGATGTAGCTTCACAAGGGGAGGGGTTGTCTCTGACTTGGAGATTAGGATTGACACCGCAGTGGTACCAAGGAAAGAGAGCTTTAAGTATTTGGGGTCGATCATCCAAAGTAACGGAGAAATTGACGAAGACGTAGCCCACCGTATCAAGACAGGGTGGCTAAAATGGAGAAGTGCTTCGGGTGTCCTTTGCGACGACAAGATACCACTCAAATTAAAGGGTAAATTTCACCGCATAGCTATTAGGCCAGCTATGCTCTATGGCTGAGATGAGGATGCTCCGTTGGATGTGCAACCTCACTAGGAGAGATAAGGTTCGGAATGAGGTGGTGCGTGACAAGGTGAGGGTGGCAGACATTGAGGGGAAAATGCGTGAGACGAGACTCAGGTGGTTTCGACATATTATGAGGAGACACCCAGACGCTCCCGTGAGGCGGTGTGAGAAGATTATACTTACGGACTGTAAGAGAAGAAGAGGGAGGCCTAAGAAGAATTGGGGTGAGGTGATTAGGAAGGATTTAGCTCTTCTAGAGCTTACCGAGGATCTGGCCCTTAATAAGAAACTTTGGCGTAGTAGAATACACATTGATGAGAGTCACAATACTACTTAGAGGATGCGTTGCACCGCCAGATTTATTAGGTGTTTTTACTTTAGAGGTGTAGCATTGGTCTTTTTAGTGCATGTTGGTTGCCCCTTTACTAGTTGGTACTCATCCCCTCCCTCTCTATTATTATGCGAGTGTAGTCTTTAATTGGTTATTGTTTATGTACTTCTAGATTTTCATTACCCATGCGTTTGCATGCATCCCTTCATTTTTTTTTTCATTAATTGCAAACTGTTTTCTAAAATTCAACACTGTTTTCTATAATTCAAAACTGTTTTCGTGGGTCTTTCGGAAACAACCTCTCTACTAGGCGACTAGTCAAGGGTAAGGCTGCGTACATCTGGACCTCCCCAGACCCCGCCCTCGGCAGGATACCTATTGGGCGGTTGTTGTTGTTGTATTTGCTCTCTCATCCCTTTTTTTTTTTTTTTTTTTTTTTTTTTCTGGTCTTTCATATTCTCTTTTCCTCTTTTTTTTTTTTTTTTGACTCCAAACCTCATAATTTTTTCCCTCCTTTGGCCCTCTTATTTTCTCTCCAAAACCTCCTATTTTTCTTCCACAAGCTGAAAAAGAAGATTCTTAATTAGGGACATGTGGATGACTGAGATTATATGTATATATCTCTCCACATACACTTAGGTTCTGTTTGATTCAACTGAATTTCATGTAACTTAACTTAACTTAACTGAACTGAACTGAACTGAACTTATTGGCCCTGAACTGAACTTAATGCTCCTGAACTTAACTTATTATTATTATTATTATTATTATTATTATTATTATTATTATTATTATTATTATTATTATTATTATTATTATTATTATTATTATTATTATTACTACTTTTACTTTATTTTCATTATTATATTTTTATTATTATTTAATTCACTATTTTCAAAGGTAATGTCACATATCTACAAGATATATGCTACTTTTACACACTTTTTTTTTGTGGTAATTCTATTTTATCATCGCTATTATCTCTCAAAAATGGTAGGAAATTTTTTTGATTGAGTATCTTTATCAATGAACCAAAGAATAGCAAAGTGAATTGAAAGTAATTCACTACTTTACTAGAGTGAACCAATCAAGAAGGGTAACTAGGTTCATTTCTTTCATTTTTCCTTTTCTAATAGTAATTATTTATTGATCATTTCCCTTATCAAGTAACAAACCAATTGCCCCTTAATTTTTTTTCTTACTATTTTAATGATGTGTTTAATTTAAAATACAATATCTAATTTTAAAGGTATTACCAAGCATTATTAAATAATAATAATAATAATAATAAATAATAATAATAATAACAAAATAAATAATAATAATAATAATAATAATAATAATAATAATAATAATAATAATAATAATAATAATAATAATAATAATAATAATAATAATAATAATAATAATAATAATAATAATAATAATAATAATAATAATAATAACTGAACTGAACTGAATTTATTGGCCCTGAACTGAACTGAACTGAACTGAACTTATTGATCCTGAACTGAACTGAACTGAACTTATTAAACCCGAACTGAACTGAACTGAACTTAATTTAAGTTAAATTAAGTTGAATCAAACAGAGCCTTAATGTATGTGTATCATGGTCCAAGAATTCAGCAAAGCATCATCATCACTTTTTGTATGGAAAAAATTACAATATTTGAAGACTAGCATTAAATAAATATAACTTTTTAGATTGATGGAAAGATGAAGCAATCATTAAGTATAATCAACAAAAGGAACCGCGCATGAAGCTCATACACCTAATAGGCAATTGGTCTTGCTATTATTAATTGGCGATTGAATTCTACTAAATGGCTGAATTTGTGGTACTAAGGGTATGGGCTCCTCAACTGAAAAACGTTTATATTTAATACTGAAAAATTTATTTTTGTTGAACTTCGTTGAACTTATTTAACTTTATTTAACTTTGTTGAACTTTGTTGAACTTTGTTGAATCTTGTTTATTCAAGTGTTTTTTATAACTAGTTTGTATATTGGTTTGTTTAACTTTATTTAACTTTGTTGAAATTTATTGAAGGTTGTTGAAGTTTGTTAAAGTTTGTTGAAGTTTGCTGAAATAAATAGAAATAAGTTAGGAAGAACCGACCCTAAGCTTTTCTGGCTGAAAACGTTTCAAGGCATTGATCTATAGAATTGGGGTTCATGCATGTTTTTTCCTTCGATTTTCTGGGAAATACACCAACAGAACTGGCTTCTTCTTTTTCTTTTGTGTGTGTATGTGTTTGAAGAAGCCAATTCCGTTGGTGTTGGTTTTCCATCCATCGTCTCATACTTGCCCAATCATGGGAATACTCTCTACTTGGGGCTTGTTCTTTTCAACTCGTAACTGGAACTGGTAACTGGGAGAAACTGGACAAAATTGGTGAAACTGAAAAGTCTAACTGGTAACTGGTAAAAATTGGGAGAAACTAGGTCAAACTGGTGAAAACTGAGATAAACTGAGGAAAACTACAACAACAACATTATTATTATTATTATTATTATTATTATTATTATTATTATTATTATTATTATTATTATTATTATTATTATTATTATTATTATTATTATTATTATTATGTTTAATAATTTATGAATATATTTATTTTATATTTTGATTTAAAATATTTAATATTTAAGTATTATGTTTAATATGTCAAAATATTAAAATTGGACTAAATTGAGAGAAACTGGGTTAAACTGGAAAAAACTAGGGAAAATTGGACAAAACTGTATTTTGTAACTGATAACTGGGACAAACTGGGGAAAACTGGACAAAACTGGAAACCAGTTGAAAAGAACATGCCCTTGAAATCTGGGATTTTGCTAATCAATATGACTTCCTGTATTTGGTTTTCAACTATTATTTTAGAGATCTTTGTATTAGCTTTAATAATTACATATGTCAACCAGTTAAGCATGAGGAAGAAGTGTAGTTTTGGCTCATCCAATTCAAATGGCAATCTTCTTCAGTTAGCTTTGCTTGCCACGCTTGTGTAGAAGTACAATTTCATTTAGGTGATAAGCACATCTACCGAGGATTGTTCTTGTGAAGTAGATTGTGGATAAATTGATTCTGGCCATCATAGTATCCTATACGTTACCGAAAAATGTCTAATAAAGCTTAAAGTAAACTGAAATGTGGGGTGTAATATCTGTATCGGTTGCTGACATGCTAAATGCTGCAATCTAACCTTTAGTAGCTGAAGCTTTTGTTGTGTTTATTATCAAGATTAGTGTTGTAAAACCTGGATTGATGCTACTATGGTGTGAGATAAAGCTGAAGTTTTTTTTCTTAGTACTTTATCAGAAATAAAGATGTGAATATCTTGAGAAAAACATATATTTATGTTTTGTGTTGTGTAGACAACTGCAACAAACTTTCTGAAACACGTTACCATCTTCTATAAGGTAGTGTTGTGGTTGGGATGTAGTTGCACAGGTTACTCTTTGTCATATGTCCTGGACTGAGCTTACGGACATGTTGGGAGATGTCTAAAATTATTAATTTGCAAGCTGTTGTTTAAGCATATATGATGAATGATAGTTTTTTTCTCTCCTCTCAGTAGCCGTGAAGGCTGAAAAGCTTCTTGAGGGCGTTGATAACATTGCAGTCTAAAATGAACTGTAACTTAAGCCTTGCCATCAAATATTCTACTCTGTTGCTATAAATATTCTTATAAATCTGGTTTAAATTGCAGGTTGTCTTATGAGTTTGCTTCCAGTAATATTGGTACTTAGAAACAGTTTATGGCTGCTCCCATAAATTCTGTCATTGATTAATGTCAGCTCATTTCCGAGTTCAAACAGGTGAGTTGATCCTAATTAATATGTAGTCTTCCCGTTTTTGGTTATCAACTACTCTATTATTTTGGAGATCTTCATAGTAGCTTTAATAATTTATTGTTTTGTATTTTTCTCTTTCTTGATCTTTGGTTGCTTGATTTTGTGCATTATGTGCTCAACTACAGTGCTCTGTCCAAATTACACATCATAAGCTTTGCTGCACATTGTGTCAGTTTTCTTTTACTGAATCAATGCCAAATATATATCCTGATTATTTTCAAATACACTTTCAATTGCTTGAAGCCAAGATAGGTGATTGCGCTAAATAATGTTTGGATCCGAATATGTCAGTTATTGAAGAGGACATAGCTTGCTCTACACCCCTTTTAGGAGAAGTGGAAAAGTAGCAGCAATGAGGCTCATACCTCATACTAATGTTGATGTCCTTTTCTGAGTAGTAGCCGAGTGAACACCAGCTTGCCATATGTTGCTGCTACCAAGCATAGCGTCTTGGCAACAAATTCGACACCAGACAGAAATTATCGAACATATATTGTCAAGTTTATTCTCAAGTTTATCAATGTGGTTTCTTAGAAGTTTTGGTTTCTTCCTCCCTACTTTATTTACTACATGAGACTATTCCATGTTTATTGACTATAGACTACAGAGTAATTCTTTTTCATTTATGCAATCAAAGTTCACATGGTATTCTTGAGAAAAGAATCTTATCTGATATGTGTGATCCCATCTATGCTCATTGAGATGGACCTTTGGTTATATTAGGACTAATTTCGTAATCTGTTCAAATTTTTCTGACGGATTTAATGCGGCTTCTGATTCTTTGCAGACAAGCGAGTCTCATTCCCTCTAGAGGGTAGTTATGTTTCCAGATGCCATCCTCAGTACTAAGCATATTATATAGAAAGACGATTGTGGTCCCTTTAGTTCCTTGTGGCTTTGGGCTACTTTGCTAATGAGTTAAGACAGTTTTTGAAATAGATACGAAGCTCCTGTTGCATTTTGCAGATCGTTTTAGGAAGCAGTTTTCCTATTGGCAATGTCATCAACTAGATTACACTGCGAGTCAGCGACATGAGCGTCCTAAAACGACCAATAAAATTACAATATGTCCACGCATGTATAATCTTCTTTCTTCTTCTACTGAATTGCTAACTAAACTTAAAATGATGTATTATGTATCTATACTGCAGGATGTAGTGTGTAGTAGTTTGAGCCAAGATTTTGCTGCGTTTTGATTAGAGGCTTCGGATTTTAGTGTGTTTATTCGAGCTCCATTTGAGTGTTATGTTTGTAATAAGTCGTAATACAACTTTTGAATTTTTTTTTTCCGAGTTGATGCTTTTCCATATTCCTAAATTTTTGTATTATGATTTTCCTACTACAACACCCAACTTTTTTGAGGTGTCACAAACTCGCAATCATTGTTTGAGCACTTAGAAAAATAATTTTTTATTAATTTGCTGATCATAACCCTTACTAGACGATTTATTAACTATTCTAAAGGTCTCCGTTTTTAGGCCGTTTACTAAAGATTTTACTAATCATTTACTTTAGAGGCTGTGCGATTCGTCGGACAAAGTTTGGACAATCGCACTCCGCACTACAACGCAAAACATAATTATTGTGTATTTGTCCTCATAACAAAATGATTGTATGTATGGATTATGGAAGCAAACATTCACAAGAGAGGGAAGCAAATTCTTAATATGGCAAGCGAAGATTTAACGCTATTTCTAGATTTAATCAAATCATAAAATCATTTTGATAAATCAAGAAAGACAAACTTACAAGTAAATAATTCTTTTTAAAATTTAACCATTTAATTTTATTTATGAAAGCCGTGCATCGCACGGTACTAAATTAGTAGGCTAATATGACTGAAAATCCTAGAAAGAGAAAAAAACACATTTCTTTGATTAAGACCACATTACAAGTTTAAGAAATATGATATGAACTTCATGTCTTCTCTAGATTAAAATATCATTAGTTGGTGTAAAAATTAGACACCAAGGATTAGGAACCCGAGATGTGCACACTGGCAAGACAATGAACAACAAAGGAGAGTATTGACAAAAGATATATTAGGTTAGACAATTTGCATACGTCGATGGGATCACACACTAGGTTCTTGTATTAACAAAGTGATCTAAAAGGTTACAACACACTGAAGGATTCTCTCACTAAACCTCAATAAATACCTTTTCACTCCAAAATACAATTAGTTCACCCATGATCACATGTACATAGAAAAGAAGATTAAAGGACAAAAGCTCTGCGGGAAACTAGCACAAATCCTTCAGGGGGGCGACAACGGGCAACCCTTCTTCTAGACAGCAGACATCCAAGTTTTAACATGGAAAAGAAACTTAGCCCAAAAAGAAACACATGGAAATGAAACTTAATTCTGGTTCAGTAGTTCTATAAAGACATGACCTTCCGATGTAATTGAACAATCAATGACTCAATATAAGAGTTTCTTTAATTCTCTAAACATTCTGCCACCCTTTCCCTTCAGGTTTTTGCCCCCTGAGATCAGACATTCCACCAATCGCTTTACTTCACTCTGATCAGCGACTATGTTCATTTGTGCAGTGTCTAGATGTTCCTGCTCTACAGATCCATTAGGTGAAACATTCAAATTTTCTTCTGTACTGGAAACCTTGGGATTTGTCTGACTTTTACAGGCATGATTCCTTGGAAGTTCGATTAACTGTGGCTGGTGACTTCGTAGCTTCAACAATCACTGGTTTGTCTACAGCTCCCTGCTTTATAACAAGATTTGGTGAAACATTCACATCTTCAGAAATCTTTGGAGTCACAACATGTACTGATGATTTCTCCATAGCTCTCTGCATTATAAAAGGCTTTGGTGACGCAGTCACATGTTCTGTCTCAGAATTAGAGTCCTTTTCCGTACTCTTACGCGCACGTTTCCTTTGAGTTGAAACTTTCGTGGCTAACTTTCCCACATCTCCTTCCTCTGTAGAAGCCTCTGTTGTAACATTAACACTCTCAGGTATGGCATTCCCTCGCTTCTTGTTGGTAGGCTTTGGTGAAACATTCACATCTTCAGAAATCTTTGGAGTCACAACATGTACTGATGATTTCTCCATAGCTATCTGCCTTATAAAAGGCTTTGGTGACGCATTCACATGTTGTTCCATCTCAGAATTGGAGTCTTTTTCCGTACTCTTACGCGCACGTTTCCTTTGAGCTGAAACTTTCCTGGCTACTTTTCCCACAGCTCCTTCCTCTGTAGAAGCCTCTGTTGTAACATTAACACTCTCAGGTATGGCATTCCCTCGCTTCTTGTTGGTAGGCTTTCGTGAAACATTCACATCTACAGAAATCTTTGGAGTCACAACATGTACTGATGATTTCTCCATAGCTCCCTGCCTTATAAAAGGCTTTGGTGACGCATTCACATGTTGTTCAGTCTCAGAATTAGAGTCCTTTTCCGTACTCTTACGCGCACGTTTCCTTTGAGTTGAAACTTTCCTGGCTAGTTTTCCCACAGCTCCTTCCTCGGTAGAAGCCTCTGTTGTAACATTAACACTCTCAGGTATGGCATTCCGTCGCTTCTTGTTGGTAGGCTTTGGTGAAACATTCACATCTTCAGAAATCTTTGGAGTCACAACATGTACTGGTGATTTCTCCATAGATCTCTGCCTTATAAAAGGCTTTGGTGACGCATTCACATGTTGTTCCGTCTCAGAATTGGAGTCCTTTTCCGTACTCTTACGCGCACGTTTCCTTTGAGTTGAAATTTTCCTGGCTAGTTTTCCCACAGCTCCTTCCTCTGTAGAAGCCTCTGTTGTAACATTAACACTCTCAGGTATGGCATTCCCTCGCTTCTTGTCGGTAGGCTTTGGTGAAACATTCACATCTTCAGAAATCTTTGAAGTCACAACATGTACTGATGATTTCTCCATAGCTCTCTGCCTTATAAAAGGCTTTGGTGACGCATTCACATGTTGTTCCGTATCAGAATTAGAGTCCTTTTCCGTACTCTTACGCGCACGTTTCCTTTGAGTTGAAACTTTCCTGGCTAGTTTTCCCACAGCTCCTTCCTCGGTAGAAGCCTCTGTTGTAACATTAACACTCTCAGGTATGGCATTCCCTCGCTTCTTGTTGGTAGGCTTTGGTGAAACATTCACATCTTCAGAAATCTTTGGAGTCACAACATGTACTGATGATTTCTCCATAGCTCTCTGCCTTATAAAGGGCTTTGGTGATGCATTCACATGTTGTTCCGTCTCAGAATTAGAGCCCTTTTCCGTACTCTTGCACACGTGTTTCCTTTGAGTTGAAACTTTCCTGGCTAGCTTTCCCACAGCTCCTTCCTCTGTAGAAGCCTCTGTTGTAACATTAACACTCTCAGGTAAGGCATTCCGTCGCTTCTTGTTGGTAGGCTTTGTTGTGGTAGAATTGGAGATTAGAGTGTCCGCAACAACAGTAGCTGAAGGATTAGACTTTGAGGGTTGCACATCACACCCATTCTCTGTTTCTGGGCTCAGCACTGCCATTAGATTATCATACATTTTTTTGTTAAACGCGTCCCTTTCAGAATCAGTAATAGACAAAACCAGGTCATGCAACTGAGCACCGTTGTAGGCATCCAAAGTAGCTGGAAGAATCCGTGCAGAAAAATTCTGATGGCCGCTTTGATTTGATTCCTTACCCAAACATTGAGCAGCTGAATCTTTCCAGTTGTAAGGAAATCCATAGATGAAATCCCTGCAAACCTGCTCAAAGCCCATAGTAAGAGTCTAACGTTTTAAAAGGATGTGGTTCACGATATGAGTAGCTAATTGAACTAGCAAAGTTATTCACCAACTTAAACACCAAAGTAGGTTAGAGGTAGCTGCTGGATTTGGCATGCAACAAGCTGGCTAAGGGCTCCAAAATGATAGAATCTACATTAAACCATACCAAATTACACTTACACAAGTTGATCCTCATTCAAGAATAACCTCAAAAATATAGAGAATAGTAAGCACTCGCCTGAATATATTATGGACTGCTAACTAAGACATGGGACAACTGCCTCGCTCTCCACTGTAATACAATGCATTGAGACAAATAAGGGTCTCTGACAAAATAGCCACAAGTCTAATTGAGAGAACCTTAGTCGCAACTTTATGCACACTAGTCACCAGGCTAATGATTTGAAAGTCTCTGGCCTTGATTGACCCATCCTTCTAGGAACAAAAATAATAAAGATGGAGTTCATACTCCTACCTGCCACCCCCTCCAACCTACAATCATTGGTCACTCCATCTTATACAAAACTCCTCACACAACTCAATAATCTCCTAAGTAATCCTATCCACCTCAGCTCTCCTTCATTAGTCTCTAACTTCTTAATGACCTTCACCTCCTCCTACCATTATATTCTTTAAAAATAGCCTCGAAAGAGTATCCCATTCCTTTGCCCCCTTCACCTTCATCTTCTGTGACCAAATATATTTCACAATTGTAACACATTTTGCTAAGAATGGGTAAGATTATTTGTTGCCACCCCCCCCCCCCATACACACAACAGAAGAGAGGATAAAATATTCTTACAGAGAAAAGTGAATCAAACATGGCAGAGAGTGCTATTAAATTTAAGAAAGGTTTCATGTGGTTAAAATCTAGGTATCCTTTTTCTTGTCTAGTTGATGGAGACAGATTCACAATATACAGATATGAGCAATTTCAGAGGGTATACAGTAAACAGTGATCTGTTTTCTTTCTATTATCTCCAAGCAGTTTTGATAAAATCTGAATGAATTTCATTGCAAGTACTTTTAACTGACACTGACATTTGAAGCTCACATCCCAGAAATCAGAAGCAACCTCCTTTGATGGTCCAAAGTCGAATATACATTGTGCAGCAGCTGTGTACTGACCTCAGAGGAGAAGCCATTTTGGCGGGTGCGTGACTTGTTTATGAAGCCACATAGGGAAACAATAAGACCATCAGAAGTCTCAAGAGTAGTACTACTATGTCTCTTCACGATCTCTGATGTGTGAAATTCTCTTGAGGCATATCTCTTCTTAGTTGGGGCAGACTGACAGTCTCTTTGTGCATAATTACAGCTGACGAGCCAAGATGCAGCAATAAAGCAAGAAAGTAAGAACAAAGGGTAAAATACTTCAACCGCTGAAAAAGTCAGATGATCAAGGAGCAAGCAGTATAAGTTGTAATAAGAACCCTTCCATCCCAAAACAAATGAATCGCTTCATATCAACAAAAAACGTGAAGTTACTTGAAGCACAACCCAATACTCCATATATAACATTATAGTACTCATCATCACAAATTCACAATAACCATTCAGGGTGAAAAAATCGAAAACAAAGACACGGAGTAGGAAAGTAGTCACTTAGTTCAAAGATGGCAGGACTAGAGGAACAGGAGAGAAGGGATAACACATGTACAGATCCTGCTGCTTGAGATTATTATGGAGGTGAGATAGCAGCTCTAGGTCTATTCGAAAAGATTTCTAGTGTCTTTATCATGCTAAAATAATGTTAGTACTCCCTCTTCCCTTGCTAATTACAGGAGCCACTAATCTCATTTACATGTCAAAGCCCAAAGTGAACCTCATGACAGACAATTAAAAAGTAGCTTATCAAATAACACTAATCCCAAAATAAACAAATGATCAACAGTTCAACATTAGCAAATAATTTCCTGATTTTTTTCATATTTCACAAAAATGCCACATTTCCCCAGTTTGCATCAGGTCATGTTACACAACATCATTTTGGGACATCCAAAATCTTATTAGTGTGACAAATGAAATTAAAATTAGAGCAAAAACAAAGAAAACCAAAACTAAACTAATCATATTCCATAATGCACCAAAAAAAATTAATGCTTTTGTTACCTTTTCTTTTGAAGAGGGTTACCACTTACAGATATCCCTTCCCCACCAATAGGCTTTGAAAGCCACCATTCTTCGAGACAGACCTGTAAATCCAAACAACACCAACCGCCATAATCACAGATTAGCGAAATGAATTTTTACATGAAAGGGCCAAAAACCCTAAATCTTTACTAAACGTGACTAGTCGGCAATAAATCGAAATGGGGTTTTAGAATTAATTTAAAAATTAAATCTTTTTACAAAATTGAGCAAGTTAGGGTTTTGATTTGAACCTCTGTAGGAGCTGGAGAGTTCCATTTCCGTCTGGTATATCCTCCAGCAGCTTTCTTGACGATTGGACTGCTAAAAGGATCCTCCAGTTTTAGGGCACAATTTAGATCTTCAGAGTAGAAAAGAGAGAGTGAGAGTGAGAGAGAGAGTGTGAGAATGAGAGAGGGTGGTCGGAGAGTTCGAGTTCGTCAGACTTGGAAGTAGAAAGAACAGACTTGAAACCTTGAAATGTTGCCTCTCATTGTATATTTGTGTGGCGCCTTTGAGTTGAGATTGAGAGGGAATATTACGAAACTCATACTATTGTAAAAATGTAAACTGAATTCATTTTTCGCTTTTGTTTTTCTTTTTCTATTTTGAATGGCAAGTACCTAGTATTTGAGTCGGAATCGGTTTAATCAATTTCAATTCCGATTTTCAAAAATAGGAGCTAGTACAATCAATTTCAATTCAATTTTAATCCAATTTCAATTCCAATTTCTGAATTTTGGGATCAAAATCGATTGGGTACCTGGCAAAAGCCAATTCCAATTATGGTTACTCGTAATCGATGAATACCCGAAATTATACTTTTTATTTTAAAATTCAAAGATCTTGAAATTCGCAATTCACAAAAACTTCTATAACACAGTCTTGCCATAATTTTTGGTGAGACGGGGGTCACTTTCAAAGAAACAAGGCTCACTACTCACCATAAGTGAGCCCTACAATGTTATTGATCACAGCGGGGAAATTCTGCCTCGAGTTAGAGAGAGAAGCTTTACAAGCGCACGTTAACTTGGGTTTGACTAACATGCACCGTATCTATTCTGATGACGAAAAAAGGCAAGAAGAAGAGGAAAAACTCGGCGGCTCAGCCACCAGGAGGGCAATCTAAGATGGTCAGGCCTGAATCGGGTGTTGAGCATGCTCTAGAACCACTGCAGTTTGGTAGCTGGCTACCTTGAGAACTGGGCAACATGGAGGATGGCCATGTTACTGATGATCCATCTGATGAAGACGAAGCCGGCGTTGGAACCCCCAAGTGCTGCCTGAAAACTGACGTTTTCGGATAGCTCGGCTCAACCAACCCCTGAAGTTATTGCTAACCCAGTGTATCAACACCATGACAACAGAGGTGCGAAATCGGGGATGTCACTCTCTTTTGTTCCTCCGGTGATGAAAGGGAGTTCCATGGTTGTGCAACTCAATCCTGAAACCCTCAAACAACAAGAGGAAGTCTGGAATTCTGCTCTAATCGGGTATGTATTAGGAGAATCCCCAATTTTCAAAGATATGTTACAATTTGTGCAAGGTGTTTAGCATTTTGTTAAACAACCCTGTGTTCATTTACACTATGATGGTTATTACTTGTTCAAGTTTCAATCTATTGCTGATAGAGATGAAGTTTTGAGATCTAGACCTTATTATTTTAATAATCACCCTATTATGCTGCGTAATTGGGAACCTGATTATGTCTTTGATAAGGATCTTATTCGTCTTGTTCCATTATGGGTGAAGTTTCCTGGATTACCTATTCATTATTGGGAGCCTGATAATTTGAGTCGGGTAGCAAGCTTTGTAGGCAAGCCAATGCACACTGATACTTTAAGTGCATCTCAGGATAGAATTGCTTCTGCTCGTATATTGATTGAAGTAGATGTTTAAAACCCTTGCCCACTGATATGCCTATCGAGAAACTTGATGGTTCTGTTTTTAAGCAAGTTATAGACTATGATTGAAAGCCTACGTTTTGTGTGAATTGTATCAAATTTGGGCATGTGGCTGGGGATTTGTCAAACTGCTGCTCAGCAGATAAATCAGGAGCTAGCCAATGGTTTCAGAAAGCAAAATGCTCCAAAAGCAAACAACAAGAACAGGAAAACTACCAGAGCATATAAGGAAGTCTGGATGCCTAAACAACCTGTTCGCAGGATTTTGTTGAACCCCAGATTGTTACTGAGGTTCCTGCAACTCATATTATTGATAAGGGAAATTGTAGTTTTTCATGGCAATTCTAGCTCTGCACGACAACACCAGGATGAAAATGAAGGCATTCTGCAGTCAAATTCATTTGATATACTTGAAACTTACAGTGGCAAGGTGAGGGAGATGCAAGAGAATGGCACCTTCTCACAGGTTCAACACCAACACCCCCATGAATATTCCGTGTTGGAACATCAAGGGGCTGAACAAGCCCTACAAGCAAAAGGAAGTGAAGTCCTTTTTGCTCAAGAATAAAGTGAATTTATTTAGTTGCCTTGAAACAAGAGTGAAAGAGAAAAATTCAAAAAAACTCACCCAAAAAATTGACCAGGGGTGGAATGTTTTTTATAACTACTCTCATGCCTTCGATGGAAGAATTTGGGTCTTATGAAAATCTAGTCCTATTGATCTTCAAGTCCTTTTCACTCATAGTTAGTTTATTTGTTGTCATGTAGCTGACCTTCAATCTGATTTCAAAGCGGATATTACTTTTGTTTATGGTTTAAGTACTGTAAAGGAAAGGTTGTCCCTATGGAAAGGATTACAGGATCACTGTGATAATACTGCTCCTTGGTTACTTGTGGGAGACTTCAACTCCTTGCTCTCAGTTAATGAAAGGTTGAATGGAGCTCCTGTACATGAGCAGGAGACCAAAGATTTTCAAGCTCTTATTGATATTATGGGCCTTCAACAACTTAAAAGTAAGGGGTTGGCAGTTCTCTTGGAGTAATAAGCAGAATAATGATACTGATAGGATTTACATTCATATTGATTGGGCCTTAGGCAATGATGCCTGGATGCATGTTATGGAGATCTTGAAGCAGATTTTCTCAACCCTCACATTTCAGACCATAGTCCCATTTTTATTACTACTTGTTGGGTATTTCTTACATAGTACGGGTTAGTTTTGTACTAAATTTAAGAACTAGTACATAGTACTAGTATTTATTTGTGCGGAAGAAAAAATATAGAAGCAACAATAATAAGTAGTTGTGGGAAGAAAGAAAGAGATATGAGAGAATATGATAAGTGAATATGCTTTACTTGCTTATCTTTCTGAGACGTAGAAGTAGCTCTTATATAGAGCTTTGCAAAGCAATGGCAAATGACCAACAAAGTTACACGTATTACAAATACTAGTATATGGTCAAGAGCAATTTTAGGAAGAAAAAAAATACAACCTATTTGTGGGCTATGTGTTTTAGGTAGGTGATTTTCTAAGCCTACAAGTCAAACTTGGTTGCTAGTAAAAAAACCATGTGTTTTTCACTTCAACTTGCCGACCATTTGTTTCTCATGCCCATTTTTAACATTTTTCTTATTTATTAGTTTAGCTTATGGTTAATTATTTTTATTAGGAAGTGAGTCATATTTGATCAATACTATGCAGCAGGTCCAAACCTTTTAGGTTGCTTAAAGTACTACTTAAGAACTAGGATTTCAAAGATATTGTCTCCCAGGTTTGGCATGAGGAAGTTGAGGGTGTTGAAATGTACAGAGTCTGGTGGAAGCTCCAGAAAATAGCCAGACTCTCAAGAAAGATTCAGAGGGAGATAAGCAAAACTGAAGAAAAAATGAATTCTGCTGAGCATGCTTTGATAATTGAACAAAATGCCCTGAAAAATGATCTTCTCAACCCTTATCTTATTGAACAAGAAAAGATTCATTGCAGTGAGTTTGATAAATGGGCAACTTTGTATGAAAAAATCTTAAGACAAAAATCCAGAGTTGTTTGGATCCAAGAAGGTGATCAGAATACAAGATTTTTAATTTCCATGCATATTTAAAAGCTAGAATAGCCATGAACAAGATCACTTCTATATATGATGAATTTGGGGATAAAATTACTTCTTCCACTGGTATTGAGCAAGAGTTTCTGGGTTTTTTCACTATGCTTATGGGTTCAGCAGTTGTTCAGTTGCCAACTATCAACCTGGAAGTAATTAGAGATGGTCCCTTGCTAACACTTGAGCACCAATAACATTTGGTGAAAGAGGTTACTGATGCTAAAATTCTTAAAGCTCTGCAGGATCTTCCTGATGACAAATCTTTAGGTAAAGATGGCTTTCCTTCTGAATTTTTCAAAGAATTTTGGCCTGAGATTGGTACTGATGTTATTCATGCTATTAAACTATTCTTTGTTAATGGGAAATTGCTCAAAGCTGTCAATTGTACTACTGTGACCTTGATCCCTAAGGTTACTAAGCCTACTTATGTGAAGGATTTTAGACCTATTGCATGTTGTTCTACCCTTTACAAACTTATTGCTAAGATTTTCAATCACTGATATGTTGAAGTCTATTGTTGATCAACTGGTTGGCCCTGCTCAGTATGCATTTATTGAAGGGAGACATATTCTGGATAATGTTATTCTTAGTCATGAAATTGTCAAGGGTTTTACTAGAAAGGGAATGTCCCATCAATGTATGTTGAATGTTGATCTCAGGAACGCTTATGATTCACGGGAATGGGGGTTTCTTAGAATGATCTTGCTTGAGTTTGGATTTCCTTATAAGTTTGTGGGGTGGATTATGAGATGTGTTACTTCAGTTAGCTACACTTTATTACTTAATGGAGGTCTTACCAAGGTGTTTGAAGCAAAAAAGGGTTTGAGACAAGGAGACTCAATGTCCTCCTTGCTGTTTGTTCTTGCAATGGAGTATTTGAACAGATCTCTAAAACAGCTTGTAAAGAACCCTGATTTTAAGTTCCATCCTAAATGTGGAAAGCTTGGGATCACGCATGTTTGCTTTGCATATGACTTGTTGCTATTCTGCAGAGGTGACTCGATCTCTGTTCAGCTACTTTATGCTGTTTTTCATCACTTTTCCCAAGTCTCATGATTGACTGCCAACCTTGATAAGAGTTCGTTGTATACAGCTGGTATCTCACAAGAAGAGATGGAATCAATTGTTCAGGAACTTGGTTTCTCTATAGGCACACTGCCTTTTAGATACCTAGGGGTTCCTCTCTCTTCAAAAAACTTATTGTGATGCAATGTAAGCCCTTAATTGATAAGTGTGGCCAAGTTTAATTGCTGGACCTCCAAATTTCTCTCTTATGTTGGTCTGTTACAACTTATAAAGTATGGTTTTTGGAATCCAGACGTCAGATTTTCTTGCTTCGAAAAAAGGTTATAAAGTTAGTCATTGCAGCTAGCTTGTAGATCTTTCTTGTGGACTCGTCAAGCTTCCACATCAAAGAAATCCCTTGTTGCCTGGGATAGACTGTGTGCTCCTCTTCAAAGTGGTGGTCTGCATATAATTGACATACAGATTTGGAACATGGCAGCTTTATGCAAGATGCTTTGGGTTATCACACAGAATAAGGACAAGCTATGGGTGAAATGGGTGCATACTTTCTACTTGAAACATGACTCTGTGCTTTCTACTACCCTGCCTATCCATGCTAGCTGGCTGGTCAGGAAAGTTATAGAGAGCAGAAAATGGTTGGGGGTTGGCAGCTCTGTGCAACAGCAACTTCAAAAATTCATAAGTCTGGGTAAATTCAGAATAAAGTTAGCTTATAAGTTCTTATGCCCTTCCCCTCCTGGTGTTCCTGCTTGGAAAAGATTGATTATGGCACCAGGAATGATTCCTAGACACAAATTCATTTTCGGGATTACTTTGCATGGTAGATTGAACACATATAGTAGATGTGTTGTCTGGGAGTTACAGGTTCCTCTTGCTTGCTCTCTGTGTAACTATGGTGCAGATGAAACTATGGTGCATTTGTTCTTTGAATGCAAATTCTCAAATGAGATCTGATCTGTAATTTTGAGATGGTATGGGATTAACAGGATACCACGTAGCTGGGATGATAAGGTACTCTGGTTGCAGACAGTAGTAAGGACCAATAAACCTCGACTTTGCATTCTCACATTCATGTTTGCAGCAACAGTGTATTACATTTGGATGGTGAGAAATAAACTGCGGTTTATGCAAGAACCTTCGTCTGTTGTTGGTATCATGCACAATATTGTTAGTGAGCTGCATTTGAAGGGATCCAGAATTGAGAAATGGAAGAGATATTTAATGCAACTTAATTTTTTTCCTCAATTGTAATTGCTTGTATGCTACTATATGATGATGATACAATTTTGTACCATTCTTAGAAGGTGACAAAATTGCTATCTACCGATAGAAATTGCATCTTACTTTAATGTTTTGTTATATGAGTGTTGGGTAGTAGTGTCAAACCCTAGTTGTAATGTTACGTTATCCTTGGTCAATAAAATGAGTTCGTTATTGACCCAAAAAAAAAAGTGATCCCTACATTGTTTCTATATAGCGACCCCATTTTTTCCAATCTAGTAGCAGTGTAACAAACAATAAGTGAGTTGTAAGTTACTAACATTTGTTGGTGTTATATTGTTCCGATTTTTCTTTATTAACTATAAATTATTTGAATTTCAATAGTACTAAATTTGGATTTTTATATGGATCTGGGTACCCAGTGGATCCAATTCTGGGTAGTGCAATACCCGATGAATACCCAGTTACATTTATCCTTAGCAAGTTTTGAGGTTCTGATCAGAGGTGGTTATTTTTAACAGGTCAAAAAACAAAATCGATCAAACGGGTCGAGTTGATTTTTGGGCACATCATTTAGATTTTGCCAGGATTTCTACTTATTTTGGATTGCACATGTTGCGATCTAAATTTCGAGGCAACTTGAATTGGATTCATTTAGGTTTTGATTACTTTGTTGGAGTTAGGCTCTATTCTTGAATTTACTTAAATTCACTGCAATTCAATTCAATTCTTGTGTAACTTATCAATCAGGTAATTTGTATTCCAAAATAATTTCATGGCAAAAAGAACGAAACCTTATTTTGGATTTCAGATCTTATTAGGTTAGGTTAAATTTAGATCTCACAACTAACTAAACTTATGATTTAAATACAAAACTGCATAACACAAAATTCTAAATTATTGAAGGCAACTTTTTTAAGGAGTTATTTGGTCCAGCTAGGGACGTGTTAGGGTTTGATGCTAGCATGTTCAGTGTAGAGCTTTGCCTTGGTACTACTTAGAAGGAGTTGTGTTTACCTTTTTCCAATGAAGATATTAAGCAAACTCTCTTTGAAATACCTAATGATAAGGCACCTAATCAAGATACGTACTCTACTCTTTCTTTTCAGCGAAGCTTGGCATGTAATTGTCTAGTCTTTTTTACTCTATTGTACATGAGTTATTTGCAAATGGTAAGCTTTTGGGCTCTGTGAATACTACCATTGTCTCTTTAGTTCCAAAGTGAGCAACCCATCTGCCATGGCAGATTTTACGCCAATTGCATGTTGCGATGTGATCTTTAAAAAGATTACAAAACTTATCACTAATAGGTTAAAATAGGCAGGTAATTTGTTGGTTGGTAAAGAGCAAACAACCTTCACTGCATGTGGAAATGTGATTCATATATACTTATTGCGCATTAATTTGTCCATCTCTATGGGAGCTAGGAATCAAGTTTCCCGAAGAGCAATGATCAAAATACGGATCAAAAAGGTATATAATGTTAGTTGGAGTTACTTGAGAAATATTCTGTTTGTGTTTGGGTCACCTTTGTGGCTGGTTGATAAGATCACGGTTTGAGTACAAAGTGCTAGGTTGACTTCCAATATCAATGGTTCAGCTGAGGGGTACTTCAACGAGGGTGTGGTTTGAGACCAGGGGACCCATATATTACCTGTCCCCTTATCTATTTCTTGTGCGTAGAAGTTTTTGTTAGAATGCTTGGACCTCTTATGCACTCTACTATTTTAAGTTTCACCCTAAATGTGGTAAAACTGAACTCAATCATATCATTTTTGCCGGTAATTTTTTTCTAAAAGGATGAAAGTTCCATTATGGATGTAGTTAATATTTTCAAGGAATTTTCCTACATTTTCTGCTTGTTTGCTAATAACAACAAAAGTTGCGCATATTTTGCTGGAGTGGAGAGTGATTTGAAGGAGACCATCATGGAACAGACTTGTTGTTGGTAAAGGTAATTTGCCCTTTAGGTATTTGGGTGTTCCTTTTTCATCTACCATGTCGACCAAGGCACTTGTGCATACCTCATGTGGGCAAAATTAGACAGAAAATTATCAACTGTTAAGTTATGCTGGTAGGGTGCATTTAATAAACGTTGGATGTTCTCTTCACAAGTTTATTGTACCTCTATTTTTATGTTGCTTAAGGAGATTATCTATGAGATTGAAGCACTTTACAGGCTTCTTCTGTGAGGGAAATTTTAGCGGACTAGGTATCTAACTCATGTGGGATGGGGGACAATCTATTATAAACCTAAGTTGCAGGATGGTTTGAACAAAAAAAGATCTAGTTGAATGGAATCTTACACCAAGTTGAAAGTTTCTTTGGAAAGTCTATAATTCAAGTGGGGATGCTTGAACCTGTTGGGTCCATGAGTATTACCTCAAGCACAATAGTATTTGAGAGAAAGCCAGTAGTCAAAGAATCACATGCTTTAGTTGGGAAGGGTTGTTTCCCCTGCTCAATCAAAACTGAGTAAACGAATTACTGTCGGCAAGTTCAAACTGATGAAAGTTTATGTGATTTTCTTGGAACAAGTCATGCGCTCGGTAGCTTGGGAGCCAGCAACAAGATCCATGCACAAAATTATGCGTGTATGTCTTGTCACTATAAGAAACTTACCATAATGCAACTTTTTTTATAGGGGGTTGGGATATTGATACCAGTTGTTGTATGTGTTCACAGAGTCAGAAGATTGATGCTCCCATCTCTTATTGAACTGTTTCGTTTGCTTTGGAAGTATATGGAAGACAACCATCATGTGGTGGGCATCAAAAGTAGACTATTAAGATTTAGGCATCAAGTTAAATGGTTTGTGATAAATGTAGAAGTATGAATCTACTAAGTAAACTTAGACGTGTAAGTTTAGTTACCTTAATTTATGAGGTCTGGGGGGATTAAAAAAGAGGATTTTGGTAATAAGCAAAGAATGTGGGAATGTAATTAGGCATATTCAGGTTAGCCTATATGTTCGCCTTGTTCATCTTTATGGTGACAAAGCATTAGATTATGACGAAGCCTGCAATTGAATGTGTGTTATCCCAGGGGTTGTACCCCAGGTGATGCCTTGTAAACTTTATTTTCGAGGATGCTTCTCTGACATGCTTTTAGCAAGTGGAATGTATTGACCATTTTCCCAAACACAAAGTTGAAAATAATCTGATAAACTGTTTGACTGGAACATTAATTAAAAGACTAGTTTTATTATTAAATTGCGAGAAAATCACTATTTTGAGAGTAATGAGACTCAATTATACATCATTATTGAAAACAAGTAGGAAATAAACCAATACACTATCCACTCCAAACTCATAATCTCATCGAAAAGCTAGCCGATTTTGCTAAACATTTCCTTTCTTTCCCTACATTATTTCTGAATTCAAAAAAAAAAACAAAAAACAAAAAACAAACACACACACACTGCCAAAATTCAATTTTAAACATTGAGACGCTTACACAATTCCCCTCCGACCTCCCTATATTCCCCGCCAGGTCGGCGGTCACCCCCAAATTCATACCAAAACCTCCCATAGAAGTGTAGATTTGTAGAACACAACATATCCCCATCCCAAATTCTCACCCAAATCAAACCAAAATTCATTTTCTCTCTCCAAATACCAACAATGGCTTCCATCACTCCTATCACCACTACTACTACTAACACTCCCACTATATTACCATCTTGAACCCCTCCAATAACCACCACCATTCCAATCCCAATTCCAACAACAACAACCACACCACAATTACACCACCCTCCACTTTTATCTCACCCTAGACCACCTCACCCACGTCACCAACAACCCCACATTACACTCTTTCAAACCCAAACCCAAACCCAAACTCACCACCGTCCCCAAATTAGTAAACCCTCCGACCCACCACCAGTGCCGTACCCTTTAGTCTCCACGGGCCGGGGTTTGCTCCCGACACCGAGAACTGGCCTCGTTCGGCCACCATTACATGATCAGGCGTACCCACCTGGAGGAGGCAGTGGCACTGGGGTTGGAGTTGGGGTTGGAGTTGGAGTTGGTGCTTCTGGGCATTTAATTCGTGGCCCGTTTTTGCATCCTTCTCATAATCATCATAATCATATGCCTTCTTCTGTTTCTCTCTCTCCTGCTGCTGGTGGTGTTAGAGGCCTTCCTCTCAATCCTCATCACTCTCATCCTCACCCTCTAAACAAGGTTTTGTGACATTTGAATTTTGATTTTTTTTATTGATTCTTATTATTATACTGTTTTGGATGTTTGATTGTTGGTTTGTCTATATGGGTAAAGAGTATTGTTGAATGATTTTTTGAGAATTTTGTTATGTGATACTCATATGTGGCTAGGGTTTTGGGTTTAACACTGAATTTGAATTCTAATGTTATGGCTGACATTAGTTATATACTTGTATGCTAGGGTTTTCTGACAAAAATTAAAATTCAGTGTGAAGGGTGATGAATAATACATGTTCTCAAGTCCCTCTCTCTCTGCATTAGATGGTACAGAGTTGTTTAGATACCATGTGCATAAACCATGTGATATGTCATATGTGTATAAAATAAGGAAGTTATTTTGTTTTGCATCTGGGTTTCTTTTGTTGTCTGATTTATGTTCATTTGTAATTCAAAAAATGAAAACACAAGTAAGAATAATCAAGCATTAGATCATTTAGCCTAATGGTTTCTTCAATAAGTGATGATTTATGTTATAGCCCGAATTAACGACAAACAGTTGAATGAATTAGCGGGGTTTTCAAATTTGGATGGTTCCCAGAATCTTTTGTTATTTTCTTATCAGAAACTTCTTTGTTTCAGGCTGCTTCATCACCCTGCCCTGCTCCAGACAGCAATGGCCACAAAGATTCAATGTAAGTGAAGTAATCTACTTTAGATGCTCGGTTTGGATATGGATATTTGAATTGAAATCATGAATTTGGTCCATATTCATTTCATTGTTTGGGAAACACCTCAATTTGGAATTGGGGATTGACACAAATTATTTGTTGGACTTGGGCAAGCATCAAAATAGGATTTCAAAATTCGCTCTTTCCTCTCACTTTCTCTCTCTAATTTCAAGTGGGGGGTTTTGGACCTCCATGATTTTTCTTTCTCTCTCCTGCCTCCATAATTTCAATTACGTGATGTTCGCGAAACAGTGAAATTGAGTTTGAATTTCTGTAATTCAAATTTCAAAATTGAAATCATGAAATTGAAATGAAATATGGGTATCCAATTCCAAACACACTCTTTGGGGATTTCCTTTTTTTCTTTGTTAACTTAATCTTCATCATCAACATTACCCCAGTGCCTCCAAAGAGGCTCCCGCCTAGGCAGGGTAAGGGGGAGTCGGTTGTACGCAGCCTTACCCCTGTGAGAGTCTCGCAGAGAGGCTGTTTTCGTTTGTTAACTTAATCCTCTGGTGTAAATATGATATTCTATGTTTCTTTCTGCAGAGAAAAAGGTAGAGACGATAGTTTTGTGGCTGTTCGGGATAGAAAGGTAAGGTGACATTTCCTTTTGAAATTATGGAGAAAGACCTGTAATTCATGTTAAAATATGTGTTAATGGAAGTGTGCATATATGTAGCTGCACTTCTATATACGATTCTTAAGCATAGGTCCAGCCGTCTAGCTTATGCTCATGAAAACTTTCTCTGTGTCCTGGGTACTGAGATATTTTATTGGAATGTTTTGAGACTCTTTCTTGTTTATTCTGTTTGATGGATGATACCTTGCATTGCTAGATGCCTCGTTGTTGATTGTTGTCATCATTGACTAGATGCAGCTGTTAAGGCTTTTACTGTCATCAGGTTGTACATATGCTGATGCCCTCCATTTTGAACTTTTACCTTACCTTTCCCTCGAAAGAAAAGCTTAACGTGACTTCTTTCTCTTAGACATTAGATTTAAACATGGGCATTGGAGCTGTCAATTACATGCAGTTGACATATAGTCATAGACCATCTGTTCTCATTGGAACATCATTCTGCTGCGAATTTCATCAAATGTGTTCTCCATGCTTACTGTGAATAAAATTGAATGTTGGATATAGCTAACTTCCCTAACCTATAGGTCTTTAATTTTTCATCCATCAGTATCTCAAGGACTTTGTTTGGTAGGTGTGACTGGATATAGGAAATTTAAGTGCCATTGAATAAACACAGTTCCTATGTTTTGTTAGCTAGCTTTCATCAATGGAAAAAGTTCATGTTGTGTTCCTTGACTCCGTTATTCCAACTCGGCAAACGGAGTTGTATCTCGTGTTGTCCTGATCCATTATAGTATATGTTCCGAAATACTGGTTGACAGGGGATGGAGGGATAAGACCTAGGGAGACCTTCCTTCTTCCATGTTTAACAACCATTTGCAACTCCCTGCCATTTCAATTCAGATCTAGGATTTGCTTTGAGAAACCCAAGATCCACAAGATCCACAATGAAGATGAAGGGCAAAATAAAAGGGCTTTTGGCTCAGGGAAAAGAGAGAGAGGGAGAGCGGTGATGAAAAGGTAAATTAGCAGAAAAAAGGGAGTGAAGAGGTTCCTTAGAGAAGGCAGTATGGTTTTCCATTTATTTTCTGGTAGAAAAAAAAAGCGAATTATGTTCTGCTACTACTATAGGCATGGTGATAAATTCTGGAAATCAGAAGTGTAAGTATTTACTATATCGATACATCATTCTATTTTATTGACCTTTAAATTTAGTCATGACGAGAAACAAATTTCTAGTCACAAGCTGACCAAATCCACATATCACTTTGAGCAGATCCCTTGTCCTGTTGTCCAAAACTTATCATTCCCAGATTTGATCTTGGGATTGTATCCATGTCTGATCCTTTTTCCTAATCCAAATAACATAGTTCCATGAGACATGGAAGGTTGTTCACCTAGGATGGATAGGCAAGTCCAAGCGCTTCCAGCCTTCCATGTCCACTATCTATGCAAACATAATCTTTCCGCTTGAAAGTTAATACTAAATTATATGTTGGCAGTTTGTATCACTTCTTATAAAGTAGATTTGTGAACCAAACGTATGAAAATTATTTTGAAACCATGAATTACTTAGGAAGTTAACTTTACTGAAACAAACAAGCGTAAAATTTGCGCAAGTAGATCTTGGGGGTAATATATTGCGCAATTTGGTGAAAACCACCTGAAAAGTTACCCGTTTTGTTCAGTACCCCCTGAAAAGTTGCTATTTGTTCAGTACCACCTTTAATGTTACAAACGCCGTGTGAGTCACACCTTAAGTGAAATTCCGACCAAATCCAAAAATTTTCTGACCATTTTACCCTCACGTGTCTAACACGTGACTTTTAAGTGATTTGACCAAATAATTAATTAAAGTAATTAAACTAACTAAATTAATTAAACTAACTAAACTAATTAATTAAACTAACTAGCTAAACTAATTTGACCAAAAGATTTCTGACCATTCTCTCGCTCAGCTCTCTCTCTCTCTCTCTCTCTCTCTCTCTCTCTCTCTCTCTCTCTCTCTTCCCCTGTTTTCGTGGCGAAACAGAACACCACCATTGTTGAAAAACTCCCGCAAAAATTTTCTTCCCATTCTCTCGCTCAGCTCTCTCTCTCTCTCTCTCTCTCTCTCTCTCTCTCTCTCTCTCTCTCTTCCCCTGTTTTCGTGGCGAAACAGATTACCACCATTGTTGAAAAACTCCCCGTTGAACAACAACAACAACAACAACAACAACAACAACAACAGTCCATTAAATCTCCTCATAAAAACGTAGAAGAAGCAGATGTTGGTATCAATTGTTACATCTCAAAACCTTCAAAATCAAGCTCAAATTTTGATTCCTTAGGAGCTCAAAATTCTGAAACAAAACCGAAAATTAAGACAAAAAGGGAAAAAATTAAAAAGAAAGAAGGAGAAGCTTAGCTTGGAATCGGCAGATCGGAGCTTCTAAAGCTCATGCATGGCCATTGAAGCTCGCTCGAGATTAATCAGAAATGTCGCCGACCATGGTTCATGGCCGGAAACCACAAATCGGTGGCTTGAGAGCTCGATATGTGGTCGCCGGACAAAAATGATGGTCGACAACCTTTAACTTCATCGCAGCCATGGCTTCGCTGAGTTCTTGTCGCTATTAATGACGATCTTCAGAGCTTGAGAGAGAGATGGAGATGGGTACGGGCATCGTCGGCTTGGGAGCTCGGAGAGAGAGAAAGAAAGGAGAGAGAGAGCTGGAAAGGAGAAAGAGTGGCACTCATGGTCGGCAGCTCGCGGGGTAGGAGAGAGAAAGAGACGGGGAACTGGGAAGAGAGGGGGAGAGGAGAGAGAAAGAGGAAAGAGAGAGCAGCTGAGGAAATGATTTTGTTTTAGTTTTAGTTTAGTTTTATTTATTTATTTATTTATTTTTTATTTATTTAATTATTTGGTCAAATCACTTAAAAGTCACGTGAGGGTAAAATGGTCAGAAAATTTTTGGATTTGGTCGGAATTTCACTTAAGGTGTGACTCACACGGCGTTTGTAACATTAAAGGTGGTACTGAACAAATAGCAACTTTTCAGGGGGTACTGAACAAAACGTGTAACTTTTCAGGTGATTTTCACCAAATTGCGCTAATATATTTCAGAACTCTTTGGATTTGAGAAGACATCCAGGGTGTTTTCACTTCAGAATGTGCAAACAAAGATAAAGAGAAGAGTCTCATGGGGAGGTGAGTAAAGTCAGAAACAGTTTTGGGCTGTTTGCTAGGTGGTCCTTGGAAAGGGGGCTGTGGGTTAGTTACTTGAATGCTGACTTATGCAAAGTGTGAAGGTGCTTTATTTATTTATTTATTTATTTTTATTTTATTACAGAGACCTTTTCTTTATTGAACTGAACCTTTCTGCTGGACAGTGGACATTGTTGATCCGCATCTGCATGTACTACAAACTGATTTTGTGGGCTTGAAATTTTATTACATGGCATGGAACGAAAAATTATTGTAAATTTGTATGCTAGGAGCAATGAATATTTCGGTAAGAATATAGTGATATTATAGTACTCAGGAGGTACAGATGTGTGACATTGACATGCAGGCCTGTGCATGTGTGGAGTTTCCCGGCAGACTGTCTTCAAGTTGAAGCTTGTGGACATTTTTGTATAGTTGTATCAAACAATTGTGGCTTGGAATGGGTGGCATACAAATGCCATATATGTCAATAGATGTTGAAGTCATGGCTTGGGTAATCCATAACTTATTTTTAGATAAGAGAAATTTTTATTAATCAAATAGGGAAAGAATACAATGGGCAGGATAAGGTATCCTCAAAGAACAAAAAATAAAGTATCTAGAAATCACACCAATGGCATTGATGACCGTAAGTGGAACCCCCTAAAAGGCACCAGCCATCTTCGCCCAAAGGGAGGCAAAATAAACTATATGTTCCCAAATCAAATCAATACTCTTTTCCGCATCAGAGAGCGACCTCGAGTTCCTCTCTAACCAAGTGCACCAAAGAATAGCTAAACAGGCGCACTGCCAAAAAATCCTGCCCTCCTTCCCCCTTCGCATAGCAGAAAATCGCAACTGGGCTGGGTAATCCAGAACTATACCATAGTTCTAGATACCTTGGTCAGCAGTCAAAGCAAAGGGGAAATGATTGCCATTCTGATCGTGTAAGTGTTAGGTGGCAGAAATGGAGGAGACCTCATCTTAAACTGAAGGAAAACCACTGCATCGTTATCACAACAACCTGGCCAGTATCATAGCTTCAAGGAGAAATGACATCACTCATCGTGCTAGGCGGCAGAAGTTGAGGAGGGTCTCTTCTTAAACTGAAGGGAAACTGCTAACATGGTCATCAATCCAGCCCAGCCACCATCGCCTTTTCTTTTATGCAGTTGATTGTGTGGAGAGATGACTAGTAAGTGAGCACATTGAATGTGATTGGATGAGGATGTTTCATTGGATAAGTGGTAGTGCTGGAGAGGACATCAGTATTTAGTGATTTGGTCAGTTGAGTGTGGCCTCCATGGAATGTAACATTTGAAATGAGGCTTGTATGCTTTGGACACGCAAGGAGAAGACACCCAGCTGCCTAGTAAGGAGGTGTGGTGAGATCTTAATAGTGGACCGTAAAATATTGAAAGAGGAAGAGGAAATCTTAAAGACTTAGGGGATGTGAGGAGACATGATTATTAGGAATTTGTGGGTGCAGACTTGAGATAGGGGGTCCGTTATCCATTCCTCTTGTCTCTTTGTTTGCTACATGTATGTTTTGCTTTTTCTGCTGTTATAGGCGTTGGTTAATCTTTTTCCTCATAATTTTAATAATTTAGTTTATGTGTCTTGCTGCTTTTATTTATATATTAGTACCATTCTTTTGTTTGCACATGAATTTCTTAAAATCTTCCCCTTTGTTACAGTCTTTACCATGGTTTCCATTGATTTTTTCTTGTTTTTTTTAAATTTTTTGATAACATGGGTATCCAAGCTTTGCTTGACTAACCCCATGGGCCCTGAAGTTAACGACCAGGAAAACCTCCAGTGGCCTTGGGACTTGGGACCTCTGGAATAGATCTCAGAGGTCTTACCAACTGAGCGACCCCCTCAGAGTTTCCATTGGTTTTTCTTTCTCTGCAGTAGTGCTACTACTGCTATTATTTTTATTTAGTTCCACTAGTTCTGCTATTGTTTCTATGATAAGACCCTTTGTGGCTTTGTGTGGATCTTATGGAGTCCCTAAATCTTTCCAGTGCCATGGCTCACCCTGGGAGGTGCTGTAGACATCATCACTGTGTGAATCTGTGAATAAGAACTGCTTACACTTAATAACACGTGACTGAAGTAGGTTTTGGTGTTTCAATCAAGTCTTTTTCCTATTGTGAGTTAATTTTGTTTTTCTTCTTCATATTCTTAGGTCAGGATATCGGATGGGGCTTCTATGTATGCTCTTTGTCGATCATGGTTGAGGAATGGGTATCCAGAAGAAAGTCAGGTATGTAGCACTTCGTCTTATATGCTGTTGTTTGGCTATGCATGTATGAAGCTTTCCAAATATGTGCAAGAACATGCCAACCGACAACCAAGTCAATTGAGTTTGTCGGTTGAGAGCAGTTCTTTAACAAGTTCCAGACTTTGCCTTGAAGAACTTTCAGTTGCTAAGGCAAGTGGTTGAATCAATTATGCAAGATGGAAGTTTTGGCTTCATAAGCTCTGCCTTAGAGTGCTGATTTTGTGTAGTCAGGCAGTTAACATATATTGAACTGATCTGTGATTGACTGATTAAATATAGAGCCTCTGAGCCCCACAACAAGAAAATAGTTTTATAATTTGGTAGTCATGAACAAATCTGTGATGACTTCATTCTTAACTTAACCTTCATGGTATGGTCACACATCTGATGAAGCATCATCTTCTTTGCTACTCGACAATATTTCTGGTTGAGTTTAATCAGTATCGTCTTGTCACAACTTCATGAAGATTCACCAAAGCAATTTAGGTAAAGTGAATGTCTAGGGGAAGTAGGAGATCAAGAGATTTTGTATTACTTGCCCTTTATAAATTTTGCACTAGCCCTTTATATGTTTTGCACTTATATCCTACTCCCTCCGTTTCATACTGTAAGTCATTTTTTGACTTTGCAGATTAAGAAATTGTGAATTCAAGAGAAATAGAAGATAAAATTACTAAAGTATCCTGAATCATTAAATGCAATATTGGTGAGAAAAAATAAGTAAATGATATGAAAAAGGAAGGGTAAAGTAGGACAAAAGCATTAAATACCCATTGGAAACTGTAAAGTGACTGATATTGTGAAACAAAATCAAAGTCAAAATATGACTTATATTGTGAAACGGAGGGAGTATCTTTATTGAGGAAGCCTTTAACTTCCTAATTTTCAAAATGAAGATGTTTTCTCTTGGTGAATTCAATTGGGTTCTGACTTGCTTACCTAATTTTGTTGTAATCACTCTTGTGTGAGGTGGTTCAAACCAAGACTGAGACGCGCCACAACCAACCAAAAAGTCATAAGAAAAGTCACCCATGTCTCAACAGACGAGTCCCCTGTCCTCCTATTTTTACAGAAAATCACCCTTGTCTCTATAGAAAATCACTTTGTCCTGTAATGAGAGGGTTTCAGATTATAGTTTTGCGATTATGTTGCATGTTATCTTTTATTCTATTTCTTATGCCCCTTCTCCCTGTATTCGTTTTTTTGCCTTCCCACCTCTTATGTCCCATTCTACATTGCTAATTCACCATTAGAAAATTGAAGTTTAATAGATTAGATTACGAGGAGTTGGTTTTTGTACAAGTGATTTTTGACTTAAAAGCTTCTAGGAAGGTTTGGTTCTGGAGAAATAGCTCTTCTATGCAGTTATCTCGTGAATAGGATGAAGCCGTCATGGAAGTGTCTTAAGCCCCTTTCTTTAAGTTAGAATGGCGTTTTTTTATTTTCTGAAGAAATGCTGTATTTTTTTTCCTTCTCTTTTCTTCTCTATTTTCCTTATACATTGTATTTGTTCCCATTCTGATTGACTTCTTTTTGCCATTCTGGTTGTGGGTAAATATGGTGGCTTTCTATAGTTGAAATTGAACTGTAGGAAGTAGTTGTTACTTGTTAGCAACAATTTTTTGCTGTGGACAGTTGAAGTTAAATTACCATTCTCAAATTCTGAAAGATTGTCCTTATCCTAAACCCTGATCATGGTAGGCTGTAGTGGTTTTCCATGGTCAAAGATTGTAGGAACTAATTGTTGAATCTGAAAAGAAAAAACAAACACTTTGTTCAAGTAGTTGCCAGAACAGAAGCATTTTGTGAAGAGTTGCAGTCAAATTTGTTCCGCAAAATAGTACTCTTTTCTTTGTATAGTGCTGAGTGCTGGGATTGCTAATTGCTGTATAGCTGTCGATCTCTACATAAAACACATCCACGGATCCACCTAGTAATAAAAGAACTTGTCTTCTGTATGTCGCATTCTTTCTTACTGTTTTATTTTTGTACTTCCAGCCACAATATGGTGATTTTGTAAAGTCTCTTCCGAAACCATCGCCGATGGCTATGTCCGAATCTTCGTCACCAAAGAAAGAGAAGAGTGATGATAAGACAGAAGCTGAAGAGGTTTGTTCTTCATATAACTATCACAAAGTACTTCATATAACAAGCATATTAGTCTATGCAGCAAAGGAAGAAAAAGGAAAAAGAAGAAATAAATGAAATAAAATAGAAGAGTGTGTAAACCAATCCTTAGCTCTAAACTGATCTGTGGTTCATTTTGTCAGGCCTTGGACTAGTGTTCTGGCTTTAGACGTTAGTTAGATGTGTAAACCAATCCTTAGCTCTGAACTGATCTGTGGTTCATTTTGTCAGGCCTTGGACTAGTGTTCTTGCTTTAGACGTTAGTTAGATGTCGTTAGTTTAATGAATAATACACTTGCTGAGAAATGAGAACCTGGTATATAGCATTAGAGTGCTTCGGAAAACAGATATTTGACTTGAAAGAAATCACCTCTAAAAACTGGTATTAGCAGTAGAATGCCATCAGTGGAATTCATAGTATCCATCTTTAATAAGGAGCCTTATTCAATAACCCCAGGTGAACTACTTGCATTGAACTTTGTATATTAAAATTAAATGAAAGTTTTTTCTTTTCCTCTAGAAAATCATCCCTGGTTAGGGGTATTGAAGTAGGAGCATTATTCTCGAAATCACTCCCAAGTTTAGTTAGTAGGGTTCATAATCAAGAAACCACCAGCACTTATACCTTCTGCATTGGACTCCGTAAATTAAACTTAAAGAGTAAGTTTTTGTTTTCTTTTAGAAAATCACCCTAATTAGAGGTACTTTTTTTCCTTTTTTTTTTTGTTTGGTGTAGTCAACACTCAACACCAACCACCGCTTATTCCATCTCCAAATCTATAAGTTGGGTTTGGATGATTTTTTCCTTTCTCCTACCTCCTAATAAGAGGGTAGTAAAAGGCTATATTTATGTTGTCTTTTTCTGCCTTTCTTGATAATCTGCTAAATTGCCCCCAATGATCAACTATTGTAGTGTCCAACTTCGTTTCCAACCCAAAGCTCTTACAAAAGAGGTGTAGGTTTTGTCTGAACAAAATCAAAACTAGTGACTGTCTGTATGTTCCTATGCCAAAGAGATCTTTCGCCAGATATATGCAACATGCATATGGTGTTACTGAACGACCTTTAATCTTTTCTACATCACGAGTTTGCTAATTTTCTATAAAACGAATTTTTGCTATTACCAAAAAGTTTGAGTCTTCCCTTGGTTCTATTATGCATCATGCTCAAGTTAGGTATTTGGATTTGGCGCAGAATCGGTCAAGGAGCTTCTTTGTATGAATGAAAACGTAACTCTATTTTTAGCAAAACTCACTCCTAGGCAGTCAAGTATTCTCGTCATTCAACTAGCTTGGCTTCTGCTTGCAGGATGAGAAACCAGTTGAGAATTTGCAAGCGAAAGAGCTACTACAGTTGCATATTAAGCGAGCTAAGAGAGTTCGAGCTAGGTATGTCCGTCTGATTTCTGCCAGTGGAATTAGTGTCTTCTATTTGCTGTATTGCATTTTCAGTTGGCTGTGTACTTAATAGTGTTGGGGATATTTAGGTTCATGACTTGCGGAATAATCACAAATGAGAAGTAAAATAAAAATGGACAAGAAAAGATAAAACGAGACACAAGGATTTAACTTGGTTCGGTCAAAGTGACCTACGTCCACGGATGGCGACGATCAGTGGTCATCGCTGAGTCCCTTTTTATTCGCAACCGTTATGGATGAGCTCACTAAAACTATTCAGGGGGATGTGCCTTGGTGTATGTTGTTTGCTGACAACATTGTTTTGATAGACGAGACTAGAGAAGGTGTTAATGCCAAACTAGAACTTTGGCGGAATACACTAAAGTCAAAGGGATTTAAGTTAAGTCGGACAAAGACCGAGTACTTGGAATGCAACTTCACGAGTGATGGGGTTGCCTCAGATATGGAGATTAAGATTGGTACTGAAGTGGTACCGAAGAGGGATTGTTTCAAGTATCTTGGTTCAATCATACAGGGAAACGACGAGATTGATGATGACGTGACTCATCGTATCAGAGCAGGGTGGCTAAAATGGAGGAGTGCAACAGGTGTTCTATGTGACAGGAAAATTCCGCTAAAACTGAAGGGCAAATTCTATTGTACAGCCATCAGGCCAACTATGTTATATGGGGCGGAGTGTTGGCCGGTGAGGCAGGTGCATGTGCAGAAGATGCGGGTGACCGAGATGAGGATGCTTCGTTGGATGTGCAACTGTACAAGAAGAGATAAAATTAGGAACGAAGTGTTGAGAGGCAAGGTGGGAGTGACCGATATTGACAAGATGCGAGAAACGAGGCTTAGGTGGCTTGGGCATGTGAGGAGGAGACATTGAGATGCCCCGGTGAGAAGGTGTGAAAGAATTATATTTAGAGACTGTAAACGAAGAAGAGGACGCCCGAAGAAGACTTGGGGAGAGGTAATCAGGCAGGATTTGACCCTTCTAGAAATTACAGGACTTGGCCCTAGATAGGAAAATATGGCGTAGTAGGATTCGTGTAGAGGATCCTCGATAGATTTTGGTTTTTGCATTGTTTAGTACTAGAGGTTGATTCATTTTGTTTATAGCTTGTAGTGTCTTCTTCACTTTAGCCTGTTCATTTAGTAACCTTTTGTGTTAGTATGTTTATTGCTTTACTTCTCTTGCCCATATGATCATTCTTTATTGCTTTATTTAAAAAAAAAAAAAAAAAAACACTTTTGCAGATGTATTTTAAAAAAAAAAAAAAAAAAAAAAACGTTTTTCTGGGTCTTTCGTAAACAGTCTCTCTTCTAGGCGACTAGTTAGGGGTAAGACTGCGTACATCTGGACCTCCCCAGACCCCGCCCTGGGCGGGGCACTTACTGGGTTGTTGTTGTTGTTGTTGTTGGAGATAATTACAAATAATATCTCAAGGGGTTAATTAATTAATAAGCACAACGAAAATATAACTTTGTGTTTAACTCACAAAGAAAAGAAATAAAAACCTCCAAGGAAGTGAAGAGTGGAGAGCACTCCGCTATTGTGTGGGATAAATAATAGCTTAGCTCATATGGCTTGTGTGCTTTAGGATGGTGTTGAAGTATGGTATTTTTAAGCTTCAAAGTTGCCAAACAAAACAATTGTCGTGCATGAACTTAGAGCTGCAACATTGCAAAAGTCAATGGCATTAAATGCCATGGAGAAAATCCACATGTGGTGGATCATTTTCATATGTAAAATAGCTTCACCGTTCTTGTAGTATTGCGGCTCAATAAGTAGCTACTGGAACAATATGCTATGGTCTGCACTAGGCCTGATTTGGCGTATGCCGTGAGCATGGTGAGTCGGTTTATGCACAACTCATTTGAATGTTGTTAAATGGATCCTTCGCTATTTGAAGGGTATACCCAATCTTGGCTTGGTATTTGATAGGAACAAAGCAACATCAAATGATGTTGTTAGGTTCGTTGATCTGATTATGGTGGTGATCTCGATAGATGAAGGTCTATCTCTGGCTACATCTTTCGTTTATGTTTTGGCGCTATTAGTTGGAAAGCATCACTACGAATTCTGTAATCCATCGTTGCTTTTGTCTACTATGGAGGCAGAGTATGCTGTCGCATCCACTGAAGGTGTAAAAGAAGCTACATAGTTGCGTGGTGTTATTCTTGAGCTTGTGTTCCGCAAGGAGTCACCACTGTGTATAGCGACAGTCAAAGCGCTATTCACCTTGCTAAGAATGATGCTTATCATTCTAAGACCAAGCATATCAGTGTCAAATACCACTTTATCAGAGATACTTACCCCAGGAGAAATTATAGTGAAGAAGGTTCACACATTGGAGAATCCTGCGGATATGCTTACTAAGCCGCTTCCTATTACTAAGTTCGAGCACTGCTTGGACTTAGTGGGTGTCTACAGCACTTAGTGCCCTTTGGGGCTTTATATGGCTATGAGCAGCTCGTTGAATTCGAGCCATGGTGGAGATTGTTGGGAATTGTGTGTGGCCCAAATTCACTCACTGCCACAGAAGTCTTTGCATACTATATAGGACGGTCATAGGCAAAGGAAAATGTTACTCTACAAATTACATGCTTCAAGAAATATTGCTCATGTAGCTATCTATTGAGCCGCAATACTACAAGGACGGTGAAGCTATTTCACGTATGAAAATGATCCACCTCATGTGGATTTTCTACATGGCATTTAATGCCATTAACTATTGCAATGTTGCAACTCTAAGTTCATGCACGGCAATTGATTTATTTGGCAACCTTGAAGCCTATAAATACCGTACTTCAACACCATCTAAAGCACACAAGCCATATGAGCTAAGCTATTATTTATCCCACACAATAGCTGAGCTATGTTGCTCGGACTCTTCATTTCTCCTCGTCGGACACTGGACACTCCGACATGGGTATGGACACTGGACACTCTATTTTCAGCGAAAAACATGCAAACTTTTAAAAAATTGGCCGAGTCCGACATGGATATGGGTACTGGACACTCCGACACTTAGCTGAGTCCGAGCAACATAGTAGCTGAGAGCTCTCCACTCTTCACTTCCTTGGAGGTTTTTATTTCTTTTCTTGAGTTAAACACAAAGTTATATTCTCGTTTTGCTAATTAATTAATTAGCCCATTGAGATATTATTTGTAATTATCTCCGTTATAGTGAAATTGTTCACTCGTTGCCATCCGTGGACGTAGGTCACTTTGACTGAACCACGTTAAATCTTTGTGTCTCATTTTAGCTTTTCTTGTCCATTTTTATTTTACTTCTCATTTGTGATTATTCCGCGAGTCACGATCCTAAATATCCCCAACAACTAGTTTTCCTTATCTTCTTTTGGTTTTCAAGAGTTCCCTGTATGAGCTTAGTTTTTGTTTTGTTTATCTATATGTTTCCTTTTTCTTGGGGGGGGGGGGTGTTGGCGTATGATACTAAATGGGCATAACTCACGCAGTGGTTTCTTGCATGCTTTTGGAGGAGGAGACAATAATATCGTTTTCTGGTTATTCAGTTGGCTATTTATTGGGCTCATTATTGGACAAGAATATTGTTTTCTGGTTATTGAGTTGGCTATTCACTGCCGAAATTATGTATAGCAACTGTAAATATGATCTTGAATGAACTTTCTTATTGCACTTGTCTGTTGAGCTATGTTATATGGACTTGGCTGGAAGTGTCCAACATGAATACGTGTTCAAGTGTCAGACTCGGCAATATTTTAAAATATTAGCATCTTTTTGGCCGAAAATGAAGTATGAAGTGTCTATACTCATGTTTGGGTGTTAAGTGTCCGACACGGATACTCGGGGTGAAATAAAGTCCTCAATGTAACATAGATGTTGAGGCTTGAGAGTGATGAGAAAATAAGAGTATTTCTTTCACTATGAATCACTTAACCATAATCAGGGAGAAACTTTCCTTCTGGTTTTGGAAACAACATACTGGAATTTCCAGATGAGACAATGTTATGTTTTTAGAGGACCAATTGTGGCTTACCTTGCCGAAAAGGTGCCGATATTTTATAACGTATGTTTGATTTCCATGGCACTGTGCGGGGCACGTGCTGCACATGTGAAGTGTATCCCACGTGCACTCTGCTAGGCCTGTGGAAGAATATGTATCCACGCAGACAAAGCCAACTTTTATTTCAACCATGAAGTGGAGTATAATTTATTTTCTTTTTTGGGGGGGTTGGGGGCTGACAAGTCCCTGTTTTATAGTCGGTTAGTTATTAGGGGAAAGCGGCTAGCAGTTTTCGAACTCTAGTTAGTTCTAAAGCCAAAGGAACGAAATATCGCTAGACCAAGCCCAGCCCAGTGAACTGGGGTATAATTTCCAATTGCAAAGTTACAAAAATTTGTGTGGACTTAGTCTATGGTGGACCAATACTTGGAGTCACCCCCTACTTCACCAGGAGCCACCTCTACTTCACCTAGAGTCACCCCTCACATTTATACTTGGCACACTCCTATTTCACCTGGAGTCACCCCTCTACTTTACCTGAAGTCACCCCCTACTTCACCTGGAGCCACCCCTCAAAATCACTTGGTCCATGGTAGACTAAGTCTACACAAGACATGCACTTGCAAGGTAGGCCATGTTGATTTTCTTGGGAGTTTTATTTTTGCCTTAATTAAGTGCAAGCCCATCTCCTTGGCAACCATCCTTGGTCCAAAATAAGCACTTGGGCAGAGTTAATTTTCCTGAGCAAATAACAAGATTGAAGTGTAGAACTATTCCCAATTAAAAATTGTCATATTTTTTAATATTTTCATGGAAGTTTTTTCCTGGACCAAAGGAGGCTTTTGCAGTTGTGCCTATTTGCATGTGCTTGAGTTTATTTGGGTGGATAAGTTTTTGCCTGGATAAGAGCCCTTTGCTAAGGTGTTTACTGCATGCTTTATTTGTCTTCTTTTTTTTTTTTTTTTTGATCAACTTTATTTCTTTGTTTTTTTTTTTTGATCAACTTTATTTCTCTGTGTTTTTGCAGTCATGAAATGCTCAAACTAGCAAGTCATGACATTTATGAACTTTTACCTGGACTTAAGGAGGACAACTTGTCCTCTGCTGTTGTTTTGGCAAACTCATTAATACAATTTTCTTTTATCTAAAAAGAAAATGAACTTTTACCTGGATATCACAGAAATAGATATTAATATTATTGTCATTATATATTTATAAAATTTATTTAATTATTTTTACAGATTGAGGGAAGAAAGATCGCAACGAATTGAGAGGTACAAAACTAGGCTTGCTCTTCTTCTTCCTCCTCCAGTATGAACCATGCAGAAATGATCCTACTTCTTGAACCTCATCACACTAGCATGATGATCAAACGGCTTCGGTGGAAAGAGTATAATGGTGATTAGTAATTTTGTGGCGCTACAAGATTGAATTAGTGTACAGAAGGTACTAGGAACTGAGACCTTGTTGAGTTTATTTTTATTTTTTTCCCAAATAACATGGGTATTCGATTGCTCAAATAATCCCATAAGCCCTGAAGTTAACGACCAGGAAAACCTCCAGTGTCCATGAAGGGACTCGACCACTTGTTGAGTAGCTTCATTTATCGAAAGAAGATAGCTTCATTTTCAAACCAGTTCCAGTGAGCTGTATTCTGCAAGTTCACTTTGGTGGATGTTGATGTGGTTGCTTATTTGAGAATTGAGACCATCTCATGTTAATTGTGTGGAATCAAAATTCCTCTGATAGAACTAAATTAGAAAATTGACTTGTACCACCATCTTAAACCCTTTTTTTTATATAGTTGTTTTTTCTTTTCACATGGTATCAAATTATCAATGCAGCATCAACAAGACATTTGAGTTTGACTCTCAACTGCATTTATTCATAAGAATGGATGATTAGTAGCGAAGTTACTAGGGTGTCTGGGTAACCTTAAGTGAAAGGGATAATTTTACTCACTTTTCAAATAATTGTCAATTTTGCCTTTTGATATCAAACTTCGATCACTGGTTTCTCTAGATATATGTATATTACTAACTCATTAAAAAAATATATTTAGTACAAATAATTACTCCTATGACGATATTCTCATAGTGATCGAAATACATTTTTGGATAAATGAAACGTCAAAGTTTATTTCTAAAATCAAAGAGATTTATAAATAGATAAAGCGAAAAGCTTGTTAACTTACAAATAAAAATAACTTTTAGTTCAAGAGTATATAATAAGGGCATGTTGTTTTCAACTGGTTTTCAGTTTTGCCCAGTTCTGACCAATTCTCTCTAATTTTGACCAATTTTCCTCAGTTACCAGTTACAAAATACAAGTTTTACCAGTTTTGTCTAGTTTGACCCAATTTTGCCCAATTTCTCCCAGTTTTGCCCAATTTTGATATTTATACATATAAACATAATAATTAAATATATAAAATGTTATATCAAAATATAAAAATAAATATATGCATTGACTAATATCTAAACATGACAAAAATGTCCTTATAATAAAAATAAATAAATAATAGTAATAAAAATAATAATATTAGTATTAATAATAGTTTTACATGGCAATTCCATCTATCGCTTTATTGTGAAAGACCAAATTGGCCCGTTCTACCATAAGTACCTCCATATTCCGCTGGATGCAAATCGAGCTTTAATGAGTTCTAATATGCAACATCAAGCAGTTCCGCTTTCTCAGTCCGAGAAGTGCATTGTTGGAATTGGGTTGGAACGCCAAGTATCTTCTCTTTGTTTTCCGAGCCTCTCGTGAGTTACATACAGAGTTCGAAAAGGTCAAATCTAAATAATAATAATAATAATAATAATAATAATAATAATAATAATAATAATAATAATAATAATAATAATAATAATAATAATATTATTATTATTATTATTATTATTATTATTATTATTATTATTATTATTATTATTATTATTAAACACTGAAAAATATAAAATTTCCAGTTTGTCCCAGTTTCCTCCAATTTTGCCCAGTTTGACCTATTTTTCACCAGTTTCTCCCAGTTACCAGTTGCACTAACCAGTTTTGTCCAGTTACCAGTCACCAGTTCCTAGTCGAAAAAAACGACCCCTAAGTTGTGTTCTTTAAGGTTGAACTAAATTGAACTTAACTCAACACTACTGAAGTACAATGAACATCTTTGAACTTAAGGGAAGATCACTTATTTCTCAATAGACCTAAAAAACACGTCACTAAATTGACCATATGAACTCTAAAGAAAACAACCATAATAATTGTTTGGTGTGGAATTGATTGTCATACAATCCTATTTTGTTCTCTTGTGCCGTCAAATTAAAAGTGAAGACTTGTTATATTACTATTAAAATATCCTTAAACAGCCAAATTTTTAGTATTATTATTGCAAATCTTTAAAAAGAGGAGTTTTGGTACTATTTTCACAATAATTGTCCAAAGACAGACATAAGACTGTTTAAGAAGACAGCGTGAGGCTGGAAGGGTCGTTGGTTGGGCTAATCTATCCAGTATCCACTCACTATCCATTTCGGATTTACATGGGACCCAACAGCACGTGAGCTCACTTCAGGTACACAATCTCAGTTGTTTAAGCAGTGTTTTTCGATTTTGCATTTAATGAACTGTTTTTCTTTTTTTTTTTTGGTTCACCTCACTGGGTATCCACCGTCGATAAAAAATATTACTTTCGTGCGCTGGTTTGTAGACACTTTAAATGGTGAGATAACTGGCCAAGAGATTTAAAACTGCTCTATATTCAAGACAAGATTTGAACCCTTAATATTAGTCAAGGTTAAATAAGTCCCTACCGATCTACCACTCAACCAAAGCCCTTGAATTTGCATTTAATGAAACTAAACACAAAGTAATGTATGTATTAAACAGTCTCATGTGGGAAGGTCTACTTAAGCAAATTGTTGTTGTTATTGCGTCACATTATGAACAATATATCACATGGTCATGTGGGATACTTGTTTCGGTTTAGTGACCCCACGAGCCATCTTCCTTTGCTTTGTATTCATTCTATAACCCCCTCTCTTAATTGCACCTTTGCTGTGCCTTGGCTGTCTATTGCAAACAGGCCCAGTCTAAACCTTACCCAAGTAAAAGCCTATCTTAATGTTTATTTAGTTTTTTTTTTTGTAAGCAAAGGAAAGTTGCGAGTGGCGGCCGAAACATTATTACTAAACTAAATTGAAGTGAATTGAATCGAATTGAAAATCGATAAAATTAAACAGAATTGAATTGAATCGGATTGAAAATCGATAGAATTAAACATAACTAAATTAAATAGTAATTTGTAAAAGAAAAAGTAGATTTTTGAACTGAATGTGACTTAAATTAAGCTGAACATTACTCAATCTGTGAAAATCAGTGACAAAATTATATCCAATTAGTGGAAATTAGTGACAATACCTTTTTGAATCAGTGACAAGCAGTGGTAGGACATTACCCAATCAGTGGAAATCAGTGTCAGGACTCACATTCCTACTCACAGTATCAGTGGCAGAACCTTATTGAATCAGTTTAAGGAACTTACCGAATCAGTGAAAATCAGTGGCAATACATTAGCCAATCAGTAGAAATAAGTGGTAGCACCTTACCCAATCAAGGAGAATCACTGGCAGAGCCTTACCCAATCAGTGACAATCAGTGGGAATAAGTGGAAAAGAACGCACCCTTATTATTGAGTAAGAGGAAAAGAACACACCCTACGACATCTACTCATGTTCGGACTCTCGTGTTTGCTATTGAATATATCATACTAAGGTTGTGTTCGTCTCAACTTGGTTATAGTTTAGTCCAGTTCAGTTCAGTCCAATTCAATTTAGTTTAGTTTGGTTAAGTTAAATTCAATTGAATTTAGTTCATGTTGAACTTACCACTTAGATAACTTTTTATTTCCAACATAAATTCATAATAAAACTTATAAAGGATTATAGAGTATGTTCTTCCACTTATTTCAGCTAATTGACTTACTTTTTGTCTCACATATTATTTGTCAAGAATTCAGTTCAATTCAGTACAATTCAATTGAGTGGAAAAGAACACACAAATGCCAAGTTTAAAAATTCAATCCATGTTAATTTGTTTCAAGTGAATAGAATGGATCCTAATAAAACAACCAACGCAAGCACTAAATCGTCAACGTAGCATCATTAAAGGCAATAATAGTTCCTAAAAATAAGTTGTTACATGACATGGAGATTGGGAAATCTAACCCTTAAGATTGTCTTACTAAACCACTCGAAAATAAACTTGTAAGTTGCAACTAGACCTGTGCAAGTGGGAGGGGACTCTGTAATTGACCCGACCCTACCCAAATGCCCAACGGGTCACAACTCATTTGTAAATGGGTGGGTCAAAATGGACTTATTCTTTTTAAAATTAGACGGGTTATACCGGATCACAAATGAGCCAACCCATAAAAATATTTTATTTAAAAAAAAAAGGACATGTCCGACACATGACCGACCCAAACCCCACAAATATGGCTGACCCGACCCCGTCCATTTAATAAATGGGCCGAACCGACCGAGCCCGCCCGTTGCCCAGGCCTAGTTGCAACTAAAGATGGCTTCGTACCGTGCTCGGGTCGTGTCTTCGTGCTTTGTAACAGTGTCATGCCGTGCCGTGCCCGTGCTTATAGTTATCGTGCTTCATGTCGTGCCCGCTTTTCCAACAAGTAGGCACAGGTCATGTCTGTGCTAGTGCTACTGTCGTGACGTGCTTGTGTTGTGCCGTGCCTATGATTTTTTCAAATAATTTTAAAATTTTCGTCCTGCTGTCTCGTGCTTGACCGTGCCCCCACCGTACTTTCTTTTCAAAATCCAGGCCCAAGCCCAGATCCAAACTTGGTCATTCGTACCCATACTCGTACTCGTGCTTTCTCCGTACCCGTATATAAAGCATGCTCAATCATACCGTAACTCGTGCTAACCGTTGCCCAATATAATATCTATAGTCGCAACCATATGACTATGGGAGCGTCTATTGTCCCTTTCTAGAGCGTCCAGAAAGGAAAAAGATGCCCGTGAGGTTAACTCGCTCGAAAATTGTACTGAATATGCCAGTTACCATGACCGGGAGACAAATTGTTATAATTTTGATTTTTTTTTTATCCTTCAGTAACACTTTGGTCTTCCATTTTGATTTCTGGTGTACAATATAACATAATTGTTGACAACTATACATGATGGTGCACCATATTTTTATTTATTTGTATGGATGGTGTAAGAAATGGAGTATATTGTATAAGAAAAGGAGTAAGAAGTTTAAGATATGGAGTAAATTGTATAAGAAAAGGAGTAAGAAGTTTAAGATATGGAGTAATTTGTTGAGAAGGGAGCAAATAAGAAATGGAGTATATTGTATAAGAAAAGGAGTAAGAAGTTTAAGATATGGAGTAATTTGTTGAGAAGGGAGCAAATAAGAAATGGAGTATATTGTATAAGAAAAAGAGTAAGAAGTTTAAGATATGAAGTAATTTGTTGAGAAAGGAGCAAATTATCGGATAATGCACAAATGTATGTTGTGGTCGACAGAATGATGTAATGGTACCAATAAAAGGCTTAAGGTAGACAATGGGATATAATGGTAGACCACTAGGTTTTAATGTTCTAAATGCTAAATGGTGGAGAGTTATTTGACAGAATGGAGTGTTTTTTGACGAAATGGAGTGTATTGTGAAAAAGATGGAGTAAGACATATATGATATGGAGTAACTTGGGATGGTATATTCTGGTGGCTTAATAGTAGAAGTTGAAGACCATAATTGTATAATTTAAATAATGGTTGCCCTTTAAGAAAATGAGTAAAACCGTTTTGATATGGAGTAAATTTATAAGAAATGTAACTTTATATGGAGTAAATTTATAAGGAGTGATTATTATTGTTGGCTATTTTATTTATTATTTTTTTAAACTAGTGTATATTGTAAAATAGCGCAGCACTTAATTGTGAACTTATCTGGATAATAACTAATAAGTACTCATAGAGGAAAATGGAGGAACTAATATCATGAATGTAGTGAAATGGAGGCACTGTATAAACAGAAAAAGAAAGAGATGAACACATCAGTGTACATTAAAAAGGTTAATATTGAACAACTATGATGCAGAGTTTTTGCTATTGCATCAATCCAAAAGCTATCCCTATTTCCACATACTTTCATGTTAACTATACGTTAAGCCCCCAAAATGTTAGGGATGTTAAAGTGTTTGTGCCGTGTTTCAGATTAACTAGGCGAATTAGTAACCAAATTAGTGTATTTACATTCATAAAACCCAGGCATACCCGGGAGCCAAAAACGAACATGTTTGATAAACCTCATTCTAGGACGATTGTGGGGGGATGATGGTTACACGGTTGCTCCAGATTGCTGCCCCTTAGTTTCTCCTCCATCAGAATCATTGCCTCCCTTTGTGTCATCGACATCAGATTCGTTGGCACCCTTCGCTCCTCCATTCATAGATTCATTCCCATCATTTTCTCCATCACTTGCACTGTCCTGTGATGCTGCTACAATAACAATGAATTCATCTTTATCATACACCCAACAACCAAAAAACATACGATTCGAAACAAAGCCCATTCAAATCAAAATGAACGAGCACCTACGACTAAGAAGAATACAAATGATCGCCACAGTGCAAGATGATGCTATCTTCAGTTCTTCACATAAGAGCGGAACAAGGAAACATAAAGCAACTTGCAATTATAGAATAAACTACTTATTAGAATTTCATCCATAAGAAACTGTATTTTGGTACTCCATATCATTTGCACAAGAAAAGGTGTGAAGTATATCAATTACAATCATGCTGGATAAATTTTGTACAGGAGTATGCTAGCATATACTATCAGTAAAGCTAATATGTGCAGACCTGAGTTACTGCAGATAGATACATCCAAATTCACAACCTTTCATGCCCTAATCAGAACCTATCTTTAATGGTCTTTTGGTAGCACTATTTTCTGCAGGTCCCATACCAAAGAAATAATCAAGAGATATAGGAAGGCTATATGACAATGTTGCAATCTTATGACATCCTGAGTTCTGTTTCCAAGGTTTTACCAAACTTTAACCTCAACCTTACCATAAACTAGTTCACTATAGACTAGACACCAAAACATTTCATGTTTTAAGGTAGAGACGAAGGAAAAAAGTTGTAATGAACTTGCACTACAAAGTTTTCTGTTAGCAGGCTTACACTGCAACCATTAGTTTTATCATGTCTAATGCCAAGGTAGAATAAGAAGCCTATACATAAAATCCAATAAGGCTTAATGTGTCTTCAAACATTTGTATACATAAAACACTTGTAACATTACAGATATTGTAACATAGGAGCAATACATAGTTGAAACTCAAAATAAAGTAGTCTACCAAAAGTCTAATTGGAACACCACAATTTACATTTCATCAACCTTGCATTTTTCAGTTTGTGGTACACCATCTTCGAATTTGGTGGACTATACTTTCTGTAATGAATTTTTTAACCACTTACACCAACTCTTAGGGTTATACACTCCAAATCTTACGCAATACATTCCAATTCTTAGAAAAAACACTTATAATTATCAAAGAACACTTACTCCAGTTCACAAACAACTTACACCATTTTACAAAGAAACCCAACACTTACTCCACTTCACAAACAACTTACACCATTTTACAAAGAAATCCAAAAAATTACTCCAACTTTTAGGCAATACACTCCAATTTTGTGAACCAACACTTATAATTTTCAAAGAACTCTTAATCCAGTTCACAAACAACTTACACCATTTTACAAAGAAACCCTAATATTTACTCCAACTTTTAGGCAATACACTCCAATTTTGTGAACCTAACATTATAATTAACAAAGAACACTTACTCTAGTTCACAAATAACTTACACCATTTTACAAAGAAACACAAAAATTTACTCCAACTTTCACGCAATACACTCCAATTAGATGAACTAACAATTATAATTATCAAAGAACACTTACTCCAATTCATGAGAAACTTACTTACTCACAAACAACATGACTTACTAAGATTAACAACAACAATTCAGTCACCAAACACATAATAAAATTGACGTGCACCAACATTTTTTGGACTCCAATTTTCACCATTTAACAGAAGATTATAACAATTGTCAAGAACTACAAATGAATTGGATACCTAATTCTCAAAATAAAACAATAATATTGTTATAATTACTGAATTTTGAAATAACTCACCTCTCAATGAGTTGTCAATGTTCCAATCACTGTTTCGAATCAGCAATTTGAGCAATTCTTGAACCCCCTTTCTTTTAGCATGTATGTAGATGAAGAAGAGAGATAAAAACCCTAAAATTGAAAATAAAATTAGGATGTCAAAATGGATAACATGGAAAGGGAGAGAAGGGAGAGATAGGAGGAGGTAGAAGATGGAGAGAGAGAGGGAGAGGGAAGTTGGCCATGGAGAGAGAAGTTGTGGAAGAAGAAGAATAAAGAAACGTATTTCCCTAGCTTGCAGGTAATCGGTTATAAGTGGGGATTTGTATTCAACGGCATAGATTGCTCCCATTTTAATCAACGATCCACCATACTGTTCTGGACAATGCTTATTAGCTAGACCTTAGTCCAGCCCATATAGCTGGACCCGCGTAATGAACGCGTCGTCTTTAAGCTGGGCAAAAAACTATGCGCGTCGCTAGCCTACAAATTATTCAAAAATAAAGAATGTTACCGTTTTTCACTTTCTCAAACAAGTGTCACGTGACCACAAAATTGGTAGGCCCTCTTTTTGGTTTTTTTTTTTTTTTTTCTTCATTTTTTTTTTCTTTTTTAGAATCCTTTTTGTTTTCTTTTGTATCAGTTTCAGTCTTACTCCTTTTTATTTTATTCCTCGATAGTCTTCCTTTTATCGGTTACTATTTTTAATGAACATTGCACTCATAGTCGATGAATAATTAAACTATTTTTTATGTACATTATGTATATAACCTATAAACAATTAGATTATTTTTAATGAACATTATGTATATGACCAATGAACAATTAGACTATTTTTTATGAACATTACGTATATAACCTATAAACAATTAGACTATTTTTAATGAACATTACGTATATGACCGATGAACAATTAGACTATTTTTTATGAACATTACGTATATAACGTATGAACATTTAGATTATTTTTAATGAACATTACGTATATGACCTATGAACAATTAGACTATTTTTATGAACATTACGTATATGACCTATGAACAATTAGATATTTTTATGAACATTACGTATATGACCTATGAACGATTAGACTATTTTAAATAAACTATATGCTTATAACTTATGAAGGATTTGACTATTTTTATTGAACATTATGTTTGTACACTATGAACAATTAAACTATTTAAAATGAATACTACGTTTGTACACTATGAACAGTTAGACTATTTTAGATGAACACTGCGTTTGTACACTATGAACAATTTGACTATTTTAAATGAACATTACGTTTATACATTATGAACAATGAGACTATTTTTAATGAACATTACATTTGTACTTTATGAACTATTAGATTATTTTAAATGAACAATACGTTTGTACTCTATGAACTATTAGGTTAATTTAAAAGAACATTGCGTTTGTACATTATGAACTATTAGGTTAATTTAAATGAACTATTAGATTATTTTAAATGAACAATACGTTTGTACTCTATGAACTATTAGGTTAATTTAAAAGAACATTGCGTTTGTACACTATGAACTATTGGGTTAATGTAAATGAATACTGCGTTTCTACACTATGAACAATTAGGCTAATTTAAATGAACACTGCGTTTCTACACTATGAACAATTAGGCTATTTTAAATGAACATTACGTTTATACCTTATGAACAATTAGGTTATTTTAAATGAACACTACGTTTGTACACTATGAACTATTAGGCTATTATAAATGAACATACGTTTGTACCTTATGAATAATTAGCCTATTTTAAATGAACATTATGTTTGTAACTAATTAACAATTAAGCTATTTTTAATGAACACTATGTTTGTACACTATGAACAATTAGACTATTTTAAATAAATACTACGCTTATAACTTACGAACTACGGAGTATTATGCTAATTGAAATGAACAATACGTTTGTACATTATGAACAATTAGACTATTTTAAATGAATATTACGTTTATAAGTTATGAACGGTTAGCCTATTTTAAATGAACACTACATTTATACATTATGAACAATTAGCCTATTTTAAATGAACACTATATTTATACTAAATGAATTATTAGACTTTGTTTTAGAAAAATTATTAGACTATTTTATATATAAGTTATAAATGCAAGCCATTCGTTCCCATCAACTATAAATTTAAAAAAAAACTTATAAGTTATAAACCATTACATTTTTAAAACAGAGCCAAAACAAAATAAAAAAAAATAAAATAAAAATCAGCATCATCGCATCAGCATCATCGCATCAGCATCATCAATTGCTCATCAATATCCCTCAACAGCATTGTCAAGAATTTCAACCATGGAAGTCACACAACACACACCACGGCAGCATCCCCCTCCCCAAAACACCACACACATCGAAGATTCCGCTATCCGTACCACCACCGGCTCACCTCCCTCTCTTCCCCTCCTCTGCCCTTCCATTGAAAAACTTGGCCAACCACGGATCTCAAATAAGTAACATAGCAGATTAAAAATTTAGTTAAAATGGGTCTTGCAAAATGGTGGGGGGAGAGAGAGGAATGTAAGAGTAGTTGGCGAAGTGAGGCAGATTATAATTTTGTTTTTCTTTTCAACATGACATGTAAACAGTCCAGCTAAGTTGGCTGGACATAAGTCCATTTAAAAATTTTTAGTTCTCGACGGTCCCGGACAGTAGAATTTTCCATATGACTATCCTGTATCCTCGATGATATTTATTGTTTATATAATGAAATTAAAGGTGGGTCACCAATGGGGTGAAGCACAAAGCACGAGATGCTAGCTACAAACAAGTAATCGAGTAAGTAAAAGGCTGTCAGCGTAAAATCCATTAAATTACGAGTACCTTACCAAATGCTCCCTACAAATAGCAGCAACAACCCATACGCTCTCTTCATCTCATTTCCAACACAGAAGCACAACACAAACAGAAGGAGATACCTAAATCTCCCCTTTTGTTCTTCCTTAACTTCAACTTTCTCTCTCTCAACCATTGTTGCAGAGGTAAATGCCCACTTCTTTCATTTATTATATTTTTCTCTTATGCATTTTTAGAAGTACATACACTTCTTAAATGCTATCAAAAGTATCATTTTAATTTGTTATAATTTATAGTAGTACTTATTCTTTTTGTGTGTTTTTTTTTTAAAGTACACTTCTTCATTCTTGCCATAATGCCATTTACATCTTTCCCTCAATATTTGTAAAATAGGAAAACAAAAAAAAAAAAACAAAAGGGACAAGAGAAGATTGTGGTTCAAATTTACACCAACATTTGTTGTAAAAGCTTATGTATATCAGCAATATACCAATAATATCTTGACTTAGTGGTTAAGACTGAGATACTGTGTGTGTATCGCCTCGCTCACAACCTCAATGGTTGTGATAAAAGGAAAACAAATAAAGTGGTTCAAATTTATACACCAGCATTTGTTTTTAAAGTTCATGTATATAAGCAATACAACCGACCCCCTACCCTGCCTAGGTGGGAGCCTTTTCGGAGACACTGGGGTAATATTAATGTTAATGTTATGTATATAAACAATATGTACAAATACTAATTTTTTTTTTTTTCTTCAGGGAGAGATGGGGTCTGAGAAATGGATTATGTGTTGGACAGTTCTACTTGTTCTGGCAATAGGTGGAGCAATGGGTGCTGCACCCAAGAAGTCTATTGATGTACCATTTGGTAGGAATTATGTTCCCACTTGGGCATTTGACCACATTAAGTACTTCAATGGAGGCAACAACATTCAGCTTATGCTCGACAATTACACAGGCATGTTACTCATTTATTATTTTAAATTTTACTACAAAACTTGTTATTTTTGAGCTTGGTCATTGATGATTTTGGAGTAGTCAAAGAGTACACAAGTGTTTGCAATTAAGTTTGATTGGAGAATACAATATGTGCTGGCATATGAAAGAGTGATACTTTTTTGACATTTTGAAAGAGTAACTTCATCAATTTTTTGGTGGATTAGGGGTCATTTGGTTCACTGCTTGAATGAGTTTAACTTTCACGAACTATTTATAATAGATCAAAGTTATTTGGTTGATAACAACTTAACAAGTAAACCTTTTTACTTTTTATAGAGTTGGTCTATTTCTCAATTAAACATCTTTTTGTCAAATTCCACTCTCATACTCACTATAAAAAGGTTTATTTTTTTCTGCTTGTTTAAGTAATTGGTTCGATTCAGTTCAGTTCAATTCTATATAGTGAAGTTCAGAGGTCATGTACACAAGACGTTGCTCTTTCTCTGCATCCTTTAACTCAATTTAGTTTAATTTAGTAGAGTTCCGAGTTAATATACACAGCTCGCCTTTTTCTCCGTTCCTTAATTCCTTGTGAGTTGTGATAGGTGCACTAGTCTGTCTGTTATTAATGTCATCAACTTATCTCATATGACTTAACAATTAACATGGCATATTTATTCTTACAGGTACAGGTTTCCAATCAAAGGGATCCTATTTGTTCGGCCACTTCAGTATGAGTATTAAGATGGTACCGGGTGATTCGGCTGGAACGGTGACTGCTTTCTATGTAAGTGCACACTGCCCTAGTTTTTGCGTTGAAATATTACCAACCAAGTTATTTTAAATAAGTTAATACTGTTTAATACAATCGAGGTACCCTAAATTAGTATTATTTCTCTATTATTCCTGAGGTAGAAGAATTTAATTTGGGATTTCAAACAAGAATAAAATATTCAAAAGAGTTTTATTCTTGTCTTTAAAACATTGGATGCTCCATTTCTCTAGAACATCCTTCTTAATGGGAAAATAGAGTACATGTTACCAAAATATTCAACTCAAAAATTCATATGAGGCAGTCTCATATATGACGTGATATCTATGAGTAAAAAGAATGGATACATTAGGTATAAGGCTGCGTTGTAATAGAGTTTTCTTAACCTGCGAAGTGAGTGTCTTCTACAACCCCACAGTTTTAGAAATTATAATTTCATCAAATGAGGAAACTGCATCACAATTATATTTGGTCACGAGGACTTCTTTTCAAAGACTATCACCTTATAAAAATAACGTCATCGTGCATGAAAAGTAATATGTTCGAAATCTCCTTACCAAAGAGTTTTTGAATTTTAAGAGGCCGATTGTGGCTAAAAGTGTTAATTACTTATAAAAAATGTAGTGAGTTGTTTTACTAATAGGAATATGGAAAGTAACTATTCTCTGATTAATTTACTAAAATCATTTATATATACTAGACAAATTGCAAATTTAATTAGCATAATCATGTATGTGTACTTATTATTTCTATCATGTGGTGATTGTACATGGGTTTAGCTCTCATCACAAAATTCAGAACACGATGAAATAGATTTTGAGTTCTTGGGAAATAGAACTGGACAACCCTACACAGTACAGACAAATGTGTTCACTGGAGGAAAGGGAGACAGAGAGCAAAGGATTCAACTTTGGTTTGATCCATCCAAAGACTTCCACTCCTACTCTGTTCTTTGGAATATGTATCAGATTGTGTAAGTTTCACTTTACTCACCTTTGTTTAACTGATTCTTATCATACTCAATTTAACTACAATACGTCCATGCAATTTCGATATATTAAGGTGTGTTATTTTCCACTAAATTGATTTGATTGAACTGAACTGAACTACATTCTATTGAACTGAATACTAATATGTAGGATAAATCAAACTAATTCTAATTAAAGTAGGTGAAAAAGCACGCGGTTGGAAAATAATGGATTGATTTTACTCGTCTTGTTTAAGTGAATTATTATTGTACTTAGTATTAACTAAAAGTTATTATCACCGTGCATGCAATTTTGGTATATTAGAGTGTTTTTTTTTTTTTTTTTTTTTTCCGTTGAGTTGTACTGAATTGAACACTACTAAATTTAATATCATGGAACTGAATAGTAGTATATGAGAGAATAAGTATGTCACTAAAGTGATTATCATTAAATTGAACTAGGTTGAGTTGAACTAAACTGAATCGACTCTAAAAGAAGTGAAAAAAGAACATCTATGATTATTTCAAAAGAAGGGAACATGTTCAATGTTTGTGTAGTGCTCAATATCCAACATCTTTGTGTGCCTACCATTCCTCTCCAAAGTATTTGATGTTTTCCTATTTTTAACCATACCCAAGTGTCTTTGATAACTGTAAAACCACTTTTGTCCAATCCTTTAAAAAACAAGAGTTTTGTTCTGAGAATGTGCATGTATCTAGTACTCAATAAACAACTATATTCGATTTTTATGATTCCCTATTGAGAATGTGACACTGGATTAACTGTTGCTTTGGTATGTCAGTAGTACTTTGAGTTTGACGTAACGGATGAATTGAACAATATTTCCTTTTTATTTTCATCTGAAAAGAGTGGTCCCATTTTGAGAAATTGGAGTTTTCCACCATTTTCAACATAAACCCTTTTCTTTTCTGTTCTTGGTAAAAAAATTTCAAACTTACAGATTCTGCGTAGTCAAAAAAGCAGGGTTAGAAAATCTCTTGTTTCAATGGGTTTTTGTCCACCGCTACCGACGTGCTTTAATTTGCTTACAATTTACATGGATCAAAATCTTCTAATGAATTTTGCTTTTACCTATCAATATCATGACAACATGACATGAACGTAAACGACAAAAAGCTTTGCTTTCTTTTCCATAACTTGAGTACATGACCGACACCACAAATTCTAGGCATTTTGATTAGAGTGAGAAGTGTGAATTTGAACTTGTAAATTGCTCTATTCGTGTGGTGTTTGCTTTGGATGTTGGCACTTGCACTTAACTGAACTAAATCGAATTGATACTGAACTGTTTTTAAGGTAAGTGGAAAACAAAACATATTTGTTATATAAATTAGGATTATGATTCTTAAATCACTAGAATAGATTCTGTATGGTGTGTTCTTTTTCACATACTCAGAAACTGATTTGATTCAGTTCAAATCAGTTAAGTTTAGTTCAGTTAAGCTCAACTCAGTGATCAACCTTTTCTTTTCTTTCACTTATTATAGTTTAGTTCAATTCAGTCCAATGATCAACTATTTCTCTTACATACTACAGTTTAGTTCGTAAAAAGAGCACACGTTTAGATTTCTTTATTTTTAAAAGAATATCGCTCGATTCAGTTCAGTGGAAAAACACACGCTCATGTGATAGATTGATTTTTGATCTTGTTGTTGGAAATTATTGCAGATTTTTTGTGGACGACATACCAATAAGAGTATTCAAGAACAGCAAAGACTTAGGAGTGAAATTCCCATTTAACCAACCAATGAAGATATACTCAAGTTTATGGAATGCAGATGATTGGGCCACAAGAGGTGGGCTAGAGAAAACAGATTGGTCAAAAGCCCCATTTATAGCCCATTACAAAGGCTTTCATATTGATGGTTGTGAAACTTCAGTTGAGGCTAAATTCTGTGCTACTGAAGGAAAAAGATGGTGGGACCAGATAGCATTTCAAGACCTTGATCGTTATCAGTATAGGAGACTCAGGTGGGTCCGCACAAAATACACTATCTACAATTACTGCAAGGACAGAGTTAGATATCCCAAAGTGTCTCCAGAATGTCAGAGAGACAGAGACTTATTTTAAATGAAGAAGGGGAAAAAGAAAAAGAAAATCTATTATTATTGTTTTCGAAATGGAAATGGCTTCCATTTATTATTAATCTCCACCTTTATTTATTAGAGCCTCAATTTATTAGTTTGGGGTCTCATTTGTGTAAGATAAGCTATGATTGTTACTGCTATTGTGTTTGTATCACTATCATCATCATTATTACTAATATTATTGAATATTTAGTAATTATTAAGTCTCTCTGTCTCTGTTATTAAATCTCTAATTTTTTTCATTATGGTTAAGTTTCTCAATTCAATCTACTCAATAGTATGATTTTTTTATAAGTACACGTGTTAGTTTTTACTAAAATTTATTTGGTTAGTTTTCAGTTTAGTTCTACAATATATTGTTTATATGGCATATTGCTACCAGTTAGTTAACCTAAGTTCAATTTAGTTGAGATCAGGTAAGTTTAGTTCAATTTACTTTATCTTTCTTTTTTTTTAATTTTTTTTTTAAATTTTCTCGAGAGGAGGTTCGGCTTAAAAGAACCATCCTTACATTTAAACGTTAATTGTTCATTTCAATCCGTATATATTTAATTAAACATAATTTGAATTTGGGAGATCAAAAATCAAATGAATATTAGTTGAATAAAGAATTTTTTTTATCAGAAATAGTCTAGGATTAAATTAAGTAGAATTGTGTACGTTTTGGGTTATGTATTTCATTTATATAGTTGGTTTAATGCTCACCCTTTCTATTAGATCAAACTACTTTAATGTGTAAGGATGGGTGGTTCAATTCGTTTAATGAAGAACATAATATTTTCAGTGTTTGTATTTAAACGAACTTAGAATACAAGACAAAGAGTTCACCATCCTAGTCTTTAAAAGTTATATTATCAATATCAAAGAGACTTACTTCCGTTCAACAAGTTTAGCTCAATTTCTCATATTGCCAAATCTGATTTGATTGCATTCTAAGGTACTCTTTATCTGGAAACAGGATAATTCTTTAAAAAATAACAAAATAAAGGATAGAGATCGACATAGAAGAGCAATGAAGAGTTAAAAGGTAAATGCAGTATGAAAGCTCTAGCGAATCAAATAGAAATATCAATCCACTAAGTGTGCATTTGGCCTAAAGTATCAACTTCAATTTCTTCTCTCAGTCTCTCTACCGTATTTTCCTCATTCCGCCTCGAACTCCAACTAATTCGTTAAAAACAGGGGTAGAATTTGTAACTTTTGCTTTTATCCCATTTCAACATAGACCTCGGAGGTGAATGCAAAAATGGTTGGAGGAAGATGGGGTGGGAAAGAAGGAATTTGAGAGAAGTTGAAGTTCCATTTATTATTAATCTCCACCTCTATTTATTAGAGCCTCAATTTATTATTTGGGGTCTCATTTGTGTAAGATAAGCTATGATTGTTACTGCTATTGTGTTTGTATCACTATCATCATCATTATTACTAATATTATTGAATATTTAGTATTATTAAGTCTCTCTGTCTTTGTTATTGAATTTTCATTTTTTTTCCATTATGGTTAAGTTTCTCAATTCAATCTACTCAATATTATGATTACTTATTTGGTAATTAAAGAATTTTATATATCACTAAGACATTTCACAATAAGCTCAAAGTAGTCCGCAAATACCACCTAACTGGCACAAGGGACAACACTCATACAACTCTTCCAGAAAGGCTCTCATGAGTTTGTCCCTTTACATCAGGGGGGTTTTGTAGGTATAGAAGAATTCTAAAAACAAAAATGACTATAATTGACTAAAAACAATTACTTTGACGAGCAAAAAAAAAAAAGCCAATGTTAATTGTTCATTTTTATCTATATATATATTTTTAAACATAATTTGAGTTTGGGAGATCAAAAATCATATGAATATCGGATGAATAAAGAAAAAAGTTATCAACAATAGTCTAGGATTAAATTAAGTGAATTGTATAACAATGACTATGTGTACGTTGTGGGTTATGTATTTAATTTATCTAATTGGTTTAATGTTTACCCTTTCTATTAGATCAAACTACTTTGATGTGTAAGAATGGGTGGTTCAATTCGTTTTAATGAAAAACATAGTATTTTATGTGTTTGTATTTAAATGAACCTAGAATGCAAGACAAAGAGTTCACCAACCTAATCTTTAAAAGTTAAGTTATCAATATAAAAGAGATCCACTTTCGTCCAACAAGTTTAGTTGAAGAAGTTGAAGTTTAAAGAGGTTAGTTAGGTTAAATGGGCCTTAATAGTACACAGAGAATCCTTCATGACATGTAGGTTACTATACAGGATATACGAGCAATTAAGGAAGTCTATTCTGTGGTGTGGTGAAGTCTTACCTCAAATCAATGAGTTTATATTAGAGTCGATATCCGAGTTTTGTTGCAGGTAGCTCCGGTTTTTTGATGATTGACAAGAATGATGATGATGATGATGATGATGATGATCATGATCATGAATAAGTTAAGTTAGAACGTAAAAAGAAGAAAAACTTTGAAAAGGTTGTTCCTTAATTCGAAATGATTAAGATTATCTTAGCTTCTTTATGTTTCTACTGTAACTATAGCTATTAGTGTGTGTTGTTCTTAGTTGGATGCAAAGGTTTGAGCATAAGAGTGGAGAAGAAGGTGATGATGTGTTCGGTGGTATGAGATTATTGAGAGAAAAGAGAGAGTGTTGATGGCTTTGTGTAAGGTTGCGTGATTCTAGCTGGATTTAATTCTCTAAATAGAAAAGAGAGATGAATGTTCTTCACGAATAATGAAAGAGGTTGTAGAAGAGGGAGAGAGAGAGAGAGAGAGAGAGAGAGAGAGAGAGAGAGAGATGTCTACTTTGACTGAAGGCAAATGTTGGTTCTATAAGACCAAGTATATTACTTGTTCAGAAGATGACATAATTCTACTCCGTTGAAGAAGATGAACAATTTCAAATGTATGGTGTTTAGTGCATGTTTTACAATGTTGGATAACTTTTGATTAAGGATGATATTGGCTTGGAAATGAGATACTCTCTTCAGGTATCAACCAATTATGCTTGAAGCTCATAGGTATCTTGCTGTATTTCACCCTCAGATGAAGGATCAAAGTTCATACAGTAATGAAAGGGGGCAACCTTTAAAAAAAAAGAAAAGAAAAGAGTATCTTCAAGTATCAAACGCAAGTTTTTTTTTACTTTTCACACTTTTTAATGCTTAATCCAAAAAATGAGGCCCAAACACGTTTTATTATGAATGTAATAAGATGAGCGTGAGAGTAGGTTTGAATTGTTGGAAAATAAGAGGCCGAACTTAAATAGAGATGTCGATTGCCGGTTCCTACAAAACATAAACAACTACTCCATTTGCATTTATTTAACACTTAACACTGAGTTAATCACCAACACCAGCAGATCAAGGTTTTTCCAACTATCTGTTGAAGAATAATCTCAGTGGAAAAAGCAATGGCAACAATATGGCGAGTATCAAACAGATCCTAACTTATTCTCTATACAAATGATCGAGAGTCTATATGAATGAAGGGTACAACAAAGCAAGTTACATCACACTCTGGAAAAGGTACAATGAGTGACTGTTTGTGTCCTCAAAACTTGCTGGTTAAACGGAGACCGGGAGCTTTAGTTGGAGAATTGCTTCCTTGATGCTCTCCACGGCCTCCTGAAGAGTGGATAGTGATGTTGCATAGGAGATTCGGATACAGTTGTCGTCCCCAAATGCATCACCTGGAACTAGTGCCACCTAGGAGAAACAAGGTCACATATTTCAGGAATATAAGTATTTTTGATTTTCCCTTTAAGTTCCTCTTTAATATGTCAATTTTAAGAAAGAGAGAACGCCATCAAACTTTGCGTTTTGTCCTATTTTGTAAACTGAAGCTGAAGCATACCTGAGCTTTGTCGAGCAAATAACGACAGAGGGATTCTGAACTATCCACTACGCCAAACCCTTCGGCTTCAGTTCCGTAATAAGAGCTGAAATCAAGAAAGAGATAGAAAGCTCCCTGCAAGTCATGGCTGTCAATTAATACTAAAAGCAAGAATCCAGAGGGAAGGCCTGAAGGCCCGGACCAGCAACACAGAAAATAGAATCACAAGGAGGGGCATTGCACTAAAAATGCAGTATGGTACCTGAGGATCTGATATCTTGACACCTTCTATTTCTCCAAACCTTTTGATCAAGAAATCACGTCTCTCCCTGAATGCTTTGACCATTTTTGACACTTCCTCCCCTCCTGCTTTACCCATTCCAAGAGCAGCAACTGCTGCTTTTTGAGATATGCTGCTAGCACCGGACGTGGACTAGAATAACAAAAATATAATTCAGCACTAGCTCAAGGTTCGAGTATAATTTACTCCTAGAGTGTCATAATTTTGTTCAGATAAAGAAAAAGTATATTAACAAGAATTCAGAAATACAGCAGAAGAGAACAAGCAGTCATCTGCAAAAGCCAAAAGCCCAAAGAACTATTTACAAATCAGGCTAATGTCTTTGTATCTGTGAGATACTAAAGCTCCTAAATACCCTGCGGCCCTAGACCATAAGAAGCTAAGTGACCGTATCCCAAAGTAAATCAGGAGATACATTCCTCTCCAACAAAAAGCACCAAAGCACCGCAAAAAAGCATTCTGCCAGAGTAAGTATCCCAGAAGATTATAACTAATCAAGTATTCCTGAAGGTGTCTCGGTATGTTAATACCTCAGCCATGTTTTATAAAGTCACTGCTAACCTCATGAGATTGCTTTAGTTAACCCGGACTTGTCATAATCAGTCTACAATTCAACCATTTGGTGAATGTGATACATGAAACAAGCAACTGATTACACAGTCGACCATTGTTTTATGTGCCTAAAGTTCAAAAGTTTCAACCAATGTATAATTGATGAGCATACTCCATACAACTTGAAGGACTTAACAGTATGAAATATCACCAGTTCCTTCAATATCCAGTTTTCAAGTTGCTTAGGACCGTTGAACGGTGTTTAGGACCACTTACAGTTGCAGTTGCAAAAAGCCAATCGGAAACAACCTTTCAGGCTTTAGGGTTATACCTGGCTTTGGATCTTTCCACATGCAGCAACAAAGTGCTTTGGACCAGCAACATATCCAAGTCTCCAACCAGTCATGGCAAAGGCCTGGGGATATCAAATTGTCGTCTAGAGTGAGAGAATAGAAAACAGAGTTACCACACCATAATATGTTACACAACTACATTACAATGTGGAGCACAAACCAATAAAGCCAAATGTGCCTTCTAGAGCAGAATATGAAAAATAATTGGTGAACTATATGAAGAATCTTCATCAATAAATATCTTCTTGCACGCGCCCTTTTACCTTGGAAAACCCATTGACTGTGAATGTCCTTTCCCTCATGCCAGGTAATGACGCAAAGCTAGTATGATTTGCTGGCTCATAAATGATATGCTCATAGATCTCGTCAGATAAGACCTGAATAATCAAGATGACAAATTAAGAATTCACCAAACAACAAAAATGGAAGATGAGTCAAAGAACTGAAGTAGTGCTATATTACCAGAAGTCGGGGGTGCCGTGCTACTATTTCAGCAATCTCTTCAAGGACCTTCCTGGGGTAAACAGATCCTGTGGGGTTGGATGGGGAGCACAGAATCAACAACCTTGACTTATCACTCAATTTCGATTCAAGGTCCTTGGGGACTAATAAAAAGTTTCGAGATATATCAGTTTTAAGGATCACAGGATTTGCATCAGCCAGCCTTGCCATTTCAGGGTAACTCACCCAATAAGGGGCTGGAATTATGACCTGAATTAAAAAGGCTTCATTGTAAGTGAAAACATACAGATACACAATGACAAATATGGCACAACTGATGCAACAAGATTTGCCAGACATTGAAGATCTCGGTATTATACTCCACATGCTGAGTAATATCATACTAACGTTAGCCAATTCGATTGCAAATGGTTTGTGCAGCACATAGCCTTTTAAGAAAACATCAACAACAAATAAAAGAACGAAGTAGGAATATTGGTCACTTCAAAGACATTCACAAGGAAGAAAGAGACAATAAAAAAATGTTAACCATAATAAAGAGTATAACCATGTGAAGCAGAAATGACGAAAAAAGTCCTCATTGAACCCAGTTTGTTTAAGTTTTGGGATGATTCAAAGAATCAAGATGAAAACTACAAGGTAGCTACACTGAAGTTATGAGGTTGACTAGACACGATTTAAGACCTTGTTCAACGACGATGATTGATAAATATTTTACATGATCCCAAAGAACTGTTAAGAGGCAAAGAACGTTTCTTTCATTCAGATAATATGGGTATCCTGCCCAACTAATCACATGGGCCCTGCATAGGACATTTGGAACAAATCTCAGATGTCTTACCAGTTGAGCTACCCACTCCAGGTTGGAAAAGAACATTTCTCCAAGATGCCTACTTGAAACTCGATTTTGAAAGGCATATGATTCCATTAGATTACTGTTTTTTTGGATAAGTCTTAACTGATTTTGGTATCAAGGCAGTTTCATAATTGGGCGGTGACTTGTTTCTACGAGTAATTTTGTTAGTTGTGCTTTGTGCTGTGGTATTGAGTGGATATATTTATGTCATGGAACCTAACAAAGAAGTCCAATGTGTCCACTGGCTATGCTCACAACTGAGCTATCCCAAAGACACCGCAAGAAGTGATTCTAGTTCTCAAAAAAAAGAAAAGAAAAGAAAGTTATAGCCAAAAACTCAACAACCACAAGTAGGGGTGAAAGTTTGGACTTTAGATTGGATTATTGCCTAGTCCATATTCAATCCAAAAAAATTTGGACTTGAAATTTTGAGTCCAAATCCAATCCAAACTAATTTTGGACTTTGTTTTTGAGTCCGAATCCAATCCGAATTATTTTCCGTAATCCAATCTGATCCGAATAATCCGAATTTTTCCTGACTCCTCACCTTTTCTACAACAATGTCCATTAATTAAAAAAAAGTTCATCGATAATATAATAACACAAATGTCGAAGCCAACTACAAGTCTACAACATTCATTAAAAAAAAAATGCAAATTATGTATTTCAAAGGTGTTCGGTAATCTCCGCGTAGTGTACATGGAGAAGACAGATTTGTAAAGAGATAGCAAGTGGACGAGTGGTTGCTGAGGCGTGACTTGAGTGAGTTGTCTGAAAGAGTTTTTCTCTCTTAATTTATGTAGGTATCTTATTGTTGCCTTCAATTCCTTAGGTTTTAATTTGTAGTTTATACTTTTATTTTGGGCTAGTATCATTTATTTTGGATTATATTATTTTCATTTATTAATTTATATCTAATTTGGATTGGATTATTGGACTCCAAAAGGGTGAGTCCGAATCCAATCCGAAAATCCAAAAAATATTTTTTTCGAGTCCGAATCCAATCCGAAATCCAAAAGGTCCAATCCGAATTGACTAATTTGGATTGGATTGGATTGGATTGGATTTTGGATTTAATCCGAATAAGTTTCACCCCTAACCACAAGGCCTCATAGCACAATTCAAAAGCCAAGCCGTTGTGCGATGTTTGTGGTGGTATTGTGCACTTGGGCGGAGGGGAACAATCGGATCTTTCAAGATCACTACTTTCCGGAGCAGTGGTATGGGATAAAGTGGTGTATTTTGCATCGCTTTGGGTTTTTGCACAAGATTTTTCCAAGGGTGCCTCTAGTCTAGTTGATATTCAGGGAGACAGGTGGCTCTATTGTTTTTATCTTTCTTCTTGCCACCTCTACTTGCCCAAAATGACCTCCTTTGTGTAAATTGCATCGATGGTGTATTTGGCTTAAGCAATAAATTGGAATTTCGAGTAAAGAGGCAATCGTCATTGATCACTGAGGAGAACTCTGCTGAATTCAGGAAGCAAATTAGATATGTTCTGCAGAATGACAAAATACTAGCTTACGCTTTCATGGAAGGCTGGTTATTCTGCTCTTGCTGACATTTTCTTTAATATCAGGAAGTTCAGTTGGGGTTGCTAGTCTGTCCAGCCTCTTCAAGACGCTTCAATTCAGGAAGTTCAGTAAGTACATTCTCGAGCATGGTTCACAAGCGAGAGAAAGGGAAAGGGAAAGGATACTTCTTTGCATTAAGCTCCTTTAAACCGTATCATGTTATCCTATGACTCTATGACATAATATGATACCGTTGGTATGGTCCCAAATCATAACTTGAAGAACAAAACATCTAATTCTGCGCCTCTAGTGTACCTTATTCATATCACTTCCGATTAGAAAGATAAAAACATAAGCCTCTTGCACAGCGCGTGAGTCGCGCTCTTTTGAAAAATGCTGGACTGTAAATGAGCCAGAGTGGGAATGTTGGTGAGCTTCTCCCCTTTTTTGCCTTTTGTTGCAGTTGGAGGCTTGGAGCTCACAAGCTTTTCGTAGGTTCTGCTGATATCTCCTTTGTTAAGACCCACCTTCTTTGCGTTTGCAAACCCTTGTTTATGGCAACGATGTGTTTATTTTGACATTTGGTTGAGCGTCTTTCTCCTCATTGTCCTTAAATATTTTTTTCCAGAGCAATTTCATACTGCCATTGCTGCTTAATGATGTTAGCTTTCGTCCCTCATGGTGTTATACTTCATATAATGTTTTAGAGTAATTAAGTCTTAGTGCACTAAGTTTGTTAAGAAGTAATTGCGTCGGCCAATTGTGGACAGACGGATTAATTAATTAATCATGTGGCCTAATACAAAGTAACTTAACATATTCAGGTGTTTGTATAATTGTATCTAACCATAATCTAATAGTTAGAATATTTGGCATATATTCAATCTGCCCAACCCATCCATGCTACACCCTACACCCTGTTGGGGTAAAAGGGGTCAATCTAGCTACAAGAGTAATTGTGAAAAATGAGCTACTGCACCTTATGTTATGGCTAGCCATACATACGACTATACGAGGTTATCTACTATTGATATCTTCTGGCACTTGTTATTTTCATGCCCCCTCTCTGCACAAAGGCATGACGCACTTTTTGGCTTGTAAAAACAGTTCTGTTATGGCCTGGGAGAGTGAAATTGCTTGGCAGTTGGCAGTGAAAGAACTTAGAATTAAATCTGCAATGAAAAGTTTGCTTGCTGCCACAGTTTATATGATTTGGCATGAAAGGAATACAAGAATATTTCATAGACACATTAAGACACCACAACAGGTAATTAGATGCATTGTCTGGTTGACGGGTGCTTGAGAGTGAAAAATGTTTAAATGGCAGTCGGCTACAGCAGGACTTACACTGGCATCCTGGTTAGCTTCTTTTGTCCAGTTTTGGTCTGGCTTTTATTGCCTTTCAAAGTCTGCAAAGAATGTGTTGACGCTTTTTGGCTTGTCTTATATACAAATGTTTAATTGCCAATGAGATCAATCTAAGAACCATTCCTAGAAGGTGGCTTAGCTTTTACCACTGATTGCAGTGTGTTTTAGTTTCATGACAGATGTATTATTCTGTGATACAGGAACTATGCCTATCCATACTCTCATTTGCACATATTTTCTTATCTCATTTACCAAAAGAAGAGAAAGAAAACTACTTCACCTCATCCCCCGGAGAGCAAACAGCAAGCACCACTTGAAGGCAAGATTGCTTGGCTCCATTACTCACTAAAATCTGGTCTGGTGTATAAGAGATTCCATTTTCCTCTGCGATAAGAGAGGGAAACTTTTAGGCTTGTGCATAAAACATGAACCAGACACAAAAATCATTAGTGAAAAAAAACCCAAAGAAAACGCTAACCATGCCGAAATTATGGGGATCTTGCATGGCCTAACAATAACAACGCTTAAACAACAAGAGCATTGGATGCAATGTAAGATACATATCAATTGTGACTCAGTTAAAGCAGTCAGTTGGACAAAATACAGAAGTAAGCACCCTGGCAATGGTGGAACAAGTTTAACGAGATAGATGTGACTATTGCAGCTGCCGCAGACTTCAGAAGAGGTCATGTAAACAGGCAGCAAAATGTCGATGCTGACGTTTAGCTAAAAAAGGAGTCGGCAGAGGGGGAGCTTCATACGCATGGATGTGACTTCTATTTCTTTATTATCTGTAATTAGGCTTGGAGGTTTTCTAGGGTGGAGGGCTCTAAGGCTCTAAGGCTCTAAGGCTCTAAGGCTCTAGGACTCGTGTATTCTGATTTTTGGCGATTAATTGCCTAAATAAAATTTATTTTGCTGTTCAAGAAAAAAATGCTAACCTTTCAGTTTATGACAAATAGCAGAGCGGAGTTCCATAGTACCGGCATTTGGTGTATATCTTGTGTAACCTTCACGAATTGCATTAATGCCAGCCTAATCCGAAAATTATGAAAGGAAAATAGAATCATGTTCCTTTACTTTATAAAAACCAATCTCATGGTAATCTGATTATAAATATGTGATGAAAATTTATTATCAAATGTTCAGTATAGTACCTCAGCTATCACTGATGGAGTATCAAAGTCAGGCTCTCCGGCAGCCAACCTAATTACTGGCACTCCAGCTTGTACAAGAGCAGTTGCCTGATCTGTTATCTGCACAGTTTTTGAAGGCCGAACAGAATTGACTCTGGGACTCAATGATAAATCGACTTCAAAGTGATCTGACAAGCTTTGTGATCTGACAACCGCTCTTAGTCTGGGAAACGCCCTTTCGATGGTGTTTGGTGACCTGTCAGCAGACGACAGAACTCAGACGAAGAAAAAGGATTCATTTCCTTCATCCATAGCGGGTACAACTTAAACATTTTTATGCCACACAGACGCGCATAGCTAAAAGTAAAATAGATCTTCTAAGATGTCAATGGAGGGTGGCGACCACGAAAGATGTTGCAAGATAGTTGGAAAATGATTCTGAAAATAAATGATTGCTTTTGATAACCCAGGATAGGGTCCTAGAAGCAAGAAAGGTGGTACCCATATGGATGAGCATATCACTAGTTGGAAGCATGGAAAAGCAATATGAATATTGTTATGTTGACATCCGTATATCATTGATATGAAATGAAGAAACACTTTAGGATTTCTAGTTGCTATATACTGCAATCTATCAAGGTCTTCACAAAAATTTCTATAAGACGGTCTTTTTGTAATTTTTGTTGAGACGAGTGTCACTTTTCAATCGTACCAGGGTCACTGCTCACCATAAGTGACCCTTTCATTTGAAAACAATGACCCTATTTTTCTGTGAGTTGGTCTCACAAAAGACTTGCCACAAAGTCTTTTGATATTTATCAAAAATTATTTGATATATGTCAAAATCATGATAAATGAAAAAGCCATAGTGAACCCCCCTCCCCCATCAAAGTTTCTTGATATATGCCACATAATCCTTCTCATCTCACAAAAGACTTGCCACAAAGTCTTTTGATATTTATCAAAAATTATTTGATATATGTCTAAACCATGATAAATGAAAAAGCCATAGTGAACCCCCCTCGCCCATCAAAGTTTCTTGATATATGCCACATAATCCTTCTCATCTTATTGAAATTGACATGATTCTCTAGGTATAGCTCCCTGAAATGGGTTCAAAGTTGTTAATGATCCTACTAATTCATTCCCTTATGCTAATATAATTGGCAATAACATAGTACTATAAGAATAAAGGAACATAAAACCGTGTTGCAAGAATAAAGGAACTCATAATCCAATTCTAGAAATTTGGCCTATAGAAATTCCAACTAGAATTATGTCAAAACTATTAAAAAATGGAAAATCCATAGTGATATATGCCACATAATCCTTCTCATCTTTTGTAAGTTGACATGATTCTCTAGGTATATCTCCCTGAATTGGGTGCTAATTGCTAAATCCTACTCATTAATTCCCTCATGCCAATATAATTGACAATAACTTGATATTTCAGAATAAAGGAACTTAAAACTAAACTTGCATCAAAGCATTTTGTAGACAAAACACAATTAGAAAATCACAGAGATATGCTACACCGCAACTTCTTAAATTTGATTTCCACCCCACATCACAAAATGAAATTTAAGTTACAAAACCAGGCTCTTATATCTTGAATAACATTGATAATCACATCAAACCCACAAAAACTAATCACATAATTTGACAAAAGAACAGAATTTTATGCTACAATAATACTGATCAAATGCCAGAATTTTATGGTACAATGCAAATTCTTGACTTTCATTTCCACCCCACATCACAAAATGAAAAATAAGTTACAAAACCAGGCTCTTATATCTTGAATTACATTGAGAATCACATCAACTCCACAAAAATTAATCATATAATTGGCAAAAGAACAGAATTTTAAGCTACAACAATACTGATCAGAAGCCAGAAAATTTTAGAAAGTTGTAAAAAAAAAAGGAAGTAATACCTGGAAGGGTGAGAAGGAATGGAGATGGGTCGTAACCGGTCCAAATCCACCGGAGCTCCGGCGAGAAATGAACGGCGGGAAACGGATGGAGAGCAAGGTTGAAGGTGCAGAGAAGGCGACATTTGGTCAGCTGTGTTGTCTGTGTGTGGGTAGGTGGAGTTGTGTTTAGCAACAAACAAGCGCTTACTCAGAAGAGGGGAGAGAGTGTGTGTGTGTGCGTGTGTGTGTGTTAGGCGGGGTTGAACTACAAATTGGGAAAAAGGAAAACGCAAGTAGGTGGGTACTATTTGAGGGAGTAGGTGGGTACTATTTGAGGGAGTAGGTGAGGTTGAACCGATACTCCTCCCGGATACAGGAACTCGTATCCGATACGTTTTGAATACCGATACACAGAGATACGTACCAAATACATAAACGAATGTTTTATATATTTATGATTCAAACATATATTTATGATGATGATGATGATTTGTTGACATTCAAAAGTGGTAAGAATTAACTACCAAAAGAGAGATGACAGATATTAAAAAGTACGGAAATTTTATGTGATACCCTCAAAGTTTGCACTTTTAAACGGAATATCTACATTTTTTAAACTTTGCACGAAATAACCCTAAAGTTTAAAACTTATGCACCTCGTATACAAAATCTGAAACATCAGCTTAACGCCGTTAAGTTGGTCAATTATAAATAGTGAAATGACTATTTTGCCCCTATGTCTTTATGCGAAAGAACCAAAATTGAAATTTTTTTTTTTGAAATATTTTTAATATAATTTTTCTATATTTTCTGTGAGTTTTTTTTTTTGCACAAAATACCTACTACATTATAAAACTTTAGGGATACCATGTGCACAACATAATAAGTTCAGTGTTATTCTCTGCAAACTCTTTAATTGAAACCAAATGCTATTTTGAGTGAAACTAACCGCTTATAGCCATGTTTCAAGGTATATAATGGCCAAATGTGCTTCTATTTTCAAATGTGCTTCTTCTCTCACCCCAATTTTGAATGAGACAATTAGCACATTAAGAAAAAAATTATTATTTTTTTATTTATGCTTATTTTATTTTGTTAATAAAAAAATCCATCTTATTTATAAGTTAGGATCGTATGAGAAATTTAATAAACGTTTTTTTTATAGACAACACTCAACAAATAATCTTACTAAACACCAACTTGGAGGAAATTACAAAGAATTCAAAACTCACAACTTACACATAGCTTGAAGTTGAAAATAGAGTGATTTGGGTGTGAGAGAAGAGGTACATTTGCCCATTAAATAGCCTAAAACCATCGGCTAAAAACGGCTAGTTACACGCAAAATAATCGTTGGTTTCAGCTACAGAGTTTGCACATGATAACATTCAACTTATAAAATTGTGCACATGGTACCCCTAAAGTTTTATAATGTAGTGGGTATTATGTGCAAAAAAAATACAAAAAATTTAAAAAATTAATTTAAAAAATTTCAAAAAAAAATTAAATTACAAAATTGGTTCTTTCGTATTAACATACAGGGGCAAAATAGTCATTTCACTATTCATAATTAGTCAACTTGACGGCGTTAAGATGTCCTTCCAGATTTTGTATACGGGGCGCAGAAATTTTGAACTTTGAGGTTATTTCGTGCAAAGTTTTAAAAAAGTGGGTATCACGTTCAAAAGTTCAAACTTTGAGGGTACCACATGAAATTTTCGTAAAAGATAAAAGTAAACGGTTTTATCATTTCAAAAGTAAAAGTAAACGGTTTTATCATTTCAAAAGTAAAAGTAAACGGTTTTAGCATTTCAAAAATAAAAAGCAATGTCTTAGATCTTACCGACAAAAGTAAATGCTCAGATTATGCCGACATTCAAAATATGATGTATTCAGATAATTTAAGACTTAAAAAACGACTCTGATCTTGCTGACATTTCAAGCAAATCAAGACCATTAATTCAAGACAATTGTTTTTTTCATTCCGGAAGAAATGTACTACAATTCAAAACTCTACACTACTGTTTCTCTTTAACATCTACTACTCATAAATTCTCAAATAATATTCTGTAATCTTTTCAAAGTTTCAAGTTTGTTCTTATCTTCAAGATTGTTTTAACAATCTAATATCAAAGTAAGTAATACAGTTCTTTGTTATTCATATATTATCTTCAGTATTGCTTTTATATTATGGTCCTTAACAATCTAATGTCAAAGTAAGTAAAACAGATCTTTGTTATTCATATATTATTGTCGGGGTTGGGCTAGCATGCTAAAAAAAAGGCATTCTACTTTAAACTTAAAATCATAAGACCCACTAATAAATAAATGACTCATTAACTCAATAAATTTTGACACCTTTAAAATAACAAAATTTGTGTGGACTTAGTCCATGGTGTACCAATACTTGGAGTCACCCCCTACTTCACTTGGAGCCACCCCCCCCTAAAAGTGGAGCCACCCCTATTTCACCTAGAGCCACCCCTCAAATTTATACTTGGCAGTTGGCACCACCCCTACTTCACCTGGAGCCACCCCTTACTTCACCTGGAGCCACCCCTCAAAATTACTTGGTCCACGGTGGACTAAGTCCACACAAGACCTGATGAAAGTAATAATGATACAAAAAATAATAATACTAAGAAGAAAATAATAAGAGACTAAGGGCATCCACAATGCATCAGACTCTTTAGACTCCACAGACTTGCCACATCAGCTTTTCACTCACTTTTTGTTTTCCGGACTCAACTTCAGACTCTTCAAACTTTCTACCACAATGCTATTCAGACTTTTCAGACTTTGACCCATCAACTTTCTGCTCATATTTTTGTTTTACTCAATTCAATTTCAATTTAATTAAGTTTATTCCTTTTTTTACATTCGATTAATAAAAAGTAAATTTGATATTTATTTTGGAAGCTATTATTTTGTGCGCATTTTCTCTCATTCAATTCGATTAAGTTTAGGATTATGTTTTTTGCGTTTGTTCGATAATTTTATATTTGCGTACATCCTTCTTTTTTTTAATTAACGTAATGCATATATTTTTATGGCTAATATATATTTAATTGAAGAAATAGGCAATTAGTATTATTGCGATTACAGAATATAAATTACAATAATCGAAATTACTTGAAAATAAAGTGCATTAAAAGAAGTACATGATAATCTTAATAACCATACAACTTAATTAACGCCTCGTCCCCCTCCTTGAATACGTCGTTCCCACAAGTGCTCCACTAAATCCCCTTGCAGACGATGATGTCTTGAATGGTTACACATCTGTCTATGATTTTCGAGATATTCTTCTTGATTGGCGTAATACGTTGGAAGCCGACCACGACGTACTTCATGTTGTTCATTGATGACATTAGTAGGGGTTTTATAATGATAATCATTGGTAACTGGGTATGTATCCCTTTCATCATCTATAATCATCTTTTGCAATATAAAGCATGCTTTAATAATATCACAAATGTCGCCTCTATCCCAAAAACGGGTTGGGGTAGCCACAATAGCGAAACAAGATTGAAGCGGCTCGGGAACGAATTCATACATCATTTCTAGCAGATTCTTGTTTTCGGGCAAAATATTGCCTCTTCTCTGATAAACAATCTACTCTAGAAATTGTTTTGACGAATGTTGGTCATTCAGGATAAATACCATCTGCTAGATAATACCCCATGTTGTAAGGATTCCCGTTCACGGTAAATTGTATTTGTGCACCTTGCCCGTTCAAATTCTCCTCAAATACTGGTGAACGATCTAGCACGTTGATATCAATGTTGGACCCTGCTACACCAAAAAATGCATAATCCACAAATCATAAGATGCAACAGCTTTAAGTATAATTGTCGGCATACCTTGATCACCTCGAGTAAATTGACCTTGCCAAGCAGTGAGACAATTTTTCCATGCACAGTGCATACAGTCGAATAGTCGATGCTCCCGAGTATACCGGTAAGGCCACACCTCTCTCCAACCTGAAGCAAACGTTGGAGATCCTCCTCTGTAAGACTTCTCAAGTACTCCTCTCCAAAAGATGGATGACACCTTTGGTGAATCTCTTAAGACATTGAAATGTTGTGGTTTCCCCAATTCGTATATGGTCATCCAAAAAATAAGCAAAAACTCCATAAGCTAGCATTCTCATTGCGGCAGTACACTTTTGGTGGGGGGAGAGTGACTGTCTGCCTACAGCATCACGAGAAATACGAAAATATGAATACTTTTCTTGAATAGCATCCATAATGCGGAGGAAGAGACTCCTTTCCATTCGGAACCTGCACCGAAATTTATCGTAGTTATACGAGGGATTGTTGGAAAAGTAGTCTTTAAAGAGGAGATCATGCCCTTGTTCACGATCTCTGTTTACATAAGAACGCTTCTTTCTTTGAGTTTTTGAGGATGATGTATCTTGTTGGATATCACATAAGATACCAACAAGAAGATTTGAGATGGGGCTATCAGCAGCGTATGAGTCTTCCATTGCATTATAGAATTCATTGAACTCGTCGTTGCCATCTGATGACATTTTTAAGTGTTTTGCTACCTATATAAAATGAGATGAGAGAAGAGTTAAAAAAAAAATTAGATGAGAGGGAGTTGAATAGGTATCAAAGATGGATGTGTGTTTGGTATTCTCTTGAAAGGATGTGGTGGTGGAGAATTGGATTGGTTCTGAAGAGTGCCTAAGTTACTCTAGGGGGGGGGGGGGGGGTAAATTGAGTGACTCCAATTTCTCACATTTTGCAACTTCAGAACAGGGTAGGGAACAACGTTATGGACGTTGTTCCTATGTAGTAGACTAAGACAGAATTTAAAGAACTGAATGTAAATAACACAAGGTTCTTTTCACATGGAAAACCTCCTAGGTTCAATAGGAGTAAAACCACGACCCAGTTACTTGGTATTTTGTCACACTACTTATCTTATAACCAGAGCCAAAATTAGGATACAACACAGTACCCTAACACCACCACACAACGTCACTGATGTGTTGCCTATCTCTCCAAGTCACACACTGACCTGAGAGAAACTCTACGCTCGTTACTAAGCTAGAGCAATTACAAATAACCAGATTGTTTGTCCTATTACACGCTTCAATACTAAGCAAAATAAGACCACATAAATCTATTATGCAATGACCAATCTAAGCAAAGACTCAAACTGACCAGGACAGGGAACAGGGTTCAAGGTTGTTCTTTGTGAGTATTGGACGTACCTGGTTTGGACGAATGAACGCTTTGCACAAATGATTCTGAACTCAATAATGCACGCAAAGCTTAACCCTACAACTAAGCCTATCAGACGCCTTATATAGGCAGGCCAAAAGAGCTCAGTCCAATTAGGTTAAATCTCTTCAGAATATAAATGATAAGATTTACCAAAAGATAGGATAGAGTTTAAGTAAAGATCAAAGACCCTTCCTTAACTCAACCTATGAGATAAAATCCGTCCAAATACTTTAACAGAAAATCTTGGCCAACTAGCAAGTGATTTATCAAAATATAATCTCTAAAAGATAATTAGAAATATTCCAAAAGATAATTCACTTACTTAACAATATAAACTTGGCCATTAAGTAAAACTTTTTCGAAGATAATATCTTTTCAAAATAAAATACTTTTCTGTTTAAAATACGATTTTGCAATATTCATTTTTTCAAAATAAATTATATTTCTTCAAAAGAATATTTGTGTGAATATCCAAAAAGATAATACACAAAATATTCGTAGAAATTATATGATATTATGCAAATTCGTCCAGATACACAGCTTAGAAGGAACAGGGGTCCAACTTGTTGTTCCCCTTTGGTTCCTTCACGCTGTAGTGCTGGTCATGGAGAACAGGGTTCACAAGAATGCTCCCCTGTACTCATAGACGCATGCACTCAGTCCTACAACCTTGTTCCCTTGTCATGACCAATTTAGACTCTTGCTAACTAGTCAAGCATAGTACATAAAGACTAATGACAAATGCACTTAACTATATTACATTGTCTTCATGTCTTGTTAGGATCCAAGCATCTTCATGAGCAATCATACTTTGAGCATTATACCTTCTTGAATCTTAAGTCAACCTGCCATCATAGTTAGTTCATACATAGATAAGGACACTTTGTTTGTTATCATCAAAACCAGAAACCCAACAAATTCCCCCTTTTTGATGATAACAAACTAGTGTGCTTATCAGAGCTAGATACCAATTATATTGAGTACAAAAACTAACTCAAGCTTACCTTGACTTACCATTACTGTGAACCAACCAGAAGAACCACGGGTAAGTAGGAATAGGGTTCACAGTTTCACAACCAAGAACGTTAGCTTAACATTATCATCCATCACGTTGAGTCTTTTGCAGAGAGAAATTTGTGCAATCAGAGTTGCAACTTTCAAGATTTTAGAGAATCAGAGTAGGCAGAGGAAACACCATTTCAAACCAGAAACCATTAGAGCAGAAAATAAAAAATTGGGTGCTACCCATCCATAGTGAATAGGTTAACAAGGTACGAGAATTAAACTAAATTAGGCTGCTTCTAGGCAAACCTCCTGGCTGTCTCTGCACCCCTACCTCCTTTATCACTGAGCGTTTAAAACCTAAACATGATCATATCAAACCTAATTATAAGCACACCACTCTTCCTCCTTTTGGCATCATTAAAAAGTGTTATGGACATTTGTTAAACATGCAAATAGTGATAAGTTAAGCCAAATTGTAGCAAGTATGTCACAACCATCACCTCCAGGGTTTAAGTGTATGCAATGAAATGCAAGAATTAGTAGCTCAAACTTAAAAATCTATTGATATATGCCATCCAGAAAATAGCCAAATCATATAAACCAAAAAGGACCAAATATTATATATTGCACAGTCACAAAAAGGAGACATTGTTACAGATTAAACAACATCTAGAGAGAAAAAGAAAGAAAAGAAAAAAAAAAAACAGGCCTAAACAACAGGGGGAGGAACAGGGTTTGATGGGTCAGTGGGATCCAGCAAGACCCTTGTTCTTTCGTGCTGACATTTTGACAGGCATGACAGGTGTGGTGACAGGGGTAGATGAAGTGATGGGAGTTGTAGAAGGTGATTTCTCAGCTGGGGATTTCTTGGAGGCAGTGGTTCGAGTTCCAGTCACCATTGTTATTTATAGCCTGATTTAGGGTTTGAGAAGAGAGAGGAAGAATGAGAATTAGGGGAGTAGTTTCTTGAATTAACGGGAAGAAAATTTAAAAAGTTCTGGTGAAGAAGATGAAGAGATTTGAGAGCAGAGGTGATAACGGGAGGATTTTGTGAGAGAGAGAGAATTAACGGGAAGAATTTGAGAGAGAGAGAATTTACGGAGCTAATTTGGAGTTGTGATGATGAAGAACAACGACTAGCCCCTATATATAGGAAATAAATCCAACCGCCTCTAATAATTAGGAAATCAGACACAATTAAATGCGTTTGAATTTTCTCGTTGGGAACAGTATTGCTTGAGGCAGAGTGACTGAGGGAACAGGGTCCATGTATTGGTCTCTAAGATTTATACAACAACAGTTTTGAGTACAATAAGGGACATATCAATAGACCAAAGTGAGTCCTTTAGTTCAGGTCATACAGTTATGTATTTTACTGCACGCTGTAAGAACCCTCGCCTTTCGGCGCTAATTGAAATATTTAGTTGGAATTAATGGTTCTTAAATAATACGTCATATGCAACATGATTAATTGTGCTAGGGGAAATAATAAGCAAATAGCGAAGTCACCACCAATTTTAAGGAAACAATTGGAAACCATAAAAAAGTGCACCCAATTCCTATTGGGAATTGACTCATACCCTAAAGGGGCCAAAGATTGAGTTCGGGGGTGTGGGCACGAAAAAGATAAAACGAATCCTATCTAAATCGCCCGAATTAACGTCCTCTACTAATCTCATCCATGTTGATTCATAATTCATATTGCAAGGTTCCATACAAATCCGGTCGTCCAAGATCCTAAATTAACTAGGTGGGTTGAACAAATCAAATTACCTAAAGTGATCACTTTGCACATATTATCCAATTGTATGCATTAATTAACAAGCATAACCAAACTAATAATAATAAGATAAAAGAAATAAATCTCCACCTTACCTTTCTTGCTAAACGCGCCAAATTGCATATGCACATCAATAGATTGTTAGCAACTTCAATGGAAGTAAAATAATAAATATAAAAAAATAATAAAAATATGCTAATATGCAATCTAGGGCTAACTACATGCAAAAACCCTAATTATATGCTAATATGCTAACTAAATATGCTAATCATGCAAAGATGCAATTGCTAAACATGCATTAAACTAATTAAAACATGCAAATCAATGATCTAGATATAAATATTATTAATAACAAAACTAAAACAATCAAAACATGATATACAAGTCAACCATAATCATAATCAAAGTAAAACATAATTTGAAAAATAGTTTTGAAAGGTTGAGAAAATTGCCCTCAGGTTAACCTTTTGTTGCACTGAAATTGAATGTCAAGTGCTCTTGTATTTGCCTTGCTCTTGTGTATGGAGTTGTTCTTAAATGGTGGTTGATGAATGCTTGAATGATTTGATTAGGGTTGCATGAGAGGAGAGAGAGAGAATTAAGGAGATTAGGGTTAATAGGGGAAAATTCCGTAATAATGAGTGTTGGTTCCCAAAATCGGAGTTTAGAGGGGTATTTATAGGGAATGGGCCGAAAAGGAGGCCAAATTAGGGTCCCCGGGCCAAAAACGGTGCCCAGCGGCCACGCGGAAGGCAGCTGGGCCCAGCGGCTGGCTAGAAGGCCCATACTCCCACGAAAATGCCGCTGGAGAGCTTGTTTGAGCTCCGATTGGCCTGATTTTTAGTGTGTTGGATTCTTTGTTCAAAGGGCTTTCGTTTGACATATTGTGGGCTCGTATAGCACACGTATATCATGAGTTATGGCCCAAACACTAGAGAAGTGTCCGTTTCAGTGGATTAATCAATCATCAGATCTCTTTCGTATCTGATGGGATTTTGGCCCATAATATATCATTGGAAAGCTAATTCAAAGGGGAATACAAGCCATGTGGGAAAATAATCCAATTAATCGTTGCATGGCTAAAAATCAGTCTTGAACCGTGATATGCGGGTATGAGAACATCGTTTTTAGCCCATAACTTTATTAAATCATAACTTTTGACTCCGGTGTCCGATTCGGACAAATGAGATGGTGTTGGAAAGCTTACGAAAATAGATATTTTTGGGTATGAGAATTATTGAGATCCTGAGTGAGGATGGATAAATGGGTTCAAATGAGCATAAGTACGTCGAGCATTGACATTCGTTTCTTTAACATGATTATAGGTTATCATCATCGGGCGTTACGCCAAGGGGGACACATTTGGGTGTCTACACACGCGAGCTGGTATAGACATACAAAAAGCCTTAAAAATCCACACAAATCACACATATACACACATAAAACATGTAGACACACTCTAGACAATCATCTAGGGAACAGGGTTCACATACAACAAAGTAATCTTAATCATGCCTATTTCTAGTCTAAGTTTCTCATACCTTTATCTGCTCAATGGTTTAGTAAAGAGATCTTCCAATTAATCCTCCATCTTGAAAAAATTCAATTTAATGAATCCTTTCTCTACATTGTCTCTCAGGAAGTGATGTCCAATATGAATGTGCTTTGTCCTTAAATGTTGCACTGGATTTTTGGAAATATCTATAGCACTTGTGTTGTCACACAAGATTGGCATATAACCTGCATCAATTTCAAAATCCTTTAATTGTTGTCTTACCCACAACAATTGTGCACAACATGAAGCTGCTGCCACATACTCAGCTTCAGCAGTAGACATGACCACAGAATTTTGCTTGTTAGAGGCCCAAGAGATCAAGCAAGGCCCTAGAAAAGTTGTCATGCCTGATGTGCTCTTCCTGTCTACAAGGTATCCTGCATAATTAGCGTCAGCATAGCCAATTAAATCAATGCCAACACCTCTAGGGTACCAAACACATATGTCTTCAGTTCCCTTGAGGTACCTTAGGATACGTTTGACTTGTGTAAGATGTGACTCTTTGGGGTTTGCTTGAAACATTGCACACAAGCTAACACTATACATGATATCAGGCCTACTAGCAGTTAGGCACAATAAAGAACCAATCATACCTCTATACACTATTTGATCAACACTCTTACCTGCTTCATCCAAGTCAAGTTTGACATTGGTGGCAACAGGTGTGTCATAGACCTTGTCATCTTTCATGCCATATTTCTTGATCAACTCTCTAGCATACTTTTGTTGATGAATCATTGTTCCTTCAAAATTTTGTTTGATTTGTAAGCCTAAAAAGAAATTAAGCTCACCCATCATATACTCATTTCGAATTCACTCATCATCAACTCAGAAAATTCCATGCACAAAGATTGATTAGTTGCACCAAAAATTATATCATCAACATAGATTTGTACAACTAAAAAACTTTCCCCCTTTGCTCATAGGAACAGGGTTGTGTCAACTTGTCCCCTTTGATAACCGTTGTCCATTAAAAACTTTGACAGACGTTTATACCAAGTTCTAGGAGCATAATTCAAGCCATACAATGCTTTGTCAAGTTTATAGACATGGTCAGGGGACTCATTGCTTTCAAACCCAGGGGGTTGCTTTACATAGACTTCCTCTTTCAAGTACCCATTTAAAAAGGCACTTTTGACATCCATCTGTTGCAATTTGAAGTCCATATGAGCAGTAAACGCTATCAGCATGCGTATTGCCTCAATTCGAGCAACAGGGACAAATGTCTCATCATAGTCAATCCTCTCTTGCTGGTTGTAACCTTGAACAACCAATCTAGCCTTGTTTCTAACCACAGTACCTGTCTCATCCAGTTTGTTCCTGAACACTCATTTAGTTCCAATGATGGTCCTATTATCAGGTCTAGGAACAAGGTGCCAGACCTTGATCCTTTCAATCTGGTTGAGTTCCTCTTGCATTGCAGTTATCCAATCAGCATCCTACAAAGTTTCATTAATATTATGTGGTTCAATATAGGATAAAAAAGTAGAAAAAGCCATAAAGTTCTGTACAGAAGCTCTCGTTTGAATTCCTTTGTTTATATCACTGATGATTTGATTCATGGGATGAGAGCTCTGATTTTTCCAAGTCCGTGGCTGGAAGCCAGAACTTTCTGGGTCATCTCTTTGTGGAGAGGGAACAGGGTCCTCTCTTGGAATTTGATTTTGATCAGCTCCTTCCTCTATGGGTGTTGTTCCCATATCAGGAGTATTTATTCCCCCTGAGTACATTGTGTGGACTCTTGGAGGTGTAGACCCTATTTCCTCCTCCACAGCATTACCTGTTTCTTCTGAAATTTCTACTTCTTCTTCTTCCCTTTCTGGTGTAAGGTCAATCGGAAAGTCTTCTTTATCCTGCAGCAATGACTCAAGACTTGCATTAGATTCATCAAACACAACATGTACACTTTCCTCAACTTTCTGAGTTCTCTTGTTGAGGACCCTGTATGCTTTGCTATGAGGAGCATAGCCTACAAAGACAGCCTCATCGCTCTTAGCATCAAATTTTCCCAGGTTAGACTTTTCATTGTTATGTACATAGCACTTGCAACCAAAAGCTCTAAAGTGGGAAATATTTGGCTTTCTTCCTCTGAGTAATTCATAGGGTGTCTTTCTCAGATTAGCATGGCACGATTTATGATATAGCAAGCTGTGATGACAGCTTCTCCCCACATGTTCCTAGGAAGATCACTAACTAGCAACAGGGTTCTAACTATATCTTCCAAGGTCCTATTCTTCCTTTCAACTACCCCATTCTGTTGGGGCGTCCTGGGGGTAGAGAAGTTGTGATCAATGTCATGTTGAGCACAGTAGTCTATGAATTTGTCGTTCTCAAACTCTGTGCCATGATCAGACCTTAGAGATAGTATATCAGCTCCAACCTGTTTCTGCATTCTGTTAGCAAAGATTTCAAACATATCAAAGGTTTCATCTTTAGAAACAAGCAACAGGGTCCATGTGAATCTTGAATAGTCATCTACAATAACAAAAACATAATTTTTTCCTGCACGAGTTTGAACTCTCATAGGACCACAAAGATCCATGTGTAAAAGCTCAAAAGGTCATGAAGAACTTACCATGTTCTTTGTTTTAAAGGAAGACTTTACCTGCTTACCTCTAGCACAAGCACCACTTAACTCATCACTTTTGAATTTGATTTTAGGTAAACCTATGACAAGGTTCTGTGATGCTAGCTTGTTCAAGGTATTGAGACTTACATGTCCAAACCATCTATGCCACAATGAGGCATCAGTTTCAATAGAACTGAGACATGTTAGAGAGTTACTTGAAAGCTTATTTACATCAACTTTGTAAACATTCTTGTGCTGCTTTCCCTCTAGCACAACATTATTTGTCTTGTGATTCGCAACTATGCAACTATTTGCAGTGAATAGAACATTGTTCCCTTTATCACATAGTTGTGAAACACTCAACAAATTATGCTTCAAACCATCAACCAAGTAAACTTCATCTATGGAGTGTGTTAGTGACTTACCAACCTTACCTATACCGACCACTTCACATGTTTGGTCGTCACCAAAAGTCACACTTCCACCTTCATAGGCTGTGAGTGAAAGGAATACGGATTTTTTTCATGTCATGTGCCTTGAACAGCCACTGTCCACATACCATGGCTTGCTCTCTTTCACTTTAGCCTGCAATGAGAGTCAGTTATTAGTTTTAGGAACCCACACTTGCTTGGGCTCCCTCTTCTCAGAATCATTTTTGACTCAGTCTTTTCTCATCCAAACTTGTTTTACATGTTGCTTATTCTTGGCAACAGACCTAGTTCTCTCCTGGCATTCATACCTATAGTGACCACCTTGTCCACAATACTAGCAAAGTCTGTTATACTTCAGTCCAACATATTTGGTGTTGGGAGTCCAGTCATCCTTCTTAGGTTTTCTTCCTAGACCATTTTTAAACCTATTGTGATGATCATTTAGCCACTTTAAGGCTTGAGATGAGCTAGTCCATTTGTTAAGACGAACTAGTTCTTCTTGTACCTTATCCAACTTGCCTTTATAGTCCTTAGATTTTTCAAGTTCCTTTTCCAAGTTAATCCTAAGAATTTCACATTCAGATTTTAACTCATCTAGGCCAGTTTCATCACACACATATATATGTTCTAATGTCTCAGTAACTTTCTTAGATAAATCAGTCTCAAGAGATAAACATTTAATTTCAATGATGGACCTTGTTTCCTCCATTTTGCATACTGTTTCTTTGAGATCTTTATTTTCCTTTTTCAAGGTTTTTAACATTTTCTCGTAATTGATTTTGATCTCCAACAGTTCACTTACATCTTCCTTTCAATCATTATAAGCATGCAAAATGTTATCATTTTCAATGTTTAGCTCTTCATACCGATCCATCATAGAAAGTACCATCTTAAGCAATTTATCTCTAGACCAAGCAACAATTTGACTTTTAATTTCAAGAATACCTACCTCTGCTTCTTCATCTTTAGATGAGATATTTGTTCTGGACATAGTGCATAGATCCCCCACTTCATCTTCTGGATTATCATCCTCGTTGTCTGACCAACCAGCCAGCATACTCACGTACCTTACCTCTCTTTTGGTGAACCTTTCTAGCTTTCTAGAGGATGATGGACGCTGTTCTGTCTGCATGTTCTCACTTGGCTCAGGACACTCGTTCTTGAAGTGACCAACTCTTGAGCACTTGTGACATCTGATCTTGGATTTGTCAAAGTTTCCACCTCTTCCTGAATTTGACGAAGCTTGATTGAAACTTCCTCTATTACCATAGAAGTGAGCAAACTTTCTGGCAACAAGGTTTATCTCATCTTCATTTAGATCTAGGTCATCTTTAGGAAACTCATCCACTTGGAAAGCAATCTCCTTTTCTCTCTTGGTCTCATTAGATTTAATTTGTAACTCATGAGTCATTAAGTTACCAATTAGTTCCTCAACCTTCATGATGGTCAAATCCCTTGCTTCTTGAATAACTGTTCCTTTAGGTGTCCATGTGTTGTTTACTGGTAGACTCCTTTACAATTTTCTAACAACATCTTCTTCATTAAAGGGTTTTTCAAAGGATTTGAGTTGATTTAGGATACTGTTGAACCGAGCATACATGTTTTTGATGGTCTCTGTTGGTTCCATACTAAATAATTCATATTGCCTAATCAACATATCTATTTTGGATTGCTTTACCTGCGAGGTTCCTTCATACACAGTTTCCAAGGTCTTCCAGATGCTTTGAGCAGTGTCACATCCCTGAATACGATTGTATTCCTTAGCATCAACTCCACAGTGTAGAAGTTTGACAACTCTAGCATTTTTCTCTATCTGCTTCATGTCAGTGTTGTTCCATTTTTCTGGAGGTTTGATGCTTTTCTTGCCTTCTGCATCCACTTGCTCTATAACCAGATCTCCCTTCTGAGTTATTTGCCATAACTCATAATCTTCAGCCTTGATGAAAATTTCCATTCTTTTCTTCCACCAGGAGTAAAACTTTCCATTGAACAGTGGTGGTCGGTTAATGGTTTGTCCTTCCCTCATCTCACTAGGTGCACTCATTTTTGCGAAAAAACTCAAGGTGTTAGACTTTTAATGAGCAACCTTGCTCTGATACCAGCTGAAGAGTGCCTAAGTTACTCTAGAGGGGGGGGGGGTGAATAGAGTGACTCCAATTTCTCACGTTTTGCAACTTGAGAACAGGGTAGGGAACAATGTTATGGACGTTGTTCCTATGCAGTAGACTAAGACAGAATGTAAAGAACTGAATGTAAATAACACAAGGCTTTTTTCACGTGGAAAACCTCCTAGGCTCAATAGGAGTAAAAATCACGACCCAGTTACTTGGGATTTTGTCACACTACTTATCTTAAAACCAGAGCCAAAATCAGGATACAACACAGTACCCTAACACCACCACACACCGTCACTGATATGTTGCCTATCTCTCCAAGTCACACACTGACCTGAGAGAAACTCTACGTTCGTTACTAAGCTAGAGCAATTACAAATAACAAGATTGTTTGTCCTATTACACGCATCAATACTAAGAAAAATAATACCACAGAAAACCTATTATGCAATGACCAATCTAAGCAAAGATTCAAACTGACCAGGACAGGGAACAGGGTTCAAGGTTGTTCTTTGTGAGTACTGGACGTATCTGGTTTGGACGAATGAACGCTTTGCACAAATGATTCTGAACTCAATAATGCAAGCAAAGCTTAACCCTACAATTGAGCCTATCAGGCGCCTTATATAGGCAGGCCAAAAGAGCTCAGTCCAATTAGGTTAAATCTCTTCAGAATATAAATGATAAGATTTACCAAAACATAGGATAGAGTTTAAGTAAAGATCAAAGACATTTTCTTAACTCAACCTATGAGAGAAAATCCGTCCAAATACTTTAACAGAAAATCTTGGCCAGCTAGCAAGTGATTTATCAGAATATAATCTCTAAAAGATAATTAGAAATATTCCAAAAGATAATTCACTTACTTAACAATATAAACTTGGCCATTAAGTAAAATACTTTTTCCAAGATAATATCTTTTCAAAATAAAATACTTTTCTGTTTAAAATACGATTTTGCAATATTCGTTTTTCCAAAATAAGTTATATTTCTTCAGAAGAATATTTGTGTGAATATCTAAAAAGATAATACACAAAATATTCGTGGAAATGATAAATATGATATTATGCAATTCGTCCAGATACACAGCTTAGAAGGAATAGAGTCCAACTTGTTGTTCCCCTTTGGTTCCTTCACGTTGTAGTGCTGGTCTAGAGAACAGGGTTCACAAGAATGCTCCCCTGTACTTATAGACGCATGTACTCAGTCCTACAACCTTGTTCCCTTGTCATGACCAATTTAGACTCTTCCTAACTAGTCAGGCATAGTACATAAAGACTAATGGCAAATGCACTTAACTATATTACATTGTCTTCATGTCTTGTTAGGATCCAAGCATCTTCATGAGCAATCATGCTTTGAGCATTATACCTTCTTGCATCCTTAAGTCAACCTGCCATCATAGTTAGTTCACACATAGATAAACACACTTTGTTTGTTATCATCAAAACCAGGAACCCAACAGGTTCTCAATCTATATATAAATAAACTAAGTTATAAAAGAAAATCCGTATTTGTGTTTTTGGTTGGTTGAATCTCAGATTACATGAAGATAAGATAATGAAAGTGATAAAAGGGCAATATGCTTTTTTGTTTTATCAAGATTGCATGAATATGATTTTGATAAGATAAGATAATATAAATATAAAGGGAAATATTTTTTAACTGATTGGCCTCTTTAAAAATTGTGTATACTTGGATAAGATAAGTAAATTAATATAAAACTAAAGTATTTAATAAGTAAAGAAAAGTACATAACTAAAATACTTAAATAAACTTGGATTACTAAAAAAAACATAAACTAAAATACTTAAAATAAACTTGGATTACATAAACTAATTAATTATAAAATTACATAACTAAAGTACTTAAATAAACCGGGATTACATAAACTAATTAATTATAAAATTACATAGCTAAAATACTTAAATAATCTAAACAACTAAACTCCATCAAGGGACCATCCGTATTTCTCGGCTATCTCCTTACATTTGAAGTCATGAAGCCTTTTTTGGATAGCCAACATTTTAGTTGTGTCCGCACAAATAATTTTAGCCTCCGCTTACTTCTCTCTAGCGACCGCTATAATTGATGCATTTTTACCTCGTTCTTCTTTGATAGATTGAATTTGAGAGACAGTGTCACTATGATCACTAGACACCGATTTTCCTTTTCATTTGTCGGTCTCTAACTTTTTTGCGGCTTTTTGACCAATAGGTCGCACATCTCGCACGGCTTCAACTTCTTCTTCCTCACCAAAATCTCCACCAGACAATGTATATGCCCCCGATTCGCATACCTTTGCCCTCTTTGAACCACTTCCACCACACACCTTTTTCCGCTCACATTCATCCCTCCATTTTGGTTCATCTTTAATAATTAACCATACATGTTCATAACCAAACATACCTTTGTAGAGTGTATCGTATAACTCATGAGCATCCTCCATTATTTTTTCTTCATTACACCCACTTTTATTTTTATATTTATTGTAGCGTGCTGGAACTTATTACAAGCTCCATTGAGCGTGCACCAATGTTGTTTACATTGGTTAGCATCCCGAGCCGCTTGATCGGGTTTGTGATTTTCGTTAAAAAATTGCGCCACCCGAGCCCAATAATTGCTTCCTTTTTTATTTTTCCCCACAATCGGATCCTTATTGTAGACACCCTAATCGGTTCTCATCCCCTGACATCGCAACGCCCGATCATGATGGTAATGGATTAACATGGACGTAAGTAGAAAAAGACATTGCTTGGAAATCTAGACCAAATTCCTTGAAACCTCAGTCTTTGGATAGCTCTTGTTATAAGGATTCCAACGCCTTTGACCTTGCCTCAATCAGGTTCCCGGGTCAAGAGATATCGCGTCTCGAAGATTTGGGTCAAAACCGCTCACTCCCAGCCCCTTGGGCCAGCCCAAGGGCAATTTCGTAATTTACAGAGCACAAAAAGTCAAAAACCCTAGTCACGCGGGCGCCGTCAGGCCCGGCGGCCTTCGTAGGCTGCTCAGCGGCCAGCACGTGACAGCGGGGGCCATTGGGCCAGCCGCTGGCCCTAGTGGCCAGCCGCTGAGCCCCAGCGGCCACCGTGGGCCCCAGCTACCCTCCGTGTGGCCGCTGAACCCAATTTTTGACTGGGCCAAGTTTTGGAGCCGGGCTTCCAGCCCTAGGTCCCTAAATCCGCCCCCAAACTCTATAATACTCCTTTTCACCCTCTTCTGCGGGAGGGCAGTCAATTCATAATTTTGAGAGCATTAAGAGCACATATTTCCCCAAATTCAGAAATCTGAAGATTCAACCAAGCAATACACCTAGCCTAGCACCCAAGATTGAAGAGCAATCCCAATTCTACTAGTCCCGTTCGAACAGAATGTCCAGGTTAACCATCCTGAGGGCCTAACTATTCATTAAATCTCTTGTTTTACTGTTTATCAATCATGTTTTATTTAGCTTTTGATTATGGTTGAATAAATCTGCATGCTTTTGATTTTGTACATGATTATGCATGATTAGTTAATATAAAGTTTGTGTCTTTTTATTAGTTTATGCAAGTTTGCATCTTTTCATAGTTTTTGCATGCATATAGTAGCCTCCTAGGTTTATTTTAGCATAAAGTTAGCACCTTTATAATAATATTATTATTATTCTTTTGAAGATACTAACAGTTTTATTGATGTGCATATGCAATACATGGCGCGTTTAGCAAAGTTGGTAGGTTGGAGTGTTAATTTAATGCGTTATATCATGTTTATGCTTGTTAGTAGTATGCATGCAATTGGGTAATATGTGCAAAGTGACAACGTAGGTAATTTGGTTGATCTTAACCCGCCTAGTTAATTTAGGATCATTGGACGCCGGATTTGTATGGAACCATCTAGCATAAATAAATACTTGACATGGATAAGCTTAGTAGAGGCCGTTAATAAGGGCGATTTAGATGAGATTCGTTTTGTTCATTTCGTACCTACATCCCCGAACTCAATACTTAGTCCCCATGTGCATGAGTCAATTCCCAATAGGAATTGGGGTGCACTTTTGATGGTTTCCAATTGTTTCCTTGAAAATTGGTGGCGGCTTCTTATTCGCAAATTATTGTTCTTTGTAATTAATTTGAATCGCATGTTTCACATATTTAAGAACCATTAATTCCAACTAAATATTTCAATTAGCGCCGAAAAGGCGAGGGTTCTTACAGTGGCGACTTCACTGGGGACTTAATAAGAGGATGTAATTCGAACACTTATCCATGTCAATAATTTATTTTAGCTGTTTGGTTCAATTACCGTACGTGTTTATTTTCTTTGCCTTTTTGCATCCATATCATTCATATTGCATGCATTATCTTTGCAAGATGTCGAAAGACATCACCACACCATAGTAGAAATTACCCATTGGAGCATTGTCTATGACTTAGGCCGATGACCCACTCGGTCCGAATTAGCTTTGCACATAGTCGTGTTCCACCCCATGGCATTTACATGTTTCCTTTCGAGATGTGTAAAACGGTACGTCTAGTCTTACTATGCACCCCATAGATGACAAAACGCATCCGGTCATGGGTTACCTTATCCAACCATAGATTGTGTCAAACTATTGCATTAAGTCTCATAGTCCATATCAAAGTGCTAATTGCTTTATTTTCCATATTATTAATTGTTTCCTTGCTATGTGATTAACTTCCATAGAATACTAGGATTAGATCCCCACTTAGGATTCTTTTATTGAGTCCTGGTTAGGGAAGGTTTCCCTTTTGTTTGCTTGTACGTTTGGTTAAATAGAGTCTAGGATCTTATGTTTATAGGAAGTAGAATCCATGTATGACTCCGACGATGCTAGTGACCATGTTAGGAAGACGTTCCTTTCCATAAGAATTAGATTGCATGCAAATAACTTATTCCCGTCAATGATCTTTCACCAAATAAAAAAAAAGAGTCCAATTTAATTCCGTACGCAAGTCAATAGTATTTCTCCTTTTCTAAAATTAGGGAGTTTTGTCCCATATGCAAGTCAAGAGTATTTATAATTCCAATAGAGTCGAAAGATCATTGATTAGAATATGCTATTTACATAAAATCGCGTCTTACCCAAAAGATCACCATGTTGAGGATTAGTGCTAGATTCTCTTCCCACATTTGTTTTAAATAAAATTTTTATTATTATGTGGAGTTTCCCATTTATTTTCTATTTTCTTAAACGGGCCTTTTCATGTCCAGAATTGGTAGAAGTAGAGATCCTGGTCCTAGGGAGTGGGAGAGAGACGAGTCCAGCAAGAGGTTAGTCCGCAAATTGTCGTTCGAACCTTCACCACAAGCACAGTTCGTGGGCCCTATTTGGCTCGATTACCTTCGCACACCGCCACTGTCACCTCAAACCTCACCATCCAATTCGCCTAAGTCCGCTATGTCTGGAGACGATGAGAAAATCGCTGACCAAAAGATGGATGACCTTTTAGCCCAAATGGTCGCTATGAACGCTAGATTCACCGATATGGAAGCCCGTGTCGCCAAGTTGGATCCCCCTAATAGAGATGATGATGAGCCCAAGCCCGATGGGGAAAGGGTCGAACCCTCCACTAAAGAGGTGCAAGAACTTCAAGCCAAGCTGAACAGGCTTGAATCTGTCCTAGGTAAGAGTCGGGCCTTCAACGACATGATCATCAATTTTGAGGGCTATGCTCCCCACATCAAGGGAAAATTGCCCACCAAGTTCTCCATGCCTGAAGTTCCCACATTCAAAGGAACCGACGATCCACAAGATCACATTAGGGCTTTTAGTACTGCATTGGGCCTTAGAGGCATTGAACAAGAGCTGTATGTTCACCTCTTTCCCCAAACCTTGGATCCTGCTGTCAGGGCCTGGTTCTTCAAGTTGCCCACCCAAAAGTTGAAAAAATGGGAAGATCTATCCACATTGTTCCTTCAGAGATATGCTGACATTGTCTTGCCACCCATGACATTAAAAGAGCTGGACATCACCAAGCAAGGTGACAAAGAAGGGTTCACTAGTTTCGTGAGAAGATGGAGGACTAAGGTAGCCGAAATGATTGATCGCCCATCTGAAAGGGATCAAATCAGAATGCTAGTCCAGAATTTGGCATCTGAATACCGCGAGCACATGAAGTTTCAACCCATAACCACCTATGCTCAATTAACTGAAGTGGGCATGGCCATTGAAGATGACCAACTCCAAAGGGGGAAGAACAAAGTCACTTACAATAACAACACAAGTGGATATAAGGACAAGAAATACACTAATACTAACCATGCCTCCACAAGTAGAGGAAATGAAGTGAACGCCATAGCTGATAGGCGTCCAAGAAGGTACACTCCCCTCGGGATGAATATCACTTCCCAGACGAAGGGGTCATGACCTTAGACACCGAAACTTGGCAGCTATACTTCGACGGAGCATCCAACCAAAAGAGTTTTGGAGTAAAAATACTGATAGTATCCCCCGAAGGTGCACATACACCCATTTCAGTCAAACTGGACCATGAGGATACAAATAATGGTGCCGAATATGAAGCTTGCATAATAGGACTGCAATCCGCCATAAGCCTTGGCATTAAGACACTCCGAGTCTATGGGGACTCGTCACTCATAATTAACCAAATTTCCAAAGTATGGAAGGTTAAAAGTGAATCCTTGGCACTCTGCCAGGAATACTTAGACAAGATCATAGTGTATTTCAATCAAATACACTTTACATACCTTCCGAGAGAAGATAATCAATTTGCAGACGCCTTGGCTAAGTTAGCAAGCATGATTAATATACCCGAAACTATTCGGATGATGCCCATCTGTGTACAAAGGAGATCCGAGCCTTCATATTGTGACACCTTGGAAGTGTTTCACGATGAGGAAGATGACTGGTACACCGATATAAAAAATCTGCTTGTTTAGCAGCTCTACCCTCCTGATTCTAGTCCTAGAGCCCAGAAAGCACTCAGAAGGCTCGCGGCCCAATTCTTGGAAGTACAGGGTGAAATATACAACAAAAGCCCAAACGGAGTCAACCTCTGCTGCCTAGGTACCGAAATGGCCCATAAGGTCTTGAGAGAAGTACATGCAGGAGTATGTGGACCGCACATGAACGGTATGATGCTATCTAGGAAGATAAGAAGGCTTGGATATTATTGGACAACGATGGAAAAAGACTGTTGTGAGTTTGTCAAAAGATGCATACAATGCCAGACCCATGCAAATCTACAACACCTACCACCAAGCCCATTATTTACCTTCACCTCACCTTGGCCTTTCTCAGCTTGGGGGATCGATATCATCGGTAAAAAAACCTCAACAGGAAAAGGGGGCCACGAATATATCCTAGTCGCAATCGACTACTTTACCAAATGGGTCGAGGAGCAATCATACGCAAAGCTCAAAGCAAAGCACGTGGTAAAGTTCATTAATAATAACATAATAGCTAGATATGGAGTTCCCCAAGAAATCATCAGTGATAATGGGTCACACTTCATGAAAGAAGTGATTGAGCTGTTGGACCAATTTAAAATCCAACATCGAAAGTCATCTCCATACAGGCCACAAACAAACGGTGCAGTAGAGGCAGCTAACTAGAACATCAAGAAAATCATTGAAAGAATATCAGAAAATTATCATGACTGGCCAGACAAGCTGCCATTCGCGCTTTGGGGTTATAGGACATCGGTTCGCGCATCAACGGGGGCAACACCATACTCCCTGGTTTACGGAATGGAAGCCGTATTACCAATCGAACTAGAGATCCCATCTCTAAGGATCGTCTTAGAAAGTCAAATCCTAGAAGTGGATTGGGTCCAAGCCCGCTATGACCAATTAGTCTTGCTGGATGAGAAAAGGTTACAAGCTTTGCACAATGTAAGAGTCTATCAGAATAGACTAACTAGGCACTTTAACCAAAGGCTCAAAATGAGAGACCTTAAGGTTGGAGACTTAGTACTTAAAGAAGTAAGGGCCAATGTCACTGACCCAAGAGGCAAATTCCGACCTAACTGGTCGGGCCCGTTTATCATCACAAAAATTTTAACAGGTGGCGCTGCAAGATTGGCAGATTTAGACGGGATCGAATTTAGTCAATGGATAAACATGGATCAATTAAAGAGGTTCTATGCTTAGGCAAGACACCCAATATAACACTTTCGAGAGGCCCATACAAGGCTAACTAATCCCGTAAAAAAAAAAAAGGGATTGAATGTTAAAAAAAAACCGGATAAGAACTACCAGTGGCCTGATTCCCTAAAAGGATACGTAGGACAACCCAATTGCAATTGGGCTCGTCCCCTTCATCAAATTCGCATTCAAAAGTTGTTAAGATTTGTGCACATAATAAACACAAGGTTGCAAAATTAAAATGAGTATGTCTCCATAAATAAATAATAATAAAGTCCATTACAAGACTTGGCAATTCCTAAGCAATAAAATAAATTAACTAAAAAAAAAAGAGGGGCACATCACCCTTATTGAATTTAAAGCAAAATAAAAAAAGGCAATCCTAAGCTAGACATGCTCCAAAAGAGTATTTCCTAATAAACTACTCCGTAGCTTCGGTAGTAGGGACAACATCTTCCATAGGTTCATCAACCTTTGGGCCTTCCACTTCGCGCTCCTTGGGAGCCCATCTTTCCCGGACCGCGGGCTCTTCTTCCTTTTCAACCTCCATTAGAGGATCACTTGTAGAGGCTTCATGATCGTTGACCCGAATTTGGGGCTTCTCCTCTGGCTTAGTAGTGATCTTGGCTAAAGCTTTCTTGGCTTTTGGGTTAAGAACACTTTTCACATGCTTGACTCCCTTTTGTTTACCCTTCCCTTTAGGATCATTAGGGTTGGAAAGTCTTAAGCTAGCCTTGACTGATTGGGCCTTAAGATCATCTTGTTCGGATTTCCTACATGCACGACGACCTTCCGCAGTCTTACAATCCATCCAAGCTTCATAAGCTGAAGATATCGTCGTTGGAGCCTTGATATGAGGAATAGTCCACTTAGGGCGACGATCCCACGCACACTCCCATGATCTCACCATACTAATAGTCAAAACCCGGGTTGCAGGTACAACACTATCCTTCTCTGGGATGATCTGGCGTTTCCCATATTGCCGCATGATACGACTAGGAAATATGTAAGTCAAATTTTGAAGACCAAGGATTTGATAATATCCCGTCTTTTTGCTGCATCCGATTGCGGATTTTAGGCCCCACCACTTGATAGTCCATCTTAGCAAAGGGCAAGCTTTAAGGTATCCACGCCATTCATCAATGGTGGATTCATAATAAAGCCTTCGGCGGGCAAGAAACTGCTTTGGTTAGTACTTGAGTGCATTAGCCGGCCTCTTAATAAAGCACATATGCTCCAAAAGCCATATCTACAAAAAAAAAAACACAAAGCAAAGAAAAATAATAAAGTTAGGTATCCATTAAAGATTCAAACTTTATAACCAAAGCAATTATTCAAGCACTCACTTGAAGGAGAAGAGGGCTTCCCGTCCATCTACCATGAGTTGGTTCTTGCTTCTTGCGATCCAAGCACATCAGGGTTTCACCAAGAACAAGAGATATAGGGGTAAAATCGTTTTGAATTTGTTCAACAATTCTAAGCATACAAGTTTTACCATTATTACCTCCACCAACAAAGAGGTACCTATGCAAGAGACATAAGATAAAAGCACGCCTATAATATGTCTCATTATGATCATCTCTTACCTTGGGGAAAAAGATATCAATCACACCATTGAGGTCTAACTCACCGGTTCTAGCCACAGAAGAGGCTTGTGTTGCAGATAAACCAAGATACCTTGTGTAATAACCTTCAAGGTTGGCCCCGAGCCATGGAGTCGCAGGAGCTTGATCATGAGGAAACCCAATTATGGCAGCAAATTCTTCAGGGAGAGGGCACAATTCGTTATACCCGAACCTGAAAACATAAAGCTTGTCATCCCAAAAGTCAACTGCAGCCTCAAGAAGGTTCCACACAACTTGAACTTGCTTCAGATGGAAGAAAGCATTCAAGTGAAAGGGCACAAGTCTCATCCTCTCTTCAGGGGTCATAGAATGCAACCACTTATCGAACTTAACTTCAAAACTTGGCATGGTTGAGTTTTAAATTAATTGGAGTTTTCTCTCTCTAAAAAGCTCTCTATTGCTCTGGAATTATGAAGGTGATGTCCCAAAATCGGACTAACCCAAGGCTTATATAGGGCTCGCACGAAAAAAGACAAAAATAAGGCAACCCGTCGAAAAATAAGCTTCAGCTGCCATAGGGCAGCCGCTGAAGGCTCGGCGGCCCCGATATGGCAGCCAAGGCCCAGCGGCCAGCCGCCCAGCCACCGCGGCTCAGCCGCTGAGTCTGGCGGCCCCAGTTTTGACCCCCGCTCCTTCGCGTCAGCCGCTGAACACACCCGTTTGGCCGCCGAGCCTCTTTTTTGAGGCAGCACTCTTCTACCCCATTTTGGACACTTTCCTTAACCGTTTTGGACTCCGATTTGGCTTAGTTTTCTATTTCTTCTATTATTGCTATTTCCTATTATTTCCTTAATTATTTATGGGAACCCCACAATTTCCTTATTTCTTTTTTGGATGATTATCATCTTTTATTCTGATTAACCCTTTTTATACTTATTAATTTTATTTCATTTTTGGCACCCCTTTCTTTTTTTTTCTTTTTTTTTAGGGGGGATAGGGTACACCAATTTTAACTTTTTTGGCTGTACCATTTTTTGCTACATGGCTATTACTTGCGCTTTTGCTTGACTACCTGTGCATTTGCATTAGCCTAATTATATGCAGGGACCAATAAGAACAGCAATATATTACAAAGCAAAGTCTGAATATTTTGTTCAACACAAATGTTCATGAATGTATTTCATACAAATGCATTGTCATAAAAATCATCACCCGCATCAGCATCTGAACGGAACACCTCAAAATGATCCTCCGACCTCCGGGGCTCATTGCCAAAGATCGACGCCGCCAGCTGGCCAGGGTCAAAGGAAGCATGACGGGCAAGCTCCCGATACGAGCACCCCTCTCCAGCATAGCTCGAATCATACCCCCACGAAGAACGAGGAGGCATGGTAGGCATCATAGGAGCAGGGACAGGGGGCTGGTAGTAAAGACCACCATAAGGAGCATACCCCGCATACCCGGGATAAGAAGGATACATCGGCATAGGCATAGGAGTAGGCTCCACAAACTGAGTCATCCTACTCCCACCAGGACGGTCCGTCCAATGCACAGGCTCCCTCTCTCTCCGAGGACTCTCCCTCCGAGGACTCCTCTCACGGGATGGACTACGCTCAGGCGAGCTCACAACCTCATCATCCGGCAATACCACTTGTCGTGACCGACGAGGAAGGGGTCGACGATACTCAACTTGCAACCCACCAAGCATATAAGATACATTTCCCAAAGCATATAACTTTGAGGATGCAAAATCAAGCTCACCTTATCCAAGTCAGCCCTCGAGCAGGTGCCCTTCGAAAGAGCTCGAGAAATCCAGGACTTCATAGCATGCATCATCTTGAAGACCTTCCCGGTCTGCTCACGGTCAAGCTGCGCAAAGAAAAGTCAATACAAGCATAAAAGCAGTAAAAATCAAATGCAACAGGTAAAATTACGATTTTACCCCTGGATGCCCAACTGGAAGAGGAAGGCCCTGGACGTCCTCATCAAGGTCCTCCGTCATCGGGACCTCTCCCCAGCACTCCTTCCCGCCATAATACCGACCTCGGACCCGCATATCTGGCACATCCACGTCGACATCGTCAACCCGAGGCTCCTACAAAGTAAAGCAAGTCAGCAAATCAACAAAGTAAGAAAGGCATGGGAAGAACCAATATATAAAATTCTTACCTTCAAACCCACAAATGAAGGCATGAGGCGATCACGACGGAACTGCTCATAGTGCCCCGCAAGGTCCTCCGCAGGCTCTCTCAAATACCGCATAGCATCCGAGCCCACCATGGCCTCCGGCGAGACAAGCACCTCACCAAGAACATGGTCGAGGGAGGATCCAAGGGAATCCTCGGGCCAGCCACATCAGGATAAACCTGACGGAAGATCCGCTCTCCCAAATACCACTCGAAAGAGAACGGACCCGCAATCAGGATCCTCTGACGGTCTATCGCCCTGGACGCAAGGACAACATCCGAAGCCGACCCGTGGTACTTTGCCCAAGGGAAGTAGTCAATCTACACAAACATGCAATATAAGATATTTCCACACCAAGAAATACAATCCATGCAATAAAAAGCAAAGTTGCGTTACCTTGTGCCAATCTAGGCGAAGGAGAGCCTCCCTATATTGCTGGAGGGTCGAAAAGGGCGCAGGACCCCTATGACGCCACGCCCTGCAAACCGGGAAATCCAACTCCCAGCCCGTAGGCGCCATGTCCGGGAAATGCTCGAAAAACCAAGGCTGCATAGAAACATGAAGCTAAGCACCATACACTTAAATCATGCAAATCACCAAATGGACACAAAAAAACAAAAAAACATACCTGCAAGGCCTTCCAGAAACCGCACAAACTCACAGGAGGAAGAGTCGTCTGCTTGTATCCCTCATCATTCACGCGGCAAGCAAACCGCATGCACCTCAGGAGGTTGGCGTAGCCCGGCAATCCCCAGTTGTACTCTCTCACCCTCTCCCAATCCAACAAGCTAGGGAGGTAAATAGCATGAATACGCTCTCCCTTGTCACCAAATATGGTGGTGGCAAGGAGATAGGCGATGAACTTCCTCGCCTTCTGCTCCACCGAGGTACTCCTCTTGTACCTCGCATCAGTCAAAGCGGCATAGAGCTCGCTATAGGGACGATAATGGTGACCCCAGGTATTCCCCCAAGGGCCAAACAACTCCACCATCTCAGTCTTACATTTTTAGATGGAAACGTCATACACAATGGGCGTACCCACACAAGGCACCCTAGTCAACATAGCAAACTCCGACGGAGTAATCATCATCTCCCCATTAGGGAAATGGAACGTATTGGTTGTATCCCAAAAACGTTCCAAAGACAAGCGGACAATGCACCTCTTGACTCGCTCAACCGAGTCCGCCACTTTCAAAAGAGGGCCGAACCCCGCACCCTAAACCGCGCTTTGCACCTCTTTGGGAAAAGTCTTAAAAAGTCTCACCGAAGAGCCATAATTACCATGGGGCTTCAAATTCCCATCGGGTTCCTATGATCAAATTTGCAACATCTTAGGTTCACATTTCAACCAAATGTTCAAGTCCTAAACAAGCTTCTAAGTTCGTTCAAGCCGCGCAAGATCACATGCGCTACAAACTTGACAATTGCATACAATTTCTACATAAATTCTACTCAAGGCAAAACATATAAACTAAAATTCAATGCATAAAACTATGAATTCAAAGTTTGAGGCTTACCACAAACTTGGAAGCACGGGAGCTCAAGTGAGTCTCCGGTCGAAAGAGCAACTCCGACCGATCCCAAACGATGTCCGGCATCCTATCCGACCTTGTGTACCTATCTTGAGGAAAAGCCACATTGGGCTTCCTCTTGGAAGGCTTGACATGGGTGGGAAAAGCCTTGGTGAAGATATTAATTTCTTCAACCTCTTCCCGGACCTCGGCCCTTCTACTCCTCTTTTTCGCCAATTTGGGAGCCATGAAGAAAGATGAACAAGCTAGCAAAGATCAACAAGCAAGAATGGAGGATTTGAGATTTTCTCTCTCCAAGGGTTTCAAAAACCCACTCACAAATTCACCTCAAATTTGTGAGAAATCACAAATAAACTTGAAATTATGCAAAGATTATGCAAAACCAAGCAAATGCAAGCACAAAGAAGCAAATTTGAGCAAGAAACAAGGTTTGGGCAACAATGGAGGTAGAGAGAGAGAGTCTCGAATTTTTGGGAAGAAATGACCCAAAATTCGGCTCCCTCTCACAAAAACCCCGTTTTCGCCTCTGAACCGGTCAAGCGGCCCGGTTCAGGGCCTCCCAGGCTCCGCGGCCCAGCCGGCCGGCCTGGTGGCCCCTCTTCTAGCCCCCGCACAGCCATTTCAGCCGCTGAGCGAGCCCGTAAAGGCCGTCCAGCGCTCCGTGGCCGTCCGCATGGCCGCCCAACCAGATTTTCTGTTTGCCCCCTCGGGGCGGGCCCACGAGTTCAAATTCCGCGCGGAATTGCGTTTCTCGACCGTTGGAAGCCCGGGAAATTTGAACATGTCGCCCAAAATGACTTTTTTGCCCCCACAACTTGGTTTCTTATCCTAGGGACCCGGTATCATCTATTTTTGCAGGCGCGAGCCTTATATCTAACTCTTTTTTACAGACACAGACACTTTATTTTATGTTTGCAGGCACAACTAAAGCAGAGCAACATACCGCTCTTTGGCGACGAAGCTATCAAAATTAGCGTCGTGTCAACAACAACTTAAGCAGAGCAACATACCGCTCTTTGACGTTGAAGCTATCAAAATTAGCATCACGTTGGCAACAATTAAAGCAGGGCAACGCAGCGCCCTTTGAGGATGAGGCTATCAAAATTAGCGCCACGTCAGTATCCGTAAAGCAAAGCAACGCACCGCTCTTTAAACAAAACGGGTAATCCTGACCACAGGCGGTCAAGAGTCTATCTTTTTTTCTTTCTAACATAAAGCATTTTTTTGAAAAAAAACATTGCAGGCATTTTAGCAAATACTTTGACCTTCGCTTTTACAAGCTCGGCCAAAGTGGGGGCTTCTGTCGACACCCTAATCGGTTCTCATCCCCTGACACCGCAACGCCCGATGAAGATGGTAATGGATTAACATGGACGTAAGTAGAAAAGGACATTGCTCAGAAATCTAGACCAAATTCCTTGAAACCTCAGTCTTTGGATAGCCCTTGTTATAAGGATTCCAACGCCTTTGACCTTGCCTCAATCAGGTTTCCCGATCAAGAGATATCGCGTCTCGAAGATTTGGGTCAAAACTGCTCAATCCCGGCCCCTGGGCTAGCCCACGGGCAATTTCGTAATTTACAGAGCACAAAAAAGTCAAAAACCCTAGTCACGCGCGCGCCGTCAGGCCCGGCGGCCTTCGTAGGCTGCTCAGCGGCCAGCACGTGACAGCGGGGGCCATTGGGCCAGCCGCTGAGCCTCAGCGGCCACCGCGGGCCCCAGCTGCCCTCCGTGTGGCCGCTGAACCCAATTTTTGACTGGGCCAAGTTTTGGAGCTGGGCTTCCAGCCCTAGGTCCCTAAATCCGCCCCCCAACTCTATAAATACTCATTTTCACCCTCTTCTGCGGGAGGGCAGTCAGTTCATAATTTTGAGAGCATTAAGAGCACATATTTCCCCAAATTCAGAAATCTGAAGATTCAAGCAAGCAATACACCTAGTCTAGCAACCAAGATCGGAGAGCAATCCCAATTCTACTAGTCCCGTTCGAACAGAACGTCCAGGTTAATCATCCTGAGGGCCTAACTATTCATTAAATCTCTTGTTTTACTGTTTATTAATCATGTTTTATTTAGCTTTTGATTATGGTTGAATAAATCTGCTTGCTTTTGTCTTTGTACATGATTATGTATGATTAGTTAATATAAAGTTTGTGTCTTTTTATTAGTTTATGCAAGTTTGCATCTTTTCATAGTTTTTGCATGCATATAGTAGCCTCCTAGGTTTATTTTAGCATAAAGTTAGCACCTTTATAATATTATTATTATTATTATTCTTTTGAAGATACTAACAGTTTTATTGATGTGCATATGCAATACATGGCGCGTTTAGCAAAGTTGGTAGATTGGAGCGTTAATTTAATGCTTTATATCATGTTTATGCTTGTTAGTAGTATGCATGCAATTGGGTAATATGTGCAAAGTGACAACGTAGGTAATTTGGTTGATCTTAACCCGCCTAGTTAATTTAGGATCATTGGACGACCGGATTTGTATGGAACCATCTAGCATAAATAAATACTTGACATGGATAAACTTAGTAGAGCCCGTTAATACGGGCGATTTAGATGAGATTCGTTTTGTTTATTTTGTACCTACATCCCCGAACTCAATACTTAGTCCCCATGGGCATGAGTCAATTCCCAATAGGAATTGGGGTGCACCTTTGATGGTTTCCAATTGTTTCTTTAAAAATTGGTGGCGGCTTCTTATTCGCAAATTATTGTTCTTTGTAATTAATTTGAATTGCATATGACACATATTTAAGAACCATTAATTCCAACTAAATATTTCAATTAGCGCCGAAAAGGCGATGGTTCTTACACTTATATATTTTAAAAATGAATCTAACAAAAGTATTTTCATAATGTGAATCTTTATATATTTTCATAAATTAATGGTCAAAGTTTGTCAAGTTTGACCTTCAAAAAGCAAAGTTTCAGGTTTTTTTGAGACGGAGGGAGTAACATTTAGGTAAGAAATGGCAAGAAGTTTATCATCCTAATATACCCCAGACCCGAGACCCGCAAAAAAAATTAAATAAAAAATAAAACAGATCTAGAATTCCAAAAGAGAGAATAATGTTTAACAATTCAACTCTTACCTTCAAGGTTACAACTAGTTACCTTTGGTGAAACCTAGATTAAAACTAACAAATAGGAAAACCACCTAAAAATCAAACCCTTGTAAAACTCGCCGTCAAGATCTTCATCTGCACTTGAAGATTGCCCACCATAATCTTGATCTTCATTTTCGCTACCAAGAAATTTCAAGATCTTCATTTTCGCTACACATAAAGAAATTTTGGCCGGATCTTCTTCTGATCTTCTTAATTCACTCCAAAGGTTGAAAAAAAGGGAGACAAGAGGGCTAGAGGATGGGAGGGAAAGAGGGGGTTGAATGAAAGGGCAAAAGAAAGAGAGAGGGTGGTTAAGGGGTGGATGACAGGAGAGAAACAGGGAGGCCAAGGTTTTTTTTTAGATCAGTTAGAGAGAAGGGAGAGAGAGAGAGAGAAAGAAGATAGAGAGAGAAAGAGTTGAGTGAAGAGTGAAAGGGGGCAGGGGGCTAGGTTAGATTTTTTTTACTAAGTGTTAGCTTTATATCACTTAGGGTAGTGGGGGGATTTACTCCGCGTCTCACTCATTTAGACATCTGGTGTCCGATTTTTGCGACTGAATATACTATCGGTCACTAACTTCGGTAGCAAAAGACCTTTTTTGTTGTAGTGGCGGGAGTAGTAATTTTAATACTTTCTAAATACTGTTGGTTTAGTTGTTTCGGTATTTGTGTTTCGCAATCAGACCCGGTGTAGCTAGACTGTGTGATTGGAGATTGACCAACAATGGTAGTAGGGTTAACGGGTGTCGGGGTAATAGAATTTGTGGGGCTGCTAGAAAGTGAGTTTTCAAATAAATTTGCAAATACTTGCAATTGAGGGTTATTTGAATTTAGGTTGTTAATGGCTTCTTTCAAAAAGTAACTAATGGATTCATATAAAAATTTTGATTTGGATCCATACTTAAATGTAGGAAATGTGAGATAATTTTATATGTGTAGAGATTTTTTATTTTTTTGTGTGCAAAATATGTCATGTAAAACTATCATATTTATAGACTTTTTTTTTATTACAAAAATAGAGTTGATGGATAAAAATAAAGTTTTAGAAAATATTGCCGTTGAAAGTATTAACATTGCAAAATTGCCAAACGGCTAAATTCATTACCAAAAAGAACCCACAAAAACAAAATATCAATTCACCTACCCACATGCCACATGTCACATTTCTATTTGTTGAAGAAAAACACCACCGTTGCTTTCACAATTTTCAGCATGGGTTTTGTAGTATTTTTTGTTTTATTTGAGTAGTTGGGCCCCACATTTGAGTCTCAAATGGAGTCTTGAAATCTAAAGACCCAACTTAAGACTAGCATTTTTTTGGCTCACCACAAAGGCACAAGACCTTCAAAACTCTTTAAAATCAAGACTCGAGAGACTAGGGATAATGATGCCCTAAGAATTGCTTGGGGAGGCGGTTGAGAAGATAAACTTAGGGTTTTTAAAGGAGGGAGAATATATATATCTCTCTACTATCCCTTTATATGGCACAAACTTTGGGGCCAATGAATGATCAGTCATCATTATATGTTGTCTGTACAGGCCAATTAATACAGAAAAATGGATAAGGATACGAGAGTTATTTTTTAAACCATTGAGTTTGACTGAAGTGATACAGTCCTCTGAATTTATACATAGAATAAGATAAAAGTCTTTTGTACTTTGGTTTTCACAGTTCTACTAAAATAGATGATCGAACGAAGTACAGTAAAAATCAAAGTGCGGAAGACTTTTATCTTTTTTTATGTATGAATTCAGAGGACTGTATCAATTCAATCAAACCCAATGGTCCGAAAAATAACTCGCATATCCTTTGTCTATTTTTCTGTATCAATTGGCCAGTATAGACTACAAACAATAATGACAGATCATTCATTGGCCCCAAAGTTTGTGCCATATAAGGGGAGAGTAGAGAGAGAAACTCTCTTCTCTCTCCTCTCTCATTTAGAAACTCTAAGAGCCTGTTTTGGAGTTGGAGAATGGAGGGGAAGGGAGGCGGAAATAAAAAATTCTCCTTATTTGTCAATTTTTTTAAAAGATAGGAAGGGAGGGGAATGAAGGGGAACAGTTTCCCTCCAATAACTCATTTTTTGTTCTCCCCCCCTCCCCCTCCAATTGGAGGGGAATGAAAATTTTTAAGTGACAGTAGTCGGTGTCCTGCATTTCCCTCCCTTCTCCTTACTTAAACTCCTAATCAAGGTGAAAATTTTCACCTTCATTCTCCTTCCTTCCTATTCCTTCACTTACCCCTTATTCCATTATCTTTCCTTCCTACCCAAAACTCTCAAAGAGGCTGTAAGTTTATCTTCTCAACCGCCTTCCCAAGCAGTTCTTCTCCTTCAAGCTCCTTTCGCAGCCTTCTTCCATCCTTTCCTCTTCACTAGCCTTTTGCTTGTTTCTCATCTTTAAGAATTTTTTTTACTAACAGAACGAATTTTCACACCATTTAAAACTAAGAGTTGCAGCGGAATAAAAATTCAAAGCATTACCGTTGTATTTGAATGTTCAAATCAAATACAAGGCTAAAAGAGAAACAAATATTATAAATCCCTAAACTAAAATACGTAGATAATTAAATATCAACTATCTTTCATTCTAAACTTAAAACAAATAATCCTTAAACGAATAAATATTAATCAATTAATTTACAAACAAAGGAATTAATATAAATTATAAAATAACCATCAATCTCCCATTAATACATTAAAAGAAACGTCTAAACAAAATATATAAATGTTTCGAGAATATTACAATCTTCTTTTGTCGCCTTCACTAGCTCCCATCCACGAGCTAAAATAAATCATGTCAATCTGGTTCCCCATACAAACGAATTTCGTACATGTTCATCATAGGCCCATCATTGAAGAGAAATGGACAACAAACACAAATAAAAATGAAAACAAACAATCAGCTACACTGAGAAATTCATAAACACACAATCTATTTGAATCTCCAACTTAAACCAACATGCTTAATAAAATGGATTTTTTGTCAAAAACTACCTTATTTGTACAACTTTTTATCAAATACAACCTCATAAAAATTGTTTTGTTAAAACTACCTATTATAACTGAATACTTTGTCCATGACTACCCTTTGACGGAAGACACACAAACAGCCCTAACAGAGGTTTTTAATGATAATTTTGCCCTTCTTACCCATCCCCTTTGAATTCCCTAGTCTCCTTTCTCTCTCCTCCTATGCTATCTTGTTTCTTCTAGTGCTACCGTAGCTACTCAACTGAAGTTTGATTAACTCAACAGTAAGAGAAAATCAAGTAAAAAAGCTAAGCCAATCATTTACTGGTTCAACATGGGTGGTATTGGGTCGATCATTTGTTGAATACTGTATAAGGGGTGAGACAATTACCCACGACAATACCAAGAAAAAAAAAAAAACTAAACTTCCAAGATCTTCTTCTCTCTCTTGAGCAGATCAATATCATGAAGATGAAAACCAAGCCTACAATTACAAATCTTCTTATCACTCTTGAACATAAAAGGTACTAATTAGTCATTCAATCCGGGGAATTTCTTGTTTTTCTCTCTCCTCTAATTTTCAGTTACTCCATTTCTTGAAAAAAAGAAAAAGGAAAGAAAATCAAATTGGATACTCATTCTTTAATGTTTACTTTTTTGACGAGAATTTGATTGATTTTTGTCGATTTTTCTTTTCGAAGATTTATTCGTAGTTCTTGTTTTATGGGGTAGATTGTGTCTCTGATTGATTGAGTTTAGGGTTAGGTTGGTTATGTAATTTTAGGGGTTAATGTATTGGGACCATTAATAACTCAATTGTTAGTATCCTACTTTCTCAAGTTTCCTGTATAAAAACCACGCAATTTCAGTTTCTCCAGAACATGGAGTTTCTCTAGAACCACAAATACCGTACACCAATAACCAAAGTTCAAGACAGCGTAGCCTAACTAAACAAAAAGTTGGTAAAGAATGTGTTCTCCAAGTTTTGTTGAAGAGAGAGAACTAGCACTGAGGAGAGAGATAGAGAGGCTGACTGAAATGCTGGGTGAGGGCATGAGGCAATAATAGTGAAAATTGAATTGGGAAAACGGTGAGTGGAGTAAAGTGAGAGGGCATGTGAGGGGCACATGCTGAACGAGGGCACAAACGTCGATCCAAGCGCAATAGTAATCTTAGTTAGGGTCGTTAGTGGGTTTTCCGTCAAATGGTAATGATGGACAAACTATTTAGGGATAATAGGTAGTTGTTGACAAAAAAACTTTTATATGGTTGTATTTGACAAAAAGTTGTACTAAAAAAGTAGTTTCCGACAAAAAATCCTAATAAAAATAATCATACTTTAATAAGTAATTGACAACATGCTCTTAATTTAAAGATCACACAACATGCTTTCAACACAACAAACCACCAAATAATAAATCAATATTTATTATTATCCATTTGCCAAGTTCGTTAGAGAGAAGAGAATCACATGAATAGCCAAACAAAACGCAGTCGATTCAATGGATCAATAGTCCTATGCATATTAGCAAAATAGATCAACAGTCCCGGAGTATAGATGACTCCCCATAAGTACCTCAATGTTCCTAAGTATGCATACTCTCTATCAACCCTTAGATTTACAAGAAGAACCGTTTCGCAAAACTAACTTGCCCAAGTCCGCGGTTATGGATACAAGTTCTGCAATACAATGAGGCTATACTCGCAGTTATAGACAACCCAATGTACCACGTGGCATTCCTATTCGCGTCCTTTGGTGCCATTACAAAGGAAGTCTTTACTCTCAATTCATTTCAAAAGGTGATTATATAGTCAAATAATTCACATAACTTGACATTTTTCAAGTAACTCACCTTAGTTACACAATGAACAATTATACTTCACAATTTCGATGGCATATTTCCCATGAATGAGCATCAAGGCTCCAATTCACAACCATGTCGCAGAAGACCTTTTTACAGGTTTCACTATATCTCCACAAGCTCAATAGTCAATGTTCATCTTAACTTATTGAAACAACATGGTTACAAACATGATACAATTAGGGATAGGCTATATCCAATTGAAAACAATATTCAAATATTTTGTAGTTCAATATCCACAAATAATTACTCCACATAATTACAAAGATTAACATGCATCATCACATGAATCTCAACAAGTAGTCATAGCTACACATAGTGAATTCCAACATAGTTCATCATGCATTCACTAATATCATTCATCTCATAATTCTGTACGAATTGCACATAAGAAAATAAACATTCATTCTTCCTTTGTCACAACGATTCCACTAGACATGAAATTACTTCACAATTCAAGTCTAGACAATGAATATACCTTGAGCAAAAGGCAATCAACTCAAATTACGTAAGCTCCTTATGTTCAAGTGCGGTCCATGGGTACTAACAAAATCCACAATTTATCCACAAGCCAATACCTTGACTTCTAAACCTCCAAATTAAGTATAAAGGATGATTTAGTACATTAAACTTAAATAATCAAGTTGTTAGAATTTTAATACTCTTGCATGCTCAATGATTTTTTAAAACCAAACTTTCATGAACTAAATTAGGGAATAATTCAACTAAAGCCTAATTAAAGTCAACACAAAACAAAAGTCAAAACGCCAGCAAAACTACCACCATCACAGCCGGAGCACCATTGCGGCTTAACACCAGCAGTCGCTGGTGGCGCTGGGCAACGACCCACGGCAGACGACCGCGACAGCCGCCCAACGTCTGCGAACTGTCAACCTTTTTTTTATGCTAAAAAAATTCAACAAATCCAAAACTAATTAAATCTGATTATAAACACAAATTTCCAGATTTAATAATTTCCATAAAGATCCAATAACTCTTTTGATTCAAATCTGCTAACAAGAACACCAATTTAGGCTCCATTTGATTCACCTGGAAAAAAATTGAACTGGACTTAACTGAACTGAAGTGATTTTTAACTTCATCGTTAACCATTTAAAATCCGTCCAAACATATTCAATATTGGACTTGTTTGAAAGTATGCTTTGAGATCTTTCCAATGACATAATTATCATCATTAATTTATTTCGCAATAAAAGTTATCTGAGTGATAAAGTTACACATGTATTGAACTGAACTGGACTGAATTGAACTGAACTTAAGTAAAATGAAGTTGAATCAAACAGACCCTTAAACCCTAAACATAATTCTAACATGCAAATCATTAGCATCTAATAATCCTAGGTTAAAACATAAATTAGAGTTCAGTCAACAACGTGCTAGGGTTCATAAAAACTAGAACTTGAAACAAAGCTTTAATAATCATAAAACTAATTACCCTTGGGAAACAATGATCAAAATTGAGCAAAGAAGATGAATTCTGAAAGAGGGTAAAAATTCTCTTTCTTTTTCCCCTTACTCGAGCATGTGTGTGGAGAGAGGGAGAATGAGAGCTTCTTTTTCTTTTTTTTTTTTTTTTTTTTTTTTTTTGCTTAGGTTAAGTGGGGAAAGGGAAGTAGAGTGAGATTAGGAAACTGAGTTTCCTAAAATCACTCATTCCTTATCTCCCTCCAACTTCCTAAATAATCTCCTAATTAAACTCCTCCAAATCCCAAAATTTTAGAAAAGAATTTCTAAAAATAAAAATCAGCAATTTTGCCCAGAATTTCGGCTACCATGGCCAAAAATTGGCCCAACAAAGCCAATGTATTTTCGGTCGCTCAAATACATTTAATTATTTTGGCCCAACTAATTTAATTTGGATCCAAAACCAAAACAACTTGTCTTGTGTAGACTTAGTCCACCGTGGAGCAAAACTGAATTAAGGATATAGTCCAAATTTTTTAGGGATAAAGAAGGTATTTTTTAAAAAGATTTGATCTTTGGTCCACCGTGAACTAAGTCCACACAAGATATTGTAAAACCAAAATCCAATTATTAATTAGGCAATTTAAATATTTTAAAAGCTCAATTAATATTTTAAATCCAATAAATTCACATTTTTCTTGTAAGTAATTATTATTTTTAAATGAATATAATACGGGGTATTACAATTTTGGGTCCTCTCTTCCTTTTAGGGGAAGGAGAGAGAAACTCAAAGACTGCTCCTCTTACTGTCATTTGATGGCTTGACATAGTCACTTGTTGAAGCTTTGTTGCATAGGTTGCGGTTGGTATCCCGATCTAGGCTTTGAAAGTCTTAACTTCTTGTTGTTGAAAAAATTTATTTTCAGTTGGTTTTGTTTTAGGGTTTTCAGCAGGGTGATGACTTGGTTGTTGTTTAGGTGATTTTGAAGGTGTTTTGAATTTGTCAGTTCAGATCTGAAAATTGTAAATCTCTTTTAGGTAGGGCGGTGGCTTGTTTTTTGTTTCGGTGGTTTGCTGGTTGTTTGTGTATGAAGAATGTGAATTTCTTTTAGAATTTGGGGATTTTTTTGGTTTTTATATATGAAAAATCTAAAGCCAAAAAAAGAAAAAACAATCGTTTGTTCATGGTGATTAGAGGATCCTGATTTTCTTTGTTTCTTGGTTTCTGGAGCTAATGAACAAAATGAAGTGGAAGATGAAGGTGGTTCAATTTTAATTTGCTAACTTGTATTATTTTTAGACTTCTTTTTTTATTTGTTCTTGGTTGTAGTTGTCTCATGCATCAAATCCGTCACTAATCTCTTAGTGAAGACATCTTGGGTTAACCTCTAATGGAAGCACCTGGTTGTCTTGCTTTCCAAAACAAAATAAAAAATAAACATACTGAAAAGAAGTCAAAATTTATGTGTCTACACCGATAAGTATTCACCGATTTCGGATACCTTGAATTAGAATTAGTTTTTGATGGATATCCAACCGGTTCATGTTCCCAAAAGTCAGGAATTAAAATTAGAATAGCTTAATACCAGTTCCAATTTTTGAGAATCGAAATTGAAATTTGTTCAACCGTTTCGGATTCCGAAATCACCGATTCAAATTGTGATACTTTTCGGCTCACCCCTACATGCAAGGTACCACCTAATAATTTATTAAATAAAAAAAGAAGAAAGAAAGAAATTAATAAATAAAGAAAAACGTTTTCGATATTTTCTTGATGTATTATTATGTTTTCGTCTTGAACAAACTTCTCATGCCAATCACTATTCACTACTAGGTACATCCATTATATACCAGTAAGAAGAAACTGCAGCTCTCCTCAACCTCAACAGACCCTTCCTTGCTTCCAAATCCATCCTCAGCCTACCTACCTTGTCTGACCAACAACAAATAAAGGTCAGCAAAAATGGAGAGAGAGAAAAAAGAAACAACATCAATTGAAACACCACTAATTCAAAGTGAAGAAGAACAAGAGAGTTTATTATTATTAGGAAATAATGAAAATTGGAGAAAGGCTATAATTGAAGAGGTGAAGAAACAAGTATGGTTAGCAGGACCATTAGTATCAGTAAACCTATTGCTGTTTGGTTTGCAACTAATTTCTATTATGTTTGTGGGTCATCTTGGTGAATTGTCTCTCTCTGGTGCTTCCATGGCCACTTCTTTTGCTACTGTCACTGGTTTCAGCTTGTTGGTTAGTTTGTTTCACCTTTCTTTCTTCTTTTATTCAGTATACATTATTGCATATCTACAATAATCATATCAGTCACCTAAATTAAAACCTCATACTCTGTTTCAATTCAAAAAAATAAAAAATAAAATAATTGTTACCCTGTTATTATTCATATTTGATCACATATGAGTTATGACAGTGAGATTCATACTGGTGTTGTTAGTTAGTTTTTAGACCATCTGACACAGGGTTCAAAGAACAACTTGATTTTAGATCACTGTTTTTTGAGGGGAACAAAACCTTGGTTATTTTGTTGTTATTTGTTACTCTTTTTTTTTAAAAAAAATTAATCTGTAACAGACACGAGAAATTTTGGTCTGAGGATCTTGCGGAAATAGTAGCCAGTCAATAACTTTTAGTCCGAGGACCTTCCTGGACACACGGGATTATTTAGTGCAGACGCTTTTTAGGGGTATTTTTTTTCACTAAATTGCACTAAAATGAATTTTATCGAACTCCAAAAAATTAGATCACTCAACTGAATAGAATTCCACTAAACTAAACTGAAAAAGAATACATCCTTATTCTTGATCCCATGATATCGCTATCTATTGATTAAGACGTCACTAGATTGAATTGAAACAAAAACGACCTTATTGCTGAGTGGTTGTTTAAGATCTGTGTCTAGTTCAAATAGTAATTAATAATGTTTTGGGTACAATGATTTACAATACCACCAATTATTGAGATGGACGAAATGGACTAGATGCCTACTATTACTAATTACTGTACTATAGTTTATATTTGTTTTTCATGTAAGTCTAAAAACGAATCACGATGTTGATATGGGCAATGTCCTCTCTATTGCTTTGGAAAGACAACTTTGTGACCACTCGTGACTCGTGAGTCATATGAGGCTGAGATTTGAGAAAGACTTCTGTGACCCACTCCTTTGGAGCTCGAGTTTGATCCATACACAGGAATGATTATACTCTTATTATTTTACTTTTGATAATTAAAGAACGATATTAAAATTTAAAGACAAAGACAAAAGATCCAGAAAAATGATACAAAGTATGTAGACAAAGAAATTAGAGGAGAGTTCATTAGCGAAAGTTATGCATTAATTAGGAAAGAGTTTTCGGTTAAAAACGATTTTCCCCTCAATCAAACAGAAACCCTTAATGAAAGTGTTATAAATGGATAGTGGCGGTTGTGGCTTCTGGGGGATATTTTGGGTGTGAACTATGAAATGAGAGTGCGAGTGACATATATGGGCGAGTTTGGAGAGAAGAGATCAAATAAAGGCTCTAGAAGCCTACTTCAGCCGTTCAGGGACAATTGAATTCACTCACGTCGGGCAAATCAATGGGATGTGGTTGAATACTTGAGTGGAAGGGAGTTAGGAACTCATCTACCCTTTACTAATATCGAGATTTTGTATCTTGCATTGAGTATGGTGGAACAACTTTAAATCTCTTGGCCATTTGTCACACTCTTTAAGGAGTCTATAAAGATAATGCTGAGAAATAGTCCACTCTAATCGACGGTGAAGACCCGGTGTGAACTCAAAAAAATTCATTCATGTCGGGCAAAGTCATAAAAGGTATATATAATTTAATAAAATTAAATTTGGTAAAATTTATGTGAATTATGAAGTGAGCTCCAGGCGTGTAAGTCCTAAATGAATAATTGACGTGCAACCTGACATCAGTTAATTGTTTTGGACTTTTGTGTTGAAGTGGGTTGTCCCACATTGATCAAGAAAGCGTTTCTTGAGGTGTTTATAACTAAGGGAGTTACTCCACCCATTGTCAATTGGTTTTGGGTTGGAACCTCCTTTATGTTATGAACACTCTCTTTAATGGGCCCAATTATAAAAAGTTAACATTCTGCGCCTCGAATTCACTATTCATGTTGGTTTAGTGTTTCATTAATATAGGAACATATTCTTTTTTCCTTAAGACCACCTCATATGAGAATTTGTGTTGCCAATATAGTTAACAGACTTGGACAAGTGATAAGTTGTGGTCAAATAAGAAAATGCTACAGCATTTTGTGAATGATGAGTGTCCATAGAGGTTTTTTGTAAGCTAGATGAGTGTTCATGGAGTTTTTTTGTAAGCTATTTTTTCAAAGTGTAGCTAACTCCTTATTTGTTATCAATAAGTTTATTCGAATTTCATTCCTATTTGACTGACACTAATTTTGTTCTCTTTCCCCTTGTTTGGTAGATGGGAATGTCAAGTGCCCTAGACACCTTTTGTGGCCAATCATATGGAGCAAAGCAATATCATATGCTAGGGATACACTTACAAAGAGCCATGATCATCCTGCTTCTTGTAAGCATTCCCATTGCATTTATCTGGGCAAATACCAAACCACTTCTGTTAGTTTTCGGCCAAGATCTCCAAATAGCTACCGCGGCAGGACATTATGCACAGTTCCTGATCCCTAGTCTCTTTGCTTATGGCCTTCTTTACTGTCTCTTGAGGTTCTTACAAACCCAGAACATAGTTTTCCCGATGATGGTCACCACTGGTATCGCCACTTTGCTGCACTTGCCAATTTGCTGGTTTTTGGTATTCAAATCAGGCCTCGGCTACAGAGGAGCTGCTCTGGCAAATGGTATCTCATATTGGATCAATGTGATATTATTAGCACTTTATGTCAAAACCTCTGCTTCGTGTTCAAAAACTTGGACTGGGTTTTCCATCGAAGCTCTCCATAATTTACCCACATTCCTTAGACTCAGTATTCCTTCAGCTTGTATGGTTTGGTAAGTTCTAAACCAAATGAGGATACTGTAACTCGAAACCCAAGTGAATCAATTGCAATGAAGTGCAATGCACATTTTTTTTCTGATGATAACATGTTTTATGGTTTTGAACAGTTTGGAAATGTGGTCATTTGAGATGATGGTTCTCTTAGCTGGCCTTCTTCCGAACCCATCCTTGGAAACATCTGTGCTCTCTATCAGGTTTTTACCAAGTTAATATAATCTGTTGAGATGAAAACATAACAGCACATTGGAATTCAATTACACAAACAAAAGGAAGCATACTGAATGATGTTCGTGTTCCTCTTTCATTGCAGCCTCAACACCGCTGCAACTGTGTGGATGATCCCCTTTGGTCTCAGCGGTGCAGTGAGGTATGTTCCTGTCGCTCCCCACAACCCATGTTTATCCTGTATTGGTTTGTGTCATTTACTCACTTATATCTGAAACGTACAGTTCTGCACTGCATAGTGATCTGAAAGTACGTATAAGATTCTTAAATGTGATTTGTGTCTTTATTGGGTAGCACTCGAGTATCAAACGAGTTAGGAGCAGGCCAGCCACAAACAGCACGATTAGCAGTATGGGTTGTTCTCGTCCTAGCCATTAGCGAGGGCATTTTGGTCGGCGTGGTCTTGATTTTGATTCGCAACATCTGGGGCTATGCTTACAGTGATGAAAAGGAAGTGGTCACTTATGTAGCTGTAATGCTGCCTATACTTGCAGCATCCAACTTCCTAGATGGAGTTCAATCAGTTCTTTCTGGTAAATTTTGCGAACCCTTATTTGGGCATTTGTCTGTATAGTCTATGACCACCCGCTAAGTTCCGTGATCATGAAAACATTGAAGGTATTGCTAGAGGATGTGGATGGCAAAAGATTGGGGCATTCATCAATCTAGGATCGTATTATATCGTTGGCATTCCGATGGCTGTTCTGTTAGCATTTGTGCTCCACATTGGCGGAAAGGTAAGTATCTATGTCCTATTGCCCGGAACATGGCTTCAATTGAGATGATTTTCATCAGCAACTTTGTGAATTGATATTAATCTGATTTAACGACAACTAATGTAGGGTCTCTGGCTGGGAATTATTTGTGCACTGATCGTACAGTGTATCCTTCTCTCCGTCGTTACAATACGAACCAACTGGGAGCAAGAAGTAAAACTCGCCCTCTCTCTCTCTCTCTCTCCCTTATTCTTTCTCTCTCCCTCTCTGTCTCTCTGATTCTGATCGTTACATTCTCGTTCATTTTGAAGGCAAAGAAGGCAACAGATAGGGTGTATGAATCTGTCATTCCCGTCAACGCGGTATCGTGAAGTTGATAAGCAAATATTTGATCCTAATCTTACTAGTCCTACTACTACTACACATCTTTTATGTTAAACTGAGCATTCAATCTTCAGAAGTTCAGATTGCGGCTTAAATTGTTGGACGTGAAACTTAAAACGTGTAGGTGTAGCATATTTGTTATCACACTGACGAACAAATAGTGAGGATGAAACATCTAAATGGGACTTACAATTGTCCTGAATTACCATTTTGAATTTTCAAATCACTTTTTGATTTTGTAATAACAGGTGACAATACAGTTCCATTATTCAGGAATGCAGAGATTCTCTTCGTCATGTAAGAAAACCAATACTTGCACCTTATTACCTGGATGAGATTGTCTTACACAGGCATGGTCATTTTCTATCTAAAACTTCACTCTAGGCAATTTACAGAAAGAAATATCAATGCAATCAGACAGGAAATATCGAAACAATGGCCAAAACTAGGGGAGCAGGGGGAACAGTTCAGTTGGAGGACAGCAACTTGACGAGGCAATTGCCCCCGTTAATCATGATAACTTTCACTTGGAAATCAATTAAATGTCATACATGTTCATCTACAACTTCAACATAGATCTATAACATTTATGAAGTATATGATACTCACCGCAACGCAAAATCAACTCTACACTCATCATCACCTCTTACATCATCAATGCACTCAAAATTTGGAAGCGCATGGCATAGCTTACAAAAACTTCAAACAAGGAGAATCAATTCAAAATATCGGCTGGTTTTAAGAAACAGCCAATATTTTTTTTCACAGATTATCTTTGTCAATAATTCCTGTCCTTTGGAAGGAACATAGTTCAATCCACAATTGCTCACCTTCCCAAACTTCCACAAGTTATGCAATCATTATCATCTGTCCTCGTAAAATATATCATGAGCTGAAAGCCATGAGAGAAATTTTAGATATGGAATAGCACGTAGAACTAATAAAACCAAACTTCCAAAGTGCACAAATGTATACCTGACAATAAGCTTGTCAACAATCAGAAATAGACAAAGTAGCATATCTTCAGAGTAAGCGTCTTATTCAGGTAGCTGAAATTCAAGATCTAGTTTTCGCTTGAGATGCATTCTGTCAGCACTGCAAGAATCAAAACTAAGAGTTAGAAGTGAATTTAATTTGTCAATCATCAAATCTCACATTTACAGAGTTATATAATTGATTGTGTGTTGCTAGATCAAATTCGTAGCCAAAAATCATAATGTCCAACAAATAATATGACATTATTATTGTGCCACAAATTTACTACTAAAAACAGTAACCAACCACCAGATTACGCATGCCCAGAGCTATAGTTTTCTTGTGCTAGTTAAGAATGGTTGTAAAGCTTAGATACTTTGGTCCTCAATGCATGCATACCAAAATAAGTTGAACATGAAATCAAGGAAAACAATGAAAAATTGGGGAAGCTAATCTCATATCTTCAACTATGGAATCAAAAAAAATACCAGGACAAAAGAGCTGAGTTATAAATCAATAAAATAAAACCTTGGTTGTCATAGGAACCTTATTAAGCTGTACCTTTAGAAATAAATTGTTGCAATCCAATTGCAACTTATGGGACTTGAGTCCCACAAAGATCATATAGGGGTTTAATGAGGGATTATATATATGTTAAGGGGTCTCCACCCGTAGCATTTGAGGTTGGGCTCTCCCATAACTTTATATCAACTGGTATCAGAGCCAACACTATTTTCTGCGTAGGGTTAATAATGAACTGATACTCTCACTGAAGAATTCGGACTCGAGCTCAGATTAAGCTCATTCGTGTTCGTTTATTAATAAACAAACTGAGCTTGAACAAATTTAAAGCTCTCCTAATAATCGAGCTTGAACATGAAGAAAGGTGCGTTCGTTCAATTGTATTCATGAACAACTTGTTTATTTTTGGGTCAAAGCTCGGTTAAGGGCCATTCTTACGCTAACCAAGCATTTTTCTATCATATTTCTCTCTAGATATTTCATTTATGATTATTTAGGTGACATTAGATATAAATTTTCTTTTATCTATTAAATAGCTCCTAAGATGCGGGCAGACTAATTAAGAAAATCAAAAGTCTATAGCATATAAGAAATTAATAAAATTAAAAACATTAAAATCTAATTATTTAGCTAAAAGATACATAACTTCCAACCTCTGGCCTGCAACCCTGACTTTACTGGTTGGAGTTTGGACAACAGGGTTGGCAGAGACATACCCTCCTTACCCTCTCCTGGTTGCTAGGAAAGATGAGACCCTACATAGGTGCCTCGCGTGTGCTGTCCATGTCAAAGTTGAATTAAAATTTGCTGCACATGGGTTAGATAACTGTGCATCTCACTTCTTTTGTGTTTCATTATTGATATTGCTTTCTTTTGAATCTTTATCTTATCCCTATTTTTCCCTCTTCTTCTTGGGCATACTAAATGGTGTTTTTTCTTTCCCCCAAATAATATTGGGTTCTCAAAAACCAGGTAAACTTCGGGTTATAGTTATCCAACAAAACAAAAGTTTGTAAAGTTACATCTTAATATAGTTAAGTCATAGTGAAGTTATAAAATATTGCAAGCACTGAGTGGAAAAGGAAATAGCCCTTACAGACATGGCATTGACAACTCGCCAACAGCTGCTGGACACATGCGGCCCCAGCCACAGCCTAGTTGTGACCTTGGTCATTGCATGACAATTCCAGATTAGGTCATGGCCCAGATACAAACTTGGTCACTATGTAAGAGCTGAATTTGGGGCAATAATGGTACTTTTTGGGTCATGATGAATTAGTTCGGTCACCATTGTGCATGCTCTAAGAGAGGGAATGGGTGTAGCTTGGTCATGGCCTGAATACAAATTTGGTCACCATCTAACAGCTCAATTTGATGCCATAATGATACTTTTTGGGTCATGACGAATTATTTTAGGTCACCCTTGTGCATGCTCTATGAAGAGGGAATGATGTAGCTACAGTGACAACCAAAATTGTTCATTTTTCATAGCATTAATTTTGAAGTTCAACTAATTCGTATCAAATCGCTAGAATGATTCTCCCTTCATCGAAATTTATTTGTTACATTGAGGTCTGTACTCAATTTTTAAAAATTTGCTTGTATACTTTACTTAGAAACACAAATACAATTTAGCAAATAGAGTAACAAATTTAGACAGAATGATAAAGCGGCTCTGTATGATCGATGATGACCATAAAAATGACAATATCTTTTCATCTTTACCAAATACCAACATGACAACAAACATGCATGAACCAATACACGAAGTAAATACGCCCACTATCTTTCGCAGACATCCCAAAATAATATAAGTGACAATTATTTTCGGACGGATGGGGTATGTTCTAGAGGATGCAAACATTTTGCTGACATGACATTTTTCATAATATATGCTAGAATGACAATAGAAAATCAATGAAGTCTCGAAATTGCAACAATCAGAACTTAAAGCCTTAAAGGCATACATATTAGAACACATTAGCTAAACCCATGACCAACTTTAGCTAAATTTACATTAAAAAAAAGCACTATTTCTTAAATTTGCAGTTGGTGCGTTGGTGCCTTTAATGTTCTGCTTTTGACAAGCAAGTTCAAGAATTTCCTTGTTATTTTATAGATAACATGGGTATCCAGGCTTTCCCTGACTAATCCCATGGGCCCTGATGTTAAGGACCAGGAAAACCTCCAGTGACCCTAAGGAGACTCAAACCTGGGACCTCTGGAGCAAATCTCAGAGGTCTTACTAGTTGAGTTACCCACTCAAGGTTGCAAGTGCAAGAACATCCTAGTTCATAAAACGCTATCCTCTATGACCTTTATCCCCAAGAACCGTATGCAGCAAAGAGACCTAATTACCTGAGCACTCATAAAGAAAACACTTCCCAGCATATGGCCCTCGTAACCAATTTTAGATTTTGTGGCTCTCAATTTCTATGCTTCTTCCTAGAATAAGTTTTGTCGCTTGAGAGCCAAGATTTGATATGTGGCAATCAACTTTATAGTCCCTCAACAACTGGGGGTGTATGTTCAAGGGTTTTGTTTCTTTATAACTTTTTGGTGGGACTCAACTTGCCAAGATGAAACAATTACATCGAGTGCAGATATTGATGTTTGGAGGATTTTTTGTGAGCTTAATCCCACTACTATACCTCCACTATCATAATCTTTAAAACATGGCCACTTTTGGAAGGGTCGCGTGTCCATTTCCAACATATGTCAGAAACAAAACCACGTCCCTTTACCACAAGCTACTCACAAGGCTGTAACATGAAAATTTTGAACTCCCATGTTTCATCGCTTCCACATCTCATGCAACTAGGTCAGAATAGGAATCAAGAGATGCGCCACTGGTTAGAAAGGCAAGTCTATCCTATAACAACATGGCCCAAGCATTGAGTAGTGGTAGATTCTTATTTTCAACAACATTTTTTTTTTTAGATAAGAAATTTTTTATTAATCAATCAGGTAAAGAATAAAGAATACAGAAAGGAGGATAAGGCATCCTCATATGCAATCAAAAGAAACTACAAATCTCGCCAATGGCGTTGTACATAGGTAAGCGGGACGCCCTTAAAAGCACCCGCCGCCTTAGCCCAAAGGGAGGCCAAATAAACCACATGGTCCCAAACGTGATCTATAGGCTTCCCAACATCACTAAACACCCTAGAGTTCCTCTCCAACCAGATGCACCATAGGATGGCCAAACACACACATCTCCAGAACAATCTCCCTTCCCTCCCTCGCCTTATCGCAGCGAAACGAAGCTGTAAAAAGTCACCCACTGTAGCAGGACAAGCAAAACTCTCCCCCTCCAACAACCTACTCCAAAGAGCCCTAGCAAAGTCACACATAACAAACAAATGCAAACTATTTTCCCCATCATGACGACACATCACACAGAAACCTGGAAGAAGCGACCACCCAGGCCTCCGGCGTTGCACCATGTCATAGGTATTCACCCTACCAAGAACCAGAGTCCACACAAAAGCACGGACCTTCAATGGAACCTTAGACTTCCAAATAAATGTGGCTAAAGGAAAACAACATTACCCCAGTGCCTCCAAAGAGGCTCCCGCCTAGGCAGGGTAAGGGGGGGTCGGTTGTACGCAGCCTTACCCCTGTGAGAGTCTCACAGAGAGGCTGTTTCCGTTTGACCCGAGATCCGAAGTGCGACGACCATCGGCAACTTCACAATAAATAAGAAGTGCTGACAGTTTTATGAGCCATTTTGCTTTAGTCCATATATTCCAAAGCCAAAAAGTGGTCGATTCTTATGTTTGTAAAATTATGCAGGTATTGTTATATATTTGATTACAGTGAATAATTGCATCATAAATAAGGGATATTAAACTTCGAAATTATAAACTGTGGGAACTGTACATTATTTACTCTTGTATTTCAGTTAAAATAACTTAACTTTTTCTTTTGAGGTCAAGGTGGAGATTGGAGGGCTCATCCCTCGTAAATCTTCTTCACAAATTTTCTACTACAATTTCATTACCTATTATACTCATGTAGCAGAATATCTAGGCCCACCGGTCTTATCACTAGAAGTCAAGAAGATTAGTAATCAAGGGAAGTGCACAATGCACAAGCATTTACCAAATGCTGTAGAGCGAAAACATACAACCATCCAAACCAGCACTGCAAGAGGAAAATTAAATATTTCGCTGTTACGGGATAAAATTTATCCCTAAATATCAGGGATTAGGTAAATAATTAAATGCAGCCTGAGACTTTGTCAGAGCTTCCCACATGGATTCCTTTTGCTGCTTCGATTACAAAGGTACTATGAAACCAAAATCACCTAGTGAATTAAAGTCTGGCCCATGTTGTTACAGGATAGACTTGATATGCTAATATTAGATCCTTCTACATATTGAACTCTTATACTCAAGGATGTTGTAGCAAAGATATTGTCAAATCCTGCTCAAAGTGTCACCTTTCAGAAGACATCTAATGTACAGCACTCATAAGGCACGTGAGACCATCCTTGAGGCGACATATTATCTTGACAGGCAGCCACAATTTTACTATTAAGGACCATTAAAGGCAAAAGGACATGATAAGCCCTCTTCAGTATGAAGGCAGGTATCACCAACAATCAGAGCTGTAAAGTACTATGAAACACTAATGACATCGGTTGTTGCCTGTTTCACAACCCCTCTCATAACCCAAACCCCAAACCTTAATGTTGAGTAAGAGGTCAAGTTCAGCAACGGGAGAACGATACAATACAGCAATTGTGAATGCAACCATAAACAGTTGTGAACACCCACTCAGCCAGTTAAAAGATTTTGGTTTTTTTTTCTGAACACCAACTAAGTAGTATATAGTGTGCTGATCATTACCGCATGCATCTTTCAAGGTGGATAAGACAAGGAATAAATGATTACCTGTTAATGGTTGGCCTAGGAGGAGGTCTTGATCCAAACACAGAGAAATCTATTGACATCGGCATTGAGTCATTCCTGGTTGAGCTTGCACCAGCTGTTGATCTGCTTTCATTAACATGATCATCAAATTTATCAGTATTTTGAACACTTCCATGTCCATCGCTTGGATTGGGCATTACTCTTCTCAATTTTCTAGGGGGAGATAGCACAGTTGGACCATCATTTGGATGGACGTCAGGAGCTTTTGAGTTAATTTCACCCTTCTTAGAAGGTCTTGGTAAGGAAGCTGGATAGGTTGGTGCTGGAAGAGATGTGAAGTACCTGTATGGTGAATGGAAATATAAAATATGTTGAGCAAAGGACAAAACAAACAGAAAGTAAAGTGAGCAACGCAGATAAGTAGACATAAATTCACCCCTGAGAAGAAGAGGAGAAATAAACTACCCGAAATAATAAAATAATAACCAATTGAGAAAGAATTAGTGGTTGAAAGACACACCTGTGCTCTAAAGCCTGCTGTGCTGAAATCCTAACTTTTGGGTCGTATGTGAACATCTTAGATAATAAATCCAAGGTATCATCACTAGCCATTGGAAACAATGAACGTAATGGAGGTGCCGGCACAGATTGGTACTCTACGTAATCTGGAAGGTATACCATATCAGGCCACTGAGCAGGCTTTGCTGTCCCAAAAGCAGCAAAGATTTTTCCTAGTTGATCAATGTCACTTGAACCCTACAGAACCAATGACCAATCAGCTCAAGCAAAGTCACTGAAACAACACACCAGTTATATTATGAGATGTTATAAAATTATCCAAAGATATCCAGTAGGAAGGACGTGATCCAGAATGACAACAGCTATGGTCTATGGGGTAACATCTATTGAGATAGATTGACCAGCATATGCAAGGCAAGCTTGATGCACACGCACGTACTGAGCACTAACTAAGATAAAGTGAAAAGCTTTAAAGAATGAATTGCACAACAAAAGCAAATTAATTATCACTTGGGAACTCCTCCGCCAAAGCACAAAAAACTAAGATGGCTACTATTGAAAACATAGCTCAGAGCAGCATTTGAAGATTGACTCACTTGCAACAACACGCTTCAGTCCTTCAACATATTTCATCACACAGAATCTCTCAATGAACCAGAGGGGGGGGGGGGAGAGCGGAGCAATTTCCGGTTCAGAGACAAGGATTGATACTAACTGAGAGCTCTTTCTTGATTCTACGAGTGGTGGTGCATAGCCATTTTCATTTGGTGGAGCTATTTATCTCATTAACTCCACAGCCACCACCAACAACAATAATGATAACAGCCATAACAATGACTATGTTGCGACATCTACAAGAACAAGAAGAAGTGAAGCCAACAACTGAGGAGTGATCTCCTCTAACATCCAATCAAGTAGGCTTATCATACAATGGAAATTCAAATAAATGAATTGCATTGTCTTTGCATTAAAGGATAACTTAAAAGATGTTGGAAAATCTTCTTCCCACATGCATGCATCCCTTACCTCTGATCGGAGGTAGAGAAAGACATGTGCCATGATTTTCGAAAACTCAGTTATTTTCTTTCATCTAAACAACAATTTCAAGGATCGAAGAAAATCAAATAGAACTACGCCTGCAACTGAAAAATAAAGACGATAAATAATTAGATACACAAGTGCTAACCTGCAGAAAAGGTCTTCTCAATAAAAGCTCAGCGAATACACAAGCAGCACCCCAGATGTCCACAGCTGGACCATACTGCTTAGTACCAAACAACAGCTCAGGTGCTCTATACCATCTAGCAAAAACCTATGAAGGAAAAAGATTAGAACCTGACCACAAAGATTTTAGTAGAGGTAGACGGATGGATAAAACAGATATTATTAGAAGCTAAATTATTTTATATGTGACAGATATTCTCACTATAGGAGGGGAAACTGAGCAATTTTCTATAGATATTGGGTTACATCAAGGGTCATCGTTGAGTCCCTTCTTATTTGCAACCGTTATGGATGAGCTCACCAAGACTATTCAGGGGGATGTGCCTTGGTGTATGTTGTTTGCCGACGACATTGTTGTGATAGACGAGACTAGAGAAGGTGTTAATGCCAAATTAGAACTTTGGCGAGGTACACTAGAGTCAAAGGGATTTAAGTTAAGTCGGACAAAGACCGAGTACTTGGAATGCAAATTTGCAAGAGATGGGGTTGCCTCGGATATGGAGATTAAGATTGGTACTGAAGTGGTACCGAAGAGGGATTGTTTCAAATATCTTGGTTCAATCATACAGGACAACGGCGAGATTGATGATGACGTGACTCATCGTATCAGAACAGGGTGGCTAAAGTGGAGGAGTGCAACGGGAGTTCTATGTGACAGAAAAATTCCACTAAAACTTAAAGGCAAATTTTATTGTACAGCCATCAGGCTAGCTATGCTATATGGGGTGGAGTGTTAGCCGGTGAGGCAGGTGCATGTGCAGAAGATGCGGGTGACCGAGATGAGGATGCTTCGCTGGATGTGCAACTCTACAAGAAGAGATAGAATTAGGAACGAAGTGTTGAGAGGCAAGGTGGGAGTGACCGATATTGACAACAAGATGCGTGAAACAAGGCTTAGGTGGCTTGGGCATGTGAGGAGGAGACATCGAGATGCACCGGTGAGAAGGTGTGAGAGAATTATACTTAAAGACTGTAAACGAAGAAGAGGACGCCCGAAGAAGACTTGGGGAGAGGTAATCAGGCAGGATTTGACCCTTCTAGAACTTACCGAGGACTTGGTCCTAGATAGGAAATTATGGCGTAGCAGGATTCGTGTAGAGGATCCTCGTTAGATTATGGTTTTGCATTGGCTAGTACTACAGGCTGATTCATTTTGTTTATAGCTTGTAGCGTCTTCTTCACTTTATGTTGTTCATTTGGTAATATCTTGTGTTAGTATGTTTACTGCTTTACTTCTCTTGCCCTTTTGATCATCCTTTTATTGCTTTGTTTATTACCCCAAAAAAAAAAAAAAAAAAAAAAAAAAACCTTTTTGCAAATGTATTTAAAAAAAAAAAAAAAAGTTTTTGTGGGTCTTTCGGAAACAGTCTCTCTTCTAGGCGACTAGTTAGGGGTAAGACTGCGTACATCTGGACCTCCCCAGACCCCGCCCTAGGCGGGATACTTACTGGATTGTTGTCGTTGTTGTTGTAGATATTCTCACTATAAGCTGACAACTAAACCCTATGGCGTTCATATATTCCCATGCAGAATAATCACATTGATACAATACACAACAATCTAAATCTAGGATCCAGCAGGCTAATCCAATACTATAGTATCATCCAGTCATGTTGAATAACCAGTAAGAAAGCCCTTTGGAGAACATAATTATACAAAAACCTAAATGAAGCTAAAAAGAAGATCTATTCCAAAATAAAATTCTCATGAGCATCTGAATGTGATGAAACTCAAAGCTCAAAGTCACATTAAGGCAAAAGCAATAAAATGAACCAACAATGCAAACATAGTAATTAACAGCCTAAAATGTTCAAAAGCTGGTAATACTGATGGAAAACTGTTGAAATGGGATTTGGTCTTGTCAAAAAATGTCCTATTAAGGAAGAATCAACTCTAACCTCATGAGGATGCACACATATTGGTCTTCTATGTTTGCCCTTCCCAAGGCTATCTGTATGCTAATAATTCAGAATAAAAGAAAAAGAACACCTTGGTGATCAGCATATTGAGGCTATCTGTAGGGAGGTGTTGCAGGATGCTGATTAGCAAAGGAAAGGAAACCCTATAAGCTCAAAGATCAAACTCACTTCAAGTCAAAATCGAGAAATGAGCAGATAATACAGGTACAAGAGTTCATAGCCTAAAATCCGGTTAATACTGACTGTAATCTGTTAGTTGGAAAGACTCCAACCCAAATAAGAACTTGATCTCTCTTCTTATATGCAACGCGAACACAGTTCACAAAATCTGACCACACAAATTCGTCCTCTTCATTTGTACTTCCGAACGTAATCTATAGGCTAATGATTTAAAGGAAAAGGAACGAGAAGCCTTGGTGATTGAGCATGTGGAGACTATCTCAATAGAGTTCTCTTGAATGCAGATCCGGAAAGGAATAGGAAAAGGAAACAATTGGTGACTTGGGAGTTGGATTTGCATACCAACGTAATTTGAAGGATTGGAAATTCAGAGTTCCTTTTTTAGATAGCATGGGTACCATGCTTTGCTTGACTAATCCCATGGGCCCTGAAGTTCACGACCAGGAGAAACTCCAGTGGCCTAAAGGGACTTGAGCTTGCGACCTCTGGAATTGGAAATTCAGAGATCTGTCATATGGAATCAAAGCAGTATAAGAATTGTTCACGGCTGTAACTTCAAAATTTGACAACTTGTGGGTAAATATGGGTGCCGGAAGTATATTAAAGGTCAAAACCTCTAGAAGCACAGGCTCCAAATGAAACCTGCTGCTATCAGAAAAAAGATCATGAAAATTAGAGAGAAATACAGCGTGAGTTCACAAGGGGGACTTGTTAAATGGAAAAAATCTTTTTTGCATGTTTCTTTTGGGTTGCTTAAAAATAGGAACCGGTTTCTTTGGGATAAATCAGTTTCTTTAGGATAGCTTAAATAAGCCACAATTTTTATACCAAAATGGAAAAGGTACTAAAATAATACATAACTTTTGAATAACATGTAACATTTAAATGATAAATATATTTTTTTGAGTTATAAAAGTATTAAAAGAATGTGAGATAGATGTGTGGGGCCTTTTAAGCAACTCTTGGAATAAAGACAAGATGGTGTGTGGCATATTTTGAGGGAGAGTTGCTTAGAGATGAGGTGGCATGGAAATAGTGAAATAAGCTACCCAACTAAGTTTCCTGGGTTGGAAATGCTCTTAGGCTCATAAAGTTGCCACATTAAGTTTTGTGCAGCAGTCTCAAAGTATTACCAGACACAGCATCATTAACTGGCTGGCTACGAACAGAAGAACGCCAAGTCGCAAACATAGGATAGAGTCTGCAGATTCAGACCTGACATAGACATGAAGAGCACTATATGTCAGTGGCAAGACGAATCATCGGAACACTTAATTCTTGATTGTGTTCTTACTCAAACGCAATAATGGAGAATGTTGCTAACCCTGAGGAGGTAGCTCAGTTGGTAAGACCTCTGAGATCTATCCAGAGATCCCAAGTTCGAGTCCCCTCGGGGCCACCGGAGGTTCTCCTGGTCGTTAACTTCAGGGCACATGGGATTAGTCGAGAAAAAACAGAGCTTCGATACCCATGCTATCTAAGAAAAAATAATAATAATGGAGAAAGTTGCTAATTGGCTTTGGTGCCCTAAGCTTTCTAGTTCCTTTAAGCAGTGCATGAAACTTCTTGCAGCAATCAGTGCTACTATCAAGTATCAACTAGCTATGGATAGAGAGAAACAGGTGGATTTTCACTGGCAAGAGTCAGGCTAAGGCAACGACTGTAGTGTCACAGAAGAACTCAACAATAGATTTTTGTTTCCCTTCAGTATGAAGCCAAGTTGACCAGGCATGCTAGACTTTGTAATGTCTCGTTTGCTGGTTAGCAGTTTTTATTTATTTATTTAGTTCAATGTATTAAAAGGCGCGAGGCGCAATGAGGCGATAGAGGTCCATAGAGCCTAGTTGCGCCTCAATGATATGAGGCGCACTAGTGTATGGCTGAAAACATGCTATAAAATAAACGTTTTTTTCATCAAAATGTATCTCAGGTGCGCCTCAGGAGCGCCTCGAGCGCCTCACCTGGGCCTCACTGATGTTGCTGCGCCTAGAAGCTAAAAGGCGATTGGCTTGTGCGCCTCACGCCTTGTGCGCCTAGGCGCGCTTTCTAATACATTGATTTAGTTTATATGAGTTCAAGGAACCCAACGGGGCCCTACTTGGTATGTTGCCCTTCTAGGAATGGCTTTTTGTTGTAGTGAATTGCATGTGTACTATGGTTCATTGGTTTGTTTGTGGCAATATATTTACTAACATTTCCTCTTAGGAAGAAAAAAGGAAAATATAACGAAAAGTGTGTGTTTGGCATGGCACAATCCAAAAGCACACTTAGCGTGTCTTTGTTCTCACTGTTGCATTTAAATCCACAATAAAGGAGTATTCATCAACTAGATACCCATATGATCAAAGCATAAAGTACGAAAGTAACAAGGATTGAAGCATTAAGTTAACTCAAACGCATTTTTAGGTTCCCCATGATTTGATTTAGAAACAAAAAGAAGACTATCGCCTTTAGCTACCCAACAATTTCAAGGGCAACCTTTCTCATTTCAAAGAATTCAAGGACACATCAGCTTGATATCTGCAAGGTTCACATGGAATACACAGGAACTCTATCTCTACAATATGCTAACAAATATATACACCTTATTTCAGTTCTCCAGGATGCATTTACAAACCCTCCATTTCATTTACTTATTCCATCAAATCGCCACAAACAGACCCCGAATTCATCGGGAAGTAAATTGAACATTGTTAGTTTATAGGAGGGCAGAAGAGTGACAGTGAAAAACAGGGTTATCCTTTCAAGCCACACATTTGACGTCTTTCAACAGAAGTGAATATCATTTTACAACAGGAACAATCATATTAGAGACTATTACTGAACACTGCCAATACTCACTTGATGTGTAAACCTGCGATCTGGACTACCAAAAATGCGGGCTAAACCAAAATCCCCTAGTTTCAGCTGTCCATCGGCTGCTATCAACAAATTGTTTGGCTTCATATCCCTAAAATGAAAAACAAAACATATCTCAGACCAGTCCAGACCACATGACAGCACAATACTTTCAAGCCACAGGACGTACCTGTGCAAGATCCATTTCTTGTGACAAAAAGCAAGCGCCTTCAAAGTCATTTGTAGATAAGATTTTATGTCACCAGGAGATAGTACGATATTTCGATCCCGAATGACAGCTTCAAGGTCACTCTCCATAAAGGAAAACACAAGATGCAAATTCCCTTTGTGAGGGAAGGCATCAATCAACTCAATTATGTTGGGGTCATTTAGCTCTTTCAACAGTTTAATTTCTCTTAGGGCGGTAAAATTAACACCTTCCTTCTGCTTTCCAAGACGAATCTTCTTAATTGCAACTGTTTGGCCTGTCTGCAACATAAAATGACTCAGGTAAACCGCCAACCAAGCAAGGACATCATATGTGTCACTACCAAAAGCAATCATACAACCAGATCACAGGCTAAAGCAATCACCCAAGCAAAGATCAACCCCTTTTCTTAATACACATACCATAACACTATATGACAATAGGTGGCTCAACAATGAAAATTGGGTACATGGGGAGAAAAATTTTGAATTACCTAGTTGAAAATTGGGTACATGGGGACACAAATATAATCCTTCCATGAAAATCTCACGTTTCATCAAGTTATGAGTTCACAAAATCTAGTGTCATAAAAACAATTTATACAATAACCCAGAAAATCATCAAAAACCCACAAACACAGCCATTGGTAGGAACCATCCTTTTAATTCAGAAGTCTCATCATTTCTGATATAGCAACAACAGGTAGGACATTGTTTCCTACGTACTTAAGCATATGGAGTGTCAAAATTAAGCAAGGGTTCTGATCACACTGAGAAATTGTAATGTCCTTTACCGATCAAGTGAGGATCGGCCACATGAATTCCCGCTAACAGTCGCATGTCCACACTCAGGAACTATATTGTCAGAAGACATGACAGCAACTGTCTTTTAGTTCCAGTGAACATGCGCAAACAGAAGAGATATGTCTGGCTGCTTTGCCTATTCAAACCATGACCAATTATGTCTCACCTAAGCCTTATGGATTGTCATGTATGAAAATGACTGGCCTTTTCAAACCTAAACTTGTAAATCTTTCCCCCTACCAATTTCACTATGGTACATAACTAAGTATTTTCCTTCATTGCTGCTTATGTTGGGAAGTTAACTACCAGGGTAACATGATTGATAAAGATCCCTTGTTGGGATTCTGTATGAAATCTTCAAAAAAGGCTTTCATTGATTGTACCCACAGCCATGGTGGTGCTGTAATCATATTAATCATGACCACGAAAAAGCCCCAGTCGCGGAATAACAGTTAACAGATTCATAGTGTTGGTCACTAAAATACTGAGTTAAATTTAGTGACATCAGACCATTATATAACCAAAAGTCAGGAAAGCTAATATTCATTTATCAACTATCAACTTCTTGAGGCTACTTGAGTTTGACAAGAGTTACAGAAGACAGCAATTTATCATGCTCAAACACCACGAGCAACAAAATATACACCCACTTAAGCTACCATTGAAATTCAAATTAGTTCTTTCATCTCTCATTGAAACAAACAAGCTCATTTATTTATATAAAACCCTAACATATAATAAATATGTAACAAAAACAAGAAAAAAGGAAGAATCACCTTAGTATCGATGGCTTTATACACAACACCATAAGTACCTTCACCGAGAACTCCACGTTTCAAGTACCGATCGGCAACTTTTTTTGGTATCAAAGTGTCAATTTCTGACATTGTTACACTATACAACTTCTTTCAATTTTATTTTTTTCCCTTTTTTTTCTGGGGTTTCAAGAACGCATATGGGTACTTAGAGAGAGAGAGAAAAAAAAAAATTGGTTCCTAGATTGTCTTGTGTATAACGGCATACTGGAATGAAAATGCCCAGCAGTGGTAGTGGTGACTGGTGAATGGTGATGTCTCTCTCTTTCTCTCTCTCTCGGTGGTAGAGAAACTGAACCTTTTTTTTTTCTTTTTTTTGAGTGTTTCAGGGCCGTGGAGGAGCTCAATGTAAAGGTGATAAACGTTAATCTGTGTTTGGTATTTTCTTTCAAAAGAAAAATAAAAAATTTACGGGGCGTACCTGAAGTTTAGACGAACGATTTTTTCAAAAAAGGCTATTTTAGAAAATAATATCTAAATTAGACTGGGTTATAAAGTAATTTCCATGAGGATGTCTACGTAGATTGGAGAGTTCACGGACCATAATTTTTTTCATTCCGTTCAACGGTACAATCGCTATCCCGGATAGCGACTCTCCTCAGTAGAGTCGCTACCCAGAATAGCAACTTACCTGAAGGTAAAACGCCATTGACGATGGAGACTTTCTTTTTCTCGTTTTAGTGGAGCAACTCTTTGCTGGAGAATCAGTATAAGTAGCCAACAAGGTTGGCGACTCCTTTGTACTTAAGTCGCTTTCTCATCGACTTAGCCCATTTAGAACACGCTCTCTGGTATAGCGACTTACATATGCAGGAAAAAAAAATCGAGGCTCGTGAAATCTCGAGCCTACGTGGACATCCTCATGAAAAATACTTTCTAACCCAACCTAATCTGGGTATTACTTTCTATAAAAGCTCTTTATAATCAACTTTCAAAATGCATTATGTATCCCTAAACTTTTAAATTTTGGTTATAAACATACACACATGTTAACCCCCTTATTTACCGTCAAGTTGTTGGATAATTGTATTTTTCTTTTTTTTTTTTCCTTCCTGGAGGAAGCTTTAGACAATTTGCTTATGTTGTAGATACTTAAAACATTTATGTTTATATACATGGAATAGTAGGTTGACAAGGCTTTATTTGTACATTAATTAACTTCAAGGTTCACTTCTCAATTTCTAGGTGAAATTAGCTCCAGAATCAGTGAGCATAAAAAATCTGATCCCATTGCTTGATACATAAAGTTAGTGGATTTTCAATTTTTTGATGTGGTGCTAAGGTGGTAAAGAGGGATCAGGAAGTTTGAGAAAACTTAACCTTTGATGTTGAACGCGAGCTTCAAAACTAGCTATTGATTTATGATTACTTTACAGTCGGGAAAATAGTCGTAGTATTTGAGGCAGACGGTAAGGTGGGAATGATATTGTTGATATAAAATGTGGTATGTTATACTGCAAGAGTTATCCAATGTAAATAATTTTAATGTGCACTAATATTCAAAAAAAATTGCCAATTTTTTTTTTTCAAATGAAATGCTACTTTTTAAAACAAAAGATTTAGTACTAGTATATTTTTTGTATTTTTCCCAAAAAGAGAGAATTTTAGGAGAGGCAACAAACTAATATGATGATATGGTGAATATTCTAAAAAACATGGTGAATTTAAGACAAGTGAGAAGTTAGTTTGTTTTAAAAATAACAACAAAATAAAAAACAAAACATAAAACAAATGGAAAGTAATCCAACAGTACAAAAGTTCACAGCAAAACAATGGGAGGTGTACTCTTGACCAAAATCTAAGAGTTTAGGGGTATATGGTGTATTTTTAAAGTTGGTTGTATCTTGTGTGTATTTTGATAAACTTCAAGGGCGCACCATAAAATTTCCCAATAAAAGAAAATAGTGTTTGATTTACTTTTTTTTTGGTTTTTGGTTTAAGACTAGTTGGACCGACGAATGCATACCAACATAATGTTGTTCTTATGAGATATTATTGTTTTTATTGAATACATTGTAACATTTATTTATTTATTCAACATTACGATTATACTACATAATTATACAATTTATTATTATTGAACTGCGAATGAAATCACAATACCTTACACATGTTAAACAAACATATAAAAAAAAAAGATACAAAAGCTTAACTGCATTTATTTATGGTTCCATAATGGCGGAGTTTGTTGCCTTTTTTTTGCCGAAAGACATTTCTTATTCGCATTGTAGCTTCTTGTGTTTATGTTCAAGCAATTTCAGGGTGTAGTAGTTGATGTCTACTACATCGCAGTGATACATCTCTTTTATAAATGTTATGGCACGTCGTGTTGCATTATGCTCTAAGGGTTCTATTGTTTGTGATGGTGAACCAACGAATTTCACTGTCTCTTTCTCGTTAGGTAATCATGTTATTTGAACATAAGCACGAACTTCGCTGCTGGAGGTAGATGTATTTGTTTGAGGATGTCACTCAAGATTGATTTCATGTTCACTTGTAAAATTATTAGAGACAATTCCATTCTGTCTGATGATGTGGTGATTTTTTTTTTTTTTTTTTTATCTTGGTATTGTTATTTTTTTGCTTTGTTGTCTACTTGTCTTTATATAGGTACATGGAATGCATAAAAATTGGTGTTCATGACAGGTAGCAAATGAATATGTGGTTCTTTTAATGTTCATTTATTTTATTTTTTTTTGGTATAAAATGTTCATTTATTAATAGTGAACTGATGGGTGTATCTTAAGATGATGAGTAAGCAAAACGACGTAAGTTTTTTTAAGATTGTTATTGACTAACTAATTGTTTTTATGAATGTAGATAACGGTGGAACAAATGTATTTGAATTGTTGTTATGATGCTTTACGTATACTTGATCTTTCATTATATGGAAAGACATGTGTGGTAAGAGGTGAAATGATATGTTTTAAACTATGTATGTTTGCGGTGATCATTGTTTTTTATATGCTGTGAGTTTATCTACAAGTAGAGATATATATTAGTGTGATGGTTATTGTGAGGATAAACACTGTGTAGTAGATAAATTCAATTAAATTATGTGTGCTTGTGATGATCATTGTTTTTTATATGATGTGAGTTTATCTACAAGTCAAGATATATATTATTGTGATGGTTATTGCAAGAATAGATATTACGTAGTAGATAGAATTAATATTTAAAAATTAACGCAAATATTCATTGCAAATCTACACATTGGTTGTGTAACGACTTTTTGACCTTGCAATTTTTTTTAATTGTAATTACGCCTATCTGGAATATGTTGCATGTAGATCAATTTTTTTTCTTTGGAAAATGGTAAGTTTTATATCCATTTGCCAAAAGGCATACCAGGGAAGCATCCTCAAGTACATCCAAGAGAAGTGCCAGTATAGCACCCTACTAGACTACTTACAGTCAATTACCAAAGGAAAGACATCAAACACCTTTTTATCTACAAGCAATTTAGCTACTGTCCTAGTAACCTACTAGTAATCTCAGACTCTGTATCAGACTGAGAAGCACACATGTACATTCTAATACACACACTGGACTGAATGTTGCATACTATCTGCTCAATAGATCGGGTTCTGCTGCTAAAGATCCTGCTATTCCATTCAAGCCATATTTCATGGATTTTAGTAAGCATAGCATAGCGTCTTCATCTCTTCTTCCACTGCTTTCCTCTGTTGTACTTTTGCAACCATCGTAGCTCATGGTTCAAGCTCTAACTTCTTCCTTGAATTTCAGTCCAAACCTTTATTCTATGCCATACACTGGAGCTGACAGGGCATTGGTAGAACAGGCGATCCCTTGATTCAGCAGCATTTTTGCAAAGAACACATCTATTCACAAGAGGGAGGCCCGTTTTGCAAATATTATCCACAGTAGCCAAGGAATTATGAATTTCCATGCAGGCAGTCACCCGGTGCTTAGGTACAACAGCCTGCTCCCACACAGTCCTATACCAGTGCCTAGGAGATCCTGCAGCTCTAAAGAAATCATAAGCAAACGATATTTTAAATTTTCCCCCAACCTGCCATTGGTCTAGTAGCTGCTTTGCATGCACCAGGCCTCATGCACGCTGGACAAATTCATCTCTGATACCAAGTATCCTCTTCCAGGCCCATGAATCAACACTTCTAGCAGCCACCTCCCAAATATCCGTCTGCTTAAGATAATATTTCCGTTCCGAGGTCACCCAAACAGAGTCCTGCTCAGTGTGCAATTTCTGAATCCACTTGAGGGTAAGGGCTTTGTTCCACCCCAACACCTCCTTAATGCAAAAACCTCCCTCCTTCCTCTTGAGACACATCTTCTCCTAACTCATAAAGACCATACTCCTCTTCTCTCCTACTATACCCCAAAAACAAATTCTACACAACTTCTCAATAGACTCAGAGCCAACTCTGGGGGACGTCAACCAGGGCACCCGCCCAGGGCCCACGCTCAGCAAGGGCCCAAAGATGGCCAAAATGTTATAATAGATTACTTGTGCTGAAAATATTCATTAGTTTGTTCTTGGTCTACTGGTAAGTGGTAAGGCGCTTTTAGTGCTTTTGTACAGCTAGGCGATGATCCGCGCGGGTTCGAGTACTGCTCGAGTGCTTTCTAACTTTTTTTGCTTTTATTAATGGGACTACTTCGTTGTACTTCCTGTGAATCTGTTTCAGTATGGTACTTTCTTAGTTTTCTTTTAATTTGTTTCCCTCCTTTTCCTAATTTTTTTAGACTTTAGTTATTTGTATGTTTAATTTTTATTTTTTTATCTTTTCTCCACAAGAAAAGTTTTCCACGATTTACTTTTACGGTTTACTTTTACATACTCCCTCCGTTTGTTCCAAGTATCATTTAAATTTTCATGTCAAAAACTATCAAATTGTGAAAAATTAAAATGAATGGGGTGTGGTTTAGTGGTAGAGACACATCCTTCATCAACCAAAATTGAGTGTTCAAGTTTCGACAATTTGCCCCACCCTGTCTAAGAGGTTAAACATTTTTTTGCTTATGAATGGGGCCCTTGTTTGTATTTCGCCCCTGGGCCCATAAAATGACAGGAACGACACTGAATAGACTTCAAGACTTTCTGAGGAAGTAAGGAAATAGATCCCCAAAAATTGTGAATCCCAAAGATAACAGAATTAATCAATTGGATTTTCCCTGCATAAGAAAGGAACTGAGACACCCAATGTTGCAATTTCTTTTTAATAGTATCTACAAGGGAGTGACACATTGCAGTGGTAATTCCAGAAGAGTTTAAGGAGAGCCCCAGATATCTGATAGGCAGTTTCCCTTCTTTAAAACCAATAGCCTCAAGAATCAACTTCTTAGCACTGACTCCACCAAAGAAAATATTGGTCTTCAAAGGGTTAGCTACCAAGCCAAACATCCCAGAAAAATGCTCAAGGCAAGACATGATAGCAGTGACAGAACCCATGTCTCCTCTAGTGAAAAGTAAGAGGTCATCTGCAAAGAACAAGTGGTTGATACCAATTCTTGCACATTTTAGATGAGTTGTAAACCTTTTCTCCTCACTTGCTTTCCTAAGAACCCTAGAAAGCATTTCCATACATAATACAAATAGATAGGGAGACAGAGGATCTCCTTGTCTCAAGCCCCTCTTCCCTTCAAAGAAACCTCTAGGAGAGCCATTCACACATATAGAGAAACTAGCAGTTGTAATACAAGTCAGGATCCAATGAATAAAGATCTCAGGGAAGCCAAAGTACCTCAGAGTATGCTCAAGAAACTTCCAGTTAACAGTATCATATGCCTTTCTAATATCAATCTTCATAATAATCCTAGGAGACACATTCTTTCTCCCATAATGTTTAGCAAGCTCATGGTTGACCATCACATTATCAAATAAAGAGCGACCCTTGACAAACGCCCCTTGTTCTTTGCCAACAACCTCTGCCATGCAATTCTGAAGCCTGTTAGAAATGAGCTTGGTGATGGCTTTATAAATCACTGGGCAACAGGCAATGGGCCTGAACTGAGACACATCTTCTGGGACCTCCAGTTTAGGCACAAGAGTTATAAAAGTAGAATTAATCTCTTTTAACAATTTTCCAGTCAAGAAAAAAATCTCTAAATAGCATCACACACTTCCCTTCCAACAATTGGCCATGCAACTTCAAAGAACCTTGAAGTATATCTGTCTGGTCCTGGGCTCTTATCCTTATGTATTGAAAATAAGGCTGCTTTAACTTCGTCATCGGTAACAGGCTTGGGAAGATTCACATTCTGATCCTCAGAAATCCTAGGACCTGACTCCCTAACAGGCACCTCAGTACCAATCAAATCCTGAACAAACCCACAAAAGCATTAATAACTGCTTGAGGCTCAGAACACATCACTCCATCCTGATCCTTAATGCTACCAACCCTCCCTTTAGCTTTGGTTGCAGCAACACGAGCTTGGAAGTATCTACAATTTTCATCTGATTTCTGAACATGCAATATCTTTGCTCTTTGAAAATAAGAGCTAAGTTCAGCTTTTTTAATCTTTAGATATCCAGCCTTGGCTTCTCTCTCCTTCTGGATAAGCACAGTATTCATAGGATCCATTTGAAGCCCCTGTAGAACTCTAACCCACTCAACCTGCATCTTCTGAACTCTATGAGTAATATTAGAGTACTCAGTTTTGTTCAGGGCCTGAAGCTTCTTCTTCAACATTTTAAGGTGAGAGATCAGTATAAACATCTTACAACCCCTGATAAGATTATAAGAACCCACCAAGTCTCGGTAACAAGGTCAAGGAACTTGTCATTGTCACACTAACAGTTGAGGAATCTGAATGGCCTTGATTCAGGAATGACATGCTCCATGATATTTACAGTCCCTGGGAAATGATGTGAGATACCATGGACCATAAACTCCACAAATGCACACACCTTAGCAAGCCAATTACCAGTTTCTAGCACTCAATCCAACTTTGAAATGACCCTATCAACCCCCTCCTGGTTGTTCCACCAGGTAAATAAAGAGCCAGTAGTTGGGAGGTCTGAGAGCCCAGCACCACATAAGCAATCCCTAAACTCATTCATAGATTGAAGGTCAATTGCAGCAGTATTACTACTTCTCTTAGAAGGTGACAAGACAACATTAAAATCTCCCATACACACCCAAGGTTCAGAGATACCCTTTGCAAAAGTCTGGAGGTCCTACCAAACACTACAACAGAGTATCAATTTAGTCACCAAAAAATCGGTCTCTAAAAGAGAAAATTCGGTCGCTAAACGGCCTTAGCCACTGAATTGCAACCAATCAAATTCAGTCGCTAAAAGCCTAGTGGCTAAATTAGCTACCGAAAAAATTAGCCACCGAATAGAAACCCATTACATTTTGGTAGCTAAAATTTGCTACCCAAGTTTTCGGTTGCAATTTAGATACCGAAAAGGTGGTTGCTAAATTAGTGACCCCTTTGTTCCGTTGCTAAATTCGTCACCGAATGTTCGGTTGCGAAATTAGCGACCCCTTTGTTCAGTTGCTAATTTTGCAACCGCATATTCGGTTGCGAAATTAGCGACACATAATATCGGTGGCAAAATTTGCTACCAAAATTTGGTCTCCAATTTAGCGACTGGAAAATCGTAGCTATATCGTAGCTAAATTTAAATGTAGGATTTTACCTTTAAAACTTAGCAACTAAAATTAAGTAGCTAAATCGTTGCTAATTTAGCGACTGAAAGTCCTTTATGTTCAAATAACTGTCAATAATCATAATAATACAAATAACACAACAATAAAGTATTCAAAGAACCTGTCGATAATTATTTTACCTGTCAATAATCATAATAATACAAATAGCATAGCCATTCGATTACATTAATTCAAAAGCAGTATCACAATACACCATTTCAATCCATAAATCCTAAACATAATTGAGTCTAAGTGCATTAAAGTCCACAATATTGAAATAGTCACATAATACCAAGGTACTAGTCAAATTCCATTAGCATAAAAAAGAAAACTATGCAACTGCAACAAAATGAAAGTCCACATGGAAGAGTTACGCCATTGATGCATCATCTCCACCAAGGTCGCGTCGGTAATCATGAGTATGGTCTCTGTCCTCCTCGCTTTGTATCATCTCCTCATAGCGGTTCCTATCCTCCTCGCTTCGTTGCCTTGTAGATCATGTTTTTAAGATTCTTAGCACCAGTGCGCTCAAACTCTGATTTGACATTATTCTCTAATGCTTCATGCCAATGGAACCGTTGCTACAAAACATAATGATAAAGAATTTGAAAGTTGGCAAGGTAGAATACATGTCAACAACGAGAATCTAACAAATAAAAAGATGTAAGTTAGTTAACCTTAAATTCTCTCTACCATTGCTCTTTCGCATATGGTGTTGCTTTTCCCCAACATGTGCAAGGTTCATCATAGTAGCTTTGGATGCTTTTAGTGACTCCACGTACAATTTTATTATGATCAAATCTTTTAAATAAACCAAATATACAGAAAATCTGTTTGGAGTTTGGACACACGAAAAGAAAGAGAATTAAAGTATTTGAGAGATACAAAAACCATAATACTAACCATAAGACATTTGGACGCAATTCGTTGAGTTCCAGAATCACTTCATCATCATCATCAAATTCATCATTAGATTCATCATCACTATTCCTATCATCGTCATCAACATCTTCACCCATCCCTTGTAATGGTGATGGTGGTTGTGTCTCATCATCATCTATAGGGTCCTCAAAAGAGCCTCGACCTAATCTAGAGCTAGTTGTAGCCATATGCATTTCAAAAATACATGTAATGACAAAGTCAGACTTTTTAACTAAAAACTAGAAGGAAAAAAAATGTGGTTTTTGGAGTTAAATGATCAATAATAGATCTCTTAATCTGCATGTTTCAAACAAAAAAACAACAAACCATACAGGAAACTCAATAACAATTCAAAAAGCCTAAACAACAAGCTAGCAAAGATAAAAGTCAGAGTTTGAAGAGAATGTCCCTAAAAAGAATCATTACACCAATCCGCTCTTACTCCGCACTTACTACAGGAACATTTTAAGATCCTCCTTTGAAACATTACCCCTTTTGTGCTTAGGAATACATGGTAAATGGTAGCACATAGCCCACCTGTTGACAGAGTAGCACATAGCCCACCTACCAGACCTTTCAAATTTAGAGGATACCACTTCCAAGAGAAGAAACAACAGGGACAGAAGCAAGAAGGCAGAAGCCACTTTAGAACATAACCTCAGAATTCTTTTTAGAACCTAAGCTTAAAGAACAATTGGTCCACATAAAACAGATACCTCTGATTTAGCATCGTCCTGCAATTTAGCTACCTGTCTTATGGTCACGTAGTAATCAATAACAGCTAGCCACAATATTATTCTATTATTTGCAAAAATAAACAGTTATCCTCTAAGAAATAACACTTCATGCATGAGACAACAACTTGTATGCTCTTGAGATGGAGTACTTCTAAGGTCACATAATTCTAAGTTGAAAGCATTGATGAGCATGCAGAATCCCCTAAGAGAAAAGAGCATTTTGACTCACCAAGAAGCTCGCTTGGGAGTTAGGACAAGAGCATAGTCTAGGGATATTTGTTTGATGTATTAGCCCTAAACCCTTTTATCGATGCTTCTACTTAGCATTCAGCAGCACCATCATTCACCCATAATCACTTTGTCACTGCAGTACTATTCCTTAAATACATATCATGAAGGCCAAAACCACCTTTAAAGTTATGATTCACAAACAATTGCCTAGGCTAGCCATGCTTTTCAGCTAGGATTTGAATGCCCAATCCACAACTACAATAAGCCGCGCCATCTTAAGACTTAGGTGGTCAGTCCCTGTTTCTCAATGTCTCAAAAATAATTACTCCTAGATAGCTGCATGGCTAGGGTTCAAAGTTTTCTTTTTGAACGTTATACTATAAAGTGTTTAGTGCCTAATTGTATAGCTTCCTCATGAAACCTTTAGCTGCTCTGTGCCTCTATCCCTTTCCCCTTGGGCAGAGGACTGAGCCCCAAATATTTTAAAAGGTTTACCCCCACTACGCTAACTAAGTGGGCGTAGAATCTATTTCCTGCTGTAGTGAACGCAGTTTAACTCAGACAGAATTATTTACATAAAATCAAAGTTCTATTGATCAAATAAAAATTTCATTGCCGTTTAGTACAAAGTTCAACAATCTGCTTGATTTAGTGAGCTAACAAATACAAGCGGGTATTAGGGAATAGGAAATGTGCTGAAAACAGGATAGGGTTTTCAATAACATAAAAAGGGTCAAAATCCAAAAGCAAAGAGATAGAATATTTTAGCCAAAAGCCATCAAAACTGTCTTCAACCATTATCATCTAAACACACACACACAGACTAAATTGTCAATTCAGAAACAAAGTAAAATTGACTTCGACAATTAAATCATTCACATAAGGACTCTAAAAACAAAATCTTCTAATGCCATCACGTGAAATAATCCATCAAAACACATAAATAAACATCTAATTGGGTCACTCATGTATCAATAAATCAAAACAAAATCAGCCATGGAAAACAAAATACAATGTGGGGCATAATTATCAAACCCTATGATTGGAGAGAGATGGGATAGATGTTTAGTTGTTTACCAAATTAGTGTGATATGGGTTGCCCAAACGATGGGGGAAGGTGTTGCTAGATGTTTACCAAAGAAGTCACTCTTACTTAATTCACCAATTTTGCTGAATCGCTGATGATTGAAGGCACAAACAGGGTGAGAGAGTAGGAGGTGGCAGGAACGACGTCAACACCTCCGGCGAGCCTCGAGCAATGGGGAATTTGATCGCCTGAGATCAGTTCGCTTGTGAGTTGTGAGAGGGAAATAAAGGGTTTGAGGGGAAGTATAGCTAGTGGGGAAGGGGAACTGCAAAAAAACGTGATATAAGCGAGGGAAGAGTACTCTAGTCAAGGGAACTGAAGAGTAGGGTTGGGTTTTTTATTTATTTGTTTTAAGTATAAAAACCCATAACATTTATGTCGCCATTTTAGAAACGGTTTTTGTGACCCATCAAAATTTCGTCTTTAATATTAGCAACCGAATGGTTACCAAATTAATTTTGGTTGCCAGTTTAGAAACGGAATTATAGTTCAGTTACTAAAGGGTCTCTAAATTTTGAAAATTTGCTAACCATAAATTTAGCTCACCGTTTTCCATAAAAACAAAAAAGAGAAAAAATAAGGTCGCCAGTTTAGATACGCTTTTGAGACCCAATATAATTCCGTCTCTAATAATAGAGACCGAATTGCTACGAACATGATTTTGGTTGCTACTTTTGAGACCGAATTATAGTGAAGTTGCTAAAGGGTCTCTAAATTTTGAAAATTGCTACCGATTTTCATTCGGTCTCTAAATCAGTAGCTAAAACCCTTCATTCTTGTAGTGAAAGAGATCTCCTCTCCATCATCCCATTAAAAGTATAAACAAAAGTTGTCAAGAAAGACAAGCTACTTCTTCTAGAGCTTATCTTGCAATGAACACATTGAGCTGAAGAGTATAGGATCTGAATATGCACATCCCCTTTATTCTAGCCATATGCGACCATTGTAATGCCAATCATAATTGCATTGAACTTCATATCTACTAAAACATTTTCTCCTAATTTTTTGGGCTTTATTCTCCTTAATTCTTGTCTCCAATAACCCACACACATCCACTTTATTCTTCCTCAAGAAGCTTCCCACTTCTTGAAGTTTCAGGGGCTCGTTCATGCCCCTGACATTCCATGTTGTGACAATCTTCCCACTTGAGGGTGTAACCCCACCCCACTACTACCTGCAACCCCATTATCTACTTCTTCCACCACTAAAATATTCCCCTGTGGATCAACATCAAATATAACAGGTTTTGATAGGATACCTAAGCTATTATCATGCACAGGAGACCACTTCTCATCCTTAGAGGATATATCTCTCCTCCCATTCTTCCTCCTCACCACTGGAGTAAAGCCCTCCTCAGTATCATGCCCACCTGTATTCTGCACACTAGCAGTTGCAGTCTCCAAAACACTACAGCCCCCAGCCTCTGTGTTCTGATCCAACTCCTCCACTGTGATTTCACTAGCAGGAGGCATCACAAGTTCCTGCCCTGACTCTTTAGCAACAGGTTTATTCAATCTACACTTCTCCATTTCATGTCCAAGTTTTTTGCACTTCTTACAGAAGAAGGGCACCCATTCATACTCTACTCTTTGTACCATTTTCCCACAAAATGGAGTAGTTAACTGTAAAACTTTAGGCATTTCCTTTGCAACATCCACCTCTATCAAAACTCTTGCAAAACCAATATTGTTTTTATTTGTTGTAATTTTTTCAGCAAACAAAGGTTTCCCAATCTTACTTGATATCTTACTAAGAGCTCTCTGTGACCAAAAGTAAGGGTCCAATTGAGGTAGCAGAACCCAAACTGCCACAATACTAAGTTCATCCACCTCAATACAGAAACGAGGAGTCCAGTGCTTTAGCAACAGAGAAAATTTTCCCATAGCCCAAGGCCCTCCATTCAAAACTGCATCTCTAACCTCAGCTGACTCAAACCTGAAGTAACACCAACCTCTTCTATAATACAACATCTGTGGCTTGTTGACATGATTCCATGTTTTGTCAACATAAGGTTTCATCATGTCTATCTTAATCTGAGCACCCACCACACATCCCACAAGAGTATATTCCCAGTATTCTAGTTCAGACTGAATATCTTCCTCCAATATTTCAATCACATCATCAGCACCACAAGCAGCACAAAATCTAGAGACGTACCCTTTGATTTTCCAATAAATTTCAGCTTATCACTCCAATCACCCTCCATGAGGAATAACATGATTGATCATATTAGATACAGGACTAGCATGATTTTAGCATTATCAACATCAGGTTTATTAACAGGCACATCATGAATAGGAATTACATCAGGATCCACAAACCCTAGATTGTCTAGAGACGTATGTACTGGCAATTCAATTCCAGAATTAACCATACCTGATGTTGTTGATGGGTTCCCAACATTCCAAGCACCTTCAAGAACTCCATTAATGGCGGAATTAAGAAAATCTCCAAGTCAGAGCGACATACGAGGTGCATTCTGACCATCCACCTGGGTTACAAATTTCTCCCGCGATTCATCACCATTTTTCCCACTAATTAGGTCAATTGACTCAGGATTCTCTGAGGAAGAGGGCACCGTCTTTTTCCCATTGGGAGGGTGACCTCGAGGTCGAGGATTTTCAACCATGGCGGTTGAGAGATAGGAGATACGCAAATCGCCGTATCGCTCAGAGCAAACCAACTCTCCCGCGTTGCATGTAGATCATTGAGTGCTTTATAAAATAATCTGAGAAATTTAGATATAAGTAATGCTTATTTATTATGTAGTACAAAATTATTTTTTATACAGTGAACATTATGTTCGTCACATACTATACATATTTGTTCATGAGATACAAACTCATTTTTGTACAATGAACATTATGTTTGTTACATAATATACATATTTGTTCACGATATATTATCTTATTTTTGTACTGTGAACAATATGTTTGTTACATACTATACATATTTGTTCAGGAGATACACATTTATTTATCATACCCATCACTTGTTGCAAATATTTACATATAAAACATAGTTTCTTCCAAGAAAGTCTATTAAGTAGCAACTTCAATTATTCGCCTAGCGCCCCATCGAGTTTGCTCTTTTTCCTGTTTTACTATTTTGGCTAGGGTGATTAACACGTAGAATTGTGTGTCCTCTATATCTTCAATAATGTCTTTTACAAATCTACGTTTGTCCTACATTAATTAAAGAAAATAGAAAAATGGTTAAAACGCATGCAAATTTGTATTGCCTATTGTTTTAAGTATTTCCAAATGATCAACAATTTTATGCCTGATGTACCTCTTGTGATAAATCTTTTAAGGCAGCTGCTTTTTTTGCATAGGATCTGTTCACCTAATTCTCCCAAAAAACGCAATTGAAAAATTGTAATTATCGTCTTCAAGATCTACTCCAAGAATACATCTGATATTTTAAAAGTATTGGCTAATAGGTGTGATGATTGTATCAAATATAAATATAATCCGCTAAAAAAATAATTTACCTTGGAATGAAAATAGCATCATGGGTCGATGCCATATTTTCAGAGCAAACATATGATGCACTATATGCTAATATATTTGTTCGTTTGCTGCAAGAATCGCACGCATGGTATACAATAGTACCCATATTGGCAAAGAATTATTAATAAAAAAAAGGTATTAAATAAAAAACATATGTAGCATTAAAAAAACATTAATAATAGTAACCTCTTGCTTACTCATTGGTAGAGCTGATCATGGACAGGACGACCTGAAAAGCTCGGCCCTCTCGGCCCTTAATTTGGGCGGGTATGGACAAGTTTTTTGGAAAAAAGTTATTTAATGGGCGGGCTTAGCCCGACCCATTTAAATAAATGGACGGACAAAGACAACACTAATGGCCCGTGGGCGGGCCCGCCCGACCCATTTAATATTTTCTACTTACAAAATTGTGAGGTTTTCTATTTGTTTGTGTGTTGTTAAGACTTATTTTGTATGAGTAAATAACAAAATAGTGATTATGTGGAGTATTACGTTTGATTTTGGAGTTAGGTTGCATACTTATAGTAAAATTATTTATCGCAAACAAAGAAAATCTCTTAAAATTTTATTCGAAAATAATTATATAAAAATCTTATTAGCCCATGGGCAAGCCTGGCCAGTTAATAGGGCGGGACATGGCAACAATTTTGAGCCTTGATGGGCGGACAGGGGCAACAAACTTTAAGCCCGTTGGACAATTTTCTCATCAAAAGCCCGGCCCCTGTCCAGCCCGAGCCCGCAAATGATCACCTCTACTCAATGGGGAAATAGGGATAATCTCATCTGGGTCAGGGTGTGAATCACGCCTTACACTTGCTGCCTCAGTTGCCGTGAGAAATTCCTTATTGATTCTTGATATTTCATCCATGTGATCACGTGCCTTGTAAAATACATGTATTGATATCTGTAGTAAATTAATTAAAATAAATGAGTGAAACAGTTATAGACTTATAGTAAATTCTTACCATTTGCAAAGCGATTCAACTATAGATGGATCATTCTTCTGTGCGATAGTTGTAACAAATGTTGTTGTCAGGGATGCACCTGGATAAACAAAAGATAGTTTTACTATCATCTGTTGTTATTTTTCCAAGTGGAAATAATACAGGATAATTTAAAACAAAATTTAAAACACGTCACTATATGGTATTGCGAAAAGTCGAGTTGCTTCTATAATAGGCATGGTGTCTATCACATTGGCAATCTGTTGTGTTTCATTGACAGGTAAAGTACCCCATAGAGAAAGTCACACAGGATTCATTCTGTTTTTTTTTAAGTATTAAATTATATTAAATAGGTGATATATAAATATATATATTTATATGTATATATTAGAAAACATGTGTCATTAACGGTAACTTATGATGTATCAAGTAGTAGCATGTCTTGCACCGAAGACAATCTACCCGTTTTTCTCGTGCGGATATCCTTGGGGTCAAACACATGGATGACAAACGCGATAACATCTAAAAAATCGACATAGTAAGCTACTTTAATCATAACATTTTTATATATGTGTGCTTAATATATAGAAACGAATAAGAGATCATATATTACCAATACCTTGATGTCGACCAACGTATCAACTATCTTGTTGAGAGGCATTAAGAAAGACGTTCTTTCTTCAGGACTTTCAACTTTTAAAACTTGTGTCGCATGATTGATTATCATTTGGTACTTCCAGAAATTATATCTACGTTGTTCCGGGACAAACCTGACGGAAGGGTTGATAATGTCATATTCTTTCCCCGTTCCAAACACATATGCAAACAACTCAAGATCTTCCTCAAATATAACGGATCTCGTGTATCCCTAGCATAATTTTTAATATTATTTGATTAAGAAGTGTTCCAAAAACATAATACATTTAAATGATATTTCATAAATCATTAATATGGAGTTTAGTATCGATGTATACCACGTCATCTTCGAAAACAAGCACCTGATACTTTTTGTCTTTTTGTGATAACTGAGGATCTTCTTTCTTTATGAGTCTACCTCTTGTGACAAAGTTGCTTGTTTATCAGTCACCTCGCCTATTTTTTTTCCCGCTTAGGAGCCATAATACTTACTGTCGTATATAATCAATAAATCAAATTTATGAAACTACTAAAAATTGATAAAATATAAAATATCAACGATCATGTAATTATGTGTTCGGTAAAAGCATACTCAAAGTTAAGTAAATTTACTATGTATTTGTTGAACTAAAGATTATAAAATTTTAGAATACTAAAATTTAGTTACATTCTCGTGCAATGCACGATTTGTGTGTTTATAACAACTAAAATATTTTCATTGGTACAAACTTGCAATAAATTTTCGCCTATGTCACATCTTGCTACGAAATTCCTAATCTATGACCTCTCCCTTTCTCTACTTGAATCAACTTTACTGCTTTCCTGATTATCTCTAGTTGCATGACCCGTCTGATGCACGATTTTATTCAAATATATTTGGTTTCATATAAAAATATTTATTTTTTATGTTATTGATTTATTATTGCAGTAATTTATTAGATATATTCTCTAATAGACAAATATGTGAAATGATTTTCCTTGATGACATTAAGATAAGAATTAAATAGTATTAATAGAAGATATATGCACATAAACTATTTGATTACATGTCACTATTTGCTTATGTGTCACACTAGTAACATTCCTGATTAGCATTGCACGGTTTATGTAAAATATTTGTGTTATAATTTGAAAAGTTGACATACTATATAAATCGGATAGTAATAAACTTGATAAGCATACGATTCTGTTAAGAAAATAATTACAGTAAGGATTTCCTATCCCACTTTGTGTGTCATATCCCACTCCCTTTATACATTTGAGACGATTCTATTTTTTATTAAAATGGGATGCATGACAAGATCAAGGACGTCCAGTGTGTGGTTGGGACATGGAGTGGTACATATAAGGGGACAAAAGATTTATATTGAAATAATGATAACAAATCAAACTTGGAGTTTTCCCCTATAGAAAGCAATTTATATACTTGCATAAAAAAAAATTCCGAATACAATATTGTGGAAACTAAAGACACTTCTATAGTCGTCAGAGCACTTTGTTCGTTTTTTTTTTCCCGCATGGTATATGTATTGTGCTATCCACTTTTGTGTATTTTTTACAATTTATGTAGGGAGTAATAAAATCATGGTCGTCACAATATCTCTCCAAATAAGCGTAAGAAAATAAATTATAAGACTCATAAGAGGAATAATGGTTGATACCTAGATGTCGTCATTTTAGGCCATGATCACTAATAGTAAAATATTAGCAAGCATGTGTAGTATTCTATAATTCAAAATTTCATCATCATTGTTCCCTAAATATAGAATACAAAGTAATGTTTTATGGTGATGTTATCGTCAGGTTAAATAACAAGTATTACCATGTCCAATATTAAAAGGTTAGGTCTTTTTATATTTTCATATATGACATACAATGACGTGACAGTACATAGTGTATTATAGTCTGACAATAACATTGCCTTTCTGTTTTTATGTAAAGATATATTATTAGCCAATGTTGACCATTGTGGCTCTATGCTAATTTGATAGCATTTAAATTCAAGTGTTCATTCCTGTAAAAAATAAAAATTAAAAAATTGAGAAGAAGACACATAAGAAATTCAAGCGTTTGTTAAACCCCTGAAATATGCTTTACTTTCATCTCCCATGTGTAGATTATAATGGGCAAACAATCAAACATACATAGTCATCTGGGTCAAATCAATCAACCTAAAATGGATTATAGCTTAGCTTTGTCATGGAACAATAAAACGAATCTAAACATGGAATAACTCAGTGTTAAATTTACAAATCAATATTTGCACCAAAAAATAATAATTTATATATGAACATGCTTATACGTGCATCGGTGTGCATGAATTTATGTGTCGTTAAGAAAAGGAAAACAAAGGGAAAAGTCTACACATACACTTAGTATATGGAAAGATATATACACTTTTAATCTAGAGCGTCAATGTGTCCCAAAAAGTGAATATTCTCTCACCTACCTTTTGTCATGCTTACATAAGCAAATAATTTTTTTCTTTCCAATTTGGAAAAGGCTACATGTACACTAAGTGTATGAGGAGAGATATACACAAATCATCCTAGCCTACACTTGGCAACCTACTTGAATATTGGGTAAATCTTATTAAATGTGGGGAAAAATGAAATTTTCATTGATTTGAAATTTTGGATTTGAAATTCAAATGGAAAAGCAAACAAGCATATAATTTTAGCAAATTTTAATTAATATTTATTTTAGAAATTAGAAAATCAGATGACTCTCCCCATCCCCTTACAATTTTTCGGCGACCTTGCAGCGGTACACACCCGCCCCTCTCTCTCTCACCAACCGGCACAACCCCTAAAGTTATTTTTTCAGTGACATTAAAACGCAGAACTTATTTTCCGGCGAATATTAGAAATTTCTAAAATTAGTGAAATATAGAATTTCATAGTTGATTAGACACCGACAAATACTCATGTTTCAATGTGTCGAGATAGAATCGAGAAACGTTTTTTCTTTTTCCAGGTAGCCATTTTATCCGGCGAGTTTGCAGTCATGTATTAACTTGGAAAGATGTAATTTTGCTACCAAAGTGTTCACTAACGAAACATTCAAGTACTAACTAGTTTTGCAATCAAGGATGCATTTTGCTACCATGGACTTCACTAATGTAAATAAATGTACAAACTAAATTTGCTACAAATGTTTTGACAGATAATGCAATGTACGTGATATTCCGAAACACAAGCTACAAATAAAGTACTATTATTAATTTTTGATAAAAAAAACTACTATTATGCTTAGAAGAAGTATATTTATGTAGTGACCGATAAGAACTTTATCATATATGTATAAAAAATTTATTTTGTTAGAGAATCATGAGTAGTATGTTTCCTTAGTTGTATAGTAACCCATTCAGTAGTAATTTGTTAGAGAATCGTAAATTTGATCATGAAACTGTGAAACAAACAACAAAATATAATAAGGTTATTTTAGAAACTTTTACGAACTAATAATTGTTTTTTGGAGGAGTAATTTTGGTTAATAACTTAATATACAAAATATCATTGAAGGTGTTGTTGATCATTGAACGTAGCGTTTCTTAATACGTCCATACAAATATCATTGAAGGTGTTGTTGATCATGTAATAAGCCAAGAGTGCTCTACGATGCAAATTTATATCGTAGGAGTAGCCCTGACATAAATAGTTATTATATTAGTGTTTTTTTTTTTGACAGCTGTAGCAAAACTTCAAATACATGTAAAGAAAAACACTAAAGATCTCACTTTAAGAGCAAGCTCTTGTGTTTCCTACGTCTAAATTAACATACATATGAGGAATACTGAAATTATGCGGAACAAGTAAAGGTTTTTCAATGCTGGGCTATCAACCTCCATCGAGTAGACCGAGTTCTTCATGTGACCTCGACCCTGGACACTCTTGTGGTTGTGGGTTAAGCGGTGCAAACTTACTGCAGAAAACAAACCGAACTTTCGCTTCCCACCTATAATAGTCCTGCGAGAAAGGAAACGCATATGAGTAGTAATTGTGAGGTAAGAAGCAACCTTTCGTGCTCGAGACCGAAGTTTGGGCTTTGCTAAAAAGGTGAATAAGCCAGGTGCAGAAACACTGATCATGGGACAATTGCGAGAGAAGGTTGTACAAGGATCCTTGTCACAAGAAGTCAAAGTATCCAGATTGCCTTTGCAGTTGTCACCAACAGATTCTACCACATCCATTGAGTCCACATCTACTGAGTTCTCAGCACCAACATCCTTGACCAAGGAGTCTAAATTTGGCTTGAACGTAGATGAAACATGAATGGCAGAGGGGTCCGATGATAATACACTAGAAACCTCATGCTCTGGAACTATAGTCCTCCTCCTTACTCTGTAAGTGTGGTTTAAGAACTCGGACCGTCAAAAAAGACAACCGGGATGGATGGTGATAGGAAACTTCTTCGCCTTTGACAAGCTTAGCATAAACTGTTTGAGGAATCTTAAGGGACCGTCGATGATCCTTACTGTTATAAAAATTTATGTTTTGTTCCTGAGCAACCTCTGTGACAGGACTCACTTTAGGTTGTGATTCAACCTCCTTAGTGGCCATAGACGTCTTCTCTTCAAGAGGAGACGAAAAAGATGTGTCCATAGAACAAGATGGAGTGAGCGAAGTTTTAGTGAGACAACTCAACTCCTCTATGGACATGTGACAACTTGAAGAGGATCCACATAGATCATCATTCATCATGACAAATTTCTTACCCTTCTTTGAAACCTCAATATTTTCATCACTTTGCAGGGCCCTTTTACATTTCGCTGGCAACCCCAAAGAACTAATATTTTTAGTGTCACAAGGATTAGGTGCACCATTCCCTTTGCTTATTTGTTTCATGTTCAAATCCTCATTTGACTCAATATTTCTAGTATGGGACAACTTCATTAAATCCTTGACCTTCCCCAATTCCCTTAGAACATCCCTATTTTTAGGATCCACATCAACCGCTTTGGTAAGATCACAACAAGCATCCACTAATTTATTCACCTTCAACAATGCCAATGCACGTCTATAAAGAGTTTTGACGTTAAGAGGCTCAAAAGCCAAAACAAGAGAACAGAGGTCATGGACTTGCTCATAATTAGACAACTTAAGACCACAAGCAGCTAAATTAAGATTCAAGGATAGTGCTAGATCACTAAACGTGACATCATCATCTCTACTCATAGGCATACAAAGACAAAGAAATTTAAGGGCTTTGTCATATGTTGCAGAGACCATAACACAATTTCCTTGTTTGTATCAAGAATCACCCTCTTCTTTTAATCCCTTAACAATGGATATAAGCTCTGCAGGACTACTCAAATTGGAGATAAATTGGACCATGGCCTCATCATAATCATCTTTAAGATGAGTAAACATAATAGCAGAATGAAGAGAACTATAATCCATGGCACAAAAACTAGATCACAAAAGCACCAGCAAATTCCTCAATTGATTCACAAACACAACCAATAGAAAAGCCACAATGGGCAACAGTCAACCAGCAAAACAAGCCCAATCACAAACTAGAAAAGATGATCAAGTAGTACAATTAAAGGAAGGAGCTAACTAGCCTGAAAAGATTGCCCCAATCGTGAGAAGAGGTAAACAATTCAGCATCCCACTCTTATCAAATGCAAGTTGAAAAAGGAGAACCTCTTGCATGTGTGGGAAAACCTCGAAGAAACGGCAATCCAACTTAGTAAATCAGCAATTGGGGCTTGCCGGCAACCGGGGCAAGGTTCTGATCGCGGCCCGGCTACCGGCGAGCAGAGTCAATGGCTGAAGGCTACTGTAGAAGGACAGAGAGAGGAGGTGGAGAGGAGAGAGAAAAGGAGAGAGGGGGGAGGCTACTGGTATAACATTAATGATAAAAAGTTTGGGAGTTCGAGCTGTAGGAATAAGGCAAGAGCAATTCTTTCCAATCCCTTTTTATATAATGAAAACCTTGTCACCATTTCTGGTGGTGACTCATTTAGAGTGAAAGACTATACTTGGCCGAAAGAACATATGTTTTGAGGGTGGGAACTAAAATGAAACTTTGGTTATTATATTAGTTTTTTTTTTTTGGACAGTAATAATGGATATTTTATTAACTTCCAAGAGATAGACATTACAGCACGAGTATCACAAAGAACGCAAAATACACCAAATGTCTAGAGACCCGAGCAAAGCGCATCATATCGCATCTAATTGCCCACCTTCTAGGAAAGGTTGCAATGGGATGTGAAAAAATCATCTGCTGCTCAAGGGAAAATACACTCTTAAAAACACTAAAGGAACACACCAATCAAAACAGGCACAAAGGGAGAATCACGGGAAAAAGTTACAAGACTCAGATAAAAAGGAATGTAAAGCTCTAGTCTTGGTAGTTTGTCCTCTAGTGTGAATGTCACAAACGATCTGCTTGATAAGTGACTCAGCAGGAAGAGACTTATCATTGAAGATTCTGTTATTTCTTTCAATCCATATCGCATAGATACCTACAACAATAACAGTAGCACAAATAATCTTCCGAGGTTGTTTGCCTTTACATTGCTGCATAAGAAAAGGAGTAACTTGTTGCCAGAGAAAATCTCTACATCCAGAGCCTGCCCAAAAAAGCAATTTGTTAAGGACAGTACTAGAGTAGGGACAACTGAAGAAAAGGTGAGCATGATCCTGTTCATGCTGTCGACATAGAACACAAAAGTCAGGGCCTTGAGTTCCAAGCTTCCTTAACCTGTCCCACGTAGGGAGCCTGTTGAGGATAGCTAGCCAAGCTATGAAGATGTGCTTAGGAATAGCAAGGGGGTTCCAGACCTGACTACACCGTTGTTGTCTAGGAAGCTGCTGTAGGAGTGCAGAATAGGCTTTGCGAATGGAAAATACAACAGACTGGCTCAAAACAATATTCTTGAGCTTTTCTCTCTTATCAAACAGATTTTTAATTGCCCACGCAGCTTGATTAGGTATAACTGCATCCCAGATATCACACTCTTTAATATAGTAGCTATTTACCCATCGGATCCACATGGTATCTTTTGTCTTACTGAGAGCCCAGAGAAGTTTCACCGTACAAGCTAAGTTCCATGTGTATATATCAAAAAGACCCAGTCCTCCTTTAGATTTAGGAGCACACACAGCAGACCAGGCAACCAAAGATCTCCTAGACTTGTCAACTTTCCCAGCCTAGAGAAAAGATCTGCAAAGCTTTTCAATGTGTTGAATAACACACTTAGGCAAGCTAAAGAACTGGCACCAATAATGGTGCATAGCATAAGTCACTGCCATGATTAGTTGGAGTCTACCAGCATAAGAGAGGAGCTTGGTAGTCCAGCAATGCATTCTAGTAGTGATTTGGTGAATTAAAGGGGCATAATCAGCAACTTTGAGTTTTCGAGAAGCAAGGGGAACTCCTAGATATCTAATAGGCAGTGCACCTTCTTTCATATTAAGTATCTCAAGGATCTGCAACTTGGTATCAACAGGAACACCAACTAGATACAGTTCAGATTTGTTGGTATTTGCAGTGAGACCAGAACAGGCAGAAAATTGGTGAAATTTACCCATCATGAGCATAAGGAAAGGCATATCCCCTCTAGAGAACATGAGCAAATCATCCGCAAAAATGCAATGAGTAAGGTTGAAATTTTCACACCAAGGATGAAAATTGAAGTCAGGATCATCCTTCAATTCATCCAAGCATCTAGAAAGATATTCCATACCAAGGACAAACAAGTAAGGCGATAGTAGATCACCTTGTCGCAAACCTCTTTTGGCCGTAAAGGGTTGAATAGGAGCACCATGAAAAGAAAAGAGTAGCTCACAGACCTTATACACATCATAATGAGTTTAACAAATTGCAAAGGAAAGCCAAGTCCAAGCATGACATGTTCTAGGAAAGGCCATTCAACGGAATCATATGCCTTTCTTAGATCAACATTAAGGATGCACCTGAGGGAGATACCCTTCCTGTTATAGTGCTTAGCTACTTCATGGGCCAAAAGAACATTGTCTCCAATAAATCTGTCTTTAACAAAGCCAGCTTGCGCTTCATTAATGAGGGAGTTAAGAACATGAGAAAGTCTATTGGCAAGCATTTTTGAGATAATTTTGTATAAAACATTGCAGCACGAAATTGGTCTAAATTCACTCACAAGGGAAGGAGAGGTGCATTTAGGAACCAATGTAATAGAGGTGCAGTTCACAGATTTAAGGATCTTACCCTTATCAAGGACATCAAGAGCAACAATACAAATATCTTCACCCACAATATACCATGTCTTCTTATAAAAGTGAGCAGAAAACCCATCGGGCCCAGGAGCCTTATCATCACCCATGTCCCAAAGAGCATTTTTGACCTCATCACCTGTGTAAGGAGCAATAAGAAACATCTGCTGGTCCATAGTGAGAAGTGGACCCCTTTGCATTGTATCATAATTAATCATGGGTAGCTCAAAAGCACAAGAACCAAGTAAATTTCTGAAAAAATTCACAAACTCATCTTGAACCTGTGCTAGATCAGTGAGTTTCTGTTGAGCTTCATTCTGAATCCATGTGATTTTGTTAGAGGATCTGCGAGCCTTAACATGAGCATGGAAGAATGTAGTGTTGTTGTCCCCCAACTGGATCCAAAAGGCACGAGATTTTTGTCTCAGGACGTGTTCTTCCATACTTGAGAGAGATTTCAATTTAGTCTCCAAAGTTCTTTCTTGATCAATTAGCTGAGAATTGAAAAGATCCTGCTGGAGAGAAATTTGCACATTTTGAAGTTGATTCCTAGTATCAGAGACTTTCTGAGAGATGTTTTGCAGGTAGAAAGGAGCCCGCTTAAAAGCTTGCTTGACTTGCTTCAGTTTCTGCACAACTTTGAAAAGGGGAACCCCAACACCTTCAAAGTGCCAAGCTTCACGAACAATGTCAAAGAAACCATCACAAGAAGACCAAAAGTTGAAGAACTTAAATGGTTTCCTACCATGATCAATTTCAGCATCCAAGGTAACAATCGCAATGGCATGATCAGAGGCATCATGCGTAGAAAATTCACACTCTACCATGGGGTATTGAGTCAGCCAAGCATGATTACCCATGACTCTGTCTAATTTACTATGAACTCTGTCAACAGCCTACTGTTTGTTATGCCAAGTGAAGTCAACACCACAATTTCAAATGTCAGCAAACCTGTTGTTGTGCACAGGTCTAATAGCTCCTCAGAACCGGTGTAGCGATCATTAATTTGAACTCTCCCAGTAAACAAGAGGGTAGCATTGAAGTCGCCACCAATCACCCAAGGAATAGTAGTATTCTCGCCAAAAGATGTGAGAGAGTGCCAACAGTGGGCTCTTTTATGAAGATCTTTGTGGGCATATACAGCAGTAAGATAAAATTGGGATTGTTATGCCAAGTGAAGTCAACACCACGATTTCGAATGTCAGCAATACCTGTTGCTGTGCACAGGTCTAATAGCTCCTCAGAACCGGTGTAGCGATTATTAATTTGAACTCTCTAAGTAAACAAGAGGGTAGCATTGAAGTCGCCACCAATCACCCAAGGAATAGTAGTATTCTCGCCAAAAGATGTGAGAGAGTGCCAACAGTGGGCTCTTTTATGAAGATCATTGTGGGCATATACAACAGTAAGATAAAATTGGGAACTAGAGGTTAACACTTTAACGAGTACCGTAATATGCTGCTTACTCATCTCAACGATATTCACATCAAAAATAGAGCAATCCCAAAATAAACACACTCTGCCAGTACTAGCGGAAGTACTATTATGAGAGAAACCCAAAGTAGGAAGAAAAGAACTACCAATTTTTTCTATTTTGTGAAACTTAATTCTAGTCTCCAGTAAACAAACAAGATTTATTCTCTTTAAGAGGATGTGTTTCTTCACATCTCTCTGTTTAGAGGGCTTGTTGAGCCCTCTAACATTCCAGAAGGAGATCCTCATGTGGGGTGGGTAGAAGAGGAGGTAAGTTCCTCAGATCCACCACCACCTATGTCAATAATTCCTACCATTAGAGAGTTAGGCATACCATAGACAGGGTCGTCACTTTGCAATTGCTGGAAAGAATTTGAAGTAGATACCCCTTGAGAAGGCTGAGGAACAATCCTATTAGTGACAATTCTCCAAGTGTTCGACACGATATTACCAGCTCGATTGGCTGGTTGAGCAGCAGAACTAACAGGAGTTGGAGCTATAGGTGTTGGTTCCTGAACTGGTTCCTGAACCACTTCAACAGCTGAGATTTCATTCTCAGCGGTCTGAGGTTGTTTACCAACCCACTGCTTTGTTCGTTTACGTCTCTTCTTTTGAGTTCGCCAATTTGCAACGTGCTCCTTTCCACAAGAGTCAGTAAGGTGGCCAAATTTTCTGCACTTGCTACAGAAAGCAGGTTTCCATTCGTACTCAACCTTTTGTTCAATCACATCCCCTTCCTCAGTATCTAAAGGAACAACATCCAGATAAGGAAGGCCAATATCAACATTGATAAGTAAATGAGCATAAGAAATACAATCTTGAGCTGCAGTGATTTTATCAGCAAACAAAGGTTTTCCAATGCAACTTCCTATTCGACTCAAGGAATCAGAGGACCAACATCCTAGAGGCAAATTAGGGAGAGTGACCCATAAGGGCACAGTACGCATAGAACTCAGATCAAGCTTGAAATTAGGAACCCATTCACGCAACAAGAAGGGTTTAAAGTTAAACACATAAGGTCCCCTATGCAGAACTTCATTGCAATCAGCCAGTGTCTCAAACTTGAAAATGAAGTAGCCATCTTCATGTAAATAAACTTTGGGCATACCAACAAATTTCCAGAAAATTTCAGCAAACTCAAGCATTTGATTATAGTATGGAGCATCACCCATAACAAAACCTATCAAGGCACACTGCCATTTTTTATTTTCCTTGGCAATTTCAGAAGGATGCAATGTAGCTACCTTTTTACCTTCTCGCAGAACTGGAGGAATATAATATAATTTCAGCCCATTTTCGCGCAATCGATTGCCCACAAGTGAATCATCAAGGATTTCAGATTCATTTACCTGAGTAGAAGAACCAAGCTCTGGAGACCCAATATTGAACAATCGTCGATTAGGGTCCCTCACTACAGTTGCAGATTCAAGCCCAGGAATACCGCGAGAGTGAGATGTCGCATCTCCAAAATCATGTATACTCGCTGAACCAGAGGGTGTTTCCGTGTCAGAGGTCGCAGGGGTTGGCTGTCGCTTCTCCGGCGGTGGAGGAGCCGCCTCCGTCGTAGCATCAGAATGTTTTTTGCGGATCATAGATGAAGTAGGTGCACGTTAGTATTTTCTTCTAATCCTGCACGTTAGCATTAGGTTATTATATTAGTGTTATTAACCTTGTAAATAAGAAACACATATGTGAATAGTCGTTTATTACCTCAACTCTACCACAATCGTAACTAATCATTTATGTTGAGCATCCAAATCATTGCAATAGGAACACTTTCCTCAACGTAGGGTTCATGCACTATTGTGGTAATCTCTGGCTCAGACAATATCAACTTTTCAACTGGGAGCTGAACGGGAGGTTAAAGCATTTCACAGACACGCACGAATTATTTTTTCTGAGAAATTACCAGTCACACAAATAGGAAGTTTAATTTATATGAAGGTGAACTTGTGCTAGAGATTGAAAATTTTCAACTTACCATTTTAGTGACCAGTCTTTTGCTACAAATTGTTATATTTATGAGATTAACAATTATAACATCTCTCATGAAAACTAGCAACTAGTACCTTCCAAATGCATATCATCAATCATAACAATTTTGCTACCAACTACGACATTTACAAGCTTACAAATGGAAATTATTTTGCTACCAATATTTACATTAACCACCTGCTTTGATTGTCATACGATAAAAACTTTTCGATAAACACAAGAAGAAAAACAACCACAACAAAGAACGGACGAACACTCTTCGGCAGAAAATTAATTAGAAAAAATGGTGTAAAGTTTTGCCGGAAAATATGGATAGAAAAGCATTACCGTATGAGTAAGTCGATAACAACCGGGCTCCTCTTTCGCCGGAAAATTTGCTTTTCGCAGGGATGTCGCCGGAGAGTGATCGGAGAAGTTGGAGATGATCGGAAACAATAGAGCTCGTTTTTTTTTTTTTTTCAATTTCCTTTCTGTTTTCTCTCTTATCCCCTTTTTTTGGTCAAAACATTCCCTTTCCCTCTTTTTTTTGGCTCCAAACCTCATATTTTTTTCCCTCCTTTGGCCCTCTTGTTTTCCCTCCAAAACCTCATATTTTCCCTCCACAAGCTGAAAAAAAAGATTCTTAATTAGGGACATGTGGATGGCTTAGATTATTTGTGTATATCTTCCCACATACACTTAGTGTATGTGTATCATGGTCCACCACTTTGTGTATGTGTATCATGGTCCTTCAAATTTTCATTTAAATTCTAAATTAAAATTAGGCTCATTATTACATTTGGCTCCCAATGCATTGAAACTAAACAATATCAACGATCCAATAATCAAAACCGTCATTACTTATGAATTCCCATTACCGGCGTATTTTTCCGGCAACTCCATAACTGGCGCCGTTTTGCGGCGATTCCCAATACCTGTGTCATTTTCGGGCGAGGTTGAAACGCAACCAATCACGACCAACGCATGATATTCCGATCCTTAATCTCATTAACTGTTGAACGTTTCTGTCAGTGTTGAACACCACCAAGCACGACCGACGACACCAATGAAAACCACCCAAAATGGATTAAACACCCTCAAAACAAACCACTTAAAATGGATTTTTCTTTCATCTTTATTCCAATTTGTTATTTACCCAGTTATTAGTTTCTTGCTTTCTTTTCATCGAATTTTAATAATTTTGTCCAGTTAATTTTGAGCAAAATCAATATTATTAAATCGGGATTTTCGCGAATTTGGGACGAGACTATTTGATTTGTCGCTAAATTATTGTCATAGTTTGGCCGGAAAAATGAGTAACACGGTTTACACCATTATTTCCGGCGAGGATGGAATGAATAATTTACAAACTAAAATAGAGCAACTTAGCCGGCAATTGTCTTCGGAGTTGAATTTGTGCCCGAAACAAAATCAAACCAGGTTGAAGATAATTAATACTGCTAATCAAATTTGACAATGGTGGATGAAAATAATTCAGTCTCTTGCCGGAAATTTACGCAGGCAAATTTAAATTTTGTCGACGAAAATAATACAGTCTCTTGCCAGAAATAATTTACGACGTCAAATTAAAAAAAATTCGACGAAAATAATGTTGTCTCTTGGACGGAAAATTACGCCCGCAAATTAAAAATTGATCGACAAAAATAATGGAGTCTCTTGTCGGAAACTTACGCCGGCAGTCGTGGAGTTGATTGTGAAAAGTTGGTTTTGTTTAAGACACGCCAGAAAATATGAAGTACGTCGGAGAGTATGAAGAACAAAAGCAATTAGCTTTCTCAATTACGCCAAAGAATATGAATAATCATTCTTTCCCTTGTTTTATCATTAATATCGATGCCAGATTTTTAGTTTTATTTTTTCGATAAGAGAAGCATTAATGGGATGAGTCTTCTCATCTTCTTCCCGCTTGATTGTGTTTTCTTTTTTTAGGGGGGAGGGGGGAGGGGGGACTCTGTCCATTATCACTGCCCAGCCAAAATAAATGGCGCACAGTTTCTCTCCCATCAAATAAAAAGGATTCTTGATTTTTGTCACATGGACGCTTGAGACTGAATGTGTATGTTTTTATCATACACTGAGTGTATGTGTATCAGGGTCCAAAACAAAGAGACTATTATGATGCATTGTAAATGGTTTTTTTTCTTTTCTTTTCTTTTTTTTTTTTTTTACTTTGGTTCTTTTAATTAATACTAATGCTTTGTATGTTGAATATGTAGTTATGATTCATTGAATTAATTAAAAGTTAAAATAATTAAATTTAATATTATGATGTGTCACCTACATATGCGATGACATGGCACCGATGTATCATTGCCAAAATAATGTTGTTTCTTAGTTGGGCGAACCCTGGGCCTTTATGAAGCATTCTTACTATGAGTGACTGTCTCCATGGACGACGGAGGCGCTCCTTCTCCGCCGTCGTTAGTAAAATGATTGGTCAACTCGGATCGTCCACTTCAGAAGGGATATCATCCACGAGGTCAGCGTCCTCCCATTCACTTTCCCAGGAGGGGTGAGAGAACTCAGGGATAGGGTTAGCTTGATTGGAGTTAGCCATGATTTCTTTGTATGAAACATTCTTTTTGGTGTAACCATTAATATCCCCTGAGGGTGGTGTCTCAGGGACCCTAGATTGGGAGTCAAGATCCATGTCCCCATTTTCATGTTCTGGGTTGTTGAGGGTGCGGTCGCGCTTTTGTTTTCGAAATGGGCGGTAGTTGTTGTCTGGGGAAGAGGTATTCTCCTCCATGGAGGAGAGAGGGCAAAGAGAGTTTTTATTCCTCGTTGGGAAAAGATTGTCTTTAACTTGAATTTAAGTAATTTAATAAGCCAAGATCACTATCTCCACTTGAACCACAACACAAGGTCCACTACCACGCCTGACGCCTCACAATTCGTACTCAATTTCGTAATACTTGCAAAGAAAGCACCATCTTTAAATTTTAGTAATTATCATACTGTTAAGGGCGCAAATGAGAAAAAGTGATGAAAGTTTTTAGGCTTGTAATTATTTAGGATCGGTTGTTCGGATTATTATTTTTTGTATTGCATTCAGGTCGGTTCACTTCGAGTCATTCGGATTAGATTTGTTTCGAGTCAGGTTAAATTTCGATCGGATTGACTTTCGATTTTGGTTGACCTTTGGGTTTACTAGTCGGGTTAAAAATTGGATACTGTATTAGGTATTTCATTGTGTATCATTGAGTCCGGATTAGTTTTGCTAGGTCTACATGTGACCTTAACCACAAGGTCAGAGGTTCATACCCTCCTTCTAGCACAAGTGTAAGCTTATAATTTAATTGCTCATTACTTTCCATGAGCATGGCAAGTAAACCTTGATTTTCCCTAAAGATTGACTTTGACATCTATAATTTATTTTTATTGTTTTGAGTTCCCAAATTTCTTTTTGCCTCTTTAATTAACAAACCAAGATAAGTAAGCAATACCAAAAATAAACAGGCCACTTTCTTGGCAGCCTCTTTTTCTATACTTTCTTAAATTTGGATGGTGAAGACAAAAACACAAAGTCACAACGACAGCATACTGACCTCTGAGGTATCTACTCCTATACCATCATATAGAGGTTAAATGGCTCCATGCTATTGGTCCTTAAAATTTTCTACAATAGTGCTAAACCTTTTGCTATGTTTTCTACGGTTCTCCAAAAGACCAAAAAAGTTTTCTACGGTTCTAGGTAGACCTGTCAACTCCCGACCTGATCCGACCCGTTTTTTCAAGGTATTGACAATGATTTTCCGACCCGGAACCCGGTTTAACCCGAACCCGATTAATCTGTGTTTATTGGGTCAAATCCGACTCGTTAGTGGGTCGACCCGTTTAACCGAAAAATAAAACAATTTATAAGTATAAATAAAAAGTTCAATTAAATTATCCTAAAAACCATATAAAACCTTTTTTTTATATTTCATTAACTTTTTCTTTACCTCTTTATTCTCCCGGAATGAAATTTTTTGCTTTTAACTACTCTCAAATGAACAGAAATATATGGTACAACTTATCGAATAAGTAAACAAAATATAAAAAAAATATTATATAGTTGTATATACATACCAAAACGTGAAAAAAATACGTACGGAGTTAATATACAAGTTATAAATTAGAGTATATGTGTACAAATATACCGTTTGAAAGTATAAATTGGCTATATAATTGACGAAAAAAATAAAATTTTTGGGTCACCCGAACCGGTGGGTCGACCCAAACCCGACAACACTGGGTCAGGGTCAAGCATTTCTCAACCCGACCCAAAATGACCCGACCCGCGAGTGATCCTAACCCGACCCGCCCGACCCAATTTACAGGTCTAATTCTAGGCCATTAGCCGCTGATTATATCTTGATTTGGTTTCATTTTCCTTCTAAGTTTTATGAGAGTCTTGTAGTTAAACTTTTCTTTTTCTTTCTCTTGAGCACCAAAAAAAATAAATTTCTTTTTATCACTTTTATAGTTATATTAATCAAACGAACTTACTGTATTAATGATAGAACTGGAAAATAATGCAATTACAAAGCATTAAAAATCCACTCCTTACTTTGTGTTTTATGCCCTCTTGGCAAAAATTAATGTGCTAAAACTGGAGAATGGAGCTGATCAATCATCATCGACATGACGGTCACCTAAGTTCGGCCCTCTCGGCTACATTATTAGGCTTAACTGTATACTTTTTTTTTTATATATATGTATATGTTGTCGGAGTTTTTTTGATACCATTATGGTTCATACCCCTTTTTTGAAGCACCAATTTGATCATTCGAAATTTGCTTGAATAAAAGTAGAAATTTGTGGATTCGGGTTGACCAACGAGTTTAGATTGACCAATGAATTTGGGTTGGCCAATGGGTCAGGTAACTTTTTGCCAGCTAAATTAAGGCAAAATTGCAATAGAGGGCTAGCTTAAATTATTCTAAGCAAATATTTTATGTTGGATGAGAATCATGAATAGAATATATCGGTTAAAGTACGAGACAAGATAGTTCCAGAATAATAAGCCGCAAATTTTGGAGTTAAGTTGCATATTAGTAGTAAAACTAATTATTATAAACGAAACTAAATCCTAAAATATATTTAGAGAATGATTTTTTTTAAAACCCTTTGGATCTAAAATTTAACATTGGAAATTAAAATCAACTTGCTAATAGCTCAGCTGTTTAAACAAAAAATGAATGAAAAAATAAAAAGGAACAAGGAATAGTGAACTAATACTGATGCACAGTTTTTTGCAGGCTGTGGCTTTGTTAGAACATCTGTCAGCCTTCTATCAACCTGAACTCCTAGAAATAGGATTCTATTCCTACAAAAGATGGAGATATTGTGCATCAGTGCATGTGACCTTGTAGAAATGTCTGCCACATTTTACAGAGGTTTTACTTTCAACAAGATTGTGTTCTTTCCTCCAAATTATGTTCTTTCCTTCAAATTGTGTTCTTTCGATCACTTTCCCATTGTTATGTTTGGATATTTAATTGAGCATATCCTTTTTCATATAGGTATATGTTTTTTGAACTTTTTAAAATTGTGTTTTTTTTGAACTTTTTTTTCCTGAGTTACGGATATAGCATTCCCACCGTTAATATAACTACGGAAATTATTCGTAGGTGCATTCGCAGCTATTTTTCAGTTTTTTTGTAGTGTAGGGTGTGTTCTTTTTAAATGAATTGGATTGGACTGAACTCCACCGAAGTCTGAACTGAACTAAAGGTGTGTTCTTTAAGGTTGAATTGAATTGAATGAACTGAATTCAACGCACTGAACTGGACACTATTGAACTGAATGAGACACCACTAAACTGAACTAAACACAACTTGATATGTGTGACAAAAAAATATGTTTCTGAACTCAGCACCACTGAAATGTACTGAACATAAACTTAATTTAATTGCAAATCACTGAATTATTCCTTGAAATGAAGTGAACTAACCGTGCAAACTATAAAGAGCGCACCATGAATTGAACTAAACATTACAGAGCTCTGCTGAACTAAACCTATTATACAGTAAGTGTAACAGATAAGTTAGGCTTGAAACTGTCTGGTAAGCGGATTAGGTGAGTAAAGTGTTCTGATTTGCTAATACGATCCGTATCTGATCCGCTTTTTATCCGAAATGCGTATATCCGATCTGAGTAAGCCAAATTGGATATCAAATCCGCATTTAAAAAAAAAAAAAAACGTCTTTCATATTAACTCAAAAATAATTGACAAGTGAGAAGTGATTTTGTTGCTATGCTTCTTTTGCTATATATAATTGGATCATTTTTGTTGTGTAATTGGATCATGTCATTAACAACATAATTGTTAATTATTATAAGTATCTTGCTTTGTTTGTTTCCTACAATTAGAACATTAAATGAAGCAAGTTATAATATCAAAATGTGTGGTCCCATAAGCACGTTTTAAGTTGAAGAACCAAAAACGAGCAAGAGCAAAGAATGAGAGACTAATAGGAAATATATTGAGAGAGGGTCCCTTGCATGATTTGTACACACCATATCTATACTCCACGAAATATAAAATGCAACCCAATTTTATGGAGTTCACTAGTTTTATCTCCGTGCTCGCACGGACTCGTGAATATCTCTCGAAAATGAAGATAACTTTCTAGATGATACCTTATGCCTGTTTTATACCGCACTGTATGAAATATCTCTTTAAATGGATCTACATCAAAATTAATGAATGTAAAAAAAAGATTGATTTATAAACGTAGATCATATAGAAACGTACCACTTAAATAAGTTTGATTTATGTTATAAAAGATTAAAGATCAAGTTAAGTACATATGACATCAGATAGTTAAGATATTGTTAGAAGTATCCTTTATTTTTAAACCAAATTGTGTACATGTGGCATCAATGTGTCATCTTGAAACGAACATTTTCTCTTATGTGGCATCCAACGTGTCATCACAGCACGAAAATGACCCAACTTTTATAAGACATAAATTTCATGTTGAATATTTTCTTTTCAAATCCAATCCATTGAAGTAGGATTTATAATTTTTTGACTTACGTAACTAAAGTTATTTTATTTTGTAATATAAACAATGCTACCCTAATAAATATGTAATAAATCCAACTAATGATGAGACATTAATGATTAACACTTGGATAGTGAGTTGTTAGGCTATGTAGTTGATGAGTGCTTAAATAGTGTTCATTTTCATAGTATATATGCACTCATCCGTCCTATATTTGTGTGAGTATTCTCATTTATAATTTGATTTTATTCATTTTATGATGAGGATCACTACTTTGGTATGTTTGTGCGTTTAATGTGATTTTAGGATCATTTTGGAGCTCAAATGTGCAATTGGAATCAAGATGGGCTTTGGAGTGTCTAGAGAAGAAGCAAGGAATCGAAGTTGGAATGAAAAGAGATGTTAGAAGCGTGAAGTCTTGGAGTTTTCTACTGTGCATGACCATGCTTCCAATAGGCATGATCATGTGTCGTCAAATGGGAATGTCAGTAGCCAACGATCTTGAAGAAAAGAGCAAGCACGATCATGCCTATGTTGGCATGATCATGCTCCTGTGCGATTTATGCATAAACGACAAGAGACTTTTTCTCTTCTTTCTCTTATCCGACAAAACGTTTCTTAGGCTTATAAAATGGCTCCTCTCTTCTTCTTCCTCCTTGACCTCTCTCTATCCATCCATTATCTCTCTGTACTCCATTAGAATAGCTTAGGGTTTAAATAAGCACTTAGATACTCTCAAAATTCTCTAGTTTTATTCGCAATTTTAAAGAACAAGTTCAAGTTTTGGGTAATTTCAATTGAAACTTTTGGTTTATCTCTCATCTCTACTCTCTCTCTCTCTTCCCCCTCTCAATTGCTTTTAGTTTTTAATCCTTTAATTTATGATTGTTATTTCTTTGAGTTTGCTAATTCATGTTTAGTTTGATTCTTATCATTTGCTTATTAGTTTATTTAATCATGAGTAGCTAATTTTCTTATTCTAGGGTTGATGTAGCTTAATTTGGGTTGTTTGTTGTCTTGATAAATTGATGCTAGCATGTCGTTTAATCGTTGCACATGATTGTTTGTTTGCTTATTGTTATTCATAATTCTTGAAAGAGGGTTTTGAATATTTGGATGATTAGTATAAAATCGAAAGGGGAATGCTAATTGTCGGACTTCGAATAATCATCTTGATAATATCTTGTGGGTTTTGGATTGATTTTCGTTCTTCATGCTCTTGATGTTACTTGACTCCATGAGAATAGGTAGTTAAGTTTACATTGAGTTTGCCTTTATCGCATCGAGAGAAGGTTTAGGCTTCTTTGTCCGTCCTTGCAACGATTGACACTGACATGCTAGTTGAGTTTATCTACCGTATCAAGTAATCTAGTTAAGTGAAGTCAACCCTAGATCTTTTTATCTTGCTAGACTTTCGTAATTTTATTCGCTTTATTTTCTTGGTTTGAAACAACAAAAATCAAATTTGAATTGCTTAGCTTGTTATATATTTGAGAAAACTTAATACTTGGATATACTAGCTCCCTGTGGATACGATAATCTTTAATACTACTCGATAAAATCCGTATACTTGCGGAGGCTATCAAGTTTTTGGGGCCGTCGCCGGGAAGCTTGGCATATTCCAATATTAGGAGTTTCTTGAATTAGCTAGACTAAGCACTCATGTCATACTTGCTTTGATTTCTTCATGTCTTCTTGGCATCATGGGGGATATGATGATTATAATTCTAGTACATATGGTTATACTTGTGATAACTATGTGAATGCGAATGAATGTGATATGCCCAATGCCTCATATGATTGGAATGGATATGTTGGTTATAATTCTAATGACTGTCAATTTGATTACCATTACCAAGGTGACCAATATGGTCCTTATTTCGAGGACCACAATTTTGGTAATATGGTTTATCCTAATTCCTTCTATGGCGATTACCAAACTCCCTTTGCCCCTCATCAACCCAAGTCCAACTTGGAAACCTTTTTTGAGCAATTCATTGTGGAGCAACAAAAGATCAGTGAGGAGCAACAAGAATTAATAGACCAATTGTGCTCTAAAGTTGATTCGGTTGCCTCTCACTTGACAATGATAGAGGCTCAAATCAATTCCATGGATAATTTGTGTTCATCTAAAGATTGCATTGAGCATGAGGTTGTTAATGAGTTGGTTGAGAATAAGTTTGGCGATATTGAGCATCATCATTCACTTCCCCCGGAATTCATAAGCACGCCACTTTCAATAATTGTGCATCCTTATATTAATCCCCATCTGGATAACTCGATTGGATATGCATATGTGAAATCCAATGATGTGTTAGAGATTCATGATTCTTGTATGCACCGGGTTTATGAGCATATCATAGGCGACGAGTCTAACGAGATTTATGGGGATAATCATGATATTAGTATGTGGGAAGCTTCATCTTGCCATTTTGACTTTTCAAGGGCATTTGACAAGTTAAAGAGGTCATTGACTATTTATTATTTCTTTGTGATAATGATCTCTAACTTGTGTTCTTTTGAAATGTTTGCAAGTGCCTTTGAAAAAATGATACGGGCATTAGCTTTTTATGATCAATTCATGGAGAGGATGATGAATGAAAGAAAAAGAAGAACACCACCACTAGACTAATATGATTTGATGCACTCTTGTTGATGCAAGTCAAAATGGGTATGTGAATGTGATGATTATGAGTCAACAATACTTTTCTGACCTCTTCGTCCCGTTGAGCGGGGCTCCGTGAGCTTTCTCTCCTCCCTTTCCCTCTATACTATTGTCTTTTCTCACATTGGGGACAATGTTCGTTTCAAACTTGGGGGAGGTGATTTTGATGATGTTTTGTGAAATGTGAATTGCATTGCATATAGTTTTTTGTTTTATTTTTTTGCATTTTTTAGATTAGTTTTTCATTTTTTTTTCTTTCTTTTATTTTTGATTGTTTTGCATATAGTTTCTGTTTTAATTTCGCGTGCATAAAAAAAACACAAAAAAAAATTAGAAAAAAGAAAATTCCAAAATAAAAACATGTGAGATGTGATCCTTCGATGATGATTCTTGTTTTATTGTGAAAATCAAAAGGATTGACTCTTGTTCTTGTGAAAATGTGTTTGAGTCTAAGAATTACATAGCTTGATTGTTGTTGCGATTCATGGTTTGTGGCATGCTTGATGATAACTCTTGAATGTTGTATAGTTGAGTTGGATAGACCAAATTGCCCTTGAGTTTTGAGCCTTGAAGACCGTGCATCACTACGGTCTACTTTGTTTTTGATGTGTGAAACTCTCTCTAAGTCATCGGTTTCTAGAACTCACCTTGGGGAGAGGTTCCATAACCTCTCCGGAGAGAAGTCATTTCTCCTTTCTCCGTCAAATCCGCACTTGACATTGATTTAACGAGTATGATTGAGGCATTCTTTGAATTTTTAGCTCACTTAGCCAAATAAGCCTACCCTTGGCAATATATCCCTTTGTGAACCACTTTGAGCTTTGCCTATTCTTTGCTTTCATCTGCATTACAAGCCTTTTGACCGGAAAAACCATCTTTGGTCCTTTTGTCATGAGACTTGTGGAGTAGAGATTAGCCTTGGAGTTTATGGTACATTTCACAATGTGTAACTTTGTGGTTTGTGTAAGCTCTTGAAAGGATGGTTGAAATTCAAAGTTTGGTTCCGGAAAAAAAATCAGAAAAAGTTCAAAAAGGAAAAAAAAAAATGAAATAAAAAGGTTGAACTCTTGAAAGTTGTGCCTGAATGAAGAGTTGTGCTTGAATGAAGAGAATTTCAATAGAGTTTGGTGATATTGGTTAGATGTTGATTTTTGATAGTCGTAGTTGCGCGTTGTTTACCTTATGGCCATGAGGTAAATTAATGATTTTTGCTCTAGTAGTTTCATGACGTCACTAGCCAATTATTTGAATGAATTTGTCCTACCCTTCACCTAAGCCTACGTTACAACCTATAAAAGTCCTCTTGACTCGTTTATTTCAATTGTCCTTAGCGGAGGAGATGTGAGACGATTGGTGAGCTTATGGTAAACCGTGACTTTTGAGATGAGTATTGAGTGAAACCCACTTGGATTGTCAATTTTAAACACTTTAGCGTGAGTCTCCACTTACCTAAAGTGAGGGTCTATCTGCTTTACTATGCTACATTCAAGAGTGGGTATTGTGGTAAGATTTTGATGTTTTGGATCGCGATTACATGATGTGCTATGTGAATTCGATTGGCTTTGAGATTTTTGTTCTTGGCTTGGGTTGATTCTTTTGGATTCGATGTTGCTTTTGAAACTCAATTTGAGAAGGTGATCTCTTGACTTTTGTTCCCCGTTTCTATTTTCTTGACTTGTTTTGCTTGGGGACAAGCAAAGGTTCAAGCTTGGGGGAGTTTGATGAGTGCCTAAATAGTGTTGATTTTCATAGTATATATGCACTCATCCGTCCTATATTTGTGTGAGTATTCTCGTTTATAATTGGATTTTATTCATTTTATGATGAGGATCACTACTTTGGTAAGTTTGTGCGTTTAATGTGATTTTAGGATCATTTTGGAGCTCAAATGTGCAATTAGCATCAAGATGGGCTTTGGAGTGTCTAGAGAAGAAGAAAGGAATCGAAGTTGGAATGAAAAGAGATGTTAGAAGCGTGAAGTATTGGAGTTTTCTACTGTGCATGACCATGCTTCCAATAGGCAGGATCATGTGTCGTCAAATGGGAATGTCAGTAGCCAACGATCTTGAAGAAAAGAGCAAGCACGATCATGCCTATGTTGGCACGATCATGCTCCTGTGCGATTTATGCATAAACGCAGGCCCGTAAATGAGCATGTGCAGCCTCATCGATGACACATGGCCTCAAAAAATAAAGGGCCAAAATTGTGGAGTTGGTCTGGCAAAAGAAACAAAAAATAGAAGCCCAATTCGCTGGGATATCAAGGCACCAACACCAGTTTTAATTACAGTACCAGAAAATGAAACTCCCATTTTTCTCTCTCCTCTTTTTCTCTCTCTTGGTAATTGAATTTCAATACATACAGCTACCCATCATGAATCTGTCTCTTTATTTCGTTCTTCTTATTGACTTAATATCCCCATTTTGTGGCATGAAGCGGAGTTTATTAATGGTCAAAAATTAGAACGTCTACAATCAAAATATGTTCTGAGAGCAAAGGTTAAAGGACTGTGGGCTAAAGTATGTCCTAAAATGGTTATATTATCCCTATAAAATAAAAGCATAAGAGCACTCTTTATCTAATTCTAGGGTTTCACTCCCAGTCATTTTTCTTTGCTTGTTCATTTGTTTGATAATACTTCATTTGGTAATCGTTTTTCTTTGTTTCCAACTAAATTTTATTGGTTTTGATCATTATCGTCTGTTACATTCCCATTTCAGAGCAGGTTTTTGGTAAATTTGTAGATTGCCAATTTTGTCCTTTTTCTCTGTTATTTTTTTTTTTTTGTTTCCAATTAAATTTAGATTTGGCTACAAGAGCCCATAAGCCATGAGAATGGACACGTCAACTTTTGGTTGGAATTTTTAGACAATTATTATAGGTACTTCATTCATATGAAAATAATGTTACATATGGTATGAGTATATCTGTATGAAAGGTAATTTACTTGTTTTGTTTTATTTTATGGTAGGGCCTAATTTTAATTTAAAGATCGGTTTAGCACAGGGCCCCTAAAAACAATGGGACGGCCCTGCATAAACGACAAGAGACTTTTGCTCTTCTTTCTCTTATCCGAGGGCTCCTCTCTTCTTCTTCCTCCTTGACCTCTCTCTATCCATCCATTATCTCTCTCTACTCCATTACAATAGCTTAGGGTTTAAATAACCACTTAGATACTCTCAAAATTCTCTAGTTTTATTCGCAATTTTGAAAAATAAGTTCAAGCTTTGGGCAATTTCAATTGAAGCTTTTGGTTTATTTCTCATCTCTACTCTCTCTCTTCCCCCTCTCAATTGCTTTTAGTTTTTAATCCTTTAGGTTATGGTTGTTATTTCTTTGAGTTTGCTAATTCATGATTAGTTTGATTCTTATCATTTGCTTATTAGTTTATTTAATCATGAGTAGCTAATTTTCTTATTCTAGGGTTGATGAAGCTTAATTTGGGTTGTTTGATGTCTTGATAAATTGATGCTAGCATGTCGTTTAATCGTTGCACACGATTGTTTGTTTGCTTATTGTTATTCATAATTCTTGAAAGATGGTTTTGAATATTTGGATGATTAGTATAAAATCGAAAGGGGAATGCTAATTGTCGGACTTCGAATAATCATCTTGATTGCCTAATCATGAAAGTAGAATAGAATATCTTGTGGGCTTTGGATTGATTTTCGTTCTTCATGCTCTTGATGTTACTTGACTCCATGAGAACATGTAGTTAAATTTACATTGAGTTTACCTTTATTGCTTCGGGAGAAGGTTTAGGCTTCTTTGTCCGTCCTTGCAACGATTGACATTGACATGGTAGTTGAGTTTATCTACCGCATCAAGTAATCTAGTTAAGTGAAGTCAACCCTAGATCTTTTTATCTTGCTAGACTCTCGTAATTTTATTCGCTTTATTTTCTTGGTTTGAAACAACAAAAATCCAATTTGAATTGCTTAACTTGTTATATATTTGAGAAAACTTAATACTTGGATATACTAGCTCCCTGTGGATAAGATAATCTTTTATACTACTCGATAAAATCCGTATACTTGCGGAGGCTATCAGTAGAAAGCTTTGCTTACGTGGTGCTTAGGTGTTATCGTCACAGGAATCTACACCTCATACGTGGCGTCCCACGTATCATGTCCACACGAATTGGACTCACTTTTATACGTATGCCGATGTGGCGCCTATGTGTCATCTTCACACGAACATATTCTTCCCATATATATGGCGTCTCACATGTCATCCTCCAACGAAAAGAACTCAACTTTATAGGAAATAGTACACATGTATCTCATTTTGAAGTATTTTCCGAACCTGATTCAATGGAGTAAGAGTATAATTTTTAAAGTTGCATAACAAAATTTATTTTATTTTATAACCTGAACAATATGATAATAAATAAGATAGGTTGTATTTATGAAGTCAAATAACAATTATTTTTTAATGCTTGACACACGTGGATGGTGGCTTAGGTGGCGGCATAAATGTCATCACCATACGAACTTGGCGCTTACGTGTCATCTTAGGTGTCATGCCCACATGATTTATGGCGCTTACATGTCATCCCACGTGTCGTGGCCACACGAAATGGACTCCGTTTTATATATTCTCATATGTCATCCTTCGACGAAAAGAACCCAACTTTAGTACATATATATATATATATATATATATATATATATATATATATATATATATATATATATATATATATATATATATATATATATATATATATATATATATATATATATATATATCATTTTGAAGTATTTGGTTAACCTGATCCAATGGAGTAAGAATTATAATTTTTAAAGTTGTGTAACAAAAGTTATTTTATTTTATAATCTAAACAATATGATAACCTAAATAGAAAGAGTCTAATGGTTTGCGGAATAAGTCGTGAAAGCAGTTGACGACTCTTGAATGAATTGGCTTTGGGCCTTAGTTTTCAGCCCATGACTTAGTATTTTGACGTGTCAAATAATTGCAAAGTGTAGAAGAATTCTAGACGCCTATTCCTTCCTCGTTCCTCCTTCCTCCTTCCTCATGCTCTCTTGATCTCTTTCCATTCCATTTTCTTATTCTCTCTCAAGTGTAAAGGCACAAAAGCTTCACCTCAGCAACCTCAACTGTGCGCTTAGTAGTGTGAGAACCCTCGCCTTTCCGGGGCGCTCTAATTGAAATTTATATTCAGTCGGAATTAATGGTTCTAAAATATGTGTACATGCGATTAATTAATTATAAAGAACAATAATTTGCAAATAAGAAGCCGCCACCAATTTTTAAGGAAACAATTGGAAACCATCAAAAGTGCACCCCAATTCCTATTGGGAATTGACTCATGCCCATGGGGACCAAATATTGAGTTCGGGGATGTAGGTACGAAATAAACAAAATGAATCTCATCTAAATCGCCCGTATTAATGGCCTCTACTAAGCTTATCCATGTCAAGTATTTATTTATGCTATATGATTCCATGCAAATCCAGTCGTCTAATGATCCTAAATTAACTAGGCGGATTAAGATCAACCAAATTACCTACGTTATCGCTTTGCACAATTCATATCCAATTTACATGCATACTATTAACAAGCATAAACATGATATAGAACATTAAACAATGCTCCAACCTACCAACTTTTCTAAACGCGCCATGTATTGCATATGCACATTAATAAAACAGTTAGTATCTTCAAAAGAATAATAGTAATATTATAAAGATGCTAACTTTATGCTAAAATAAACCTAGGAGGCTACTATATGCATGCAAAAACTATAAAAAGATGCAAACTTGCATAAACTAATAAAAGGACATAAACTTTATATTAACTAAACATGCATAATTATGTACAAAATCCAAAGCATGCAAATTTATTCAACCATAATCAAAAGCTAAATAAAACATGATTAATAAATAATAAACAAGAGATTTAATAAAGAATTAGGCCCTCAGGATGGTTAACCTGGACGTTCTATTCGAACGGGACTAGTAGAATTGGAATTGCTCTTCGATCATGGGTGCTAGGCTAGGTGTATTGCTTGCTTGAATCTTCAGATTTGTGAATTTGGGGAGATATGTGCTCTCAATGCTCTCAAAATTGTGAACTGACTGACCTCTTGCAGAAGAGGGTGAGGAGGAGTATTTATAGAGTTGGGGGACGGATTTAGGGGCCTAGGGCTGGAAGCCCGGTTCAAAAACTCGGCCCAGTCAAAAAACCGGTTCACCGGCCACACGAAGGGCAGCTGGGGCCCGCGGTGGCCGCTGGGGCTCAACGGCTGGCCCAATGGCCCCCGCTGTCACGCGCTGGCCACCGGACAGGTCGCGTCAGCCGCTGGACTTGACGGCACGCGCGTGACTAGGGTTTTGACTTTTTGGTGCTCTGTAAATTACGAAATTGCCCTTGGGCTGGCCCAGGGGGCCGGGATTGAGCGGTTTTGACCCAAATCTTCGAGACGCGATATCTCTTGATCCAGGAACTTGATTGAGGCAAGGTCAAAGGCATTGGAATCCTTATAACAAGGGCTATCCAAAGACTGAGGTTTCAAGGAATTTGGTCTAGATTTCCGAGCAATGTTCTTTTCTACTTACGTCCATGTTAATCCATTACCATCATCATCGGGCGTTGCGGTGTTAGGGATGAGAACCGATTAGGGTGTCTACAGAAGCGCCCACTTTGGCCGAGCTTGTAAAAGCGAAGGTCAAAGTATTTGCCAAAAATACCTGCAATGTTTTTTGTTTTGAAAATGCTTTATGTTAGAGAGAAGAAAAGATAGACTCCTGACCGCCTGTGGTCAGGGTTACCTGCTTTGTTTAAAGAGTGGTATGTTGCTCTGCTGTGATTTAAAGAGCGGTATGCTGCTTTGCTGTAATTTAAAGAGCGGTATGTTGCTCTACTGTGATTTAAAGAGCGGTATGTTGCTCTGCTTTGCTGATACCGACGTGGCGCTAATTTTGATAGCTTCGCCGTCAAAAGGGCGTTGTGTTGCCCTGCTCTAGTTTTAAAGAGCGGTATGTTGCTCTGCTTCAGTTGTGCCTGCAAAAATATAATAATGTGCCTGTGCCTGTAAAAAGGTTAGATATAAGGCTTGCGCCTGCAAAAATAGATAATGCCGGGTTCCTGAGATAGGAAACCAAGCCGTGGGGATAAAAGAGCCATTTTGGGTGACATATTCAAATTTCCCAGGCTTCCAACGGTCGAGAAATGCAATTTCGCGCGGAATTTGAACTCGTGGGCCCGCCCCGAGAGGGCAAACGGAAAATCTGGTTGGTGGCCATGCGGACAGCCGCCGAGCATTGGGCGGCCTTTACGGGCCCGCTCAGCGGCTCGGGTTGTCGTGCGGGGGCTAAACAAGGGGCCGCAAGGCCGGGCGGCTGGGCCGCTGAGGCTGGGTGGCTGGCCGCCAGGGCCAGCGGCTGGGCCTCTAAGCCTGGGCGGCCCTGAACCTGGCCGCCGGGCCGGTTCAGAGGCGCGGATGAGATTAAATCGTCGGGGAGCCGAATTTTGGGTCATTTCTTCCCAAAAAATTCGAGACTCTCTCTCTCTACCTCCATTGTTGCCCAAACTTCCTTTCTTGCTCAAATTTGCTTCTTTTTGCTTGCATTTGCTTGATTTTGCATAATCTTTGCATAATTTCAAGTTTATTTGTGATTTCTCACAAATTTGGGGTGAATTTGTGAGTGGGTTTTTAAAACCCTTGGAGAGAGAAAATCCCCAAATTTCTCCATTCTTGCTTGTTGATCTTTGCTAGCTTGTTCATCTTTCTTCATGGCTCCCAAATTGGCGAAGAAGAGGAGTAGAAGGACCGAGGTTCGCGAAGAGGTTGAAGAAATCGATATCTTCACCAAGGCTTTTCCCTCTCATGTGAAGCCTCTAATGTGGCTTTCCCTCAAGATAGGTACACCCGATCGGATAGGATGCCCGACATTTTTTGGGATCGATCGGAGTTGCTCTTCCGACCGGCTACTCACTTGAGTTCCCGTGCTTCCAAGTTTGTGGTAAGCCTCAAACTTTGAATTCAGTTTTATGCATTGAATTTAGTTTATGTGCTTTGCCTTGAGTAGAATTGTGTAGGAATTGTATGCAACTGTCAAGCTTGTAGCGCATGTGATCTTGCGCGGCTTGAACGAACTTAGAAACATGCTTAGGACTTGAACATTTGGTTGAAATGTGAACCTAAGAGGTTGCAAATTTGATGATAGGAACCCGATGGGAATTTGAAGCCCCATGGCAATTATGGTTCTTCGGTGAGGCTTTTTAAGACTTTGCCCAAAGAGGTGCAAAGTGCGGTTTTGGGTGCGGGGTTCGGACCCCTTTTGAAAGCAGCGGAGTCGGTTGAGCGAGTCAAGAGATGCATTGCCCGCTTGTCTTTGGAACGTTTTTGGGATACTACCAACACGTTCCATTTCCCTAATGGGGAGATGATGATTACTCCATCAGAGTTTGCTATGTTGACCGGGGTGCCTTGCGTGGGTACGCCCATTGTATATGACGTTTCCATCTGGAAGCGTAAGACTGAGATGGTGGAGTTGTTTGGCCCTTGGGGAAATACCTGGGGTCACCATTATCGTCCCTATAGCGAGCTCTATGCCGCTTTGACTGATGTGAGGTACAAGAGATGTACCTCGGTTGAGCAGAAGGCGAGGAAGTTTATCGCCTATCTCCTTGTCACCACTGTCTTTGGTGATAAGGGAGAGCGTATTCATGCTATTTATCTCCCTAGCTTGTTGGATTGGGAGAGGGTGAGAGAGTACAACTGGGGGTTGCCCGGCTACGCCAACCTCTTGAGGTTTATGCGGTTTGCTTGCCGCGTGAATGATGAGGGATACAAGCAGACTACTCTTCCTCCAATGAGCTTATGCGGTTTCTGGAAGGCCTTGCAGGTGCGTTTCCACTTTGTATTTATTTGATGTTTTGCATGATTTAAGTGTATAGTGCTTAATTTCATGTTTTGATGTAGCCTTGGTTCTTTGAGCATTTTCCAGACCTGGTGCCCAGGGGCTGGGAGTTGGATTTCCCGGTTTGCAGGGCGTGGCGTCACAGAGGTCCTGCGCCCTTTTCAACCCTCCAGCAGTATAGGGAGGCTCTCTTGCGCCTAGATTGGCACCAGGTAACGCAATTTTGCTTTTTGCCATTTGGATTGTATTTCTTGGTGTGGAAATATCTTATAGTGCATTTTTGTGTAGATTGACTACTTCCCTTGGGCGAAGTACCATGGGTCGGCTCCGGATGCTGTCCTAGCGTCCAGGGCGTTAGATCGTCAGAGGATCCTGATTACGGGTCCGTTCTCTTTTGAGTGGTATTTAGGAGAGCGGATCTTCCGCCAGGTTTATCCTGACGTGGCTGGCTGGCCCGAGGATTCCCTTGGATCCTCCCTCGACCATGTTCTTGGTGAGGTGCTTGTCTCGCGAGTAGGTTGCGGAGGCCATGGTCGGCTCAGATGCTATGCGGTATTTGAGGGAGCCTGCGGAGGACCTTGTGGGGCACTACGAGCAGTTCCGTCCCGATCGCCTCATGCCTTCGGTTGTGGGTTTGAAGGTAAGAATTTTATATTTATTTTCTATGCCTTTCTTTGGTTCGTTGATTTGCTAACCCTCTTTGCTTTGTAGGAGCCTCGGGTTGACGATGTCGACGTGGATGTCCCGGATATGAGGGTCCGAGGTAGGAATTATGGCGGGAAGGAGTGCTGGGGAGAAGTCCCGATGACGGAGGACCTTGATGAGGACATCCAGGGCCTTTCTCTTCCAGTTGGGCATCTAGGGGTAAAATCGTAATTTCACCTATTGCATGTGATTTTTGCTGCTTTTATGTTTGTATTGATTTTTCTTTGCGCAGCTTGACCGTGAGCAGACTGGGAAGGTCTTCAAGATGATGCATGCTATGAAATCCTGGATTTCTCGAGCTCTCTCGAAGGGCACTTGCTCGAGGGCTGACTTGGATAAGGTGAGCTTGACTTTGCATCTTCAAAGTTGTATGCTTTGAGAAATGTATCTTATATGTTTGGTGGGTTGCAGGTGGAGTATCGTCGACCCCTTCCTCGTCGGTCGCGACAGGTGGTATTGTCGGATGATGAGGTTGTGAGCTCGCCTATGCCGATGTATCCTTCTTATCCCGAGTATGCGGGGTATGCTCCTTATGGTGGTCTTTACTACCAGCCTCCTGTCCCTGCTCCTATGATGCCTACCATGCCTCCTCGTTCTTCGTGGGGGTATGATTCGAGTTATGCTGGAGAGGGGTGCTCGTATCGGGAGCCTGCCCGTCATTCTTCCTTTGACCCGGGCCAGCTGGCGGCGTCGATCTTTGGTGATGAGCCCCGGAGGTCAGAGGATCATTTTGAGGTGCTCCGTTCAGATGCTGATGCGGGTGATGATTTTTATGACAATGCACTTGTATGAAATGCATCCTTGAACATTTGTGTTGAACAAACATTCGGATTTTGCTATGTAACATATTGCTGCTCTTATTGGTCCCTGCATAGAATTAGGCTAATGCAAATGCACAGGTAGTCAAGCAAAAGCGCAAGTAATAGCCATGTAGCAAAAATGGTACAGCTAAAAAGTTAAAATTGGGTGTACCCTATCCCCCCTAAAAAAAATGAAAAAAAGGAAGGGGTGCCAAAATGAAAAAAAAATTAATAAGTGTAAAGGGATGAATAAAATATAAAAAATGATGATCATCAACAAAAGAAATAAGGAAATTGTGGGATTCCCATAAATAATTAAGGAAATAATAGAAAGTAGCAATAATAGAGAAAATAGGAAACTGAGCCAAATTGGAGTCCAAAACGGTTAAGGAAAGTGTCCAAAACCGGGTAAAAGAGTGCTGTCTCGAAAGAGAGGCTCGGCGGCCAAAGGGGTGTGCTCAGCGGCTGACGCGGAGGAGCGAAGGTCAAAACAGGGGCCGCCAGACTCAGCGGCTGGGCCGCTGAGGCTGGGCGGCTGGCCGCCGAAGCTCCGCGGCTGGCCACTGGATCTCAGCGGCTGGACCGCTGGGCCTTGGCTGCCATAACAGGGCCGCCGAGCCTTCAGCGGCTGCCCTATGGGCCGCTGAAGCCTTTTTCGATGGGTTGCCCTATTTTCGTCCTTTCTTCGTGCGAGCCCTATATAAGCCTTGGGTTAGTCCGATTTTAGGACATCACCTTCATAATTCTGTAGCAATAGAGAGCTTTTTAGAGAGAGAAACCCCCAATTAAGAATTCAGCCATGACAAGCTTTGAAGTTAAGTTCGATAAGTGGTTGCAATCTATGACCCCTGAAGAGAGGATGAGTCTTGTGCCCTTTCACTTGAATGCTTTCTTCCATCTGAAGCAAGTGCAGGTTGTCTGGAACCTTGTTGAGGCTGCGGTTGATTTTTGGGATGACAAACTACATGTTTTCAGGTTTGGGTATAACGAATTGTGCCTTCTCCCTGAAGAATTCGCTGCCATAATTAGGTTTCCTCATGATCAAGCACCTGCAACTCCATGGCTCGGGGCCAACCTTATAAGTTACTATAAAAGTTATCTTGGTTTATCTGCAACACAAGCCTCTTCTGTGGCTAGAACCGGTGAGTTTGATCTCAATGGTGTATTGACATCTTTTTCCCCAAGGTATGGGATGATCATAATGAGACATATTATAGGCATGCTTTTATCTTATGTCTCTTGCATAGGTACCTCTTTGTTGGTGGAGGTAATGACGGTAAAACTTGTATGCTTAGAATTGTTGAACAAATTCAAAACGATTTTACCCCTATGTCTCTTGTTCTTGGTGAAACCTTAATGTGCTTCGATCGCAAGAAACAAGAACCAACTCATGGCGGATGGACGGGAAGCCCTCTTCTCCTTCAAGTGAGTGCTTGAATAATTGCTCGTATATAAAGTTTGAATCTTTAATGGATACCTAACCTTATTATTTGTTTTGTTTTTGTGTTTTTTTGTAGATTTGGCTTTTGGAGCATATGTGCTTCATTGAGAGGCCGACTAATGCACTCAAGTACCAACCAAAACAGTTTCCTGCCCGCCGAAGGCTTTATTATGAAACCACCATTGATGAATGGCGTGGATACCTTTAAGCATGCCCTTTGCTAAGATGGACTGTCAAGTTGTGGGGCTTAAAATCCGCAATCGGATGTAGCAAGGAGACAGGATATTATCAAGTCCTTGGTCTTCAAAATTTGACTTACATATTTCCTAGCCGTATTATGCGGCAATATGGGAAGCGCCAGATCATCCCACAGAAGGATAGTGTTGCGCCTGTAACCCGGGTTTTGACTATTAGCATGGTGAGATCATGGGAGTGTGCATGGGATCGTCGCCCTAATGGACTATTCCTCATATCAAGGCCCCAACGACAATATCTTCAGCTTATGAAGCTTGGATGGATTGTAAGACTGTGGAGGGTCGTCGTGCATGCAGGAAATCTGAACAAGATGATCTCAAGGCCCAATTGGTCAAGGCTAGCATAAGACTTTCCAACCCTAATGATCCTAAAGGGAAGGGTAAACAAAAGAGATTCAAGCATGTGAAAAGTGTTCTTAACCCAAAGGCTAAGAAAGCTTTAGCCAAGATCACTACTAAGCCAGAGGAGGAGCCCCGAATTCGAGCCAATGATCATGAAGCCTCTACAAGTAATCCTCTAATGGAGGTTGAAAAGGAAGAAGAGCCCGTGGTCCGAGAAAGATGGGCTCCCAAGGAGCGCGAAGTGGAAGGCCCAAAGGTTGATGAACCTATGGAAGATGTTGTCCCTACTACCGAAGCTACGGAGTAGTCTATTAGGAAATACTCTTTTGGAGCATGTCTAGCTTAGGATTGCCTCTCTTTTTTTTTTATTGCTTTAAATTCAATAAGGGAGATGTGCCCCATTTTATTTTTTAGTTAGTTTATTTTTATTGCTTAGGAATTGCTGAGTCTTGTAATGGACTTTATTATTATTTATTTATGGAGAAATGCTCGTTTTAATTTTGCAACATTGTGTTTATTATGTGCACAAATTTTAACAACTTTTGAATGCGAATTTGATGAAGGGGCTGGGCCCAATTGCAGTTGGGTTGTCCTACGTATCCTTTTAGGGGAATCGGGCCGCTCGTAATTCTTATCCGTTTTTTTAACATTCAATCCCGGTTTTTTATTTTTATTTTTTTTATTTTTTTACGGGATTAGTTAGCCTTGTGTGGGCCTCTCGAAAGTGTTATATTGGGTGTCTTGCCTAAGCATAGAACCTCTTTAATTGATCCATGTTTATCCATTGACTAAATTCAATCCCGTCTAAATCTGCCAATCTTGCAGCCCCACCTGTTAAGATCTTTGTGATGATAAATGGGCCTGACCAGTTGGGTCGAAATTTGCCTCTTGGGTCAGTGACATTGGCCCTTACTTCCTTAAGTACTAAGTCTCTAACTTTAAGTTCCCTCATTTTGAGTCTTTGGTTAAAGTGCCTAGTTAGTCTGTTCTGATAGACTCTTACATTGTGCAAAGCTTGTAACCTTTTCTCATCTAGCAGGACCAATTGTTCATAGCGAGCCTGGACCCAATCCACTTCTGGGATTTGACTTTCTAAGACGATCCTTAGAGATGGGATCTCTAGTTTAATTGGTAATACGGCTTCCATTCCGTAAACCAGGGAGTATGGTGTTGCTCCCATTGATGCGTGAACCGATGTCCTATAATCCCAAAGTGCGAATGGCAGCTTGTCTGGCCAGACATGATAATTTTCGGACATTCTTTCAATGATTTTCTTGATGTTCTTGTTAGTTGCTTCTATTGCACCGTTTGTTTGCGGTCTGTAGGGGGATGACTTTCGATGCTGGATTTTAAATTGGTCCAACAGCTCGATCATTTCTTTCATGAAGTGTGACCCATTATCGCTGATGATTTCTTGGGGAATTCCATATCTAGCTATTATGTTATTCTTAATGAACTTTACCACGTGTTTTGCTTTGAGCTTCGCGTATGATTGCGCCTCGACCCATTTGGTAAAGTAGTCGATTGCGACTAGTATATACTCGTGTCCCCCTTTTCCTGTTGGGGTTATTTTACCGATGATATCGATCCCCCAAGCTGAGAAAGGCCAAGGTGAGGTAAAGGTGTATAAAGGGCTTGGTGGTAGATGTTGTAAATTTGCATGAGTCTGGCATTGTACGCATCTTTTGACAAACTCACAACAGTCTTTCTCCATCATTGTCCAATAATATCCAAGCCTTATTATCTTCCTAGATAGCATCACACCGTTCATGTGCGATCCACATACTCCTGCATGTACTTCTCTTAAGACCTTATGGGCCGTTTCGGTACCTAGGCAACGGAGGTTGACTCCGTTTGGGCTTTTCTTGTATATTTCTCCCTGTACTTCCAAGAATTGGGCCGCGAGCCTTCTGAGTGCTTTCTGGGCTCTAGGACTAGAATCAGGAGGGTAGAGCTGGTAAACAAGCAGATTTTTTATGTCGGTGTACCACTCATCTTCTTCATCGTGGAACACGTCCAGGGTGTCACAATATGAAGGCTCGGATCTTCTTTGTACACAGATGGGCATCATCAAATAGTTTCTGGTATGTTAATCATGCTTGCTCACTTTGCCAAGGCGTCTGCGAATTGATTATCTTCTCGCGGAAGGTATGTGAAGTGTATTTGATTGAAATACACTATGATCTTGTCTAAGTATTCCTGGTAGAGTGCCAGGGATTCACTTTTAACCCTCCATATTTTGGAAATTTGGTTGATTATGAGTGACGAGTCCCCATAGACTCGGAGTGTCTTAATGCCAAGGCTTATGGCGAATTGCAGTCCTATTATGCAAGCTTCATATTCGGTGCCATTATTTGTAAGCTCATTGTCTAGTTTAACTGAAATGGGTGTATGTGCACCTTCAGGGGATACTATCAGTATTCCTACTCCAAAACCCTTTTGGTGGGATGCTCCGTCGAAGTATAGCTGCCAAGTCTCGGTATCTAAGGTCATGTCTCCTTCGTCTGGGAAGTGATACTCATCCTTGTGGTCTTACTCATTTATGGCTTGGTCGGCCAGGTATTCCGAAATAGCATGCCCTTTTATGGCCTTTTGATGTTCAAACTTGAGGTCGAACTCCGAGAGGAGAACGGTCCACCTTGCTATTCTACCATTTAGTATGGGCTTTTCGAATATGTATTTCAAAGGATTTTCTCTCGATCTGATATGGATCGTGTGTTGGAGCATGTAATATCGTAACTTTTTGGTAGTTGCCACCAAGGCTAAACATGTCTTTTCCAGGGATGCATAGCGGGTTTCATATCCCAGAAACTTCTTGCTTACATAGTATATTGCTTTCTCTTCTTTATCTACTTCTTGGGCTAGCATGGCGCCCATTGATGTTTCTGTGACTGTGAGGTAGAGAATTAGAGGCATGCCTGGAATGGGCGGTACTAGAACGGGTGGTTCGGATAAGTAGGCCTTAATTTTGTCAAAGGCCTTTTGGCATTGCTCGTCCCATTTCGTTTTTACCTCTTTTTTGAGTTTCTTGAATATGGGCTCACAAGTGATAGTTAACTTGGAGATGAACCTGTTTATGTATTGGATTCTGCCCAGGAAGCCTTTTATTTCTTTTTCCGTTTTCGGAGGTGGCATGTCTGTTATGGCTTTGATCTTGGATGGATCGATTTCTATCCCCCTGGTGCTTATGACAAATCCTAGAAGTTTGCCGGATGTAACTCCGAATGCACACTTCTTGGGATTAAGCCTCATATTGTACTTCCTAAGCCTGTCGAAGAACTTTTGAAGTGAGGGTACATGCCCTTCTCTATCCTTGGATTTTATGATCATGTCATCTACGTACACCTCAGCCTCTTTATGCATCATATCGTGGAGTAAGGTCGTAGCGGTTCTTTGGTATGTAGCCCCCGCATTCTTAAGCCCGAACGACATTACCGTATAGCAATAAGTGCCCCACTGTGTGATGAAAGTGGTTTTCTCTTCGTCCTCTTTGGCCATCAAGACTTGGTTATATCCTGCGTACCCGTCCATGAATGATACAAGGGCATGTCCAACGGTGTTATCTACCAAGACGTCTATGTGAGGTAAGGGAAAGTCATCTTTTGGGCTTGCTTTGTTCAGGTCCCTAAAATCTACACACATTCGGACCCGTCCGTCCCTTTTTGGGACTGGGACAATGTTGGCTACCCAATCGGGCTAATTGGCCACTCGTATGAAGCCTGCCTCTAGTTGTTTTTGAACTTCCTCCTTGATCTTAAAGGCCCATTCTGGCTTCATTCTTCTTAGCTTTTGTTTGTCTGGTTTGCAGTCAGGGTTTAGTGGAATGGTATACTGAGCAATTTTGTGGTGTATGCCTGGCATGTCCTTGTAGGACCAGGCGAAAACATCCGTATAATCCTTTAGGAGTGTTACGAATTGTTCGCGTTCATTAGATGTTAGAGACAAGCCTATTTGTACGTGGCATGGCTCATCATTAGTTGCAATGTTTATTGTCTCGGTTTCTTCGACTATTGAAGTCTTTTGCTCATGTTCGATCAGTGCTTTAATAACTTCTTTTGGCAATTCCGTTATATTGTCCGAATTATTAGCAGTGAGGCAATCCGAGTAAGCAAAATCGACGTTCATAATATTAATAGAAGCGGACAATACATCAATGAGGTCATCACTGAGGACCTTAGGAATAGACTGGGGTGGAGTACCCGACACTTCTAGGATAACAGACTCAGAATCAGACTCGGACTCGGAATCAGAACTGGGCCCTCCTGCGCGACCGTTGCGGATGGTGAACTTGTACTTGGCTCCCTTGACTGGAGTCCAACTCGTCTCGTGCCTCCAGGTGGTGCGGTCGGGCCTAATTGGGCCGATCAGCTTGGTCGGGTCGAAACCTTCATTGAAAAGCACAGTAAGGGGAAGTTTGGTAGTGGTCTCGTCGTATTGACGACGTTGTTCGCCAAATAAAAGCCCGAAGTCATTGGGTGCCATGTCATTAGCCCAATCATTAGTGGATTGGTCCTCATTGGGAGGTATGGGTGTGTCTTCATTCATGAGGAAGCAATCTTGAAATGCTTCGAAGCCTGGCATCAGGATCCCATTGGTTGTGTATGGTTCAGAGAATCCAAAATAGGGATATGGGTCGCCTTCTTGAAGGAATTGCCCATTGAGGGTGAGGGGATAAGGATCCATTTTATGTGTAATGGGTTTGTTAGCCACAAGAGCTCTTTTCTTAGCCATCACTTTGGATATGTAGGCCCTAACTTCTTGCCTTGTGGTCCTGTAGCCCAGCCCGAATAAGTCATTTTTAATCTTGGTATTCCAAGAGGTTTGAGCTACCTTGGGACGAGGGCCCAAAGTGGTGCCTGGGAAGTAGCCTTGTTTTCTTAGTAAGGCGTTCACATTGAGCGTGGGCTGTATCGTTTCTATGAAGGCTATCTTCTCAAAACCCCATAACTCCTCGTCTTGCTCATTATGCTCTATCTTTAGGACTGGAGCTTTCTCAATCTGGGCTATCATAGTATCACCGCAGACCTCCAAGGTGGATCCTGCCAGGGATAGCTTCACCTTTTGATGCAGAGTTGAGGCTACAACATTTAACCCGTGTAACCAGGGCCTTCCCAAGAGTAGGTTGAAAGTAGTTGGAATGTCGATCACATGGAATTGAACCATTTTCTCGATGAGCCCAATGTTGATGTTCATGGAGAAGGTACCCAATACGCTCCTTTTGGAATTATCGTAGGCCCTTAACCCTTGTGCGGAATGCGCGAGGTTGTTGCAGTCTATTTTGAGGTGTTCAGTAGTCCTCAAATGCATACATTTACAGCCGAGCCATTGTCGACAAAAGTCATAAGGACTTGCCTTTGTTGACAAATTACAGTAAGATAAAGGGCTTTGTTGTGGTGAATACCTTCGGGTGGAAGGTCTTTATCAGAAAAGGTGATGGGCGTGGATGACTTTCCTTAGATTAGGAGGTTGACTACCTCTTCAGGAGTGGCATTTGGAGAAATGGTGGTTGCATTCAAGGCTTCTAGCACGGCCCTTCTATGAGTGATAGAAGTGGTCAAAAGTGGCCAGATAGATATATCGGCTTTTGTTCTTTGCAGTTGCTTGAGGATATTGGTCCCAACGTCTTCTTTTGCCATTTCCTTTTGGGCCGGATCCCCATTGGGGATGGCTACAGGCTCTACTGGTTGGATTTGAGATGGATCCATATAAATGTTTTCGGGCCTGAACTGGCGTCCCAACCTTGTGAGATAGTTTAGAGCTTTGTCATCCTCTTCCTTCTCATCATCGGAGATATCATACCAGGCTTTGCCGTTAGCTATGTCATGGACTTGATGACTCAACACATCTTCTGGATTAGTATGTGACCCATCATCCTCTTCATCGCTATCCCAAAGGCCGCAGACGTCTAGCGTGGATCTTGGGCTTGGGTATGGCGGTATGGCCTGTCCAATAGGCGTAATCAAATAGGAGGGATCAAACCCTTCTTCTATGTCAATAGAGAAAGAGTTCCCAAGGGGATTGTTGTTGTTGCTGGGTGGTGGTGCATCCTTAGGCAATGGTATTGTGCCATTGTCGAACAAGTCTTGGATTTTATCCTTAAGGGTGTAACACTTTTCAGTATCGTGTCCACGCCCCCTATGATATTTGCAGAATGCGGATTCGTTCCAATATAGTGACCTTTTCTCTATAGGTGGATCGGGAGTAGGCCCAATCCGATGTAGATAGTCTCCTTTGATCAACATATCCAGAGCCTTGACATAAGTCATCCCGAGGGGAGTATACCTTCTTGAGCGCCTCTCAGCTATGGCGTTCACTTCATTTCCTCTACTTGTGGAGGCATGGTTGTTATTAGTGTATTTCTTGTCCTTATATCCACTTGTGTTGTTATTGTAGGTGACCTTATTCTTCCCTCTTTGGAGTTGGTCATCTTCAATAGCCACGCCCACTTCAGTTAATTGGGCATAGGTGGTTATGGGTTGAAACTTCATGTGTTCTCGGTATTCAGATGCCAAATTTTGGACTAGCATGCGGATTTGATCCCTTTCGGATGGGCGATCAATCATCTCAGCGACCTTAGTCCTCCATCTTCTCACGAAGCTAGTGAATCCTTCTTTGTCACCTTGCTTGGTGATGTCGAGTTCCCTTAATGTCATGGGTGGCAAGACATTGTCAGCATATCTTTGAAGGAACAGTGTGGATAGATCTTCCCATTTTTCCAGCTTTTGAGTGGGCAACTTGAAGAACCAGGCCCTGACAGCAGGATCCAAGGTTTGGGGAAAGAGGTGAACATACAGCTCTTGTTCAATGCCTGTAAGGCCCAATGCAGTAGTAAAAGCTCTAATGTGATGTTGTGGATCATCAGTTCCTTTAAATGTGGGAACTTCAGGCATGGAGAACTTGGTGGGCAATTTTCCCTTGACGTGGGGAGCATAGCCTTCAGAATTGATGATCATATCGTTGAAGGCCCGTCTCTTACCTAGGACAGATTCAAGCCTGTTCAGCTTAGCTTGAAGTTCTTGCACCTCTTTAGTGGAGGGTTCGGCCTTTTCCTCATCGAGCTTGGGCTCGTCATCATTTCTATTAGGGGGATCCAACTTGGCGACACGGGCTTCCATATCAGTGAATCTAGCATTCATAGCGACCATTTGGGCTAGAAGGTCATCCATCTTTTGATCAGCGGTTCTCTCGGCTTCTCCAGATATAGCGGACTTAGGTGAATTGGGTGGCGAGGTTTGAGGTGACAGTGGCGGTGTGCGAAGGTAATCGAGCCAAACAGGGCCCACGAACTGTGCTTGTGGTGAAGGTTCGAACGACAACTTGCGGACTAACCTCTTGCTGGACTCGTCTCTCTCCCACTCCCTAGAACCAGGATCTCTACTTCTACCAATTCTGGACATGAAAAGGCCCGTTTAAGAAAATGGAAAATAAATGGGAATCTCCCCATAATAATAGAAGTTTTATTTTAAAACAAACGTGGGAAGAGAATCTAGCACTCATCCTCAACATGGTGATCTTTTGGGTAAGACGCGATTTTATGTAAATAGCATATTCTAATCTATGATCTTTCGACTCTATTAGAATTATAAATACTCTTGACTCGCATATGGGATAAAACTCTTAATTTTAGGAAAAGATAAATAATGTTGACTTGCATATGAAATCAAATTGGACTCTTTTTTTTTTATTTGGTGAAAGATCATTGACGGGAATATGTTATTTGCATGCAATCTAATTCTTATGGAAAGGAACGTTTTCCTAACATGGTCACTTTCATCATCGGAGTTATACAAGGATTCTACTTCCTAAAAAGATAAGATCCTAGACTCTATTTGTAAACTTGAACAAGCAAACAAAAGGGAAACCTTCCCTAACCAGGACTCAATAAAAGAATCCTAAGGGGGGATCTAATCCTAGTATTCTTATGGAAGTTAATCACATAGCAAGGAAACATTTAATAATGTAGCAAATAAAGCAAGTAGCACTTTGATATGGACTATGAGACTTAGTGCAATAGTTTGACACAATCTATGGTTGGATAAGCTAACCCATGACCGGATGCGTTTTGTCATCTATGGGGTGCATAGTAAGATTAGACGTACCGTTTTACACATCTCGAATGGAAACATGTAAATGTCATGGGGTGGAACACGACTATGTGCAAAGGTAATTCGGACCGAGTGGGTCACTGGCCTAAGTCATAGACAATGCTTCAAGGGTAGATCCTATAATGGCGTGGTGATGTCTTTCGACATCTTGCAAAGATAATGCATGCAATATGAATAATATGGATGCAAAAAAGCAAAGAAAATAAACACGTACGGTAATTGAATCAAATTGCTAAAATAAGTTATTGACATGGATAAGTGTTCGAATTACATCCTCTTATTAAGTCCCCAGTGGAGTCGCCACTGTGAGAACCCTCGCCTTTCCGGGGCGCTCTAATTGAAATTTATATTCAGTCGGAATTAATGGTTCTTAAATATGTGTACATGCGATTAATTAATTATAAAGAACAATAATTTGCAAATAAGAAGCCGCCACCAATTTTTAAGGAAACAATTGGAAACCATCAAAAGTGCACCCCAATTCCTATTGGGAATTGACTGATGCCCATGGGGACCAAATATTGAGTTCGGGGATGTAGGTACGAAATAAACAAAACGAATCTCATCTAAATCGCCCGTATTAACGGCCTCTACTAAGCTTATCCATGTCAACTATTTATTTATGCTATATGATTCCATGCAAATCCGGTCGTCCAATGATCCTAAATTAACTAGGCGGATTAAGATCAACCAAATTACCTACGTTATCACTTTGCACAATTTATATCCAATTTACATGCATACTATTAACAAGCATAAACATGATATAGAACATTATATAATGCTCCAACCTACCAACTTTGCTAAACGCGCCATGTATTGCATATGCACATTAATAAAACTGTTAGTATCTTCAAAAGAATAATAGTAATATTATAAAAATGCTAACTTTATGCTAAAATAAACCTAGGAGGCTACTATATGCATGCAAAAACTATAAAAAGATGCAAACTTGCATAAACTAATAAAAAGACATAAACTTTATATTAACTAAACATGCATAATTATGTACAAAATCCAAAGCATGCAAATTTATTCAACCATAATCAAAAGCTAAATAAAACATGATTAATAAATAATAAACAAGAGATTTAATAAAGAATTAGGCCCTTAGGATGGTTAACCTGGACGTTCTATTTGAACGGGACTAGTAGAATTGGAATTGCTCTTCGATCTTGGGTGCTAGGCTAGGTGTATTGCTTGCTTGAATCTTCAGATTTCTGAATTTGGGGAGATATGTGCTCTCAATGCTCTCAAAATTGTGAACTGACTGACCTCTTGCAGAAGAGGGTGAGGAGGAGTACTTATAGAGTTGGGGGACGGATTTAGGGGCCTAGGGCTAGAAGCCCGGCGCCAAAACTCGGCCCAGTCAAAAAGTAGTTCATCGGCCACATGGAGGGCAGCTGAGGCCCGCGGTGGCCGCTGACGGCTGGCCTGACAGCCTCCGCTGTCACGCACTGGCCGCTGAGCAGCCTGCGAAGGCCGCCGGGCCTGACGGGGCGCGCGTGACTAGGGTTTTTGACTTTTTGTGCTCTGTAAATTACGAAATTGCCCTCGGGCTGGCCCAAGGGGCAGGGATTGAGCGGTTTTGACCCAAATCTTCGAGACGCGATATCTCCTGATCCAGGAACCTGATTGAGGCAAGGTCAAAATCGTTGGAATGCTTATAACAAGGGCTATCCAAAGACTGAGGTTTCAAGGACTTTGGTCTATATTTCTGAGCAATGTCCTTTTCTACTTACGTCCATGTTAATCCATTACCATCATCATCGGGCGTTGCAGTGTCAGGGGATGAGAACCGATTAGGGTGTCTACAGAAGCCCCCACTTTGGCCGAGCATGTAAAAGCGAAGGTCAAAGTATTTGCTAAAATACCTGCAGTGTTTTTTTTTTTGAAAATGCTTTATGTTAGAAAGAAAGGAAAGGATAGACTCCTGACCGCCTGTGGTCAGGGTTACCTGCTTTGTTTAAAGAGCGGTACGCTGCTCTGCTTTGCGGATACTAACGTGACGCTAATTTCGATAGCCTCATCGTCAAAGAGCATTGTTTTGCCCTGCTTTAATTTTTGCCAACGTGACGCTAATTTTGATAGCTTCAACGTCAAAGAGCGGTACGTTGCTCTGCTTAAGTTGTTGACACGACGCTAATTTTGATAGCTTCGTCGCCGAAGAGCGGTATGTTGCTCTGCTTTAGTTGCGCCTGCAAAAATAAAATAAAGTGCCTGTGTATGTAAAAAAGTTAGATATAAGGCTCTCGCCTGCAAAAATAGATAATGCCGGGTCCCAAGGATAAGAAACCAAGCTGTGGGAGCAAAAGAGTCATTTTGGGTGATATATTCAAATCTCCCGGGCTTCCAACGGTCGAGAAATGCAATTTCGCTCGGAATTTGAACTCGTGGGCCCGCCCTGAGAGGGCAAACAGAAAAAACGGTTGGACGGCCATGCAGACGGCCGCCGAGCGCTGGGCGGCCTTTACGGGCTCGCTCGGCGGCTCAAATGGCCGTCCGAAGGCTAAATGAGGGGCCGCCAGGCCAGGCGGCTCAGCCGCGGAGCCTGGGCAGCCCTGAACCGGGCCGTTGGGCCGGTTCAGAGGCGAAAACGGGGCATTTTTGTGTGAGGGAACCGAATTTTGGGTCATTCTTCCCCAAAATTTCGAGACTCTCTCTCTCTACCTCCATTGTTGCCCAATCTTCATCTCTTGCTCAAAATTGCTCAAATTTGCTTCTTTTTGCTTGCATTTGCTTTGGTTTGCATAATCTTTGCATAATTTGAAGTTTATTTGTGATTTCTCACAAATTTGGGGTGAATTTGTGAGTGGGTTTTTGAAATCCTTGGAGAGAAAAAATCTCAATTTCTCCATTCTTGCTTGTTGATCTTTGCTAGCTTGTTCATCTTTCTTCATGGCTCCCAAATTGGCGAAGAAGAGGAGTAGAAGGGCCGAGGTTCGGGAGGAGGTTGAAGAAATTAATATCTTCACCAAGGCTTTTCCCTCCCATGTCAAGCCTTCCAAGAGGAAGCCTAATGTGGCTTTTCCTCAAGATAGGTACACACGGTCGGATAGGATGCCTGACATCATTTGGGATCGGTCGGAGTTGCTCTTTCGAACGGGGACTCACTTGAGCTCCCGTGCTTCCAAGTTTGTGGTAAGCCTTAAACCTTGAATTCATAGTTTTATGCATTGAATTTTAGTTTATATGCTTTGCCTTGAGTAGAATTGTGTAGGAATTGTATGCAATTGTCAAGCTTGTAGCGCGTGTGATCTTGCGCGGCTTGAACGAACTTAGAAACATGTTTAGGACTTGAACATTTGATTGAAATGTGAACCTAAGAGGTTGCGAATTTGATCATAAGAACTCGATGGGAATTTGAAGCCCCATGGTAATTATGGTTCTTCGGTGAGGCTTTTTAAGATCTTGCCCAAAGAGGTGCAAAGTGCGGTTTTGGGTGCGGGGTTCGGACCCCTTTTGAAAGCGGCGGACACGGTTCAGCGAGTCCAAAGGTGCATTGTCCGCTTGTCTTTGGAACGTTTTTGGGATACAACCAACACGTTCCATTTCTGTAATGGGGAGATGATGATCACTCCATCGGAGTTTGCTATGTTGACCGGGGTGCCTTGCGTGGGTACGCCCATTGTGTATGACGTTTCCATCTGGAAACGTAAGACTGAGATGGTGGAGTTGTTTGGCCCTTGGTGGGATACCTGGGGTCACCATTATCGTCCCTATAGCGAGCTCTACGCCGCTTTGACTGATGCGAGGTACAAGAGGTCTATCTCGGCGGAGCAGAAGGCGAGGAAGTTTATCGCCTATCTCCTTGCCACCACCATCTTTGGGGACAAGGGAGAGCGTCTCCATGCTATTTACCTCCCTAGCTTGTTGGATTGGGAGAGGGTGAGAGTGTACAACTGGGGGTTGCCGGGCTACGCCAACCTCTTGAGGTGCATGCGGTTCTTGCCGCGTGAATGATGAGGGATACAAGCAGTCGACTCTTCCTCCCGTGATCTTGTGCGGTTTCTGGAAGGCCTTGCAGGTGCGTTTTGCTTTTTGTGTCCATTTGGTGATTTGCATGATTTAAGTGTATGGTGCTTAGCTTCATGTTTCGATGTAGCCTTGGTTCTTTGAGCATTTCCCGGACATGGCGCCTACGGGTTGGGAGTTGGATTTCCCGGTTTGCAGGGCGTGGCGTCATAGGGGTCCTGCGCCCTTTTCGACTCTCCAGCAATATAGGGAGGCTCTCTTGCGCCTAGATTGGCATAAGGTAACGCAATTTTGCTTTTTGTTTCATGGATTGTACTTCTTGGTGTGGAAATATCTTATATTGCATTGCTTGTGTAGATTGACTACTTCCCTTGGGCGAAGTACCATGGGTCGGCTCCGGATGCTGTCCTTTCGTCCAGGGCGATAGACCGCCAGAGGATCCTGATTGCGGGTCCGTTTTCTATCGAGTGCTATTTGGGAGAGCGGAACTTCCGTCAGGTTTATCCTGACGTTGCGGGCCCGAGGATTCCCTTGGATCCTCCCTCGACCATGTTCTTGGTGAGGTGCTTATCTCGCGAGCAGGTTGCGGAGGCCATGGTGGGCTCAGATGCTATGCGGTATTTAAGGGAGCCTGCGGAGGACCTTGCGGGCCACTACGAGCAGTTCCGTCGTGATCGCCTCATGCCTTTATTTGTGGGTTTGAAGGTAAGAATTTTTTTTATATTGTTTTTTCTATGTCTTTCTTGCTTTGTTGATTTGCTGACCTACTTTGCTTTGTAGGAGCCTCGGGTTGATGATGTTGATGTGGATATCCCGGATATGCGGGTCCGAGGTCGGGATTATGGCGGGAAGGAGTGCTGAGGAGAGGTCCCGATGACGGAGGACCTTGATGAGGACATCCAGGGCCTTCCTCTTCCAGTTGGGCATCCAGGGGTAAATTCGTAATTTTAGTTATTGCATGTGATTTTTACTGCTTTTATGCTTGTATTGACTTTTCCTTTGCGTAGCTTCACCGTGAGCAGACCAGGAAGGTCTTCAGGATGATGCATGCCATGAAGTCCTGGATTTCTCGAGCTCTCTCGAAGGGCACTTGCTCGAGAGCTGACTTGGATAAGGTAAACTTGATTTGCATCTTCAAAGTTGTATGCTTTGAGAAATGCATTTTATATGTTTGGTGGGTTGCAGGTTGAGTATCGTCGACCCCTTCCTCGTCGGTCACTACAGGTGGTATTGTGGGATGATGAGGTTGTGAGCTCGCCTGAGCGTAGTCCTTCCCGTGAGAGCAGTCCTCGGAGGGAGAGTCCTCGGGGAGAGAGGGAGCCTGTGCACCGGATGGACCGTCCGGGTAGGAGTAGGATGACTCAGTTCGTGGAGCCTACTCCTATGCCTATGCCGATGTATCCTTCTTATCCCGGGTATGCGGGGTATGCTCCTTATGGTGGCCTTTACTACCAGCCCCCTGTCCCTGGTCCTATGATGCCTACCATTCCTCCTCGTTCTTTGTGGGGGTATGATTCGAGTTATGCCTGAGAGGGGTGCTCGTATCGGGAGCCTGCCCGTCATTCTTCCTTTGACCCTGGCCAGCTGGCGGCGTCGATCTTTGGCGATGAGCCTCGGAGGTCAAAGGACCACTTTGAGGTGCTCCGTTCAGATGCTGATGCGGGTGAAGATTTCTATGACAATGTATTTGTATGAGATACATTCTTGAACATTTGTGTTGAACAAAATGTTCGGACTTTGCTATGTAATATATTGCTCTTTTTTATTGGTCCCTGCATATAATTAGGCTAATGCAAATGCACAGGTAGTCAAGCAAAAAACGCAAGTAATAGCCATGTAGCAAAAAATGGTACAGCCAAAAAGTTAAAACTGGGTGTACCCTTTCCCCCCTAAAAAAAAAGAAAAAAAAGAAAGGGGTGCCGAAAATGAAATAAAATTAATAAGTGTAAAAGGGATGAGCAAAATAAAAGATGATAATCATCCAAAAAAGAAATAAAGAAATTGTGGAGTTCCCATAAATAATGAAGGAAATAATTGGAAATAACAATAATAGAAAAAAAAAAAAAAAGGAAACTGAGCCAAATCGGAGTCCAAAACGGTTAAGGAAAGTGTCCAAAACCGGGTAGAAGAGTGTTGTCTCGAAAAAGAGGCTCGGCAGCCAAAGGGGGCCGTTCAGCGGCTGACGCGAAGGAGCGGGGGTCAAAACTAGGGACGCCAGACTCAGCGGCTGAGCCGCGGAGGCTGGGCGGCTGGCCGCTGAGTTTCAGCGGCTGAGCCGCTGGGCCTGGGCTGCCATATCGGGGCCGCCGAACCTTCGGCAGCTGCCCTATGGGCCGCTGAAGCCTATTTTCCGACGGGTTGCCTTACTTTCGTCTTTTTTTTTTTTTTGTGCGAGCCATATATAAGCCTTGGGTTAGTCCGGTTTTGAGACATCACCTTTTATAACTCTATAGCAATAGAGAGCTTTTTAGAGAGAGAAACCTCCAATTAATTTAGAATTCAGCCATGACAAGTTTTGAAGTTAAGTTCGATAAGTGGTTGCAATCTATGACCCCTGAAGAGAGGATGAGACTTGTGCCCTTTCACTTGAATGGTTTCTTCCATCTGAAGCAAGTTCAAGTTGTCTGGAACCTTCTTGAGGCTGCGGTTGATTTTTGGGATGACAAGCTTCATGTTTTTAGGTTTGGGTATAACGAACTGTGTCCTCTTCCTGAAGAATTTGCTGCCCTAATTGGGTTCCCTCATGATCAAGCTCCTGTAACTCCATGGCTCGGGACCAACCTTGAAGGTTATTATAAAAGGTATCTTGGTTTATCTGCGACACAAGCCTCTTCTGTGGCTAGAACCGGTGAGCTAGACCTTAATGGTGTGATTGACATATTTTTCCCCAAGGTAAGGGATGATCATAATGAGACATATTATAGGCGTGCTTTTATCTTATGTCTCTTGCATAGGTACCTCTTTGTTGGTGGAGGTAATAATGGTAAAACTTGCATGCTTAGAATTATTGAACAAATTCAAAACGATTTTACCCCTATGTCTCTTGTTCTTGGTGAAACCCTAATGTGCTTGGATCGCAAGAAGCAAGAACCAACTCATGGTGGATGGACGAGAAGCCCTCTTCTCCTTCAAGTAAGTGCTTGAATAATTGCTTTGGATATAAAGTTTGAATCTTTAATGGATGCCTAACTTTAATTTTTGTTTTGTTTGTTTGTTTTGTAGATATGGCTTTTGGAGCATATGTGCTTCATTGAGAGGTCGGCTAATGCGCTCAAGTACCAACCAAAGCAGTTTCCTGCCCGCCGAAGGCTTTATTATGAATCCACCATTGATGAATGGCGTGGATACCTTAAAGCTTGCCCTTTGCTAAGATGGACTGTCAAGTGGTGGGGCCTAAAATCCACAATCGCATGTAGCAAGGAGGTGGGTATTATCAAATCCTTGGTCTTCAAAATTTGACTTACATATTTCCTAGCCGTATCATGCGGCAATATGGGAAACGCCAGATCATCCCACAGAAGGATAGTGTTGCGCCTGCAATCCGGGTTTTGACTATTAGTATGGTGAGATCATGGGAGTGTGCATGGGATCGTCGCCCTAAGTGGACTATTCCTCATATCAAGGCCCCAACGGTGATATCTTCAGCTTATGAAGTTTGGATGGACTGTAAGACTGCGGAAGGTCGTCGTGCATGCAGAAAATCCGAACAATATGATCTTAAGGCCCAATCAATCAAGGCTAGCTTAAGGCTTTCTAACTCTAATGTTCCTAAAGGGAAGGGTAAACAAAAGGGAGTCAAGCATGTGAAAAGTGTTCTTAACCCAAAGGCCAAGAAAGCTTTAGCCAAGATCACTACTAAGCCGGAGGAGAAGCCCCGAATTCGGGCCAACGATCATGAAGCCTCTGCAATAATCCTCTAATGGAGGTTGAAAAAGAAGAAGAGCCCGTGGTCCGAGAGAGATGGGCTCCCAAGGAATGCGAAGTGGAAGGCGCAAAGGTTACTGAATCCATGGAGGATGTTGTCCCTCCTACCGAAGCTACGGAGTAGTCTATTAAGAAATACTCTTTTGGAGCATGTCTAGCTTAGGATTGCCCTTTTTTATATTATTATTATTTTTTTGCTCTAAATTCAATAAGGTTGATGTGCCCCCTTTTATTTTTAGTTAATTTATTTTTATTGCTTAGGAATTGCCAAGTCTTCTAATGGACTTTATTATTATTTATTTATGGAGACATGCTCATTTTAATATTGCAACCTTGTGTTTATTATGTACACAAATTTTAACAACTTTTGAATGCGAATTTGATGAAGGGGCCGGGCCCAATTGTAATTGGGTTGTCCTACGTATCCTTTTAGGGGAAAATCAGGTCACTCGTAGTTCTTATCCTTTTTTTTTTTTTTAACATTCAATCCTTTTTTTTTTTTTTTTTTTACAGGATTAGTTAGCCTTGTGTGGGCCTCTCGAAAGTGTTATATTGGGTGTCTTGCCTAAGCATAGAACCTTTTTAATTGATCCATGTTTATCCATTGACTAAATTCGATCCCGTCTAAATCTGCCAATCTTGCAGCCCCACCTGTTAAGATCTTTGTGATGATAAACGGGCCCGACCAGTTGGGTCGAAATTTGCCCCCTGGGTCAGTGACATTGGCCCTTACTTCTTAAGGTACTAAGTCTCCAACCTTAAGGTCCCTCATTTTGAGCCTTTGGTTAAAGTGTCTAGTTAGTCTGTTCTGATAGACTCTTACATTGTGCAAAGCTTGCAACCTTTTCTCATCCAGTAGGACTAATTGGTCATAGCGGGCTTGGACCCAATCTACTTCTGGGATTTGACTTTCTAAAACGATCCTTAGAGATGGGTCTCTAGTTCGATTGGTAATACGGCTTCCATTCCATAAACCAGGGAGTACGGTGTTGCTCCCGTTGATGCGCGAACTGATGTCCTATAACCCCAAAGTGTGAGTGGCAGCTTGTCTGGCCAGTCATGATAATTTTCGGACATTCTTTCAATGATTTTCTTGATGTTCTTGTTGGCTGCCTCTACTGCACCGTTTGTTTGCGGCCTGTAGGGAGATGACTTTCGATGCTGGATCTTAAACTGGGCTAAAAGCTCGATTACTTCTTTCATGAAGTGTGACCCATTATCACTGATGATTTCTTCGGGAACTCCATATCTAGCTATTATGTTATTCTTAATGAACTTTACCACGTGTTTTGCTTTGAGCTTTGCGTATGATTGCGCCTCGACCCATTTGGTAAAGTAGTCGATTGCGACTAGGATATATTCGTGGCCCCCTTTTCCTGTTGGGGTTATTTTACCGATGATATTGATCCCCCAAGCTGAGAAAGGCCAAGGTGAGGTGAAGGTATATAATAGGCTTGGTGGTAGATGTTGTAGATTTGCATGGGTCTGGCATTGTACGCATCTTTTGACAAACTCACAACAATCCTTCTCCATCGTTGTCCAATAATACCCGAGCCTTATTATCTTCCTAGATAGCATCATACCATTCATGTGCGGTCCACGTAGTCCTGCATGTACTTCTCTTAAGACCTTATGGGCCATTTCGGTACCTAGGCAGCGGAGGTTGACTCCGTTTGGGCTTTTCTTGTATATTTCACCTTGTACTTCCAAGAATTGGGCCGCGAGCCTTCTGAGTGCTTTCTGGGTCTAGGGCTAGAATCAGGAGGGTAGAGCTGGTAAACAAGTAGATTCTTTATATCGGTGTACCACTCATCTTCTTCATCATGGAACACTTCCAGGGTGTCGCAATATGAAGGCTCGGATCTCCTTTGTACACAGATGGGCATCATCCGAATAGTTTCGAGTATGTTAATCATGCTTGCTAACTTAGCCAAGGCGTCTGCAAATTGATTATCTTCTCGTGGAAGGTATGTAAAGTGTATTTGATTGAAATACACTATGATCTTATCTAAGTATTCCTGGTAGAGTGCCAGGGATTCACTTTTAACCTTCCATATTTTGGAAATTTGGTTAATTATGAGCGACGAGTCCCCATAGACTTGGAGTGTCTTAATGTCAAGGCTTATGGCGGATTGCAGTCCTATTATGCAGGCTTCATATTCGGCGCCATTATTTGTAACCTCATGGTCTTGTTTGACTGAAATGGGTGTGTGTGCACTTTCAAGGGATACTATGAGTATTCCTACTCCAAAACCCTTTTGGTTGGATGCTCCGTCGAAGTATAGCTCCAAGTTTCGGTGTCTAAGGTCATAACCCCTTCGTCTGAGAAGTGGTATTCGTCCTTGTGATCTGGTTCGTTTATGGCTTGGTCGGCCAGGTATTCCGAAATAGCATGCCCTTTTATGGCTTTTTGATGTGCAAACTTGAGGTCGAACTCTGAGAGCAGAACGGTCCACCTTGCTATTCTACCATTTAGTATGGGCTTTTCGAATATGTATTTCAAAGGATTTTCTCTTGATCTGATGTGGATCGTGTGTTGGAGCATGTAATGTCGTAGCTTTTTGGTAGTTGCTGCCAGAGCTAGACATGTCTTTTCTAGGGATGAGTAGCGGGTTTCATATTCCAGAAATTTCTTGCTTACATAGTATATTGCTTTCTCTTCCTTATCTACTTCTTGGGCTAGCATGGCCCCCATTGACATTTCTGTGACCGTAAGGTAGAGGATTAGAGGCATGCCTGGGATGGGCGGTACTAGAACGGGTGGTTCAGATAAATAGGCTTTAATTTTGTCAAAGGCCTTTTGGCATTGCTCGTCCCATTCCGCCTTTACCTCTTTTTTGAGTTTCTTGAATATGGGCTCACAAGTGATAGTTAGCTTGGAGATGAACCTGCTAATGTACTGGATTCTTCCTAGGAAGCCTTTTATTTCTTTTTCCATTTTCGGAGGTGGCATGTCTATTATGGCTTTGATCTTGGATGGATCGATTTTTATCCCTCTGGTGCTTATGACAAATCCTAGAAGTTTGCCGAATGTAACTCCGAATGTGCACTTCTTGGGATTAAGCCTCATATTGTATTTCCTAAGCCTGTCAAAGAACTTTTGAAGGGAGGGTACATGCCCTTCTCAGTCTTTGGACTTTATGATCATATCATCTACGTACACTTCAACCTCTTTATGCATCATATCATGGAGTAAGGTCGTAGCGGTTCTTTGGTATGTGGCTCCCGCATTCTTAAGCCCGAATGGCATTACCGTATAGCAATAAGTGCCCCACTGTGTGATGAAAGTGGTTTTCTCTTCGTCCTCTTTGGCTATTAGGACTTGGTTATATCTTGCGTACCCGTCCATGAATGATAGAAGGGCGTGTCCGGCGGTGTTATCTACCAAGACGTCTATGTGAGGTAAGGGAAAGTCATCTTTTGGACTTGCTTTGTTCAGGTCCCTAAAATCTACACACATTCGGACCCGTCCGTCCTTTTTTGGGACTGGGACAATGTTGGCTACCCAATCGGCGTAATTGGCCACTCTTATGAAGCCTGCCTCTAGTTGTTTTTGGACTTCCTCCTTGATCTTAAGAGCCCACTCTGGCTTCATTCTTCTTAGCTTTTGTTTGACTGGTTTGCAGTCGGAGTTTAGCGGAATGGTATGCTGAGCAATTTTGCGGTCTATGCCTAGCATGTCCATGTAGGACCAGGCGAAAACATCCGTATAATTCTTTAGGAGTGTTACGAATTTTTCGCGTTCATTAGATGTTAAAGACAAGCCTATTTGCACGTGGCGAGGCTCATCATTAGTTGCAATGTTTATTGTCTCTGTTTCTACGACTATTGAAGTCTTTTGCTCATGTTCGATTAGTGCTTTAATAACTTCTTCTGGCAATTCCGTTATATTTTCCGAATTATTAGCAGTGAGGCAATCCGAGTAAACAAAATCGACGTTCATAATATTAATAGAAGCGGACAATACATCAATGAGGTCATCACTAAGGACCTTAGGAATAGACTGGGGTGGACTACCCGACACTTCTAGGATAACAGACTCAGAATCAGACTCGGACTCAAAATCAGACTCAGAATCGGAATTGGGCCCTCTTGTAGGACCGTTGCGGATGGTGAACTTGTACTTGGCTCCCTTGACTGGAGTCCAACTTGTCTCGTGCTTCTAGGTGGTGTGGTCGGGCCCGATTGGGGCGATCAGCTTGGTCGGGTCGAAACCTTCATTGAAAAGCACAGTAAGGGGAAGTTGGGTAGTGGTCTTGTCGTACTGACGACGCTCTTTGCCAAATAAAAGCCCAAAGTCGTTGGGTGCCATGTCATTAGCCCAATGTTTAGTGGATTGGTCCTCATTGAGAGGTATGGGTGTGTCTTCACTCATGAGGAAACAGTCTTGAAATGCCTCAAAGCCTGGCATTAGGATCCCGTTGATCGTGTATGGTTCAGGGAATCCATAGTATGGGTATGGGTCGCCTTCGTGAAGGAATTGCCCGTTGAGGGTGAGGGGATAAGGATCCATGTTATGTGTAATGGGTTTGTTAGCCGCAAGGGCTGTTTTCTTACCCATCACTTTGGATATGTAGGCCCTAACTTCTTGCCTTATGGGCCTGTAGCCTAGCCCAAATAAGTCATTTTTGATCTTTGTTTTCCAAAAGGCTTGAGCTACCTTGGGATGAGGGCCCAAAGTGGTGCCTGGGAAGTGGCCTTGCTTTCTGAGTAAAGCGTTCACATCGAGTGTGGGCTCTATTGTTTCTATGAAGGCTATCTTCCCAAAACCCCATAACTCCTCGTCTTGCTCATTATGTTCTATCTTTAAGACTGGAGCTTTCTCAATCTGGGCTATCATAGTATCAGCACAGACCTCCAAGGTGGATCCTGCCAAGGATAGTTTTACCTTTTGATGCAGAGTTGAGGCTACAACATTTAACCCGTGTAACCAGGGCCTTCCTAAGAGTAGGTTGAAAGTGGCTGGAATGTCGATCACATGGAATTGGACCATTTTCTCAATGGGCCCAATATTGATATTCATGGAGAAGGTACCCAATACGTTTCTTTTGAAATTATCATAGGCCCTTAACCCTTGTGCGGAATGCGCGAGGTTGTTGCAGTCTATTTTGAAGTGTTCAGCAGTCCTCAAGGGGCATACATTTACAACCGAGCCATTGTCGACTAAAGTCATAGGGACTTGTCTCTGTTGACAGATCACAGTAAGGTAAAGGGCTTTGTTATGGTGAATACCTTCGGGTGGAAGATCTTTATCAGAAAAGGTGATGGGCGTGGATGACTTTCCTTGGATTAGGAGGTTGACTACCTCTTCAGGAGTGGCATTTGGAGAAATGGTGGTTGCGTTCAAGGCCTCTAGCACGACCCTTCTATGAGTGATAGAAGTGGTTAACAGTTGTCATATGGATATGTCGGCTTTTGTTCTTTGGAGTTGCTTGAGGATATTGGTCCCATCATCTTCTTTCGCCATTTCCTTTTGGGCTGAATCCCTATTGTGGATGGCTATAGGCTCTACGGGTTGGATTTGAGACGGATCCATATAGATATTTTCGGGCTTGAATTGGCGTCCCAATCTTGTGAGATAATTTACCCGATCTTGTGAGATAATTTAGAGCTTTGTCATCTTCTTCCTTCTCATCATCGGAGATATCATACCAGGCTTTGCCGTTAGCTATATCATGGACTTGAGGAGTCATCACATCTTCTGAATCACTGTATGCCCCACTATCTTCCTCATCACTATCCCAAAGGCCGCAGACGTCCAGCGTGGATCTTGGGCTTGGGTATGGTGGTATAGCCTGTCCAATAGGTGTGATCAAATAGGAGGGATCAAACCCTTCTTCTATGTCAATAGCAAAAGAGTTCCCAAGGGGATTGTTGTTGTTACTGGGCGGTGGTGCATCTTTAGGCAATGGTATGGTGCCATTGTCACACAGGTCTTGGATTTTATCCTTAAGGGTGTAACACTTTTCAGTATCGTGCCCACGCCCCCTATGATATTTGCAGAATGCGGACTCATTCCAATATGGTGACCTTTTCTCTACAGGTAGATCGGGGGTAGGACCAATCGGATGTAGATAGCCCCCTTTGATCAACTTATCTAGAGCTTTGACATAAGTCATCCCGAGGGGAGTGTACCTTCTTGGACGCCTATCAGCTATGGCATTCACTTCATTTGCTCTACTAGTGGAGGTATGGTTGGCACTGGCGTATTTATTGTCCTTATATCCACTTGTGTTGTTATTGTAAGTGACTTTGTTCTTCCCCCTTTGGAGTTGGTCATCTTCAATGGCCATGCCCACTTTAGTTAATTGGGCATAGGTGGTTATGGGTTGAAACTTCATGTGTTCGCGGTATTCAGATGCCAAATTCTGGACTAGCATGCGGATTTGATCCCTTTCAGATGGGCGATCAATCATTTTGGCGACCTTAGTCCTCCATCTTCTCACGAAACTAGTGAACCCTTCTTTGTCTTCTTGCTT